>CAWUFW010004902.1:0-1232715 GCA_963921515.1 Calotriton arnoldi | reverse complement strand
ACCCATCCCACTTAGGCGAAAAGTGTTACAGCAAACAAATGATGGACGGAATGCTGTCAATGAAAACATCTCTCCCCCAGTCAAAAGATCTGGGTTAAATCCATCGTTCTTTGCCCACTACGCCACCCCCCAGTTTGGACCCAGCCATTTGCAAATCAGTCTTGACCCTGTGCCCCATGGGAACGGTCCAGACCCGAACTGCCAGGCCAGGTCCTCCCTGGACCGGAAACAAGCATCCTGGGACCGGTTTCAGGGATATGTCACCCTTCTTCAGCCAGGCTAGCTTGAATCCAGTGGCACAGTGAGCAAGGGACCCACGTCTGGGCATACCCATCCCACTTAGGGCGAAAAGTGTTACAGCAAACAAATGATGGACGGAATGCTGTCAATGCAAACATTCTCCCCCAGTCAAAAGATCTGGGGTTAAATCCATCGTTCTTTTGCCCACTACGCCACCCCAGTTTGGACCCAGCCATTTGCAAATCAGTCTTGACCCTGTGCCCCATGGGAACAGTCCAGACCGAACTGCCAGGCCAGGTCCTCCCTGGACCGAAACAAGCATCCTGGGACCGGTTTCAGGGTATGTCACCCTTCTTCAGCCAGGCTAGCTTGAATCCAGTGGCACAGTGAGCAAGGGACCCTCGTCTGGGCATACCCATCCCACTTAGGGCGAAAAGTGTTACAGCAAACAAATGATGGACGGAATGCTGTCAATGCAAACATTCTCCCCCAGTCAAAAGATCTGGGTTAAATCCATCGTTCTTTTGCCCACTACGCCACCCCAGTTTGGACCCAGCCATTTGCAAATCAGTCTTGACCCTGTGCCCCATGGGAACAGTCCAGACCGAACTGCCAGGCCAGGTCCTCCCTGGACCGGAAACAAGCATCCTGGGACCGGGTTTCAGGGTATGTCACCCTTCTTCAGCCAGGCTAGCTTGAATCCAGTGGCACAGTGAGCAAGGGACCCACGTCTGGGCATACCCATCCCACTTAGGGCGAAAAGTGTTACAGCAAACAAATGATGGACGGAATGCTGTCAATGCAAACATTCTCCCCCAGTCAAAAGATCTGGGTTAAATCCATCGTTCTTTTGCCCACTACGCCACCCCAGTTTGGACCCAGCCATTTGCAAATCAGTCTTGACCCTGTGCCCCATGGGAACAGTCCAGACCGAACTGCCAGGCCAGGTCCTCCTGGACCGGAAACAAGCATCCTGGGACCGGTTTCAGGGTATGTCACCCTTCTTCAGCCAGGCTAGCTTGAATCCAGTGGCACAGTGAGCAAGGGACCCTCGTCTGGGCATACCCATCCCACTTAGGCGAAAAGTGTTACAGCAAACAAATGATGGACGGAATGCTGTCAATGCAAACATTCTCCCCCAGTCAAAAGATCTGGGTTAAATCCATCGTTCTTTTGCCCACTACGCCACCCCAGTTTGGACCCAGCCATTTGCAAATCAGTCTTGACCCTGTGCCCCATGGGAACAGTCCAGACCGAACTGCCAGGCCAGGTCCTCCCTGGACCGGAAACAAGCATCCTGGGACCGGCTCTCAGAGGTATGTCACCCTTCTTCAGCCAGGCTAGCTTGAATCCAGTGGCACAGTGAGCAAGGGACCCACGTCTGGGCATACCCATCCCACTTAGGCTGAAAAGTGTTACAGCAAACAAATGATGGACGGAATGCTGTCAATGCAAACATTCTCCCCAGTCAAAAGATCTGGGTTAAATCCATCGTTCTTTTGCCCACTACGCCACCCCAGTTTGGACCCAGCCATTTGCAAATCAGTCTTGACCCTGTGCCCCATGGGAACAGTCCAGACCGAACTGCCAGGCCAGATCCTCCTGGACCGGAAACAAGCATCCTGGGACCGGTTTCAGGGTATGTCACCCTTCTTCAGCCAGGCTAGCTTGAATCCAGTGGCACAGTGAGCAAGGGACCCACGTCTGGGCATACCCATCCCACTTAGGCTGAAAAGTGTTACAGCAAACAAATGATGGACGGAATGCTGTCAATGCAAACATTCTCCCCAGTCAAAAGATCTGGGTTAAATCCATCGTTCTCTTGCCCACTACGCCACCCCAGTTTGGACCCAGCCATTTGCAAATCAGTCTTGACCCTGTGCCCCATGGGAACAGTCCAGACCGAACTGCCAGGCCAGGTCCTCCCTGGACCGGAAACAAGCATCCTGGGACCGGTTTCAGGTATGTCACCCTTCTTCAGCCAGGCTAGCTTGAATCCAGTGGCACAGTGAGCAAGGGACCCACGTCTGGGCATACCCATCCCACTTAGGGCTGAAAAGTGTTACAGCAAACAAATGATGGACGGAATGCTGTCAATGCAAACATTCTCCCCAGTCAAAAGATCTGGGGGTAAATCCATCGTTCTTTTTGCCCACTACGCCACCCCAGTTTGGACCCAGCCATTTGCAAATCAGTCTTGACCCTGTGCCCCATGGGAACAGTCCAGACCGAACTGCCAGGCCAGGTCCACCCTGGACCGGAAACAAGCATCCTGGGACCGGTTTCAGGGTATGTCACCCTTCTTCAGCCAGGCTACCTTGAATCCAGTGGCACAGTGAGCAAGGGACCCTCGTCTGGGCATACCCATCCCACTTAGGCGAAAAGTGTTACAGCAAACAAATGATGGACGGAATGCTGTCAATGCAAACATTCTCCCCCAGTCAAAAGATCTGGGTTAAATCCATCGTTCTTTTGCCCACTACGCCACCCCAGTTTGGACCCAGCCATTTGCAAATCAGTCTTGACCTTGTGCCCCATGGGAACAGTCCAGACCGAACTGCCAGGCCAGGTCCTCCCTGGACTGGAAACAAGCATCCTGGGACTGGTTTCAGGGTATGTCACCCCTTCTTCAGCCAGGCTAGCTTGAATCCAGTGGCACAGTGAGCAAGGGACCCTCGTCTGGGCATACCCATCCCACTTAGGCGAAAGTGTTACAGCAAACAAATGATGGACGGAATGCTGTCAATGCAAACATTCTCCCCCAGTCAAAAGATCTGCTAAATCCATCGTTCTTTTGCCCACTACGCCACCCCAGTTTGGACCCAGCCATTTGCAAATCAGTCTTGGACCCTGTGCCCCATGGGAACAGTCCAGACCGAACTGCCAGGCCAGGTCCTCCTGGACCGGAAACAAGCATCCTGGGACCGGTTTCAGGGTATGTCACCCTTCTTCAGCCAGGCTAGCTTGAATCCAGTGGCACAGTGAGCAAGGGACCCACGCCTGGGCATACCCATCCCACTTAGGGCGAAAAGTGTTACAGCAAACAAATGATGGACGGAATGCTGCCAATGCAAACATTCTCCCCCAGTCAAAAGATCTGGGTTAAATCCATCGTTCTTTTGCCCACTACGCCACCCCAGTTTGGACCCAGCCATTTGCAAATCAGTCTTGACCCTGTGCCCCATGTGAACAGTCCAGACCGAACTGCCAGGCCACGTCCTCCCTGGACCGGAAACAAGCATCCTGGGACCGGTTTCAGGGTATGTCACCCTTCTTCAGCCAGGCTAGCTTGAATCCAGTGGCACAGTGAGCAAGGGACCCACGTCTGGGCATACCCATCCCACTTAGGCGAAAAGTGTTACAGCAAACAAATGATGGACGGAATGCTGTCAATGCAAACATTCTCCCCCAGTCAAAAGATCTGGGTTAAATCCATCGTTCTTTTGCCTCACTACGCCACCCCAGTTTGGACCCAGCCATTTGCAAATCAGTCTTGGACTCCTGTGCTCCCATGGGAACAGTCCAGACCGAACTGCCAGGCCAGGTCCTCCCTGGACCGGAAACAAGCATCCTGGGACCGGTTTCAGGGTATGTCACCCTTCTTCAGCCAGGCTAGCTTGAATCCAGTGGCACAGTGAGCAAGGGACCCACGTCTGGGCATACCCATCCCACTTAGGGCGAAAAGTGTTACAGCAAACAAATGATGGACGGAATGCTGTCAATGCAAACATTCTCCCCAGTCAAAAGATCTGGGTTAAATCCATCGTTCTTTTGCCCACTACGCCACCCCAGTTTGGACCCAGCCATTTGCAAATCAGTCTTGACCCTGTGCTCCCATGGGAACAGTCCAGACCGAACTGCCAGGCCAGGTCCTCCCTGGACCGGAAACAAGCATCCTGGGACCGGTTTCAGGGTATGTCACCCTTCTTCAGCCAGGCTAGCTTGAATCCAGTGGCACAGTGAGCAAGGGACCCACGTCTGGGCATACCCATCCCACTTAGGGCGAAAAGTGTTACAGCAAACAAATGATGGACGGAATGCTGTCAATGCAAACATTCTCCCCCAGTCAAAAGATCTGGGTTAAATCCATCGTTCTTTTGCCCACTACGCCACCCCAGTTTGGACCCAGCCATTTGCAAATCAGTCTTGACCCTGTGCCCCATGGGAACAGTCCAGACCGAACTGCCAGGCCAGGTCCTCCCTGGACCGGAAACAAGCATCCTGGGACCGGTTTCAGGGTATGTCACCCTTCTTCAGCCAGGCTAGCTTGAATCCAGTGGCACAGTGAGCAAGGGACCCACGTCTGGGCATACCCATCCCACTTAGGGCGAAAAGTGTTACAGCAAACAAATGATGGACGGAATGCTGTCAATGCAAACATTCTCCCCCAGTCAAAAGATCTGGGTTAAATCCATCGTTCTTTTGCCCACTACGCCACCCCAGTTTGGACCCAGCCATTTGCAAATCAGTCTTGACCCTGTGCCCCATGGGAACAGTCCAGACCGAACTGCCAGGCCAGGTCCTCCCTGACCGGAAACAAGCATCCTGGGACCGGTTTCAGGGTATGTCACCCTTCTTCAGCCAGGCTAGCTTGAATCCAGTGGCACAGTGAGCAAGGGACCCACGTCTGGGCATACCCATCCCACTTAGGGCGAAAAGTGTTACAGCAAACAAATGATGGACGGAATGCTGTCAATGCAAACATTCTCCCCCAGTCAAAAGATCTGGGTTAAATCCATCGTTCTTTTGCCCACTACGCCACCCCAGTTTGGACCCAGCCATTTGCAAATCAGTCTTGACCCTGTGCCCCATGGGAACAGTCCAGACCGAACTGCCAGGGCCAGGTCCTCCCTGGACCGGAAACAAGCATCCTGGGACCGGTTTCAGGGTATGTCACCCTTCTTCAGCCAGGCTAGCTTGAATCCAGTGGCACAGTGAGCAAGGGACCCACGTCTGGGCATACCCATCCCACTTAGGGCGAAAAAGTGTTACAGCAAACAAATGATGGACGGAATGCTGTCAATGCAAACATTCTCCCCCAGTCAAAAGATCTGGGTTAAATCCATCGTTCTTTTGCCCACTACGCCACCCCAGTTTGGACCCAGCCATTTGCAAATCAGTCTTGACCCTGTGCCCCATGGGAACAGTCCAGACCGAACTGCCAGGGCCAGGTCCTCCCTGGACCGGAAACAAGCATCCTGGGACCGGTTTCAGGGTATGTCACCCTTCTTCAGCCAGGCTAGCTTGAATCCAGTGGCACAGTGAGCAAGGGACCCACGTCTGGGCATACCCATCCCACTTAGGGCGAAAAGTGTTACAGCAAACAAATGATGGACGGAATGCTGTCAATGCAAACATTCTCCCCCAGTCAAAAGATCTGGGTTAAATCCATCGTTCTTTTGCCCACTACGCCACCCCAGTTTGGACCCAGCCATTTGCAAATCAGTCTTGACCCTGTGCCCCATGGGAACAGTCCAGACCGAACTGCCAGGCCAGGTCCTCCCTGGACCGGAAACAAGCATCCTGGGACCGGTTTCAGGGTATGTCACCCTTCTTCAGCCAGGCTAGCTTGAATCCAGTGGCACAGTGAGCAAGGGACCCACGTCTGGGCATACCCATCCCACTTAGGGCGAAAAGTGTTACAGCAAACAAATGATGGACGGAATGCTGTCAATGCAAACATTCTCCCCCAGTCAAAAGATCTGGGTTAAATCCATCGTTCTTTTGCCCACTACGCCACCCCAGTTTGGACCCAGCCATTTGCAAATCAGTCTTGACCCTGTGCCCCATGGGAACAGTCCAGACCGAACTGCCAGGCCAGGTCCTCCCTGGACCGGAAACAAGCATCCTGGGACCGGTTTCAGGGTATGTCACCCTTCTTCAGCCAGGCTAGCTTGAATCCAGTGGCACAGTGAGCAAGGGACCCACGTCTGGGCATACCCATCCCACTTAGGGCGAAAAGTGTTACAGCAAACAAATGATGGACGGAATGCTGTCAATGCAAACATTCTCCCCCAGTCAAAAGATCTGGGTTAAATCCATCGTTCTTTTGCCCACTACGCCACCCCAGTTTGGACCCAGCCATTTGCAAATCAGTCTTGACCCTGTGCCCCATGGGAACAGTCCAGACCGAACTGCCAGGCCAGGTCCTCCCTGGACCGGAAACAAGCATCCTGGGACCGGTTTCAGGGTATGTCACCCTTCTTCAGCCAGGCTAGCTTGAATCCAGTGGCACAGTGAGCAAGGGACCCACGTCTGGGCATACCCATCCCACTTAGGGCGAAAAGTGTTACAGCAAACAAATGATGGACGGAATGCTGTCAATGCAAACATTCTCCCCCAGTCAAAAGATCTGGGTTAAATCCATCG
Organism: Calotriton arnoldi; assembly: GCA_963921515.1. Taxonomy (NCBI): domain Eukaryota; kingdom Metazoa; phylum Chordata; class Amphibia; order Caudata; family Salamandridae; genus Calotriton; species Calotriton arnoldi. The sequence continues at coordinate 1,226,106 of CAWUFW010004902.1, read as the reverse complement.
TTCTTTTGCCCACTACGCCACCCCAGTTTGGACCCAGCCATTTGCAAATCAGTCTTGACCCTGTGCCCCATGGGAACAGTCCAGACCGAACTGCCAGGCCAGGTCCTCCCTGGACCGGAAACAAGCATCCTGGGACCGGTTTCAGGGTATGTCACCCTTCTTCAGCCAGGCTAGCTTGAATCCAGTGGCACAGTGAGCAAGGGACCCACGTCTGGGCATACCCATCCCACTTAGGGCGAAAAGTGTTACAGCAAACAAATGATGGACGGAATGCTGTCAATGCAAACATTCTCCCCCAGTCAAAAGATCTGGGTTAAATCCATCGTTCTTTTGCCCACTACGCCACCCCAGTTTGGACCCAGCCATTTGCAAATCAGTCTTGACCCTGTGCCCCATGGGAACAGTCCAGACCGAACTGCCAGGCCAGGTCCTCCCTGGACCGGAAACAAGCATCCTGGGACCGGTTTCAGGGTATGTCACCCTTCTTCAGCCAGGCTAGCTTGAATCCAGTGGCACAGTGAGCAAGGGACCCACGTCTGGGCATACCCATCCCACTTAGGGCGAAAAGTGTTACAGCAAACAAATGATGGACGGAATGCTGTCAATGCAAACATTCTCCCCCAGTCAAAAGATCTGGGTTAAATCCATCGTTCTTTTGCCCACTACGCCACCCCAGTTTGGACCCAGCCATTTGCAAATCAGTCTTGACCCTGTGCCCCATGGGAACAGTCCAGACCGAACTGCCAGGCCAGGTCCTCCCTGGACCGGAAACAAGCATCCTGGGACCGGTTTCAGGGTATGTCACCCTTCTTCAGCCAGGCTAGCTTGAATCCAGTGGCACAGTGAGCAAGGGACCCACGTCTGGGCATACCCATCCCACTTAGGGCGAAAAGTGTTACAGCAAACAAATGATGGACGGAATGCTGTCAATGCAAACATTCTCCCCCAGTCAAAAGATCTGGGTTAAATCCATCGTTCTTTTGCCCACTACGCCACCCCAGTTTGGACCCAGCCATTTGCAAATCAGTCTTGACCCTGTGCCCCATGGGAACAGTCCAGACCGAACTGCCAGGCCAGGTCCTCCCTGGACCGGAAACAAGCATCCTGGGACCGGTTTCAGGGTATGTCACCCTTCTTCAGCCAGGCTAGCTTGAATCCAGTGGCACAGTGAGCAAGGGACCCACGTCTGGGCATACCCATCCCACTTAGGGCGAAAAGTGTTACAGCAAACAAATGATGGACGGAATGCTGTCAATGCAAACATTCTCCCCCAGTCAAAAGATCTGGGTTAAATCCATCGTTCTTTTGCCCACTACGCCACCCCAGTTTGGACCCAGCCATTTGCAAATCAGTCTTGACCCTGTGCCCCATGGGAACAGTCCAGACCGAACTGCCAGGCCAGGTCCTCCCTGGACCGGAAACAAGCATCCTGGGACCGGTTTCAGGGTATGTCACCCTTCTTCAGCCAGGCTAGCTTGAATCCAGTGGCACAGTGAGCAAGGGACCCACGTCTGGGCATACCCATCCCACTTAGGGCGAAAAGTGTTACAGCAAACAAATGATGGACGGAATGCTGTCAATGCAAACATTCTCCCCCAGTCAAAAGATCTGGGTTAAATCCATCGTTCTTTTGCCCACTACGCCACCCCAGTTTGGACCCAGCCATTTGCAAATCAGTCTTGACCCTGTGCCCCATGGGAACAGTCCAGACCGAACTGCCAGGCCAGGTCCTCCCTGGACCGGAAACAAGCATCCTGGGACCGGTTTCAGGGTATGTCACCCTTCTTCAGCCAGGCTAGCTTGAATCCAGTGGCACAGTGAGCAAGGGACCCACGTCTGGGCATACCCATCCCACTTAGGGCGAAAAGTGTTACAGCAAACAAATGATGGACGGAATGCTGTCAATGCAAACATTCTCCCCCAGTCAAAAGATCTGGGTTAAATCCATCGTTCTTTTGCCCACTACGCCACCCCAGTTTGGACCCAGCCATTTGCAAATCAGTCTTGACCCTGTGCCCCATGGGAACAGTCCAGACCGAACTGCCAGGCCAGGTCCTCCCTGGACCGGAAACAAGCATCCTGGGACCGGTTTCAGGGTATGTCACCCTTCTTCAGCCAGGCTAGCTTGAATCCAGTGGCACAGTGAGCAAGGGACCCACGTCTGGGCATACCCATCCCACTTAGGGCGAAAAGTGTTACAGCAAACAAATGATGGACGGAATGCTGTCAATGCAAACATTCTCCCCCAGTCAAAAGATCTGGGTTAAATCCATCGTTCTTTTGCCCACTACGCCACCCCAGTTTGGACCCAGCCATTTGCAAATCAGTCTTGACCCTGTGCCCCATGGGAACAGTCCAGACCGAACTGCCAGGCCAGGTCCTCCCTGGACCGGAAACAAGCATCCTGGGACCGGTTTCAGGGTATGTCACCCTTCTTCAGCCAGGCTAGCTTGAATCCAGTGGCACAGTGAGCAAGGGACCCACGTCTGGGCATACCCATCCCACTTAGGGCGAAAAGTGTTACAGCAAACAAATGATGGACGGAATGCTGTCAATGCAAACATTCTCCCCCAGTCAAAAGATCTGGGTTAAATCCATCGTTCTTTTGCCCACTACGCCACCCCAGTTTGGACCCAGCCATTTGCAAATCAGTCTTGACCCTGTGCCCCATGGGAACAGTCCAGACCGAACTGCCAGGCCAGGTCCTCCCTGGACCGGAAACAAGCATCCTGGGACCGGTTTCAGGGTATGTCACCCTTCTTCAGCCAGGCTAGCTTGAATCCAGTGGCACAGTGAGCAAGGGACCCACGTCTGGGCATACCCATCCCACTTAGGGCGAAAAGTGTTACAGCAAACAAATGATGGACGGAATGCTGTCAATGCAAACATTCTCCCCCAGTCAAAAGATCTGGGTTAAATCCATCGTTCTTTTGCCCACTACGCCACCCCAGTTTGGACCCAGCCATTTGCAAATCAGTCTTGACCCTGTGCCCCATGGGAACAGTCCAGACCGAACTGCCAGGCCAGGTCCTCCCTGGACCGGAAACAAGCATCCTGGGACCGGTTTCAGGGTATGTCACCCTTCTTCAGCCAGGCTAGCTTGAATCCAGTGGCACAGTGAGCAAGGGACCCACGTCTGGGCATACCCATCCCACTTAGGGCGAAAAGTGTTACAGCAAACAAATGATGGACGGAATGCTGTCAATGCAAACATTCTCCCCCAGTCAAAAGATCTGGGTTAAATCCATCGTTCTTTTGCCCACTACGCCACCCCAGTTTGGACCCAGCCATTTGCAAATCAGTCTTGACCCTGTGCCCCATGGGAACAGTCCAGACCGAACTGCCAGGCCAGGTCCTCCCTGGACCGGAAACAAGCATCCTGGGACCGGTTTCAGGGTATGTCACCCTTCTTCAGCCAGGCTAGCTTGAATCCAGTGGCACAGTGAGCAAGGGACCCACGTCTGGGCATACCCATCCCACTTAGGGCGAAAAGTGTTACAGCAAACAAATGATGGACGGAATGCTGTCAATGCAAACATTCTCCCCCAGTCAAAAGATCTGGGTTAAATCCATCGTTCTTTTGCCCACTACGCCACCCCAGTTTGGACCCAGCCATTTGCAAATCAGTCTTGACCCTGTGCCCCATGGGAACAGTCCAGACCGAACTGCCAGGCCAGGTCCTCCCTGGACCGGAAACAAGCATCCTGGGACCGGTTTCAGGGTATGTCACCCTTCTTCAGCCAGGCTAGCTTGAATCCAGTGGCACAGTGAGCAAGGGACCCACGTCTGGGCATACCCATCCCACTTAGGGCGAAAAGTGTTACAGCAAACAAATGATGGACGGAATGCTGTCAATGCAAACATTCTCCCCCAGTCAAAAGATCTGGGTTAAATCCATCGTTCTTTTGCCCACTACGCCACCCCAGTTTGGACCCAGCCATTTGCAAATCAGTCTTGACCCTGTGCCCCATGGGAACAGTCCAGACCGAACTGCCAGGCCAGGTCCTCCCTGGACCGGAAACAAGCATCCTGGGACCGGTTTCAGGGTATGTCACCCTTCTTCAGCCAGGCTAGCTTGAATCCAGTGGCACAGTGAGCAAGGGACCCACGTCTGGGCATACCCATCCCACTTAGGGCGAAAAGTGTTACAGCAAACAAATGATGGACGGAATGCTGTCAATGCAAACATTCTCCCCCAGTCAAAAGATCTGGGTTAAATCCATCGTTCTTTTGCCCACTACGCCACCCCAGTTTGGACCCAGCCATTTGCAAATCAGTCTTGACCCTGTGCCCCATGGGAACAGTCCAGACCGAACTGCCAGGCCAGGTCCTCCCTGGACCGGAAACAAGCATCCTGGGACCGGTTTCAGGGTATGTCACCCTTCTTCAGCCAGGCTAGCTTGAATCCAGTGGCACAGTGAGCAAGGGACCCACGTCTGGGCATACCCATCCCACTTAGGGCGAAAAGTGTTACAGCAAACAAATGATGGACGGAATGCTGTCAATGCAAACATTCTCCCCCAGTCAAAAGATCTGGGTTAAATCCATCGTTCTTTTGCCCACTACGCCACCCCAGTTTGGACCCAGCCATTTGCAAATCAGTCTTGACCCTGTGCCCCATGGGAACAGTCCAGACCGAACTGCCAGGCCAGGTCCTCCCTGGACCGGAAACAAGCATCCTGGGACCGGTTTCAGGGTATGTCACCCTTCTTCAGCCAGGCTAGCTTGAATCCAGTGGCACAGTGAGCAAGGGACCCACGTCTGGGCATACCCATCCCACTTAGGGCGAAAAGTGTTACAGCAAACAAATGATGGACGGAATGCTGTCAATGCAAACATTCTCCCCCAGTCAAAAGATCTGGGTTAAATCCATCGTTCTTTTGCCCACTACGCCACCCCAGTTTGGACCCAGCCATTTGCAAATCAGTCTTGACCCTGTGCCCCATGGGAACAGTCCAGACCGAACTGCCAGGCCAGGTCCTCCCTGGACCGGAAACAAGCATCCTGGGACCGGTTTCAGGGTATGTCACCCTTCTTCAGCCAGGCTAGCTTGAATCCAGTGGCACAGTGAGCAAGGGACCCACGTCTGGGCATACCCATCCCACTTAGGGCGAAAAGTGTTACAGCAAACAAATGATGGACGGAATGCTGTCAATGCAAACATTCTCCCCCAGTCAAAAGATCTGGGTTAAATCCATCGTTCTTTTGCCCACTACGCCACCCCAGTTTGGACCCAGCCATTTGCAAATCAGTCTTGACCCTGTGCCCCATGGGAACAGTCCAGACCGAACTGCCAGGCCAGGTCCTCCCTGGACCGGAAACAAGCATCCTGGGACCGGTTTCAGGGTATGTCACCCTTCTTCAGCCAGGCTAGCTTGAATCCAGTGGCACAGTGAGCAAGGGACCCACGTCTGGGCATACCCATCCCACTTAGGGCGAAAAGTGTTACAGCAAACAAATGATGGACGGAATGCTGTCAATGCAAACATTCTCCCCCAGTCAAAAGATCTGGGTTAAATCCATCGTTCTTTTGCCCACTACGCCACCCCAGTTTGGACCCAGCCATTTGCAAATCAGTCTTGACCCTGTGCCCCATGGGAACAGTCCAGACCGAACTGCCAGGCCAGGTCCTCCCTGGACCGGAAACAAGCATCCTGGGACCGGTTTCAGGGTATGTCACCCTTCTTCAGCCAGGCTAGCTTGAATCCAGTGGCACAGTGAGCAAGGGACCCACGTCTGGGCATACCCATCCCACTTAGGGCGAAAAGTGTTACAGCAAACAAATGATGGACGGAATGCTGTCAATGCAAACATTCTCCCCCAGTCAAAAGATCTGGGTTAAATCCATCGTTCTTTTGCCCACTACGCCACCCCAGTTTGGACCCAGCCATTTGCAAATCAGTCTTGACCCTGTGCCCCATGGGAACAGTCCAGACCGAACTGCCAGGCCAGGTCCTCCCTGGACCGGAAACAAGCATCCTGGGACCGGTTTCAGGGTATGTCACCCTTCTTCAGCCAGGCTAGCTTGAATCCAGTGGCACAGTGAGCAAGGGACCCACGTCTGGGCATACCCATCCCACTTAGGGCGAAAAGTGTTACAGCAAACAAATGATGGACGGAATGCTGTCAATGCAAACATTCTCCCCCAGTCAAAAGATCTGGGTTAAATCCATCGTTCTTTTGCCCACTACGCCACCCCAGTTTGGACCCAGCCATTTGCAAATCAGTCTTGACCCTGTGCCCCATGGGAACAGTCCAGACCGAACTGCCAGGCCAGGTCCTCCCTGGACCGGAAACAAGCATCCTGGGACCGGTTTCAGGGTATGTCACCCTTCTTCAGCCAGGCTAGCTTGAATCCAGTGGCACAGTGAGCAAGGGACCCACGTCTGGGCATACCCATCCCACTTAGGGCGAAAAGTGTTACAGCAAACAAATGATGGACGGAATGCTGTCAATGCAAACATTCTCCCCCAGTCAAAAGATCTGGGTTAAATCCATCGTTCTTTTGCCCACTACGCCACCCCAGTTTGGACCCAGCCATTTGCAAATCAGTCTTGACCCTGTGCCCCATGGGAACAGTCCAGACCGAACTGCCAGGCCAGGTCCTCCCTGGACCGGAAACAAGCATCCTGGGACCGGTTTCAGGGTATGTCACCCTTCTTCAGCCAGGCTAGCTTGAATCCAGTGGCACAGTGAGCAAGGGACCCACGTCTGGGCATACCCATCCCACTTAGGGCGAAAAGTGTTACAGCAAACAAATGATGGACGGAATGCTGTCAATGCAAACATTCTCCCCCAGTCAAAAGATCTGGGTTAAATCCATCGTTCTTTTGCCCACTACGCCACCCCAGTTTGGACCCAGCCATTTGCAAATCAGTCTTGACCCTGTGCCCCATGGGAACAGTCCAGACCGAACTGCCAGGCCAGGTCCTCCCTGGACCGGAAACAAGCATCCTGGGACCGGTTTCAGGGTATGTCACCCTTCTTCAGCCAGGCTAGCTTGAATCCAGTGGCACAGTGAGCAAGGGACCCACGTCTGGGCATACCCATCCCACTTAGGGCGAAAAGTGTTACAGCAAACAAATGATGGACGGAATGCTGTCAATGCAAACATTCTCCCCCAGTCAAAAGATCTGGGTTAAATCCATCGTTCTTTTGCCCACTACGCCACCCCAGTTTGGACCCAGCCATTTGCAAATCAGTCTTGACCCTGTGCCCCATGGGAACAGTCCAGACCGAACTGCCAGGCCAGGTCCTCCCTGGACCGGAAACAAGCATCCTGGGACCGGTTTCAGGGTATGTCACCCTTCTTCAGCCAGGCTAGCTTGAATCCAGTGGCACAGTGAGCAAGGGACCCACGTCTGGGCATACCCATCCCACTTAGGGCGAAAAGTGTTACAGCAAACAAATGATGGACGGAATGCTGTCAATGCAAACATTCTCCCCCAGTCAAAAGATCTGGGTTAAATCCATCGTTCTTTTGCCCACTACGCCACCCCAGTTTGGACCCAGCCATTTGCAAATCAGTCTTGACCCTGTGCCCCATGGGAACAGTCCAGACCGAACTGCCAGGCCAGGTCCTCCCTGGACCGGAAACAAGCATCCTGGGACCGGTTTCAGGGTATGTCACCCTTCTTCAGCCAGGCTAGCTTGAATCCAGTGGCACAGTGAGCAAGGGACCCACGTCTGGGCATACCCATCCCACTTAGGGCGAAAAGTGTTACAGCAAACAAATGATGGACGGAATGCTGTCAATGCAAACATTCTCCCCCAGTCAAAAGATCTGGGTTAAATCCATCGTTCTTTTGCCCACTACGCCACCCCAGTTTGGACCCAGCCATTTGCAAATCAGTCTTGACCCTGTGCCCCATGGGAACAGTCCAGACCGAACTGCCAGGCCAGGTCCTCCCTGGACCGGAAACAAGCATCCTGGGACCGGTTTCAGGGTATGTCACCCTTCTTCAGCCAGGCTAGCTTGAATCCAGTGGCACAGTGAGCAAGGGACCCACGTCTGGGCATACCCATCCCACTTAGGGCGAAAAGTGTTACAGCAAACAAATGATGGACGGAATGCTGTCAATGCAAACATTCTCCCCCAGTCAAAAGATCTGGGTTAAATCCATCGTTCTTTTGCCCACTACGCCACCCCAGTTTGGACCCAGCCATTTGCAAATCAGTCTTGACCCTGTGCCCCATGGGAACAGTCCAGACCGAACTGCCAGGCCAGGTCCTCCCTGGACCGGAAACAAGCATCCTGGGACCGGTTTCAGGGTATGTCACCCTTCTTCAGCCAGGCTAGCTTGAATCCAGTGGCACAGTGAGCAAGGGACCCACGTCTGGGCATACCCATCCCACTTAGGGCGAAAAGTGTTACAGCAAACAAATGATGGACGGAATGCTGTCAATGCAAACATTCTCCCCCAGTCAAAAGATCTGGGTTAAATCCATCGTTCTTTTGCCCACTACGCCACCCCAGTTTGGACCCAGCCATTTGCAAATCAGTCTTGACCCTGTGCCCCATGGGAACAGTCCAGACCGAACTGCCAGGCCAGGTCCTCCCTGGACCGGAAACAAGCATCCTGGGACCGGTTTCAGGGTATGTCACCCTTCTTCAGCCAGGCTAGCTTGAATCCAGTGGCACAGTGAGCAAGGGACCCACGTCTGGGCATACCCATCCCACTTAGGGCGAAAAGTGTTACAGCAAACAAATGATGGACGGAATGCTGTCAATGCAAACATTCTCCCCCAGTCAAAAGATCTGGGTTAAATCCATCGTTCTTTTGCCCACTACGCCACCCCAGTTTGGACCCAGCCATTTGCAAATCAGTCTTGACCCTGTGCCCCATGGGAACAGTCCAGACCGAACTGCCAGGCCAGGTCCTCCCTGGACCGGAAACAAGCATCCTGGGACCGGTTTCAGGGTATGTCACCCTTCTTCAGCCAGGCTAGCTTGAATCCAGTGGCACAGTGAGCAAGGGACCCACGTCTGGGCATACCCATCCCACTTAGGGCGAAAAGTGTTACAGCAAACAAATGATGGACGGAATGCTGTCAATGCAAACATTCTCCCCCAGTCAAAAGATCTGGGTTAAATCCATCGTTCTTTTGCCCACTACGCCACCCCAGTTTGGACCCAGCCATTTGCAAATCAGTCTTGACCCTGTGCCCCATGGGAACAGTCCAGACCGAACTGCCAGGCCAGGTCCTCCCTGGACCGGAAACAAGCATCCTGGGACCGGTTTCAGGGTATGTCACCCTTCTTCAGCCAGGCTAGCTTGAATCCAGTGGCACAGTGAGCAAGGGACCCACGTCTGGGCATACCCATCCCACTTAGGGCGAAAAGTGTTACAGCAAACAAATGATGGACGGAATGCTGTCAATGCAAACATTCTCCCCCAGTCAAAAGATCTGGGTTAAATCCATCGTTCTTTTGCCCACTACGCCACCCCAGTTTGGACCCAGCCATTTGCAAATCAGTCTTGACCCTGTGCCCCATGGGAACAGTCCAGACCGAACTGCCAGGCCAGGTCCTCCCTGGACCGGAAACAAGCATCCTGGGACCGGTTTCAGGGTATGTCACCCTTCTTCAGCCAGGCTAGCTTGAATCCAGTGGCACAGTGAGCAAGGGACCCACGTCTGGGCATACCCATCCCACTTAGGGCGAAAAGTGTTACAGCAAACAAATGATGGACGGAATGCTGTCAATGCAAACATTCTCCCCCAGTCAAAAGATCTGGGTTAAATCCATCGTTCTTTTGCCCACTACGCCACCCCAGTTTGGACCCAGCCATTTGCAAATCAGTCTTGACCCTGTGCCCCATGGGAACAGTCCAGACCGAACTGCCAGGCCAGGTCCTCCCTGGACCGGAAACAAGCATCCTGGGACCGGTTTCAGGGTATGTCACCCTTCTTCAGCCAGGCTAGCTTGAATCCAGTGGCACAGTGAGCAAGGGACCCACGTCTGGGCATACCCATCCCACTTAGGGCGAAAAGTGTTACAGCAAACAAATGATGGACGGAATGCTGTCAATGCAAACATTCTCCCCCAGTCAAAAGATCTGGGTTAAATCCATCGTTCTTTTGCCCACTACGCCACCCCAGTTTGGACCCAGCCATTTGCAAATCAGTCTTGACCCTGTGCCCCATGGGAACAGTCCAGACCGAACTGCCAGGCCAGGTCCTCCCTGGACCGGAAACAAGCATCCTGGGACCGGTTTCAGGGTATGTCACCCTTCTTCAGCCAGGCTAGCTTGAATCCAGTGGCACAGTGAGCAAGGGACCCACGTCTGGGCATACCCATCCCACTTAGGGCGAAAAGTGTTACAGCAAACAAATGATGGACGGAATGCTGTCAATGCAAACATTCTCCCCCAGTCAAAAGATCTGGGTTAAATCCATCGTTCTTTTGCCCACTACGCCACCCCAGTTTGGACCCAGCCATTTGCAAATCAGTCTTGACCCTGTGCCCCATGGGAACAGTCCAGACCGAACTGCCAGGCCAGGTCCTCCCTGGACCGGAAACAAGCATCCTGGGACCGGTTTCAGGGTATGTCACCCTTCTTCAGCCAGGCTAGCTTGAATCCAGTGGCACAGTGAGCAAGGGACCCACGTCTGGGCATACCCATCCCACTTAGGGCGAAAAGTGTTACAGCAAACAAATGATGGACGGAATGCTGTCAATGCAAACATTCTCCCCCAGTCAAAAGATCTGGGTTAAATCCATCGTTCTTTTGCCCACTACGCCACCCCAGTTTGGACCCAGCCATTTGCAAATCAGTCTTGACCCTGTGCCCCATGGGAACAGTCCAGACCGAACTGCCAGGCCAGGTCCTCCCTGGACCGGAAACAAGCATCCTGGGACCGGTTTCAGGGTATGTCACCCTTCTTCAGCCAGGCTAGCTTGAATCCAGTGGCACAGTGAGCAAGGGACCCACGTCTGGGCATACCCATCCCACTTAGGGCGAAAAGTGTTACAGCAAACAAATGATGGACGGAATGCTGTCAATGCAAACATTCTCCCCCAGTCAAAAGATCTGGGTTAAATCCATCGTTCTTTTGCCCACTACGCCACCCCAGTTTGGACCCAGCCATTTGCAAATCAGTCTTGACCCTGTGCCCCATGGGAACAGTCCAGACCGAACTGCCAGGCCAGGTCCTCCCTGGACCGGAAACAAGCATCCTGGGACCGGTTTCAGGGTATGTCACCCTTCTTCAGCCAGGCTAGCTTGAATCCAGTGGCACAGTGAGCAAGGGACCCACGTCTGGGCATACCCATCCCACTTAGGGCGAAAAGTGTTACAGCAAACAAATGATGGACGGAATGCTGTCAATGCAAACATTCTCCCCCAGTCAAAAGATCTGGGTTAAATCCATCGTTCTTTTGCCCACTACGCCACCCCAGTTTGGACCCAGCCATTTGCAAATCAGTCTTGACCCTGTGCCCCATGGGAACAGTCCAGACCGAACTGCCAGGCCAGGTCCTCCCTGGACCGGAAACAAGCATCCTGGGACCGGTTTCAGGGTATGTCACCCTTCTTCAGCCAGGCTAGCTTGAATCCAGTGGCACAGTGAGCAAGGGACCCACGTCTGGGCATACCCATCCCACTTAGGGCGAAAAGTGTTACAGCAAACAAATGATGGACGGAATGCTGTCAATGCAAACATTCTCCCCCAGTCAAAAGATCTGGGTTAAATCCATCGTTCTTTTGCCCACTACGCCACCCCAGTTTGGACCCAGCCATTTGCAAATCAGTCTTGACCCTGTGCCCCATGGGAACAGTCCAGACCGAACTGCCAGGCCAGGTCCTCCCTGGACCGGAAACAAGCATCCTGGGACCGGTTTCAGGGTATGTCACCCTTCTTCAGCCAGGCTAGCTTGAATCCAGTGGCACAGTGAGCAAGGGACCCACGTCTGGGCATACCCATCCCACTTAGGGCGAAAAGTGTTACAGCAAACAAATGATGGACGGAATGCTGTCAATGCAAACATTCTCCCCCAGTCAAAAGATCTGGGTTAAATCCATCGTTCTTTTGCCCACTACGCCACCCCAGTTTGGACCCAGCCATTTGCAAATCAGTCTTGACCCTGTGCCCCATGGGAACAGTCCAGACCGAACTGCCAGGCCAGGTCCTCCCTGGACCGGAAACAAGCATCCTGGGACCGGTTTCAGGGTATGTCACCCTTCTTCAGCCAGGCTAGCTTGAATCCAGTGGCACAGTGAGCAAGGGACCCACGTCTGGGCATACCCATCCCACTTAGGGCGAAAAGTGTTACAGCAAACAAATGATGGACGGAATGCTGTCAATGCAAACATTCTCCCCCAGTCAAAAGATCTGGGTTAAATCCATCGTTCTTTTGCCCACTACGCCACCCCAGTTTGGACCCAGCCATTTGCAAATCAGTCTTGACCCTGTGCCCCATGGGAACAGTCCAGACCGAACTGCCAGGCCAGGTCCTCCCTGGACCGGAAACAAGCATCCTGGGACCGGTTTCAGGGTATGTCACCCTTCTTCAGCCAGGCTAGCTTGAATCCAGTGGCACAGTGAGCAAGGGACCCACGTCTGGGCATACCCATCCCACTTAGGGCGAAAAGTGTTACAGCAAACAAATGATGGACGGAATGCTGTCAATGCAAACATTCTCCCCCAGTCAAAAGATCTGGGTTAAATCCATCGTTCTTTTGCCCACTACGCCACCCCAGTTTGGACCCAGCCATTTGCAAATCAGTCTTGACCCTGTGCCCCATGGGAACAGTCCAGACCGAACTGCCAGGCCAGGTCCTCCCTGGACCGGAAACAAGCATCCTGGGACCGGTTTCAGGGTATGTCACCCTTCTTCAGCCAGGCTAGCTTGAATCCAGTGGCACAGTGAGCAAGGGACCCACGTCTGGGCATACCCATCCCACTTAGGCTGAAAAGTGTTACAGCAAACAAATGATGGACGGAATGCTGTCAATGCAAACATTCTCCCCCAGTCAAAAGATCTGGGTTAAATCCATCGTTCTTTTGCCCACTACGCCACCCCAGTTTGGACCCAGCCATTTGCAAATCAGTCTTGACCCTGTGCCCCATGGGAACAGTCCAGACCGAACTGCCAGGCCAGGTCCTCCCTGGACTGGAAACAAGCATCCTGGGACCGGTTTCAGGGTATGTCACCCTTCTTCAGCCAGGCTAGCTTGAATCCAGTGGCACAGTGAGCAAGGGACCCACGTCTGGGCATACCCATCCCACTTAGGGCGAAAAGTGTTACAGCAAACAAATGATGGACGGAATGCTGTCAATGCAAACATTCTCCCCCAGTCAAAAGATCTGGGTTAAATCCATCGTTCTTTTGCCCACTACGCCACCCCAGTTTGGACCCAGCCATTTGCAAATCAGTCTTGACCCTGTGCCCCATGGGAACAGTCCAGACCGAACTGCCAGGCCAGGTCCTCCCTGGACCGGAAACAAGCATCCTGGGACCGGTTTCAGGGTATGTCACCCTTCTTCAGCCAGGCTAGCTTGAATCCAGTGGCACAGTGAGCAAGGGACCCACGTCTGGGCATACCCATCCCACTTAGGGCGAAAAGTGTTACAGCAAACAAATGATGGACGGAATGCTGTCAATGCAAACATTCTCCCCCAGTCAAAAGATCTGGGTTAAATCCATCGTTCTTTTGCCCACTACGCCACCCCAGTTTGGACCCAGCCATTTGCAAATCAGTCTTGACCCTGTGCCCCATGGGAACAGTCCAGACCGAACTGCCAGGCCAGGTCCTCCCTGGACCGGAAACAAGCATCCTGGGACCGGTTTCAGGGTATGTCACCCTTCTTCAGCCAGGCTAGCTTGAATCCAGTGGCACAGTGAGCAAGGGACCCACGTCTGGGCATACCCATCCCACTTAGGGCGAAAAGTGTTACAGCAAACAAATGATGGACGGAATGCTGTCAATGCAAACATTCTCCCCCAGTCAAAAGATCTGGGTTAAATCCATCGTTCTTTTGCCCACTACGCCACCCCAGTTTGGACCCAGCCATTTGCAAATCAGTCTTGACCCTGTGCCCCATGGGAACAGTCCAGACCGAACTGCCAGGCCAGGTCCTCCCTGGACCGGAAACAAGCATCCTGGGACCGGTTTCAGGGTATGTCACCCTTCTTCAGCCAGGCTAGCTTGAATCCAGTGGCACAGTGAGCAAGGGACCCACGTCTGGGCATACCCATCCCACTTAGGGCGAAAAGTGTTACAGCAAACAAATGATGGACGGAATGCTGTCAATGCAAACATTCTCCCCCAGTCAAAAGATCTGGGTTAAATCCATCGTTCTTTTGCCCACTACGCCACCCCAGTTTGGACCCAGCCATTTGCAAATCAGTCTTGACCCTGTGCCCCATGGGAACAGTCCAGACCGAACTGCCAGGCCAGGTCCTCCCTGGACCGGAAACAAGCATCCTGGGACCGGTTTCAGGGTATGTCACCCTTCTTCAGCCAGGCTAGCTTGAATCCAGTGGCACAGTGAGCAAGGGACCCACGTCTGGGCATACCCATCCCACTTAGGGCGAAAAGTGTTACAGCAAACAAATGATGGACGGAATGCTGTCAATGCAAACATTCTCCCCCAGTCAAAAGATCTGGGTTAAATCCATCGTTCTTTTGCCCACTACGCCACCCCAGTTTGGACCCAGCCATTTGCAAATCAGTCTTGACCCTGTGCCCCATGGGAACAGTCCAGACCGAACTGCCAGGCCAGGTCCTCCCTGGACCGGAAACAAGCATCCTGGGACCGGTTTCAGGGTATGTCACCCTTCTTCAGCCAGGCTAGCTTGAATCCAGTGGCACAGTGAGCAAGGGACCCACGTCTGGGCATACCCATCCCACTTAGGGCGAAAAGTGTTACAGCAAACAAATGATGGACGGAATGCTGTCAATGCAAACATTCTCCCCCAGTCAAAAGATCTGGGTTAAATCCATCGTTCTTTTGCCCACTACGCCACCCCAGTTTGGACCCAGCCATTTGCAAATCAGTCTTGACCCTGTGCCCCATGGGAACAGTCCAGACCGAACTGCCAGGCCAGGTCCTCCCTGGACCGGAAACAAGCATCCTGGGACCGGTTTCAGGGTATGTCACCCTTCTTCAGCCAGGCTAGCTTGAATCCAGTGGCACAGTGAGCAAGGGACCCACGTCTGGGCATACCCATCCCACTTAGGGCGAAAAGTGTTACAGCAAACAAATGATGGACGGAATGCTGTCAATGCAAACATTCTCCCCCAGTCAAAAGATCTGGGTTAAATCCATCGTTCTTTTGCCCACTACGCCACCCCAGTTTGGACCCAGCCATTTGCAAATCAGTCTTGACCCTGTGCCCCATGGGAACAGTCCAGACCGAACTGCCAGGCCAGGTCCTCCCTGGACCGGAAACAAGCATCCTGGGACCGGTTTCAGGGTATGTCACCCTTCTTCAGCCAGGCTAGCTTGAATCCAGTGGCACAGTGAGCAAGGGACCCACGTCTGGGCATACCCATCCCACTTAGGGCGAAAAGTGTTACAGCAAACAAATGATGGACGGAATGCTGTCAATGCAAACATTCTCCCCCAGTCAAAAGATCTGGGTTAAATCCATCGTTCTTTTGCCCACTACGCCACCCCAGTTTGGACCCAGCCATTTGCAAATCAGTCTTGACCCTGTGCCCCATGGGAACAGTCCAGACCGAACTGCCAGGCCAGGTCCTCCCTGGACCGGAAACAAGCATCCTGGGACCGGTTTCAGGGTATGTCACCCTTCTTCAGCCAGGCTAGCTTGAATCCAGTGGCACAGTGAGCAAGGGACCCACGTCTGGGCATACCCATCCCACTTAGGGCGAAAAGTGTTACAGCAAACAAATGATGGACGGAATGCTGTCAATGCAAACATTCTCCCCCAGTCAAAAGATCTGGGTTAAATCCATCGTTCTTTTGCCCACTACGCCACCCCAGTTTGGACCCAGCCATTTGCAAATCAGTCTTGACCCTGTGCCCCATGGGAACAGTCCAGACCGAACTGCCAGGCCAGGTCCTCCCTGGACCGGAAACAAGCATCCTGGGACCGGTTTCAGGGTATGTCACCCTTCTTCAGCCAGGCTAGCTTGAATCCAGTGGCACAGTGAGCAAGGGACCCACGTCTGGGCATACCCATCCCACTTAGGGCGAAAAGTGTTACAGCAAACAAATGATGGACGGAATGCTGTCAATGCAAACATTCTCCCCCAGTCAAAAGATCTGGGTTAAATCCATCGTTCTTTTGCCCACTACGCCACCCCAGTTTGGACCCAGCCATTTGCAAATCAGTCTTGACCCTGTGCCCCATGGGAACAGTCCAGACCGAACTGCCAGGCCAGGTCCTCCCTGGACCGGAAACAAGCATCCTGGGACCGGTTTCAGGGTATGTCACCCTTCTTCAGCCAGGCTAGCTTGAATCCAGTGGCACAGTGAGCAAGGGACCCACGTCTGGGCATACCCATCCCACTTAGGGCGAAAAGTGTTACAGCAAACAAATGATGGACGGAATGCTGTCAATGCAAACATTCTCCCCCAGTCAAAAGATCTGGGTTAAATCCATCGTTCTTTTGCCCACTACGCCACCCCAGTTTGGACCCAGCCATTTGCAAATCAGTCTTGACCCTGTGCCCCATGGGAACAGTCCAGACCGAACTGCCAGGCCAGGTCCTCCCTGGACCGGAAACAAGCATCCTGGGACCGGTTTCAGGGTATGTCACCCTTCTTCAGCCAGGCTAGCTTGAATCCAGTGGCACAGTGAGCAAGGGACCCACGTCTGGGCATACCCATCCCACTTAGGGCGAAAAGTGTTACAGCAAACAAATGATGGACGGAATGCTGTCAATGCAAACATTCTCCCCCAGTCAAAAGATCTGGGTTAAATCCATCGTTCTTTTGCCCACTACGCCACCCCAGTTTGGACCCAGCCATTTGCAAATCAGTCTTGACCCTGTGCCCCATGGGAACAGTCCAGACCGAACTGCCAGGCCAGGTCCTCCCTGGACCGGAAACAAGCATCCTGGGACCGGTTTCAGGGTATGTCACCCTTCTTCAGCCAGGCTAGCTTGAATCCAGTGGCACAGTGAGCAAGGGACCCACGTCTGGGCATACCCATCCCACTTAGGGCGAAAAGTGTTACAGCAAACAAATGATGGACGGAATGCTGTCAATGCAAACATTCTCCCCCAGTCAAAAGATCTGGGTTAAATCCATCGTTCTTTTGCCCACTACGCCACCCCAGTTTGGACCCAGCCATTTGCAAATCAGTCTTGACCCTGTGCCCCATGGGAACAGTCCAGACCGAACTGCCAGGCCAGGTCCTCCCTGGACCGGAAACAAGCATCCTGGGACCGGTTTCAGGGTATGTCACCCTTCTTCAGCCAGGCTAGCTTGAATCCAGTGGCACAGTGAGCAAGGGACCCACGTCTGGGCATACCCATCCCACTTAGGGCGAAAAGTGTTACAGCAAACAAATGATGGACGGAATGCTGTCAATGCAAACATTCTCCCCCAGTCAAAAGATCTGGGTTAAATCCATCGTTCTTTTGCCCACTACGCCACCCCAGTTTGGACCCAGCCATTTGCAAATCAGTCTTGACCCTGTGCCCCATGGGAACAGTCCAGACCGAACTGCCAGGCCAGGTCCTCCCTGGACCGGAAACAAGCATCCTGGGACCGGTTTCAGGGTATGTCACCCTTCTTCAGCCAGGCTAGCTTGAATCCAGTGGCACAGTGAGCAAGGGACCCACGTCTGGGCATACCCATCCCACTTAGGGCGAAAAGTGTTACAGCAAACAAATGATGGACGGAATGCTGTCAATGCAAACATTCTCCCCCAGTCAAAAGATCTGGGTTAAATCCATCGTTCTTTTGCCCACTACGCCACCCCAGTTTGGACCCAGCCATTTGCAAATCAGTCTTGACCCTGTGCCCCATGGGAACAGTCCAGACCGAACTGCCAGGCCAGGTCCTCCCTGGACCGGAAACAAGCATCCTGGGACCGGTTTCAGGGTATGTCACCCTTCTTCAGCCAGGCTAGCTTGAATCCAGTGGCACAGTGAGCAAGGGACCCACGTCTGGGCATACCCATCCCACTTAGGGCGAAAAGTGTTACAGCAAACAAATGATGGACGGAATGCTGTCAATGCAAACATTCTCCCCCAGTCAAAAGATCTGGGTTAAATCCATCGTTCTTTTGCCCACTACGCCACCCCAGTTTGGACCCAGCCATTTGCAAATCAGTCTTGACCCTGTGCCCCATGGGAACAGTCCAGACCGAACTGCCAGGCCAGGTCCTCCCTGGACCGGAAACAAGCATCCTGGGACCGGTTTCAGGGTATGTCACCCTTCTTCAGCCAGGCTAGCTTGAATCCAGTGGCACAGTGAGCAAGGGACCCACGTCTGGGCATACCCATCCCACTTAGGGCGAAAAGTGTTACAGCAAACAAATGATGGACGGAATGCTGTCAATGCAAACATTCTCCCCCAGTCAAAAGATCTGGGTTAAATCCATCGTTCTTTTGCCCACTACGCCACCCCAGTTTGGACCCAGCCATTTGCAAATCAGTCTTGACCCTGTGCCCCATGGGAACAGTCCAGACCGAACTGCCAGGCCAGGTCCTCCCTGGACCGGAAACAAGCATCCTGGGACCGGTTTCAGGGTATGTCACCCTTCTTCAGCCAGGCTAGCTTGAATCCAGTGGCACAGTGAGCAAGGGACCCACGTCTGGGCATACCCATCCCACTTAGGGCGAAAAGTGTTACAGCAAACAAATGATGGACGGAATGCTGTCAATGCAAACATTCTCCCCCAGTCAAAAGATCTGGGTTAAATCCATCGTTCTTTTGCCCACTACGCCACCCCAGTTTGGACCCAGCCATTTGCAAATCAGTCTTGACCCTGTGCCCCATGGGAACAGTCCAGACCGAACTGCCAGGCCAGGTCCTCCCTGGACCGGAAACAAGCATCCTGGGACCGGTTTCAGGGTATGTCACCCTTCTTCAGCCAGGCTAGCTTGAATCCAGTGGCACAGTGAGCAAGGGACCCACGTCTGGGCATACCCATCCCACTTAGGGCGAAAAGTGTTACAGCAAACAAATGATGGACGGAATGCTGTCAATGCAAACATTCTCCCCCAGTCAAAAGATCTGGGTTAAATCCATCGTTCTTTTGCCCACTACGCCACCCCAGTTTGGACCCAGCCATTTGCAAATCAGTCTTGACCCTGTGCCCCATGGGAACAGTCCAGACCGAACTGCCAGGCCAGGTCCTCCCTGGACCGGAAACAAGCATCCTGGGACCGGTTTCAGGGTATGTCACCCTTCTTCAGCCAGGCTAGCTTGAATCCAGTGGCACAGTGAGCAAGGGACCCACGTCTGGGCATACCCATCCCACTTAGGGCGAAAAGTGTTACAGCAAACAAATGATGGACGGAATGCTGTCAATGCAAACATTCTCCCCCAGTCAAAAGATCTGGGTTAAATCCATCGTTCTTTTGCCCACTACGCCACCCCAGTTTGGACCCAGCCATTTGCAAATCAGTCTTGACCCTGTGCCCCATGGGAACAGTCCAGACCGAACTGCCAGGCCAGGTCCTCCCTGGACCGGAAACAAGCATCCTGGGACCGGTTTCAGGGTATGTCACCCTTCTTCAGCCAGGCTAGCTTGAATCCAGTGGCACAGTGAGCAAGGGACCCACGTCTGGGCATACCCATCCCACTTAGGGCGAAAAGTGTTACAGCAAACAAATGATGGACGGAATGCTGTCAATGCAAACATTCTCCCCCAGTCAAAAGATCTGGGTTAAATCCATCGTTCTTTTGCCCACTACGCCACCCCAGTTTGGACCCAGCCATTTGCAAATCAGTCTTGACCCTGTGCCCCATGGGAACAGTCCAGACCGAACTGCCAGGCCAGGTCCTCCCTGGACCGGAAACAAGCATCCTGGGACCGGTTTCAGGGTATGTCACCCTTCTTCAGCCAGGCTAGCTTGAATCCAGTGGCACAGTGAGCAAGGGACCCACGTCTGGGCATACCCATCCCACTTAGGGCGAAAAGTGTTACAGCAAACAAATGATGGACGGAATGCTGTCAATGCAAACATTCTCCCCCAGTCAAAAGATCTGGGTTAAATCCATCGTTCTTTTGCCCACTACGCCACCCCAGTTTGGACCCAGCCATTTGCAAATCAGTCTTGACCCTGTGCCCCATGGGAACAGTCCAGACCGAACTGCCAGGCCAGGTCCTCCCTGGACCGGAAACAAGCATCCTGGGACCGGTTTCAGGGTATGTCACCCTTCTTCAGCCAGGCTAGCTTGAATCCAGTGGCACAGTGAGCAAGGGACCCACGTCTGGGCATACCCATCCCACTTAGGGCGAAAAGTGTTACAGCAAACAAATGATGGACGGAATGCTGTCAATGCAAACATTCTCCCCCAGTCAAAAGATCTGGGTTAAATCCATCGTTCTTTTGCCCACTACGCCACCCCAGTTTGGACCCAGCCATTTGCAAATCAGTCTTGACCCTGTGCCCCATGGGAACAGTCCAGACCGAACTGCCAGGCCAGGTCCTCCCTGGACCGGAAACAAGCATCCTGGGACCGGTTTCAGGGTATGTCACCCTTCTTCAGCCAGGCTAGCTTGAATCCAGTGGCACAGTGAGCAAGGGACCCACGTCTGGGCATACCCATCCCACTTAGGGCGAAAAGTGTTACAGCAAACAAATGATGGACGGAATGCTGTCAATGCAAACATTCTCCCCCAGTCAAAAGATCTGGGTTAAATCCATCGTTCTTTTGCCCACTACGCCACCCCAGTTTGGACCCAGCCATTTGCAAATCAGTCTTGACCCTGTGCCCCATGGGAACAGTCCAGACCGAACTGCCAGGCCAGGTCCTCCCTGGACCGGAAACAAGCATCCTGGGACCGGTTTCAGGGTATGTCACCCTTCTTCAGCCAGGCTAGCTTGAATCCAGTGGCACAGTGAGCAAGGGACCCACGTCTGGGCATACCCATCCCACTTAGGGCGAAAAGTGTTACAGCAAACAAATGATGGACGGAATGCTGTCAATGCAAACATTCTCCCCCAGTCAAAAGATCTGGGTTAAATCCATCGTTCTTTTGCCCACTACGCCACCCCAGTTTGGACCCAGCCATTTGCAAATCAGTCTTGACCCTGTGCCCCATGGGAACAGTCCAGACCGAACTGCCAGGCCAGGTCCTCCCTGGACCGGAAACAAGCATCCTGGGACCGGTTTCAGGGTATGTCACCCTTCTTCAGCCAGGCTAGCTTGAATCCAGTGGCACAGTGAGCAAGGGACCCACGTCTGGGCATACCCATCCCACTTAGGGCGAAAAGTGTTACAGCACACAAATGATGGACGGAATGCTGTCAATGCAAACATTCACCCCAGTCAAAAGATCTGGGTTAAATCCATCGTTCTTTTGCCCACTACGCCACCCCAGTTTGGACCCAGCCATTTGCAAATCAGTCTTGACCCTGTGCCCCATGGGAACAGTCCAGACCGAACTGCCAGGCCAGGTCCTCCCTGGACCGGAAACAAGCATCCTGGGACCGGTTTCAGGGTATGTCACCCTTCTTCAGCCAGGCTAGCTTGAATCCAGTGGCACAGTGAGCAAGGGACCCACGTCTGGGCATACCCATCCCACTTAGGGCGAAAAGTGTTACAGCAAACAAATGATGGACGGAATGCTGTCAATGCAAACATTCTCCCCCAGTCAAAAGATCTGGGTTAAATCCATCGTTCTTTTGCCCACTACGCCACCCCAGTTTGGACCCAGCCATTTGCAAATCAGTCTTGACCCTGTGCCCCATGGGAACAGTCCAGACCGAACTGCCAGGCCAGGTCCTCCCTGGACCGGAAACAAGCATCCTGGGACCGGTTTCAGGGTATGTCACCCTTCTTCAGCCAGGCTAGCTTGAATCCAGTGGCACAGTGAGCAAGGGACCCACGTCTGGGCATACCCATCCCACTTAGGGCGAAAAGTGTTACAGCAAACAAATGATGGACGGAATGCTGTCAATGCAAACATTCTCCCCCAGTCAAAAGATCTGGGTTAAATCCATCGTTCTTTTGCCCACTACGCCACCCCAGTTTGGACCCAGCCATTTGCAAATCAGTCTTGACCCTGTGCCCCATGGGAACAGTCCAGACCGAACTGCCAGGCCAGGTCCTCCCTGGACCGGAAACAAGCATCCTGGGACCGGTTTCAGGGTATGTCACCCTTCTTCAGCCAGGCTAGCTTGAATCCAGTGGCACAGTGAGCAAGGGACCCACGTCTGGGCATACCCATCCCACTTAGGGCGAAAAGTGTTACAGCAAACAAATGATGGACGGAATGCTGTCAATGCAAACATTCTCCCCCAGTCAAAAGATCTGGGTTAAATCCATCGTTCTTTTGCCCACTACGCCACCCCAGTTTGGACCCAGCCATTTGCAAATCAGTCTTGACCCTGTGCCCCATGGGAACAGTCCAGACCGAACTGCCAGGCCAGGTCCTCCCTGGACCGGAAACAAGCATCCTGGGACCGGTTTCAGGGTATGTCACCCTTCTTCAGCCAGGCTAGCTTGAATCCAGTGGCACAGTGAGCAAGGGACCCACGTCTGGGCATACCCATCCCACTTAGGGCGAAAAGTGTTACAGCAAACAAATGATGGACGGAATGCTGTCAATGCAAACATTCTCCCCCAGTCAAAAGATCTGGGTTAAATCCATCGTTCTTTTGCCCACTACGCCACCCCAGTTTGGACCCAGCCATTTGCAAATCAGTCTTGACCCTGTGCCCCATGGGAACAGTCCAGACCGAACTGCCAGGCCAGGTCCTCCCTGGACCGGAAACAAGCATCCTGGGACCGGTTTCAGGGTATGTCACCCTTCTTCAGCCAGGCTAGCTTGAATCCAGTGGCACAGTGAGCAAGGGACCCACGTCTGGGCATACCCATCCCACTTAGGGCGAAAAGTGTTACAGCAAACAAATGATGGACGGAATGCTGTCAATGCAAACATTCTCCCCCAGTCAAAAGATCTGGGTTAAATCCATCGTTCTTTTGCCCACTACGCCACCCCAGTTTGGACCCAGCCATTTGCAAATCAGTCTTGACCCTGTGCCCCATGGGAACAGTCCAGACCGAACTGCCAGGCCAGGTCCTCCCTGGACCGGAAACAAGCATCCTGGGACCGGTTTCAGGGTATGTCACCCTTCTTCAGCCAGGCTAGCTTGAATCCAGTGGCACAGTGAGCAAGGGACCCACGTCTGGGCATACCCATCCCACTTAGGGCGAAAAGTGTTACAGCAAACAAATGATGGACGGAATGCTGTCAATGCAAACATTCTCCCCCAGTCAAAAGATCTGGGTTAAATCCATCGTTCTTTTGCCCACTACGCCACCCCAGTTTGGACCCAGCCATTTGCAAATCAGTCTTGACCCTGTGCCCCATGGGAACAGTCCAGACCGAACTGCCAGGCCAGGTCCTCCCTGGACCGGAAACAAGCATCCTGGGACCGGTTTCAGGGTATGTCACCCTTCTTCAGCCAGGCTAGCTTGAATCCAGTGGCACAGTGAGCAAGGGACCCACGTCTGGGCATACCCATCCCACTTAGGGCGAAAAGTGTTACAGCAAACAAATGATGGACGGAATGCTGTCAATGCAAACATTCTCCCCCAGTCAAAAGATCTGGGTTAAATCCATCGTTCTTTTGCCCACTACGCCACCCCAGTTTGGACCCAGCCATTTGCAAATCAGTCTTGACCCTGTGCCCCATGGGAACAGTCCAGACCGAACTGCCAGGCCAGGTCCTCCCTGGACCGGAAACAAGCATCCTGGGACCGGTTTCAGGGTATGTCACCCTTCTTCAGCCAGGCTAGCTTGAATCCAGTGGCACAGTGAGCAAGGGACCCACGTCTGGGCATACCCATCCCACTTAGGGCGAAAAGTGTTACAGCAAACAAATGATGGACGGAATGCTGTCAATGCAAACATTCTCCCCCAGTCAAAAGATCTGGGTTAAATCCATCGTTCTTTTGCCCACTACGCCACCCCAGTTTGGACCCAGCCATTTGCAAATCAGTCTTGACCCTGTGCCCCATGGGAACAGTCCAGACCGAACTGCCAGGCCAGGTCCTCCCTGGACCGGAAACAAGCATCCTGGGACCGGTTTCAGGGTATGTCACCCTTCTTCAGCCAGGCTAGCTTGAATCCAGTGGCACAGTGAGCAAGGGACCCACGTCTGGGCATACCCATCCCACTTAGGGCGAAAAGTGTTACAGCAAACAAATGATGGACGGAATGCTGTCAATGCAAACATTCTCCCCCAGTCAAAAGATCTGGGTTAAATCCATCGTTCTTTTGCCCACTACGCCACCCCAGTTTGGACCCAGCCATTTGCAAATCAGTCTTGACCCTGTGCCCCATGGGAACAGTCCAGACCGAACTGCCAGGCCAGGTCCTCCCTGGACCGGAAACAAGCATCCTGGGACCGGTTTCAGGGTATGTCACCCTTCTTCAGCCAGGCTAGCTTGAATCCAGTGGCACAGTGAGCAAGGGACCCACGTCTGGGCATACCCATCCCACTTAGGGCGAAAAGTGTTACAGCAAACAAATGATGGACGGAATGCTGTCAATGCAAACATTCTCCCCCAGTCAAAAGATCTGGGTTAAATCCATCGTTCTTTTGCCCACTACGCCACCCCAGTTTGGACCCAGCCATTTGCAAATCAGTCTTGACCCTGTGCCCCATGGGAACAGTCCAGACCGAACTGCCAGGCCAGGTCCTCCCTGGACCGGAAACAAGCATCCTGGGACCGGTTTCAGGGTATGTCACCCTTCTTCAGCCAGGCTAGCTTGAATCCAGTGGCACAGTGAGCAAGGGACCCACGTCTGGGCATACCCATCCCACTTAGGGCGAAAAGTGTTACAGCAAACAAATGATGGACGGAATGCTGTCAATGCAAACATTCTCCCCCAGTCAAAAGATCTGGGTTAAATCCATCGTTCTTTTGCCCACTACGCCACCCCAGTTTGGACCCAGCCATTTGCAAATCAGTCTTGACCCTGTGCCCCATGGGAACAGTCCAGACCGAACTGCCAGGCCAGGTCCTCCCTGGACCGGAAACAAGCATCCTGGGACCGGTTTCAGGGTATGTCACCCTTCTTCAGCCAGGCTAGCTTGAATCCAGTGGCACAGTGAGCAAGGGACCCACGTCTGGGCATACCCATCCCACTTAGGGCGAAAAGTGTTACAGCAAACAAATGATGGACGGAATGCTGTCAATGCAAACATTCTCCCCCAGTCAAAAGATCTGGGTTAAATCCATCGTTCTTTTGCCCACTACGCCACCCCAGTTTGGACCCAGCCATTTGCAAATCAGTCTTGACCCTGTGCCCCATGGGAACAGTCCAGACCGAACTGCCAGGCCAGGTCCTCCCTGGACCGGAAACAAGCATCCTGGGACCGGTTTCAGGGTATGTCACCCTTCTTCAGCCAGGCTAGCTTGAATCCAGTGGCACAGTGAGCAAGGGACCCACGTCTGGGCATACCCATCCCACTTAGGGCGAAAAGTGTTACAGCAAACAAATGATGGACGGAATGCTGTCAATGCAAACATTCTCCCCCAGTCAAAAGATCTGGGTTAAATCCATCGTTCTTTTGCCCACTACGCCACCCCAGTTTGGACCCAGCCATTTGCAAATCAGTCTTGACCCTGTGCCCCATGGGAACAGTCCAGACCGAACTGCCAGGCCAGGTCCTCCCTGGACCGGAAACAAGCATCCTGGGACCGGTTTCAGGGTATGTCACCCTTCTTCAGCCAGGCTAGCTTGAATCCAGTGGCACAGTGAGCAAGGGACCCACGTCTGGGCATACCCATCCCACTTAGGGCGAAAAGTGTTACAGCAAACAAATGATGGACGGAATGCTGTCAATGCAAACATTCTCCCCCAGTCAAAAGATCTGGGTTAAATCCATCGTTCTTTTGCCCACTACGCCACCCCAGTTTGGACCCAGCCATTTGCAAATCAGTCTTGACCCTGTGCCCCATGGGAACAGTCCAGACCGAACTGCCAGGCCAGGTCCTCCCTGGACCGGAAACAAGCATCCTGGGACCGGTTTCAGGGTATGTCACCCTTCTTCAGCCAGGCTAGCTTGAATCCAGTGGCACAGTGAGCAAGGGACCCACGTCTGGGCATACCCATCCCACTTAGGGCGAAAAGTGTTACAGCAAACAAATGATGGACGGAATGCTGTCAATGCAAACATTCTCCCCCAGTCAAAAGATCTGGGTTAAATCCATCGTTCTTTTGCCCACTACGCCACCCCAGTTTGGACCCAGCCATTTGCAAATCAGTCTTGACCCTGTGCCCCATGGGAACAGTCCAGACCGAACTGCCAGGCCAGGTCCTCCCTGGACCGGAAACAAGCATCCTGGGACCGGTTTCAGGGTATGTCACCCTTCTTCAGCCAGGCTAGCTTGAATCCAGTGGCACAGTGAGCAAGGGACCCACGTCTGGGCATACCCATCCCACTTAGGGCGAAAAGTGTTACAGCAAACAAATGATGGACGGAATGCTGTCAATGCAAACATTCTCCCCCAGTCAAAAGATCTGGGTTAAATCCATCGTTCTTTTGCCCACTACGCCACCCCAGTTTGGACCCAGCCATTTGCAAATCAGTCTTGACCCTGTGCCCCATGGGAACAGTCCAGACCGAACTGCCAGGCCAGGTCCTCCCTGGACCGGAAACAAGCATCCTGGGACCGGTTTCAGGGTATGTCACCCTTCTTCAGCCAGGCTAGCTTGAATCCAGTGGCACAGTGAGCAAGGGACCCACGTCTGGGCATACCCATCCCACTTAGGGCGAAAAGTGTTACAGCAAACAAATGATGGACGGAATGCTGTCAATGCAAACATTCTCCCCCAGTCAAAAGATCTGGGTTAAATCCATCGTTCTTTTGCCCACTACGCCACCCCAGTTTGGACCCAGCCATTTGCAAATCAGTCTTGACCCTGTGCCCCATGGGAACAGTCCAGACCGAACTGCCAGGCCAGGTCCTCCCTGGACCGGAAACAAGCATCCTGGGACCGGTTTCAGGGTATGTCACCCTTCTTCAGCCAGGCTAGCTTGAATCCAGTGGCACAGTGAGCAAGGGACCCACGTCTGGGCATACCCATCCCACTTAGGGCGAAAAGTGTTACAGCAAACAAATGATGGACGGAATGCTGTCAATGCAAACATTCTCCCCCAGTCAAAAGATCTGGGTTAAATCCATCGTTCTTTTGCCCACTACGCCACCCCAGTTTGGACCCAGCCATTTGCAAATCAGTCTTGACCCTGTGCCCCATGGGAACAGTCCAGACCGAACTGCCAGGCCAGGTCCTCCCTGGACCGGAAACAAGCATCCTGGGACCGGTTTCAGGGTATGTCACCCTTCTTCAGCCAGGCTAGCTTGAATCCAGTGGCACAGTGAGCAAGGGACCCACGTCTGGGCATACCCATCCCACTTAGGGCGAAAAGTGTTACAGCAAACAAATGATGGACGGAATGCTGTCAATGCAAACATTCTCCCCCAGTCAAAAGATCTGGGTTAAATCCATCGTTCTTTTGCCCACTACGCCACCCCAGTTTGGACCCAGCCATTTGCAAATCAGTCTTGACCCTGTGCCCCATGGGAACAGTCCAGACCGAACTGCCAGGCCAGGTCCTCCCTGGACCGGAAACAAGCATCCTGGGACCGGTTTCAGGGTATGTCACCCTTCTTCAGCCAGGCTAGCTTGAATCCAGTGGCACAGTGAGCAAGGGACCCACGTCTGGGCATACCCATCCCACTTAGGGCGAAAAGTGTTACAGCAAACAAATGATGGACGGAATGCTGTCAATGCAAACATTCTCCCCCAGTCAAAAGATCTGGGTTAAATCCATCGTTCTTTTGCCCACTACGCCACCCCAGTTTGGACCCAGCCATTTGCAAATCAGTCTTGACCCTGTGCCCCATGGGAACAGTCCAGACCGAACTGCCAGGCCAGGTCCTCCCTGGACCGGAAACAAGCATCCTGGGACCGGTTTCAGGGTATGTCACCCTTCTTCAGCCAGGCTAGCTTGAATCCAGTGGCACAGTGAGCAAGGGACCCACGTCTGGGCATACCCATCCCACTTAGGGCGAAAAGTGTTACAGCAAACAAATGATGGACGGAATGCTGTCAATGCAAACATTCTCCCCCAGTCAAAAGATCTGGGTTAAATCCATCGTTCTTTTGCCCACTACGCCACCCCAGTTTGGACCCAGCCATTTGCAAATCAGTCTTGACCCTGTGCCCCATGGGAACAGTCCAGACCGAACTGCCAGGCCAGGTCCTCCCTGGACCGGAAACAAGCATCCTGGGACCGGTTTCAGGGTATGTCACCCTTCTTCAGCCAGGCTAGCTTGAATCCAGTGGCACAGTGAGCAAGGGACCCACGTCTGGGCATACCCATCCCACTTAGGGCGAAAAGTGTTACAGCAAACAAATGATGGACGGAATGCTGTCAATGCAAACATTCTCCCCCAGTCAAAAGATCTGGGTTAAATCCATCGTTCTTTTGCCCACTACGCCACCCCAGTTTGGACCCAGCCATTTGCAAATCAGTCTTGACCCTGTGCCCCATGGGAACAGTCCAGACCGAACTGCCAGGCCAGGTCCTCCCTGGACCGGAAACAAGCATCCTGGGACCGGTTTCAGGGTATGTCACCCTTCTTCAGCCAGGCTAGCTTGAATCCAGTGGCACAGTGAGCAAGGGACCCACGTCTGGGCATACCCATCCCACTTAGGGCGAAAAGTGTTACAGCAAACAAATGATGGACGGAATGCTGTCAATGCAAACATTCTCCCCCAGTCAAAAGATCTGGGTTAAATCCATCGTTCTTTTGCCCACTACGCCACCCCAGTTTGGACCCAGCCATTTGCAAATCAGTCTTGACCCTGTGCCCCATGGGAACAGTCCAGACCGAACTGCCAGGCCAGGTCCTCCCTGGACCGGAAACAAGCATCCTGGGACCGGTTTCAGGGTATGTCACCCTTCTTCAGCCAGGCTAGCTTGAATCCAGTGGCACAGTGAGCAAGGGACCCACGTCTGGGCATACCCATCCCACTTAGGGCGAAAAGTGTTACAGCAAACAAATGATGGACGGAATGCTGTCAATGCAAACATTCTCCCCCAGTCAAAAGATCTGGGTTAAATCCATCGTTCTTTTGCCCACTACGCCACCCCAGTTTGGACCCAGCCATTTGCAAATCAGTCTTGACCCTGTGCCCCATGGGAACAGTCCAGACCGAACTGCCAGGCCAGGTCCTCCCTGGACCGGAAACAAGCATCCTGGGACCGGTTTCAGGGTATGTCACCCTTCTTCAGCCAGGCTAGCTTGAATCCAGTGGCACAGTGAGCAAGGGACCCACGTCTGGGCATACCCATCCCACTTAGGGCGAAAAGTGTTACAGCAAACAAATGATGGACGGAATGCTGTCAATGCAAACATTCTCCCCCAGTCAAAAGATCTGGGTTAAATCCATCGTTCTTTTGCCCACTACGCCACCCCAGTTTGGACCCAGCCATTTGCAAATCAGTCTTGACCCTGTGCCCCATGGGAACAGTCCAGACCGAACTGCCAGGCCAGGTCCTCCCTGGACCGGAAACAAGCATCCTGGGACCGGTTTCAGGGTATGTCACCCTTCTTCAGCCAGGCTAGCTTGAATCCAGTGGCACAGTGAGCAAGGGACCCACGTCTGGGCATACCCATCCCACTTAGGGCGAAAAGTGTTACAGCAAACAAATGATGGACGGAATGCTGTCAATGCAAACATTCTCCCCCAGTCAAAAGATCTGGGTTAAATCCATCGTTCTTTTGCCCACTACGCCACCCCAGTTTGGACCCAGCCATTTGCAAATCAGTCTTGACCCTGTGCCCCATGGGAACAGTCCAGACCGAACTGCCAGGCCAGGTCCTCCCTGGACCGGAAACAAGCATCCTGGGACCGGTTTCAGGGTATGTCACCCTTCTTCAGCCAGGCTAGCTTGAATCCAGTGGCACAGTGAGCAAGGGACCCACGTCTGGGCATACCCATCCCACTTAGGGCGAAAAGTGTTACAGCAAACAAATGATGGACGGAATGCTGTCAATGCAAACATTCTCCCCCAGTCAAAAGATCTGGGTTAAATCCATCGTTCTTTTGCCCACTACGCCACCCCAGTTTGGACCCAGCCATTTGCAAATCAGTCTTGACCCTGTGCCCCATGGGAACAGTCCAGACCGAACTGCCAGGCCAGGTCCTCCCTGGACCGGAAACAAGCATCCTGGGACCGGTTTCAGGGTATGTCACCCTTCTTCAGCCAGGCTAGCTTGAATCCAGTGGCACAGTGAGCAAGGGACCCACGTCTGGGCATACCCATCCCACTTAGGGCGAAAAGTGTTACAGCAAACAAATGATGGACGGAATGCTGTCAATGCAAACATTCTCCCCCAGTCAAAAGATCTGGGTTAAATCCATCGTTCTTTTGCCCACTACGCCACCCCAGTTTGGACCCAGCCATTTGCAAATCAGTCTTGACCCTGTGCCCCATGGGAACAGTCCAGACCGAACTGCCAGGCCAGGTCCTCCCTGGACCGGAAACAAGCATCCTGGGACCGGTTTCAGGGTATGTCACCCTTCTTCAGCCAGGCTAGCTTGAATCCAGTGGCACAGTGAGCAAGGGACCCACGTCTGGGCATACCCATCCCACTTAGGGCGAAAAGTGTTACAGCAAACAAATGATGGACGGAATGCTGTCAATGCAAACATTCTCCCCCAGTCAAAAGATCTGGGTTAAATCCATCGTTCTTTTGCCCACTACGCCACCCCAGTTTGGACCCAGCCATTTGCAAATCAGTCTTGACCCTGTGCCCCATGGGAACAGTCCAGACCGAACTGCCAGGCCAGGTCCTCCCTGGACCGGAAACAAGCATCCTGGGACCGGTTTCAGGGTATGTCACCCTTCTTCAGCCAGGCTAGCTTGAATCCAGTGGCACAGTGAGCAAGGGACCCACGTCTGGGCATACCCATCCCACTTAGGGCGAAAAGTGTTACAGCAAACAAATGATGGACGGAATGCTGTCAATGCAAACATTCTCCCCCAGTCAAAAGATCTGGGTTAAATCCATCGTTCTTTTGCCCACTACGCCACCCCAGTTTGGACCCAGCCATTTGCAAATCAGTCTTGACCCTGTGCCCCATGGGAACAGTCCAGACCGAACTGCCAGGCCAGGTCCTCCCTGGACCGGAAACAAGCATCCTGGGACCGGTTTCAGGGTATGTCACCCTTCTTCAGCCAGGCTAGCTTGAATCCAGTGGCACAGTGAGCAAGGGACCCACGTCTGGGCATACCCATCCCACTTAGGGCGAAAAGTGTTACAGCAAACAAATGATGGACGGAATGCTGTCAATGCAAACATTCTCCCCCAGTCAAAAGATCTGGGTTAAATCCATCGTTCTTTTGCCCACTACGCCACCCCAGTTTGGACCCAGCCATTTGCAAATCAGTCTTGACCCTGTGCCCCATGGGAACAGTCCAGACCGAACTGCCAGGCCAGGTCCTCCCTGGACCGGAAACAAGCATCCTGGGACCGGTTTCAGGGTATGTCACCCTTCTTCAGCCAGGCTAGCTTGAATCCAGTGGCACAGTGAGCAAGGGACCCACGTCTGGGCATACCCATCCCACTTAGGGCGAAAAGTGTTACAGCAAACAAATGATGGACGGAATGCTGTCAATGCAAACATTCTCCCCCAGTCAAAAGATCTGGGTTAAATCCATCGTTCTTTTGCCCACTACGCCACCCCAGTTTGGACCCAGCCATTTGCAAATCAGTCTTGACCCTGTGCCCCATGGGAACAGTCCAGACCGAACTGCCAGGCCAGGTCCTCCCTGGACCGGAAACAAGCATCCTGGGACCGGTTTCAGGGTATGTCACCCTTCTTCAGCCAGGCTAGCTTGAATCCAGTGGCACAGTGAGCAAGGGACCCACGTCTGGGCATACCCATCCCACTTAGGGCGAAAAGTGTTACAGCAAACAAATGATGGACGGAATGCTGTCAATGCAAACATTCTCCCCCAGTCAAAAGATCTGGGTTAAATCCATCGTTCTTTTGCCCACTACGCCACCCCAGTTTGGACCCAGCCATTTGCAAATCAGTCTTGACCCTGTGCCCCATGGGAACAGTCCAGACCGAACTGCCAGGCCAGGTCCTCCCTGGACCGGAAACAAGCATCCTGGGACCGGTTTCAGGGTATGTCACCCTTCTTCAGCCAGGCTAGCTTGAATCCAGTGGCACAGTGAGCAAGGGACCCACGTCTGGGCATACCCATCCCACTTAGGGCGAAAAGTGTTACAGCAAACAAATGATGGACGGAATGCTGTCAATGCAAACATTCTCCCCCAGTCAAAAGATCTGGGTTAAATCCATCGTTCTTTTGCCCACTACGCCACCCCAGTTTGGACCCAGCCATTTGCAAATCAGTCTTGACCCTGTGCCCCATGGGAACAGTCCAGACCGAACTGCCAGGCCAGGTCCTCCCTGGACCGGAAACAAGCATCCTGGGACCGGTTTCAGGGTATGTCACCCTTCTTCAGCCAGGCTAGCTTGAATCCAGTGGCACAGTGAGCAAGGGACCCACGTCTGGGCATACCCATCCCACTTAGGGCGAAAAGTGTTACAGCAAACAAATGATGGACGGAATGCTGTCAATGCAAACATTCTCCCCCAGTCAAAAGATCTGGGTTAAATCCATCGTTCTTTTGCCCACTACGCCACCCCAGTTTGGACCCAGCCATTTGCAAATCAGTCTTGACCCTGTGCCCCATGGGAACAGTCCAGACCGAACTGCCAGGCCAGGTCCTCCCTGGACCGGAAACAAGCATCCTGGGACCGGTTTCAGGGTATGTCACCCTTCTTCAGCCAGGCTAGCTTGAATCCAGTGGCACAGTGAGCAAGGGACCCACGTCTGGGCATACCCATCCCACTTAGGGCGAAAAGTGTTACAGCAAACAAATGATGGACGGAATGCTGTCAATGCAAACATTCTCCCCCAGTCAAAAGATCTGGGTTAAATCCATCGTTCTTTTGCCCACTACGCCACCCCAGTTTGGACCCAGCCATTTGCAAATCAGTCTTGACCCTGTGCCCCATGGGAACAGTCCAGACCGAACTGCCAGGCCAGGTCCTCCCTGGACCGGAAACAAGCATCCTGGGACCGGTTTCAGGGTATGTCACCCTTCTTCAGCCAGGCTAGCTTGAATCCAGTGGCACAGTGAGCAAGGGACCCACGTCTGGGCATACCCATCCCACTTAGGGCGAAAAGTGTTACAGCAAACAAATGATGGACGGAATGCTGTCAATGCAAACATTCTCCCCCAGTCAAAAGATCTGGGTTAAATCCATCGTTCTTTTGCCCACTACGCCACCCCAGTTTGGACCCAGCCATTTGCAAATCAGTCTTGACCCTGTGCCCCATGGGAACAGTCCAGACCGAACTGCCAGGCCAGGTCCTCCCTGGACCGGAAACAAGCATCCTGGGACCGGTTTCAGGGTATGTCACCCTTCTTCAGCCAGGCTAGCTTGAATCCAGTGGCACAGTGAGCAAGGGACCCACGTCTGGGCATACCCATCCCACTTAGGGCGAAAAGTGTTACAGCAAACAAATGATGGACGGAATGCTGTCAATGCAAACATTCTCCCCCAGTCAAAAGATCTGGGTTAAATCCATCGTTCTTTTGCCCACTACGCCACCCCAGTTTGGACCCAGCCATTTGCAAATCAGTCTTGACCCTGTGCCCCATGGGAACAGTCCAGACCGAACTGCCAGGCCAGGTCCTCCCTGGACCGGAAACAAGCATCCTGGGACCGGTTTCAGGGTATGTCACCCTTCTTCAGCCAGGCTAGCTTGAATCCAGTGGCACAGTGAGCAAGGGACCCACGTCTGGGCATACCCATCCCACTTAGGGCGAAAAGTGTTACAGCAAACAAATGATGGACGGAATGCTGTCAATGCAAACATTCTCCCCCAGTCAAAAGATCTGGGTTAAATCCATCGTTCTTTTGCCCACTACGCCACCCCAGTTTGGACCCAGCCATTTGCAAATCAGTCTTGACCCTGTGCCCCATGGGAACAGTCCAGACCGAACTGCCAGGCCAGGTCCTCCCTGGACCGGAAACAAGCATCCTGGGACCGGTTTCAGGGTATGTCACCCTTCTTCAGCCAGGCTAGCTTGAATCCAGTGGCACAGTGAGCAAGGGACCCACGTCTGGGCATACCCATCCCACTTAGGGCGAAAAGTGTTACAGCAAACAAATGATGGACGGAATGCTGTCAATGCAAACATTCTCCCCCAGTCAAAAGATCTGGGTTAAATCCATCGTTCTTTTGCCCACTACGCCACCCCAGTTTGGACCCAGCCATTTGCAAATCAGTCTTGACCCTGTGCCCCATGGGAACAGTCCAGACCGAACTGCCAGGCCAGGTCCTCCCTGGACCGGAAACAAGCATCCTGGGACCGGTTTCAGGGTATGTCACCCTTCTTCAGCCAGGCTAGCTTGAATCCAGTGGCACAGTGAGCAAGGGACCCACGTCTGGGCATACCCATCCCACTTAGGGCGAAAAGTGTTACAGCAAACAAATGATGGACGGAATGCTGTCAATGCAAACATTCTCCCCCAGTCAAAAGATCTGGGTTAAATCCATCGTTCTTTTGCCCACTACGCCACCCCAGTTTGGACCCAGCCATTTGCAAATCAGTCTTGACCCTGTGCCCCATGGGAACAGTCCAGACCGAACTGCCAGGCCAGGTCCTCCCTGGACCGGAAACAAGCATCCTGGGACCGGTTTCAGGGTATGTCACCCTTCTTCAGCCAGGCTAGCTTGAATCCAGTGGCACAGTGAGCAAGGGACCCACGTCTGGGCATACCCATCCCACTTAGGGCGAAAAGTGTTACAGCAAACAAATGATGGACGGAATGCTGTCAATGCAAACATTCTCCCCCAGTCAAAAGATCTGGGTTAAATCCATCGTTCTTTTGCCCACTACGCCACCCCAGTTTGGACCCAGCCATTTGCAAATCAGTCTTGACCCTGTGCCCCATGGGAACAGTCCAGACCGAACTGCCAGGCCAGGTCCTCCCTGGACCGGAAACAAGCATCCTGGGACCGGTTTCAGGGTATGTCACCCTTCTTCAGCCAGGCTAGCTTGAATCCAGTGGCACAGTGAGCAAGGGACCCACGTCTGGGCATACCCATCCCACTTAGGGCGAAAAGTGTTACAGCAAACAAATGATGGACGGAATGCTGTCAATGCAAACATTCTCCCCCAGTCAAAAGATCTGGGTTAAATCCATCGTTCTTTTGCCCACTACGCCACCCCAGTTTGGACCCAGCCATTTGCAAATCAGTCTTGACCCTGTGCCCCATGGGAACAGTCCAGACCGAACTGCCAGGCCAGGTCCTCCCTGGACCGGAAACAAGCATCCTGGGACCGGTTTCAGGGTATGTCACCCTTCTTCAGCCAGGCTAGCTTGAATCCAGTGGCACAGTGAGCAAGGGACCCACGTCTGGGCATACCCATCCCACTTAGGGCGAAAAGTGTTACAGCAAACAAATGATGGACGGAATGCTGTCAATGCAAACATTCTCCCCCAGTCAAAAGATCTGGGTTAAATCCATCGTTCTTTTGCCCACTACGCCACCCCAGTTTGGACCCAGCCATTTGCAAATCAGTCTTGACCCTGTGCCCCATGGGAACAGTCCAGACCGAACTGCCAGGCCAGGTCCTCCCTGGACCGGAAACAAGCATCCTGGGACCGGTTTCAGGGTATGTCACCCTTCTTCAGCCAGGCTAGCTTGAATCCAGTGGCACAGTGAGCAAGGGACCCACGTCTGGGCATACCCATCCCACTTAGGGCGAAAAGTGTTACAGCAAACAAATGATGGACGGAATGCTGTCAATGCAAACATTCTCCCCCAGTCAAAAGATCTGGGTTAAATCCATCGTTCTTTTGCCCACTACGCCACCCCAGTTTGGACCCAGCCATTTGCAAATCAGTCTTGACCCTGTGCCCCATGGGAACAGTCCAGACCGAACTGCCAGGCCAGGTCCTCCCTGGACCGGAAACAAGCATCCTGGGACCGGTTTCAGGGTATGTCACCCTTCTTCAGCCAGGCTAGCTTGAATCCAGTGGCACAGTGAGCAAGGGACCCACGTCTGGGCATACCCATCCCACTTAGGGCGAAAAGTGTTACAGCAAACAAATGATGGACGGAATGCTGTCAATGCAAACATTCTCCCCCAGTCAAAAGATCTGGGTTAAATCCATCGTTCTTTTGCCCACTACGCCACCCCAGTTTGGACCCAGCCATTTGCAAATCAGTCTTGACCCTGTGCCCCATGGGAACAGTCCAGACCGAACTGCCAGGCCAGGTCCTCCCTGGACCGGAAACAAGCATCCTGGGACCGGTTTCAGGGTATGTCACCCTTCTTCAGCCAGGCTAGCTTGAATCCAGTGGCACAGTGAGCAAGGGACCCACGTCTGGGCATACCCATCCCACTTAGGGCGAAAAGTGTTACAGCAAACAAATGATGGACGGAATGCTGTCAATGCAAACATTCTCCCCCAGTCAAAAGATCTGGGTTAAATCCATCGTTCTTTTGCCCACTACGCCACCCCAGTTTGGACCCAGCCATTTGCAAATCAGTCTTGACCCTGTGCCCCATGGGAACAGTCCAGACCGAACTGCCAGGCCAGGTCCTCCCTGGACCGGAAACAAGCATCCTGGGACCGGTTTCAGGGTATGTCACCCTTCTTCAGCCAGGCTAGCTTGAATCCAGTGGCACAGTGAGCAAGGGACCCACGTCTGGGCATACCCATCCCACTTAGGGCGAAAAGTGTTACAGCAAACAAATGATGGACGGAATGCTGTCAATGCAAACATTCTCCCCCAGTCAAAAGATCTGGGTTAAATCCATCGTTCTTTTGCCCACTACGCCACCCCAGTTTGGACCCAGCCATTTGCAAATCAGTCTTGACCCTGTGCCCCATGGGAACAGTCCAGACCGAACTGCCAGGCCAGGTCCTCCCTGGACCGGAAACAAGCATCCTGGGACCGGTTTCAGGGTATGTCACCCTTCTTCAGCCAGGCTAGCTTGAATCCAGTGGCACAGTGAGCAAGGGACCCACGTCTGGGCATACCCATCCCACTTAGGGCGAAAAGTGTTACAGCAAACAAATGATGGACGGAATGCTGTCAATGCAAACATTCTCCCCCAGTCAAAAGATCTGGGTTAAATCCATCGTTCTTTTGCCCACTACGCCACCCCAGTTTGGACCCAGCCATTTGCAAATCAGTCTTGACCCTGTGCCCCATGGGAACAGTCCAGACCGAACTGCCAGGCCAGGTCCTCCCTGGACCGGAAACAAGCATCCTGGGACCGGTTTCAGGGTATGTCACCCTTCTTCAGCCAGGCTAGCTTGAATCCAGTGGCACAGTGAGCAAGGGACCCACGTCTGGGCATACCCATCCCACTTAGGGCGAAAAGTGTTACAGCAAACAAATGATGGACGGAATGCTGTCAATGCAAACATTCTCCCCCAGTCAAAAGATCTGGGTTAAATCCATCGTTCTTTTGCCCACTACGCCACCCCAGTTTGGACCCAGCCATTTGCAAATCAGTCTTGACCCTGTGCCCCATGGGAACAGTCCAGACCGAACTGCCAGGCCAGGTCCTCCCTGGACCGGAAACAAGCATCCTGGGACCGGTTTCAGGGTATGTCACCCTTCTTCAGCCAGGCTAGCTTGAATCCAGTGGCACAGTGAGCAAGGGACCCACGTCTGGGCATACCCATCCCACTTAGGGCGAAAAGTGTTACAGCAAACAAATGATGGACGGAATGCTGTCAATGCAAACATTCTCCCCCAGTCAAAAGATCTGGGTTAAATCCATCGTTCTTTTGCCCACTACGCCACCCCAGTTTGGACCCAGCCATTTGCAAATCAGTCTTGACCCTGTGCCCCATGGGAACAGTCCAGACCGAACTGCCAGGCCAGGTCCTCCCTGGACCGGAAACAAGCATCCTGGGACCGGTTTCAGGGTATGTCACCCTTCTTCAGCCAGGCTAGCTTGAATCCAGTGGCACAGTGAGCAAGGGACCCACGTCTGGGCATACCCATCCCACTTAGGGCGAAAAGTGTTACAGCAAACAAATGATGGACGGAATGCTGTCAATGCAAACATTCTCCCCCAGTCAAAAGATCTGGGTTAAATCCATCGTTCTTTTGCCCACTACGCCACCCCAGTTTGGACCCAGCCATTTGCAAATCAGTCTTGACCCTGTGCCCCATGGGAACAGTCCAGACCGAACTGCCAGGCCAGGTCCTCCCTGGACCGGAAACAAGCATCCTGGGACCGGTTTCAGGGTATGTCACCCTTCTTCAGCCAGGCTAGCTTGAATCCAGTGGCACAGTGAGCAAGGGACCCACGTCTGGGCATACCCATCCCACTTAGGGCGAAAAGTGTTACAGCAAACAAATGATGGACGGAATGCTGTCAATGCAAACATTCTCCCCCAGTCAAAAGATCTGGGTTAAATCCATCGTTCTTTTGCCCACTACGCCACCCCAGTTTGGACCCAGCCATTTGCAAATCAGTCTTGACCCTGTGCCCCATGGGAACAGTCCAGACCGAACTGCCAGGCCAGGTCCTCCCTGGACCGGAAACAAGCATCCTGGGACCGGTTTCAGGGTATGTCACCCTTCTTCAGCCAGGCTAGCTTGAATCCAGTGGCACAGTGAGCAAGGGACCCACGTCTGGGCATACCCATCCCACTTAGGGCGAAAAGTGTTACAGCAAACAAATGATGGACGGAATGCTGTCAATGCAAACATTCTCCCCCAGTCAAAAGATCTGGGTTAAATCCATCGTTCTTTTGCCCACTACGCCACCCCAGTTTGGACCCAGCCATTTGCAAATCAGTCTTGACCCTGTGCCCCATGGGAACAGTCCAGACCGAACTGCCAGGCCAGGTCCTCCCTGGACCGGAAACAAGCATCCTGGGACCGGTTTCAGGGTATGTCACCCTTCTTCAGCCAGGCTAGCTTGAATCCAGTGGCACAGTGAGCAAGGGACCCACGTCTGGGCATACCCATCCCACTTAGGGCGAAAAGTGTTACAGCAAACAAATGATGGACGGAATGCTGTCAATGCAAACATTCTCCCCCAGTCAAAAGATCTGGGTTAAATCCATCGTTCTTTTGCCCACTACGCCACCCCAGTTTGGACCCAGCCATTTGCAAATCAGTCTTGACCCTGTGCCCCATGGGAACAGTCCAGACCGAACTGCCAGGCCAGGTCCTCCCTGGACCGGAAACAAGCATCCTGGGACCGGTTTCAGGGTATGTCACCCTTCTTCAGCCAGGCTAGCTTGAATCCAGTGGCACAGTGAGCAAGGGACCCACGTCTGGGCATACCCATCCCACTTAGGGCGAAAAGTGTTACAGCAAACAAATGATGGACGGAATGCTGTCAATGCAAACATTCTCCCCCAGTCAAAAGATCTGGGTTAAATCCATCGTTCTTTTGCCCACTACGCCACCCCAGTTTGGACCCAGCCATTTGCAAATCAGTCTTGACCCTGTGCCCCATGGGAACAGTCCAGACCGAACTGCCAGGCCAGGTCCTCCCTGGACCGGAAACAAGCATCCTGGGACCGGTTTCAGGGTATGTCACCCTTCTTCAGCCAGGCTAGCTTGAATCCAGTGGCACAGTGAGCAAGGGACCCACGTCTGGGCATACCCATCCCACTTAGGGCGAAAAGTGTTACAGCAAACAAATGATGGACGGAATGCTGTCAATGCAAACATTCTCCCCCAGTCAAAAGATCTGGGTTAAATCCATCGTTCTTTTGCCCACTACGCCACCCCAGTTTGGACCCAGCCATTTGCAAATCAGTCTTGACCCTGTGCCCCATGGGAACAGTCCAGACCGAACTGCCAGGCCAGGTCCTCCCTGGACCGGAAACAAGCATCCTGGGACCGGTTTCAGGGTATGTCACCCTTCTTCAGCCAGGCTAGCTTGAATCCAGTGGCACAGTGAGCAAGGGACCCACGTCTGGGCATACCCATCCCACTTAGGGCGAAAAGTGTTACAGCAAACAAATGATGGACGGAATGCTGTCAATGCAAACATTCTCCCCCAGTCAAAAGATCTGGGTTAAATCCATCGTTCTTTTGCCCACTACGCCACCCCAGTTTGGACCCAGCCATTTGCAAATCAGTCTTGACCCTGTGCCCCATGGGAACAGTCCAGACCGAACTGCCAGGCCAGGTCCTCCCTGGACCGGAAACAAGCATCCTGGGACCGGTTTCAGGGTATGTCACCCTTCTTCAGCCAGGCTAGCTTGAATCCAGTGGCACAGTGAGCAAGGGACCCACGTCTGGGCATACCCATCCCACTTAGGGCGAAAAGTGTTACAGCAAACAAATGATGGACGGAATGCTGTCAATGCAAACATTCTCCCCCAGTCAAAAGATCTGGGTTAAATCCATCGTTCTTTTGCCCACTACGCCACCCCAGTTTGGACCCAGCCATTTGCAAATCAGTCTTGACCCTGTGCCCCATGGGAACAGTCCAGACCGAACTGCCAGGCCAGGTCCTCCCTGGACCGGAAACAAGCATCCTGGGACCGGTTTCAGGGTATGTCACCCTTCTTCAGCCAGGCTAGCTTGAATCCAGTGGCACAGTGAGCAAGGGACCCACGTCTGGGCATACCCATCCCACTTAGGGCGAAAAGTGTTACAGCAAACAAATGATGGACGGAATGCTGTCAATGCAAACATTCTCCCCCAGTCAAAAGATCTGGGTTAAATCCATCGTTCTTTTGCCCACTACGCCACCCCAGTTTGGACCCAGCCATTTGCAAATCAGTCTTGACCCTGTGCCCCATGGGAACAGTCCAGACCGAACTGCCAGGCCAGGTCCTCCCTGGACCGGAAACAAGCATCCTGGGACCGGTTTCAGGGTATGTCACCCTTCTTCAGCCAGGCTAGCTTGAATCCAGTGGCACAGTGAGCAAGGGACCCACGTCTGGGCATACCCATCCCACTTAGGGCGAAAAGTGTTACAGCAAACAAATGATGGACGGAATGCTGTCAATGCAAACATTCTCCCCCAGTCAAAAGATCTGGGTTAAATCCATCGTTCTTTTGCCCACTACGCCACCCCAGTTTGGACCCAGCCATTTGCAAATCAGTCTTGACCCTGTGCCCCATGGGAACAGTCCAGACCGAACTGCCAGGCCAGGTCCTCCCTGGACCGGAAACAAGCATCCTGGGACCGGTTTCAGGGTATGTCACCCTTCTTCAGCCAGGCTAGCTTGAATCCAGTGGCACAGTGAGCAAGGGACCCACGTCTGGGCATACCCATCCCACTTAGGGCGAAAAGTGTTACAGCAAACAAATGATGGACGGAATGCTGTCAATGCAAACATTCTCCCCCAGTCAAAAGATCTGGGTTAAATCCATCGTTCTTTTGCCCACTACGCCACCCCAGTTTGGACCCAGCCATTTGCAAATCAGTCTTGACCCTGTGCCCCATGGGAACAGTCCAGACCGAACTGCCAGGCCAGGTCCTCCCTGGACCGGAAACAAGCATCCTGGGACCGGTTTCAGGGTATGTCACCCTTCTTCAGCCAGGCTAGCTTGAATCCAGTGGCACAGTGAGCAAGGGACCCACGTCTGGGCATACCCATCCCACTTAGGGCGAAAAGTGTTACAGCAAACAAATGATGGACGGAATGCTGTCAATGCAAACATTCTCCCCCAGTCAAAAGATCTGGGTTAAATCCATCGTTCTTTTGCCCACTACGCCACCCCAGTTTGGACCCAGCCATTTGCAAATCAGTCTTGACCCTGTGCCCCATGGGAACAGTCCAGACCGAACTGCCAGGCCAGGTCCTCCCTGGACCGGAAACAAGCATCCTGGGACCGGTTTCAGGGTATGTCACCCTTCTTCAGCCAGGCTAGCTTGAATCCAGTGGCACAGTGAGCAAGGGACCCACGTCTGGGCATACCCATCCCACTTAGGGCGAAAAGTGTTACAGCAAACAAATGATGGACGGAATGCTGTCAATGCAAACATTCTCCCCCAGTCAAAAGATCTGGGTTAAATCCATCGTTCTTTTGCCCACTACGCCACCCCAGTTTGGACCCAGCCATTTGCAAATCAGTCTTGACCCTGTGCCCCATGGGAACAGTCCAGACCGAACTGCCAGGCCAGGTCCTCCCTGGACCGGAAACAAGCATCCTGGGACCGGTTTCAGGGTATGTCACCCTTCTTCAGCCAGGCTAGCTTGAATCCAGTGGCACAGTGAGCAAGGGACCCACGTCTGGGCATACCCATCCCACTTAGGGCGAAAAGTGTTACAGCAAACAAATGATGGACGGAATGCTGTCAATGCAAACATTCTCCCCCAGTCAAAAGATCTGGGTTAAATCCATCGTTCTTTTGCCCACTACGCCACCCCAGTTTGGACCCAGCCATTTGCAAATCAGTCTTGACCCTGTGCCCCATGGGAACAGTCCAGACCGAACTGCCAGGCCAGGTCCTCCCTGGACCGGAAACAAGCATCCTGGGACCGGTTTCAGGGTATGTCACCCTTCTTCAGCCAGGCTAGCTTGAATCCAGTGGCACAGTGAGCAAGGGACCCACGTCTGGGCATACCCATCCCACTTAGGGCGAAAAGTGTTACAGCAAACAAATGATGGACGGAATGCTGTCAATGCAAACATTCTCCCCCAGTCAAAAGATCTGGGTTAAATCCATCGTTCTTTTGCCCACTACGCCACCCCAGTTTGGACCCAGCCATTTGCAAATCAGTCTTGACCCTGTGCCCCATGGGAACAGTCCAGACCGAACTGCCAGGCCAGGTCCTCCCTGGACCGGAAACAAGCATCCTGGGACCGGTTTCAGGGTATGTCACCCTTCTTCAGCCAGGCTAGCTTGAATCCAGTGGCACAGTGAGCAAGGGACCCACGTCTGGGCATACCCATCCCACTTAGGGCGAAAAGTGTTACAGCAAACAAATGATGGACGGAATGCTGTCAATGCAAACATTCTCCCCCAGTCAAAAGATCTGGGTTAAATCCATCGTTCTTTTGCCCACTACGCCACCCCAGTTTGGACCCAGCCATTTGCAAATCAGTCTTGACCCTGTGCCCCATGGGAACAGTCCAGACCGAACTGCCAGGCCAGGTCCTCCCTGGACCGGAAACAAGCATCCTGGGACCGGTTTCAGGGTATGTCACCCTTCTTCAGCCAGGCTAGCTTGAATCCAGTGGCACAGTGAGCAAGGGACCCACGTCTGGGCATACCCATCCCACTTAGGGCGAAAAGTGTTACAGCAAACAAATGATGG
The DNA here is from genome assembly GCA_963921515.1 of Calotriton arnoldi. Lineage (NCBI taxonomy): Eukaryota > Metazoa > Chordata > Amphibia > Caudata > Salamandridae > Calotriton > Calotriton arnoldi. The sequence continues at coordinate 1,182,617 of CAWUFW010004902.1, read as the reverse complement.
ACGGAATGCTGTCAATGCAAACATTCTCCCCCAGTCAAAAGATCTGGGTTAAATCCATCGTTCTTTTGCCCACTACGCCACCCCAGTTTGGACCCAGCCATTTGCAAATCAGTCTTGACCCTGTGCCCCATGGGAACAGTCCAGACCGAACTGCCAGGCCAGGTCCTCCCTGGACCGGAAACAAGCATCCTGGGACCGGTTTCAGGGTATGTCACCCTTCTTCAGCCAGGCTAGCTTGAATCCAGTGGCACAGTGAGCAAGGGACCCACGTCTGGGCATACCCATCCCACTTAGGGCGAAAAGTGTTACAGCAAACAAATGATGGACGGAATGCTGTCAATGCAAACATTCTCCCCCAGTCAAAAGATCTGGGTTAAATCCATCGTTCTTTTGCCCACTACGCCACCCCAGTTTGGACCCAGCCATTTGCAAATCAGTCTTGACCCTGTGCCCCATGGGAACAGTCCAGACCGAACTGCCAGGCCAGGTCCTCCCTGGACCGGAAACAAGCATCCTGGGACCGGTTTCAGGGTATGTCACCCTTCTTCAGCCAGGCTAGCTTGAATCCAGTGGCACAGTGAGCAAGGGACCCACGTCTGGGCATACCCATCCCACTTAGGGCGAAAAGTGTTACAGCAAACAAATGATGGACGGAATGCTGTCAATGCAAACATTCTCCCCCAGTCAAAAGATCTGGGTTAAATCCATCGTTCTTTTGCCCACTACGCCACCCCAGTTTGGACCCAGCCATTTGCAAATCAGTCTTGACCCTGTGCCCCATGGGAACAGTCCAGACCGAACTGCCAGGCCAGGTCCTCCCTGGACTGGAAACAAGCATCCTGGGACCGGTTTCAGGGTATGTCACCCTTCTTCAGCCAGGCTAGCTTGAATCCAGTGGCACAGTGAGCAAGGGACCCTCGTCTGGGCATACCCATCCCACTTAGGGCGAAAAGTGTTACAGCAAACAAATGATGGACGGAATGCTGTCAATGCAAACATTCTCCCCCAGTCAAAAGATCTGGGTTAAATCCATCGTTCTTTTGCCCACTACGCCACCCCAGTTTGGACCCAGCCATTTGCAAATCAGTCTTGACCCTGTGCCCCATGGGAACAGTCCAGACCGAACTGCCAGGCCAGGTCCTCCCTGGACCGGAAACAAGCATCCTGGGACCGGTTTCAGGGTATGTCACCCTTCTTCAGCCAGGCTAGCTTGAATCCAGTGGCACAGTGAGCAAGGGACCCACGTCTGGGCATACCCATCCCACTTAGGGCGAAAAGTGTTACAGCAAACAAATGATGGACGGAATGCTGTCAATGCAAACATTCTCCCCCAGTCAAAAGATCTGGGTTAAATCCATCGTTCTTTTGCCCACTACGCCACCCCAGTTTGGACCCAGCCATTTGCAAATCAGTCTTGACCCTGTGCCCCATGGGAACAGTCCAGACCGAACTGCCAGGCCAGGTCCTCCCTGGACCGGAAACAAGCATCCTGGGACCGGTTTCAGGGTATGTCACCCTTCTTCAGCCAGGCTAGCTTGAATCCAGTGGCACAGTGAGCAAGGGACCCACGTCTGGGCATACCCATCCCACTTAGGGCGAAAAGTGTTACAGCAAACAAATGATGGACGGAATGCTGTCAATGCAAACATTCTCCCCCAGTCAAAAGATCTGGGTTAAATCCATCGTTCTTTTGCCCACTACGCCACCCCAGTTTGGACCCAGCCATTTGCAAATCAGTCTTGACCCTGTGCCCCATGGGAACAGTCCAGACCGAACTGCCAGGCCAGGTCCTCCCTGGACCGGAAACAAGCATCCTGGGACCGGTTTCAGGGTATGTCACCCTTCTTCAGCCAGGCTAGCTTGAATCCAGTGGCACAGTGAGCAAGGGACCCACGTCTGGGCATACCCATCCCACTTAGGGCGAAAAGTGTTACAGCAAACAAATGATGGACGGAATGCTGTCAATGCAAACATTCTCCCCCAGTCAAAAGATCTGGGTTAAATCCATCGTTCTTTTGCCCACTACGCCACCCCAGTTTGGACCCAGCCATTTGCAAATCAGTCTTGACCCTGTGCCCCATGGGAACAGTCCAGACCGAACTGCCAGGCCAGGTCCTCCCTGGACCGGAAACAAGCATCCTGGGACCGGTTTCAGGGTATGTCACCCTTCTTCAGCCAGGCTAGCTTGAATCCAGTGGCACAGTGAGCAAGGGACCCACGTCTGGGCATACCCATCCCACTTAGGGCGAAAAGTGTTACAGCAAACAAATGATGGACGGAATGCTGTCAATGCAAACATTCTCCCCCAGTCAAAAGATCTGGGTTAAATCCATCGTTCTTTTGCCCACTACGCCACCCCAGTTTGGACCCAGCCATTTGCAAATCAGTCTTGACCCTGTGCCCCATGGGAACAGTCCAGACCGAACTGCCAGGCCAGGTCCTCCCTGGACCGGAAACAAGCATCCTGGGACCGGTTTCAGGGTATGTCACCCTTCTTCAGCCAGGCTAGCTTGAATCCAGTGGCACAGTGAGCAAGGGACCCACGTCTGGGCATACCCATCCCACTTAGGGCGAAAAGTGTTACAGCAAACAAATGATGGACGGAATGCTGTCAATGCAAACATTCTCCCCCAGTCAAAAGATCTGGGTTAAATCCATCGTTCTTTTGCCCACTACGCCACCCCAGTTTGGACCCAGCCATTTGCAAATCAGTCTTGACCCTGTGCCCCATGGGAACAGTCCAGACCGAACTGCCAGGCCAGGTCCTCCCTGGACCGGAAACAAGCATCCTGGGACCGGTTTCAGGGTATGTCACCCTTCTTCAGCCAGGCTAGCTTGAATCCAGTGGCACAGTGAGCAAGGGACCCACGTCTGGGCATACCCATCCCACTTAGGGCGAAAAGTGTTACAGCAAACAAATGATGGACGGAATGCTGTCAATGCAAACATTCTCCCCCAGTCAAAAGATCTGGGTTAAATCCATCGTTCTTTTGCCCACTACGCCACCCCAGTTTGGACCCAGCCATTTGCAAATCAGTCTTGACCCTGTGCCCCATGGGAACAGTCCAGACCGAACTGCCAGGCCAGGTCCTCCCTGGACCGGAAACAAGCATCCTGGGACCGGTTTCAGGGTATGTCACCCTTCTTCAGCCAGGCTAGCTTGAATCCAGTGGCACAGTGAGCAAGGGACCCACGTCTGGGCATACCCATCCCACTTAGGGCGAAAAGTGTTACAGCAAACAAATGATGGACGGAATGCTGTCAATGCAAACATTCTCCCCCAGTCAAAAGATCTGGGTTAAATCCATCGTTCTTTTGCCCACTACGCCACCCCAGTTTGGACCCAGCCATTTGCAAATCAGTCTTGACCCTGTGCCCCATGGGAACAGTCCAGACCGAACTGCCAGGCCAGGTCCTCCCTGGACCGGAAACAAGCATCCTGGGACCGGTTTCAGGGTATGTCACCCTTCTTCAGCCAGGCTAGCTTGAATCCAGTGGCACAGTGAGCAAGGGACCCACGTCTGGGCATACCCATCCCACTTAGGGCGAAAAGTGTTACAGCAAACAAATGATGGACGGAATGCTGTCAATGCAAACATTCTCCCCCAGTCAAAAGATCTGGGTTAAATCCATCGTTCTTTTGCCCACTACGCCACCCCAGTTTGGACCCAGCCATTTGCAAATCAGTCTTGACCCTGTGCCCCATGGGAACAGTCCAGACCGAACTGCCAGGCCAGGTCCTCCCTGGACCGGAAACAAGCATCCTGGGACCGGTTTCAGGGTATGTCACCCTTCTTCAGCCAGGCTAGCTTGAATCCAGTGGCACAGTGAGCAAGGGACCCACGTCTGGGCATACCCATCCCACTTAGGGCGAAAAGTGTTACAGCAAACAAATGATGGACGGAATGCTGTCAATGCAAACATTCTCCCCCAGTCAAAAGATCTGGGTTAAATCCATCGTTCTTTTGCCCACTACGCCACCCCAGTTTGGACCCAGCCATTTGCAAATCAGTCTTGACCCTGTGCCCCATGGGAACAGTCCAGACCGAACTGCCAGGCCAGGTCCTCCCTGGACCGGAAACAAGCATCCTGGGACCGGTTTCAGGGTATGTCACCCTTCTTCAGCCAGGCTAGCTTGAATCCAGTGGCACAGTGAGCAAGGGACCCACGTCTGGGCATACCCATCCCACTTAGGGCGAAAAGTGTTACAGCAAACAAATGATGGACGGAATGCTGTCAATGCAAACATTCTCCCCCAGTCAAAAGATCTGGGTTAAATCCATCGTTCTTTTGCCCACTACGCCACCCCAGTTTGGACCCAGCCATTTGCAAATCAGTCTTGACCCTGTGCCCCATGGGAACAGTCCAGACCGAACTGCCAGGCCAGGTCCTCCCTGGACCGGAAACAAGCATCCTGGGACCGGTTTCAGGGTATGTCACCCTTCTTCAGCCAGGCTAGCTTGAATCCAGTGGCACAGTGAGCAAGGGACCCACGTCTGGGCATACCCATCCCACTTAGGGCGAAAAGTGTTACAGCAAACAAATGATGGACGGAATGCTGTCAATGCAAACATTCTCCCCCAGTCAAAAGATCTGGGTTAAATCCATCGTTCTTTTGCCCACTACGCCACCCCAGTTTGGACCCAGCCATTTGCAAATCAGTCTTGACCCTGTGCCCCATGGGAACAGTCCAGACCGAACTGCCAGGCCAGGTCCTCCCTGGACCGGAAACAAGCATCCTGGGACCGGTTTCAGGGTATGTCACCCTTCTTCAGCCAGGCTAGCTTGAATCCAGTGGCACAGTGAGCAAGGGACCCACGTCTGGGCATACCCATCCCACTTAGGGCGAAAAGTGTTACAGCAAACAAATGATGGACGGAATGCTGTCAATGCAAACATTCTCCCCCAGTCAAAAGATCTGGGTTAAATCCATCGTTCTTTTGCCCACTACGCCACCCCAGTTTGGACCCAGCCATTTGCAAATCAGTCTTGACCCTGTGCCCCATGGGAACAGTCCAGACCGAACTGCCAGGCCAGGTCCTCCCTGGACCGGAAACAAGCATCCTGGGACCGGTTTCAGGGTATGTCACCCTTCTTCAGCCAGGCTAGCTTGAATCCAGTGGCACAGTGAGCAAGGGACCCACGTCTGGGCATACCCATCCCACTTAGGGCGAAAAGTGTTACAGCAAACAAATGATGGACGGAATGCTGTCAATGCAAACATTCTCCCCCAGTCAAAAGATCTGGGTTAAATCCATCGTTCTTTTGCCCACTACGCCACCCCAGTTTGGACCCAGCCATTTGCAAATCAGTCTTGACCCTGTGCCCCATGGGAACAGTCCAGACCGAACTGCCAGGCCAGGTCCTCCCTGGACCGGAAACAAGCATCCTGGGACCGGTTTCAGGGTATGTCACCCTTCTTCAGCCAGGCTAGCTTGAATCCAGTGGCACAGTGAGCAAGGGACCCACGTCTGGGCATACCCATCCCACTTAGGGCGAAAAGTGTTACAGCAAACAAATGATGGACGGAATGCTGTCAATGCAAACATTCTCCCCCAGTCAAAAGATCTGGGTTAAATCCATCGTTCTTTTGCCCACTACGCCACCCCAGTTTGGACCCAGCCATTTGCAAATCAGTCTTGACCCTGTGCCCCATGGGAACAGTCCAGACCGAACTGCCAGGCCAGGTCCTCCCTGGACCGGAAACAAGCATCCTGGGACCGGTTTCAGGGTATGTCACCCTTCTTCAGCCAGGCTAGCTTGAATCCAGTGGCACAGTGAGCAAGGGACCCACGTCTGGGCATACCCATCCCACTTAGGGCGAAAAGTGTTACAGCAAACAAATGATGGACGGAATGCTGTCAATGCAAACATTCTCCCCCAGTCAAAAGATCTGGGTTAAATCCATCGTTCTTTTGCCCACTACGCCACCCCAGTTTGGACCCAGCCATTTGCAAATCAGTCTTGACCCTGTGCCCCATGGGAACAGTCCAGACCGAACTGCCAGGCCAGGTCCTCCCTGGACCGGAAACAAGCATCCTGGGACCGGTTTCAGGGTATGTCACCCTTCTTCAGCCAGGCTAGCTTGAATCCAGTGGCACAGTGAGCAAGGGACCCACGTCTGGGCATACCCATCCCACTTAGGGCGAAAAGTGTTACAGCAAACAAATGATGGACGGAATGCTGTCAATGCAAACATTCTCCCCCAGTCAAAAGATCTGGGTTAAATCCATCGTTCTTTTGCCCACTACGCCACCCCAGTTTGGACCCAGCCATTTGCAAATCAGTCTTGACCCTGTGCCCCATGGGAACAGTCCAGACCGAACTGCCAGGCCAGGTCCTCCCTGGACCGGAAACAAGCATCCTGGGACCGGTTTCAGGGTATGTCACCCTTCTTCAGCCAGGCTAGCTTGAATCCAGTGGCACAGTGAGCAAGGGACCCACGTCTGGGCATACCCATCCCACTTAGGGCGAAAAGTGTTACAGCAAACAAATGATGGACGGAATGCTGTCAATGCAAACATTCTCCCCCAGTCAAAAGATCTGGGTTAAATCCATCGTTCTTTTGCCCACTACGCCACCCCAGTTTGGACCCAGCCATTTGCAAATCAGTCTTGACCCTGTGCCCCATGGGAACAGTCCAGACCGAACTGCCAGGCCAGGTCCTCCCTGGACCGGAAACAAGCATCCTGGGACCGGTTTCAGGGTATGTCACCCTTCTTCAGCCAGGCTAGCTTGAATCCAGTGGCACAGTGAGCAAGGGACCCACGTCTGGGCATACCCATCCCACTTAGGGCGAAAAGTGTTACAGCAAACAAATGATGGACGGAATGCTGTCAATGCAAACATTCTCCCCCAGTCAAAAGATCTGGGTTAAATCCATCGTTCTTTTGCCCACTACGCCACCCCAGTTTGGACCCAGCCATTTGCAAATCAGTCTTGACCCTGTGCCCCATGGGAACAGTCCAGACCGAACTGCCAGGCCAGGTCCTCCCTGGACCGGAAACAAGCATCCTGGGACCGGTTTCAGGGTATGTCACCCTTCTTCAGCCAGGCTAGCTTGAATCCAGTGGCACAGTGAGCAAGGGACCCACGTCTGGGCATACCCATCCCACTTAGGGCGAAAAGTGTTACAGCAAACAAATGATGGACGGAATGCTGTCAATGCAAACATTCTCCCCCAGTCAAAAGATCTGGGTTAAATCCATCGTTCTTTTGCCCACTACGCCACCCCAGTTTGGACCCAGCCATTTGCAAATCAGTCTTGACCCTGTGCCCCATGGGAACAGTCCAGACCGAACTGCCAGGCCAGGTCCTCCCTGGACCGGAAACAAGCATCCTGGGACCGGTTTCAGGGTATGTCACCCTTCTTCAGCCAGGCTAGCTTGAATCCAGTGGCACAGTGAGCAAGGGACCCACGTCTGGGCATACCCATCCCACTTAGGGCGAAAAGTGTTACAGCAAACAAATGATGGACGGAATGCTGTCAATGCAAACATTCTCCCCCAGTCAAAAGATCTGGGTTAAATCCATCGTTCTTTTGCCCACTACGCCACCCCAGTTTGGACCCAGCCATTTGCAAATCAGTCTTGACCCTGTGCCCCATGGGAACAGTCCAGACCGAACTGCCAGGCCAGGTCCTCCCTGGACCGGAAACAAGCATCCTGGGACCGGTTTCAGGGTATGTCACCCTTCTTCAGCCAGGCTAGCTTGAATCCAGTGGCACAGTGAGCAAGGGACCCACGTCTGGGCATACCCATCCCACTTAGGGCGAAAAGTGTTACAGCAAACAAATGATGGACGGAATGCTGTCAATGCAAACATTCTCCCCCAGTCAAAAGATCTGGGTTAAATCCATCGTTCTTTTGCCCACTACGCCACCCCAGTTTGGACCCAGCCATTTGCAAATCAGTCTTGACCCTGTGCCCCATGGGAACAGTCCAGACCGAACTGCCAGGCCAGGTCCTCCCTGGACCGGAAACAAGCATCCTGGGACCGGTTTCAGGGTATGTCACCCTTCTTCAGCCAGGCTAGCTTGAATCCAGTGGCACAGTGAGCAAGGGACCCACGTCTGGGCATACCCATCCCACTTAGGGCGAAAAGTGTTACAGCAAACAAATGATGGACGGAATGCTGTCAATGCAAACATTCTCCCCCAGTCAAAAGATCTGGGTTAAATCCATCGTTCTTTTGCCCACTACGCCACCCCAGTTTGGACCCAGCCATTTGCAAATCAGTCTTGACCCTGTGCCCCATGGGAACAGTCCAGACCGAACTGCCAGGCCAGGTCCTCCCTGGACCGGAAACAAGCATCCTGGGACCGGTTTCAGGGTATGTCACCCTTCTTCAGCCAGGCTAGCTTGAATCCAGTGGCACAGTGAGCAAGGGACCCACGTCTGGGCATACCCATCCCACTTAGGGCGAAAAGTGTTACAGCAAACAAATGATGGACGGAATGCTGTCAATGCAAACATTCTCCCCCAGTCAAAAGATCTGGGTTAAATCCATCGTTCTTTTGCCCACTACGCCACCCCAGTTTGGACCCAGCCATTTGCAAATCAGTCTTGACCCTGTGCCCCATGGGAACAGTCCAGACCGAACTGCCAGGCCAGGTCCTCCCTGGACCGGAAACAAGCATCCTGGGACCGGTTTCAGGGTATGTCACCCTTCTTCAGCCAGGCTAGCTTGAATCCAGTGGCACAGTGAGCAAGGGACCCACGTCTGGGCATACCCATCCCACTTAGGGTGAAAAGTGTTACAGCAAACAAATGATGGACGGAATGCTGTCAATGCAAACATTCTCCCCCAGTCAAAAGATCTGGGTTAAATCCATCGTTCTTTTGCCCACTACGCCACCCCAGTTTGGACCCAGCCATTTGCAAATCAGTCTTGACCCTGTGCCCCATGGGAACAGTCCAGACCGAACTGCCAGGCCAGGTCCTCCCTGGACCGGAAACAAGCATCCTGGGACCGGTTTCAGGGTATGTCACCCTTCTTCAGCCAGGCTAGCTTGAATCCAGTGGCACAGTGAGCAAGGGACCCACGTCTGGGCATACCCATCCCACTTAGGGCGAAAAGTGTTACAGCAAACAAATGATGGACGGAATGCTGTCAATGCAAACATTCTCCCCCAGTCAAAAGATCTGGGTTAAATCCATCGTTCTTTTGCCCACTACGCCACCCCAGTTTGGACCCAGCCATTTGCAAATCAGTCTTGACCCTGTGCCCCATGGGAACAGTCCAGACCGAACTGCCAGGCCAGGTCCTCCCTGGACCGGAAACAAGCATCCTGGGACCGGTTTCAGGGTATGTCACCCTTCTTCAGCCAGGCTAGCTTGAATCCAGTGGCACAGTGAGCAAGGGACCCACGTCTGGGCATACCCATCCCACTTAGGGCGAAAAGTGTTACAGCAAACAAATGATGGACGGAATGCTGTCAATGCAAACATTCTCCCCCAGTCAAAAGATCTGGGTTAAATCCATCGTTCTTTTGCCCACTACGCCACCCCAGTTTGGACCCAGCCATTTGCAAATCAGTCTTGACCCTGTGCCCCATGGGAACAGTCCAGACCGAACTGCCAGGCCAGGTCCTCCCTGGACCGGAAACAAGCATCCTGGGACCGGTTTCAGGGTATGTCACCCTTCTTCAGCCAGGCTAGCTTGAATCCAGTGGCACAGTGAGCAAGGGACCCACGTCTGGGCATACCCATCCCACTTAGGGCGAAAAGTGTTACAGCAAACAAATGATGGACGGAATGCTGTCAATGCAAACATTCTCCCCCAGTCAAAAGATCTGGGTTAAATCCATCGTTCTTTTGCCCACTACGCCACCCCAGTTTGGACCCAGCCATTTGCAAATCAGTCTTGACCCTGTGCCCCATGGGAACAGTCCAGACCGAACTGCCAGGCCAGGTCCTCCCTGGACCGGAAACAAGCATCCTGGGACCGGTTTCAGGGTATGTCACCCTTCTTCAGCCAGGCTAGCTTGAATCCAGTGGCACAGTGAGCAAGGGACCCACGTCTGGGCATACCCATCCCACTTAGGGCGAAAACTGTTACAGCAAACAAATGATGGACGGAATGCTGTCAATGCAAACATTCTCCCCCAGTCAAAAGATCTGGGTTAAATCCATCGTTCTTTTGCCCACTACGCCACCCCAGTTTGGACCCAGCCATTTGCAAATCAGTCTTGACCCTGTACCCCATGGGAACAGTCCAGACCAAACTGCCAGGCCAGGTCCTCCCTGGACCGGAAACAAGCATCCTGGGACCGGTTTCAGGGTATGTCACCCTTCTTCAGCCAGGCTAGCTTGAATCCAGTGGCACATTGAGCAAGGGACCCACGTCTGGGCATACCCATCCCACTTAGGGCGAAAAGTGTTACAGCAAACAAATGATGGACGGAATGCTGTCAATGCAAACATTCTCCCCCAGTCAAGAGATCTGGGTTAAATACATCGTTCTTTTGCCCACTACGCCACCCCAGTTTGGACCCAGCCATTTGCAAATCAGTCTTGACCCTGTGCCACATGGGAACAGTCCAGACCGAACTGCCAGGCCAGGTCCTCCCTGGACCGGAAACAAGCATCCTGGGACCGGTTTCAGGGTATGTCACCCTTCTTCAGCCAGGCTAGCTTGAATCCAGTGGCACAGTGAGCAAGGGACCCACGTCTGGGCATACTCATCCCACTTAGGGCGAAAAGTGTTACAGCAAACAAATGATGGACGGAATGCTGTCAATGCAAACATTCGCCCCCAGTCAAAAGATCTGGGTTAAATCCATCGTTCTTTTGCCCACTACGCCACCCCAGTTTGGACCCAGCCATTTGCAAATCAGTCTTGACCCTGTGCCCCATGGGAACAGTCCAGACCGAACTGCCAGGCCAGGTCCTCCCTGGACCGGAAACAAGCATCCTGGGACCGGTTTCAGGGTATGTCACCCTTCTTCAGCCAGGCTATCTTGAATCCAGTGGCACAGTGAGCAAGGGACCCACGTCTGGGCATACCCATCCCACTTAGGGCGAAAAGTGTTACAGCAAACAAATGATGGACGGAATGCTGTCAATGCAAACATTCTCCCCCAGTCAAAAGATCTGGGTTAAATCCATCGTTCTTTTGCCCACTACGCCACCCCAGTTTGGACCCAGCCATTTGCAAATCAGTCTTGACCCTGTGCCCCATGGGAACAGTCCAGACCGAACTGCCAGGCCAGGTCCTCCCTGGACCGGAAACAAGCATCCTGGGACCGGTTTCAGGGTATGTCACCCTTCTTCAGCCAGGCTAGCTTGAATCCAGTGGCACAGTGAGCAAGGTACCCACGTCTGGGCATACCCATCCCACTTAGGGCGAAAAGTGTTACAGCAAACAAATGATGGACGAAATGCTGTCAATGCAAACATTCTCCCCCAGTCAAAAGATCTGGGTTAAATCCATCGTTCTTTTGCCCACTACGCCACCCCAGTTTGGACCCAGCCATTTGCAAATCAGTCTTGACCCTGTGCCCCATGGGAACAGTCCAGACCGAACTGCCAGGCCAGGTCCTCCCTGGACCGGAAACAAGCATCCTGGGACCGGTTTCAGGGTATGTCACCCTTCTTCAGCCAGGCTAGCTTGAATCCAGTGGCACAGTGAGCAAGAGACCCACGTCTGGGCATACCCATCCCACTTAGGGCGAAAAGTGTTACAGCAAACAAATGATGGACGGAATGCTGTCAATGCAAACATTCTCCCCCAGTCAAAAGATCTGGGTTAAATCCATCGTTCTTTTGCCCACTACGCCACCCCAGTTTGGACCCAGCCATTTGCAAATCAGTCTTGACACTGTTCCCCATGGGAACAGTCCAGACCGAACTGCCAGGCCAGGTCCTCCCTGGACCGGAAACAAGCATCCTGGGACCGGTTTCAGGGTATGTCACCCTTCTTCAGCCAGGCTAGCTTGAATCCAGTGGCACAGTGAGCAAGGGACCCACGTCTGGGCATACCCAGCCCACTTAGGGCGAAAAGTGTTACAGCAAACAAATGATGGACGGAATGCTGTCAATGCAAACATTCTCCCCCAGTAAAAAGATCTGGGTTAAATCCATCGTTCTTTTGCCCACTACGCCACCCCAGTTTGGACCCAGCCATTTGCAAATCAGTCTTGACCCTGTGCCCCATGGGAACAGTCCAGACCGAACTGCCAGGCCAGGTCGTCCCTGGACCGGAAACAAGCATCCTGGGACCGGTTTCAGGGTATGTCACCCTTCTTCAGCCAGGCTAGCTTGTATCCAGTGGCACAGTGAGCAAGGGACCCACGTCTGGGCATACCCATCCCACTTAGGGCGAAAAGTGTTACAGCAAACAAATGATGGACGGAATGCTGTCAATGAAAACATTCTCCCCCAGTCAAAAGATCTGGGTTAAATCCATCGTTCTTTTGCCCACTACGCCACCCCAGTTTGGACCCAGCCATTTGCAAATCAGTCTTGACCCTGTGCTCCATGGGAACAGTCCAGACCGAACTGCCAGGCCAGGTCCTCCCTGGACCGGAAACAAGCATCCTGGGACCGGTTTCAGGGTATGTCACCCTTCTTCAGCCAGGCTAGCTTGAATGCAGTGGCACAGTGAGCAAGGGACCCACGTCTGGGCATACCCATCCCACTTAGGGCGAAAAGTGTTACAGCAAACAAATGATGGACGGAATGCTGTCAATGCAAACATTCTCCCCCAGTCAAAAGATCTGGGTTAAATCCATCGTTCTTTTGCCCACTACGCCACCCCAGTTTGGACCCAGCCATTTGCAAATCAGTCTTGACCCTGTGCTCCATGGGAACAGTCCAGACCGAACTGCCAGGCCAGGTCCTCCCTGGACCGGAAACAAGCATCCTGGGACCGGTTTCAGGGTATGTCACCCTTCTTCAGCCAGGCTAGCTTGAATGCAGTGGCACAGTGAGCAAGGGACCCACGTCTGGGCATACCCATCCCACTTAGGGCGAAAAGTGTTACAGCAAACAAATGATGGACGGAATGCTGTCAATGCAAACATTCTCCCCCAGTCAAAAGATCTGGGTTAAATCCATCGTTCTTTTGCCCACTACGCCACCCCAGTTTGGACCCAGCCATTTGCAAATCAGTCTTGACCCTGTGCCCCATGGGAACAGTCCAGACCGAACTGCCAGGCCAGGTCCTCCCTGGACCGGAAACAAGCATCCTGGGACCGGTTTCAGGGTATGTCACCCTTCTTCAGCCAGGCTAGCTTGAATCCAGTGGCACAGTGAGCAAGGGACCCACGTCTGGGCATACCCATCCCACTTTGGGCGAAAAGTGTTACAGCAAACAAATGATGGACGGAATGTTGTCAATGCAAACATTCTCCCCCAGTCAAAAGATCTGGGTTAAATCCATCGTTCTTTTGCCCACTACGCCACCCCAGTTTGGACCCAGCCATTTGCAAATCAGTCTTGACCCTGTGCCCCATGGGAACAGTCCAGACCGAACTGCCAGGCCAGGTCCTCCCTGGACCGGAAACAAGCATCCTTGGACCGGTTTCAGGGTATGTCACCCTTCTTCAGCCAGGCTAGCTTGAATCCAGTGGCACAGTGAGCAAGGGACCCACGTCTGGGCATACCCATCCCACTTAGGCGAAAAGTGTTACAGCAAACAAATGATGGACGGAATGCTGTCAATGCAAACATTCTCCCCCAGTCAAAAGATCTGGGTTAAATCCATCGTTCTTTTGCCCACTACGCCACCCCAGTTTGGACCCAGCCATTTGCAAATCAGTCTTGACCCTGTGCCCCATGGGAACAGTCCAGACCGAACTGCCAGGCCAGGTCCTCCTGGACCGGAAACAAGCATCCTGGGACCGGTTTCAGGGTATGTCACCCTTCTTCAGCCAGGCTAGCTTGAATCCAGTGGCACAGTGAGCAAGGGACCCACGTCTGGGCATACCCATCCCACTTAGGGCGAAAAGTGTTACAGCAAACAAATGATGGAAGGAATGCTGTCAATGCAAACATTCTCCCCCAGTCAAAAGATCTGGGTTAAATCCATCGTTCTTTTGCCCACTACGCCACCCCAGTTTGGACCCAGCCATTTGCAAATCAGTCTTGACCCTGTGCCCCATGGGAACAGTCCAGACCGAACTGCCAGGCCAGGTCCTCCCTGGACCGGAAACAAGCATCCTGGGACCGGTTTCAGGGTATGTCACCCTTCTTCAGCCAGGCTAGCTTGAATCCAGTGGCACAGTGAGCAAGGGACCCACGTCTGGGCATACCCAGCCCACTTAGGGCGAAAAGTGTTACAGCAAACAAATGATTTACGGAATGCTGTCAATGCAAACATTCTCCCCCAGTCAAAAGATCTGGGTTAAATCCATCGTTCTTTTGCCCACTACGCCACCCCAGTTTGGACCCAGCCATTTGCAAATCAGTCTTGACCCTGTGCCCCATGGGAACAGTCCAGACCGAACTGCCAGGCCAGGTCCTCCCTGGACCGGAAACAAGCATCCTGGGACCGGTTTCAGGGTATGTCACCCTTCTTCAGCCAGGCTAGCTTGAATCCAGTGGCACAGTGAGCAAGGGACCCACGTCTGGGCATACCCATCCCACTTAGGGCGAAAAGTGTTACAGCAAACAAATGATGGACGGAATGCTATCAATGCAAACATTCTCCCCCAGTCAAAAGATCTGGGTTAAATCCATCGTTCTTTTGCCCACTACGCCACCCCAGTTTGGACCCAGCCATTTGCAAATCAGTCTTGACCCTGTGCCCCATGGGAACAGTCCAGACCGAACTGCCAGGCCAGGTCCTCCCTGGACCGGAAACAAGCATCCTGGGACCGGTTTCAGGGTATGTCACCCTTCTTCAGCCAGGCTAGCTTGAATCCAGTGGCACAGTGAGCAAGGGACCCATGTCTGGGCATACCCATCCCACTTAGGGCGAAAAGTGTTACAGCAAACAAATGATGGACGGAATGCTGTCAATGCAAACATTCTCCCCCAGTCAAAAGATCTGGGTTAAATCCATCGTTCTTTTGCCCACTACGCCACCCCAGTTTGGACCCAGCCATTTGCAAATCAGTCTTGACCCTGTGCCCCATGGGAACAGTCCAGACCGAACTGCCAGGCCAGGTCCTCCCTGGACCGGAAACAATTATCCTGGGACCGGTTTCAGGGTGTCACCCTTCTTCAGCCAGGCTAGCTTGAATCCAGTGGCACAGTGAGCAAGGGACCCACGTCTGGGCATACCCATCCCACTTAGGGCGAAAAGTGTTACAGCAAACAAATGATGGACGGAATGCTGTCAATGCAAACATTCTCCCCCAGTCAAAAGATCTGGGTTAAATCCATTGTTCTTTTGCCCACTACGCCACCCCAGTTTGGACCCAGCCATTTAGAAATCAGTCTTGACCCTGTGCCCCATGGGAACAGTCCAGACCGAACTGCCAGGCCAGGTCCTCCCTGGACCGGAAACAAGCATCCTGGGACCGGTTTCAGGGTATGTCACCCTTCTTCAGCCAGGCTAGCTTGAATCCAGTGGCACAGTGAGCAAGGTACCCACGTCTGGGCATACCCATCCCACTTAGGGCGAAAAGTGTTACAGCAAACAAATGATGGACGGAATGCTGTCAATGCAAACATTCTCCCCCAGTCAAAAGATCTGGGTTAAATCCATCGTTCTTTTGCCCACTACGCCACCCCAGTTTGGACCCAGCCATTTGCAAATCAGTCTTGACCCTGTGCCCCATGGGAACAGTCCAGACCGAACTGCCAGGCCAGGTCCTCCCTGGACCGGAAACAATTATCCTGGGACCGGTTTCAGGGTATGTCACCCTTCTTCAGCCAGGCTAGCTTGAATCCAGTGGCACAGTGAGCAAGGGACCCACGTCTGGGCATACCCATCCCACTTAGGGCGAAAAGTGTTACAGCAAACAAATGATGGACGGAATGCTGTCAATGCAAACATTCTCCCCCAGTCAAAAGATCTGGGTTAAATCCATCGTTCTTTTGCCCACTACGCCACCCCAGTTTGGACCCAGCCATTTAGAAATCAGTCTTGACCCTGTGCCCCATGGGAAAAGTCCAGACCGAACTGCAAGGCCAGGTCCTCCCTGGACCGGAAACAATTATCCTGGGACCGGTTTCAGGGTATGTCACCCTTCTTCAGCCAGGCTAGCTTGAATCCAGTGGCACAGTGAGCAAGGGACCCACGTCTGGGCATACCCATCCCACTTAGGGCGAAAAGTGTTACAGCAAACAAATGATGGATGGAATGCTGTCAATGCAAACATTCTTCCCCAGTCAAAAGATCTGGGTTAAATCCATCGTTCTTTTGCCCACTACGCCACCCCAGTTTGGACCCAGCCATTTGCAAATCAGTCTTGACCCTGTGCCCCGTGGGAACAGTCCAGACCGAACTGCCAGGCCAGGTCCTCCCTGGACCGGAAACAAGCATCCTGGGACCTGGCTTGGCAGTTCGGGCTGGACTGTTCCCATGAGGCACAGGGTCAAGACTGATTTGCATATGGCTGGGTTCAAACTGAAATGGCATGGTGAGCAAAAAAACGATGGATTTAGGCCCAGATCTCTGTCCTGGGGTGAATGTATGACATTGTTCTGCATTCTGTCCATCAACTGTTGTTTTTGCATTTGTCACCCCGAGTGGGACGGGTATGCCCAGACGTGGGTCCCGTGCTCTCCATGCCACTGGAATCAAGCTATCCTGGCTGAAGAGGGGTGAAACCCCGAAACCGGTCCTAGGATGCTTGTTTCCAGTCCAGGGAGGACCTGGCTTGGCAGTTCGGGCTGGACTGTTCCCATGAGGCACAGGGTCAAGACTGATTTGCATATGGCTGGGTTCAAACTGGAATGGCATGGTGAGCAAAAAACGATGGATTTAGGCCCAGATCTCTGTACTGGGGTGAATGTATGACATTGTTCTGCATTCTGTCCATCAACTGTTGTTTTTGCATTTGTCACCCCGAGTGGGACGGGTATGCCCAGACGTGGGTCCCGTGCTCTCCATGCCACTGGAATCAAGCTATCCTGGCTGAAGAGGGGTGAAACCCGAAACCGGTCCTAGGATGCTTGTTTCCAGTCCAGGGAGGACCTGGCTTGGCAGTTCGGGCTGGACTGTTCCCATGAGGCACAGGGTCAAGACTGATTTGCATATGGCTGGGTTCAAACTGGAATGGCATGGTTAGCAAAAACGATGGATTTATTCCCAGATCTCTGTACTGGGGTGAATGTATGACATTGTTCTGCATTCTGTCCATCAACTGTTGTTTTTGCATTTGTCACCCCGAGTGGGACGGGTATGCCCAGACGTGGGTCCCGTGCTCTCCATGCCACTGGAATCAAGCTATCCTGGCTGAAGAGGGGTGAAACCCCGAAACCGGTCCTAGGATGCTTGTTTCCAGTCCAGTGAGGACCTGGCTTGGCAGTTCGGGCTGGACTGTTCCCATGAGGCACAGGGTCAAGACTGATTTGCATATGGCTGGGTTCAAACTGGAATGGCATGGTGAGCAAAAAAACGATGGATTTAGGCCCAGATCTCTGTACTGGGGTGAATGTATGACATTGTTCTGCATTCTGTCCATCAACTGTTGTTTTTGCTTTTGGAGTTTCTTTCTAGGCACATCCAAAGCTTGGAATGCTTTTCAGTTAAACATCAAAAATGCGCCCAACCTGCTGAGCTTTAGGAAGCAGATGAAGACTTGACTCTTCAGCATTTGCAAGTTGATACATATCTGCTTAATTCTCTCCATTATTAAAGCCAGCACCAAGACACCTTCGGGTAATCGAGCGCTTTAGAAGACTTATTAACATAACATAACATAACAAGTTCCATATTATGCAGAATTGGAATGTGGTCTTGTCCTTCCTACAAACAGTCGTAGCACATTTGAAAGTCTTTAAGTTGAACTTGTGTACTGTAAACAGCATAGGTACCAGCTTGCAACAAAAACGCGAAGCAGCATATACTCTTTTCAAGGAAGTTTCTACTTTTTTGTCTATCGCTTCCAGCAACGTAGCATCCTCCGATGATAAAGAGGATGTTGAGGCAATTGAAGAGTGAATCGTGTTAAACTTTCAGAATTGAAGGAAATTCGTGCTCAAAATTCTCAATAGGATACCTCTTAAATGTAGAGCTAGGAATGGCTGCTTTATCGATGTTGTTCCACTTTTTGCTTATCAGGTCGTTGATGACATCATGCAAGGGCAAAGAATCAAGAGGTGTTGTACTATCTTGAGCATAAAATTCATCCTCTTCTGGCAGGAGATGTTCGAGCCCCAAAACCTCTCTGATATGAACCAGAAGCTGCTGGAGATCTGATCCCAAGGCATACTGCCCTTTGACCATGAATCCAGCTCCTCGTCTGAATACGCTCTAGCCCTGGTTGCCTGGGGTTCACCGATGGCAGGTTCCATGGCATGCTTAATTAGTTCCTTTAGATCAGTTCTAGAGATCTTAAGAAGCTCCTCCTCTTGAGGTTCAATATTCTTCAACTCAGAAAGAGCCTTGCAAGGCTCTATTCAGCCTACAAGCAGTGTCCAGAATGTGCTACTGCGGCAGTTTGAGCCACTTAAATAGAGTGCGGTCTAGCCAGATCTCATCACTTGAGATTCTGACCACTTTCATAGCCAGCTGCTCTCCCTGGCCCCAAGCTCTAGCAGGCCATGATAGGAGCATGCCAATGATCTGCTCCGTGAACTAGAAATGCTCCCCACCCCAGCGCTGCATGTGAACTGGAGTGGAGCTGTTGAAAGTCTCCTGCCCTGCAAGAAAGCTCAACTAGAATGGACAACACAGAGCCTGCTCCGAGTGCTAGCTCCCAGCATTTGAACGGGGAGGGAGCTATGGAGCTGGCTGGAACAAAACCGCCTGCACTGCAGGATGGCATATAGCAAAGGCAACATTTCGCCTCCTCCGCGCGTGAAAATCACCTCCTGCTCTAGCTTGCATGGGAATTGAGTTTGCGCCATGGAGCTAAAATGCCATCAAACCGCTTCCTCTACAAAAACAACTCCATAAGGTAATGTAAAACAAATATACAATAAATAAACAACTGTACCTTCATCCAACCTGCAACACTACAGGAAATGAAAATAGGATGAGGGGAGGCTAGGGGGTAGGTCTAATTAGAGCCTATCAATAGATATAGAAATAAGATTTTAGGTCGTTTGGGGCACATATTTTATAAAACAATATGTAGAGGAAATGGGACTCCTCATTTTGGTTAGGACTGGGACAAGGGGGACGAATGATGGGTAATGTTAAATAGGAAGTCTGCAAAATGAACAGCACTTCTCACCCCATTCAGTCACTCTCTATGGAATATATCATTTCAAGTTTCTTTGGCAAGCAGGCACTGACTTCTCCTCCGTGTGCTTCACCTGCTATATCAACATCCCTAAGGATTCAAGCATGTCTCATTTGCAGAGCTATGGATACTCAGGGGTCGATTCCGATCTCGGCCGGTAGGGCTTCGAATCGGATTCGGCTTTACCGGATCCGATTCGGACGCCCTGTTTCCGACCGAGTCGGACGTGCATCCGGGTGAACGAGTACGATGCGAACGTACGCGAAATCGCCGACCGACTCATTCGCGGGACCCAACCGCTCCGACCGACTCGCACGGACACGACTCGCACCGCGCAATGGAGACGTTCCCCGGCCGGGTAAGTACGATGCGCGCCGCGAGCAGTCCGACCGACTCGCGCCATCCGGCTCGAAAGTGCAGTCGGAGCCGCACTTTGGGGGTCCGTGTCAGACCCCCCTGTACGCCTAGTCACGTGAGTCGCACACAGGGGTCCCCCCTACCTGTGCGTGTACGGCGCGACCCACTTTGACGTGAACCCGCTATAGGGGGCGCCCTTGTTCGCCTCGCACCCATTGAGTCAATGGGAGCCCGCGTACGCGTTGTACGACCGGCTCCCATTGACTTCAATGGGAGTCCGACCGAATCGAGTCCGATAGCATGCGAACGCATCGTACTCGTTCGGTCGGACTGCTAGGGTCCGATTTGGTCGGAAATCTCTCCGGGTCCGGCTCGGTCGGAGAGATTTCCTGCCCGAATCGGAATCGGCCCCTCAGTCTTTATGGGACGAACTGATTTGGAAGTGCCCCGGAAGTCCACAGATTCCGTACACACGCAGAGTTGAGGGCACACATAAACAAACAAATATTTAACATTTTACAGGCTTGTGCCTTCTGGGAATCTGGGTGGAAGTGTCTCTTTTTGTCATTCTCTCATTACTTTTAAGGTCTCGTCTGAAATTGCCCATGCACTGTGGCGTGTGAACATCTTTTCTTAAGTTAAAAAGGGCTTAGATCTGGAGCATGACTTACATTGGTTGACTCCATCATCACTCTCATTTCCGTTCTTCTAATTGATCAATGTGTCTAGTTTCACTTCCTCTTTGTGTGTTTGCCCCTTTGACGGAGCATGGACCAAGTACTACTTGACTTCTTTATAAGTGTCCTTCTGCTGGTCATGTTCTCATTGAGATATGTTTTTCTCTCCCTCTTGCTACATTGCTTGTTGCCAATGATACAATGACCTACATCACAGTGTAAAGCTTTTCCTCTAACACATAAAACACTGCACTGGGAGTTGGAATAGAAATGCAGAAGCCCAAGCGCATATTATATAATTTTTTGTAGACATTACATTTGAGTAACATAACACCTTAAATGTCTGCCTGTACAAACAGCAACACATTCTGTTCAGTTAGGTGAACCAAATGGCATCTATTAATTGAATTCAACATTGCTATATATTAACCTGAACACAGCTTCATTATTTGAGATTCATTCATTTATTACTTCTATCATATGCAAAGTTCAGGTTGTGTATATCAAAGACTAGGCTAAGCGAGGTCGAATGTTCAAGAGCCTTGAGGCGGAGGTTTTGTTGGAAGTGCATCACCTAATTTAATGCCCACCTACATTCCCAAGCTCTCACACAGTTCAGTGAAACAAAAACAAGCATTGGCAAAATGAATAGGTCTCGCCTACGTGAGATCTATTGGCTTTGTCAATGTTCTTTTTTAGCAATGTTGAACAGTAGCACAGCCAGTTGGAAGAGGAAATGATCATTAAGGAAATACCTGAAGTATTATCTGACTTCCCCAGTGGCAAAGCACCAGGAAATAGTGACCTAATTGGCAAATTTTTCAGAATCAACAAAGTCCTGGCCACTCCAATAGTATATGAAACATTTACAGAGTGGTAAAATACAGACAGACACTGGTATGAATTAATTTAACAAAAAAAACAGTAGAGGCACCATGCTATGTACTAAATACAGGTCCATTTCCTTAAAAAACCCTGACAAAGATTCTGTCCAAGTTGCTAGCAATTCACCCGCGCGAAGTCATACCAAGCCTTATTCATGATTCTCAAGTGGGCTTCGTACCCAGGTGCTCATCCAGATACCTTCTGAGGTTACTTTCCAGTAACATCTAGCATGGAAATATAATCTAGAGGAAAAACATTAGCAGTTTCATTGGATGCAAAAAAGCTTTAACCACTTTGAACTGGGCTATTACTATAGTACCTAGGAAGAGCTGTTCTGAGTCCTGACTTCATTGCCAGAGTGAAATGGCTGGACTTAGAACCATCAGCTCAAGTAGAATGCAGCGGCTTCTTATGCAACACTTTTCTTATTCATAGAGGTAAGAGAGAGGCTTGGCCAATACTGTAGCAGGAAGCTCCAAGATTATGCTATACACAGTCAACATCGTACTCTCTCTCAAGGAAACCAGAACTTCGATACCCAGTGTGAGCACATTGAAACATTCCCATCCTTTTCAGAATATGAAATCAACTCAGAGTGAGGTGGGGCTGCCACTTTTAAATGGCTGACCTAGTCAGCTCAAGTGATATGCAAAGTGGATAATCCATTTTGGCGCTCTGAAAACCTTTGAGGCTTTGCGCTTAGTTTCACTTGCCGCCCTCCTAAGAGTGGAGCTATTGAAGACTCATACATTGTATAAGAGGTAGGATCAGTTCCAATCCTCAGTGTCAGAAACTCCATTACATTTCTAGGTTATGAAACAGTGTGAGGACAGAGGAGTAACATCGGGCATATACAACAACCTGATATAAAAAATATTTTCTGACATAGTAGAACAGGAAACACACATCTATTGGCAAACACATTTCACGACCGAATACACTAATGAGGAATGGGCCACTTTACTTAGCACACACGACGGAGAACTAAGAGAAGCCAGACTCAAAGTCACATATTTTAGAATTTTGAACAATTGGTATTTATCTTCTTCTAGATGATGTAAGGCAAAATTAAGGACAAAGGACCGCTTTGGTGAGTGCTGGGCACCAAGTAATGACCTGGTGCACATGGTTCGGGCACGGCCTTCCTTGTCTCACTATTGGCGAGATGTATAGCGCATATTGAACACTACCAGTGATTCCATTCAGGGCTGGACAGGCCTTTTGTTCCACCAGGCATTTCCCTGGTGGGAAGGAGCCCTTGGCGACCAGTTTTGAAAGCCCTGGGGAGCTGTTTGTGCCTCTGTCGATTTCCCCAGTCCACAAGGGAAATTGCAGCAGGAAGACTTTAAGAGAAAGAGGGAGGGAGGAAGTAGAGAGAAACTGACTGATCAGAGATGGAGAAGAGAGAGAGGAGAGGAGGAGAGAGAGAATATGGATAGGTGGAAAAAGAGCAATAGCGTGAAGAGGTGAAGGGAGCAGGGCTGGTTTGAGCAGTTTAGCAAAGGTTCCCCGACCCTGATTGCATTTCCAAATCCTCATTCAAAATAACAATTCTACATGATGCCTCAGTCCGAAACAGCACCAACTCCCATTGAAGAAAGACGAAGACTGCTCACATCAGTTTCCGTCGGAAAACACGCGAGGTTTGCTAAAATACCTTCACAGAATGAATGGTTAACACCACTACTCTAGCATTGCATGCATGCATTATATAAGATTTCTCATGTGATACACCAGGAGAAGAAAAGCCTATTTGTAAATTGGATGTTTGGAAAAGTTGGTTTAAGCGGTAGAGTTGGCACGGAAAAAATATTGGAGGCACAGCAACGATTGTCCAAGTTGTGACAGACATAAGAGCTTTTATGAAACCACTGATCAAGAATGAATAATGTAGGACTTATCTGGATTAATTAATAAAGCAACCTTTTGTCAGACTTTGGAGGGTGCACCTGTGGTTTCTGCCTTCTTCCCCAAGGCGATGCAGAGGTGTTCTATGGTGGCTCACTGTGGCCAAGAATGCCTGTCTTCTTGCATTCCATAGCCCTTCGCCTACCTACTGTAGCTGAACTCTTCAGCTGCTGGAACGGTGACCCACACTGAAAGAAAAAGTCCCAATTTCCGGAGACTGACCTTTGGCGCCGGAGGTTGCATCCGTGGGGTTACGTCACATATTTGTTTTCCTTCTCATCACATTCCACACTTCTTTAATTAAGCATTGCCAGCGGTTGACACATTGGTATGCATTGTTGACACACTTACCAAATCCCAGACTCACTCTGGGACCTGAGGAAAGAACAACACATTGGTTCCTTTTAAGGAGATGACTGCATCCGTGCTTTGGAGGCGCGAGCACAGCACAGGTTCAGAGTGTTCTCTTTGCACGGCTGGTTTGGCTGGCATGGAAGGTGGTTTTTCCAGTGGGACTAATGTTGATGAGGTGAGCCTTGAAATATTGGAATGTGTTATTTCCATTAGAAATCTGAAACACACCAAGGATCAAACAGACCACAATGAGCTTCAGGGTCCACCAGCCATAAATCTGCATACGGGCACTTGTTTTAGACACGTGGCGTTCCTTTTGTTTGTATGTTTTAGCCTCTCCCTTCCAAATGTTCCTTGTCTCTAATTTAATCAATGACATCGTATTTAATTTGTTATGCCTTTTGTGCAGAATTTTCATAACTCAAAGCAAAACTCTGGCACCGAAGGAAAAGAACGATTTTAAGTGGTGAACCAGCCTTGATAAAGCCAATAGGTTTGGCCTTTTATGAATGAAATTGTTTCTTCTTAGATTGATAAGTATGTGAATGGGGGGGGGGGGGCATATTTACAACAGAATGGCGAAGCACGGTGTTGAGCAAAAGTTGCTTATGCCACGGTTCGGCATTCTGAAAATGCAGGGATGTGCCATATTCACAAGAATGTGGTGCACCCCTGTGTTCCCCCTAACACAGGTGCTAAATTAAGCTGCTAGCGCCAACGCAGGCCCCCTTGCACCATAGTGCAAGGGTATCTGCGTTGGGGGGAATGATTGTTTATGTGCAGGAAGGGATATCCTCCTGCTCATATACAATCATTCATGGCGATTTGCTGTTTCTAAGTGTGCTGCACAATAAAACACACATAGAAACAGCAAAAACAAGGAGAAATTAACCATTTCTCCTCGTTTCGCCATGTTAAGACCTGGTTTTCCCTGGTCTTAATTTCGGCGCTGCCTCCTATTTACGCCACCCTTGTAAATAAGGGGCAGCATCAAAATCAATGGGTGTTGCAGTTAACACCGCCTTGTAAATAAGGCAAAGGGATTACCGCCACAGGAACGTCGCAAAAAGTGACGTTCCTATGGCAATAGGGGCTTGTAAATATGCCCCGTAGTTGTTTAAATGGGTGACAGTGCGGGTGAAGATGAGGATGAGTAATATGTTTAGCAATGAATGAATGCTTGGATGCATAAGTGTGAGTCACAGTGCATGCCTGGACGTCTGAAAGAGAACATAGATGATGAATGAATGAATAGCAGGAAGATGACGTGAAAGCATGAATTGAGTCGGGGAAAGAGCAGGGTGGATTGAAGGTAAAAACAGTGAATGGAGGTGATGGCAGTTTTGGGCGCGACAGAGACAGTGTGTGCTGAACAGTGCAGTGTGTTGTGGGGTTTGAGCAGTGTGAGGGCATGGTGCTAGAAACTGGCAATATGTGGAGGGCCTGAGCACTCTGTGCTGGCTGGATCTTTTGAAGTAGTAAATCTTGGCAGCTCCCTGTTCCCTGCCCACAAAAGGGGCACCCAGGCTAGGCATGTTGCCACGGAGAGAGGGTAATAGGAATCTGTAGGGATATATATTTCTTCATACATAGAACACAGATTGACTCCTTCCATGTCTGTTAATGCGTTTTTTTCATTACCAATTACTTGTTGATTGATTGCCTGAGCAATTTCCAAAGCACAGAGCTGCACAAGGGTGCTGTGGTGCTGTAGGATCAATGAAGCAAGAGAAGGCCTGTTATAAAAGCAGATACATATTTAAACATTTTCGGAAAGATTCTGGGTTCAGCAATGAGTTCGAAGAAGATGATTCCAGGAAGAAGAGGCCAGAAAGTAAAATGTGTGGCTGCTTAGGTGTCATCAGTGACATTTGATCCCCATAAGGAGAGAGGATGTGGAAGAAGGTAAAGTGTATACAGCACAAATTTAGGTCTAGATTTACTGAGCACCTGCATTTTTCTAGTAAAGCAACGCAAGTGCTTGAGTGACATTTAAAAAGACACAGAAATCAACATTTGCATGGCCTTGGGTCACTTTTTACCTGAAACGCAGCGCCTGGCGTTACTCTGTATTGGGGAGGTGTTACATGGGTGGAGCATGGTCATTCCCGTGCATACACCCATGTATTTTGATGCAAACTCAGATTTACTAAAGTCAATAAACCTGGGTCTGCGCCAAAATGGTGTGCCTACCGGACGTTGGTGTAACGAAGAGAAATATCTTTATTTCTCCTACTTTTTTCCTCTTTGCATGTGTGCTGCATTTTTCAAAGATGAATGACCCTCTAAGGATTGCTTTTGTGCAGGAAGGTACCCCTTCCGGCACAAAAACAATCCTGCCCACAATGGAGGCACCCTTGCACCATTATCCAAAGGTGCCTGAGTTGGCGCTAGGCAGCCACAAGTACACCAGCTCAGGGAGAGAGCACCATATCTTTGTAAATATGGTGGAGTTGAGCTCTCTCCCTTTCATGCAATGCAGCACAGAAACCTGCACTACTGCGCTGCGTTGCATGAACTGGTAGAAAATCTAGGCCTCAATCTGATATGTATGGGCCTGATTAATGGACAGCTCTATCTATGCACCTTGGGAAGGGCCATGAAGATATTTTTCTCCCAATCAAAGCCAGTGGAGTCTGGAGTGATGTGAAATGGGACTGTAATGGAGGATATCTAAGAAAAAGGTGAGCTACAAAGCTCTGTTTATTCGGTGATCTACAGATAAGGTTTTATTTCCAAGTCTGGTAACGGTGCTAAGGGAATATGCTCATGGTCCATCTAAGAGCACCACCTCCTTCAATGGCCAGTCGTGGCTCTGCTCAACTATGCATAGACAGCGGCACTCAGTGGCATCTGAGGCCCAGGAGTAGGGGGTAGGATGAGCAAAAAGAAATTTTATTCATCAGATACCATAATGAGAGGATACATCACACAATATGAAAGGAGGAGGTAGGTTATGGTACTCAAACACAACATGGATAAAAAAATTAATATTGCAAATAAAAGTCATTTTTAAGTATGAAAGGAAATAAAAGTTAATTCAACATTCAATTCAAAATAACAAGTATCTCTGCCAGACTCTCACTAAACACACAGTCACATAAATATATATTTATTTAAAAGAAAACTCTGGACTGGTTTATGATCCCAAACAATGCACAATCTCTGTTTTACAAATAAATTACAGTGTGGTCAAAATTACAGTAGAGGCAATAAAAGTTCATATTCTGTTTCAAAGTGCTAGATTTCAGTGTTTATCTCTGACACTCTAAAATCTCAACTCATTAAACCACAAAATAAAAGTCTGCCCCCTTGCTTCTCTCCTCCAATCCTGGACTCCGGCTGCACACTGCGCAGGCTCTCAGATGCCAATCCCAGCACTTCTCTCATGCTGGGAATACTATTTATTTGCTGCTCAGACTGTGCCTGGGAGCCTGTGATGTTTCTACAACCCAGCTGTGCATTGCAGCTGGGTTGGAGAAACCTAAGTGCGCATGTCAGTTTGGCTGGCCTAAAACGGCCGACCAAACAGACCTGCTCACTTAAAAGTGTCCACCACTCCTTCCCCTGCCATGCCTGTCACACAGGATTGCCTGGCCCGCCCTGCTGAAGACTCGCGTCGTCAGCTGCCAGACAGGGAAAAATAAAATTATGATAAAATGCTTTTATTATCATTTTATTTTTCCTCTTTTAGCAGAGGGGGGGTGGTGCTCCTCCACAATTACGGAGGAGCTGCCTCTGATACCCACATACAATTCTGGCAGTGCAGCACAAACTGAATGCAGGTGGAGTCCCAGCTATTGTGGTACTTTTACTATTTGCAGTTCTTAATTTAAGCTGGTTGTCGCTGGTCGGGGCCACCAATGTAAATTTTTGGGAACCAGCACTTATTGTTCCTCATCAGACATTTACTGAGCACAAAAGAGGGAAAACACACAAAGGGGAAAGAAGGAGGATGAGAAAGACAAGAAACCCGGCACAAAGGAAGAAAACAGGAACCCACAAAAGTGAGATAAAGACGGATGGAGTGTCTGCAGTGGATTAAAGAGGCCTGAGAAGGGTTCAAGACTGCGCAGCTTTTCTGTTGAGTGCACTGACATTTAATAGCACTGGCTGCGGGCTCCTGAGCACAGGTTTGGGCACCAGCACTCATTCTTTTACAAATTAAGCACTGAGTATTTGGCCGGAGATACAACTATGTGAATTGAGCATCAACCTTAATCTGCAGCACCCATTTCTACTAGGCCGAGGATGTATCCTCGTCTTTGGCAATGAGCCTCCAATGTGGCTTGTATGTTCCAGATCATGATCCCACACATAATTCAGCACAGTGCCGCACAATGGGCTGCCGTGCACCAACGCAGGCAACTGCACCATGGTGCAAGGGTGCCTGCTTTGCAGGGATGATTATTTTTGTGCAGAACGCAGCACACATAGAAAAAGGAAAAACGAGGAGAAATCAAGATATTTCTCTTCGTTGTACCTCCCTTACGCCTTTCCTGGGAGGCGTACGTTTTTGGCGCTACCTCAGAGTTACGATTTCTCCTAAATCTGGGGCAGTGTCAAAAAGCCATGGGTGTTGCTGGGAATTCCCCCAGCAACACCCATTGCACACCTCTTTAACGCAGAAAACTGCGTTAAAGGGAACAATATTTATAAGGCAGAATTAAGCCCAAAAAAGTGGGTTACTGCTGCCTGGTAAATATGGAGCAGGCTCCTGCGCCACGGAACTTCACAAAAAGTGGCTTATAAATAAGCCACATAATAGAGAGCTTATGCATCCTCAATGACCCTGAAATGTAAGCAAGGATGTGAGCAGCATGAGCACCCGCATATGCAGTTCTGTCTAAAAGGCAATAAATATAGAGTAAATAAGAAAACATCAGTGTTACTTCCTAGAATCTATGCTAATATTTAAATTGACGGCCACTTTAAGGCTCATGAAAAGGCTACTTTATTTTTACAATACATAAAATGAATGTTTACACCTCAGCGCCTCAGTATAAATTTCCTGTTCATTTCTTATGTGACCAATACACTTGAAGTCTAATGCAGGCTCCTTGTAAGGTCTTGATGCATTTAACTGGCCATTCAGTTTGAAAACCAACAACAAAACTGTGCAGGTTATATTAATGTTTTAAATAATTCTTCCAGACAATCCAGTTGGAATAAAACTGAAGCAACCAGGTATGAGTTTCCTTTTAACTATTCAAGTTAATTTCAGTCAAATATATTTAATCAATTTGCAATTAAATATTATTCTCTGGGTATTTCTATGACAAACATTGATAATAAGGATACAATTTGGGTGGCAATTTTCAGCTTTTAAGTGTGAGTTATTGGGCTGATCTGATCCCTCATAATTGGATTTTCTTAGTACACACAGTTCATGGCAAATGATGAATGCTGAAATGCTTTTGAAATTCAGTGTATCATTTACACCTTTCAACGTCTTTCCTTGGCTCACTCTTAAGTTTCTTGATAGAAATTTAAAAGTAGAAGGGATAGGGCTCCTGTTTCATTTCTTGTTAGTGAAGTTCCTCTGCTTTCTCGATTTCTTTTCTCTTTGAGGAGATTTTTACTTAGAGGTAAGAGAACTTGGTACATACTGATTTCGCTTTTCTAAGTCTTTTCTTCGGATGTCCAACTGAACACTTGGCAGGCCGTGCAAAGGTAATTTATTTTGCATTAAAAACATTTGTTACAAAAATAAAAACCATTTTCACTACCTTGATGTAGCTGCCATGTTCCAGCATTGAACATTTTAAAATGCATTCGCTGACGTGGACGTTTTACTAGTGTTGTCGTTAAAATAATTAGGGCCTGATTATGAGTTGCTCTTTATATTCCGGCCTGTGCATGAACTCCTGTTTACGCACTGGTCGGAATTACGAGTTATAAGGTATTTAACACATTGAGGGGCATATTCTCAAGCCCCTATTGCCACTGGAACGTCACTTTTTTTTACGTTCCCGTGGCGATAGGGACAGCGCCCTATTCTCAAGGCAGCGTTAACCCACTTAACGTGGCTTATAGCCACGTTAAGTGGCTTAACGCTGCCTTGAGAATAGGGCCCCTTTCACGCTAAACTTAGCGTGAAAGGGGGCGTGCAGTGGGTGTTGCGGTGGGCGTACCACCGCTACACCCATTGAATTCGACGATGCCACCTATTATCAAGGGCGGCGATAATAGGTGGCAGCGCCGAACTTAAGACCAGAAAAATCCTGGTCTTAAGGTGGCGAAACGAGGAGAAATGCTTAATTTCTCCTTGTTTTTGCTATTTCTATGTGTGCTGCCTTGTGCAGCACACATGGAAATAGCAAAATGCCATGGTTTGTTTATGTACAGGAAGGTGTCCCTTCCTGTACATAAACAAACCTTTTAAAAAAATGCCGTTTTGTAACTTACATGTGTGCTGCATGAAGCAGCACACATGTAAGTTACTAAATGGCATTTTAGGTTTGTTTATGTGCAGGAAGGGACACCTTCCTGCACATAAACATACCTCCCTGCTCGCAGATACCCTTGCACTCTGGTGCAAGGATGCAAGCGTTGGCGTTAAGTCGTGAAACTTAGCGGCGTCGCAGGGGGAAACGCCAGGCTGCACCACTCTTGAGAATAGGGTGCAGCCTGGCATTTCCGAAGTGGCGGTGAGATGCGTTAAGCCAAGGAGGCTAACGCCTCTCACCGCCACTTCCTCGTGAATATGCCCCCCGATATTTATCAGAAGCGTCAAATATCTCAAGCTTCGTTAAATTTTGGCAGGTCAAACCTGCTGAAATTTAACAGGGGAAAAGTATACAGTATTTACTGTACCATGCGGATTTTGGAACGTTAAACACCCAAATCCTCATGCTATTCACCATATACTCATAATAGGTGTTATTTATGCACCCGATAAATAACGAACCCCATGATATTGTTATTTTTCAGGGGCGATGAACAATGCCTCAAGTCATAATCAGTCCCTTAGTCTTTGAGTTGTGCCGTACATTTTATTATGTTTAGTTGTGAGATAAGAATAAGTAACCATCTAACCAAGCACCCAATCACAGCTACAATCTTACTTAAACTTTATATAACTTTAAAAAGGAGATAGTCAATAAATCCCCATCTAATTGAGCACACAAAGTGCAAGCAAAATAATTAGTGGGGATTTAGTATTAATATAAAAAAATAAAATATACAAACAGAAAAGCGCACTTTACTCCTGCTATGTCATTGAATAGGAAGGAACTATTTTCAGGTGGATGTTAACAAATGGTGTGCTTTGTGCAGTACCTCAAACTGAAGGAAACCAATGTGTAAAGTGGGCTGACCTATTTCTCAATTTTGTATGCTGTGGTGTCCGGCAGCAAAATGTGAATCCCCATTCAAGAGGCCAATGTATGAAGACTTCTGACTAAAAGTCTGTCTCTAAATGTACAAGATGTATGCATTTCTCTGAGTTCAAATTCATCCGCTGTATGCCATCTTGAATCTTGGATCCTGTCACTGATGAAGTTCCTTGTAACCAATTGTTTACTCTGGATAAGATAACTGTGGCAGTGTTGGGCAGCAAGGATAGTAAAGCCGCTGGCCCGGATGGTATACCCATCAATCTGCTCAAGGCCAATTTGCCTCTTTGGGGCCCCATTTTGGCCAGGGTGCTAGGGGCCTGCTGTTGCACCGGTATTCTAAACTCTTGACCAGAGTCTGTTATTGTCCCCATTTTTAAAAAAGGGGAACTGATCTAACCCTGCACGTTACCGCCCTATGTTATTACTTGATTCTTTGCTGAAGGTTACCAGGAAAATCGTACTGAACCGTCTTGAAATATGGACAGAAGAAACTAACATCCTCTCCGACCTACAGCATGATTTTCGTAGGAGTTTGGGAACTATTGAATAGGACCTGAACCTTAACAAGATTATAGGTAAATATACTCAGAGCAAAAAGGACAGTTGTTTTTAGCTTTTGTCGACCTGTCAACCGCTTTTGACTGTCCTCCATAGTAATCTATGGGTTATCTTAACTGTGCTTGGTGTGGATTCACAGATAACTTCCCTAATGAGAGCAATGCATTCTAGGGGAAAGGCCGAGGTGCGCTATGGCCTCAGGGTTGAATGTACTGACTCTTTCAGACTAGAAAGCGGAGTCAGACAGGGCTGCGTTCTGGCGCCCTTTATTTTCACCCTGTATATCAATAGCTTGGCCTCAGCTTAAACTAAAAATGGTAAAGATCTTTTTCAAATCGGGCACAGACCTATTCCATGTCTGCTTTATGCTGATGACGCCGTCCTGATGTCACGCAACCCTTTGGGTATGCAGAAGTTACTTACCCCCTTTATAGAATATATCTCTGACATGGGCTTAATCATCAACAAAAGTAAGAGTTTTGTAATGAAATGCAAGAACAAAATTAAGAAGTGTCTGAATTTTATGGCCGGTGATGCCAAGCTATGTATCACCTCCACTTTCTGCTATTTATACATTTTATTTAATAAACAAGGTGCCTGGGCTTCAGGTGTTAATAATAGAAAGTTGCATCTTAATAAATCTATGACCATTCTTTTAAAAATTTCCAATAAATTAGGTAACAAACTCATAAGGGAGATTTAAATTATATATACTGCAAAATGTGTTGCTGCAGCTCTTTACAGGGCAGGCATCATATAATGTATATGAAAGAGGATTGTGTTTACATGTAACACATATTATAAACGTATATTCATGAATGCGAATGAATTATACAATGGTGAATAATGGTAAAAAAAAAATCGAATAAATAATGGAAAGGAATATAATGATATTTTTGTAAGGTGATTAATTTGGTAGAGATAACATCTACAGTGCACACTGCTTTCAAGTTGAATTACTTGAGAATATTTATTGCTATTCCAATGTTCATCATCTACAAATGATTGAGAACGCCTTATTTAAGAATCTTCTTCCTGTCCCTAAAAAGTTTTTCTACATTCGTCTGTCACTCTGAATTGGGGGCCATGTTTTATCTGTCCTTATAACATTTGGCCAGTCTTATTACAGCATAAGATTTAGACTTCTGAATTTACTCTTTTAAACATTCATTTATCAACGATTGCCATAATCTATTCGGCTTTCTTTGAATACCTTCGTTTAAATTTGTCAACCAGTTCCTATCAGATCTGGGGCATCCAGAATATTTCACTAGCCTGAAAGCACTATTACTTGTCAGTAGCAATGATTTAAAGAAAGAATGCTTAACTTTACCTGAGAATTGTAGGTTGTTGCAGGAAATCACTAAATCTGGTGATATTAAAAACCAATTGCTTCTCTCAACCAATGGTTTACAACCCTACCTTAGTTTTGTTCAGAATTCTCAGCACAGGTTTGTGTTAACTCGGTTTAGATTGGACATATTTTATCGCTTTGTGTCCTTTCCTGTTATTAATAATTGGTCAGATGTTCTGATTCATCGCCCCTGTGACAATGTTTCGCAGCAAGGTACCTTGCACATTACCTTTTTTGCGCCTTTTATGATACACCTCTTAGATATTTTATTTGCCAATCTTTCATCAAATTAATTTTAAACAATGTTGTCCTGCTCGTTTGTATCTACAACAACTGTCTACTGTTCTATTTGTTGTAGGATGTCTGTTTTTTATGGTCAGTGATACGCATTAGGAAAGCAAGAATTGTCTATCACTTTTATGTCTTTTGTCCATTCATGTTTACGCATTTTGGGACATATTATCAACAGTTGTATCGCCACATTTCCGGCACTTATCGTCGGAAAATCGGCGATTTTCCTATCGCACAATAATCAAGGCGTCGCTAACATGCATTAGCGCATGTTAGCTGCCGTTTTTGTCACGCTACTCATGTTAGCGATATACATCGCTAATGAGATGCAAAATAGGCGTTCCTACGAAAAACATGAAAAAAGTCGCAAACACGACATCGCTGTATTTACAACGCGGCCCCGGAACCGCGGAGCGATAAAAAAAGCCGCGGTAACCGCGGTTATCGCCGGATTCTTACGCCTGGTAAAAACTTGACTTAAGCATGTTTTGTATGGGAGGTGGATTGTCTGGTTAAGTCCACACTCCCCTATTAACAAGCTTTTCATTAGCGCTGTGAAATCATCGCTGGATTTCACACGCTAATGATGATTATCGCAGTCTATCGCTGGATTGTACATCGCCTGTTAGCAAAGCGTTGCTAATACGCCGCTAACACGGCGATGTAATTCAGCGATAGAGGGCGATAATTGCGTGTTCTTGGTAATATGCCCCTTTGTCTTTTGCACTTTATGTCTGCATTGCACTTTATATTTGTACTGTATGCTTTTATGGATTTTATTCATGAAAATCAAATAAAGCTTATTGTGATTGTTTATGCATTTTTCGGAAAACAATAGTTTTGTGAGACAACTAAGGCTTTCATAATCTGTTTTCCATCTGTTAGTAGCTTCTTAATTCCCAGTCAAAAGCTCTGCAACAACTTTGAGGACTTTAAAAAAAAATAAGGTTGAGACAATTTATGAGGATTTCAAGGTCACTACAAACCCTAATACCCTCTACGTTGAGAATGATTTCATAGAGCTGAATAACCCGAAGCTCCTCAATTTTCCCTCTCTCACTAATGAGAGAGTGTTAGAACTTATCAAACAGACTAAATCAGGTGCCCCATCAGACCCTTCCATTCCAGACATAGGACCCACAAATAGCACTACAAATGACCTCCATCCGTTGTATGACATTAACATAGTTCCTAATCCTTGATATTATGTGATAACAGTGAAATGTATGCCTTAGGTCTGCCACCTCTAGCTCTTACTGTTCACAAGAGCCTTAAGGGACGTTTAAAACAAGCTTTGGCAATGCCATTGAGTCTCGCCTATGAAAGCTAATGGCTTTGGCAATTTTTTTGTAGCCATGCTGTAGAGCAGCGTGGATGTGTTGCAGTGTGGCTAAAACAAATTTAAGAAAGCACTATGACGTAGCCAAGGCTAATGCCCTTTTTATTTTTTAGAAGTGCATTAGTTCTGGATTCCTCATAGTCCTTTTTTATTATTATTTTAGTCATGCTGCACAGCAGCCACACTGCTATTCACCATGGCTACAAATCATTGCCAAAGTCAGCAATGCCCAAGCTGCACAGAATGAACAAAAGGCAATGACAGAGCCAATAGTCTCAAAGGCGAGACCTATAGGCTTTGCCAACCCCTATTATTCTATGCAAATCAGTTAGCCTCCCACGCATGAAAATGAAAAAAATGACATTTGACAAAAATCTTATCACTTGAACAAAGCAATTGTACCCACATCCATGTCTTAATGAAAATACATTTGGAAGCAGTTAGAAATTGGGTCACTAGTTGGGTGGGGGTGCAACCCTACTGAATCAGCAACCACAATCTCTGCCAGGGTGAAACACAAGCGAACCCCAAATTAACCTGTGCTTCACCCTGTGGCACAAACGCAGTCAGGCTTAACTCAGAGACAATGTGTAAAGTATTTATGCAGCATTTCACACACTAATAAAGTGAAAACACAACACAAGAAAAATCCCACACTAATTTAGAAAAATATGGCAACATTTAATTCATTTTTTAAATACATTATTTGAGACCAAAAAGACAAAAATCTAATAAGTAGAACCAGAGATAAGCAATTTTAAAGAATTAAGTGAAAGCAGTGCTAAGAAGCACAAATCAACAACTGTGGTTATCTGGTCGCACCAGACCAGAACAAAGTCACAAGTTTAGGCCAATTCTGATGGAGTGGGGGCCAAATACAGGGACCAAGTTAGGCCTGCTGAACAAAGTGCCCTAAATCCTGGTTTGCAGAGCGTTACGAGAACCCACGTCGAGGGTGCATTGCGCAGTAATGGTTTCAAGGAGGTGCGGGCTCTGATGTGGAGTCCTGTGTCATCGTCAAGGATGCCGTTGACGAGGGGACAGAGATGCAAAGTCTGGCGTCAAAGTTGCATCACGCAGCAGGGGTTCAGAAGAATGTACGGGGCTGCTATGCGAAGTCCTGCATCGTCATCGAGGATGCCGTCGATGACTGGCTTGCAATACGGAGGCCTGCGTTGAGGATGAATTGTGCAGTGGTGGTTCCAAGGAGACCACAGGGCTGCACCGCAAGGTCCAGCATCGAGGATGTGTTGCACTGCAGCTGTTCCAAGGTGGAGCATTGAACAAATGCACCTCACTGCATTGGTTCTGCCCACAGGACCACAGCTGGGCTAGCAGAGCCCCTTCAGTCCCACTTCCTAGTCCAGGACTAGGGCGGCACCACTTGGGGGACAAGATTTGCAGCAGACAGGTGGTTGAAGCCTTTTCTGTTCCTTAGGCTCCGATCAGGAGGCCAGTCAACTAGCTATTGAAGTCACTTTGGTGGTTCTGGGTTCAAGATGCAGGTTTCACTCAGGCAGCAGGGCAGTAGGGCAGTAGGGCAGTAGGGCAGTAGGGCAGCAGGGCAACAGGGCCACTGAGTAACAGTCCTTCTTGCAGAGCAGCACAGCAGTCCTTGTAAGTCTTCCACAGGTCCAGAGGTCTACTGAAGAGTTGGGTCTGAGGGTCCATTATTTATACCTGTGCCCACTTTAAAGTAGGAGAAGTTTTGAGAGGCTTCCACCCCCAGAGGTTCTTGGAAATTCCTGCCCCTCTGCTCTGGCCCCAGCTTGTCTGGGGTCACAAAGACTAATGTCAAACCCTTTGTGAGTGTGCTCAGGCAGAGCCTTTGTGATGTGCAAGTGTGGTAGGTGAATTCTCCATTTCCTCATCAAGTCAGAGAAGACCTATCCTGCCGACACCTATGCCCCCTTGTCTAACTGTCTGGTAGCAATACACAAAGACCAACTGCCAGCTACACCTAGTTATGTGACTCAGGATACAGGCTGCAGGAATCAAATGGTTATGCAAAGAAAATGCCAACTTTTTAAGAGTGGCATTTTCAGAATTGTTTCTTAAAATCTGACTTTACCATTAAAGATGGTTTTAAATTACAATTCTATACACACCAATATTCTTATCTGCTCCCAACTGAAAGTTAGCACATATAGAATGTAATAGGATAACCCAATGTTATCCTATGCGATAGGTAGGACTTGAATAGTAAAAAACGAATTTAAGAGTTTTATACTACCAGGACATGTAAACGTTAAGAGTTTAAGTTAAACTTTTTAAATACACTACAGCCTTCCCTATGGGCTGTTTAGGGCCTGCCCTAGTGGTGACATATGTATTAAAAAGGAAGGTTTAAGCCTGGAAAAAGGTTTATTTTGCTAGGTTGAAATGGCAGTTTAAAACTGCACACACAGGCTGCAATGGCAGGCCTGAGACATGTTTAAAATGGCTACTAGGGGCAGGGCCAAGATGGCGCCCACGTAGGATGCTCGATCCAGCTCCTCAGACCACCCGCCATGAACGCAAACTGCCAGAGCTGGCCCTCGGTGCCAAAGGTGCAGAGTTCCATAGTAGGTCCCCCCTAGACAAGGACCACAGATACGGGGCTCACAGAGCTGATCCTTGCTCGCTGAATAGTGATCGGCAGCCGCGTCCTCCAAGCAGCTCGACCAAGATGACGGCCATTGCTGAATTTTCTGGGCCTGTCGACAGCGGATAGAGGAGGACTTCCCCCACTCCCTGAGACCGCTTCATGGCGAAGCAGCAACACGTATTCTTTGGGGGGTAGCCACTGGGGCTAGCCGGGTGCCCAGCAAGGAACGCACCCTTGTTTTGCATGGGTGGCCTGCCCTGGTGCATAGGTCTGAGGACAGTGCTTCACATGGGAGGCGACTTGCAGACTTGCGTAAGTGACCACCTCCCCCATTGATCTCAACCAGTCGCGTTGTGAAAGGGGCTGTGTCCTGTAATTCAGCAGCATTGGGGTGAGAGCATCCCGCCTTGGAGCCAAGGTGGTGAAACAGCTGTCCAGCACCTCTTCATCGCACAGAAGTCCAACCATGAGCAGTACTGAATGCCAGAGGTGGCCCGCTGAGACTTCAGGTGAGTGGCCACGTCCCCCACTGATGCAGTGAGCAGGGCTGTAGTCTACACTGCAGCGGTATCAGGTAGGTGCACCCCACCTTGGATTTGTGGAGGCAGCCTGCTGGGGGACTAACTGGGGGGCACACGTACCTGCCAGTGCTGCATAGTGTTCTACATGCCATAGGGGAATCTAGGTGGATGGGGATGCAGGGTGAACTGACCCCTCTGTCAGCCTCTCCCCAGGTGCGCCAGGACATACTTTGACAGGGCCCTTAGACTGGAGGTGTACTATGGCAATGGCGCAGGGAAACAAAAGACCGCTCCATTAAGGACATGCCCACATGTGCCTCAGGGGTCCTGAATGCAGATGGACCTCAATCCAACCTGTCATCCAAGGCGCTAGAGGGCAGAGACAAGGAGGCTCCCTCTAATGAGGGCATTCATCAAAGCCCTCTTCACCTCCCTACATGAGGACATCCAATCAGTGAAGCACCAACTCACGCAAGACCTCAAAGAAGTCAAGGATGACCTAGCGGAGATGGACGATAGGGTGTCCACACTTGAGGACAATGAGTCAGCACGAGGCGAAGAGGTTAAACACCTGTGACAAGAAGTCGTGTGCCTACAGGAGCTACAGCTGGCGCTACAGTCCTACGCTAAAGACCTGGAGAATTAAAGGGCTGAGAGCACAGATGTAAAGGGTTATGTACAGGCCCTCTTTTTTCATATCCTGGACATGCTGGGGGCTAGCTTACAGTTGGACTGGGTACATTGAGTTGGGTGCCCTAATGCCAAAGGGCCTTTTCCCCAGACGTCCTTGCATGTGTCCATGACTACCAACTCAAGGAAAACATCCTGGGCAAAGCAAGGGCCACCCACCCAGTACAGCTCCACGACCATAAAATAGCACTGTCCCAAGATCTCTCAGCCCTGACATTACAGAAACGCACAGCCTTTTGGCCTATCACAGAATTTCTCAGAAGTAAAGGGGTCTTGTGCAGCTGGGGGTCACCTATTCCACCTAATCTTCTGCCTGGACGATGCCTTACACCAGCTCAAAGTCCTACCAGAGGCCCGCCAACTCTTAAACATCTCAGAGGACGCCAACGGGGAGGCTCCCCCACAGGCTTATTAGTCTTGGAAAATGCGCTCACACTACTGGCACCAGGTTGGAAGGTCACCTGTGGGCCTTCCCCCGGACCCCGAAACTATGGCCATGGAGAGACAAGCAGTTTTCGATAGCCTGGTGGGCGATATGGAAAGCCCCAATACCAGCTAAATAGGGACCCCACTGAACACCAGTAATGAGACTCTGGCTGCACAGTCGCTGCATGCTCCTTGTTTCACCAGAGCCACAACCCCATGTCATCAGATGCAGACACCATGACCCATGTCTCAGGATCATCCATGAGACCACCCAGATGACTGATAGTATTAACTGGACTGCCTTGTTGTTTTCATGTTTATGTTGTTATAGGGGGTTCAGAAGGGGTAATACTCAGGAAAGGAATCCCACCTGTACACTCAGGCCGTGCCACACCACACTCACTACAACACGAGACCGCCCAGAGCCCAGGTCACATCCGGTGACCCTTGCCTGGCAGCCAACACCCGCGCACACTTACTCTCAACCCCTCTAATACTACCTTGAAGATTCTTCCCCTCTTAGTTAGAGGTCTCAACAACACTGTTAAGCAGCGACTGGTGCTGTCCTACCCTACAGCAAAAGGGGGAGACATCTGCCACCTCCAGGAGGCACATCTTATGCCTCAAGATTGGCATTGGATGAAATGATCCTACTACTCGAGCCAATACTTCTCCTCCAATCCTACGAAGACGGTGGAGTTGCTATACTGTTCTCCTATTCTTATAAGGGATCAAGGGGGAAAAAGAATATTAAAAGTCGGGGAAGACTTCTGGCATATGGCATACAAGTGGGGGTACTCTCCTTTACCATTGCTTCTATACATGCTCTGAACGATAACCAGGAGCAATTCCTTAAACAAGCAATACTGGAGACATTAGATTCCCCAGACCAATCAGTCTTGCTTGGAAGGACCTTAACCTGGTAGTAAACAAAGAGTGGGATAGATCTGGCCAACGCTATGGGCAGACTGGTGCTCTCTCTGAGGGAGGTGTGCAGTGTTGCAAGACGTGGGGCTGAGGGACTTGTGAAGATCAGCTCACCCCCACACTCGGGACTACACCTACTACTCCCCGGCCTAGAAAATGTATGCCAGCATAGATTTTTACTGGGAACTGGAACAGTAAGGAACAGGACATCTAGTCGGCTGATGCCCATAAATATCCCCCGCCTGACCTTGCAATAGGTGAAGTCGCTGGAGGTGCCCATTTGAATGGAAGAGGTGATCTCGGCTACAGCCCTCCTGAAACTACTCAAGTCCCCTGGCCCAGAAAGTTTCACTGCCCTTTTCTATAAAACCTTCTGCCAGACCATAGCACCAATTCTTATCAAACTCTTCAATTCCTTTGCGGACACACGGGCCCTACCCCGCCCATGCTAGTGGCCTCGATCTCTGTGATCACCAAACCTGGGAAAGACAGCTCAGCTGTGGCTCTTACTACACTAACTCACTCATAAATATAGATGCCAAACTCTTCACCAGAATCCTGGTGGTGCAATTAAACTCTCTCATGCCAGGCCTGGTGAATCTGGACCAGTCCGGGTTTATACTCCACCGACAGTGTGAAGACAGCACCAAA
Organism: Calotriton arnoldi; assembly: GCA_963921515.1. Lineage (NCBI taxonomy): Eukaryota > Metazoa > Chordata > Amphibia > Caudata > Salamandridae > Calotriton > Calotriton arnoldi. The sequence goes on along the minus strand of CAWUFW010004902.1, from coordinate 1,142,449 downwards.
AGGGTCCTACGCCTAGTGGATAAGGTGAAGCGCTCACAGCGAGAGGTGATGCTCCTGGCTATAGATGCTGAGAAAGCATTTGACAGAGTGCATTGGCACTATCTGGAGTCCACCCTAGCCCACTTTGATTTTGGAACCAGGTTCGGAAATTGGGTGATTTTTTTGATAAACAATTTTATTGATTATAGTCAACAAACGACAAAAGCCAGCTATGCAGCACATTACAATAGGACCGGCAATTCCCGAACAGTTACATGATTAGTCGCATGTCACACAACCCCACGAAATCTTACAAGATATCGACAGTCGGCGTGCGACCCAAATTCAAACCATACCGCCCAGCCATTTACCCCACACCCTACGGTATTTTTTGGGGCATCCCCGTATTTCGTACATAGGTTTTTCTTGTGTAGCACACCAGTCTACCCCCCTCCGCCATTTCCGGAGGCTAGGTGGCTCAGGGCGTTTCCAATTGGCGGCTATGTCTCGCTTGGCCACAACCATAGCCGTGTTAAAAAATAACTTTTCGTTCCTGGACCCATCCAGCCCATCCGTTATCCCCAGGAGCGTGTGCCATGGATCATGGGGAACTTCCCACCCCAAGACCTCTTTGAGTTCCTCCTCAATGCCCCCCCAGAAGCGTGCCAATCGGGGGCACGCCCAGACCATGTGGAAGAAATCCGCCCGGTCCTGGCCACAACGTGTACAGGAGGCAGTTGGGTACAAGCCGGCCTTGTGAAGGCATTCAGGGGTTTAGTAGGTGGCATGTAAATAGTACAGTTGAATTAGGCGAAGTCTAGCTGATGCAGTGACCATCTTAGGTGCCATGAGTGCGTCCCTCCAGCCCTCCTCCTCCAGTGGACCCACCCAATCCTCCCAATGGTTTCTGAGGTGGTCCAGCGTGGTTGGAGTGTTGTTGACTAGTGTACGGTAAATGCGGGAGATGCCCCCCTTCCCCAAATTACCCATCATAATCTGCGCCTCGGGAGGGTTATAGTCTGGGACCGTTGTGCCGTCTATTATGTGTGATTGGAGAGCGTGGCATAGCTGCAGATATTTATAAAATTGCGACGAAATTGGGTGATTAGCAGCTATTGCGATCCTACAGCAGCAGTACGGGTCAATGGCCTACTCTTGATAAGCAGAGGGACCCGCCATGGCAGCCCATTGTCCGCACTCTTATTTGCTCTATACATGGAGCCCATGGCACAAAGAAGAATCACAGATAATCCCCAGATTACACGGGTGCGGTTCGGAGGAGACGTACACACCACCAGGCTTTAGGTGGATGGTGTTCTAGTCATGCTAAATGACCTCTGGCTCTTCCTGCCGGCATTCCTGGATGAATTGGGGCAGTTCGGGAGAGTGTCCAGTTTCTGTATTAATGCCCAGAAGTCACAGACCCTCAACTTTCTATTGCACCTGCCTTTCAAGAGCAGCTGGCAGCCCAATACCATTTAACATGGGCTGCTACCTTGATAACGTACCTTGGAGTGCAGATCGCTTCTACAATCCAAGACACAGTTCTTCACAACTACCGTACTTTATTACGCCAAGTCAAGACCGTTCCCACCCAATGGAGGCACTACCACCTCTCCTGGTTAGGAAGAAAGGCAGCATTGAAATGACAACTCCCCAGGGCTCTATTCTTACTCCAGGCCCTTCCACTGACCCCACCTGCGTGCATGCTCAAATCAATGCAGGTGGATCTCAACTGCTTTGTATGGGAGGGCAAACGCAATCAGAGTTACCACACCATGGCGGAGGGCGGCTTAGGAGTCCCTAGCCTCTTGCATTCATACCAAGCTACCCGCTCCTCCTCTTGGTGGAGATACCCAGAAACTGAAAAACCCCTGGTGCTTTATGGATCGTGCTGTAGCTGGCGAGCACCTCTGGAAAATTCCCTGGATACAGCGGAAACATAGAACCTGAGGCCTATATTCCTCCCCCGAAAGTAGAGCCACGCTGGCAGTCTGGGATAGCATGCCCATTTGGAATGGACTGAGTTCCTTCCCCTCACCGCTTACGCCCATATTGGGAAACCCGCACATTGCTCCAGGACTACATCCCACAACTTTTTCAGTGTGGCAATAAGAGGGCTGCAGGTTCATACGACACTTCTTTGACACAGATGGACCCCTTCCTTTCGATCAATTGAAAACTGACTACGGGTATCCTGAAAAAGAGCGCCTCCATTATCTACAGATCAGGCACTGGGTTATTAACTACGACGTGCGCAGGGAAGCACAGCAGGTACTCACCCCCTTTGAGAAATGGCTCCTCCTCAATGATGGAGATAAGCATATCATCACTGAATTATACGCCCTCTTGCTTAAGCCCCACACTAAGGAAAAGACCCCGGGCCAGAAAAGGTGGTAACAGGAGCTGGGGCAACCGCTGACACACAAAGAATGGGTGACCATTTACCACAGGATGCCCCACTCAGCTTGTACACAGCGAGCGTGGAAACCACCATCAAGATAGCAACTTACTGGTATCTCACCCCCGTCAGACTCCACAGGGGCAATCCCACTCACAGTGAGGAATTCTGAAGGGGTTGCAGTGCACCTGAACCTCCATCTACTGCTGAATTGTCTGAAACTGACTCAATACTGGGACATAGTCCTGTCGGACATAGACACCAATATTAACACACAACTCCTGTGTTATCGAGCCTATATTATTTTGGTGCTTCCCGGTCCTCTTCCTCAGAAATCTAGACAGGGTCGGCACATCAGACTGGCACTTGGGTCCAGATGATACTCTCCCACTGGGGTATGGACAAGGTACCTACAGCTTGGCTGCACAGGTCATGGCGAATCCTGGGTATGGAAAAGATAACTCTGTTGACATCCCATGAACCTGAGGTGTACCGGAAGTTGTGGGCCCTGTAAATAAGATTGCTCTCTGCAGAGTTTTGAGAATTGACATGCCCCAAATAACTCAGTCTGCTGTGCCTAAAGACCCCACTGGATGACTTGCACACAGTGGACTCTGGCACATCGGCAGGTATTAGTGGTTAACAAGGGTAGGGAATATCAGGGGAACATTATTAGAGTGAGAACAAGGAAAGGAATGTAGAATAGGGAGTGGGGGACTGTTGGGGTACTGTTTTATTCACTGTCATAGTTATTTCTCTAATGCTTCTCAATGCATGGCTGATCCCTATGGGGTGATATCCTTAGTCACAGGCATACTGTTCATATTATACCTACTCTGTAATCTCAATAAAACAGATTTGCGAAGTGCGTGTCACAATCAGTGCTGCAGGCCCAATGATGGTATTTAATTTAAAGGCCCTAGGCACATGTAGTACCACTTTACCAAGATCTTGCAAGTAAATAAAATGTGTCAATTGGGTGTAAGCCAATTTCACCATGTTTAAAGAAGAAAGCACTTTAGCAGTGGTTAGCAGCGGTAAAGTGACCAGATTCCCAAAGCAGCAAAAACAAAGTCAGCAAAAACAGTAGGATGGAAGGCAAAAAGTTGGGGGAAACCACATCAAGGATATCAAGTTCGAAAGAAGTAGATAACATCTGTTGTTACAATGAAAGCAAATAACATCTGTTGTCACAATAAACATCTATTTCAAAGGAGACGTGAGCTTCTTTGAAGTCTGAGTGGCATGGTAAAACATAGCTGTAAATGGCAAGAGGTTCAACAAGGGCAGCAGGAAAGAAGAAAAAGTAAAAGTAGTACCTCAATCACATTGTATTAGCTGAAGGAAAGCAATCAAGCTGAAGCAATCAGTACTTTTCCATGCTCCAGCCGAAAGAAGAGGAAGCAAAGCTAGAACGTGCAGGCCAATTAGAAGGCAGCAAATAAGAGTGACAATGAAGCCAATGAAGTAAAGCAATGGGCAGGCTGCAAGCCCCTTGTTGTATATAATATATCTCGCTAGCGAGAGCACATGCAGCACATATGCTGTCTCAGGCAAGACCTAAAAATGGGAATGGTGTGCCTGCACTCTGCTTCTTGAAAGGAGTGTGTAGCCAGGGCATATGATGTTGATATTTTATCGACTCAGAGGAGGAAGTAGTACATAAAACTGATAAAATTAACACAATCTGTCACTAAGTAAGCTAACTGATGCCAGCAAAGGCCTCTTCCATGCTTGAAGTTGAAATAACCAGGTCACTCCCTTGTTAGTTTCTTTCTTTCATTTCTTTTCAACTTCAATGTTCAGCTCTTGTGAGCTGCAGAGTATAAAGGCAATCAGAGGCTTGATGAGTTAAAAACTCTTAATTCTTCGGCTCAAACCTCAACACAGCACATCTTTGGTAGACACATACACATCGTCCCCTTCACCAAGCTTGCCCAACGCGGTGTGAGCTCATATTGTTCCATGAGCTCAAGCAGGGACTCGAGCTCTAGAAGCCATATGTGCCCACAAGACGTAACACTTTCCCTTTCCCACAACAAAACAAATAACAATATTACAATGACACATCTATAAATTAAAACAGGGGCAACAAGCCATACAAACGCTCACCAGCAACGCTTAATGGATTTCCCTAGGTAGGATACTACGGAGACAAGCAATTTACAAATTTACAAAATAATCTTCCAAATATTTGGGATCAACACACAACCGCCCTGACTTTGTGATCTTATGAGGTGCTTCCCCAGTACAATACAAACTGTGGGACCTGCACAATTTGAGTCTCCACATTCATTCATAGCAGTGCCTGGGTCCTGGGACACAGGAACAAGAACAACTGTAAGTGAGTCCAGCGCCATAGGAACCGGGCGAACATTTCCCAAAGACTCTTGTGGCATAGGCACATGTATAGGCATGGTATTTTGTGTTACAACATTCTGAGTGATTACATTCTTTGTTACAACTCACTAAGGGGTTACATTCTCAATCCAATCATACTTCCTTGGTATCTCCATTCCCCTCTCGGAACCTTTCCCACTGGAACCTGAAGTTGTAATCCCCTTGAATAGTGCCAGCCTTTTAGCATGCCACACTTTCCCATCAATGAGTAGTGCTGAATAACACAAAAGTTTCACCACTTTAAGAGGTGTTGAATATTTACTTTCACCTTTGTGCGTTAACTTTCCTTTTTTTACCTTCATGAGATCTCCATCATAGAGGTTGATCTTTTTTACCCCATGTGCAGGATCATACGTATGCTTATATTTAGATTGCTTTGCTTTCATGCAATTCCTCACCTCCCTTGGTGACCAAGTGAGAACCTGAGTGCATCCTAACCACCCCATGTTGAGCAGAGATGCGTCGGTTTCCTTGTGCGGGGCAAAGAAACCCTTGCAACACCTTGGATGCGTTGAATTTACAATACGGAGCACCATGGTGCAAGGATTGACAGATGCGTCAGAAATTCTGACGCATCTATCGGCGCAAAAGTCACTCATTGCTGGAGTTGTCTCGCGAGCATGACGCAACTCCAGCAATGCTTGGGGGAGGCCTATACTTAATACACTGCGTCACTCCTTACGCCTGCTCCAAGCAGGCGTAAGGTTTTGACGCAGTGGCATCCTAGAAGTGGCGCAGTGAAATCTTGTAGATTTCACTGCTTTCCTTCTATGATGCTTTCCTGCGTGGGAACGCCCACCCTGCATACATTATACCTGATGCAGGTATAATGTGGTGCAGGGCTTTACAAGGTGACGCATTTCCCTAGATGCGTCACATTGTAAATTGGCCGCAACCTGGTGCATTGTTTACGCTACAGATGCGTCACAAAAAGTGATGCAACGGCAGCACAAAAGTATCGCAAGGGGCTTGTAAATCTGCCCCTTACTCTTCCCCAAGGCATACTCAGAACTGTGATGGGGTGTAAGGGTAGCTTGAATGTGATCAAAGTTTTGTCTGAGTTAATACAATTCACACACTCCCTCACTACCCTCTCAATTTCCTTGTCCACACCTGGCCCCAGTATGAGTTTTTGACCCTACACTTTGTTTTTACTGTTCCAAGGTGACCCTCGTGACACAGGTTTATAACCTTGTCCTGGAATACACTTGTTGCTATCAACTTACCCCCTCTTAGTAACAACTCATATTCAACAGATAACTCATTTTTAATTTCCCAGAATGGAATAAGATCCTTATGTAGTAGTGCTTTCCTGGCCAGCCATTTAAGACATGCTTTACAGCAGTGGCTAGAACCTCAACATGGATGATGGCGTTGGCCTATTCCTTATGGCCGATAATTTGTAGTTCTTGCCCAAACACTGTTGCCACCATCCAATTGATCCCATTCATTCTTCACCTCGCTATCCACTGATAATTCTGTTGTGTACTCCAGGCACATACTTTACTTTGTACAGAAAATCTAACAACTGCTTAGACGTGTGAAATCCTGGGTGACACATTGCTCAAACCTCGTGAAGTGAGAACGCTTGTGAGGGGTTTGTGGTCAGTTCTCACTGTAACCTTAGTACCCCAAATGAACTGTCTAAAGTGTCTGAGCCCCCACTCACACCCCAAAGTCTCTTCTCAATAACAGAGTACTTTTTCTCTGTTGGGGAGAGTGCACGGGACACGAAGGCCACAACACCCTCCGTACCATCCTCTTTTACTTGGGACAATACTTCGCCCAACCCTTTAGCACTCGCATCAGTGGTGATGAAATGTTTAAGCTTAGGGTCATAATCTTGTAAGGCTGATGCTGAGCAAATATTCTCCTTAATGCCGTCGAAACAAGATTGGCATTCCTCCGTCCATATAAACTTGTTCCCCTTCTTGAGTAGTTGTCGAATGGGAAACGTCTTTTCTGAGAAGTTGTAGACAAACTTAGCATAGAACTCAGCTAATCCTAGGAAGTACCTTATCCCCATCTTTACTTTGGGGTACCAGGGCCTTCCTAATGGCATCTACAAGCTCAGATTTAGGATTTATCCCTTAGAGCTGATCTTTTGTCCCAAATATGTTACTGTGTTCCAAGCAAACCTGTACTTAGACTCCTCAGTTGTCAACCCATGAAGCTCCAATGTTTTTAATACCTCCTGCAAAACCCCATCATGTTCCTTTCTATTCTTGCCCATAACCAAGATATCATCTTGGAAGAAGATGACGTTTCTCATGTCTTTAAACAACTGGTGCATGAGGCGTTGGAACATTGCGGCAGCTGACGCCAATCCAAAAGGTACCCGCTTAAATTGGAATACACTGATTGGAATGATAAAAGCGGCGAGATGTTTACTGCTCCTATGTAAGGGGACTTGATACTATTCTGAAGTCAAATCTATAGTAGATAACCACTCCATCTTCCTAGTCAAAGACAGTAATTCGGAAATCCTGGGCAGGGGGAACATGTCCACGTAGATGTTCTTATGAAGTTCCTTTAAATCAACACATAATCAAATGCAACCATTTGCCTTTCTTGCGACTACAAGGGGATGACCCAATCCGATGACTCAACTTGCTCAATTACTCCCCCTTCCACCAATTTGTTGAGCTAATTAACTACCTCATCATTGACACTCATGGGAATGTTCCTTAACTTGTACATGCAGGAGTGAGCATCTTCTTTCAGAATGATTTTGTGAGTAAAACCCTTAAGTTCCCCGACTGAACCAGTAAAAACCAAGGAAATTCCCATATAAATTCACTGCATTCCTTCCTTTCACTGACTACACTCAAAACCGGATCAGGACTATTGGGGGTCTAGCAAAATGCCCCACTCCACTTGATCCCACCACGCCAACACACACAGGCTGGGCTTGGAAACAGAAAATTTGCATTTAGCATGCCTTCCTATGTACTCGAACACCAGTTTAGGGTACCCAATAAATCAATTACTTCACCCGTGTCTGTGGGTGGACATCTGGTTTCTCCAGCCTTGAACCAATTTTCCCATAGAATAAATCAGACCATGTGTTTTTGGTAATGATGGAATATGGTGAATCGGAATCTGCTACCAGAGACACCTGAATGCCACCAACAGTTACTTTATACACCATTTTTTTCCTTTGTTTGCAGTCAATTCAGTTCAGCTCATCTTGTATGCTGAGAACTTGAGATTCATCTACATCCGAGCAGACCTCTTGATCGTACTCATCGACCACATACTTCACAGACTTAGATATGCGACACACACAAGCGAAATGTCCTGTGATCTCACATTTAGCACAAGTCTAACCCAAAGCAGGATATTTTTTATCATGGGCTAAATGGGAGGTACTCCCACAACAATAACATTTTCCCTTCAAATCAGACATCCTCTCTTTTGCTGTCTCCCCGTACTTCTCTTTTCCTTCTTAGGGTAACTCTTGCGGGAATCACTTTTGTGGGAATCCCTTCCCTTGACGATTTTGACAAATTAGTCACCACCCTCCTTTTTGCTTGTAGAAACCACAGATTTTGCACATCAAGAGGTAAGTTCGGACTTCCTAATAATGGCTGTAACCTCCTGTAAACTGGAATCCCGGTGGACCCACAACTTGTCCTGTAAGTTAGGATTATTGCAGTGCATGATGACTTGGTCACGTACCAATTCATCTTCGATTCCTCCAAAATGACTCGACAATGGCAACTTCCTAAGAGCGGCTACGCAGTCTTCTATTTTCTCATTGGTACCCTGTTTGCGATGGAAGAAATTATACCTATCAATAGCCTTACAAACTGTTGGTGCAAAATAAGCATCTAAATCAGCCAGTGCCTGAGTAAACATGTCTCCTTCGTCCCCGCCGCAAGGTTTCTTTTCCATACGATTATACACATTTCAATCCCTGGTCCTCGGCAATGCAGAAGGATTTTTTTCTTTCTTTCAGGAGACATATCCTCACTTTCAAATGTATTGATATAGTTAATAAAGTAATCTTTCCATTCTTCCCACCTTAAACTGTTTACTTTATCTTCTTTTGCCATAAAAATGCTGAGGGGCTGCAAGATTTATAGTGGCCATTGCTGAATAATACACTGCAATAAGCTATTGGTGTGCGAGTCACAGTGTTGAAATGCCTCAAATCAACTTGTACGCACAGTACAGTAGGTGTGCATGTCACCAGACTGACTTTGTTCCCTGTCGATGATTCCTTGAATATGACACGTGTTAAAATACAGTGTGAGTACCACTGAAACTGTAAATGGAATTCCCTTCTGGGATGATCTGCTTGGCGTGTGTGTCACCGGAACTTCCTCTGGCTTAATATAAGTGAAGCAGAGGCAGCCAACACCTGAACTGCCACTTCGCAAACAGCGCCGGTCCAATCCAAGATGGCCGACACTGCTTGAAGGGATGTGCTCATGTCAATCTGACTGCCTGGAGTGCCCCTTCTGCACTGCCTCTCGTGATGTCGGTGAAGCAAAAGCAGTGCGCGCTGTGGAGGTGTCCCTCACGTGTTCTACTCGCAGGGCTGCACAACAGATTTAACAGTGCTCCCGGTAAGAGTGCTGTGTTTCATACGTTTTCCTATTCGCCTCGGACCAAATAACATCTTGGGGGCATATTATCAAGGGGCCGCGATAAAGTTATCACCACTTTAGCGTCCGTTTTCGGGCGAAAAGAGGCGATAATATTATCGCTTTATTAATAAGGACAGGCTAGTGCGTGTTTCCTTGCCTTAGCGCCTGTTGGAAAACCAGCGATGTTCCATGGAAAACCCCGCTATCGCTGGAATATTTATCACCATGGCGCTAAGCGTTGATGATACAGCGCTAGCTTGGCGATATATTCCAGCGATAGCCGGCGATAATTTAAAGCGCGCTAAGCGCGCTCAGCGATAATTATCGCTGGGGCTTGATAATATGCCCCAAAGTTCCTTTCAAGCACACCAGTGACAAACACACCTGTGCACAGTTTTACTTGCGTGATCTCCAAACACACCCGTACACAGTTTTACTTGTGTGATCTCCGTATTGGTCTTCGGCAATATTTCTAAATGTTGGGTGGCATAAGGCAGAGGTGCGCCGAGGTTCGAGCCACTCGTCACCACGATTGTAAAGATGATCGGAGGATTGATGAGTTAAAAACGCTTTATTCTCTGGCGCAAAACTCAACACAGCACATCTTCGGGAGACACATACACGCCGTCTCCTTCACCAAGCATGCCCAACGCAGTTTGTGCTCATATCATTCCATGAGCTCAAGCAGGGACTCGAACTCTAGAACCCATATGTGTCCACGAGACATAACACAGAGTGGGGACAGGCAAAGTGGGCGGCCTCGATACATTAGTCCAAGCTACACCTTCTTGCAATGCTTCTGCCACTACGCACACAAAAGCAGGCGTCATTGAGCAAGCTGCTGTGCAAGCTTCTCATACATAGCTGATGTCCACCATCACCCGCAGCAGTGTACGATCCCCTCCAACACAGAGCAAGAGGTGCATAGGACGCAGCAGTGTCAGCTCCCCGCCTCCCATAGGACAGACAGTAAGGGTGCACACCAAGAGATACAAAGCAGACACAAAGGCAAATGATTTTACCACAATACAGTGGATACATTACTAATAATGCTTCATTTAAAGCAATGGGCCCTATTTCAGAGGCCTTCATTGGAGTATTTCAGCACTAAAAACTATGCCCTTCTCATGTGTGAACTTACTGTAACATAACTACGTTAGTGGAAACCTGAAGAACAATGTCACAGGTATAATAAAATAAAACTCAAAATCCAAAGTTCAAAACAATGTTTATATCCTAAAATTGCTTTAAACTTCTATAATTACTCTATGGAAAAATAGAGAATAGATAAAACCCGTTTTTTACGAACAAATTCTGCAAAGCACCTTATATAAGCATGTTTTTTGAGAGAGGCCAGTTGTACTGTGGAGTTGACTCTTTTTGAAGTCACACTGTGCAGCACTGCTCATGACTTGAGACGTAATTTCAGATGTCAATCAATTTCAAGCTTTATTCGGTATATAAAAATAGAACCGTAAAAGCATTCTAAAAAAATCCATCATTACATAATTGCTTATACAGTACATCCAGCGAATATTCTAAAAAATTCTTCACTATTAATCATAACAACTAAATACACGACACACAAAAATACAATACATAATTATCAGTGTACATTGCGGAGGGCCGTAAAACTGCTCAAAACGTGTTAAATTTTTTTAAGATGGGCTCAATTTGTTTTTTAAAATATTTCATAATCAGTGCATCATCCCATACTACAGAGACCTAGGGCCAGATGTACAACGCTTTTTAGCGTGCGCAAACGGGTCTTAGACCCGATTGTGCACGCTAAAAAGCATGGGCCCATGTACAAACAGTATTTTGCGACTCGCAAATAAATTGCGGCTCGTTAAATACTGTTTTGCGACTTGCTATTAGGAAGGGGTGTTCCCTTCCTAATAGTGACCGCAAAGCAATGTACCAATGTTTTACGACCGCAATTGCAGTTGCAAAACACTCGCAAATGACCACCTACTTCAAGTAGGTGGTAATGCATTTGCAAAGGGGAAGGGGACCCCTTCCCCTTTGCAAATGCATGCAATATTATTTTTTAAGGGCAGGCAGTGGTCCCCGGGACCACTTCCTGCCCTTAGAAAATGAAACGAAAACGTTTCATGTTTTTTTTTTTAAATGCATCTCGTTTTCCTTTAAGGAAAACAGGCTGCATTTAGAAAAAAAGCTGCTTTATTTAAAAGTAGTCCCAGACACGGTGGTCTGCTGAGCCCAGCAGGCCACCATTCCTGGGAGGGCCAGTCATTCCCAATGGGCTCGCAAATTGCGAGAGGCTCATTAATATTCATGAGCCTCGCAATTTGTGACCCCATTGGGAATCGCAAACAGTGTTAAACACACTGTTGTACATCCCAAATAGCGCCTCGCAAATTGCGAGTCGCAAATGCAACGCAATTTGCGAGGCGCTATTTGGCAGGTCGTACATCTGGCCCCTAGTCTTTCTCATATGTTAGGGCTTCCAGATGGGAATAGTCAATTCTTCTTCTGATTGCCATTTGCACAAAAACAATTACTGCATTACAAATGTTTTCATTTTCTAAGCTACAAATATAGTTAAAAGCGGGTTTATAAAAATACAATTAATTGTCTATAAATAGGGATCGTAAAACGTGTTTCCTGATGTCTTTATAAAAATTACAAAAAAGTATAAAATGAAGTGTAGACTTCCCGTCACCAGGGCATTTTGGAGGGTTACGATTCCACTTGCCCATTACAGGGAATGCAATCAGGTGGTGGAGGGTACCCAGCTGTAACCTTGTTAGATAGAACCTATGTATTAAATTTCTTATCAATACAAGGTACAGTTGGATGCCCAGTAAGAGTGGGCCTTCACAGTATGATGTTTCGAACAAGCTGCTACTTCTCTAGAGGATTCTCTTGATTTTACTAGCCTCATTTTTAGGTCCCTTTTGCTATAATTCTGTATTAGCATGGGTTCTATAGAGTCGGCATCCACCTTACATTCAATTAGCAGTTTATAAATATACTGCAGCCAGGGAACGTTTTTACAATAGTCGAGGGCAAGGCAATCCATTACTAGTTCCCTCGTAAATGTAGTCTCCTCCTTAGTCCATATCCCGTGCCAGATCAAAGGGCTACTATACTAATATATTCACTTATATGGGAGACGGATAATTCCCTGTGGACTATATACGAAGGGGTTGAATTGGGAACAGCTAAAAGCCTTCTTAGGAATTTATTTTCCTGTATTTGCAGTGAAGTATGGTTTACCATTCCCCATAATGCCGCACCATAGCATGTACCTGTGAGGCACTTACTCCTGTATAGGGTCAGGATTTCCCTCATTGGCTTGTTCCCAATTTTGTTTGAAAATCTAAAAATGCCCTTGATTATTTGTGTAAATTTCAATTTACAAAGGTTAATGTGTGTGCCCCAGCTTCCATTCCCATTAAAGAGAAGTCCTAGGTATGAAAAAGATGATGTTCTTTCAATACGTATACCTTCTACGTGGTGGTTTATACTCTTTATTTTCCCTTTCCCACATGTCATTATGAAGGTTTTACTGAGATTGAGTATCAAATCTTTTCCAGTTATAAATAGTACAACATTTTCAATAAAACATTGGAGCCCATTTGCTGTCCTGGATAACAGGACAGCATCGTCCGCATACATGAGGACTGGCGTAACACGATTACCAACTCTTGAAGCATCAGCGTTCAAGCTTTGCAGGGATGTGTCTACATTGTTAATATAAAGGGAGAATGAAAGTGGTGCAAGAACACAGCCTTGCGTAATACCACCAGTGACTCTAAAATGGGATGTACATTCACCTGTAGGGCCATATCGTACTCTTGAGGATAGTGTAGCATAAATTTGTGACAGGTAGATTACAATATCTTTTGGGGCTCCCATCCCAATTAAAGTCTGCCATAATTTTACATGATTAACTAGATCTACAAAGCAAAGGTGTACTTGACCTTCTTTAGCAAGGGTGTATTTCCTGATCAATAATTCGAGGTTGACGCACTGCTTGACAGTCCCTATACCCCTTCTGAATCCATACTGGGACTCTGTTAGGATGTTATTTTCACTTGCCCGGCTTTCAAGTCTTTCTAAAAGGATTCTACCCATCAGCTTCGATGTTGACTCAAGTAGGGATATAGGGCGGTAGCATTTTGCGTCCCCTCTATCTCCTTTCTTAAAGATTGGGACTATGACACTTTCCACCCAGGTTGCAGGTAATACACCTCTGGTTGTAGCATTACAGACCCTTAATAAAATTGGGGACCAGAAATCTATATTGCACTTGAAGATATCAGTGGGCACCCCGTCGGGCCCAGGGTCCTTACCATTTGCATTTCTGTTTATGGCAGATTCAATTTGCTCTAAGGAGATAGGAGCCAAATCAACAGGGTCCACAAGTATAAAATTATTGTTATCTATCACGAGCTGGAGAGGCCTCTTTATTGGGGTTAAATATATATTTGAAATAGTTTAACCAATCTTCAGGTGTTACTAGGGACTCAATCTTGGAGGCTGACTGTTCTTTGAAAAACGGATGGTCTATTGTCTTCCAAAATTAAATAGGATCACGTGTCTCAGCCGCCTAAACTAGCTTATTCCATGCAGATTCCCTTTACATTACAAATGTCATTCCATAACATCATCGGTGGCATCACATGGCAGATCACCACTGACCTTGTCGATGACACCTCAAAGACACTGCATCATACTGTCCTGCACCTAAAAAGGCTTAGCACACTGGTCCTGCCATTTAACTACGCACTAGGTGGTAGGGGAATTGATTCTGAGATAGAGACTGTTTCAGCAGTTCCCTTCTGTCTTTTTGTGCAGGGTCTGACGTTTGTGCTGGCCAATCAATGAAAGTGAAGGAATGCAAGTCAAAGACTACTTTGTGGCATAAGTGAAGCACCTGGCCAAATTACAGTCCATGGTCTCTGTGAAGAGATACCACACCATAGCTTTAAAGCTCTGATGTACCTGCCATTTGGTTATGCTCAAAGGGCACAAGCAGCATCCCCCGGCTTCACTGCATTGATGAATCCAAACCACAAGCCTGCTGCACACAGCCTTGGGATGTATCTTGGGGGGGCCTGCTGGGCATGTCCTTCAGAAATACCCAGGAAAGGCTCCAGCCATTTCTAGTGTGCTTTAGGAGTTGGGCCTTACCTCCCACCAGTGGCGGCTGCCACGGATCTGGTGTGGAGAGGTCGGGGTGTTAGGGTTTCAAGGGGGTAGTAAAGAAAAAAGTAACTTATCTCCTTGCCGCCGCTGCGGCGTCTCTTCTCGTCGTCCCTCCTCATCGTTGCTCTGCTCCGGCTGGAAGCAGAAAGTACCCAGGCTCCCCATAGCCAATGAGAACGCTACAGTGCAGCGTTAGGATTGGTCTGAGTGCCGTGGTTTGGTGCTCAGCCAGGGACTAGAAGCCTGGGCATGTTCCCCACGTAGCCTGTAATGCAGCCTGCCTGGAGATCATGCAAAGTGCACATCACGGTTTGGCCGGCCCGAGACGGCCTGCCAAACTATCATGCACACTGATAACAGTGCATATCACTCCCCGTGGGTGACTGTTATCCCCCTGGCCTCGCCCCCAAGACTCCGGGACACAAAATAAAACAATATATTGTTTTATTTTTATTCTCTTTATGCTGCTGAAAGGGGGGTGAAGCTCCTCCGCCATAGCGGAGGAGCCGCCACTGCCTCCCACGAGGTCTTGGGCTGGAGGCGCCCTACCCTGCAGTAAATTGAGTTGTTTTTTTAAGCAAACAACAGCCAGGCCTTGTACTCAGCAGCGCTCATGGTACCCAGACATTAAAGTGATGTTGTTGATGAGGTCAATGGTAGTGCCTGTCACTTAATTCAGAAGAGTTGCTTAGAATGGTGTCCAGGGACATGGTGAGGAGGCACAGCTCCCTTGTTCATCTCAGATGCAAGCAGGGCTCCGGAAACAGCCTAGCTCGATGACAGCAGGGCAGAGCTGGTTGGATTATAATTGATTTTCATATCATGTGGCAGGTGTATGTGATGCCGGAGAGCTTCCAGTGGGCAGTGTGGTGGTGAGGTGCTAGAATATGAAGGTGGGATTGTGGAATCAGCAGAGCTGGGAGGATGAAATCAAGGTGACTAAGGAATCCTGTGGGAGCGAGGAATTCCAACACAGCCAGGGTTGCAAAATGGAAATCTGTGTGCTATGCTTACACTAATAGTTTCGATACTATGCATGACCTGCAGTGCAATTATTAACTACTTTTGAAGGGCAGAAAGTGAGTGGGAAACATACAGTAATTCCTTGGGTGAGCTTCGCACCTTCTATTCACTTCATGCTTTCTCTTAACAGAAATACTTTTCACCTAGTGTGGTCAGGGTGCCACCACACACTAAACCATGACAATGTTCCAGAACCAGGTGGTAACATTTCCTGTGTGCATTGAGACAATTTTAACCTGGTGCCTATGCTCTTGTGTAACCCTGGGCGTCGTACTCCGCTCCGCCAGCGGAGTTTGCGGAGATTTACCAACTCTGCGCTCCGCTGGGAACGCGAAGTTGGGCAAATCTCCGCCTCCGTGGCGGAGCGGAGTACGAGGCTAGCCCCACATATACAAAAATTTTAAAAAATACAACTTACCTTGTCTTCTACCCTTCCCTCCTCCTCGCCGCGGTGTCTCCCTTCTTCCGGCGTCCTCCTCCTCGCCGCCCTGTAGGTATTACGTCATGCGTGAACTGCGCATACGCAATTCACGGAAGACGTAATACCTACAGGGACGCGAGGAGGAGGACGTGGGAAGAAGGGAGACACCGCGGCGAGGAGCAGGGAAGGCAGAAGACAAGGTAAGTGGTGTTTGTTTTTATTTTTATTATATTGCTGATGGTCCCGGGGAGGAGCGGAGCCCTGCGTAGTTCCACAGAGGGTTTTTTTTACTACGTGGAGCTACGCGGAGCTCCACTACGCATACTCCGCCCAGGGTTACTCTTGTGTAGGATCACACTAGGCTAGGCAGTGGATTTGAAGATGCGAAATGTTCTTTGCAAGATCTACTCTACTCTACAATAGCCCCTTAAATATCTTCTAAATGTGACTGCTCCTCTGCCACCACTAACAGTCATGTAGTACCTGCCACCAACTGTGGTGCCACTAGCTATATATCCAGCTAAGGCGTGTGGAGAGAGCCTTGGAAGCAGGAAATAATGAGATCTGGAGCACACAAAGCCCTGAACTACAGAGACTGGACGTCTCAAATCTCAGAAATAGTAAAACACCCAAAGCTTCCTTCAGGCACAGGCGCTGGACGTAGGGGTGCTGCAGCACCCCCAGAAATAATCATGCTGGAGTTCAGAAGGTGAATGAGCCATAAAGATGCCTTTACATTTTGTGTGTATCCTGTTACATTTACTGGATGTCAAAGACAAAGGTCAAATATCAGACAATATCTTCTGACAGATTGCTGCTTACTAGAAAACTGGAGTTTTATTTCTCTGACTGCAAAGTGAGAGGATTTTGTAAAAGTGATCTAGGTGACAATCCTGCCAGGGTACAGGAAACGAAAAGAAAGGCTATAGCATGTCAGTTTTTTTTATCACACAACAACATTTAAATATTTCAAATTATATCAGCAACAGAGATTTTAATATGATCAAAAGAAATCAAGACACTTTACTTGGTGATGCGCAAGTGATAAATAGTCACTGAAATCTAATTTCCACACATATTCATTTTGCGCTGTATATTTTTACCAGTAAATCTGTATCATGTAAGATTTCTTTTCAGGCTGCTCTACCGCTGTACTTTCGCTGGACTGAGGACACCCCTCGCGTGGTACCCTGGGAAGTCCACAGAAGACACAGTAATGTGAGACCAAAGCAAACTTAACAAACTAAAGCTTGCATGGTCTCACATTCCTGCTAGGGGTGGTGGTCAGGCCCTGCTACGGCCAGCCCCATGTCAGTGAAGGCTCTGTACGGTGGGGTTTGGCTGCCTGCTGGGGGAGGATGTTGGGACTAATGCCTGGCCACAAACCAGGCTCTTCAGCCAATCTCACATCATGCAGAGTGGACAGACATGTGTGGTATTGTCTAAACACAGAGAGTTGGGTGCAGGACATTCCTGACTATACATTAAACTAATGATAAAAACCAATGATGCTGTATCCCTGTCTTTCACAGGTACAGCAGTACCAGTTTTTAGGTACTGTGGTACTGTGACACCTAAAAAAGAAATTCTGCCAACACCTTCAAGACTCCTTTGTTATTTGGGTCCATTAAGAAAACACAAGGCTAAATGGTTTTTAAAAAACTTCCTTCTTAGTTAACACAATATTTTTTAGTCATTACAGGTCATGTGGTAATCCTGGACCCGGAACAAGAAGTAAAACCCTCGCGGAAATCCAGAGGGACACTCAGTTATGTGATATTGCGGTACCTGTGGTAAGTAAAAAATAAATAAATAATAAAAATGAAAGCATAGTTTGATTGTTCCCTCAGAAGATACTACTCAAATAAAGCCTACAACCTTTAGAAACAACCTCAAAGGATTTTGCTAATCATCATTACTAGATTGGTGTTAAAAGAGACAGTTTACAGTACAAACACTCCCAAGCCACCATCAGAAGATGATGATTTATTTTTGCTTGCGCACTTCTGCAGCACCACATGAAACAAGACCAGCAAAGGACTCACTGGTGTGGCAGGTTCAGACCTTCCAGCTGCCCAAAAAAAAACTTGTGCACAGGAGGTGGCGTGCGCTATAAGCCTGAAAGTGGGAAGACAGGCCAGTATTCAATGGAAAGCGCTGTAATGTGGAAGCACCTGAGTGTTATGCACCAAAACACCATAGAGCATGTGGAGGTACAAAAGAAATGAGCAGTCGAAAAACAACCAATTTCTCTGGAGGAAGTGGTGCAACAAGAAGAGGGAGAAGTGATGTCAGTATGCAACATTTCGGTGTATACTGTGGGCACTGTCATAAAGTTGTAGCCTGTGGTGAAGTAAACAGAAGGCTATATTCAAAGGTCACTGATCATCATCTTCAAAACAGCACAGAGACTTATGTAAAAGTAAAATAAGTAATAAAAAGGTTGAAAAAATAAAAAGAATATCAAAACAAATCAGAAACAGTGGTTAAAAAAGTTACAAAAATTTTAAAAACATTAAAAAGATATGAAAAAGCAGTAGATGAAAACTGCAAAAAAGTAAATATATGGAAAACAGAAAAGTGAAAGAAACACAAAGAAAGACAAACAAACCTCTGTTCTATGGGTATAGTTGGGTGCCCAACATGGCTGAAGACTGTGTGTGGTAGGGGGTTTGCCAGTTGCGGAGGTGTGGACACAGGGCCGGGCCAAAGGTCAGGGCCTGTGGTCCACTTCCAGCCACACACAACCAAAGACTGTGTGGGGTTGCCCACCCATGGGAGGTTGGATGCAGCGCCTAGCTGTAGGTTAGGTCCTGTGGCCAACACTGCGGCATAAGTGCTCAGTAGGAGACGCAGATTAGTATGATAAAAAAAAACTAGAAATTCACTGGAAAAGAAATTCACTGGAAAAGAAAACAAAAGATAAAGTGGTGTTATAGTTAAGTATGCCAATGTTGTCATATTTTACATTAACAAAACCTCTGAAACACACTGAAAAAACAAAGGTTAAAGTGAAGTTATAGTTAGATAAGATGCTCAGATTTTAGCTTATGTTAAACAAACCACTAGAAATTCACTGAAAAAAACAAAGGTAAGGTGATGTTATAGTTAGATCTTGTAATGTAAAAACTAACATTTAAATACAACCAAAAAATGAAATTCACCAGTTATAATTTACTGATCAAACTATAATTTGCATCCCCACCATTACCACTGCTTATGAATTGCTTATGACCTCACATATTACATCACTCGCAAGATGTTACATCATTGCTGACATCATTGATGACATCTCAAATGACATTTATAGCTGCACTACAAAATTGATTTCAAGGCTTTAGATAAAAATAAAGTTGAGGGTTTGAGGATCTTGCATCAATCTGATCTTAAAGGACTCCATGAGGTAGATTGTCAGTTCTAGGAATTCTTTCATGAAGTTTTAGATGTGATCTGGGAGAGGGAAAGTAATACAATAATTGGATAGCAGTTTGGATGAAAATGCAGTAGTAAAGAAAGCCATTGAACAATGAGTGGTCTGACCACTTCTTCAAACAAAGCATCTCGCCAAACACAGGAAGAGGAATGCACTTTGAAAACTAGAAAGAAAATGGCATACTAATAAATCCTCAAAACCCCTAAAATCATTAAGAAAAATTATAAACTGGGTATGTTGAATGCAAAAGCATTAGTCGTACAAAAAATCCAGAGCATGTTATATCGAGACTTGGCCCAAGATGCAGCCAAAAAACACAGATTGGCTACCCTCCACTGACTCTATGACGTCAGAGACAAATCTGGAAAACTATTGGCCTGGATGAGCAAAAGAGAAATAGAACATTGTTATTGTTATTGTTAATTGGGATTTCTAGAGCGCATAATCACCTACTGGTCTCTAAGCGCTGTGAGAGAGAGCCCAACCTTGGCACCTCTGCTAGAGTGTGCGCCCCGACTTGGCCTAGGTTGTGCCCCAGGCTTCCGTAAAAAGAAGTGTTTTTAATTTTTTCCTAAATGGGAGGAGGGCGGGTTCCTTACGAAGGCCTGCCGGCAGCTCATTCCAGAGTTGAGGGGTCATTGTGGAGAAGGCTCTGCTCCCTTTGGAAGAGGTCAGGAAGAGGGGGCAAGACAGCAAACCAGCATCCGAAGACCGAAGGGAGCGCCCTGGCACATAATTTACTAGGCGTTCCTTAATATATGCTGGGGCCTGACCGTGGATGGCTTTGTGGGCTATGCATAGCCCCTTGAATCTGGTTCTCTGCTTGACCGGGAGCCAGTGTAGCTGCTGCAATAGGGGGGTGGCGTGAGCCCGCCTTGGGAGCCTGAAAATCAGTCTGGCAGCTTTTCCGGGAGGCCAACATACAGAGAATTTCCATAGTCTAAGCGAGAAATAATCAATGCTGACACTGCCATACAGAGTGCCGTAAATGAGAGAAGGGGGGCAAGTTTCCGTAGCAGTCTTAGCAGGCCCACGCATGTTCCCACCACGGTAGAGACCTGGTGGGACATGGAGAGTTTGGTGTCTATTTTTATGCCCAGACTCTTTACAACTGGGGCTGGCTTTGGAGTGGATCCAAGCTCTTGTGGCCAGAAAAGGTCACTCCAGGGGTTAATAGCCGTGGTAATGGCCAATACCTCGGTTTTATCGGGGTTAATTTTGAGAGAGTTGGCTGTCATTCAGTTGACTGTGAACTTCAGGATATTCTGCATCCGTACATGGGCCGTGGGAGAGTTGTCAATCTGGATGATGATTTGGGTACCGTCCGCATAGTTGAAGACTTGGCACTCCATACCAGACAATGCGGCCACCAGGGGGTGGAGATAGGCATTAAAGAGAAGGGGGGACAGTGCCGATCCCTGAGGGATGCCGCACGTTAGCTCACCCGCATCAGACACCTGGTCAGCAAGTTGGATCCTTTGAGATCGGCCTGACAGGAAGGACGCAAATCATTGGAATGCTACCCCCTGGACTCTTAGCTCCCTAATCCGCGACAAGAGTAGGCCATGATTGACCGTGTCGAATGCCGCAGAGAGGTCTAGCAGGACCAGGGCGCATGGCTTCTTGTTATCGGCCATCAATCTGAGTTCGTCCAACACTGCCAGCATTACCAGTTCTGTGCTGTGGTGAGCCCTGAAACCGGCCTGTTTCATATGAAAGAGCTGATTGCTCTCTAAGTGGTGGGATAGGGTTTTCAGCACATGTTGTTCCAGCACCTTTGCCAGAAAAGGGAGCTGGAAAATTGGCCTAAAGTTTTTGAGATTCGTAGCATCTGTGGGTGTGGTGTATCGTAGATGAACTGGGCACTACACATGATACTGGCGACCAAATAGTGACTGCCATTGCTACTCACTATAGAACTTTCTATGAGACACAGCAACTTAGTGACTCCTCTGCTAAAGAGGACTATTTAAAAGACATTCAGACCCCGAACTGGGTGAAGATGATGTGAAAGCTCTAGTCTGGGAATTATCACTCACAGAAGTGAAAGAGGCCATGGCTGGACTGAGGGTGGGTACAACTCCAGATCTGAATAGTATACCCGCCAAGCTTTATAAAAAGTGTGCAGATTTACTAAGCCCCCATCTGGTATCCCTCTACCAAAACGCGCTTAAAGAGGGTATCCTTCCTTTAGACCTCCAGACCACCACAATAGTTGCCATACACAAGGAAGGCATGCCCAGAGATAGGTGTGACTCATATCGCCCCATCTCCCTGCTGAACACAGAAGTCAAAATAAAAAAAAGGAAGAGATGACAGTGGTAATAGCAAGCTGCTTGCACCTCTGACTACAGTCTATGGGAGGTACATATGGTACAAAAGTAAGGTGTGCTAAAATGAATCAACACTATGCCACCTCAATAGTGTATATAGATATATAAAGAAACAAGGTTTCTATATGCAGACAAATATAGACAATCCAGAGCACAACAGAAATACAGTCATTTCGATCTGTCTATCTCACAGATCCAACTTTTATTAACAGATAGTCCAATCCAAAATTCTGTTGACACGCAGGTCAGTAGATGAATAGTACAGCCGTCACGTGTTTCATCATAATGATGACTTTTTCAAGGCTCTTGGAACTTTAGAAGCGATGAAGAAGTAAGCCAAATATGTAAATTGTCAGAGAATCCAGAAAAGTCCTTGGAGCCCCAAGGACTCATATATTTCGAGAAAGGTCTGGGGTTTTTAGCAGACCTATAATTTACAACTTGAAAAGCGTCTATGTGTCCCATACATTTAAATGGGGACAGCAGGAAAACGCAGGCTAAGACCGGCCCGGTTTGAAGGCGGTAAACCCGTAACCGCTCACAAAGTATCTCGTCGTGTACGCATCTTGAGTCCCGCGTATCCGACTTGTATTATTAAAAACCGGGCCGATCTTAGCCCGTGTTTTCCTGCTGTCCCCATTTAAATGTAGAGGAACTGGTGACTAAACCAGTATCCCTTATATATAAGACACTGAACAACAACATGCCCAATAACCTTGGTAGACTCAGAGAGACATGGGACGAAGACCTGGGTACTATGGAGGACCTTGACTGGGAGACAGCCTTGATGCACCCCAGAGGAGTGGCAATCAAGGCAAGACTACGTCTCATACAACACAAAATTCTTCATAGGTTGTACTACGATAGAGCAAGACTACACAAAAAATGGGCCGAGCTGAGACTTCGTACTGTCAGCACTGCCGTATTGCAGTGGGAGATTTCCTTCTTACACTATGAGGTTGTTCGAACATACAAATATACTGGGATGAAATACTACATGAATTGAACATGGTATTGGGAGTATCCATTCCAGCAGACCCGAAGTTTGCCCTGTTGGGCATTCCTTGTGATGTAGACGTTACCAGGCCACATTTGCTCTTCAGTGCACTAGGCTTAGTGGCGGCAAAATGAGATGTAGCAAGATACTGGGGCTCGCCAGACACGCCAACACTTCATGAGTGGAAAAGGGGGATAGACCTCTACATGGCGGCTGAAAGAGTCACGTACAAAATCAGTCGGGTGCCACAGAAAGTTCCGCAAGATATGGGGCGGTTGGATAGACCGTAATGGTTTGAATTTTCTAAATGAGACTTCACAGATCACAGGGAGTGGGGACCACCCCTAGTGGCAGTCCCTGAACCCGGAAGGGGTTCGGCCAAGAGGTACACGGACTGGGTTTTGGATTTCTCTATATCTAAGGGGGGGGGAGGGAAGAATTACTGTACTACCCAATAAGATCTTTCTTTTTTTCCTTATTGCTGTATGTATTCATTGAGGATGTAATAACTGGATATCTTAAGATTGCCATATGTGCGACCATTGTTATGGTTTTGTAAGTTGTATGTTTCTCACGAGACATGAAAGAAAATAAAATAAAAATAATTTTTTAAAAATCCAGAATGTGTTGAACAAACCTCAATAACTTTTCTTAGCATTCAAAAAACACCCAAAAAAATCTGAACATTTACACATCATTCTAAATATACATGCAAAGAATGTACATTTGTGTTCTTATAAAAAGTCAGTCATAAGACAACACACTGGAGCTTGCTTGTTGAGAGAACTACTGTGATCACTCACAACCAATACTGGGTCAAAGTTTATGCCCAATTCTGAAGATATATCAACTGAAAGTGCCTTCTTTTACATGGTGTACAGACAGATTTTTACTCTATCTGTTTTTGCTGGCTGTAGAACTCTGTGCAATTTACCTCTGCTAACCAGAAGGAAAAGAGTACCTGCACTCCCCATTTGAACATGGTGGAATTGGCATAGTCTTAAACAGTTTATTTAACTTGTCTATTAGTCCCTAGTATAAGGTATAAAATGCACACAGGGCCTGGGAGTTAAATGCCACTAGTGGACTGCATCACCTATTGTGCTATCCACTACAGTAGTTATGCAAACGTGGCTTCAGGCCTACCATTATAAACTGACTGTGGCAGTGCAAAACTGCAATTGGACTTGTCAAAAAAAAACTCCTTTGACAGATAAAAACCTCTCTTTTAAATATTAATAGGTTACCACATTATAGGCCTTGTAGCCCAGACAAGGTGTATGGTATTTAAAAGTAGGGAAGGGAGAATTTTTTTTTTTTTAAACTTGCTTTTATTTCGGGATACACATAGCAGCAATATACAGTACAAGCACATATCTCATATTCTCCTGTATATGATTGTTTTTCTTTTTAAGATGTGACAGTTCTATGCCAAAACATGTTTTACAGGCAAAATATTTTAAAAAGCTGCACATCCTTATTTTATTAGATATGTAAATAACAGCAATACAGTTATCAATAAACACATAACAATTAAAAAAAGAATCAAAAACTGGGGGCGTGTAGAAATCTAATGTTAACATGTCCTTAGCGTGACTAGTACCCAAAGCTATTTTCATTAAGGCTAGCCTAGCTGCCCTATGTAGAAAACCAGAGTACAAATTAAAATGCTTAATACTATATCTCAGGAATGGGACTAGCTAGAAAAATAATTAAACAACTATATTTAATAATTATTAAGGATCCATTTCAATGATGAAGCTGGAATTGTAATAAATAGTCAGGAAAAGTAACTTTTGGAAAGTTTCCTTTTCCTGTCTGAAATTTCTGGAGGCTAATTAACATAAGCCTCTGCTAGCTCCCACCCATTAATTAGCCTTGAATAGATGTGAATAGGCGTAAAACACCACTCAGAGCACACAATAGGCTGACCTGAATGGGCAGAAATTACTCCTCTGAACTCTACAGAATATGCAGGGAAGGGGCTGTTGGTATCCTTTTTGGGGCTACAGTGGTAACTCCTGCGTGAATGTCAAATCCTGCTTGAGAGGTCTGCTGGTTTTACATATAACACCTGGAGCACACAAGGGACGAGAAAAGGATGCCAAGATAATTCTTGTAGACTACCTGTCTGGTTTCTGAAGGACTCTTCTTTTGTCCTACAAGACTTCTGTTGCTGGGTTATTTTGGGTGGTGTATGCTGGATGTGGAAGGAAACTAGTATTACCATAGTACACTCCACACAAACACCCCAGCCCTAGGGCCCAAGGTTAGAATGACCCAAGACTTTTGTCATCTTGAAAATGCCCAAAATGGGTTGGGTTGGCCCTGGGAACGTCTATTAGCTAGGGTGTGCATAGAAGTCATTCATATCCACTAGCTGGTGCCAGGCATAAACTTGGCACCCACTTCAGAACACTTTCTGGACCTGTGGAAGATCAGAAGAGGAATGGACCTGCTGACTGCGACTTGAGAGATTCACTGAAAGACTGGACCTGCTCCCTTTTGTACCCAGGACAAGAAAATGGACACAAGAGTTGTGAAGCTGACTTCCTGTTTGAGTTTCAGGGATACAATGAGCTAAGCCTTTTCCTGGACGTGCCAAGCTGATAAATGGCAACTGGACCTGGACTAGACCCTGCTGTTGGCCTCTACTAGACACCCTGTGAGTTTCTACATGCCTCCTCAGAGGTTCTTGATGGCTTTAGAAGTGTAGTCCTGTGGTGCATTGGGATTTAAAGGACTAAATCAGAAGGTAAAATCTTTGACCAGGCCAAACCTGGTTGGTGAATCCAACCCGTACTCCATCGATATATGCCACAAATTGTGCCTAGGACCAGTTTACAGTGACCCTTGACTATCATTGGTGCTTTGTGTTATTTCTACTTGAAAAATAAAAAAAATCATATCTCCAGTTCTCTTATTTGATTTTTGTCATTTTGGTGACATTTTGGTTATTAACCCTTTCCGTGCTCATGACGAGCTCAGCTCGTCATGCTGCGCGGTAGCGCTGTGCGCATGACGAGCTGAGCTCGTCACGACCCCACCCGCGATCGGAATGTCCAGCATACGAGCGGAATTCCGATCGCGGTCAAGGGGTTAAATGTTACTCTATTTTTATAAATCAGTTTGGGATTTTTATTGTTTTGCATTTTGATTTTAATACTGTTTTGGTACTGAATAAACACTTTACACATTGCCCTAAGTTAAGCCTGTCTGCTCTGTTTCATAGCTACCAGGAAAATGAGCTCAGGCTAATTTAGTGACTTTGAGGATGTTCCCTGACAAGGTAGTCACCCACCTTAAATAATAATCCAATTTCCTACACTGTGTGTGCCTCTCACCTACTATAACAACCTAATTCTGGTTTAATTAAGAAAGAATTCCTTTTTATAAATTCAATACATTGTGGTGCAACTATAATCAATGCCTTGCTTCAAGAAGTCATCTGACCAGGCACACGTAGGGGCTTATTTATGAGAGCCCTGCATCACTTTTGCACCAAGTAAAGTGGTACATACATGATGCAGGGCTCTCATAAAGATTTATGAAGCCACGTAAAGCAACCCTGGTTGGCTTTGTGTGGCCTCATAAATCATGAGTAAGGCGACACAGCTCAGATAGCTGCGTCACCTTACTCTGTGCCCAGGAGATGGTCCTTGTGCGTTGTGGTGGGTTTTCCATCGCAACACCCATGAAATTTGACTCTGCCCCAGATTTACGAAGTGATGTAAACCTGGGGAAGCATCAAATCTGTACACTTCCCAAGGTGAAGCGTAACGAGGAGAAATATGTTATTTTCTCCTTGTTTTTCCTCTGTCCATGTGTACTGTATTCTGCAGCACACATAGAAATAAGTAAACGCCTCGTAGGATTGTTCTTGTGCAGGAAGGTGCCCCTTACTGCACTAAAATAATACTGCCTGCAATAAAGGCACCTTGCATCCTGGTGCAAGGGTGCCTACGTAGGGTGCCATAACTGCGCCAGCGCAGGCAGAAAGGACAGGAATGCACTGTATTGTTTACATATGGTGCCTTCCTGCCTTTTCACTTTGGCGTAGGGCAGAACAGCAAGGTGTCTTGCTGCGCTGCCCTATGCCAAAATGCTGTAAATGGGGCCCTAAAACTGGACACTACATAGACGTCCCAACCAACTAAAAAACTGCCACCCACCCACCAATTCTTTCTGGCTGGGGAAAGTCATCAGAAAATGTGTAGTCAACCAGCTGGTGATGAAAAGTAAGATCCACTAGTGATTTAACAATCAAGGAACAGTCACTAGAAAGATTGTGGGTGGCATTGAACATGTGCTGGACTGTGGAAATATCTGTTTCTTCACCCTGCCTGATCTCACAGGAGCATTCAAGACAACTGATAATGGAGGCTACTTCACATCCTTGAGACTCACATGTACTTCAGCAGCCTTGCGGCTGAGCTGGTTCACACTGTTACTGAGTATCTGAAAACAGCTTATTAGACTGGGTAAGATTCCTTCAGACCCTTACATAATCAAATGTGACGTTCCGCAAGTATCTGTATTGGCCCAGGCAGCCTGTGGGAGTTTTATGAATTGAAGAATAGAGCGTTTCAAAACGCCAATACATTGATGACAACCACATCTTATTGGATACATTGATGTCAAGTGCACTCTATGAACCTGCCTAAAGAACTTATAAAATAATAATAGCAAATGTATTATCAGTAAAACCCCAACATTCAAAGCAATTACTACTTTCCTGACAGTGGAACCACACATT
Organism: Calotriton arnoldi; assembly: GCA_963921515.1. Taxonomy (NCBI): domain Eukaryota; kingdom Metazoa; phylum Chordata; class Amphibia; order Caudata; family Salamandridae; genus Calotriton; species Calotriton arnoldi. The sequence goes on along the minus strand of CAWUFW010004902.1, from coordinate 1,114,933 downwards.
TGATCTTACCTGGCTTATTGGACTGCAACCTTCTGTTTTGATCTTAATTTTCACAAAAGGCCTACATTGAAGACAAAGAAAGCAGTTGTATTCACTCTACGTTCACTAATACCAATCTTTCAACCATCAAATATTTCAGCATTCATTCAAACCGTAATTATCTCTCAAATCAATGTCAGCAATGCTCCTCAAACAAGCACAGCCCATACACCTCTAAAAGCCCTCGGCTGCAATACTTGTCGTGGATAGACAAAAAATTCATGACATCTCTCCTGTGCAGAGGGAACTGAACTGCCCACTCATTGTGGCTAAAATAAAATGTATGCTCACTTGCTTGATTTTAGAGTCTCTGCAACTACAACAACCCAGTGATTCCTATCTGAATATTTCAGGCCGGGTGATAATGCTCACTATTAGTGTAAACCACAAATTTAAAATTACATGTGGCAATTTTTCAAACTTTCATGGATCAGTGCCTGCTCTCTCGAACTCACTGTCACAGGATTTGAGATGTCCTTAGAGCCTCTTCCATTCCAGAAAAAATCTTGATCTTCTTCTCTTGAACCAATACCTTGCCGACTGGATGTGATTTGATATTCTGTAACTCGCTTCTAATCTAGGGTTCTCCACTCTCTTTTTAGGTTTCGCTTAGCCAAGACTTTTTGATTTTGCTATAAATATATGCAAAATATACTTATAGGGGCTTTTAACCAGTACCCATCATCCTTTGGTCTGTTATTGTTTCATTCGCATTTTTCTTCCACCCACAACAGTATACAGAATGGGGCAATGGTTCAGCACACTTCAGACATTGGCAAATGTCACTGTGAGTAACAGCATTCTGCCCTTACACAAGGAGCAGATTCACACACATAAAAGTCCCCTTAAGTGCCAGCGGCTACTATGATGACAATGCATTTTGAGACCAAAATATATTTTTGCTTTAGTCAATGTTTTTTTTAGATTGATGAGGGTCCAGCAGGTTCCTCAAAGGTTTTGCCAAATCCATAACAAAACAAAACACCATTCGCAAAACATAAAGGCTGACAGCCAGTGTCGGAACTATTGGCTTTGTCAATGTTTATTTCCTTATTGTATGTGAGAGTTTGTTCGACAATTCTCTGGTTATATTGTAATGTCTTTTTTTTACCTTATCAGCAGTTTTATTGTCAAAGATGAAACTGCAATCGAGAACTGCATTGATCTTCGAAAGTATTTTGCATGCGTTGCATGTCAGCTTCATTTGCCTATATGGAACAAGCAGGAGTATGACAGTATTGTGCTATAGTAAAGAAAACAAACACAAACAGGATATAAAGAACCCTGCTAGTACATTCAAATCATTGCCTTTGATCTCGAACCTACTCGAGTATAAAATGTTAAAAAGCCAAAAGCACATTCAAATGGGCTTAAAGGCCAACAAAGCCGCCCTTTAGTTGGTGTTTGCTGTTTTTTATGGTAAAGTGTGCACCGGTCCATCATCAGCTGGACTGAAACCGCCAAACGTATTTCGCCACATTCTGATGTACTGCTGGTGACGTAGAGGTGAAAAATAGAAAATTAAAATTTTAGTAGAAGGCTTGATTTGTAAGTACAGTAAGTCTACTTCTATACATTATCAAACTTTCTTCTAAACTATGTTGATTCAACAGTATGCCAATTGGAGAGCTAACATGGAGAGGGAATTTAAGCTTTTAATGAATGAACATAACCTGCGAATCAATAATAAATAAAACACGTTTCTTTCATGCAATTAGCGCCTTATTTAGAGGTAAAAGAAGCAAAGCGCTTAGAGATATGACAGTAACACAGAAAACCACTCAGTAAAAGCATTCATGCCTTCTGGCTCTTCAGCCTGCAGCTTAGCTTTCAGCAAATGATCATAATTTGTCTCTTCTTATCTAACCGTAGGCTTCGCCAACTCTGCTAATACGCACTGGCAATTATATAATCTATGCCATCTCCTGTACAGGGCTCAGTTCCAGACCTGTCAGGCGCCATGGGCATTTCTAATCTTCTTCCTCGCTGGTCGGTCAAATAACCTGAATCTTAGGAACTTCGTAAAATGCCCTGCGCAAAAAAAGAATTTCGGGTCTGCTGGTGCAAACCAGAGAAAGCAGCCTGTATAGCTAACTTAAGATTTGTTACTGTGACGTAAGCCAAGACCTTTTGTTTTTCGAAAATCTCTCTCTCTTTTTTCGGAAATCTCTCTCTCTCCACCCCCCTCCTCCTCATCCATTGTGACATTACTATTTCTTACAACAGTTGCCTTTTATATTTTTGCACTCAACGACATTGAAAACTGATGCATGTGAATGATGTTTCATTGCGAAAAATAGTTAAGGAATGTATTTGGGAGATGATGTATTCCAACTAGTATTCTTTTTTCAATAAAAGTCACGATGCCGAGACAGGACTGTCCCTGTGTATGGCTTATATATTACGGAAGGAAGTGTGTTTTCACAGTACAGATTTCATGGTGGTTGTTCGGCCTTACACTATCCACTGATGTTTTTATTTTATGTTAGATTGGTGACAGATAAAAATACAAGTCAGGTTTAGTCCAACACGACATCCCTAGACAATGGTTACTGGGGTGCAGGTGTACTTTACTAGGATCATTCAGCCTCCAACCTTACAATAATGCTATTAATAAACTAGGAAGCCACTCAGTTGTCATGAGCACTCTTTATGTGGACTAGATTCTTATTGCTTTTTTAAATTGTTATTGGGATAATATTAGCTTAAAATGCAGTATTTGCCCTTTTTTCTTTCAAAGTTTTCTCAGGGGGAGAACCCCCCCCTCTCCCTCGACCCTTCCTTATGCCAGTCGGGCTGACATGCAAAGTAAACTTGCCCCTTACTTTTACTTTCCACCACTTTGATCCACTTTTGGCTTTCTTCAGGACCAAATTGAACCCTATATGTCCCTACAGTGCATCCCTATTACATGTGTGCTAATTTACATGCATACAATACCCGGTTGGCTCTTAGTCCACTCCGGGTCCATCTGTGCCAATAGGAAACTATCCTGTATTGCTAAATCAAGTGCCTCATGGAAGGGTGGGGGAGGGAGTCCTGTAGTCACACCTTCATCAAGGATCTCCCTCGCTGGTTCACCTACAGTGTATCCCTATCCTCCTCCAGATGTTGCATTACCCCTCCATGAGGCACATGAAGAAAGCCTGGGACCCCTGTAGGGGCCATTTTGGGGGCTGAAACATGTCGTCCTGATTGACTAAACATACCTGATTGTTTATAATCGGACAATTAGCACCATAACAGGGCTATTATTGTCCATCTGCTTTTTAACCATCCCTCCTCCACCAAGGAATAAAGGTTCTAAAATGTAACCGGTAGGCGGTAGGGATTTTTAGTATTGCCCCTTTCCCTTTTCTTTTTCTCCTCAGTTTCCTGCTAATGCTTGAACCACAGCCCTAGTATGGGCTCATTTGCCATTAGAGGATTATTTGGCGAACGTGGGATGGCCGATGATGAAGCCTGACACCAGGAAGGTGTGTGAGGCCACCCTGTAAATTTTCTCACACAATTGTGTGGGTCCATAATATCGGATGAACAGAGTAGCTAGAGTTTTCCCTCGGTGAAGGAACACCTATATCATAAGGTGTGTAAAGGCCCCCATAAGAGGCTGGGCTAGTAAACATAGGGACCTGTTAGTTTCTGTGGTGGAAGTCATATTGATAGGGAGAACACGAACGATGGCCCCAAGCCTTTAGGCGAATCCTCTCCCTCTCCCTCGGACTCAGCAGTGGTCTGGTCCATTGTGTTAAATTGACACAGATTCTTCACCAGAGAGCAGCACTAGGATGAATCAATCAATCCATACATGGCAGCATTACACATTCTAGCTGCCGATTGTGAGTTAATTCAGGATCAGATCAAATTGTTGTGAGATGTTGGGACAAAAAAGTATAGGAAAATGTACTTACTTTGAAAAATCCATCTCTCACTGAAACAATAGATATTGTTGAAAGCATAGAACTATCACAAAAATCTTCAAAGTAGCTTGTTTGTAAAGAACAAAGTGGGGGAGGGGTGGTAAAAGACTCTCGTAGTTTCAGGCAAAATATTCAAGGTAAAAAGACATTTGAAAGAAAAGCTGAAATAACAGTTTTTTTCATAAAAAAGATGTTTGTTTCAGGTGTGGATTCCTCGCTTATTCACCTGGTGGTCGGCCATGTCCTGCAAAAAACACTACCTGCAGAAAGTTTGGTAAATTAGAACATTTTGCAAAAGTATGCCAATCCAACAGGGACAAGGTGAGTCCTTTACCAGTAAGAGATGTTTGTGGCAAATCGCAGATGAACAAGACTATTCTAAGGATGCAATACTTGTAGTCCAAAGAAGAGATTGAAATTGTATTGATCCCTATTATGACATACTAGTTGATGAGAAAGTGCTGAATTTATTTAGTGATCATGGTACAAAGATGACCATTATAACAGAAGAGTTGTTTAAAGACAAATGGTCAGATATAAAAAAAGTTGCCTCCAGACAGAAACCCTGCATCATACGAAGGAAGAAGAATTGAACTTGTTGGACATTTTGAATGTCAGTTGGGTTACAAGGGGAGTGAAAGTTTTGAGAAAGTGTATGTAGCAAAGAAAGGTTTGAATATTTTGGGTTGGTATTGTCAGAAGTTGTTTGAAATGACACTCAGGCCAGGGAGGAAAGTTCAGGCGCCACCAGCCTCGCCCTCGCCACAGACCCCCGCATCCGGAAAACGACCGCCGGCGGCAGATCCTTCTCCCACCTCGCCGCCAAGACCTGGAACACCCTCCCCACCAACCTTCGGCAGACCCAAGACCTACTGGCCTTCAGAAGACTCCTCAAGACCTGGCTCTTCGATCAGTAGCAGCACCCCCCCATCTTCCCCCAGCGCCTTGAGACCCTCGCGGGTATGTAGTGCGCTTTATAAGTGACCTGATTGATTTATTGATTGATTGGTGACAGAGAAGGGTCAAATAGAGGCAATATAGACTATGGGAAAACCATGGAAAGAGAAATACAAGGTGGTTTTTGATGACAATTTGAGTAAGATCAAAGGTTTCACGCATATGATTTGTGTCCAATTTGGTGGAAGTACAGCCAAGCACAAATTGAGAAATTTACCTTTCAGTATCAGGGAGGATTTAGCCAATGTCTTAAATAAAATGTGTGATGATGGAGTTATTTAGCAGGTGGAATCATCTTTGTGGCTGTTTTTCCATTGGTCATAGTACAGAAAAAATGGCAAATTAAGCGTATGTGTTGATCTTAGAACTGCAAACAACGTGATTTGGATCGATTCTTATCCCCATCCCCGGATTGATGATATTATGACGATGTTTGCAGGTGCCAGAATTTTCAGCAAAGCTGATCTGGCTTCTGTGTATCATCAAGTCGAATTAGAATCCTCTTCTAGACATCTCACAGCAATTGGTACGTTCCAATTGAAAAGGATGCCTTTTGGTTTGGCATCTGCCAATTCCGGTTTTTCAAAGGATCATGGAAAGTGTTTTATATGATGTCAAGGGAGTGGTTACTTTCCAAGATGACATGTTGATTGATGCTATGGATTTCGAGGGACATGATAAACTTATGAATGTTGTTTTGGGTAGATTTAAAAAGTCAGGGATTGTGGCTAATTTAAGCAAATGTGAATTTAATTAAAGTAGCATTGAATATCTAGGGCATGTTATTTCTGAACGCGGGCTGGGACCGCATCCTGGATTAGTGAAGGCAATCACAAGTGCACCAACTCCCACGGGTTGTGATCAAGTTGCTTCTTTTTTAGGAGTATGCAAGTTCTATGCTAAATTCAAGGATTTTTTCACCAAAACAGCAAATTTAAGAAATCCCCTCAAGAAAAACAGGGCATACATATGGGATGAAAAATGTCAGTCAGAATTTATGGCTTTAAAAGAAGAAAATATTTCAGCTGAAGTTTTAGCACCATTTGACTCCACCAAAGAATGTATCATCACTGTTGATGCTTGTAATAATGGTTTAGGTGCCACACTTTCTCAGGGTGGTGATAATGGTGAGAAAACTATTGGAGACTATTGTCTCTATGAGACAATGAGAAATCTTTTTCTGTGATGAAAAACGAATTATTAGCATGCTGTGCGGCAGATGAACTATTCAAATGTTACATTTGGGGAAGAAAGTTCACCCTGGCAACAGACCACAAACCTCTTACTATTAAATTGTGTGGTCGTGTTATCAAAGTGCCTATGCCCAGAATAGCTAGACTGACTTCCAGGTTATTGCAGTACAGTTTTGAGATATTTTATATCCCAGAGGGAAAGAATATCAGAGCAGATTATCTCTCATGGTCACCTGCTCCTGTCAGCAGAAACAATGTTCTAAATGAGGAAGAGGATGAACAGTGTTTGATGGTAACAGGTTTGCACAAGGAGAATGGTTCACAGGTGTGTCAGAAGATGAAGAGTTGAAATTGGTTCAAAAGTATATTATGGAAGGATGGCCTAAAGATAGGTCTCTCCAAGTGTATGTACAACCATATTTTAAAGTTTCAGAGTAATTGTCTTTGAAGTGGTGTGAGAAGCTGATGAGAAGTGACAAATTCATACCCCCTTCCAAGTTACTAGAAAAAAGAATACAAGCTAGTCTTGAAAGGCATTTAGGGCGAAATATGACTAAGAGGAAAATACATTCAATTTATTGGTGGTCCTGCATGGACAATGATATTATCAGAGCAGTTAAGGATTTTGGGCCTGATTTAGATCTTGGCAAATGGAATATTCCGTCACAAATGTGACGGATATCCTGTCCACCGTATTACGATCTCCATAGGTTATAATGGGATCATTATACAGCAGATGGGATATCAGTCATGTTTGTGATGGAGTATTCCCCTCCACCATGATCTAAATCAGGCTCTTTGTGATTTGTGCCACCTGTGAAAAATGTTTAAAAACAGAATCTGCTACCCTTTAACGCATTTAAGTGCCTGACGGCCCTTCAGCTAAGATAGCTGTTGATTTCATTGGACCTTTTAATGTTCTTCCACTCAGGGGTAGGTTTGCTTTTAAGCTTGCGGACTATTATAGTAAGTGGAAGAAAGATGAATTTATAGAAGAGCCGGATACCAAAACTGTCATAAAATTTTGGGGGAAGTTGTTTCTAACAGAGGGTTTTCCCAAGGAGACTGTCAGACAAAGAAGTTCTGTTTATTTCCGAAGAAATTAAAGATTTGTTTTAAAAAAAAATCAGTTCCACACAAAAGAATTTCCTTATATCATCCCCAAGCAATTGGGTTGGTGGAGAAAATGAACCTTACATTGGTTGAGTGGGCCCAATGAGCAATTCAAAAAAAGATTCATCTTTTTGAAGCTGTGGACAGCATGCAATGGTCACAACGTACCTGCCCAAATAGTGTCACCAGAAAATATGAGAGAACGTGTTTCCGGTGTATACTATTTGTCCAGCATGGTTGAGGAGGAGAAGGTCAGAACATGTGCAAGTAGTGAATAGTATAACTCAACCAAAGGTGCTAGAATTTCAAACTACGATGAAAAATTATTATGACACAAGACATGCAGCTAAGCATGTGAGGGACAAGTTTATATCAGTTAATTGAGAAGTATTTTTTAAAAGTGATAGTTTTCAAGCATTAATTTAGAAATTTCATGCTTCCCCCCACCCAGATAACAGTGCTAGTAGTAAAATAAGAGGCAAATCAGTTGTTATGTGCACCCTTTGGGTGGCCTAATTTGCTATTCTACAGAAACAATATTATAGATTATTAAATTAAACACAGGAGAAAGTTTTGTACAGAGTCTATCCTGAAGTCATGTATTCAGAGGTCCTCTTATATTGTCTTGTGGTTTGTTGCCTGCCTTGTTATGTTGGCCTAGGCCTGGCTGCCATGCTGCTTTTCTTTGCGCACGTTACACTGAGCCAGGGCTCCCTCGCCCTTTGCTCTTGCCAAGTTCTTTTGCGCTGTCTGCATTTTCTGTCTTTCACCTTTTCTCTTGTTCGATTTGGGCTCCGTCTGCACAACATGTACAAGGTCGCATAACAATGTATTTTGGTTCTTCCTGATATGGCCAGTCTCGCGCACCCAGACATAACATTAGGTGCAATTGCCATGAAGAATTTTGTGTGCTTTTAATACTGCAGTTTACTAGCGCTTAACACACTTGGAGGAATCCTTTCCAGAGAGAAGAGCTGTGATTGTCTGCTGATGTAATTCTGCATCTAGAGACCGAGGTATGAGGGTTCGCTAGTCAAAGCCCAGAGGTCTTCTATTTTATAATAAACTATCTTACTGCAAGGGGAGGGTGGTAATGTTATTTATACATTTATACACTGAGCTATGAGATGCTTTCCCCGTTTGTATTCTATGGAATTGTAACCATGCTGCTTATATTATTCATATGCATTATGCTATTAGTACTGACACGTGTACTGTACATTAGAGCACGTAAGTTGGAATAAACATTTTAACCTACCCAGTGTCTTTTCCTACGCACCTTGTGGACAAGTACGAGTGAGTGACGAAAGAGTGTTCTTGCTTCTGCGAGTCCTGAGATAAAGATACCGTGTTCTGGGTTGTCCAATCATTGGTACTTGGGTGCTAATGGGATGCTAAGCTAGTTGGGTTAGGGTTTTTGGGTGCTACGGTATATGGTAGGCAAACCTCTATATGCCGGGGTCCCATTATCCTGTGCATAGCTCTGTGTATGTGCAGAAACCTTATGACATGGCGCCCAACGTGGGGCTGCTTATCTACGAGACGCTTGAGTAGTACTTGTGCTTGTCCACAAACCCCTCGCGTACGCTTCCGGAGGCGTAAGTGACGGTGATACCTCCTATATTGAACGTTTTATAGGTTCTTTCAAGCTGGAAGTTATTAAAAAAGGTTAATTAACTGACCCATTTTGTGCTCCCTGTTAGGTTGTAGAATACAATTGTTTAGTTATGGCTGGTGTGGCGATAGCTGCACATAGCCGAGGGGCGCTCCGAGACCACTTAGCTGTGTATGGAGTGCCCGATACTGGGGTCGAGTTGGTCTTTGTGGTTCAAGCCGATGCGGCTTATCACTTTGAAGTGTTTTACACTTGGATCACTTTTGCTGCGGTGGATGCAGGTGATAAACTGTTTCATGAATATAAACCCACCGCTATTCCTGCTGTCTATCGACCCTATACTAATCTTGAAGTGCCTCTCACGGCTTGGCAGCACCGTGTTTGGTTTAATGGCGCCCTCCCACAACCAACTACCACAGTTCGTTTAGGCCCCTTATCCATTGAGGGGGCCACTTGGCCTGTATTGGCCGGGTATACCCCGCATCCAAATTATCTGGCATTACCGATTGCGGATCTGCGCACTATGCATACCGAATTGGTGCGAGTGCATCGAGCCTTAGTGACATACGTTACAGGTAGCCTCCATGGAGCTGCTCCTGTAGTCGCAGGCCAACCAGCTATTGCAGCTGGAGTGACCATAAGTCCTGTCATGGTAAAGTCTGTGATGGGCAAACGTCCACAAAATAAGGACGATTATCCTTACTGGCTTGCAGAAAAGTTCGATCAGATAGAAGCAGTGTTTCCACATACATCCCCAGTAGATAAACACCGCATCCTAACGATAAGTTTGCCAAAAGACACCCTCCTGCAGACAGCGCAAAAGAACTTGGCAAGAGCAAAGGGCGAGGGAGCCCTGGCTCAGTGTAACGTGCGCAAAGAAAAGCAGCATGGCAGCCAGGCCTAGGCCAACATAACAAGGCAGGCAACAAACCACAAGCCACCCTCCCCTGGACAGTCCGGCGGCCAGGACAGAGGTCCATCAGAGCAAAAAACACATCCGTTGGAGCACAGGGAGCGCCCAAACGGCGAAGGGCAGGTTAATCCATGAAAGTGTAAGTGCAGAAAAAAGACATAATCCCCGATTTGACATCATGTGAAAACTGGGGTAAGGTATTCGCAGCAGTTTATTCAAAATGTTTTGGAACTCCTTCCATGACGGTTCTACCCTCTGTAATTAAAAAAGTACAGGATGAACATGGCCCTGAAGCGGCTGTGGAATTAGGGATGAGACTAGTGGGAGTGTTTGATGTAGTAGCTGAACTGATCCTTGGAAATGTCAAGGGCGATGCTATGAACTTTCAAGTAGCGAGTGCTTTGGCTTTAGTCCCAGAGTTGGACAGGCCCCGCGAATTACCGAAAATTATTGCCCGGGCTTATAAAACAATTGGAAGAAATAGCCTAGGCAACAAGCCTTTTGTAAAAATGCAAACTCAATCGCAAATACAAGTTACACAAACAAAAAGTACATCTGAGAAAGATGATAAACCAGTCTTCACTAAAAAGAGCTGGAGACAGAAAAAACAGGGTAAGCAACAAAAGAAGCCGGGATCGAGAGGCGCTTCCCCAGTTTCGGTTTCTTCTGAACGTACTTATGATTTACGTGATAGGTCGAGAATTAAATCACCGGAAAGGTTTCAGAGCTCTGATACGCGTTCTCCTCGTTCTTCACAGGCCCAGACGTCGTCACAGGCTGGTGGAGGAGGACGGCAAGATAGAGGAAGGGGCCGAGAGGCTCCCCAGGAGCGAGACCAACCTCGACAACAGGTCAGAGGGAAAGCAGAAGACTTTCATCTTCCTCGACCGCAATTTCAGAAGAAAAAGGTTGCCGCTGTTACAGCGAAATATGCCTCAGACCGTGAGAACGAGACTCCAGAATTGGACGTGGGCAGTGACCCTCCTAGACAGCGCCGCGGAAGTTACCATAGTGCGGGAGGCGCTACGTCCTCATATGGAGGCGACAGCAACTGAAACATTCGTTACTGTAGAGACAGCTGACACGAGAGTGGCACCCCCTGACAGACTTTACAACATAGTCATCCAAATTGAAGGTGACATACCGCGTGAAATAAAAGGGATTTTTGGGAAAATCTAACCTCTTCATATGACATTTTGTTAGCAGAGGTGGATTGGCCACCCCCATTCGTTTTAGCTGCACATAAAGGAGAGGAGGTAATCCTTCCAAGCTTTTCACGGCATGTCCCCAAAGACAAAGCTGAAGCACTAGCAGCTGAGTGGGCTGTGTACCTGGCACCAGCGTTATACCGCAACCATGTGGGATGGGATGAAGAATCACCTCCCCATGCAATACCTTTGCGGTCACTACCGCAGCCACAACCCCAATATCCCATCAAATGGCAGGCAAAAGGCCCCGTCTCCGAAATTCTGACACAGTTGGAATATCAGGGAGTGATTGAACCATGCGTATCACCTATGAACAATCCCCTTTTCGTGGTTTCTAAACCCGATGGATCGTACCGCTTAGTTTTGGATTACCGGCATTTAAATTCTCATTGTCGGAACTTTGCGGTGCAGAATACACACAGTTCTGCGCTTGTAGACAGTCTTGTTCGTAAAAAATACAAAACGACACTTGACCTTTCAAACGGTTTCTACACGCACAACCTAGCCCCGGAGAGTGGTCAATGGACCGCATTCACATCCGGTGGTAAATTATTCCAGTTCCGGCGTTTACCCATGGGCTACAAAAATAGTCCGGGTATATTCGCCGCCCGTGTTGTTTCTTTGTTAAATGACATTGATCAAGACGCATGTTCGTACGTAGATGACATCTATCTGACGGACGACGAATTATTCATGCATCTGTCCCGTGTGGACCGCATTATTCTTGAATTTGCGGAGCAGGGTTACAAATTTAACTTTGCTAAGTCACACATTGCTGAATTTACCGTTCTGTTCCTGGGCTATGAGCTCAATAACGAAGGTAAGGGCTTAGCCCCCATTTCTTGGAAAAATGTGCACATTTGTGCCCCCAAATACTCTGAAGAAACTTCAGTCTTTGCTGGGTTTCTTGAATTTCGGGCGTACCTACATTCCCGAATATGCCCAGCGTATCAAGCCTTTGTATGCTCTGATACAACCTACTTATTCAAGGTCTTGCTGGCTGCCTGAGCATACCTCAATTTTGCAGTCTTTGCAGACAGACCTATTGGAGTCTAAATATCTTTTGACTCGTGATAACCACACAAACCTGGTGATTAGAATAATTCCGGGGGCGGTGGGATTCACATACTTAACCTTTAATGAAGGTGATACAGTACCCATCGCATACAAGTCACATCTGTACACTTCCGCTGAATTACGCTTTACATCTGTCGAAAAAGTTCTAACTGCAGTGCAAATGGCGATTCTAAAAGAACGCGCACTGGCACAGGGAAAGCGAATTCTGGTGGTAACACCCTGTCCTGCCCTAGAGGCAGTAACAAAGGCAAGTGTACCGAACTCAAAAGCAATGCATCCCCGTTGGATACAATGGGCTACATCCTTGACGTCATCAGACGTCACCTTTATTTTCGATTCTTCTCTTCAGACTCAGGAGTTCTTACAGTATGAATTTGTTCATCCTCCTCCTCTGTTTTTATTGCCGCTTGAGGATTACAAATGTGTGATCTATACCGATGGCTCGGCGCAACCGGCCACTGGGTCCAAGCACGCTTATTCAGCTGCATGTGCTATTGTAGCGGGTTCCTTTGTCGATGGAACGTTTAAATCCTCTGTAGTGCACACTCGCACACTTGGAGATAGTACCGCACAACTGGCCGAGCTGCATGCATTGCTACTTGCACTTGAGTTCGCTTCTCAGGATGAGACCACTCTAATTGTATGTGATTCTTTTTACTGTGTACAATCATACAATGACAATCTGTTTTTCTGGTCGAAAAACGACTACAAGGACGCAAAAGGGAGCACAATTAAGCATATAATGCTTTGGGTTCGAGTGGCAGAATTGCAACAACGTCTGCCCCTCACACAGGTGGTTCACACCTTAGGCCATCAGCGGGTGGGCGCCCACGCTATTGGTAACGATCTGGCAGATGAAGCTGCCCGTTCAGCAGTAGTCACGTGTTCAGTAGCAGCGGTTACCAGGTCCATGTCTAAAATTGACCCTGTTTTTTAGCAGCTATTGCTGCAACCAAGGAAGGTGATAATTACCCTACAGGTTTCCCTTCCAAGTATTCTTACAAATTAAGTCCCGATCAGGTTCCTTATGTAACTATACCTGACGTTGGAGATCGGCTGATCCCCAACGCGGACCGCAGGAGTGCCTTGATCTCTGCTGCACACGAAGGCATGGCTTCTGCTCATGCCGGTGTGTCAGCTACGGTTTCAATCTTGCAGCAGCGTTATTGGTGGCGTGGGTTGTATAAAGACACCCGTGCTTTCTTGCGATGTTTGTCAACAGATTAAGCCTTCCACAGTAACACGCCCACCACAGACCCCGCTCTGCATTGCTAACAGACCCTTTGGGTGTGTTTACTTGGATCACTGCGGTCCATTCTCATCAGACACTGCCTATAAATACATCTTAGTAGCAGTGGACTCGTGCACACGGTTCCTCTGGGTCTGGCCACAACGTAGTGCTGACGCTCGAAATGTAATCAGGGATTTGCGTGTCTTTGTGGGAATTTTCGCATGCGGCACCTTCCATTCGGACCAAGGTCCAGCGTTTGCCTCTAGGGCTTACAAGGATGCAATGGCTTCGCTTGGGGTGCGGGTGAAATTTTCGTCTCCGTATAGGCCTGAGGGCAACTCTATCGTTGAACGAATGAACCGTGACTTAAAGCAATCCTTAACAGCTAGGGTTATAGGTACTGGCAGGAACTGGCTGGCCCACTTGTATACCGTTCAGCGTGCACTTAATAATCTCCCTAGAAGACCTCTGGGTGGGCGGACCCCATACGAAATGCTCTTTGGCATAAGAATGTTTGTGCCTGACCTTGAGGGTCCAGACATCGCGGCGCAATCCGCCAAGTTTGATGTAGATAACCATTCTGCTATGTTACAGGACTTACAAGAAGCCCGAGACAAACTTGCAACTACACACTTGCCTTCAGCCACAGACCCTGCGTTGCAGATTCCGGTAGCCGGCTGGCTTCCAAAGGTTGGAGAACTGGTTCGAGAGAAGGTTGAAAACAAAAAGAATTCGGCCCCTCTTTTCGTGCACCGGTTCCAGTTCTGGGCTTGAAGGGAACACGTACAGTCATTTTACCACCGCTTCCTGGTCGCAAGGAGAACAGATACATCTCAGTGGAAAATGTCAAGCTACAGCGCCTGGCCGATCCTGAATAGTGTCACACCAGCGGTCTCTTGTCCTGCTATTTATCGGACATATGTTCGTGGCCCATCTACACGAACGGTCGCTGATGCGGTAATTGAGATGGTTGATTTGCCTGAATCCTCTCCTTTGTCTGAAACTACAATTGATTCCCAACTCTCCACCAATATCGACGAGGACGAGTATACTTATCCTGCATCTGAATCGGTGGCACATCAACCAATAACGCCACTGAGCCCGACTCGTTATTCCTTTGATTCGGATTCCACATCTTCAAAAGTCCCATCCAAGTTCAGTCTTTTTGTATCCTGGTTTAGAGACAATTTTTGATTCCACCCTGGACATACCTCTGGTTGGTACTTTTCTTGATTTTTTGTTCATGTCCATTGGCTTTGTCACAGTGTTTTTCTACTAATCAATGGTCACTATTTACCTGAACGCTCTGCTGTGGACTATGTTGCTGGAACTTTGGCTCCTCATTCCTCGTCTCACATCATGAAGCGTGACCACACATTTGTGAACATTTCAGCTTTTCCAGTTGCTGATGGCATCGTATGGGATGCAGTGAATTATCAAATCCATGGTCCGACAGAAATTATTAATGTACCTAATGTCCTTCGTGTTTCTATGGGTGATGTAGTAAAATATAATATTCATTCTGATGATTGGGATGTGCATGCTGTTGAAGCATTGTTTGCCGATTTAAAATATTATGCATCTTTTAATGCTGAAGATTTATATATGAATTCTGCGAATTATGCCGATCTGTATTGTTACCAACATTGGGGTAATCATTTTCTCCATAAGCCAAGTGCCCTGCGTAGTTCTGTTAATTACACCCAATGGGAACATTGTCCAAACCCCTTACCAGGTAGCTCACAAACTCTTCGAAATAAGTTTACCTATTTTACTGATTTTAATCGGTCGAACCCTGCATCCTATTATTTTAGACTTAATACCACATCAACTCAGAAAATTATGTTAACACACACCAAATTGCTTTATTCAGGTTCCTTTTTAAGTGCCCTAGCTTTGGGTGGTTATGAGTACTGGGAGAATACAGTGGATTTGAAATCTATTTGGGGCTCCAAACCTTGGCAGGTACAGGGAACCGAGGCATTGCATCGTGCTTGCCTCATCCCTACCCAAATTATGTTCCTCAATGCTTCTATCTATCAGACTACATGTTGGGGCTTAGCAACCACTAAACAATTGAATTCGCCATCAATACCATCCCTGTCGAGTTTTCCCAATGCAAGCTCTCGATTCAATCTGTCCCTCGTGTCCCTGCAGACTCTGTTACAGAATAATTCGTTTAATGTTTCTGAGCTGGATCAGTCACCCTGGTTGGTATGGCCTATATCATCTAATGCATGCCAAATGCGTTTTCACGACTCAGGTACAAGCTACACACAGGATAGGCCTGATCCGAGGTTTACTGATTCCCGTACTGTCACTACATATTCTGTTGGTAAATTATGCAAACAATGGCTGCAACATTCGTCCCTTGATTCTGTTAAACAACATTTGTCCCTCCTTTCAGGCAATATTGATCTGTCCGACTTTGTTTTGGGACCTCGTGGTCCCCGACCGAAGAGATTCATTTATGAAACGTATAATGAACTCTGGAAGCTATCACAAATTGAAGCTGCTTCCCGTCTTCGGGAAATAGATCAAGCAAATTTGGAAAAAGTGCTTGCTGTTGTTGACAATAGTATTAATACCCTGTCTTCTCGCATTTACACTTTAGAGAATATTGTGTCCTCTGTTGTCGATATTGTACAAGATGATGTTTCTGTGTTATATCATGGTCAGAATCAATTGCGCTCAGTTATGCAGTTTGCATGGACTTTACAAACGCTTAAGTTAGGTAAAGTTCCTTGGCATTTTTGAACACCTCTGCCTTGTTTCTACCTTTTAATTTAACTGACAAACAGCAATTCATGTCCATGAAAGATGCAACTTACACTTTATTACATATCGAAAAGATGGATCCTTTGCCGTTCTCTGTTGCAGAACTCGATTCTGCTGTGTGGCTAGTTCATGGGGTTATCGCTTTACCTTTTTCCTTGTTTGAATTTGACTCGTGCATGAAACACTATCCTGTGGGCCGTTACCGGCCCTTGGGCAGTGCTTTCCTGCATGAACTCTGGTCCTTGCCTTTCATGTATAAATGCCTTCGGGACGGCAAGGAAGTTTTTCTCACAGGGGAGTCCTGCGACTCGACTATGGGTCATTCGCTTATTTGTAAACACATTAAATTGCATGGCTCATGTAGCGTTTCCGCTCCTAATCTTGCTTGTGTGCTGAAAGGTATTCCTGCTCCTGTTATTTCTCCTACTTTCACTCTCCTTTCCAATGGTAGTTATTTACTTTTAAATAACGAAAACTGTTGTGGCCTGCAGGCTGGCATTCCTTACATTGTAACAGTTTCGCACAGGGTTGTCTGCTGCAAAAATGTGCTTTTTCCTCCCCCTCATGGCAAGGTTGATATCTCTATTTGGCCTTCCATCCCTACCATGGAGGCAGATTTCAATAGACTGAGCAGAATAAAGGCACTATTATTAAACGAGGAAGTTATGCTCACGTCCGCCCGGGAGACATTCATTCTCCAGGTGGCGAGTACCCACAGTGAAATACAGGCCCTTTTGAACACTAATCTCCCCCAACATTTTGGGGAGTTAATTCATCGTATTTTTAACGCATCTAACACTGAGGGCCTGGTACACTTTTTTAAGGTCGTAGGGTCTGGTTTGGTGTCCTCCTTCCAAACTATTTTTGGTGTCATCCCGGCATTCATTCATTCTATTTTTTCCAGCGTCTTTGGCGGTTTCCCGTTGATCCTCGCTTTGGCGGCTGGTGTCTTACTATTAATTTGTTTTCTGCGCAATGGCTGCTCCCCGATGGGACCTGCTCGATCCAGAACGCCTCCAGCTGCTCCGTGAGCGCCTTTTGGTTGGTTTTGGTGTCTTGCCATTGGCGACACTGAGTGTGTCATATACTCTTTCATTTCGCTTTGCGTATTTCACTTGCGTGCAACCTGTGATGACTTGTATCCGCTGTCCTTTCACCTGGACCCTGGATTATTGCCTCTCCAATTCGTCATTGTCTGTTCCGGATTTTGTTCAGTTGATGGGTCCCTTAGAGGCCCATGAGCAGGACTGTTCCGTTGCTGGCTGTATGGCGCGTGCGGCTGCACTGGGGATTTTGGCGCAATGGGATATCTGGGCGGCTGCCCAGGATCTCCTACAACGAAGCTGTTTCAATTATCACGCAAGCTGTCCCGCATTGCTTTTGGATGCTCCCTTTGCTGAGGAGCATTCCTGCTCTTTTGATCTCATGGATTGGATGGCATCTATGTTTTTTGATGATTCCAATGATGTACTCTTGGAGGGTATGGCTTTTTTCTGCACTTACACTTTCATGGATTAACCTGCCCTTCGCCGTTTGGGCGCTCCCTGTGCTCCAACGGATGTGTTTTTTGCTCTGATGGACCTCTGTTCTGGCCGCCGGACTGTCCAGGGGAGGGTGTCTTGTGGTTTGTTGCCTGCCTTGTTATGTTGGCCTAGGCCTGCCTGCCATGCTGCTTTTCTTTGCGCACGTTACACTGAGCCAGGGCTCCCTCGCCCTTTGCTCTTGCCAAGTTCTTTTGCGCTGTCTGCATTTTCTGTCTTTCACCTTTTCTCTTGTTCGATTTGGGCTCCGTCTGCACAACATGTACAAGGTCGCATAACAATGTATTTTGGTTCTTCCTGATATGGCCAGTCTCGCGCACCCAGACATAACATTAGGTGCAATTGCCATGAAGAATTTTGTGTGCTTTTAATACTGCAGTTTACTAGCGCTTAACACACTTGGAGGAATCCTTTCCAGAGAGAAGAGCTGTGATTGTCTGCTGATGTAATTCTGCATCTAGAGACCGAGGTATGAGGGTTCGCTAGTCAAAGCCCAGAGGTCTTCTATTTTATAATAAACTATCTTACTGCAAGGGGAGGGTGGTAATGTTATTTATACATTTATACACTGAGCTATGAGATGCTTTCCCCGTTTGTATTCTATGGAATTGTAACCATGCTGCTTATATTATTCATATGCATTATGCTATTAGTACTGACACGTGTACTGTACATTAGAGCACGTAAGTTGGAATAAACATTTTAACCTACCCAGTGTCTTTTCCTACGCACCTTGTGGACAAGTACGAGTGAGTGACGAAAGAGTGTTCTTGCTTCTGCGAGTCCTGAGATAAAGATACCGTGTTCTGGGTTGTCCAATCATTGGTACTTGGGTGCTAATGGGATGCTAAGCTAGTTGGGTTAGGGTTTTTGGGTGCTACGGTATATGGTAGGCAAACCTCTATATGCCGGGGTCCCATTATCCTGTGCATAGCTCTGTGTATGTGCAGAAACCTTATGACAATATGTGATAAACAAAAAAGGAACATGAAATAAAACAATTTCCTAGGATCACACATTTCGATCAAGTGGAGAAGCCGGGATTTATCCAGGATTTCTGGCTTCACATTGTGCAATTCAGCCACTAGATGTACATGATTCGCTTCCCTTTACACCCACTTTGCCGCCCCCTGTCCTGCAACCGCCACCCTTCTGGAATCAATGGCGCCCTCGGTCACATCACAGACCAAACTTTATGGCCTCTTGGAAAATGTTTGTGAGTGCTAATAAGATACATTCACCCACGTACTCCAGGTGTAGTTTCAAGATATTTATTCAGAATGAATAAAACAACCACCAACTCTTACAGATAGTTTGACCAATTGACAATACTTACCTAGACACTGTTCCAACTCCTAGGTAACCATGAGAAGTGTAAGATTTTAATGCCCCAGTAACGTTATCATGTGAACACATCATAACAAGTACCCATGCCTAAGTAAAACTATGGAAGGGATTGGTAGGTTAAAAAAAGCATAAAATGGTGACTGAATTGTAGAGAAATGTCTTAAATGGCAAAGACAAAATGTTAGAAGCAAATGCAATTAGTTAGAGTTCAGGAATGAAAGAAGAATGCAAATAATAAAAGAAAGGACGACAGTTGAAAGGAAGCAGGGTTGAACATAGACACGAAAGAAGAAGAGAAAGAAGGAGAGAAAGATGGAAAGGGAATAGGGATGGGAGAGAAAAGGGAAGAATACAACTTGGAAAAAGCGGTAGAAAAAGGAGGAACAAAGAAATAAAAATGGGAGGAAAGATAAAAAGGAAAGTAGAAAAATAGTATGAAATAATGGAAAGAAAGAATGAGAAACGAATGGAAAGGTGATAGAAGGAAAGAACAGAAAGAATTAACAAATGAAAGGAATACAAAAACAAACGGGGGAGAGAAGGGGCGAGGTTTTGGACAAATTAATTAAAACCGTGCTGTAAAATGCATAATTTTGAAGCATTTTCTTCGGGGAACAGCTCCCACTGGCTCCTTATTAGAAATGAATTGACCTGCTGTTGTGAACTTGTACCAACAGGTCTAGACCTGAAATCAAAATCAGCCTGGCAAAAAATGTTCATACCAGGCGCCACACTGCAGGAGGCTGTGACAAGAATATGGCACTTATGCTTCTTCCGGGTCATGGCAGACCATAATTTTCTGAAATGAACCCCCTAGCCGGCAGCCTACCAGAAAAACTACTGAGTGGCAGAACGGCCCGCCCTGTGTAGCTTTTAAGATTGCACATTTTTTTCTGTCCATAAGCGCACAATTGATGGACTGGCTCCAAATAACAGCAATGCGTGGGCTGTAAGTGTTTATGCTGCACAGTGAGTTACGTTTCGCATACCAGAGCAATGCCTTATGTATTATAGTTACTGGCCATGTCATCAACACAACCCGTGAGCCTGTTTCAAGCACTGCCCCGCTAGCCCCATGCAGAGAACCACTCCTCCTACAGACTAAAGAGAACAAACAGTATTAGGGAAACGTGCTGATAGGAGTGGTCTTATCATATATATCTTTCAGCATCAGATAAACAGGAGCCTGAAATAGTTGGTCGGCGGCCATGATGGAACGTGCTCCTTGGCACAGTCCTCGGGACTGACAGGTGAGACGGAGAAGAAGGGCCGGGAATACCTTTCTGAGACAATGAAGAGGGCGCGGAGGCTCGCACAGGAAAGGTCAGAGCTATTCTCGGGAATGTATCCTTTCACCTGCACCCAAAGTCAAGTTAGAGTGTCAGAGTGATTTCTGATACTGCCGCACACACTACGCAGGTTGTTCATGCGGGTGAATGCCCTTCAGTTAGAAACCCGAACCCGGGAGGTTCTGTGCAATTTGTCTTAGCGAAGGGAGGAGGAGAATTCCTGCCCATCTCTGCCATGCATCAGATGATCAAATATTTGACATTTGCTCGGGCATAATGGAACAAAAGCTCTGGTAGTGTCATTCAATCTGATTCAGCAGGGCATGGCTTGATTCAAACTCAGGAGGAGATCCTGAGGGTATGTTCCACATTTCTGCATTGGTCACTGGCTCTGTTTACAGCTCAGATGAAGGCCACAATATCCAAAGACGAGAATGAATTATATTACCTATTTTTTCCTACTTGGAGCATGTCTTTTGTTTCTTCACACGACTCTCTTGTACTTTTATGTTGCCATACTTTTCTCTGTGCTTTTTATCTTTCTGGAATTCTAAGCTAAGACCAACATGAGAGAAAATTGATGATTTTTAATGTTTAAATAGTTAAGACATATGAATGGGCAAATCTTTCATATTTTTAGAAATGGGGGTCTCTAGTTGGCAATGATTTGCACATTTTTCCAAGTAGGGACCCTTGCTTCTAGTCAGGGTAAGGGAGTTACTCCCTTAGACAACCCCTGCTCACCCCCTTGGTAACTTCGTATGAGCAGACAGGCTTATCTCAGAGGCAGTGTATAAAGCAGGGCTTTAAGTGGGCCGGGTCTGTCCGGGTCTGAGCACCAGCACTTATTTTTAGGGGGCCTCGAAACGGGTCTCTATCGGGCTCTATTTTCGGGCCTCGCAAAGGTCCGTTTTCTTTTTTTTTAATTGGACTGCAGTGAGAGCATGTACATCTCTCACTACTGAGAAGTGGAGACGTCATGCCAGGTGAGCCGCATTGTAGGGGAAGGGAAATCCTTTAAAGAGAGCCATTTTCTCTCAGGATTTCCCTTCTCTTTTTGCAGCGCAGGAGCAACATCATCTTGGGATGATTAGGAGAGAGACGACCAGGCGCGCAACGCCCATTGCCCCGGGCTGAGACAGCTTCCCGGGCGCACACACACTGCCGCACCCGAGTACTTCACAGGTCTTTAAAAGACCATTTGCTTGTAAATGAGGCTCTGTTGTTTTTCACCCCTTTTTAGAGCCCCTGCATCCCCACTCTGCCTATTGCTGGAAGAATTAGCCTCCCCCGAAATTTGGCTCTAGTTGCGCCTTTGGAGATGACCACAGGCAGCCAACTCCAGCACGACCCTGCTCTGACCTTTCACAGTGTCTTGTTTTAGTGCTACGAAAACACACGCTTTGCCTGGCTGACTTAGTTCTCACACCCCCTCTTTAATATGAAGATAGTAGCGTTGGAATTACCTTTATATTCCTATACTGTGCTTCACATGGAAATATAGAAGGGCACTACCCCAAATTAGCTGTTTGGTATACTCTCTCAAATGTAAGAACTACAGGTATTCAGTATCTGTCAGTCACGGCCAATTTAAAGCAGTGTTCCTAAATAGAAATGGACAAAAGGTTATGTTTCTGAATTAGCGTCTTACACTGAAAAGCTGGTTTACATTTCTTTCGCTGGATCAACCTTTGTTTAAAACACCACCAGAGAAGGGTGGTGAACTATGGTCCACAAAGAGCAACTGTTTCTTGTTCTTTATCAGAAACATCTGCCTGTCAATGGTTATCACCAGCCTTTTCGGCCCATTAAGAGGCTGGGTGGATGAGTATAATACGGGGTGTTTAGGATCGGGGGCGGAGGGTGCACGGAAAGAAGGACGGATAGGTGAATAAAGGGCGAGTGGATGGATGGCCAGATGGATGAATGGATAGCTAGATGGATGGATGGATGAATGTATGGATGGATGGATGGATGGAAGGATGAATGGATGAATGGACCAGTACTTAGGATAGGTGGGTGGGCTGATAGATGCTTAGGATAGGTGCAGGGACAGATGTATGTATGTATGTAGGTAGGAATGTATGGATGGATTGAAAGATGGTTGGATGGCGCAGTGCTTAGGATGGATGGATGCAGGGCTTTAAGTGGGCCAGGTCTGAGCACCGGCAGTTATTTTCAGGGGACCTCGAAACAGGTCTCTATCGGGCTCTATTTTCGGGCCTCGCAAAGGTAGTCCGTTTTCTTTTTTTTAATTATTGGACTGCAGTGAGAGCATGCACATCGATGTGCGCATGCTCATTTTGCTCACTACTGAGAAGTGGAGATGTCATGCTAGGTGAGCCGCGTTGTAGGAGGAAGGAAATCCTTTAAAGAGAGTGTTTTCCGAAGGTAGGATAATTGGAGGGATTTTCTTAAGCACACAATGCTAGTTATCTTGATTTAGACCACGCCCCTACTTGGATAGGCCACACCCCTTTAAGAGGTTTGCCCCGCCCCTTTTAGAGAACCCCCAGTTTTTTTCCCCATTTAAAGCCCTGGTATAAAGCATTTGTGCACACACAGTAAAACAGTGAAAACACTACAAATGGACACCACAGCCATTTAGAAAAATAGGAAATCTTTATCTAAACACAACAAGACCAAAACGACAAAAATCCACCATACATGTATCAAGATATCACCAAAACTAGGTTATTCACAAAAATAAAGCTTGTAGCAACAAATAGCTCCACCTGGGGCTATTACAATGTTGTGACAGGTGAAAATCCCAAAGTATGGCGTCGACCGCAAGGTGTGTGGCATCGGGCCCGTAATCACACAGACCCCAAAGAACAGTACCTTGGCAAACGATGAAAACAAAGACGGTGCACAGCATCGGGAGGTGATCCTTCATTGGTGCTGGGGGGTGTCGATTCCTTACGACCACAAGGGAGATGAGGCGTCAGTTCCATTTTGCGATGCAGGGGAGGTGAAGCATTTGTTCCTTACTGTTGCCGGGGAGGTGACATCGCGGTGGCGTCAAGGCGTCGGTTCCTTACAACGATGCGGGGTCGATGGATTGGGCAGTGGCGTCCGCTCCATTAGGGCGTAGGAGCGCCGCCCCACTGCTTTCTCGCAGTGCGAGAAGCAGAAAATAAAATGGTATTTTAAATACCATTTTATATTCTGCTTCTCGCGCTGCGAGAAGGCAGAAGGCAGGGGTATGCCTGGTTGGGGGCGGGCGGAAGGGTATGCCTGGTTGGGGGCGGGCGGGTCAGGGAGGAGTGGCTTGCACCACTCTCAGTGCCCTGACTGTTTGGTCGGCCCTGGGGCCGACCAAAGCAGTCATGCGCACTCTACATTTTCTCTATGTAGGCTGCATGCAGCCTACATAGAGAAAATGGCCTCCCTACAGGTGCCCGGCTGGGCGCTGTCCGGAACCCCCCACCAATCACAACGCTGCCATTGCAGCGTTGTGATTGGCTTACAGGAGGGGAGGGAGCATGCCTGTTCCTGTTCAGGAGCAGCAGAGGCGGCGCGGGACCCGACCCAGGAGTAGAGGCGGCGCGGGACCCGGTCTGGTAAGTTTCCATTTTATTTTTATTTTAACGCCTCCCCCCCCACGGTAACCCCCGCGCGACCCCCCGCGAGTATTGCGAGCCGCGACTGCCCACTACGTGTGGGGAAGTTTCACATTACTGCGTCACGAGGGAGCGCCGCATGACATCTTGGCTGTTGTACAACCCTGAATAAATGTTTCACTAATCTTTCCCCGCACAGCGCGCAACAGATGTTCTTTGATATGGTATCTGGAGCACCGGCAGTTCCGTGGCGTGATTTCTCAGGCTTGCTGGCAGACACGTTCAGCAGTTTATGAATGGCAGTTAAGCTGCATGTTTTCCTTTAAATAGCTAGTAACACGTTTATGTTTTTTAATTGTTTTTGGTAATTATGTTGAGTGCCTGCAACACCTGCAGTAACGATCATTTCGTAAGCACGCAAAAACGCTGAATGCAGTGAGAAGTCACAAAGCAGTTTTAGGCAGTAATTCCTTTCCATTTTTTTTATTCCATACCCAGAAAATACCGTTTACAAGAATAAATATCGACTAATCAGATCATAAAGCAGTTAAATACAGTACACAAGAATAAATATCGACTAATCAGAGCATAAAGCAGTTAATACAGTACACAGCGATTCAAAAAAACATCAACATCATATATCACATAATCCAAGTTAAGAACGATTGCTAAAATAAAATTTGACAGCTTTGGAATTCTGAGAGTTAAAACCAAGCATAAAAGTCATGAAGTCTTACAATTCATTCTTACGATGTACAGCTAATAGGTTTGTGCAAAAATGCAAATACAGATAATTCCCTTAGAAAAATAGGCACCATGGAAACCTGAACCAGCATAACAATATTTGCTAAAACATGGCATATACAATTTAGAGATTACTGAATTAAACCCAGGCAAGATAGTATTGTACTTCAACCTTATAGGACACAAGACCCTTGAAACTCTATTCTTCTCACTTGGCTGGAGCATTCAAATGGGGAAACCTTCCATCTCCCTACTTACTATCCCCTGGCTTCTCTGCTCCATTCAGAAATAAGTGCCCATATTTTCCTCTCCCGAGTTCTGGCCTGCCTGCCCCTACATGTATACAAAGCCGTCTCTTGATTATACACTCCGAGAAGCCTAGCAAGCCACATCTGCAATGTCGGAGGTTCTACATCTTTCCATCTGGTGGCTAACATTATCCTAAATATTGCTGTTCCCAAAAATAAGCAATATTCCTGTGCGGTATTGAGCCCCAAGGAGCTATCATATCCTAAAATCAGCAATGTAGGGGTCAGTTCCAACCTAGAGCCAAATAATCCTTCCCAAAAACCAAGCAACCCTTTTTTTAATAGGGACAATTTATCACAATCATAAAACATATGTATCAATGTGGCCGGTCCTGCCCCACTTCTGGGACATTTATCATCTGGCCTTTTTCCCCAAATAAATAATTTAGAAGGTGTAAAATATAAAATTAAATTAAATATAGTTTTATACAATTGTGCCTTTAAGCTTGTGGATAAAAGTATTTTGGCAGTTAAAGATAAGCTCATATAAATATCCACATCTGGCAGTAATTCCTTTCCAACACTCAAACAATATGTTGAACGGGAACACCTAAACTCGCCACTGGGAGGCACTGCAATCGATCGCTGGAATGTCTTCCTAGTAAAGAGTTGCATTCTCGTTGATAAGCAGCATTGATTCACGTTGTTTGGAGGGAATGTTCATCAGCATTTCAAAAGAAATCGAGGCTAAGAAAAAAAAAATGGCGTTTCGCACATGTCAATGGACCTAGCTCTTACAATCAGCTACGGGCCCTTGGCTGTCTCTAAAGTGAATTTTCCTCGGAATCCCCTTCCTCCTCTCGCGTCTGTAATAGGAAAGCCAGTAGCACGTTTTATGTGTGTGCGGGATATTCCATTTATGTTGGTGGGCGTTTGAGCTATGTTTGCTTTCTGTTTCACGTTTATTGTGAGTGTTCGGGATGTTCCATTGGGTTTACAAGTGTATCAGTATGTTCAAAAGTTAATATGGGTAAATGATAACATCAGCATACGTAAATATTGTCCTCTATAGCTCATAAAAATTGGCAATTTCTTAAATGATAGATAATTAAATCGTATTGCTTTATTAACCTTCCTGCTTCCTCAAATTTGCTTAAAAATGCACCTTTTCTCCACTCTTTTTTCAAAATTTTCTTGGGGGGAGAACCCCCCCCAAACCCCCAGTAGGTTGCTCAGGCTCGCTCAATACGCTCGCTCGCCACAGTGCAGTACAGCAATAATTTTAGGCCTCACCACTTTCAAATGTCACCAGCTGCCACTGGGATTGGGGAGGTCACTCATGTCAGGTATGGGCTCCGCGATGATGAAGCACCGGCATCAGTGAGGTCGGGGCTACGGTGCGTGTCGGGGTGGTGCATCGTGCATGCCACTAGCGGTGCCCACGGCTTTGTTGCAGGTCGTGGCATCGCTCGCTGGCGTCGGTGTTGCTATTTCCCTCTGTGGTGGCTGAAACAGCAGTTCCAGGTGCAGGAGGACAGAGGAAATGAAGTCTTTGTGTCCCTAACACGACAGAACAGGAGGCAAGCCCTACACCAAGCCCTTGGAGATCTTCTTCAAGCAGGATACACAGCACAGTTCAGTCTTTGTCCTCCCTTGGCAGAAACAGCCACTGCAGGCCAACCCCACACAGCACACAGCACAAGGGCAGTACTTCTCCTTCAGCTTTTGCAGCTTTTCTCCTTGCAGAGGTTCTTCTTGAGTCTAGAAGTAATCTAAAGTTCTGGGGTCTGGCCCCCATATTTATACCACATTCCCCTTTGTTCTCTTGTGACAGAGAGTCTCTTAGCTCAGTCCAAGCTCCTCTCTGGTCCAGCTTCCTGGCAGTAGGTGGAGACAGCAATGTGCAAGGCAGACCAGGCCTATTCGGGTGCAAGGAAATCTCTTCCCACTACTCTAAATGCAGCCCAGGTCTATTCAGACCAGCCCTGACTCATCCAAGAAAGGCAGGACACACATCAACCCTCCCCGACCAGTGGCTTTCTGCAGTGAATGCACATCCCCAACCCCTGTCACTCCAAAACCACACAGTCAATCCACAACTCAGCAGAGGCACATAGGATGACTAAGCAAGAAAATGCCTACTTTATAAAAGTGGCATTTTCAAACCCACAATTCAAAAACCATCTTTGCTAAAAGCTTTGTTATTAATTCTGAGTTCAGAGAACATAAACTCCTTCTTCCCATATTGTCCCCATGAGAAGTTATACTTGTAAGATGTTACAAAGTAACTCCCATGCTATCCTATGGGACAGATAGCCTTGCAATAGTGAAAAACAAAATACGCCGTATTTCACTAACAGGATATGTCACACACCCAGGACATGTCCTACCTTTCACATACACTGCACCCTGTCCATGGGGGTACCTTGGGCCTACCTTAGGGGTGACATGTAAGAAAAAGGAAGGTTAGGGCCTGGCAAGTGGGTGCACTTGCCAGGTCGACATGGCAGTTAGAAACTGCGCGCAGACACTGCAGTGGCAGGTCTGAGAACCCTTTGAAAGGATGCTGTTTGTGTGTGTGCCACAATTAGTGCTGCAGGCCCACTAGCAGCATTTGATTTACAGACCCTGGGCACATACCGTGCACTGTACTAGGGACTTACTAGTAAATCAAATAAGTCAATCATGGAAACACCAATCCATATACATAATTTACATAGGGAGCGCTTGCACTTTGGCACTGATCAGCAGTGGCAAAGTGTCCAAAGCATCTAGACCAGCAAAAAATAAATCCATCACACAACAAAAATACAGGAGTCAGAGGCAAAAAGACTGAGGAAACCATGCCAAGGATGCCAGGTCTAACAGCAAATCCTTCATATTTTGTCTCAAATTGCGAATTGGATTGAATATCATAAAAAGTATTCACCACAGCGAGTTGGAGTGCTTTTTGAATGTCATCTTTGTTTTACGAATTAACTTGTTTTTATACCGATTTTTTTCTTTTTTCACTAGCTGAATCAATTTGTTTCCACGTTTTGCCACAATGGTACGTGTCCATAAAAAGGTGCCATAAAAAGGTGAAACTATGGTATTTTGTATTACAAGAAAATAGGATTTGGGGCAGGAGGCATGAAGAACCTTCACATGTCCCAAGTAATGTTTTCATAGATATCCATGCAGTGAGCAGTGCAGGTCAGTGTAAACTTGGTGTGGTCATACATCACAATGCTTCATCATCTAGGAACAGGAGATACTCCTTCTAGGCATGAAAACTGAAAAAAGATCTGGTTGTATTTCCCCTTCTAAGCTAAGGTCTGGGGAGAGTGTGGCAGGAAATGATACTCCAAGCAGTACCGTGCTGAGAGGGATGGAACCTGCACCCTGATGCTACTCTCTGGAAATGTAGGAGTGAGCTGTGACTGAGGTGGTGGCCTTTGCAGTATACAGCTGGGAGGCATTTACCTCCCACCACACCTGGTTATCCATTCTTTTGAGGTTTCTGGCTTTCCATGTCTGTCCAGGGACCGGGCAATTAGCATTATGGCTTGCCGCCCATAATAATGAGCTAGAGAGGCCTTCCTGATGCTTCTCTGGGGCTTGGATACTGCTGTAGTCCAGTCTTGTAGAGCTGAGAGGGGCCAGCGAAGTAAGACCCCTATAGCGCATGGGTGCTAGTGGCTGGAGAGGACAAGGGCTGGCAATGGGGCTGACATCGCTATGGTGCTGACCTCTCTCACACAATGTACCACAATGTGCCATTTTACTGCTTCTAATTAATTTTAGGGTTATTTAATTCATATGCCGACGAGAAAATGTGTAGGTGTAAATAAGCCTTTACTGCTGGCAGCGCACAGTGCAGGCACATGTTTACGTCCACACTTGTACTGTTTCAGAATGTACTGGCTCTGTAATTGTTAGAGTAGGTGTACGGAAGCGAAAACTACTCGTTTCTCCAGAATTAATTGCTTTTGCAATTTTTTAAATTGTATTATATATACTTTTAATTAAAATTAAAATTACAAGCATAGCAAATCTATGTTTACATAGCCACAATAATAAATAGCATTTTAAGCAATAACCAAACATAACCTCCTACCCAGACACACAACAATAACCTAATGTTTCCATTTATTAAAGGACACCCAACATAAATCCTGGAAAAAGGTAAAGGAGAAACGTCACACAGGACAAATAAGAATTGCTAAAAGTAGTCAACAACAGGAACGAAAGATAGTGCCCATCACGAGTATAGGAAACAGCCTCAACCTGATGAAGTATGCATGCTATCCAATGTTCACCACATGCAATCATACTTGAGTCCTACCTCTCCTTTAAGATGCATGACTGTGTCAGACTCACAAAGCGTTACCATAGCCTATTGCCACTCCTCTCCCATGTGCTACTGATTCCACATACAACCTTCCCAGTTTGGCTGTGGTTACCTTGCAAGACCTACAGCCACAGTTATGAGTGATAGCGGCTTAACCCTGTTTGGTATTGCTCATTTCATTGTGCTAGATTCAAAATATTGGATTGTAAATTAATACATTTTAATTACTAAAATGCTTCCTGCTTAGGATGATGCATAGGAATACCAAGTAAAATACACGTAGACAATTAGGCATTTTTTAATTCCAGAACAACCCTATTTTTTATTTATGGACAAACCACAACTCTGGATCATTTGTAGGGTCATCTGTAGGCGGTGTGGTTTAACCTTATACTTAAATGTGTGTTTGCCTTGGGAAGCTCCATCCTTTCAACAATAGAATTCCAGAGTTGAATATGTCTCCTGGAACAGTCCCATAGCAAGTGACCTACTGAACCACTACCTTATCCACAAGACCTGTCAAGAGCAGAATCTGCTAGTCCTAAACTACACACCCGCCCTGCAGACCTGGATGATCAAAACAAAATGGTTCAATGCCCAAAACGAAGCATTAAGTCGACTTAACTACAAGCTGGATTCAAATGTTGGTCTGTCTTTTCCAGGTTCACCTCTTCTGACCACATAGGTTTTATCTTTTCAAAACTCCTGTATACATTCACTTTATGAATCATGAGCTTATGAACAACTATGGCTGAAATATGTTTTTTCGTAAACACTAAAAAATGTCTGGCTCTAGATAGATACACTGCAGTTCCTCACTCCTTCTAAGCAAGACTTGTACCTCAGAAACACGATAATAA
Source organism: Calotriton arnoldi (assembly GCA_963921515.1). NCBI lineage: Eukaryota > Metazoa > Chordata > Amphibia > Caudata > Salamandridae > Calotriton > Calotriton arnoldi. The sequence continues at coordinate 1,084,964 of CAWUFW010004902.1, read as the reverse complement.
CCAATCCAATCCAATCTTCAACCACTATGCCACTAACCTTCAAAATTCATGCTAAACCCAATTCTCTATTTTTATTATTCATTTTCCGAACAGTATTACTCCAAATGGGTGCCCCTAGATACAAAAAATAAACAAAAACAATACCCCATTATTTCTTGTAGAACAACCAGTGAATTCACTATCCTTTCCATTGAAAAAAGACATCTAATTAAAAAGGTAAGGACTTTACAATTTTAAATAATCAACTTAAAAAGGAACAAACTCTCTCTCTGGGTGCCTAGATGTCCTCATGATATACTACTTCCGTGCAGGAGGAAGAATTTGATACCACTATTGCAGGACTAGATGCATGACTGTTAATTTTAGTTGTAGGAGGGCTGCACTAGGTGACAGCCCACTGGGTGCAAGTGACAGAGACCTCTATGCTGGGTATGAATGTCTGAGAGCTGAAACTGAATGCAAAGGAGCATATCCGCTCAGAAAGACACCTACAGGTGTCACTTTCATCTCAAACAATCATAACTGGAGTGGGATGTATTCCTCCAACAGGGAAAGTAGTTTAATGAATTTATCAATCTTGAACCTGGGTGACAAATTCGGAGAACCTTTTCAATGATGCATTAGAGCATTGGAGCACTGGATTAATTTAGATTCATGATGCATTATACACGTAACTGAGGATCGGGCTCTTTTGAGCCTGCTTATATTTCAGCCCAGATATGAACATCCGCAAACACAGTGCCATTTTTTTCCACAAAGAATTTGTCTACACCACAGTTGAACAGATGCCTATTTTTTCAAATCTCACAAAAACCCTCCTTGGTTCCTATTGTCCACTAAATGCCAACAACCATTAGCAAAGCAAATAGATCTGGCACTGGCTACCAGCCTCTTGGCACTGCCAATGCTTGTTTCGTTTTGTCATAATTTTTCAAAAATGTTCTTGTTGCGGAAACTGCTAGGCATTTACCAATCTAAAACAATGGCTCAAAACACACATTGCCTTAGAAATCCCTGGGCCTTATTTACAAGAAATGACGTATCGCTGCTGCAGCGCAGCGATGCGTCAAAATCACTTATGAAACGCTGCATAATCTTTTTGCAACATGGATGCTCCATATTTACGGTATGGCACACCATGTCGTAAGCTGCGAGCTATGTAAAAACTAAAAGGACTGTGGCGCCGGCATTATGGCGCTGCAAAAGCTGACGCATCTGCCGTAAAAGTGTCATAAGACAGAATAGCTTCACGTAACGCAAGCCAAACAACCTTAGTGCCACTTTTTACTGCGTAAAAACATAAAAAATGGATAAAAAACAACGCTAATTCAAAAAAATTAAACCTGATTTTACTGAAGGCAGCCATGGAGCAGGGAGAAGAAACCAGCAGCCGGGACAACAACCCCAACAACCATAGCACCAGCCAGGATGTCCAGGCAGACTTCCTGGAGAAGAGGAAGAGGAAGTGCAACTTTAGTGTGGAGGAGAATGAGATCCTGATCACAGAAGTGACAGACCACCAACACCAGCTGTTTGTCTCCTAAAAATTGCCATTTTCAAAGAAATAAGCCATTTGACAGTGCGTACTGGCCAAGGTCAACAGCATGGGACAAGTGAAGAGGACAGTGACCGAATTGAGGTAACGCTGGCATAACATAAAGCGCAGGACAAAGGAAAAAATGGCAAACAACCTGAAGGCAGCAATGCAGACTGGAGGAGGGAGCCTGGATGCCCAGGAGGAGTGGGTGGCAGCTGTCTTTCCAGAGGATGTGGCGGCAGGAGTTTCCAGGACAAGACAGTGCCGCCCCAGGAGGAACATTAACCCCTTCGCTGCTAGGCCTTTTCCCCCCCTGTGCTAAGCCTTTTTTTGGCTATTTGGGGTAGTGCGCGCTTAGGCCCCTGTAACCTTTTGACCACATAAGGTATCCACGCCAAATTTGCGTCCTTTTTTCCTAACATCATGGGGATTGTAAAGGTACCCAGGGTTTGTGGATTCCCCTGGAGGGGACCCAGAAATTAGCCAAAATACAGCAACATTTTGTTTTTTTGGGGAAAAATGCGAAAAAGGGCTACAGATGAAAGCGTCTTGTTTTTTCCTGCAAATGGCATCAAAAAGGGGTTGTGGTGCTGAAATCACCATCTTCCCAGCTTTCAGGGACAAGCAGACTTTTGTCAGAAAACCAACTTTTTTACACAGTTTTGGCATTTTTCTGGGACATAGCCTATTTTTGCTATTTTTTGTGCTTTCAACCTCCTTCCAGTTAATGGTAGAAATGGGTATGAAACCAATAATGGATCCTGAAAAGCCATACATTTCTGAAACGTAGACAAAATTCTGAATTCAGCAAGGGGTCATTTGTGTAGATCCTTAAAGTTTTCCTTATAGAAACTAACAGTTAAATGAAGGAAAAATTGAAAATTAGTTGAAAAAAACAGCCATTTGTGTCAACGTTTTCACCTGTAACTTCTTCTAATTATGACAGCTATTTGAAAGCAATATACCGTTATATCCGGTGGACCTTTCTGGTTGTGGGGATATATAGGACTTGTAGGTTCACCAAGAACCCGACGAACCCAGAGCCAATAACTGAGCAGCATCTTGCAATCGTTTTTTATTATGTACCGGGTATATAGCAATTATTTTGGGAAAATGTATACATGGAAAAATTGTTATGAAAGACACCTATGTATTTCTGAAATGGGAACAAAATGTAGATTTTAGAAACAGTAGATATTTGCACATTTCCGAAATTGGGAGTACCCATACTAGCATGAGAATTATAGGTCATTTTTCAAAATGACTTATGTTTTACACATTGTCTTTCATTTGGAAGGCAGAAATGCATCGAAAGTCAATAGGTAATAACAGTTTCTCTACAATTCTGTGTTACCCTAAGTCTCCCGATAAAATGGTACCTCACTTGTGTGGGTAGGCCTTGTGCCCACAACAGGAAATGGCTCAAAATGCAACGTGGACGTACCACATTTTCACAATGAAAAATTACCCTTTTTTGCAAAGTGCCTAGCTGTAGTTTTTGAACCCTAGCTCTGCGGGCACTTAGGGAAACCTAGCAAACCTATACATTTTTGAAAACTAGACACCCAGGGGAATTCAGGATGGGGTGACTTGACTGGCTCTCACCAGGTTCTGTTACCCAGAATCCCTTGCAAACCTAAAAATTGGTAAAAAAGCACATTTTCCTAACTTTTCTGTGGTGGAAAGTTCTGGAATCTGCGTGGATCCACAAAATTCCACCCACCCCGCGTTCCCCAAGGTCTTCCGAAAAAAATGGTACCTCACTTGTGTGGGTAGGCCTAGTGCCCACGACAGGAAGCAGCGCAAAACGCAACGTGGACGCACCACATTTTCACAGTGAAGAAATGACCCTTTTTTGCAAAGTGCCTAGCTGTAGTTTTTTAACCCTAGCTCTGCCGGCACCTAGGGAAACCTAGCAAACCTATACATTTTTGGAAACTAGACACCCAGGGAATCCAGGATTGGGTGACTTGACTGCCTCCCACCAGGTTCTGTTACCCAGAATTCCTCGCAAACCTAAAATATTGTCAAAAAAACACATTTTTCCCACATTTCTGTGGTGGAAAGTTCTGGAATCTGCGTGGATCCACAAAATTCCACCCACCCCGCGTTCCCCAAGGTCTTCCGAAAAAAATGGTACCTCACTTGTGTGGGTAGGCCTAGTGCCCGCGACAGAAAGCAGCGCAAAACGCAACGTGGATGCACCACATTTTCACAGTGAAAAATGACCCTTTTTTTGCAAAGTGCCTAGCTGTAGTTTTTCAACCCTAGCTCTGCCGGCACCTAGGTAAACCTAGCAAACCTATACATTTTTGGAAACTAGACACCCAGGGGAATCCAGGATGGGGTGACTTGACTGCCTCCCACCAGGTTCTGTTACCCAGAATTCCTCGCAAACCTAAAAAATTGTCAAAAAAAACACATTTTCCCCACATTTCTGTGGTGGAAAGTTCTGTAATCTGCGTGGATCCACAAATTTCCACCCACCCCGCGTTCCCCAAAGTCTTACGAGAAAAATGGTACCTCACTTGTGTGGGTCGGCCTAGTGCCCGCGACAGGAAACGGCGCAAAACGCAACGTGGTCACACCTCAATTTCGCAGTGAAAAATGACCCTTTTTTGGCAAAGTGCCTAGCTGTAGTTTTTGAACCCTAGCTCTACCGGCACCTAGGGAAACCTAGCAAACCTATACATTTTTGAAAACTAGACACACAGGGGAATCCAGGATGGGGTGACTTGACTGCCTCCTACCAGGTTCTGTTACCCAGAATCCCTCGCAAACCTAAACAATTGTCAAAAAAACCACATTTTCCCCACATTTCTGTGGTGGAAAGTTCTGGAATCTGCGTGGATCCACAAATTTCCACCCACCCCGCGTTCCCCAAAGTCTTACGAGAAAAAGGGTACCTCACTTGTGTGGGTCGGCCTAGTGCCTGCGCAGGAAACGGCGCAAAACGCAACGTGGTCACACCTCAATTTCGCAGTGAAGAATGACCCTTTTTTGGCAAAGTGCCTAGCTGTAGTTTTTGAACCCTAGCTCTGCCGGCACCTATGTAAACCTAGCAAACCTATACATTTTTGAAAACTAGACACCAAGGGGAATCCAGAATGGGATGACTTGACTGCCTCCCACCAGGTTCTGTTACCCAGAATCCCTTGCAAACCTAAATAATTGCCCAAAAAAACACATTTTCCCCACATTCCTGTGGTGGAAAGTTCTGGAATCTGCGTGGATCCACAAATTTCCACCCACCCTGTGTTCCCCAAAGTCTTATGAGAAAAATGGTACCTCACTTGTGTGGGTCGGCCTAGCGCCTGCGACAGGAAACGACGCAAAACGCAACGTGGTCACACTTCAATTTCGCAGTGAAAAATGACCCTTTTTTGGCAAAGTGCCTAGGTGTAGTTTTTGAACCCTAGCTCTGCCGGCACCTAGGTAAACCTAGCAAACCTATACATTTTTGGAAACTAGACACCCAGGGGAATCCAGGATGGAGTGACTTGACTGCCTCCCACCAGGTTCTGTTACCCAGAATTCCTCGCAAACCTAAACAATTGTCAAAAAAACCACATTTTCCCCACATTTCTGTGGTGGAAAGTTCTGTAATCTGCGTGGATCCACAAATTTCCACCCACCCCGCGTTCCCCAAAGTCTTACGAGAAAAATGGTAGCTCACTTGTGTGGGTCGGCCTAGTGCCCGCGACAGGAAACGGCGCAAAACGCAACGTGGTCACACCTCAATTTCGCAGTGAAAAATGACCCTTTTTTGGCAAAGTGCCTAGCTGTAGTTTTTTAACCCTAGCTCTGCCGGCACCTAGGGAAACCTAGCAAACCTATACATTTTTGAAAACTAGACACACAGGGGAATCCAGGATGGGGTGACTTGACTGCCTCCCACCAGGTTCTGTTACCCAGAATCCCTCGCAAACCTAAAATATTGTCAAAAAAACCACATTTTCCCCACATTTCTGTGGTGGAAAGTTCTGGAATCTGCGTGGATCCACAAATTTCCACCCACCCCGCGTTCCCCAAAGTCTTACGAGAAAAAGGGTACCTCACTTGTGTGGGTAGGCCTAGTGCCTGCGACAGGAAACGAGCGCAAACGCATAGCGTGGTCACACCTCAATTTCGCAGTGAAAAATGACCCTTTTTTGGCAAAGTGCCTAGCTGTAGTTTTTGAACCCTAGCTCTGCCGGCACCTATGGAAACCTAGCAAACCTATACATTTTTGAAAACTAGACACCCAGGGGAATCCAGAATGGGATGACTTGACTGCCTCCCACCAGGTTCTGTTAACCAGAATCCCTTGCAAACCTAAATAATTGCCCAACAAAACACATTTTCCCCACATTCCTGTGGTGGAAAGTTCTGGAATCTGCGTGGATCCACAAATTTCCACCCACCCTGTGTTCCCCAAAGTCTTATGAGAAAAATGGTACCTCACTTGTGTGGGTCGGCCTAGTGCCTGCGACAGGAAACGGCGCATAAACGCATACGTGGTCACACTTCAATTTCGCAGTGAAAAATGACCCTTTTTTGGCTAAGTGCCTAGGTGTAGTTTTTGAACCCTAGCTCTGCCGGCACCTAGGGAAACCTAGCAAACCTATACATTTTTGAAAACTAGACACCCAGGGGAATCCAGCATGGGGTGACTTGACTGCCTCCCACCAGGTTCTGTTACCCAGAATCCCTTGCAAACCTAAACAATTGTCAAAAAAACCACATTTTCCCCACATTTCTGTGGTGGAAAGTTCTGGAATCTGCGTGGATCCACAAATTTCCACCCACCCCGGGTTCCCCAAAGTCTTCCTAGAAAAATGGCACCTCACTTGTGTGGGTCGGCCTAGTGCCCGCGACAGGGAACGGCGCAAAACGCAACGTGGTCACACCTCAATTTCTCAGTGAAAAATGACCCTTTTTTTGCAAAGTGCCTAGCTGTAGTTTTTGAACCCTACCTCTGCCAACACCTAGGGAAACCTAGCAAACCTATATATTTTTGAAAACTAGACACCCAGGGGAATCCAGGATGGGGTGACTTGAATGCCTCCCACCAGGTTCTGTTACCCAGAATCCCTTGCAAACCTAAAAAATTGTCCAAAAAAACACATTTTCGCCACATTTCTGTGGTGGAAAGTTCTGGAATCTGCGTGGATCCACAAATTTCCACCCACCCCGTGTTCCCCAAAGTCTTATGAGAAAAATGGTACCTCACTTGTGTGGGTCGGCCTAGTGCCTACGACAGGAAACGACGCAAAACGCAACGTGGTCACACTTCAATTTCGCAGTGAAAAATGACCCTTTTTTGGCAAAGTGCCTAGGTGTAGTTTTTGAACCCTAGCTCTGCCGGCACCTAGGGAAACCTAGCAAACCTATACATTTTTGAAGACTAGACACCCAGGGGAATCCAGGATGGAGTGACTTGACTGCCTCCCACCAGATTCTGTTACCCAGAATCCCTCGCAAACCTAAACATTTGTCAAAAAAACACATTTTCCCCACATTTCTGTGGTGGAAAGTTCTGGAATCTGCGTGGATCCACAAATTTCCACCCACCCCGCGTTCCCCAAAGTCTTACGAGAAAAATGGTACCTCACTTGTGTGGGTCGGCCTAGTGCCTGCGACAGGAAACGGCACAAAACGCAATGTGGTCACACCTCAATTTCGCAGTGAAAAATGACCCTTTTTTGGCAAAGTGGCTAGCTGTAGTTTTTGAACCCTAGCTCTGCCGGCACCTAGGGAAACCTAGAAAACCTATACATTTTTGAAAACTAGACACCCAGGGGAATCCAGAATGGGGTGACTTGACTGCCTCCCACCAGGTTCTGTTACCCAGAATCCCTTGCAAACCTAAATAATTGCCCCAAAAAACACATTTTCCCCACATTCCTGTGGTGGAAAGTTCTGGAATCTGCGTGGATCCACAAATTTCCACCCACCCTGTGTTCCCCAAAGTCTTATGAGAAAAATGGTACCTCACTTGTGTGGGTCGGCCTAGTGCCTGCGACAGGAAACGACGCAAAACGCAACGTGGTCACACTTCAATTTCGCAGTGAAAAATGACCCTTTTTTGGCAAAGTGCCTAGGTGTAGTTTTTGAACCCTAGCTCTGCCGGCACCTAGGGAAACCTAGCAAACCTATACATTTTTGAAAACTAGACACCCAGGGGAATCCAGCATGGGGTGACTTGACTGCCTCCCACCAGGTTCTGTTACCCAGAATCCCTTGCAAACCTAAACAATTGTAAAAAAAAACACATTTTCCCCACATTTCTGTGGTGGAAAGTTCTGGAATCTGCGTGGATCCACAAATTTCCACACACCCCGGTTTCCCCAAAGTCTTCCAAGAAAAATGGTACCTCACTTGTGTGGGTCGGCCTAGTGCCCACGACAGGAAACGGCGCAAAACGCAACGTGGTCACACCTCAATTTCTCAGTGAAAAATGACCCTTTTTTTGCAAAGTGCCTAGCTGTAGTTTTTTAACCCTACCTCTGCCGGCACCTAGGGAAACCTAGCAAACCTATATATTTTTGAAAACTAGACACCCAGGGGAATCCAGGATGGGGTGACTTGAATGCCTCCCACCAGGTTCTGTTACCCAGAATCCCTTGCAAACCTAAAAAATTGTCCAAAAAAACACATTTTCCCCACATTTCTGTGGTGGAAAGTTCTGGAATCTGCGTGGATCCACAAATTTCCACCCACCCCGTGTTCCCCAGGTCTTATGAGAAAAATGGTACCTCACTTGTGTGGGTCAGCCTAGTGCCTGCGACAGGAAACGACGCAAAACGCAACGTAGTCACACTTCAATTTCGCAGTGAAAAATGACCCTTTTTTGGCAAAGTGCCTAGGTGTAGTTTTTGAACCCTAGCTCTGCCGGCACCTAGGGAAACCTAGCAAACCTATACATTTTTGAAAACTAGACACCCAGGGGAATCCAGGATGGGGTGACTTGACTGCCTCCCACCAGGTTCTGTTACCCAGAATACCTTGCAAACCTAAAAAAATTGTCAAAAAAAACACATTTTCCCCACATTTCTGTGGTGGAAAGTTCTGGAATCTGTGTGGATCCACAAATTTCCACACACCCCGCGTTCCCCAAAGTCTTCCGAGAAAAATGGTACCTCACTTGTGTGGGTCGGCCTAGTGCCTGCGACAGGAAACGGCACAAAACGCAATGTGGTCACACCTCAATTTCGCAGTGAAAAATGACCCTTTTTGGCAAAGTGGCTAGCTGTAGTTTTTGAACCCTAGCTCTGCCGGCACCTAGGGAAACCTAGCAAACCTATACATTTTTAAAAACTAGACACCCAGGGGAATCCAGGATGGGGTGACTTGACTGCCTCCCACCAGGTTCTGTTACCCAGAATCCCTTGCAAACCTAAAAAATTGCCAAAAAAACACATTTTCCCCACATTCCTGTGGTGGAAAGTTCTGGAATCTGCATGGATCCACAAATTTCCACCCACCCTGTGTTCCCCAAAGTCTTATGAGAAAAATGGTACCTCACTTGTGTGGGTCGGCCTAGTGCCTGCGACAGGAAACGATGCAAAACGCAACGTGGTCACACTTCAATTTCGCAGTGAAAAATGACCCTTTTTTGGCAAAGTGCCTAGGTGTAGTTTTTGAACCCTAGCTCTGCCGGCACCTAGGGAAACCTAGCAAACCTATACATTTTTGAAAACTAGACACCCAGGGGAATCCAGGATGGGGTGACTTGACTGCCTCCCACCAGGTTCTGTTACCCAGAATACCTTGCAAACCTAAAAAATTGTCAAAAAACACATTTTCCCCACATTTCTGTGGTGGAAAGTTCTGGAATCTGTGTGGATCCACAAATTTCCACACACCCCGCGTTCCCCAAAGTCTTCCGAGAAAAATGGTACCTCACTTGTGTGGGTCGGCCTAGTGCCTGCGACAGGAAACGGCACAAAACGCAATGTGGTCACACCTCAATTTCGCAGTGAAAAATGACCCTTTTTTGGCAAAGTGGCTAGCTGTAGTTTTTTAACCCTAGCTCTGCCGGCACCTAGGGAAACCTAGCAAACCTATACATTTTTAAAAACTAGACACCCAGGGGAATCCAGAATGGGGTGACTTGACTGCCTCCCACCAGGTTCTGTTACCCAGAATCCCTTGCAAACCTAAAAAATTGCCAAAAAAAACACATTTTCCCCACATTCCTGTGGTGGAAAGTTCTGGAATCTGCATGGATCCACAAATTTCCACCCACCCTGTGTTCCCTAAAGTCTTATGAGAAAAATGGTACCTCACTTGTGTGGGTCGGCCTAGTGCCTGCGACAGGAAACGATGCAAAACGCAACGTGGTCACACTTCAATTTCGCAGTGAAAAATGACCCTTTTTTGGCAAAGTGCCTAGGTGTAGTTTTTGAACCCTAGCTCTGCCGGCACCTAGGGAAACCTAGCAAACCTATACATTTTTGAAAACTAGACACCCAGGGGAATCCAGGATGGGGTGACTTGACTGCCTCCCACCAGGTTCTGTTACCCAGAATCCCTTGCAAACCTAAAAAATTGTCCAAAAAACACATTTCCCCCACATTTCTGTGGTGGAAAGTTCTGGAATCTGCGTGGATCCACAAATTTCCACCCACCCCGTGTTCCCCAAAGTCTTATGAGAAAAATGGTACCTCACTTGTGTGGGTCGGCCTAGTGCCTGCGACAGGAAACGACGCAAAACACAACGTGGTCACACTTCAATTTCGCAGTGAAAAATGACCCTTTTTTGGCAAAGTGCCTAGGTGTAGTTTTTGAACCCTAGCTCTGCCGGCACCTAGGGAAACCTAGCAAACCTATACATTTCTGAAAACTAGACACCCAGGGGAATCCAGGATGGGGTGACTTGACTGTCTGCCACCAGGTTCTGTTACCCAGAATCCCTTGCAAACCTAAACAATTGTCAAAAAAACACATTTCCGCCACATTTCTGTGGTGGAAAGTTCTGGAATCTGTGTGGATCCACAAATTTCCACGCACCCCGCGTCCCCCAAAGTCTGCCGAGAAAAATGGTACCTCACTTGTGTGGGTTGGCCTAGTGCCCTCGACAGGAAACGGCGCAAAACGCAACGTGGTCACACCTCAATTTCGCAGTGAAAAATTACCCTTTTTTGCAAAGTGCCTAGCTGTAGTTTTTGAACCCTACCTCTGCCGGCACCTAGGGAAACCTAGCAAACCTATACATTTTTGAAAACTAGACAGCCAGGGGAATCCAGGATGGGGTGACTTGACAGCCTCCTACCAGGTTCTGTTACCCAGAATCCCTTGCAAACCTAAAAAATTGTCCAAAAAAACACATTTTCCCCACATTTCTGTGGTGGAAAGTTCTGGAATCTGCGTGGATCCACAAATTTCCACCCACCCCGTGTTCCCCAAAGTCTTATGAGAAAATGGTACCTCACTTGTGTGGGTCGGCCTAGTGCCTGCGACAGGAAACGACGCAAAACGCAACGTAGTCACACTTCAATTTCGCAGTGAAAAATGACCCTTTTTTGGCAAAGTGCCTAGGTGTAGTTTTTGAACCCTAGCTCTGCTGGCACCTAGGGAAACCTAGCAAACCTATACATTTTTGAAAACTAGACACCCAGGGGACTCCAGGATGGGGTGACTTGACTGCCTCCCACCAGGTTCTGTTACCCAGAATCCCTTGCAAACCTAAAAAACTGTCAAAAAAACCACATTTTCCCCACATTTCTGTGGTGGAAAGTTCTGGAATCTGTGTGGATCCACAAATTTCCACCCACCCCGCGGCCCCCAAAGTCTTCCGAGAAAAATGGTACCTCACTTGTGTGGGTCGGCCTAGTGCCCGCGACAGGAAACGGCGCAAAACGCAACGTGGTCAAACCTCAATTTCGCAGTGAAAAATGACCCTTTTTTTGCAAAGTGCCTAGCTGTAGTTTTTGAACCCTACCTCTGCCGGCACCTAGGGAAACCGAGCAAACCTATACATTTTTGAAAACTAGACACCCAGGGGAATCCAGGATGGGGTGATTTGACTGCCTCCCACCAGGTTCTGTTACCCAGAATCCCTTGCAAACCTAAAAAATTGTCCAAAAAAACACATTTTCCCCACATTTCTGTGGTGGAAAGTTCTGGAATCTGCGTGGATCCACAAATTTCTGCCCACCCCGCGTTCCCCAAAGTCTTACGAGAAAAATGGTACCTCACTTGTGTGGGTCGGCCTAGTGCCCTCACGGGAAACGGCGCAAAACGCAACGTGGTCACATCTCAATTTCTCAGTGAAAAATGACCCTTTTTTGGCAAAGTGCCTAGCTGTAGTTTGTGAACCCTAGCTCTGCCGGCACCTAGGGAAACCTACCAAACACACACATTTATGAAAAGTAGACACCCGGGGGCTTCCAGGGAGGTATGGCTTGCGTGGATCCCCCAACGTTTCCTTACCCAGAATCCCCTGCAAACCTCAATTTTAGCTGAAAAAATAACTTTTTTCACACATTTTTGTGTGGGAAAGTGTGGCATCACTGGCCTCACACAAATTTGCTACCACCCAGCGTTCCCCCAGGTCTTCCGATAAAAATGGTGCCTCACTTGTATGGGAGGCCCAAGTACCTGCGACAGGCAAGGGCCCAAAACGTAGTGAGGCGACATCAAAATTGCCTATCTCAAAACCACCTGGTTTTGCAAAGGGGGTCACCTGGGTTTTTGGCCCCGTGCTCGGCGGCCATCTAGGGAAACCTACCAAACCCACACATTTCTGAAACGTAGACACCCGGGGGCTTCCAGGGAGGTATGGCTTGCGTGGATCCCCCAACGTTTCCTTACCCAGAATCCTCTGCAAACCTCAATTTTAGCTGAAAAATTCACTTTTTTCACACATTTTTGTGTGGGAAAGTGTGGCATCACTAGCCTCACAAATTTCCTACCACTCAGCGTTCCCCCAGGTCTCCCGATAAAAATGGTGCCTCACTTGTGTGGGAGGCCCAAGTACCCGCGACAGGCAAGGGCCCAAAACGTAGTGAGGCGACATCAAAATTGCCTATCTCAAAACCACCTGGTTTTGCAAGGGAGTCACCTGGGTTTTGGCCCCGTGCTCGGTGGCCATCTAGGAAACCTACCAAACCCACACATTTCTGAAAAGTAGACACCCGGGGCTTCCAGGGAGGTATGGCTTGCGTGGATCCCCCAACGTTTCCTTACCCAGAATCCCTGCAAACCTCAATTTTAGCTGAAAAAATCATTTTTTTCGCACATTTTTGTGTGGGAAAGTGTGGCATCACTGTCCTCACACAAATTTCCTACCACCCAGCGTTCCCCCAGCTCTCCCGATAAAAATGGTGCCTCACTTGTGTGGGAGGCCCAAGTACCCGCGACAGGCAAGGGCCCAAAACGTAGTGAGGCGACATCAAAATTGCCTATCTCAAAACCACTTGGTTTTGCAAGGGGGGTCACCTGGGTTTTTGGCCCCGTGCTCGGCGGCCATCTAGGGAAACCTACCAAACCCACACATTTCTGAAAAGTAGACACCTTGGGGCTTCCAGGGAGGTATGGCTTGCATGGATCCCCCAACGTTTCCTTACCCAGAATCCCCTGCAAACCTCAATTTTAGCTGAAAAAATCACTTTTTTCAGACATTTTTATGTGGGAAAGTGTGGCATCACCGGGCTCACACAAATTTCCTACCACCCAGCAATCCCCCGGGTCTCCCGATAAAAATGATGCCTCACTCGTGTGGGAGGCCCAAGTAACCGCAACAGGCAAGGGCCCAAAACATTTTTTGATAGGCAATGTTGATGTTGCCTCAAAACGTTTTGTGTCCTTGCATGTCGTGGGTACTTGGGCCTCCCACACAAGTGAGGCACCATTTTTATCGGGAGACCAGGGGGACGCTGGGTGGTAGGAAATTGTGTGAGCCCAGTGATGCCACACTTTCCAACACAAAAATGTGTGAAAAAAGTGATTTTTTCAGCTAAAATTGAGGTTTGCAGGGGATTCTGGTAAGGAAACGTTGAGGGATCCATGCAACATACCTCCTGGAAGCTCCCAGGTGTCTACTTTTCAGAAATGTTTGGGTTTGGTAGGTTTCCCTAGATGGCCGCCGAGCACAAGGCCAAAACCCAGGTGACCCCTTGCAAAACCAGGTGGTTTTGAGATAGGCATTTTGATGTCGCCTCACTACGTTTTGGGCCCTTGCCTGTCGTGGGTACTTGGGCCTCCCACACAAGTGAGGCACCATTTTTATCGGGAGACCTGGGGGAACGCTGGGTGGTAGGAAATTTGTGTGAGCCAGTGATGCCACACTTCCCACTCAAAAATGTGTGAAAAAAGTGATTTTATTCAGCTAAAATTGAGGTTTGCAGGGGATTCTGTAAGGAAACGTTGGGGGATCCACGCAAGCCATACCTCCCTGGAAGCCCCGGATGTCTACTTTTCAGAAATGTGTGGGTTTGGTAGGTTTCCCTAGATGGCCGCTGAGCACGGGCCAAAACCCAGGTGACCCCTTGCAAAACCAGGTGGTTTTGAGATAGGCAATTTTGATGTCGCCTCACTACGTTTTGGGCCCTTGCCTGTCGCGGGTACTTGGGCCTCCCACACAAGTGAGGCACCATTTTTATCGGGAGACCTGGGGGAACGCTGGGTGGTAGGAAATTTGTGTGAGGCCAGTGATGCCACACTTTCCCACACAAAAATGTGTGAAAAAGTGATTTTTTCAGCTAAAATTGAGGTTTGCAGGGGATTCTGGGTAAGGAAACGTTGGGGGATCCACGCAAGCCATACCTCCCTGGAAGCCCCCGGATGTCTACTTTTCAGAAATGTGTGGGTTTGGTAGGTTTCCCTAGATGGCCGCTGAGCACGGGGCCAAAAACCCAGGTGACCACCCTTGCAAAACCAGGTGGTTTTGAGATAGGCCAATTTGATGTCGCCTCACTACGTTTTGGGCCCTTGCCTGTCGCGGGAACTTGGGCCTCCCACACAAGTGAGGCACCATTTTTATCGGGAGACCTGGGGAACGCTGGGTGGTAGGAAATTTGTGTGAGGCCAGTGATGCCACACTTTCCCACACAAAAATGTGTGAAAAAAGTGATTTTTTCAGCTAAAATTGAGGTTTGCAGGGGATTCTGGGTAAGGAAACGTTGGGGGATCCACGCAAGCCATACCTCCCTGGAAGCCCCGGGTGTCTACTTTTCAGAAATGTGTGGGTTTGGTAGGTTTCCCTAGATGGCCGCCGAGCACGGGGCCAAAACCCAGGTGACCCCCTTGCAAAACCAGGTGGTTTTGAGATAGGCAATTTTGATGTCGCCTCACTACGTTTTGGGCCCTTGCCTGTCGCGGGTACTTGGGCCTCCCACACAAGTGAGGCACCATTTTTATCGGGAGTCCTGGGGGGACCCTGGGTGGTAGGAAACTTGTGTCAACCCGGTGATGCCACAACTTTACCACACAAAAATGTGTGTAAAAAGTGATTTTTTCAGCAAAATGTCAGGTTTGCATGGGATTCTGGGTAAGAAAACGTTGGGGGATCCATGCAAGCCATACCTCCCTGGAATCCTCCGGGTGTCTACTTTTCAGAAATGTGTGGGTTTGGTAGGTTTCCCTAGGTGGCCGCCGAGCCCCAGGCCAAAACGTCATGGGACCCCCCTTGCAAAACCAGGTCGTTTTGTGAAAGGCCATTTTGAGGTCGCCTCAATACGTTGTGGGCCCTTGCCTGTCGCGGGTACTTGGGCCTCCCACCCGAGTGAGGCACCATTTTTATCGGGAGACCTGGGGGACGCTGGGTGGTAGGAAATTTGTGTCAGCCCGGTGATGCCACAACTTTACCACACAAAAATGTGTGAAAAAAGGGATTTTTTCAGCAAAATGTCAGGTTTGCAGGGGATTCTGGGTAAGAAAACGTTGGGGGATCCACGCAAGCCATACCTCCCTGGAATCCCCCGGGTGTCTACTTTACAGAAATGTGTGGGTTTGGTAGGTTTCCCTAGGTGGCCGCCGAGCCCCGGGCCAAAAACCCAGGTGACCCCCTTGCAAAACCAGGTCGTTTTGAGATAATGTGTTGTTTATTTCTGCAGCGTGAAAATTTTGGCACAATATTGCAAGGAAAATGTGACAGACATTTTGAGGTTTGCAGGACATTGTGGGTAACATAACTTGTTGTGATCCACAAGAGAGATATCACCATGTACTCCCATGGGTGTTTCGTTTACGACAATATCTACAGTTGGTAGGTTATTCTTAGACGGAATGTACACCTTGGCAGACAGACTAAAAAGACAAAGATTACTGCACAGCCATCTATTCCTCAAGCACACACACATACTGGTTGGATTTGGCACGAGGGCAAGTGATGGTTCAGTATATACAATTTTATTAACAAGAGATTTCACAAAAATGAAATGCACTGTCAATAATTGAAAGGACAAAAAACTGAACCAGTGACTCGCAGCTCGTGAGCTGTAAAGCCACGTCAAGGCCCCAACCGCTTTACAGGCCATTCACACACCTTTCATACGTGATACACACAAGACCATTCACACCACCAGCCACGAAACAAACACATTACAACATTCACAAAAAGGGACAAGGTACACCCTGCTTGAGAAAGACAAAAAAAATATATTACTGCACAGCCATCTAATCCTCAAGCACACACACATACTGGTTGGATTTGGCACGAGGGTGAGTGATGGTTCAGTATATACAATTGTATTAACAAGTGATTTCACAAAAATGAAATGCACTGTTAATAATTGAAAGGACGAGAAACTGAACCATTGACTCACAGCTCGTGAGCTGTAAAGCCACGACAAGGCACCAACCTCTTTACAGGCCATTCATACACCTTTCATACGTGTGACACATACAAAACCATTCACACCACCAGCCGCGGGCCCATCACATTACAACACTCACACCAGCAGACAGCGCCATTCAAGGGCCCATCACTTTCACACGCCCACATTCCTAACACAGCAACCACACAAGCTGATGGATTGCGTGGAGTGTCGCTCGGCTAGCAGTGTGTGTAGTGACCAGCAGCAAGTCACTACTCACACACCGCCAGCCGAGCGCCAGTCCACGCACACCACCAGCCAAGCACCACTACACGCACACCGCCAGCCAAGCGCCACTCCACGCACACCGCCAGCCAAGCGCCACTCCACGCACACCGCCAGCCAAGCGCCACTCCACGCACACCGCCAGCCAAGCGCCACTCCACGCACACCGCCAGCCAAGCACCAGCCTACACACACCACCATCACATTTAGGATTTTTTTATACAAAAAAGAAAACACAAACAAATTGCAAATAGATACAAATCTACTAACACAAAATCAGAAACTAAATACATTGCACTAATGCCAACCTTGAAACAGAACAACAATTCTTAAACATTACAGACCAGGCAGTTCACTTTACCACTCATGGTTGCTCCCAATAATTCTTTTGCTTGTGGTACGCTCTATAACAAGCAGGCACACACAGCCCAGGGTTAGAAGGACACTCAGGGCAGTACATACGAGTCTCCTTCCGCGTACCTCTTCGCCAACAGACTCTACATCTCCTAGTGGGAAAGTCTTTTGAGGGTGTAGGAGGAATGTGATCAGGAAAGTGGCGATCTTTCAATCGAGCCACATCCTCCACCACTCCAACTCTAGGAACACTTGCCTGTTCCACAACAACAAGGCTGCCTATGACAGACTGCTGAAACTGAACAAAAGTCAACTTTGACGCAGGAGAACACTCCTTGAACACAACAAAAGCATTGAAAGTTGCTAAATTGAAGAGATGGATGGCCAACTTCTTATACCAAATGTAAGCCTTACGAATAGCAGTGTAAGGTTCCAACCTCTGATCTACTCTATCAACACCACCCATGTGCTTATTGTAGTCTAAAATGCACACAGGTTTGCGCACTTCAGCAATCTGACCCCAAACAGCCACAGGTGAAGTACTCTCATCATGGATGGTAGTCAGCATGTACACATCCCTCCTGTCCACAAATTTCACAGCTAGTAGTTCATCACTACGCAAGGAACTGCACTGTCCCCTCTGAAGTTTTTTGCAAACAAGCTCTTTTGGATAACCTTTACGGTTAGAGCGGATTGTGCCACAAGCAAAAGTGTCCACTTTGAACAATTCCTTAAACAATTGCACAGCAGTGTAGAAGTTATCAAGGTACAAATGGTGGCCTCTGTTAAACAGTCCTCTAGCAAGATCCCACACAATTTTCTCTGAAACTCCAAAAGTGGACGGACAACCAGGGGGGTCAATAGTGGAATCCCTACCAGTGTACACACGCAAATTAAAAACATATCCTGTCCTACTCTCAGACAACATATACAGCTTAATTCCATAGCGTGCCCTCTTGCTAGGAATGTACTGCCTAAAAACCAAACGGCCCTTGAACAGGACCAAAGACTCATCAATAGATATTTCTTTCCCTGGAGTATAGATCTCTGAAAATCGATCTACAAAGTGATCAAGAACAGGCCGAATCTTAAAAAGACGGTCACATTCAGGGTGATCTCGTGGCAACGCCAAACCATTATCAACAAAATGCAGCATCCGAAGCAAAAGTAAATACCGATCACGAGTCATAACTGCAGGAAATATGGCCGTTGCCATCAAGGGACTGGTAGACCAATATGAACCCATGGACGGCTTCCTTATCAAACCCATCAAAAAAGTCAAACCCAAAAACTTCTTCATCTCTTCCAGATTTGTGGGACTCCACCGGGTAGCTCTAGAATGGGGCCTAAGTCTGGCACTGTTGTCCCTCAAAAACTGTTCAGCATACAAATTAGTCTGCTCAACAATCTCACCCAAAAATACATCATCCATAAACAACTGAAAATACTGTATAGGCAAATAATGTTCACAATCCACTCTACACCCTGCATAACCACTAAAGGCAGGCAACACCGGCTGCACCATGTTTGGATCAACCCAGAGTCCAGCACTTCCAGTAGGAAGCCTAGCAGCCCCAGGCTGCAATCCAGATGCCTCTTGCACCATCGGCACAGTAGTATCCTCCTCTAAAACAGGCACTTCATCTGCACTGAGAGTACCTTCATCATCCGATGATTCCATGTGGAGAGAAAACTCACTGCCTGAATCTTCCCCTCCCTCCTCTCCCTCAGACGCACTGTCAGTCTCATAATCCTGCTCAGAGGAAGATTCAAGAAGCAAACCAACCACCTGCTGAGCAGTCATTCTACGGCTAGCCATAATGCTTACTAATAAAGGTTACTTGTCAAACAAGTCAACAACAACAAACCCTTTGTAAAAAAAAGAAATAAACAAAATGTAGCTTTATCACAAAGACCTATATACTCCAACACTATACCACTCACGTGACAGAAGCAGCTAGACTCACCACCACCTACTCTGCACAGACACAGTAAGGATCAACAATATCCCACTAAAAAAGAAGAAAAAAAAATTACACATAAGACAATGCAAAACATCGCAAAGAATTTCATGCTCTGAACACTAACAAATATGCTGCCATTATGACACCACTTACAAAAAAATTCATTCATGCATGACAATAATACTCATTTGGAGTACACACAACAAAAATATTTTTCTTACCAAATAAATGCAATTACGCAAAACTGCAGAACAACCACTGCCGAAACCGCAAACAGGAATCAAAAGCTTTACACTAGAATAAAAAGGAGAAAAAAACATTACAATCACATATGCAAATAATGCACCAGTCCACACACAATCCACCAGCCAAGCTAAGGGGTAGGTGGGCCAAAGAGTATAAATAAAATATTCACCCCCGTAAAAGGGAGCAACCCTTGCCCTTTTGGCCACTCCCCAACACAAAAATTAAAAAAACCCTGGTGTCTAGTGGCTTCTGCCCTCCTTGGGGGCAGATGGGCCTAAAAACATACTGCTATTCTGCCACCCAAAGAGGGCAGAAATGGCCACAATCATCCTCCCATAAAGGGGAGCGACCCTTGCCCAAGGGGCCGCTCCCCAACATAAAAAAAACCCTGGTGGCCTAGTGGACCTACAAAAAAACAAATCAGCCGATCTGCCCCTCAGGATGGCAGAAACAGCCAAATTAATGCTCCCCAAAGGGGAGCAACCCTTGCCCAAGGGGCCACTCCCCAAAAACAAATCCCTGGTGGTCTAGTGGGCCAAATATAAAAAAAATGGCGACATCTGCCCCCCCCCATGGGGGCAGACAGCCACAAACAATGCCCCCAAGGGGGAGCGACCCTTGCCCAAGGGGCCACTCCCCACAAAAAAATCCCTGGTGGCCTAGTGGCCATACAAAAAAAATCAGCCGATCTGCCCACCCAGGGGGGCAGAAACGGCCAAATTAATGCTCCCCATAGGGGAGCGACCCTTGCCCAAGGGGCCACTCCCCTCAAACAAATCCCTGGTGGTCTAGTGGGCCCAATTTTTTAAAAAAACATGGCGATCTGCCCTCCTGGGGGGCAGACACAGCCACAAATATTGCCCCCAAAGGAGAGTGACCCTTGCCCAAGGGGTCACTCTCCACAAATAAATGCCTGGTGGACTAGTGGGAAGATACCTTTATCTTCCGCACACGATCTCTCACTACTCAACTCTACTCTCAACTCTATTCACAACTGGATGTTAGCTCACCAACTCATTCTGAATCCCGCCAAAACTGAATTCCTCCTCCTCTCTACCTCTCTCTCACCTCCTCCTGTTCAATCTTGGATGGATCAGCTGAACCTACTCAACAACAAACCCATCATTGTCGACAGCGCTAAATCCCTAGGTGTCATTCTTGACAAAAGACTCAACCTAATCTCCCACATCAACTCTATTGCTAAGAACGCACGTTACCAGTTGCGCCTTCTATGGGGGATCCGTCGGTTCTTCCCGGAGAAAGACTTAAAAACCTTGGTACAATCTCTGGTTCTCTCAAGACTGGATTATTGCAATTCTCTTCTGACGGGCCTACCCAAATCCCACCTCTCCCCTCTCAAATCCATCCTCCATTCAGCAGCTCGCTTCATTTCAGGGTCTAAACGAAGCGACCACGTCACTCCTATCCTGTCCTCTCTTCGATGGCTTCCGATCGAGGCAAGATCTATTTACAAAACTGCCTGCATCACACACAAAGCCTTACACACGTCCTCCCCTCGTTACCTGGCGAATAAATTGAAATTGTCCGGTGGCTCTCGCCCTTCTCACAATGCGGAAAAGCTTCTGCTTGAGCCCCCCCGTCTTCAAAAGGGAAAGATCGATGGCGCAATCCGGTGAGAATCTGGAACTCGCTTCCCCCATTGCTCCGTGCCACCTCCTCTACCCGGATCTTCAAAGCTGACCTCAAATCTCTTCTCTTCCAAAGACACTTTCAGAACTAATACTTTCACTCTCAGCCCCCTCTAGGAAGTTCGCTCTTCATTGTAAATTTGGATTTGTGTACCCTTCATTTTAAGTCTCCTGTTTAATTCACGCCCTCTCTACTCCCTCAAGGAAGTTCTTCCACTATAGGAAATTCGGTACTCCATGCCTATAGAAGTGCCTTCCCAGTGTGTTCAGAGTGACTGCCACTTATTGCAGTGCCAGCAACCTGCCAGGCCAGTGCACAACACTTGCCATCACCCTCTCTCTGCCTGCCATTGCGCTCCATGCTTCTGAAGGGTAATAAAAAAATGTGCATTTGCGTTTCAAATGTCCGATCCTGCAGCAGCACACTTCCAAAAGCCCATACATGACAGTAACCCGATTCAAGGCCCCATTCTCCCGATTTTTTTTTTTAAATCTCCCACTTTGCTCTTCTGAAATGTTGGCATGTATGCCTTCGGGTAAAGCCCGCGCTATATAAAAAAACTGCCCCCAGGGGGCAGAGCACCAAAAACATATGGCCCCAAAAGGGGAGCACCCTTGCCCAAGGGGCCGCTCCCAAAACAGTATTTTCACGTTATTTAAAAAAAAAAAAAATTCCCTGGTGTCTAGTGGGCATTCCTGCTGCACGATCGCATGATCGTGCAGCAGGAATGCACAAAAGAGGCATCGGGGGAAAGGAAAACCCTTTCCTTTCCCTCGATGCCTCTTTTGTTTCAAACCCCCCCTCCCCGGAGCCAAAACTCACCTTATTCCCCGACGCGCTGGAAGCAAATGGCTTCCAGCGCGTCGGGGAACAAAGGGAAACCCCCAATGACGTCAGCGCGCCTCGCGCGCTGGGTCGTTGAGGGGGCGGGGGAGGCAGGGGAAGCCCTTCCCCTGCCTTCCCCCAAAAAACCAACGATCGGATTCCCACGGGGAGCGCCAGCGCTTCCCCGTGGGTGGGTCTTATGACGAGCTGGACTCGTCATGAGCACACGACCACTGTGTGCCATGACGAGTCCAGCTCGTCATAAGCATCGAAGGGGTTAAGACCTACAGGGTAAGTCGCAAAAAGGGGCAATGTGGGGAAAAAGATTATGTTGTGAAGTCCAGTGGTCACTGCACCGTGTGCAGGGCAAAGGGCAGGTATGTGGGTCATGTACAGTTAAGCATCATATATATATGTCAGTCTCACTGGCCAGTTACATGTTGCACAGCTCACTCCGGCTCTGTCATGTTATTAACTTCCATATGTGAAGTGCAGCACCAGTCCAGGTTCACCACTGTTAACCGCCACTTGTAGTTGTATGTACAACATGAGTCACCAGAACTACAAGTCTCACAATACCAAGCAAAAATACATGGGGCCTCAGTCACCAGAGGCCTGTGCTGCAGTGAACTTCACTTTTCATGACACTCTGGTGGGGCTGGTCTCTCAATCATATTTGTGTTGTGACGCTAAGCCACCCTATATGGCTTTTAATAGCCTTAAAGGTATGGATTACGAAAAAGCAGTGCAAAGTGCTGCCTTGTCTTACTCTACGCCCATGTGGCTCAAACTGGTCTCCAAGTGATGAGTCTGCACCATGAGCCTCCAGGGCATCAAGAAAAGGTATGTTATGGGGACATACTGGGCTTGGAATAAGCACCTGGGTGTGGGAGTGAATGCAAGTAATACACACCAGAGGACCATGTGTGTTGAAACAACCCATGGTGACATGACCATTGTGCCACTGGCGCATCACTTTTTGTGATGCACCGGCAGCGCAATGGGCTTGTCCATATTTGCAAGGCCACTTAAAGCCACCCTGCATGGCTTTTCATGGCCTGGTAAATATGGCCCACTATCACACATTACTCTGCCTGGAAGGGACATTCCACAGGTGTTGATAAGGGTGTTCCCACCCAACATCCATGGAATCTTATTTACTCCCAGATTTACAAGCTCTTGTGAATCTGGGATATGCATCAGATTCCTATGCCTCCCCAGGGGAGGCGTAAGGGACGGCAACAAGGAAAAATACCTTTATTTCTCCTCGTTTCCCCTTTTTTTTATTATGTGTGCTGCATTCTGCTACACACATAGAAAGATGAAACACCTCTTGTGATTGTATTTGTGCATGAAGGTGTCCCTTCCTTCATAAAAACAATCATCCCTACAAAGCAGACACCCTTGCACCATGGCGTAAGAGTGCCTGCGTTGGGGCATGGCAGCCATTTGTGAGCCAGCGCAGGGGAAAAGGACAGGAATACGTTGTGTCTCATAGATAGGATGCATTCCTGCCCTTTTCTTTTGGCACAGGGCAGTATAGCAAGAATTACTGCGGTGCTGCCCTGTGCTAGTACCTCGTAGATGAGGCCCAGTGTGTTGCCCTGGGGGTTCTCTGGTAGTGCAGTGCATTCTAGGTGCTGGCTGAGCAACTGCCAATGTGTGTGGATATGGAGACATTGCATAGGAAGGGTGTGAGAAGGCATATATGTACAGCAAGTTTGGCTCACAGATACACATGCACTGCTGTGTCTGACAGTGTCACACTTGTGTTGTAGTTGGGTAGGCATGACAGAGAGAAGCACTTTGGGGCACTACATCCTACACATGATGAATGTATGACAGAATATCGACGGACAGAAAATCGACCTGCAAAAATATCGACACAGAAATATAGAAGTCAAAAATATCGAAGTACAATCTACATAAAGGTAAGTACAAAAATATCGAAAAAAATATATAGTGTCAAAAATATCGAAGTTAAAAATATCGTTTTTTAAATGTTTTAATAATAATGTAAAATTAAGTAAATAATACATATAATTAAAAGAAATATAGTTAAAAATATTAAAAGATATTTAAAAATAACTAATACATTAAATGTTAAAATAAATTAAACATATACATATAAATTAATATATATAGTTACTCCACATAGTGCAACAGTAGAGAAAGCGTTGGATAGCGTAGGGGTAAAAATTACTATTCCCACTCCAGAGAGTGCTACAGTAGGGAAAGCGCTGCATAGCGTAGGGGTCAAAATTACTATTCCCACTCCAGTGAGTGCAACAGTAGGGAAAGCGCTGGATAGCGTAGGGGTAAAAATTACTATTCCCACTCCAGAGAGTGCAACAATAGGGAAAGCGCTGGATAGCATAGGGGTAAAAATTACTATTCCCACTCCAGAGAGTGCAACAGTAGGGAAAGCACTGGATAGCGTAGGGGTAAAAATTAATATTCCCACTCCAGTGAGTGCAACAGTAGGGAAAGGGTTGGATAGCGTAGGGGTAAAAATTACTATTCCCACTCCAAAGAGTGCAACAGTAGGGAAAGCGCTGGATAGCGTAGGGGTAAAAATTACTATTCCCACTCCAGTGAGTGCAACAGTAGGGAAAGCGCTGGATAGCGTAGGGGTAAAAATTACTATTCCCACTCCAGAGAGTGCAACAGTAGGGAAAGCGTTGGATAGCGTAGGGGTAAAAATTACTATTCCCACTCCAGTGAGTGCAACAGTAGGGAAAGCGTTGGACAACGTAGATGTTAAAAATAACATACTTATAAATGAAATAAATATTGTAATTAAATAATGATTTATTAATAGATTTAGAGAAAACAAAATACTACAAATATATCAAAAATAATAATTACTTTAATAATATTAAATACTTCCCACCCTATTACCCAATAAACACACAACACACTCCACATAAAATTTCCCACAATTAAATTAATTTTCAATTAATCAATTAATAAAAATGTATTTGCAATTAATAATTAAATTTAAACAAATGTCAATAACAATAAATAATATGTAATAAAAATTAATAACCAATTAATAAGTAATCAATTTTTTTATCAATAAATAATATTTAATAAAAATTAATAGCCAATTGATAATTAATTAACAAGCAAAAATATCAATACCAATAAATATTATTTAATAAAAATGAACCAATTAAAAATTAATTAACAAAAAAAATTAATTATCAATACTCAATTTTCTTAATTAATTACTTAATTACAAATAATTTACTTACCACCCTATTCCCCTAAAACACACAACCCACTCCAATATTAAATGAATACAAATAAAATAATTATCAATTAATAATAATTAATTACCAATTAATAATTAATTAACAATAAATTAATTATTAATAACAATAATTAAAAAATAATAATTACTTACTTAAAAATTAAATTACTTCCCACCCTATTCCCTATGAACCCACAACCCGCTACAGAAATAAAACACAAAATTTAATTAAAATAAATTAATAATTCCTAAAAATTATTATTTAATTTACTATAATTAAATTACTTCCCACCCTATTCCCCTATAAACCCACAACCCGCTACGGTACTAAAACACAAAATTTACTTTTAAAAAAATTACTAATTTCTAAAAAATTTATACATATATTTAAAAAAACAGTACAATACTTAACAAAAAATATAGAACACATACTAAAATACATAACACTCATATAAATATCGATATTATTAACATCGATAATTTAACTATCGATATTACTAACATCGATATTTCTTACCTTAACTTCGATATTCTGGTTGTAGATATTCTTGACTTCGATATTTTGTCCCTACGATATTTAAAACTCGATATAACTGTGCTTCAATATTTAAAAATCGATATTTTGACTGTCCACCACACATGATATGGCCCTGGTTGAAGATGGAACATGTGGCAGGAGGGCGCCTGGAGGAAAAGTGTCTCAACATACCACATATGTCAAAGTCAGAGGATGTGAAACAGGGATCAGTCAAGGTATAGGATGAACTAGTTTGCCACCACGAAGCCCTTGAGTAAGGGATGGTAGGAGGCTGAGGTGAATGACCCCCAGTTGTGTGGGAAATCATGCCAGGTACATGTCACCAATTTCAGCACTACTACCATGTGGGGTTCCGGCTGACCCACAAATACAGGCTGCCATGTTAGTCCATTGGAAATGGTCATGCATATTGTTGGTGCTGTAGGCACATAAGACTCAATGTAGGATCTGGGTAACATCACTGTGTGGCAGTAGGTTGAGTCCCTGGTCCAAAATAAGAAGTGCCAGAGGAGACATGTACATGTCCTTGAGGGGACCTGAGTCAAACAATTTGTGATACTCTGAAGATAAACAACTCTTCCAATGACGAAATGTGGTCAGCGTCCGTACTAACAATCTACATGGTTTCACTGGGGCCATCCCCTCAGAGTTTCTACACTGTCACACTGCCCACTAATATGGAGTCAAGTGTGTGTGCACTTAAATCACATCTGTTTCTGACACTTAGAAAACCATCCTAAGAACATGGTCTCACACAATCCTGCAGTGTATCAAGGTCTGAAGCTGTGCAGAGGACGTGTGAAGTACAGACCCACTGGCCATATGAATGCACTATGTGCATGCAAGACACCACAACAAACCAGAGTGCTGTGGTGTACTGTGAGAAAGGCAGACTGCAGGTACATAATTTCCCAAAACACATCACTTCCTCAGGAGTGAAGGGCTGAGTACTGGTCACAGGGAATGCTGGCTCCCTGGGGATTATGGTGCAATGTGCATAGTGGTGGTGTCAATACGTCCAAATACCAAAGGGCATATTCACAAGCCCAGTGTGCCACTGGAGCTTCACTCATAAAGATGTTGGTGCTGTGCACTGGCCTTACACATATCTACAAGGCCACATAGAGCCACCCTGCATGGCTATTCATGGCCGTGTAGACATGGAGAGAGGCAACGCAGCGCAAGTTGCTGATTGCTCACACTACTATGGGAAGGTGTGTCATGGGGCGCATGGTGGGTGTTCCCAGGTAACAGTCATAGCATGTGAGACATTCCCAGATTTATTACAAGCTGTAAACCTGGGATATTGTCAATATCTGATGCCTCCCTAGGGGAGGTGTAGGGGAGGAACAACAGGGAGCAATCAAACCAGTTCACTGCAAATTAACCTCTTCCTATGTATGCTGCATTCAGCAGCACAAACAGGGAGAGGAAATAGTCTCCATATCTTGTTCCTGGTCAGGATGGTTCCCCTACCTGCACAAAAACAACCATCCCAACAACACATGCCCTCTAGCACCATGGTGCAAGGGTGCCTGCGTAGCTGCATGACAGCCATTTATGTACCAGTGCCGTGGAAGAGGACAGAAATGCACAGTATTACATAGATATGGGGCAGTCATGCCCTTTTCTGTTTGATGTAGGGCTGCACAGCAGGATGCTTGCAATGCTGGCCTATGTCATAAACTTGTAAATGAGGCCATGATTGTCAACCTTTTGACTACTGTGAGCAACTGACAAGGATCTCCATCAACATAAATATTTTCCATTCCAGAGGATTTGATTTGAACATTTATATAGAGCATGAATGCCCAGGGGTGTCTAGGCGCTGGTACCAGAAAATCCAGAAAGGTTGCCGATGAAAACTGTAGAAGGAAATATTAGTTGGCAAAGAGTAAGGTTTTTAGCAATTTCCTGAAGGATAACAGCATTGGGCTGTTCTTTATACTGGCCGGAAGCGAGTTCCATGTTCTAACCGTCGCTAAAATGAAGCTTCTTGCACCCCAATGAGCTTTCCTAAATCTGGGTGTTTGTAGGAATTTACTATGTGCAGATCTTAGGTTTCTGGAAGGCAGGTACCAGATCAGATGATTCTTCAGATATTGAGGACCGGCACCGTGCAATGCCTTAAATGCTAAGCATTGGGATTTAAATGTAATCCTCTTATCCACTGGGAGCCAGTGCAAGGTTCTCAAACAGTGGGAGACTGGCTGGGATATCCAGCAGCAGTCTGGCTGCCGCATTTTGGAGATGCTATAGCTTTTGTAGATACTGCGTTTGGATGCTCATGTGCAAAGCATTACCATAGTTCAATCTGGACAGGGCTAATGCTGCCACAAGTATTTTTAGGGTGTCAGGCAGAATGAAAGGGCGAACTTTCCTGATTATCATTAAGATGAAAAAGATTGTAGAAGTGAGGGTCCTGATCTGATTTTTGAAAGTCAGATAGTCATCAAAAATGAACCCTAAGTTTTTCACCTTCTGCACTGGAACTGGAAGGTCTCCCAAACTGGAAGGCCACCATCTGGGGGACCAAAAGGAGGTATCTGTACCCAACAGGAAAACCTACGTCTTTCCACCATTGAATTTCAGGTAATTGGAACTCATCCACTGGTTGACCTGGGTCATGCAGCTATTAAATCGATCTGCTGTCTCTTCCACGTTACTGGAAACTAGGTAGGATGAAACACCTACTCTTGAACAACTGCATGTCCTGAAAGTGGATCCTGTGGAGGACGACAGACTGCCAAGCCTCGATCAAGACACCCTCCTGGAAATCCTCAACTCCATCCAAACACCCACTCCAGTCACAAAAAGGGCCAACAGCATTGAAGAGTCCCACATGATCTGCCTCTCAAACACCAAACTCCACCTGCCAGCCCACCCCTAACACAGGACTCTGAGGACCCTCAAACAGTTTTCTAACATAGTGTGGTAAGAGTGCAGCATGAGCTGGTAGATGAGGTGCGGGTGGGGATGGAGACTGTGGCAGGCACCCTAGAAGGAGTCTAAAGGTGCCTCAGCCCGAATAAGGGCACCTTGGAGGCTGTAAGAGGCACTTACTCCCTGCCCCGTGGCTTGGACCGGTCCCTGGCTGACTTCGCTGATGTCATGAGGCAGAGGCATGAGCAAATACCCTGCCAAAGCGGCACCAGCGAGGCTGCCAACAAGCTGGGGTCAATCCAGAACATCCTGAAGTCCATGGAGTGGCAGCAGGACTCCTACATCGCAACAATGGGTGCCTACCAACGCGGTGTTGCTGCTGTGCTAGCAAACCAGCAGGTCTTTCTCAGTGCTTTGCTGCCTTACTTGTTGACACAGGGAAATGCCGCTGGGAACTCAGGGTCCACCTCTTCAGCCCCTGATGTGTGTGTGCCTCCGTCCATTCTGGGACCTTCAACACCACCTTCACACAAGGCACCACAGACATCAGAGGAGGAAGATGTGAACTTCAGTTCTTTGCAAAGAAAAACTGCCTGGTAGCATATCTATGTGCCACATAGCCTGTTTCTCCAATGCCCTGTGTTTATGCCCATGTCAGTGTACCTCTCAACAGGTACTGTCCTCCATTTGCTTTCCTTTGATCTCATCCCTGTGTGAATGAATGAATGAGAGAATTTATTGAGCGCGAACGAATGCCTGGAGGTGTCTTGTCACTAAGCAGAACAAAAAAAGACTGCGCTGATCTCCTTTTTCTGTACCAAAAGCCATGTTTTCAAGGACTTTCTAAAAGCAGAGAGGGAAAGAGCTATTTCAAGTTCCAAAGGCATGCTATTCCAGAGTAGGGCTGTGGACCTGAAGAAGCTTCTACAGCCCCAGGTGGTCCGTCGAAATGGTGGCACCGCCAAATTCTTGGCTGAGCTAGAACGGAGGCTACTGCTGGGTGCATACCACCTCATATTCTTCTTGAAATACAAGGGACCATGACCGTGAAGGGTATTATAGGCCACACACAAAGCCTTAAAGACAATACGTTGCCTAGCAGGCAGCCAGTTAAGTTTACTGATGTCCCCCTTACTGATTGAAATTTAGGGATCTTTAGAAGAAAGCATGCTGCTGAGTTTTGCAGAGTCTGAAGCTTCTTCAGTGGCCTATCGGGAGATTTAGATATAGACTTTTGCAGTAATTAAGTCTTGTCAATTCAAGGGAAATAACCACTGTCTTTAAGAGCTCAAAGGTAAGTATTTCTCAATTTTCTTGATCAGTCTCAGAGAATAATAGGAAGCAGAGGTGACCTTGTTGCCTTGTTCCTTAAGCTTCAGATCGTTATCTAGCATTACCCCCAGATTTTTGACATTTGGTACCGGGGTGGGGATTGAACTTAATTCAGGTGGCCACCAGGCCGGTGACCAGAAAGATGGATTATTCACGAATTGAATGAGCTCTGTCTCTGATTAATTTAATTTCAAGCAATTACCATCTGTCCATTTGCCAACAATACTCATACAATTTCTAAAAGCATCACCAGAATTGGCCTCATCTTTGGAAAGTGACAAAATGATTTGCGTGTCGTCTGCGTAGGATGCCAGAAATAGACCGAAACATTTTATAAGCATGGCCAGTGGCATAACGTACAGTTTAAACATCATGGGGCTCAATGATGAGCCCTGTGGAACTCTGCAGGGCAGAGAGTAGGGTCTAGAAGTGAACTCTCCAACTGTCACCACTTGTTGCCTGTCAGAGAGAAAGGCCTGTAAGAGAGCAAGCTCAGGACCCTCTATCCCCAGACTCTGCATACGGTCAACCAGCAAAGCATAGTTGACCGTATCGAAGGCCGCTGAAAGATCCAGTAAGGCAAGGGCTGCGTCCCCCCCCCCGTCCAGAGTTGCTCTAATTTCCTCTGTTCCCAACACGTATTCTGTACGATGGCCTCGCCTAAATCCGAACTGGGTGTCATCAAGGAGATGGTTCTTGTCGATGAAGGAGGCAAGTTGCTCATTCATCACTTTCTCCACTAGCTTCGTGGGATAGGGAAGCCGGGAGATGGGACAATATTTATTCCAATGTGGACTGTCTATGTGGATTTTCTTTCATAATGGCAATAGAATCTTCCCCCTGACTCGAGCATTCCTCTCCTCAACATGTCCCATGACATGTATCCCCATGTACTGTGTCTGGACATCCAATGGCTCACTAACTATGTTGGGGTTGTTGCCCCAAGGTCTGCCAGTTGCTCCTAGCTCCTTGGTTGACATGTAAATAAATCTAGTTTTACTTAACAGCATGCTAGATGTCTGATTATGAGTGGAGTAAGTAGTCCATGGTGGTTGTGCTGACTCTCAAGGCACTAACTGACATCTAAAGTATAATGTGGGTCTGAGATCCAGGGGTAAATATGCACAGTGTATGCAAAATAGTGCATGTGATCCCTAACTACTGCAAAACTATTAAGTCGTAAGTCAAGGTCAAATACATAAAGTGCAACAATAGTCGATCAGTCAATGATAAGACTTGGGGGTTTAATTACGAGCCCATTGCGCTGCTGGTGCGTCACTTTTTTTGATGCTCTGGCTGCGCAGTGTGCCTGCCCATATTTACAAGGCCAAGTAAAGTCACCCTGTGAGACATTTCATGGCCTTGTAAATATGGGCCCAATTCACGCATTACTCTGCATGAAAGGGCCGTTCCATAGGTTTTGCTGTGGGTGTTCCCACACAACATCCATGGAACCTGACACATTCCCAGATTTACTAAGTTTTGTAAACCTGGGAATGCGTCAGAATCCTATACCCTCCCAGGGGAGGTGTAGGATTGGCGCAACAAGGAGAAATATTTTTATATCTCCTCGTTTTTTGCTCTTTCTATGTGTGCTGCATTCTGCAGCACACATAGAATGAGCAAAACGCCATTAATGATTGTTTTTGTGCAGGAAGGTGTCCCTTCCTGCACAACAACAATCATCCCTGACATGCAGGCATCCTTGCACCATTGCGCAAGGGTGTCCGTGTTCACTGCACGGCTGCTGTTTGTGCGCTGGTGCAGGGGGGAAGAACAGGAATGTGCCGTACATTGTAAATACGGCACAATCCTGCCCTTTTATTTTGATGCACGGCAGCGCAGCAGGAAGGCTTGCTTTGCTGCCGTGCGTCAAAATATCGTAAATGAGTCCCTAAATGTTGGTTCTGGCCAGGTGGCTGATACAACCATGCCTATTAGCCAGGAAGCAACAGTGATGCCACTACAATTTGGTGCTAGGGAGAGTGTGTAAGTGACTGCCATCAGTGTGGCACCAAACACATCCTAGATTAGTCACAAAGGTTTTACTTCATCATCCATACAAAACATATTGCATCAGGTACACACACAGTGCAATGTTATGTTAATACCTGTTTTGGTCTGTGTGTCCATTCACAGCAGGAGTGTCATTCACAGCAAGAGTGTCACTTACAGCGATCATTGACATTTGAATATCCCTTAACTGACCATTAAAAACTTCTACATTTGGACTCCTTAGGTGCTCCACCTACTGACACACGTATACAAACACTGGCAGCAACTCCCACAGCATGTGCTTAACACAACCTAAGCAAATGTCAAAACTGAAAAGCATGAAATAAGTAACTAGTTGTGAAAGTGTAAAACAGGGTTTATTTAAAATACTATTGATGTAAAATTTTAACAACTCTAACCTACACTAATCTTACCTATATAAGCAATGCTTAAATTATCCTAATCTAACTGACCTACACTATCCTAACTTAAAACTAACCTAACCTTAACATATCCTACTCTACACATATATCACAACAGACAGGTTAAACATCAAACGTCCAGTACCCATATAACTCATTTGCACATGAGACTAACATCAACTACAGCTATACACAAACTACTTAAACATGAAAAGCTGTACAAATATATATTTCTTTGTATTTTCCCCCCAATTTTTCCTATAAACAAAGACTAAACATCAGCCCTCCACCCACCTATCAAACTACCTATCCATATCCTCACTTAAAACACAAATCACTAGTAAAACTATATTAAAACACTATACCTAACCTAACCTACTAATAATTATCTTAACCTAAGCTATAAGTTTATACTATAAAATTCATAAACAAGATTTGGAGAGGGCATGGAAATCTGAGGGAAGGCCTATATCTGTTGCTTAATGCGGTCCACAGCCTGCTGCAAACTCTTCACCATCTGCAGCAGTGTTGCCAGCTGCAATTGTACTCTGGCCAACTTTAAGTTCATATCCAGCTGGCCCTTCTGCAACTGCTGCATCATGTCCATAACTTGCTGGGATTACGTACCACCCGGCTGCGCTGCTACTGCTGGTGGGACAGAGGAGGGTCCAGATAGTGGGCCTGAGGAGGGTCTGGGTAGTGGGGCAGAGGAGGGTCCGGGTAGTGGGGCAGAGGAGGGTCCGGGTAGTAGGGCAGAGGAGATTCTGACTAGTGGGGCAGAGGAGGGTCTTGCAACAGGCCCTAGGACACCACCATGTCCGTTTCCTGCAGGACGGCTGGTTCTTGCCCTCTTCGGAACTTCACATGCTCGAGCTGATGATATCCAGCTGCCTGCTTCCCTGGCTCTCTCATAGGTCTCCCCCATTTGCCTGTAGGCCTTTTTCACCTTCTGGATGTGCCAATATCTTTCCAGTCAGAGCCAAAATGCCTTTTCTTCTGCTGGGGTCATGTTGGTTGTTGGAGAGGAAAGACACATGAATCAGACAAAGCTTATTTGTCATGCTTGCCCACATTTACATGCATCATTCACTATTTGCAGCACAAGTGGCATACGCTGCCTACCATACTTACATATGTATAATGTAAAATGACCAACCATCATAAGAAGCATGTCTTTCCCCTAAGAGAACAATGGTAAATCACCCAGGTGGTGGCCGTGTGGGTACCAGAAAGGCAAGTGACAGGCCTCATTGCCATGTAGCTATGTGCATATGAGGGCAGATATTGGTATATGCTGTTCTGTACACATGGAATGCTACACATACTCCATCTATGTGCTCCCTGGGGTATGCCATGACACATGCCATAGGGTACAATCTAGGGACAAACATCTAAGTGAAATGAGTGATGTGTAGCAAGTACACGTATCGTTACCCAGCAATGCTTCACTGTTATGGCATATACGCAGGCCACACACATAGCAGCATAGACAAACTCAGTGCCAGCTATTTGAAACATACACAGATTGTTGTGATCTACCTCACATTCAACAGACCTGTTGTAATTCTTGTTATAGAGATTGACACATGGCCATGCCAACACCACTATACCATAGGTCACCATTTGAAAATTAAACAAGAACATGTGCTCCATGACATATCCAATAGTCTATTTCAACCTTCCTGTATGGATGGTTATAGAGAAGCACATCAACCCAAACTTCCTTGTGCGCTGACGTGCGTCAAAAGAAAAGGGCAGGAATGTGCCAATTCAGGCACCCTTACGCCGTGTGAAAAGTGTTTCTGCATTGTAGGGGTAATTGTTTTTGTGCAGGAAAGGAGACCATCCTGCACTAAAACAATCATGACAGGGGTTTTCCTCTTCCTATGTGTGCAGTAGAATGCAGCACACATAGAGAAAGGAAAACTGAGGACAAATAAAAGTATTTCTCCTCATTGTGCCTCCCTTATGCCTCCCCTGGGGAGGCGTAGGAATCTGACGCATTCCCAGGTTTACAAAACCTGAGAATGCATCAGGTTCCATGGATGTTACATGGGAACACCCACAGCAACACTGATGGAATGCCCAATTTCATGCAGAGTAATGCGTGAAAGGGGGCCATATTTACAAGCCCATGAAAAGCCACACAGGGTGTCTTTATGCGGCCTTGTAAATATGGGCAGGCACACTGTGCCACTGGTGCATCAAACAAAGTGATAAATTGGCGGTGCAGTGGGCTTGTAAATAAGCCCCTCAGTGTCTGTTATTTAGTTAGCACGTTTAATGCCATAGTCACCTACATAAATATCTGGCCCTTCCAATTACAAAACTATTAAGAGTATTTAACTACCTGCAAACAGCTACAAGCTCGTGGTATATGGGAACTTACTGACATTCCCTCCAACTTCTAGGCCCAGGTGATCAAAGAGATCCTGCTTCTAGTTCACAATGTCAGCCCAACTGTGCTTGTAGTGGCGGAGGTTCCGGTCCACACCAGTCTATGCATTTGGAAACACACCTTCTTCCACCAGTTCTGACTCTCCTTGGTTGGGTACCCCAGTAGCACCCTGCCTTCACTTTCTACCATGTTTGGCACATATTCGACAATGAGCCAAAGCGGGCCCCCAAACTGTTACTCGGTCAGGTTTCTGGCCCTGTCGGACATCTCCCTACACCAACGAATCACCCTAACCGCAACTACAAATAAACCACTAGCCTTTTCCCCTACAGCTATGACTAATAACCCCTATTTAGACAGACACTCCACAATACACTACACAAAACAACACAAAATACAAAAACAGGACAAATATGACAATTTAGGGACAGGACACTGAATGCACAGACAACTAAATGACCAGGAAACACCGCCAAACTCACCAGCAAACACCAAACAACTCCACCACCAAGCACAGACAAAAAGACAGTAAGCGAAAGTTAAAAAAATGTCCCACTTCCTAGTTTGTAGCATGGCTGAGCCATTACATAATTTCCAATGTGGGTGCGACATGTTTTTGTTGCATGCGTCATTTTTCTAACTAATGCGTGGCTTTTTTCTGATGCTTCGCTAGACGAATGTCCAAGTCGCTAGTTACACTATGGGCAAAGCATTAATTTTGATGCTATGCCCTTGATGCGTGGCTTCCGGCGGTCAGGTTTAGTAGTAATGCATTTGTTTACCTTCAAAAGCGTCACATTCTATACATGAAAGTCACCTTTTATGCCATTGCGTCATTTTTCCTAGTCTAATGTCACATTTAATGGCCATGTGTGACTTTGTATGACAAAAAGTTACGTTTCCTACAGTAATGTCACCTTTCATTCCATTGAGTCATTTTTCTTAGTCCAATGCCACTTTTAATGGTCATGCATGACTTTCCAAGACAAAAATCACATTTACTACAGAAAATTCACCTTTCATATGATAGTGTCACCTTTCATAGTATAGTGTAACTTTTACTACTAGAGTGTCACCTTCCCTACTGAAACGTGTTTGTTTACTGACACACTGCTATGGAATTGGTCAAGGCGCAATTGACACACAACACTTGACAATGTATGGTGCATTGTTTTAGGGGGTTGGACATTGATGCCTGGCGTTCGACCTGATTGTACACTTCTGAGGGGTACTTCTTGTTTACGGAATGTGTGGACATTGATATTTCCTTGAAATGTGACATAAACACAAAGACAAGTAATAGTTTCAAACATTTATTATCATGTTGAATCGTTCATTGATGTTGTTTAATGGTCCATTCACAAATATGTGTTTCATGTGAAATAATTTGCACAATGTGTGCACGTCTGAAATTTCCTGCAGCTGTGTTAGACCTGGCATCTTTGGTGTGTTTTTCCCCTATCTTTTTTGCTTCTGGCTTCCTGTTTTTGAATGTGTGCTGCATTTCATTTTTGCTGGTTTTCGAACTCTGGGCACTTCACCATTGCTGATCAGTGCTAAAGTGCCAGTGCTCCCCATGTAAATTGGGATTGTGATTGGTTATCCATGATTGACATACTTGATTTACTGGTAAGTCCCTAATAAAGTGCACTGTGGGTACCCAGGGCCTGTAAATAAAATGCTACTTGTGGGCCTGCTCACTGATTGTGCCATCCACATGAGTAGCCCTGCAACCATGTCTCAGACCAGCCACTGTAGTGTGTTTGTGTGCAGTTTTGAACTGCCATGTTGACTTGGCAAGTGCACCCACTTGCCAGGCCCACACCTTCCCTTTTACTACATGTACGGCGCCCTTAAGATAGGCCCAAGGTAGCCCCAGGGCCAGGGTGCAGTGTATTTAAAAGGTAGAACATGTACCGGTGTGTTTTGCATGCCCTGAAATACTGCTCATTTTGTTTTTCACTATTGCAAGCACTAACGCTCCCAAAGGTTATCATTGGAGCTACCTTGTAACCTCTTACAAGTATAACTTCCAATTGGGAAGAGATAGAGATTTGGAGTTTGGGTCCCCAAACTCACAATTTAAAAATACACATTTTAGTGAAGTTGATTTTTAAATTGCGCAGTGGACATTTTCTTGCTTTACCCTTTGGTGCCTCTGCCTGCTTGTGGAATCCACGTCTGAGGGAGGGTGACAGTTGGGCTGCTTATGCATTCACTCTAGACGGCCACAGAAAAGGAGCTGAGGTGTGCCCTGCATATCCTGATGGCCCATCACCAGGTTGATGGGTCTTCCGGAGCTAGAGTGGTGGGAGGAGTTGTCACTAGCACCTGCATAGGGCTGTGCCTGTCCTCAAACAAAGCTGTCTCCCCCCTGTAGTGTGTCTGGAGCCAAGTCAGTGAAAGGCAGGTCTTTGTGCATTACAAAGACTTCCCTTTGAAGTTTGTCTACTTCAAAGGCAGAAACTGGTATAAGTACTGGAGCTGTGACACCATAACTTCAGAACACTTTCGGACGCAGAGGACATTCTGTCAGGAAGAAGAGCTGGATGCTGTAGGAGGGGAACTGCCACTCTGCTTGTTGCTTTGTTTTGCTGGCCTGTTGCTTGCTGCTTCTGTCCTGGGAGTGAAAGGACTGGACTTTGCTTTCTACATCCTGCTTGTCTAGGTTCTCCAAGGGCTTGTGTATGCTTGCATCCTGTTAAGAAGTCTCAGGGCCATCAAAGACTTCATCTGCAGCCCCTGACCTCCTCTGCTAGGAGTTCTGACCTGCCAAGTGGTGCCATTCCAGTTCTGGACCCTTGGAGGTGGCTTTTGCTGTGAAGGAACCAAGAAAATCCACACATTGACCTCCAGTGCCTGTTTTTCCTGATGCAGCACTGCTGTGCGGTTGAAAAACCAATGAATTCCTGCGGTGTAGCTGAAGAATCGATGCAGCACCTGCTGTGCAGCAGAAAGATCACTGCAGCTCGAGTCCTGAGCACTGTGTCTCCGACGTCTGAGGCACTCGCTCCTACTCCGACGCAGGCCCTGCAGTGTGGCTGAAGAAATCAATGCATCACCTGCTCCGTGACTGGAAAATTGACGCAGCGCCTGTTTTTCCACCGCCGCTTCGACCCAGCATGCCTAGATTTTCGACGCATTGGACCTGTGCGCCAAGTTCTTCATCGACGTTGCCCAGCAGTAAGGAACCGAGGCTGCGTACCCGTAAATTGACGCATCACCTCGCCTCACAGTAAGGAACAGATGCATCACCTTCCCTGACAGTAAGGAACCAATATATCACTTCTCCTACGCAGCAGTAAGGAACCAACGCATCACCTTCCTTGGCAGTAAGGCCCTGACGCATCACCTCCCCTGGGAGAAAGGAACTGACACATCGCTTTGCTTTTCCGGCGCCTCACCTCCCCTATGCCTGTTTTCGCCTTTTATTTTGACGCATTCCAGGTTCTTTGTGATAAAAGTGATGCATCCATAGTTTCCTGAACTGTTTTGAAACTTTTAAAAGTGATGTCTTTACTTGTGTATGTTGGATTTTTGTCGTTTTGGTCTTGTTTTATTCAGATAAACATTAGTTATTTTTCTAAACTGGTGTGGTGTCATTTTGAAGTATTGTTACTGTGTTACTGTGTGTTTATGTACAAATACTTTACACATTGCCTCTGAGATAAGCCTGACTGCTCATGGCAAGCTGCCATGGGGTGAGCAGGGGTTATCTTGGGTGTGTAATCTCGTTACACTGATTAGAATAGGGGTTCCTACTTGGACAGGGTGCAAACCACTGCTAGCTAGAGACCCCATTTCTAACAAGATGTATTCTGGATGTTATCCTCCTCTTCATCATCATTCTCCATCGGGTCTGGAAGGTGTAGGTCACCGTCCCAGGGGACACTAGTCTGCACACAAATGTTGTGTAGTATTGCACAGACCAAGGTGATCTTGCAGACCACTGGGGGGGGGGGGGAGTATAGCAATCCACCCCCTGAAATGTCAAGGCAGAGGAATCTGGCCTTCAGCAGTCTGAAGCCTCTTTCGATGATGTTCGGGGTCCTGCTGAGAGCCTGGTTATAGTCCTTCTCTGGCTCAGTCTGGGGGTGTGCATGGTGTGTCATGACCCATGGCTGGATGCCATATCCCTGGTCAGCTGAAAGAGAAGCAAAAGGCCAACTGTCAATACTTTAGAAAACTGTTACTGATACATGACAGGCTATGTGCGTTATGTGTAGTTACATTGTCATACATATCTCTAACATTGTTTTCACAATATGTGTTAGTCATTCAGTTATTGATAGGTTGACACTTTTCTCTTCCATTACTCTGTGTTATAGCAGATGCTGAGACTGTGATGTAGATCCTATTATTTTCTGTGATGTCTATTTGGAGTAGCTTGTGACCACTCAAGGTTATGTGCTCACACAACATGTGTGGACTTGACGATAGTGGTACATATTTGGGTACTTGGTCCTCCGTAGGTAGATGTTGACATGGGAGACATGCCTTACACTGACACATGCATATGTCCATGGAAGGGGCATGTAGACACCCCCACATCACCCATGGAAAACCTCCCTTACACATATGGAGGCTACACTGCATTTGGGCCGGCAATGCATTGCTCTCTACCATTCCGCCATTAAACTCAAGCCATAGTGGCTTTGTGTGTCTTGACAATGTTAGCTTGTGGGTTTGCCTGACACATGAACTATGATGCATGGTGCATGCATGAGCCACACCCCTCTTACTTTAATTTCTATCTGCATCAACAGACACAGTCATGGGTATTTTGCCATCCATCTTTTCCTGTTAGTGGGTGAGTTAGGTATTAGAATTTAGCTTACCTACAAGTAGGCCAATCCCATATTGTCCATTCTGGAATTGGTCATTGATGATGCAGTGCCTGAATATGTGGCATCATGCACACTGCCAGGGTATTTGGCCAGCATGTTGGTAAAGAGGCCCCAATAGTCCACAAAGGCTTGGACATTTATGGAGTGTGTGTGTGCTTCCGGTTCCTGTAAAGAAGTGTGGTGGCTGCAGAAGGTACCAGTTGTGCATGTGTGCAGTCTAGGGCACCCATCACGTGTGAGAACCCAGGTGATGGCATAAAATCTTTGCTTGGTCTCTCGCTGCAGTTCCTGGGTGTTGGGGAAGAAAAGGTGAACCATTAGCAATAATGGGGTAACCCTGTGTCCCTCAGAACCTGGGTATGTATGATATATAAAGAAGTGGTTCTTTGTTCGATGTAATTAATATATCTTGAACATTCAGTTTAGAGTAGCAAACAATACAAACTTTATGAAAGCTACTGATTCAACAACACTTTTCACGGACCAAATGGAAGTACGCGGAACACACCACAAAGACAAAACATTTTTGGTCAAAAAATGACGATTATATTGTATAGGTACTATGTACACATATTAATGAATGTGGCTGTCAATAAAACAATACAATACACGGCGAGAAAGTGATTGAAGTGCAAGAAAGGTGACTTATGGTGATAAGTGAAAAAAAGTGCTATACATATATTATACACATAGGTGACACATAAGGCAAATAACTGTTATGTTGTACTGTCCATTCCTCAATGCATGAATACACGACCCAAATGTGACTTTATATTGGGGTCAGGGAAACTTCATGGACTAATGAGACTGCAACGTCGACATTTCGACCCTAGGCGGAAGCGCAACTTATTATGCGTCAGAGGCGGGTCTTCATCAGGACTGGGGAGTAGGAAAACCAATTTTAGACAGCCTGTCATATAATGAAAACAAGGATTTAGGTGTGTGCCGCCAATCTGGTGCATGGAGCAAGGTAATGCATATGCGATTCAGCGCTTACCGCAAGGAGTAAATGCCAGGGATCCTATGCACACTGCCAGGGTATTTGGCCAGCATGTTGGTAAAGAGGCCCCAATAGTCCACAAAGGCTTGGACATTTATGGAGTGTGTGTGTGCTTCCGGTTCCTGTTAAGAAGTGTGGTGGCTGCAGAAGGTACCAGTTGTGCATGTGTGCAGTCTAGGGCGGATCACTGACAGAATATCGAACACACAAATATCGTGTGGACAGAATATCGTGTCAAAAATATCGAGGACAAGAATATCGAGTAGGTAAGTGCAAATAGATAGGTATAAATTTACTATTCTTAACTCCAGATCTACGTACCTTGAAGATATATATATTGTCAAAGTACATATATGTGGAGTTATATATAGTAAAACTATACTTACCCATAAGAAATGACCTTCACGATATTCTTGTCCTCGATATTTTTGACACGATATTCTGTCCCACGATATTTGTGTTTTCGATATTTTGTCCACATACCGTCTAGGGCACCCATCACATGTGAGAACCCAGGTGATGGCATAACATCTTTGCTTGGTCTCTAGCTGCAGTTCCTGGGTGTTGGGGAAGAAAAGGTAGCGGGGTGTCAGCCAGGTGATGGCATCCAGGACGGAGGGAAGGAATGAGGAGAAAGGTGGCTGGGAGAGTCCTGCCACTCTGGCGGATATTGTCTGGAAGGACCCCAATGCCAGCATATGTAGTAGATCCATGAGCTTCACCTATAGAACGATGTTGGTAGCCCTGTCAGCTGTTGGTTGTAGCCTTGAGGCAATCAGGTGAAGCAGGTATACAATGGACTGCCTCCTCAGCCGGTAAAGAGTGATTATCTCGTCCAGCCTGAGTCCTATCAGAGTGGTCCTCTGGCAATAAATGTGCTCCCTTCTCCTGTGTTGCCTTCATGGTGGTAAGGGGAGAGTGGGGTGGGTGCTTGGGGTGGGGTGGATGGTAGTGGTCATCTCCGTGCAACTCCCTGCTGCAAAATAACGACCTCCATGGTGTAGTTCTGGTTGCAAGACTGTCCTGTTCAGCTTCTCTTTATATAGCAAAGTCGATGCCTCATTACCTACATGTGGGTTTCACAAGCGCAGGAATTTTGACGTTACCAGCACTGCACCACTTCTGCACCCACTGCGTCACTTTTCAGAAACGTCATGAATGTCCATGCATCCCTTTTACGCTGGAAATTATGACGGTACACCTACCTTGCATATATTAATATTATATTATACTTACTACTTACTTAATACTTATGTGACGCAGGCAATTCCGACGCAGGCTCCTTTTGTCGCAAGAGTCCAAAAAGTGACTCATCCTCAAAGATATGTCACATTGTAATTATGGAGCAGTGATTGAGGCGCCAATGCATCAAATATTTTGATGCATTGGCAGTGCAAGCTTCTCGTAAATAAGCCCCCCAATGTTTATTTCGGATATGCTCCTTGTGAAAGCACTCAAACTGAAGTTAGCCAGTACCTGAAGTGGGCTGAACCACTGATGCATGTTGTAGACTGTAGTGGGTGAAAGAAAAATGTGAATGACACAATATGAGAATAACAGATGAAAAGGGCTGGCTTACAGGGGCTATAATTAAGTATATTATTATTTATCTATAAGCTTAATAAAATTGAAAGGTTTTGACTAACGTAACACCTAAAAATGACAAACCATGCTCTCTCACATATCCTTAGATTTCCAAGAAGTATTCTTGTGAGGTCACCAAATTAGTAAAATCAAAATATTTTAAACAAATTGCCATATTGTTACCCTTTGTTGAACACTGCACATTTTAACACAATCTCCCTAGGAAGCAAAGCCTTGTTTGGAGGTTGTCACAACAAAGCGAGGATTGTAGAAAGTAGTAGCGTTAGCCCTTTGCTCAAGAAATGTATAATAGTATTCCAAGATCTTCTTGCATTCTTTCCACAAGAAGAATGTGGCATGGCTCACTAGTGCCTATCTGTAGGTTTCTGTTTGTCTTGTGTTTCCATTCGAATGCATTAAGAAAAGGTGTATGAATGTAGTACTGAAATACCAGAATTTGACCATCACAAGCTCCAACTAACCAGAGATCAAAGTTTTGGTCCGTTGATTAAGCAATTTGACTTTGCTTATTTGGATGTTTACTTGCTATTTTTGCATCAAGCATGTGTAAGACTTATATGCACTTTCCGGAGTGTCTCTTTTCTTTCACACACTAAAACCTTTGCTCACTCTTAAAGGACACCACCATCTTCCCTAGGCAGCAACTGTCTATTCCCAGACCTATGTATCTGGGCACAAGTGCAGCCATAATTTGGGCTGAGCTCATGATACCATGAAGTGGCAGTGTATCTTGCCCATGTGTGCTTATAATTTCTAATTGGTCTTCCCCGGTGCTTAATTTGAGCCGT
Organism: Calotriton arnoldi; assembly: GCA_963921515.1. Lineage (NCBI taxonomy): Eukaryota > Metazoa > Chordata > Amphibia > Caudata > Salamandridae > Calotriton > Calotriton arnoldi. The sequence continues at coordinate 1,042,298 of CAWUFW010004902.1, read as the reverse complement.
GGTTGTTGGTGGGGACCAGCACCTATTTTTCAGCATTAGGCATTTCCTGAGAGCAAGAGAAGGAAAAACACACAAATTGCAGAGCTGGAGGAAGAGAAAGATGGAACCACCGTCATAAAGGGAGAAATCAGGGACCTGCAAGAGGGAGATAAAGGGGCTGTAAGTGTCTGGCAGTGGATTAAATAGGCATGAGGTTGATTTAAGACTTTCAGCCTTGGTTTTTGATGCACCGATGTTTAATTGCACCAGCTGCAGGCTTCTGAGCAGAGCCTTGGGCACCTGCACTCTTTCTTTTACAAATTAAGCACTCTTCCCATAGATATAGGGACTAAAGAGGTGTTTTATTATAGCCCTTGGTTCATAGTGTTTGTATGGAGCAAATTGTGTAGTGTGGCAAGTATTGCTTGTGGTATATTTTGGAGGCAGTCCTTCTTTCATTTATACCCTATATGTGCCAAGCCCAATCCCTATTCCCATCTAAGGCCCCATAGATATTACGAGCCTTGAGGTAAGTCATAGAGCTGATCCAGCGCGATATTAGCAAACAGCATTCATACACTAGATACTCACTTGGGCCCATACATTCATACTACGCTAATACTTACGCTGGGGTGTCAGTTGTTACTCTTTATCAAAATCCCTGCTACCAATTACCTTCCAATTGAAGAGTAATTACTTACTAATGAATCCCTTGCTAATTGGGAAGTTTAAAATGAGTGACATTCATTACAGTACATAATCCTGAAATAACCACTGAGTCAGGAAGTTTTAAAATGTTTATCTAAAGATTTAGCAGAGTAAAATACAGAAACACATGGTACTTAATCGCATATCAAGGATGAAGCATAGAATAATAATTATTAATTAATGACGGTCCCTCAGAAAGGAGAAGATAGAGACAGCAGCGCAACTAAAGGTTGCATTTATATTTATCTAAGTGCGAGAACCAAACCCCTTGGCCAAGGAGTTGGTAAAGATAGGACCCAGGAAGGATGAAGAGCAAAGACCTCCTCCAGGATCAGGACAGGACCGGTGACCTCTCTACAACGACGCCTGCGTCGTTCCCCTCTCTGATACTCGGCTTCTCCTCGATTCTCCCGTGCCTTTCTTATAATGGACTCCGCCGCCCCCTCCTCAGGACCTCTCTGGACAGCGGTTCAGTCTGCAATCGATCAGCTTGGCAGTCTGGAGCTAACTAATTAGCTAATTCTATATCTATTATACCCTTCTACGCCCATGTACCTCCCCTTAATGTTGCCAAAATATGGGACCACTATTTCTGATTGGACAGGGACAGGGGTTGATTCTCACACCATATGATTTTAGTTCGAATTCTGAAGACCATTGTTTTAAAATACCGCCCATCAAATTTAATACATTGGCTTTATTTCCCACCCGTCTCACGACAAAGTTTATTCATTCTCCATATACATAGTTGCAAGTTTGGCAAGAACACATGAATATATCAATATCGGCCATTAGGTCGCGGCCTTGGACGACGTCCAGGTTGACTTCATCCTTATTCTTTGGCAGCCAAGCAGGACACATGCGCAGAATCATTGTCTCTCGAGTTTCAGTTCACCAACCCCAGGCCCAAGTTTACGAACTAATAAAAGTCAAAGAAGAAAATATTAAAATCACAAATAAAATGTTTCACTGTACACCCACTCTTTCTACTCTATCCCCATTTACTTATAAATTCTATACCGCATTATTAGCGTTAAGAAAACGACAATTTAATAATAACACAAGAGCAAGCTGAAGCATGTGAAAACATCAAGCAGCCATTTTAATGCACACTGCGCAGAAGCAGGAGTTTCCCACCAAGCAAAAAGAGACGTCACAACACGTGATATGGTTGAGACATGCGCAGTAAAGTTCCCGCGCTTTAGCGGCCATTTTAGAAAAAAACAAGCGTTACTTGTTAGTTAGAACACATAAGCAAGCTTCCTTGCTATTCATGTAGTGTATGCAAAGTTAATATAAACAATACAAGATTAATAAATTAATATGGTGAGGAGATTGCATTCGAGCAAGTCTCATTTGTGAGTCCTTGCTCCATCAATCCCCTCTCTGATGGCGTTTAAGAGCCATCAAATACTACCCTCAATCAGATGCCAACTTCTAGCAAATAGTTTCATTCTCATTTTTACACTTTCTATTTTTAACATCCCCTTTCTTGTATAATTCACTTCTCAACTCTTCAAGTTCAATTTCGTCAAACTTTCTCTTCTTTCCTTTTCCTGTCACATTATATGATCCATTCTTTCTACAACATTTGCACCATATTATTATCGTCAGTACTATTATTGCTATCCCTGCTAAGGGTACTAATATTTGACCTACAAGTCCTTTCCCTACATTAGCCAACCAGGTACCAATTGACGCAATACTACTTGTCAATCTTTCCCATACACTATCAACTTCCAGTGGTTTTAATTCTTTCTCAAGTTTCGTTATATTCTGTATATATGTTCCAATTTCTGCACTTTTATCAGGTATGTAAGTGCAACAGTGTTTCGTCTTCAATAATTTACAGACTCCGCCCTCTTTTGCCAATATATTAGCAAGAGCAAGTCGATTTTGCATAACCATAGATCTAATCGCAACCATCTCCGCATTAATCATTAGAAATCCTCCAGCAGTATCCGTTGATAAACGATCAACCACTGTAGACAATTTACATATTTTCCTTGAGTTCAGGATTATTCCCACTGAAGGTATCAATGCACCAAATATATCACCTACAATTTCAGAAAAACTAGCTCTTTTACTACGTGTTAATTCGTCATTATTTTCATTGCTCCCAGTGTTTCTTTTTATGTGGTATATTTTTGGAAATACTATTCCAAAATAACAACTTCCATACCACCGTGCAGGAAGCCTAAAGTAAGCCTTATTCCCACACACATAATATATTCCAGGAAAAACTGAATCTGTTCCTCCTTTGATTCCCCAACCTCCAAGAATTAAGAAATTGTGTTCACATTCACTGATACCGATGAAAACATTGTTATAATCAGTCTTTAATCTATGTAGACAAATTTTCCCTGTCTTTACAAAATCCAGAGCCATAGCAGCTTGAGCCTTGCCAGGTGTATAACTCCCTTCTTTCTCAGCCCAAGGTGGCAAATGAGCCTTATGCTCAGAAGCTTTCTTTTGAAAATCTTGTCTTCTATCTTCCACTAAGTTCAAAAATATCTTTTCTTCTCCATGTAAAGAACATGTTAGATTGTGTCTATGTGCATGTGTTATGTCTATTGATTTCATGGTTAAGAAAAATTCTCCCATAAACTGTGCGTCTTGACTACTAAGCACTGGGTTCATACTCTTTCGAATTGGAACCTCAGAAAATATCACATCTATGTTTGAATAATAATTTTGAAGTCTCCCTGTTCTATAAAATAAACTAGATAAAACACTACATGATATGCCATATGTTAATGGTAGGTGGTGATATGTTAACCCTTCTGCTACTGATTCAGGTAACTTCATACAGACATAACAATTACTAACTTCCATGGTGTCTACATATTGAAACAATAACTTTGTGAAAACATTTAGACTAGTGTCGTTATCAGTTATTTCATGATGAAATTCTGGTTCATTTTCTGCTATTAGTTCTACTCTATTACCCTTTAAGTGTGCTGTCCTTCCCTTAGTTTCGTTATTAATCTTTTTATCCATTATCATAAGGTAAGGAACTGCTACGATCAGGACTAACCATACTATAAGCACCATTACTAGACTACATATGCATATTGCACAGCATCTTTTACAACATCTCTGTTTTGGTCTCCCAGCAACTCTATCATCAGGCATTTCGACAAGGAAGATTGCTCTTCTTATCTGTTTTCGCTTTTCTTTATTTTATTATTTCACTTAGTCAAGGTGGTCTTGTTTCTCTCTCATATGTCAGTTCTGTACTTGTTCCTTCGTCACCACTTTCACTTGACTCTGAACTTTCGTAATCTTCAAGAATGATGTAAGTCCAATCAGGACCCTTGAATTTGTTATTCACAAGTTTCAGTCTTTTACTTCTTCTTTTCTCAGTTTTATTTTCTTGTTCGGTTTGGCTTGTTACTTCATTTACTTGATCTGGATCTTCACTTCTGGTTCTTATGTGGTATTTTATTCTTTTAATGACACTAGGCCAATGATCACCTTTTCTTGCTTTCACTGTTTCTTTATTTTTGTCTTCAGCAATCTCTTTATTTTCACTGTTTAACACCTTTTCGTTTTCTGCAATTACTGTTTTTCTTACTTGCTCTTTTTCAGGCCTTATTGGTTTTTCTTCCGCAGCTCCTCCGTGAGTTTCCAATAATTGACCTTGTTCTTTGTTTATTTCTTCATGTTCATGTTTCTCGAGATCTTTTTCTTCTGTGTACTTTTCTGGATCTAACTGGTTTTGATCAGGGCTTATTGCACTTTGTACGGATTCTTCTAAACCTGTCTGTCCCTGCTCAAAATTTGTTGCTTCTTCGTTAATTTGAGCCCAGTTTCCTCTCCCTATCTGGTCCTGCTCAGGTTCTTTTATTGTATCTTCTTCTTTTCCCTGAGCTGCTTCTTCTTCACCTATCTGATCTTCTTCAATTTCTTCCAAATTTGTTTGACTTCTTGTTCTGTGGTAAACTTCAGGAATTTCTACCACTGGTATCCAGTCCTGACTTGTGCTCGGTTGTTCTTCTGCAGCTTCTCTTGAATCTCGAGCCTGAGATTCTTCAGCTGGGCAACCTTCAGCTTCCTCAGTGATTGATGCTGACTGAGGATTTTCTTCTTCAGGGTCTGGTACTCTTTTGGTGTGGCTTACATGAATCCAATTAGGAAATCCTGCACACTTCACTGCTATATTGGTAGTCAGTATGACCTGACAAGGTTTTCCCCATCTAGGTGATAGACACGTCTCTCTGGTGTGATTCTTTACTACCACCCAATCACCAGGATTCAGATCATGTTCTTGTTCAGGCTGCCTCAAAACTGCGTCTTCTCCAACCTGATGAGAGACAGAACGCACTAGGTCAGCCAATCATTTGCAATAATCCAGAACCATATCATCAGATATATTCAGCAGTTTGTTTATGGGAACATGTGCTTGTCTCATTGCTCTTCCCATCATTATCTCGTGTGGGCTCAATCCCGTATTTCTGTTGGGAATGCTTCTGAGTCCCATTAAGACAAGTGGCAATGCATCTGGCCACTCCAATGATGTTGATGCACACATTTTTCCTAGTCTGGATTTTATAGTACCATTCAAATGTTCAACCACTCGAGAAGCCTCTGGACGATATGCACAGTGCAATTTTTGTTCAATTTGGAATGCTTCGCAGATTATTTGGATCACTTCACTGTTAAAATGTTTTCCTCTATCTGATTCCAAAGTTACTGGGAAACCAAACCTAGGAATGAGTTCTCGTAGTAACAGCTTTGCGACTGTAATGCTGTCACTCCTCCTGGTAGGGTAAGCCTCCACCCACTTTGAAAACAGACATACTATGACCAGTACATATTTCAACCCTCTGCATGGTGGTAACTGTATAAAGTCGAACTGTAGTCTTATAAATGGTCCTTCTGCTTTTCCAATTTTTCCAAACCCAATTATTGTTTTTCTTCCTGGATTATGCATTTGGCAAGTCAAACATCTCTGGCAAAGGCTCTCTGCTACAGCCCTGAACTTGGGATTGTACCAGTTCTGTCTGAAAAGCCTAATCATTGCATCTCTCCCTATGTGTGTGTCTCCATGATACATCCTGGCCATTTGAGAGAGCAGACAGTCAGGCATGACTGGTCTGCCATCTGCACAAATCCACACCTCGTCATCTCCTCTTTGGGAACAACCCACCTTGACCCATATTTTCTTCTCACTTTCATCAGCATCATCTTGCAATCTTCTAACATCATTCCATGTTTCAGGTGGCATATACAGCATAAGTTGGCAGCTGATTCCCATTCTTTCCACCCTTTTATTGACTGACAATCTATTTCTGGCACAATGTTGAGCCACAAGATCTGCATATCGGTTGCCGATTACCACCCAGTCATCTCCTGACTTGTGTGCGGCACACTTCACCACAGCCAATTCTTTTGGTGATTGTATTGCTTCCAGCAATTCCCTTACAAACTGTCTATTTTTAATGGGGGATCCTGAAGAAGTCATGAAATCCCTCTGCATCCATAGTTGGCCAAAATCATGCACAACCCCGTAACCATATTGGCTATCTGTAAATATAGTTACTTTTTGATTCCTCCCAATTTTGCAAGCTTTTATCAAAGCAATCAATTCAGCTACTTGTGCAGCTTTTACTCCTGGTAAATAGGATGCTTCGACTATTCCAGTTAATTCACATACTGCATATGCTGCAGTCAGTTTACCATCTTCATGCCTCTGGCATGAACCATCAACAAACAGCTCCCTGTCTGGCTTCCTTAGGGGCAATTCCTGAATGTCAGGACGTGGTTTTGTGCATAACTCTGTGACTTGTAAACAATCATGTTCTTCTTCTTCTTCATCTTTAATTTCCTCATGATAGGGGTCTGGTAGTAAGGTAGCGGGATTTACTATTGTGCACCTCACTATGGTCACATTTTCAGCACCCATTATTATTCTCTCATATTTAGTCAGCCTACTAGGAGTAAGATGCTGAGTTCGAGTTCTTGTCAACAGAATCACAACCGCATGTGGAACATAGACCTTCACAGAATGTCCCATCACAATTGACTCACTGTGTTCAATGCTCAAACAAGTAGCCGCTACTGCTTTTAAGCAGCCTGGCAACGCGGCTGCCACTGGATCCAATGTAGCAGAAAAATATGCTATAGGACATCTGTCTAGACCATGTCTTTGAGTTAAAACTGAAAGTGCACAATTTTCTCTCTCATGACAGAACAATGCAAAGCTTTTCTTATAGTCGGGCATGCCTAGGGCTGGTGCTGAACACAGAGCATTTCTCAATTTTACAAAGGCTCCTACGCTCTCATCATCCCACTCAACTGGGTCCTTTGCCTTCTTTTTTGTCATTTGTATTAGGGGCTTTGCTAACAAGGAAAATCCTAGTATCCATTGTCGACAGTAACCTACTATTCCTAGGAACATTCTAACTTCTCTTTGTGTTACAGGCATTTGCATTTTCTTAATCAATTTTACTCTTTCCGAGGTTATTCTTCTTTTTCCCTCTCAATTTGGTGTCCCAGATATTTAACTGCTGTTGTACAGAACTGCAATTTTTCTGGTGAGACTTTATGCCCTTCTTCAGCCAAATGATTTAATAGTGCTATGGAATCAACAACACAGTCCTCTCTGGTGTTCGATGCCACCAGTAAGTCGTCGATATATTGCACTAGAACTGAGCTTCCTGGCATCACTAGTTTCTCAAGGCACTTTTTCAATATTTGATTAAAGATAGAAAGACTTTCCGTGTACCCCTGAGGAACACGATTCCATACATAGACTGGCTGTCTGGGTGCAATGGTATTGAAAAGAACGCTTGGCATAAATCAATCACTGTGAACCATCCTGCACTCCAAGGGATCTGGTATAGAATTACTGCAGGATTTGGCACTATAGGACAACATGGTTCCACAATCTTATTTATTTTCCGCCGGTCTTGAACAATCCTATATTTTCCGCTAGGTTTCTTTAAACCCATTATTGGTGAATTTCATGGGCTACTCATTACTTCTTTTAGTATGTTTTGTTCTAACATTCGATTGATTTCTTCAATGACTCCTATCTTTACTTCTGCACTCATTTTGTACTGTCTAGTATTTGGGAAAATCGCACCTTCTTTTACAGTAATTTTAACTGGGTCTATTTTGGCCATAAGTCCTACTTCTTTTCCTGTGAAATCCCATACTATGGGGTTTACTATAGTTTTTAATTCTTCTGGCAGCTCATCTTTTGTTATTAACGAAAACATTTCATCTACTTCTGTACCTTGTTTTGCAATCATAAACTTATATACATGATCTTCATCTGGAGTCTGGACTGCCACACCATCCGGTGTGCAGAAAATTGTGCAATTCATTTTACACAACAAATCTCTGCCCAATAAATTTACTGGACTAGAATCACACACTACAAATTGATGCATTTCTCTAAAATTTCCAATTTTAACTTCCATTGGTTCAGTAAGAGGTGTTCTAATCTTTCGATTAGCTACTCCCACTACTTGGATAGCTTCTCCTGAGAGAGGAAGGTCTGGAATGTCTGCTGTTCTCACAGTAGACCGGGTAGCACCAGTGTCCAAAAGAAAAGTAATATCATTACCTCTCACATTCCCTTCAACATATGGACCTGACTGATCTACCGGTAAGGATGCGCCAAGTACGCACTCCTTCTCCCCCTCTCCTAGGCACCGTCATGAACTGTATTGACAGAAATCGTCCTGTAAAAGAAACTGTGATGTTACATAATCATTCTTACCACTTCCTCCTTGATATCCGACGTCTGTACCGTGCTTTGCTCTGCTTACATTACCCTGAATAGGTGCAGGTGGCAACTGACTCTGAGGATTTACACCCTGCTGTGAGTCATTCTGCGTCTGTGGATTTAAATTTTGATTTGGGCCATTATTATTCCGAATCTTTTTACATTCATCCTTCCAATGCCCCAATTTTCCGCATCCATGACAAGGAAATTTCTTTTTAGCTTCTTCTCTACTCATTCGTCCTCTCACTTTTCCACCATTCCCAGTGTCGCCATTCGTTCCAGAATCCTTTCCTTGATTTTCACTCGGATTATCCAAATTAATTCCCTGTTTCTCGGCCATTTTCACCTGTGCCCACATTACTTTTTCCTGCAATTTCTTGTGCCTATCCTCAATATCGTCTCCACAGTATTTTGCATATTTCAAAATTTCGTCGATCGGTTTCCCTTGCCAACACAACATCTGTTGTTTAATCATCTGACAAATCTCTGGCTTCAGACCATAGACAAATCGATAAACAAACTGACTCATGTTCTTATCTCCAATGTCCTCGAATCCAGTATACTGCTTAAATACCTGCAATAAACGCTCATAATAGGCGTGTACCGATTCTCTGGCTTCTTGGGTGGTTCAGTCTATTTTCACCCAATCCGTTTCTTTCGGTGGTATTTTGCCTTTCAGGTAAGTTATCACCTGCTGATACTTTTTCATTACATCATTTGACGGGGCACCTGTCTTTGGATCTCTAAGATACTCTTCACTTGGCCAATCAACTGTAATTTTACAATCTGTCCACAAATCGGCAGGTACCACTATGTCAAACAAACCATCTAAATCCTTCAACAATACCTTTGACACCTTCACAAACCTCTCAACCTGCTTGTACCATTCAATTGGTTTTTCTCTCATCTTTGGAAAATCATTCGTAAATGACAAAATATCCTGTCTGCTCCATGGGACATGTACATATCCCCCTCCTGGAACTTCTCGCATCGGATTCATTTGATCTGTCTTCCCTGTTTCCTTCATTAAATATTCAGAGGCTGTTCTACTGGATCGTGCCTCTTCCTTTTTCTTGGCCCATCTAACTCTCCATTTATCTAGGTCTCCCCATTTTTGCAAGACTGTCATTAACTCCTTTACTTGTAACTTTCTTCCAGAGGCATTCATATTTTCTAAATCTTTGTCTGAAAAATCTGCTCTATAGGGTTTCTGCAACACTTTTGATCTCCCTATTTCAATTCCCATCTGCAGAGCTAAATCTGATAATTTTTCATGAAATATTTTTACATTTCTGGTGATACTTCTGCATACGAACAATAATTCTTCTTCATCGTAAGCATTTAGGCGATCTAACCCCACATTTCCTGCTATTATTTCTTCTAATTCAACTTTTAATTTATAAGTATCCAAACTTTTTGGAGGTGTACACTGCTGATCTGATCCTTGTGCCCACCTTTCTAAGTCTTCTGGACTAACTACAGTGACACTTTTTGCTCCCGATGAAGTTATTAAGTTTATATCTTTCGAGCACCCAGGAGTAGTTCTTCTGGGAGTACTATTGCCAGAATCCCGAATTGGTAAATCCATTAATGATATTGTTGATTCACAATCACTAAAATGATCCTCAACCATTACTACTGCTTCAGGTTTTGGAACATTTACAGGAGTAGGCATAACTAACGGTGGAGTATAGTTTCCTTTGTCACTATATAACGGGACTACTGGACCAATTGTTACAGGTATGGTCAAAGAGTCAGGATGTACTTTTATCGGTGTTATTTTCTGTATTAATTCTGCTCTGGTCTTCTCTAGGGCTTCTTTTTCTTTATCGTGAAGTATCCTACTAGGTGTGAAATCATGCATTACCTGTGGTACTAATGGAGTTTTCAACGGGGTGCACTTGGGGTGCATCCACCTGCCCCTTCCTGATATGGTGGGGGGTTCTTTAATATCTCTTCCATAAATTCGTCTTCAGAATCTCCATTTCTCATTAAGTGTTTTGTCTTTTCTGTGCATTTTCTCCCTAACAGTTCTTCTGCTGTCAGTATGGGATATAATCCTTCTGTAAGCATTGCCCTCCTCCACTGTTTCATCTGACCATCCCTAGACTCATGTTGGTTTCTGGGGAAAAATCCTCGATAACCCCTATTACTCCTGAATCGGTCACGCTCAAATACCTCGGTTTCCCATTCCTCTAAGGCTTCGTATTGAGTTAATCTAGGTCTGGGTTCTAAGTCATTCATTCTCAATCTCAAATTTTGAAGAATTCTTCCATTGAAGGTTCCATTCTCGGGAAATGCTAATATCCGATCCTTTTTGGTATATTCTATCCAATTCTCTATCCATACACAAGTATGATAACCTCTCTCCATCATCATGAATGAAGCGGGCGTTTTAGCTGGTGGAATGATAATTCCTTCCCTAGTTTTGATTGGTTTATCCTTTTTAAAATAGTTCTTAATCTTTTGCAGAAAGGACATTTTTCTCTTCTCTCCGTACATCTTGGGTAAAACTCGATGTATAAAATTATATTCTGCAAAGCCTAAATATCTCCTATCCGGTCGAGTTCCTGTTAAAGTTGGATCGCGTTTTAACATGCAATCTCCTCCACTAAGATTTTAGCTTCTATGATATCAACCAATCAAGTGTCTGCTAACTTCTATTTCTGAACCAATCCTAGCGCGGCCTTTCTGTGACGTTAGTCTGTCAACCCCTCCTTTACAATCTGCGCTTCTCTGTCCCTCGCTGATTTCAACCAATCCCAGCGCGGCACCTGTGACGTCAGTACTGCTCCTTACTACTGACCCCTCCTTTACAAGAGTCGTTCCACACCCGCGGTTTCAACCAATCCCAGTGCGGCGTTTTGTGACGTCAGCTCCCTCTCCGACAGCTGACCCTCCCTTTACAAAATTGTACGCAAAGCTCTATTTTCTCTATAAATTTTAATTAAAATTCAGTAACAACATAAAACATTCGCTATCGTGCCAGTTTCTCTAAAAAGATAGTTTCTCTCACACTTAGTAAAACCTTTCCGTTTAATAAACATACACTACGAGTAAAACCCTTCCGTTTACTCTTCACACAAGCTCCAGAAGTACCTGTTACTTCTTCAATGTTACCCTTTCTAGGTGATATAACATCAAATTTTTACCAGCGTACTCCTTTGCTATTACTCACACGTATGGAGTCCCTAACCAGTACTGATAGTCCTGCTTAACTTATCAGTACTATTTCTGCCTGACAGATAACCTCACTGCAGTATGGCTTCCACTTACCATCCGCTATTCAATTTTCCCCAGGGAATTCTGGACAACATAAAACAAACTTTGAATACACGGATGTTAGTTCATAAAAATAAAATTCTCATTACCCAATTAACAAAGTAAAACCATCCTCTGATAACCAGAAAACTGATCCAGCGCGATATTAGCAAACAGCATTCATACACTAGATACTCACTTGGGCCCATACATTCATACTACGCTAATACTTACGTTGGGGTGTCAGTTGTTACTCTTTATCAAAATCCCTGCTACCAATTACCTTCCGATTGAAGAGTAATGACTTACTAATGAATCCCTTGCTAATTGGGAAGTTTAAAATGAGTGACATTCATTACAGTACATAATCCTGAAATAACCACTGAGTCAGGAAGTTTTAAAATGTTTATCTAAAGATTTAGCAGAGTAAAATACAGAAACACATGGTACTTAATCGCATATCAAGGATGAAGCATAGAATAATAATTATTAATTAATGACGGTTCCTCAGAAAGGAGAAGATATAGACAGCAGCGCAACTAAAGGTCGCATTTATATTTACCTAAGTGCGAGAACCAAACCCCTTGGCCAAGGAGTTGGTAAAGATAGGACCCAGGAAGGATGAAGAGCAAAGACCTCCTCCAGGATTAGGACAGGACCGGTGACTTCTCTACAACGACGCCTGCGTCGTTCCCCTCTCTGATACTCGGCTTCTCCTCGATTCTCCCGTGCCTTTCTTCTAATGGACTCCGCCGCCCCCTCCTCAGGACCTCTCTGGACAGCGGTTCAGTCTGCAATCGATCAGCTTGGCAGTCTGGAGCTAGAAGCTAACTAATTAGCTAATTCTATATCTATTATACCCTTCTACGCCCATATACCTCCCCTTAATGTTGCCAAAATATGGGACCACTATTTCTGATTGGACAGGGACAGGGGGTTGATTCTCACACCATATGATTTTAGTTCGAATTCTGAAGACCATTGTTTTAAAATACCGCCCATCAAATTTAATACATTGGCTTTATTTCCCACCAGTCTCACGACAAAGTTTATTAATTCTCCATATACATAGTTGCAAGTTTGGCAAGAACACATGAATATATCAATATCGGCCATTAGGTCGCGGCCTTGGACGACGTCCAGGTTGACTTCATCCTTATTCTTTGGCAGCCAAGCAGGACACATGCGCAGAATCATTGTCTCTCGAGTTTCAGTTCACCAACCCCAGGCCCAAGTTTACGAACTAATAAAAGTCAAAGAAGAAAATATTAAAATCACAAATAAAATGTTTCACTGTACACCCACTCTTTCTACTCTATCCCCATTTACTTATAAATTCTATCCCGCATTAGTAGCGTTAAGAAAACGACAATTTAATAATAACACAAGAGCAAGCTGAAGCATGTGAAAACATCAAGCAGCCATTTTAATGCACACTGCGCAGAAGCAGGAGTTTCCCACCAAGCAAAAAGAGACGTCACAACACGTGATATGGTTGAGACATGCGCAGTAAAGTTCCCGCGCTTTAGCGGCCATTTTAGAAAAAAACAAGCGTTACTTGTTAGTTAGAACACATAAGCAAGCTTCCTTGCTATTCATGTAGTGTATGCAAAGTTAATATAAAAAATACAAGATTAATAAATTAATACGGTGAGGAGATTGCATTCGAGCAAGTCTCATTTGTCAGTCCTTGCTCCATCAGAGCCACTCAATCAAGACCAGGTTGAGGAATCCTTGAGCATCCCCGTGCGCCTAGACGGCAACACTACTCAGGTCACTTCCCTTTCTGGGTCGGTATTCCCCAGGGATGCTAGAAAATGGGTAGCCTTCTTGCTCACAAGGCCTAATATTATATCACTGAAGTCAGAGGGATTGTGAAAAATTCAAGCGTCACACAAAGAAACAAGTGTAGCAAATGTGCCACGCCCATTCAGCAGGAGAGCGGTAAGGATGTGGTATGTAGCTGGTGGTGCATTTTGGAGCACTGGTGAGGTAGTGCATTGTCATAAACAGACAGCACATTTTCAGTTGAAATTTGAAATGGCCACTAAATATGTATAGACATGCAGTTTTACTAGTAAAAATATGTAGCACAAAAACAAATATATGTGGAAATCAGATACCAGTGGAAATGTATCACTTGCTCATCACCAAGTAAAATATCTTGATTTCTTTTGCTCCTATTAAAATCTTTTTCTCCATCACACTTCAGAATTACAAAAAAGCGCTTCATTTGTGCTTTCCTAATTGCTAACATATTTTGAAATATGTGTATAGTTAATTTCCTGATATTTAAATGTCGGTGTGTTAGAAATAAACTGACATGCTACAGCCTTTCCTTTCTATTTCCATACCCCAGCAGGATTGTCACCTAGGTCACTTTTACAAAATCCTCTCACTTTGCAGTCAGATAAATAAAAGTACACTTCAGTTTCCAAAGAAGCAACTTGTCAGAAGACACAACCTGATATTTGACCTTTTTCTTTGAACGCATAGCAAATGTGACAGGATACAAACAAAATTTAAAGCTATGGTTACAGTTCATTCACCTTCTGAACTCCGTCATGATTATTTATGGGGGTGCTGCAGCACACCCAGCACCATTTACACCCAGCGCCTAAGCTCAAAAGAAACTTGAAAGATAGAAAAGCGCGCCAAGAAAAAACGGCACATTTCAATCTCATCTGGTAATGAGATAAGCTGACGTTTACAGCTCTCAGCAAGTAAGGTGTTTGTATCTTGTTGCTGTCCTACTAAGTTAGCCACATAATTTGCCTCTCCCAGGCGCAGCCAAGGGGCCTACATTTTAATGTTTACAAGCCACAGCCTGCAGACTGACAGCAGGAGACTCCAGGTGGCGACGCAGGGGGAAGAGAAGGTGCTTGTTTTGCCCTCGGCCAGCTCCATTGCCAGCACTTTTCTTTTCCATTAGAAATCATAGTTTGAAGGGAACGTTCCTTTAAAAGGGCATGTCAACTGTTAAAGAAAAAATAATAATAACCCGTGTCCAAACTAATTGTTGAAACCATGGCAGGGGCTACATTGAGGTTAATACTATCACTGTCTTATGTCAACACCACAAGAGCGCTCAAAAATGTGGCAAATTAGTATTACTGCAACTGGTCTCAAAATGTTGGGGCATATTAGCAAGACCGGCGATAATGGGCTTGCTAATATGCGTTCTAGAATTCCAATAGAAGCCCAGGTTAGATGTGCAGGACATCTAACCTGGGCTTCTATTGGAATTCTATAACGCATATTAGCAAGCCCATTATCGCCGTTTTAGCGGCAGTTTCCTGCCGCTAAAGCGGCGATAATTTTATCGCCGGTCTTGCTAATATGCCCCGTAGTTCCTTCCAACTCCCCCCCCCCTCCCTCCCCTCATCTCCCCCTTACCCTCCTCCCCCTCCGGCCGGGAGAGAGAGCTCCCAAATGGCAAAATGGCACTTTGCCTGTGGATCAAAAAACCCTTGTATTGTATCTAGGTGATCCTATCCCAGTTAAAAAAAATCTTTTCAAAGGTAACTTTGTTACTTCATTTCTAAATTGCCTCCAGTTTATACACTAGAAATGACGGGGCATATTAGCAAGACCGGCGATAAAATTATCGCCGTTTTAGCGGCAGGAAACTGCCGCTAAAACGGCGATAATGGGCTTGCTAATATGCGTTATAGAATTCCAATAGAAGCCCAGGTTAGATGTGCAGGACATCTAACCTGGGCTTCTATTGGAATTCTATAACGCATATTAGCAAGCCCATTATCGCCGTTTTAGCGGCAGTTTCCTGCCGCTAAAACGGCGATAATTTTATCGCCGGTCTTGCTAATATGCCCCGACATGAGAAAAATAAGGAAGTGCAGTCTCTTGATCATTTACAGCAGCAAACATATTAAAATGCAGTTAAATGCTCACGGGAAACACTTCATCTTCTTATTTGTAGAATGCAAGGAAAAAAGGCAAAAGTTTACAAACTTTTACTTTAGGCTTTCACTGCTAGAATAAAGAGTCATGGCGGGTGGAGTTCACGGAGTTGCACTACTCGGAATTCCGTGAAGTTGCATAAAACTGCATGGAATTCCATGAAGTTCTGCTCCGTCCTATTCTTAATGGTCTAAGAATGACCGCACCAACATGGCGTCTGGAATTGGTCGGCCTGCTCCATGCCCATGTGCAGTATGGCCATGATGCGTGCGCGTACACCATTGACAGCCTCTCCCTCGGCTATGAGCCGGTGGGACTCTTCTAGGGTCTGCGAGGGTAAGGCTCTCTAGGAATGGAGGGAGGCGGGGGTTCTTAGCTAGTATTACCACCCACTTCCTTACAAACTTTGTACCTTCTTTATCCAGCTCCAGAGTTTCCATCCACGGGCCCCGGTGTCGACCCAGCACCATTGTTTCCTAATTAACTCTCACACCTGGAAGCAGCGAACGGAGTGCAACTCAGCAGCACCACCAGATAAGTGCAAAGATCTGCCCATCGCACAGATCCATGTCGACTCCCCTCCGACAACAAATCCAACCCTGCCTGTCAAAGCGCACCCCACTGTAACTAGCATCCTCCTGTCTGACACTCGACAGTCAACAGACTCCACCCACAACCTAATTACCCAATTGGAACCGCCAACACCAAGCCAAGTCTTTCTCACACTCCTTCGCCCATGGCAGCTGTTCCAACAAGTGATAAAAGTACTCCCAACATCCACCAAGAAAGTTCTTGCCAGTGGGAAGTACTGGGCGCCGCCTATCACTTCATTGGAGGCGGAGTCAAAATGGGGATTTGTGTTACCCATCACTAGGGCTTAAATTTCGAGAACATTTTGGATAGTGGCCCACATCTGCCTGCTGCATGTGGAGCAGCGCTGTTCAGGCTCGGAGTTGGAAACAGGCCCCTCCCACCATCACAAGCCCGCACGGTAAGGCAGCCATCCTGGCAGAAGGGGGGGGTCTCTTCTGGGCGCAGGAGCGTGCTCGAGACCTGCCTCCACCTCAGCACATTCACCCCTTCAAAGGGGTGCTGGGCTCCATGATTGGGCGCCACAGGATCCAGAACCTCCTCAGGTAGGAAGCAGTGCTGAAGGTGCTGGGCACAGAGGGTGGAGTACTCTTTTATAGGCGGTGCGTGCCGTTGATAAGTTGGGAGACTAGAGAACACATGCACAAGTGCCAAGAGGAGGAGGGCAGAGGGGGCAAACTCCGCCTCGCAGCATAATCTGATTTTTTTGCCAAACTCCACTCTTCCAGCGGATCGCGGAGGTGGCAAAACTCCGCAAACTACCCTGTCGGAGTAGAGTTCACTGCCCACCCCTAATAAAGAGGGGCATGTTCATCCTCCTCTCACGTTGTTTCCTGTTTCAAAAGCCAAAGGAAGCCCATTAAAGGGGATAGCTTTTTTTTTTATTAGTCAAGCTGGCAAGTGTTTAAACATTACCAGTAAGGAACAACCTGTATGCACCCTGTGTTAAGTGTTTCAATTACAAAGTTTTAGTTAAAAGATGAAGTAATTTTGGTTAGAAAAAGGTTGTAATAAAAATTAATACTAACTTACTTTTCATATATCTCTTACTATCACAGATTTATTAGTTCACTGGGCTGCAAGTAACAGTTTTCAGTATGACCTAACTCTTGTCCTGATTACAAGTGTGCCGGTTTTTGTTGTGGGGACTGGTAATCCATCATCAATAAAACAGATATTCTGAGTTTTCATCTGTGAACAGGTGAAAACTGCACGGATCCATAAATGTTGGGGCCTTTACTCAGGGCCGGACTGGGAACTGAAAGCAGCCCTGGCAAATTTTGACAGACCAGCCCCCGTCTGGCACGTAGCGAGCGAGCCCGACCACTACTAGGGGGTTTGGGGGGGGGGGGGTTCTCCCCCCAAGAAAATTTTGGAAAAAGACAGACTAAAATGGTGAATTTTACAGCACATTTTTCATTACATATTCAATTGTATCAACTTTCAAAGCACAGTAAATAGTAGATGATGACCTTAAAGAGCACCAGGTTACCCACCCAGTCATATGTACCCATAGACATTCTTTCAGAGAGCACCAAAAATAGACACAAGTAGTGAATCAGAGAGAACAAAGTAAAAGTGAGACCAGCCCCCACAAGGTGTGTAGCGAGCAAGCGCAGTGAGCAACCACTATTAGGGGGAGTTTGGGGGGTTGTCCCCCAAGAAAATTTTGGACACAGAAAGGCCAAAACAAAGCATTTTTCAACACATTTTTCGTTACATATTAGATTGTATTAACTTTTAAAGCATAGTAAATGATTACCTCATGGAGCACCAGGATACCCAGTCATAAATCACAGACATTCCTACAGAGCCTCCAGGTCACTGAGGCCAGAAACTATGGAAATAGCACACATAAGCACCCAGGCCAGAAAGCATGGAAACTTCACACATAAGCACCCAGGCTGCCAGAAGGCATGGAAATGTCTCACATGGCACCCTAGCCAGAAAGCATGAAAAATTCACACAAAGGCACCCAGGCCAGTGGCACTGGAACACGTTTCAGAGTGTGGGTGCTGCCATCAATGTTGCCTGTACATCACTGAAGTCATGCGATTGTGAAAAATTCAAGAATTACACAAAGAACAAGGGTAGCAATTCAGCCTTGCCTATTCCGGGACATATAAAACAAAAAGTATATGCCAAACCATTTAAATACACTGCACGCAGCACTCTGCCTTATGGAAAGGGCTTGCGCTAGTGGTGACATCCTGGTGACATATGTAGTAAAAGGGAATATTTTTAGGCCTGGCAAAAGGTTCCTTTTGCCAGGTCAAAATGGCAGTTTTACAACTGCACAGGCAGACTGCAATGACAGGCCCTGGCCTTGACACATGTTTAAATAGGCTACTTACGTGGGTGGCACAAGAAGTGTTGCAAGCCCACTAGCAGCATTTAATTTACAATCCCTGGGTACATGTAGAACCACATTTCTAGGGACTTACAAGTAAATTAAATTTGCCCATTCGGTGTAAGCCAATTTTACCATGTTTAAAGGAAAGAGCGCAAGCACTTTAGCACTGGTTAGCGGTGGTAAAGTTCACTGAGCCCTAAGAGCCAACAACAATGGCCTCTTTTGATGTAATAAAGCAGATCAAACATGAATTTAATTTCACACACACCAGGCTGCATGGGACTTTACACATCAATCCATCCATGGTAATTGGTAAATCAGTCGTGAAGTGACTTCACTACTGATTTACCAATTACCATGGATCGATGTGTTTTGTGTTGTGTACACCCTGTATGAGTCGCGCCAATGTGATGCCCTATTTAGCAGGGGCTCTGACTGCTGACATTGTGCACCACTTGCCTGCTCTGAAAATTAGCCGCAATGTCACGGTGAAATTTGAGGCGGGTCCCCCCTCACAGAGGAGCTGCCGCGACAGCCTGGGATTTCCCACAGTCCGTGCGCTCCACCAGTGATGCCCCACAAAGCCTTCAGCACTGTGAGCAATGGGCCAGCTCCAGGCGGGCCGGCCGCCACCCACAGACCGGGCCGGCCGCACTGTGGCTGACAGACACCTACCAGCCAGCGGCTAATTCCACGTCAGGGGTCACACCCACGGCGAGTGAGAGGGCTCACAAGACCACATGGGGAGGCCATTGTCTGCCCACCAATGTGGCCTAGAGAGGAGGGGATGGACAGAGAGATGGAAGGGTGGGAGCAAAGGTGCAAGGGATGGATGGATGGATGGATGTATTGAGGTATGGATGGGTGGGTGGCTTGATGGATAGATGGATTAGGTAGGTAGTCATGTAGGTAGATAGACAGACAGATGAAGAGAGTCCGGCACCACCAATAAAATGTAACTTTAAATGTGGATAGACACTAACGTTTACATTTAAATGTGGATAGACGGACAGACAGAAAGACAGGCTGACTGACTCCGTAGAATCCATAGCATGGAAATGACCTTATATGCGTACAACAGAGTATATCGAAGAAAGAACGTGTGAAATCAATATTAAGGTAGAAACAAAAAAAGAGGGAGTAAACAAAGTTAAACGAAGTAAAATCAGGTCTCGACAAATCAATGCATATAAGTGTTACTAGAGAGACAACACAGATCACACAAACAGACCAGCCTCTAACACAGAGAGGGAGGCACGCAGGACGTCTTTATGGAGGTAACTGGGAAAAGATGCGCTCCTAAACAGTCAGACCCCTGTGTTTAAAAACAGACTAACTGGTGTTTACCCTGAGCACATCTTCAAAGCCGTGAGTGTGACTCAAGCAAGACACATCATCACATTTAATTAAGGTCATCAAACATATGCCCTTAAAACTACAACTAGAGTAGTCCTCCTTGTGGCCTGCTTGGCGTGAACGCGCGTGCCTTGAGCGCCCGCACCACCCCCAGGGTTTTAAAGCGCTATGTTTTAGTAACGCAATAAGAAATGGTGTTATTGGCATTTCGCTCCGTTTTATCCCTTTTTGTTCTCAATTCTCAGGCCCCATTCAAAGTGCGGATAATGGACTCCGCTTCCTTTGCCCTCACAAAACAACTTCAGCTGTATCTGCCGTGCGTGCCGCTCGCCTGGTGATCATCAGACTCAGGTTCTGAGTACTGTACAAACACGGATGGGCGCAGACAGCCTTGCCTTTGGCGCCCCTTCAGTACTTCAAAATTTAAAACAGGAAGAAATTGGTGCAGGATAAGAGGCTATCTTCCAACTGACTTCCAATTGCCACTCACTCCAAATTCCCTCACCATTCTAAATTCCCAAAATCAACCCATATTCATTCTCACTTTCCCTTTTCCAGTTAGGCAACATTCAAACGACAACTCAACTCAAACCTACACTTCTCATCATAAAAATGAAGTGCTTTGGCTCTTGGTTATGCACAGATATAGATTTAGAGCTCAGGCAGGGCAGGCCTGGAAGATGTTTAAACCAGCTCTAAACTACAGGGGGTCACAACTGTAATTGGGATATGCGGCTATGTGCAGGTCATGGGAGCCCATCCTGCTCTGAAAGCAGCCATCTAGCCTGTAGTCTATTTGGAAAATGACAGAGTGGTTCTGTGTTCAGCTCAGAATGTTATCCTACAGGCCGAGTGTACTTATAAGCACAGTCAGTTCCCTCTAATCTGAGGGTGTGAGTGGTCGCCTATACTGTGCTTTTAATCCGCGCAGTGAGCCTGGGGAAGCGCAAACCACACTGGATGCTCTGACTGACAGCCATAAATTACTTAATTAGTCCCTATGTAGTGCAGAGCGGTGATAAAAAATCTGATAGTGTATTTTTTTTTCAGCTAAGTAGTGCACAAGGCCTACATAGTTGATTGGGGAAATAGAGAAGTGGCTGCTAGGGACCGTTTGTTTGTAGGGATGTGACCAGAGGGGGAAGCTACAGCATATATGTATTGCCATGGCAGCTTTAGTTGGTGATTCTACATTTAGACATGCAAATAGGGTGAATGTGAACACCTGGAGTGAAACACAGTCCTGACTCAGCAGGAAAGCATCCCCAAATGACTTTAATGGAGTCCAAGCTAGTTGCCAGTTTTCAATTAGTAGCGAGTACAGTATGGCAACAACCCAAGCCTCATTAGAATGCGCGAATACGATGCTGCGGCCTGCTCCGAGTCCGACCTCATAGCCTAGAGCCAGCAGGCCAGGCCAGCCAGTGCAGCCACCACTTCCCTGAACAGTCGCCGGTAGCTTCCTATTGGCAGCCTCGAACTCAGAGGGTAGCATGCATCCGTGGATGTGCCTGGAGTCCACAAGAGATAAAAAGAGGCACTCTTCGGTGAAAAGGATGAGGATTTTGGACTGAAATGCCTTACTAAAACCCCACAGTAAGGCCGTGTAAGGTGCAGGGCGCTCTGAAACATGTACAACACCTTTTACCATAGACTCCCAATGGGAGTTTAATTCAAAGGAAGCCATAATGTCGTTTATTTGGCAGCAAAAAATGCTAATTTGCCGTTGCTTGTGGTTCAATTCGCAGAGTGCCCGTGTTTGTCCAGTGAGGGGGGGTGGGGGATTTAGGAGTCAAGTGGCCCGTCTAGTGCTGTCTTGAAGACACAGTCCGACACCCTACGACCATCTTCACAACCCCGATGTGCAGACAGTCCGGTCTCAGCCAGTGGGCCCCACACCCTTCTGCTGTGAACTGTCATCATATTACAGACATAAACATGCTGTAAAACGCGTCCCATCGTTTTACTAGTACAGTGAGATAGCTCAGTGTGTTGAGCGTCTGCGGCAGGAATCTGTGCTTAACGTGCGGATTTCCGACGAGGCCGGCCTTCATTCACCCAAAATGAGCCCCTGCACTGAGTTGTCCAAGTTCACCCTGTTTGCAAACCTTTATAAAGATCATGTCACTGGCCTCACAGACAGACTGATTAAAAAACAAATAATGAGAGCATGTTGTTTGAGCATGTGGGGACAGGTTCCCTCTGATTCCGGTTTAGATTACTTTAATTTAAGGTGTTTCAGTAGAGATTAATTTGACCAACTCTAAAGAGTTCAAATGGGCATGGCTCTGTTCAGAGAATGGGTGTTAGAAAGCAATGACTGCATGTGAAACAAGACCCTGACCACGTGAATCTTCAATTATACCAACAAAGAATAGTTTATATTCTCAAAGCTCTTTGGAGAGCATACCACTATATTCCAAGAGGACACTATGCTATCACCGAACTGTAAAAATGGCAATAACAAAACGAGAGGGTTTGTGCCAGAGACGCTAAAGCTACTGGAACAGGTTTTCATTGAGCACAAAGGGTGGAAAAACTATGGCATAGAAACCAGACCAAAATAGACTCTGTACTCTGATACTTATAAAATCTGTTCGTAAACTGGTCGGTAGCAATGCAAGACCATGAATTAATCTGGATCATTGAACCGTGGCAGCAGATTTTCCCAGCTCTTAGCAGAGCTCAGTCCCATTATCGGGAATTTATTACAAACATTTATACACCGGCAACAGCTGAGACGTTTTTCAAGCTAATGTTTACCCCAACAAAAACGCAGAATAGAACACGCGGTTAGAAATGACACTTTTAAAGGGATACAATATCTTATTAGAGGAGACAGTCCCCTCCAAGCAAACGTGTCAAAAACAAAAATGGCAAAAACAAGATAACTCATCAGTATGATCTGGTGTGCGTATAAATGTTGGTATCCATTATTATGTTCAATGCAATACGCACAAGAAAAAATAGAAAAACAAGCATTGAACCGGCCTGCTATGTGGGCAAAGTCAAGAAATATACATACGGGTAGTCAATGATCAAAGAGCATCCCGACAGCACCGATAATGCTCACTGTGTTCCTAAGCACTGGAAAGTGCATGATTTCTGTTTGACTCGACAGAGATTGGCCTGAGCTTGAAGCAAAAGAATTTAAAATATTGCATGTCCGGTCACGGAGGTATCACCGAGCCTCCGCCGTCCGCCCTAAGCCTGGTTACTACTTCGGGGCCCGGTTTCGTTACCGCAGCGCAGTGGATTTATTCAGGATTTATTTTGTGAGCACTGCACTGCTCTCACTCAGGAAATCCGCTGCGGTCGCGGAACCGGGCCGGGGCCTAAGTAACCACCACCAAACAGGCTTTTACTTTTTTTAATTCCGGTCCGGGTCGTGACGCCCCCAACCCACTGAGCCCAGGACCCAGACAGTGCCTGCTGCCTGGCCAATGGCCATGAATTGATCAGGGTCAGGGATCCCACTAAATCAGGGTGGCATCATGGCATGCAATTATGCAAGCGAAACGATCACAACACTCACCGCCGGGCGGCAGACACACAGGGAAATAATTAAATTAAGGGAATAATTAAATTAAGGGGTGCCTCCAGGCTCTGCTACAGCCTCTCTTTCTCTGGCGTAGTGGCCGTGGCCTCCTCTCTCTGCCTCGCAGTCACGTGCACCAGACCCCACCCTAAGGGTGAATGTTTACCGCGGCGCGCAGACGCGGCGGTGAAATGACATCACTGCGCGCTGTGCATCAATCATGGTGCATGCAGGCAGCCACTCAGAGTGCCAGTGGCAGTGCGTGCCGGTGGATTTTTTAAATAATACATTTAGTCATCCTCCTGGCAGTGGTTAGAAATAAAATTTGGGTGACATGACATGCAGCATCACGGACGGCACCAGCAGCTGCTGCATTTTATGGAGATAAATGTGCTTGTTTGCTCGTCGGTCAGTCACGCCGCCCTCAGGGTCCAAACCGGCCCCATCAACAAAACCGGCCCCCTCACCATCCAGCCTACCGGGGGATTGCCCGGTGCCCGGCATTACCAGTCCGGCCCTGCCTTTACTGTGCATATTTTCCCTAATCCTGAGAGGAAACCTCTGAGTTTTTCCACCTGCATTGAGCGTCAGTGGTTGGCCGGTGAGGTCTGGTGGGCGGGTTCAAGGAAGGATTTAATCAGTCTGGGGGAGCATTGACTGCTCAGACCATGCTGCTGCACGGGTCAGTCAGGGGTCGATCTGTGTTGCAGGCAGTAGTTCCTGCAACAGTTTTTTTTTAACAACATTATTGGCATTTCAAAAGTACATACAAAAGCATTGTCTAGCATAGACCGTACAGTAACTCATCCAACGGGTTTGTACTCCGCTGGTCATTATACATACTTATACATCATTCAGGTTGAGACAAGATTCACTGTCGTTGCGGCCTTTAGACCATGTCTCGATCCCACTCCCTGATAGATATCTTTAATGTCGGTGTTTCCTGATTATTTACCTTTATGCCAACTTATCCCTTTAACTCCCCCCACGCCCAGTCAGACAACTGTATTCCTTTTGCTGTCTGAATAATGTATCATCGGTTCAACTATCCTGCGTATGTGAGTGTTATGGGTTGTATGGGTTTGTTGTCCCAGTCTGTGACTTCTCCTCTGTTGGGGGCTGTAGGTCAGTTATCATTACAGTCCATGCTTGGAGGTCATCTTCTAGTTTGTTGTCTCTCCGGACTTGTTTCATTCTTACTCTCTCGGCTGTTGCCCACTCACACATGTCTTTCAGCCATCTTTCGCACTTCGGGGGCGTCGGTTTTTGCCATTTATTTGCAATGCGTCTCTTTGCTATTATTAAGCCCAGAAGCACAAATTTTCTACTCAACTTCCTGTTTTTAGGTGTTGGGAGAAGACCCAGTAGCACTGTCCGCACCTCCCTGGGGACCTTCCAGCCCGAGGCTACACTTATTTTCTGCAGTACCTCTTCCCAGAATGTTTCTACCAACGGACATGCCCACACCACATGTAAAAAGTCAGCATCTAGCTCCTGGCATCTGGGGCACTCACTGGAACGCTCTGGGTATATTTTACTGAGTACTTTCGGAGTAAGATAAGCTTGATGGATATAGTTATATTGTATTAATTTAAAACAGGCATTTGAGCACCCCTGTTTTACCCCTTCATGTACCCTACACCATTCTTTCTCTGTTATGTGTTCTCCCGTCACTCCCTCCCATCTCGTCTGTAAGGGGAGTGGTTTCCATGGTAGGTCCTCGCGCAGTGCTTTTTATAGATGGGTTATCTTATGCCGTCCTTGCACCATATACAGCATCACCTGCAGAGTTCTTGTTACAGGTGGCTCCTCCGGGAATGTTAGCCATATCACACTGGCCACCCGAGAGATCTTTGCATATTGTAAGTACTGTCATCTGCCTAAATCAAAGGAGGTCTCCGCATTTTCCCGTGTTATATACTGCCTGTTGTGGTATAAGTCTCCCATCGTCAGACATCCTCCTGTTTTCCATTTACGGATCGACATTGATTCCGCGATCTTGGCAAACCCTGGAATCGCCCATAGAGGGGCGTCCGGCGCGTATGGTCCATGCCTCGCCACCCTTCTGATTGTGTTTTCGCATACTTCTGCAACATGTCTAATAATGTACGGAGATTCACTGGGGACTCCTCTACCTCATTAGTAATTCCGGTAGGCATCCTCCCTCGTACGACCCCTCTAGAAGCCTTTTTTCCCAGTTGTCCTGGTCATCCAGCTAATGGGTCGCATGCTGTCGTTGAGCGGCCATATAGTAGTATTCAATATATGGGACCTCTACCCCTCCCATTTGCCAAGGTCTCTGTAACGTTGAGAGACTGATGTGCTTATGTTTGGGACCCCACAACAGGTCTGTCATCAGGGTATCCAGTTTTTTTAAATAGCTGGGTGGGATTTTGTAAAATAAATTTTGTAGTGCATACAAGCATATTGGTAAAATGATGATTTCCGTGATTGCAACCCTGCCCATAAGAGACAAGGGCAAGTCCCTCCAGAATCGCACCGAGCCCCGGATCCCCTCTACCACTCTGCCTAATTTGAGCTCCAGGAAACATTTGGCTGTCTGTGCCAATCTGATCCCAAATATCTAGGGGGTTCCGTTGTCCAGGGCAAGCCCACCTCTGGTAGCATGTCCACCGGTCGACCCGCCAAACACCCAATTCGTAGTAATTTCAATTCCTTTTGGTTCACACAAAGGCCAGACGCCTTTCCGAATTCCTCCAAAATATCCAAGAGAACAGGTATTGACCTAGTCGGCTGTCTACAGTACACCAGAGTGTCATCGGCATACATTGAGACCACATGGCTGGTATTCCCCACTTTGATTCCCCATTCTTTTAGCTTATTTCTAAGCGCCCAAGCCAGCGGCTCCATTGCCTTAGCGTATATAAGGGGGGATGGGGGCAGCCCTGCCTTGTACCCCTCTCTAGTCGGAACGCCTCTGAGATTCTACCCCCTACCTTCACCCTGGCCCTGGGCGATGTATAAAGTAATTGTACCCATTTAATAAACCTTGGGCCCAAACACATTTTTTGCAGTGTTGCCCATATGAAGGGGCAGGCCACCGAATCAAACGCTTGTTCAATATCTAGGAGGACTAAGGCATGGTCCTCCTGCATTATACCCGGGTCGTGCCATACATGTGCTAATCGTCTCAGATTGAACGTGGTGCTACGATGTGGGATGAATCCCGCCTGATCTAGGTGGACCAGGTACGTCATATGGGGAGAAGTCTGCTTGCCAGAATGCCGCTCAATACCTTCACATCTATATTTAGCAGCGAAATTGGTCTGTATGAATTCGGCTGCTGTGGATCTCTGTCCTGTTTTGGAATCATTATCACCAGGGCTTCTCGCATAGAATCTGCCAATCTTTGTGCTTGAAGTGCCGCATTATAGACCTCCAATAACCTGTCCACTAATATCGGTGCGAATTGTTGGAAAAATTCAGCTGGGAAACCATCGTTCCCGGGTGATTTCCCTGCCTTTAGGCGTTTAATAGCCCCCAGTGTCTCTTCTCGCGTGATCAGGGCCCCCAAAATTTCTTCCAGCTCCTGATCTAATTGGAGTAATTCTACTGAGGACAGGAACTCCTCCATTGCGAGACTTGAAGGCCCGGTACCTTTACCATACACTTTGGCCAAATGCCCAGCGAGTATTTCAATGATCCCCATTTGAGTTTGCACCAGTTTCCCAGCATCATCCTTAAGTTGCAATATTTGTTCCGTGGACGATTCCCTTCTCAATAACATGGCTTGCATGGCCCCCGACTTGTCTCCCTCCCAGTGGAGGTGCTGCCGGTATGCCGTATAGTCATGCTTTTCTAGACGTTTCCATGCCTCCAACAAGTCAGCCCGAGCCTCGCACCACTCCCACCTCTTCTGTGGGAACATGGGCAACCTCTCCTCAAGCCTGGACAGCCTATGTTCCTGATCAGCTATATCCTTCACTAATTTCTGCCTCACCACATATGCCGTGTGTATACAGACCCCTCGAAGGACTACCTTCATGGCGTCCCATTCATATGCTCTGTTTGAGGCCGACCCCAGTTTTCTTCGAAGTATTTGGTTAATGCCGTCGAAACCGCCCTCTCAAATTGAGGGTCCAGCAATGCCTCCGCCCTGAGACGACAAGTAGGGATAGCTGGTTTGGGTCTATGGCCCTCAAAGCTTAGCAGAACTGGTGAGTGGTCCAAAATGTATCTTGCTTGATACGTTACCCCCTTAACTTCATGGGCTAGTGTTGGTGAAATGAAACAGTAGTCCAGACGACTAAACATATTAGTGGCTGGTGTATGGCATGAGAATGCTCTCTGTACGGGGTTACGCTCCCTCCATATGTCCGTGAGTTGAATTTCCCTCAGCATGTCCGTCAGCGTTTCAGTCATGTGTGGTTTGGTGTGCAAATGTGGAGACTCTCGGTCTAGGTTTCCATCTAGGACACAGTTTACATCCCCAAGCTTTATTATCGCCTCCCCCATGTACAGCGCGGCTTCCGCCATGACGGACGGGAAGAAATTTGGGCAATCGATATTGGAAGCATAGACACTGATGATACTCAATTCCCTCCATTCCAACGTACCTTGCAAAATCACATATCTCCCCTCTGGGTCCACTAAATGATGCAAACATTTGAAGAGAACCCCGGGTGCCACCCAAATGAGAGCTCCCCTTGCAAAACCTGAATAGGATGTGGCACATATCTGTCCCCGCCATCTGCATCTCATACATGGAATTGCGTCCCCCACACATGAGTCTCCTGCAGGCACGCTATTGACACTTTATATCTTTTTAAATAAGCATATACCCTTCTGCATTTCTCAAATGCTGCCAATCCCCGAACATTCCACGTGAGAATTTTCAAAGCTGTGGACGCCATTTCCAGCATAACACTTTGTCCCTCCTTCCTCCCATTCGCTCTACTCCCCCTTTTACATTCTGTTTGTGGACTTGGACTATCATTCCATTAAACCTGAACAGATCCCACATCTTCTTTGAAGACATCCGACTTACCCCAACTTTCGAAACTAAATAAACCTCCCTTCCCCCCCACCCCCTGGGCAACCCGGCTGCTCCCCATATTTCCCCTTCACGGCAAGACAGGGTCCGCCTTAGTCGCCCCATACCCCCCAACTAAACAGCTTACACCTGAACAATGACTATAACTCCAGTGTTGCTGTAGCACAACACAATTTTACTTCGCGCTTCACACTTTAAGAGCCAATATATCACCCTACCAAACATACAAGCGACAGAACAATAGTCGGGTGCGAGGCTGGGCCTCTAGCTCCCGAACCGTGGCCCGGTCCCTGAGAGGCATGAACAGGACCCCCCGTCGGTGGTCATATTTCTAATATCTGACACATCCCCTTATTCATACTTACTTTCCACAGCTAACTTTACAAACACTTATCTGATACTGTGTGTTTAAGTCTCATTGTCCCCTTTCAGCTTGCATCTTCTGTTGACAAAAGGGAGTCCAGAACTACATCGTGTGATCCTCCCTCCGAATCCCGGGCCGACACCATCTGTAGAGTTCCGTCTGAGTATACTCGGATTCTTCCTGGACTGATGTCTTCCTCCTCCTGTGTCCTCCAGGTGGGCTGGGCTCTCTCGCCCGATCGCACCCCCCCACCCTCGCCAGGACCTGCCAGATCCCCCCTGGAGTGCCAGGCACGAATCCGACAGGCCCGATTCATCCAGCCATGACGTTGCCGCCTCCGCTGTTTGGAAGAAGCACAACTTTCCTTTATGCTCCACCAGCAGCTTGGCCGGGTAGAGCAAGCTATATTTCATCCCAGCCTCTCGCAGCCGACGTTTCACCGCCAGGAAGGACCACCTCTGTTCCTGGACCCGCTGTGTATAGTCAGGAAAAATTGCAATAGAGTGACCTTGGTATGTTAGCTGTTCTTTCGCTCTAGTACCCTGGAGGATAATGACTCGGTCCCTGTAATTAAAAAAGCGGGCTATGATCACTCTTGGAGGGGCTTCTGGGTGGGGCGGCGGTCCCAGTGCTCTATGGGCTCTTTCGATATTGAAAAACTTAGATAATCTCTTGGAGGCCACTTCATTGACAATCCAATTCTCCAGAAAGAGATCTGCGGTTGGGCCCTCAGCCTTTTCAGGAAAGCAGAGATTGTTCCTTTGCAATCTGCCTTCTGCATTCTCTGTGCGATCATCTAACTGCACCACTCTTTGTTGCAATTGCACCACCGAGTCTCTGAGCGAGCGGACCTCCTGCTGCGTGGTCTCCACATTTTGCTCCGTGGCGGATACCCTAGCCGAGACTTTATGGAGATTGCATCTCAGGAGATTCACCTCTATTGCCACGGCGTCAATCCTGTGCACCATATCTTCTCTGGATGACTGGATCGCCGCTATAATTTGCGCTGGCGATGGAGACGTGTCCGAAAGACGTTGCGCTCCGTCCCCCTGTTCTTCTAGATTTGCAGCCGCCCCGGCCGGTTCCACAGGGCACGGCTGTGCGCAATTGGAGATTTTATTGGACTGTACCTTATTGGCCTTCTCCTTCGCCATCTTAAAAATTGGGCATGTCCAGGGGGTCCAGTCAGAGTCCAGTATTCGCCCTGCCAGAGGTTTACGACTCTATGGGGCACTTCCTGCCCGCTTCCCCCTCTGGTATGCCCGCGGCTCACAGTTGCTTTATTGGGGTGCCTCAGTAATCAGCACGCCTCCACCTCACTCAGGCCTTGGTACCTCCAAACTCCCTGTAGCACCCATCTGCACCGGTCAGACTCAGTATCTGTGGCTACACCGCCACCCACGGCTCGACTCAGGCCACCGCAGCGTGCAGGCCCCACTGTGCATCCTCTCTTCCCCTTTAAGACTGGCTGTATCCTACGTGCTGCTTTATTGAGCCCGGTGGCCTAGCTTGGCCTTTTGTTTATTCTGGCACTTTTTTCTCTGCCAACAGGTCTGCAAGGGAGCTCTGTCGGGCCTGCCCACCCCAGCGGCCCGGTCCGGGCAACAGCAGTGTTCAGCCAAGGGCCTTCCTCCTTTTAGGGGGCAACGGGCTCCCCCTTATCTCTCCTGCAGTGCCGGTGTAATTCGGGGGTGCGGCCCTTCCTCCGTCCCTTCTACGGGTCTGATGCCTAGGGGGAGGTGGTCCGGGTTCTATCAGTGTATGCCCCTTGCCTTCTCACCTCTATGCAGGGTTTCAAAAGTGGCCTCCAGTCCGGACCGCTATGATCCCGCAGCCCCGGCGTCTCCCCCCGGCCGCTCGCGGTGTGGCGGGTCTCTTTTTCCTGGGATTAAGTGTCCCGGTGCACGGGCTGCTCACTGGAGCTCTGCGTCTCTCTCCGAGCCACTGTGCTGTCTTCTCCGCCTTCTACCGCTGTTCTCCACGGCTTCGCCGCTCACCTTTTGGCTCGGCCGGAACTGCGGGTCTTCTCGCTTTTGCCTGGGCTCACACCAAGATGGCGCCCTGCTACCTCCGCCATTGCAGCTTCGCCCTCGTTCACCTCGGGCACTGCAGTCGATTTTTCATTGCCGAGAGGCTCAGTGGACCAGCGCCGTCTCCCGCATCTATCAGGGGTATTCGCTGTGTCTAGGATGTGCAAGATATTTGTCGGATATCTGATCACCGGCGGGAGCTCCGGCAAACCCGACTAGTCCGCCATGCGTTGTTCCAGCAACAGTTAAGTGAGGTCTTGTGTCTCTGGGCCTGGAATTCTTGGTTCCAAAGTTTATGGACCTGATAATTCCAGCCCGAAGACAATTTTAGGTGCAGGTGGTAGAATTCAATCCAGAGTTACATCTCACAGCTCTAGGAGTTAGGAGAAAGTTCAAACTGCATGTGCACGATGGCATGAGAGGCCAATCACACATTCATTGTGATCCAGTGTAAGCGGTATAAATATTTTAGCATTAGCTCTCATTTCACTACTTGCTCATTTATCCTTCTAACTGCACAGGCCCCCCTACAGCTAGATGTATCACAGTATTACCCTCACCACAGAGGGGAATGGCCCTTGGATGGATCGTTCTCCACCGTTAGGAGGGGTGGAAATTAGGATGTTCGAAACACAACGTTAGCCACCCAATGAGGACCATTAATTGGTGACCAATTCAAAAGTTTGAAATAAGGTTCAAATACACTACTCTCAGGACCATAATGTGAAAATAAAGCATTGCAATTGGTAGTCCAAAACTCCTAAAGAAATAAAATCTAACTAGAATGATACACACCAAAGGTTCTGCTACCGCCACACATAATAAAAGAAGCAGAACTTGGTATTTGGTAAAGATTAGCTGATTCTCCCTATATCGCATTTGGACCAGAAGGGTAATTTAGCACAATTTCAAATAAAGACATCAGGACACTGTAACAGATTCAAGCAATTTAGATAATTTGTTATTGTATTAGTGTTTCAAAATCCATACAGATAAACAGTTTCTTAAGCATCTCAGTCAAGAATATTAAGGCATGTAGTGCTAGACTACACATTTAGGCAGAGTTCAATATTGAAGCGGATGGTTCATATCAAACATCAATTACGAAGTTACAGATTCTTACTACCATCAAAAGAAGAAGGATAGTTCATTTCTCTAACAGCATTAAAGATTTAGAGTAAAGGGATAAAGGAAAACCATTTAAAGTGTTCTAAGGGTGACTCCATGGGCAAAAGGAAATAAAGGAAAATCAAGTAGTTCCGTGTTAGACCTGGCACCATTGGCGTGGGTCTCCCCTGCATTTTTGCCTTTGCCTCCTGTGTTTTTGCTGTATGTTGGACTCCGTTTTGCTGGTTTAGATGCTTTGGGCACTTTGCCACTGCTGTTCAGTGCCAAAGTGCAAGTGCTCCCTTTGTAAATTACTGTTATGGATTAGTGTCTCCATGATTGGCTATTTGATTTACTAGTCAGTCCCTAGTACAGTGCACCGTGTGTGCCCAGGGCCTGTAAATCAAATGCTGCTAGCGGGCTTGCAGCACTGTTTGTGTCGCCCACAGAAGCAGCCTATAAATGTAACTCTGGCCTGCCATTGCAGAGCCTGTGTGCAGTCTGGTACTGCCATGTCGACTTGGCAAGTGCACCCACTTGCCAGGCCCTAACCTTCCCTTTTCCTACATGTCAGACACCCCTAAGGTAGGCTCAAGGTACCCCTGTGGGCAGGGTGCAGTGTATGTGAAAGGTAGGACATGCCCTGGTGTGTGTGGCATGTCCTGATAGTGAATTACTGCCATTTTCGTTTTTCACTATTGCAAGGCTACCTGTTCCCATAGGACAGAATTGGGAGTTTGTTTATAACATCTTATAAACATAACTGGCCCTGGGAACAAGGAAGGAAAATAAAGTTTAGTATGCCTGAACTCAGAATGTTAAAGTGCATCTTTTAATGAAGGTGATTTTTATATCTGTGTTTGAAAATAGCACTTTTAGAAAGTAGGTATTTTCTTGCCTAACCATCCAGTGTGCCTCTGCTAGGTTTGTGTATTGCATGTCTTGCTTTTGGATGACAGGGGCTGAAGAGGGGCAGTGGCTCCAGAAGTCTGATGAGTCAGGGCTGGGCTGAATAGACCTGGGCTGCATTTAGAGTAGGGGGAGGAGATTTCCTTTAACCTGAATGGGCCTGGTCTGCCTTCAACAATGCTGTCTCCACCTCCTGCCGGGAAGCTGCACCAGTGAGGACAGAACTGGTGTTGGCTGGGCACAGACACTCTCTGCCTTCAGAGAACAAAGGATTTTTGTGAATAAAGAGAGGGGCCCAGACCCCAGACTTTTATATCACTTCTGGGAATCAAGAGGAACCTTTGCCAAGGAGATGAGCCGGAGAAGCTGAAGAGCAATACTGCCCCTGTGCTGTTTCCTGTCTGGGGTTGGCCTGCAGTGGCTGCTTGCTGCCAAGGAAAGGAGAAACAGACTTTGCTGTTTGCTTTGTCACCTGCTTGAAAGAAGATCTCCAAGGGCTTGAAACTGAGCTTGCCTCCTGTTCTGAAGTCTCAGGGACACAAAGAATTCACCACCAGCTCCCCTGAATTTCCTTGCTGGGAATTCTAACCTGCAAAGAGGTGCCTGCTGCTGTTCTGGAATTCTAGAGACTGTTTTCCATTGGGAGCAGGAAAAAGAACGCAACTTCGAAGAAGCGAGATGCATCCGCACCTGTTACTGACTCACCGCCGAAGAAACCATTGAAGCGCCTGACGCGGCTCGAGAAATCGCCGCACGCCGCATCGTCCGAGATCATCACACCGAGTTCGACGCAAGGCCTGCTGTGCGGCTGCCCGAGTTCACGCATCGTCCCGGATCATAGCATCGAGGCGCCAAGTCTGTCCCATCGTTGGGGGACGCGGTAAGAAACCGATGCATCACCTCCCCATGCAGTAATAAACCGACGCATCACCTCCTCTTTGGTAAGGAACCGACGCATCGCCTACCCTGCGCTGCAGTAAGGAACCGGCGCATCACCTCCCCGAAGCAAGGAACTGACGCATCACCTTCCTTGAGTGTAAGGAACTGACGCATCATCTTCCCTGCGGCCCGTTTTGTTTGTTTGCGTGACGCATCCCAGGTACTTTGTGCGAAAAGTGTTGCATCTGCAATTTGCTTTGAACTGAACTATTTCTACCATCTGAAAATCATATTTTTATTACTGTATTGTGGATTTTTGTCATTTGGCCTTGTTTTGGTTTAGATAAAGATTACTTATTTTTCTAAACTGGTGTGGTGTCCATTTGTAGTGTTTTCATTGTATTACTATATGTGTTCACAAATGCTTTACACACTGCCTCTGAGACAAGCTGTCTGCTCGTGCCAAGCTACCAAGGGAGTGAGCAGGGGTTATTTTAGAAGTTTATCCCCCTTTCGCTGACTAGAAGCAAGGGTCCCTATTTGGACAAAGGTACCTACCTCTGCCAACTAGAGACCCCCATTTCTAACATCCCGCAAAGAAGGATTCCAAGTCAACTGCATAAATACAGAAACATCAGCAAACAGGCAATCCAAGATGGGAAAAATATGATAGTGTTGTGTTGCACTAGAGCGAAGAAAAATAATGGCGTTGCGTTGCACCAGAGAAAAATAAAATATGGTGTTGCCCCTACTGTGAGGTTTATTCTTTTATAGTCTGTTAGAAGGTGGTTCTGACCATCTGAGCAGCCCGGATTTTTCGCTTTTTGAACACCTATTTGTGGAGTTTTTACTGTGGGAGAGCCTCATAAGTTGGGACTCAGCCACAGTGAACTCATGAAAGAGACTGCATGGGTATTTTACCGGTGTCCCCCTGGCGCGGGTAGGCCACTGTGCTGCAGCCAGAGTAAGGGGCACTGGGCTGGTTACATGCAGACCCGTGTGTACATGCATGTGCACAAGTGTAAGGGCTGCGCCGGGGAGATTCATAGCGTGCACAGCCCAGGAGCAGCTACAAAGTGAATGGTGTGGCAGGACTGGGTGGTGACATGGAATAGGCTTTCTGCAATAGGAGGAAACTCTTGAGGGAAAGTCAGTGTGCTTTACTGTTTTTATTCCATTATTCTCCTATAAGGATGGGGAGCACATGGGCTAGTTTTACTTTCCTAGGGCCTACAAATTCCAGACACGCACTAAAGTCCACTGTAACTTATGTGAGAAGAAAGATTCTGCAGAGTCCAAAGTCATATTTGTACTGCTTTTAGGTCATCCAGGAATGTCACATTTCTCTGAGTCAGCTCATAACCAGGGCCTGGCGGGAGCTGAGCCTGCCAGGCTGAATTAATGACCTTCCTCCCCAAGCTGTGGACTCAGAGGCCCAGCCCTGAATGCCCAGCATTCCAAGGGCGAAGGCTTCCACTCCAAAAAGAGAAGATGGGTGGAGCTACGGGTTCATCCATCAGCAGCTGTCACCTGGTGCCAGGCACCAAGCTGCTCGGGAGAGAAGGCAGCGAGGGGGGAAGGGGCTCTCAGAGACCATGTGGCATGAGACCCCTGGACGATGCCATTTTGAACAAACCCAGAGGCCTGGGCAGGAGGGAGGGAGCAGGGGCAGAGAAGTGATGTGTCGCTGTGTGATAGGGCCAGCAGAGACTTCCTGCCAGCCCCCTCCCCAATTCTTTTAAAAGAGTTTGCACAGGAAGAGGAGCTCTCTCTGGGGTGTGGTTTGCTGAGGACGACTGGTGCTGGAGCCTGGCATCATGGGCAGCTGGAAGGAAGAACCTCCAGACTGGCCCAGGACACTGACTTGCGCCCTAGGGGAGACCAGGACCAGTGAAGAGAAGCCTGGGCCTCGGGCAAGGAGAAGAGAGGCCCAGGAGAAGAGCCAGGTGAGAGGCTGGCGCACGGAGCCAGTAAAGACAGCTCCCTGCTGAATCTACCCTCTGTGAGACCCAGAGGGCAAAAGAGAGTGCTCCCAGTGGCTGGGGAGCGTCACCAGGAGCAAGAGGAGGCAACAATGGCGCAGATCGGTACCCTGGGGGCTGAGATATGCCCCCCAGAAGGTAGGCGACCTTTGACCTCCAAGAAGACCGATGACAAAGCGCATGGGGCTCAGCAGCCGGTCTTGAATGTGCCCCCGGGGTGGGTCAGGTCCCGGGGGCTGCCCCCAACAGACGATAAGACGGGGAGCGCCGTCGAGCTCCCCGTGAAAGTGGTGAAAAGGGGCCCGGGATTCCAACTCCGGGCCCCGCTGGAGGCAGGGGGTGCCGTCCCGCCCCCCGCGAAGACGAAAGTCGGGAGCGCCGTCGCGCTCCCGTGAAGGAGCCCAACTGGGGTGCCAGGAGCCCACCCTGGCCCCCGGCGACAACGGGAGTGCGGGAGCGCCATCGCGCCCCCGCAAGGTAGTCAAGGGGGCCCGGGATCCCAACTCCGGGCCCCGTCACCCAGAATTAAAGCCGGGGGGCGCCGTCGTGCTCCCCGTGAATATGTCCCGAAAGGGGGCCTGGGACCCCATCCCCAGGCCCCGAAGACAGAACCGGAAGTCGGGGAGCGTGTCGCTCCCCCGTGAAGAAGTGCAAGGGGGCCTGGGACCCCATCTCCGTGCCCCGAATAGAAGGAGGAGGCTGGAGGAGCGCCGGCGCACTCCCCCGAAGACCGCTGAGGAAGACCCGCAGCAGCGGGAAGGCGGGGGGAGTGCCGTCGCACTCCCCCGAAGACCCGCCAAGCCAGAGGGAGCCTCGTGTCTGCCTGCAGGAGCGGGCAGACCTGAAGTGGAGGGCCGGTGGGGGCCCGGGTGGGACCGGGTCCCCGTAAGAGAGGAAGAGCAGCCGGGGGTTGGGTCCCCAAGTCGCGCCCTGGCCCCTGGCAGCAAGGGGCCCAGGTGGGACCAGGCCCCGGAAAACAGCTGGAGCAGCCAGGGGTGGGCTCCCCGAGCTGCAATTACTCACCTGGGGGTCCGGGCGGGACCGGGCCCCCCACCGAGGCCGGGAGCCGAGGGAGGCAACCCGCAGGAGCAGCACGGCTCTCCCCGAGCAGCGGGGGAGCCGCTGCTCTATTATTCACGGGGCTGGAAGAAGCGCCCCATAATGCCTTGCAGGTCCGGACTGGCCTGCAAGGGAATACAGCCTTTTTCTCCACCCAGGGTGGCCCCAGGAGGACGGGGCCACCGTCAAATGTGTGACAGGGTGCAGGGGGAGCTGCAGGAGCAACGCAGTCTCCCCCAGCACAAAGGAAGGAAGTCCCTCCCTAAGTCTCTGGGGACTTGTAAAGAATAACCCCTGCAGGGCTCAGCCAGCAATCCAAGCCCTCTGAAGCTGGAACTTTTGTTCTGCAGCTGGGGGTGCCTAACGGACTGCACCAGGGTATGAGGGCCTGAGTTGGGGATGTCTGGAAAAGGGCATCCCTTGGAGGTGAAGAGGTGCAATTGCACGAGAAGTGCATTTAACCATGCTATTTCTTTTTAGAAGAACTGAAAGTCACATGTGTAAGGTGGAGTCATAAGCAAGTGGGGTTTTGTTGCCTGACATTCCTGTTTGGATGTCTGGCTGTAAGTGCTTAATCCTCTGATTTTACCTGTGATGCCTTTTAGAGGCTGTGATTGCAATGCATTATAATTTTTATCCTCTATGATAAGTACCTCATTTAAAGTGATGCCCAAACATGTATTCTTGCTGCTGCGTTAGGTGAAGAACAACCCAGACTGTTAGCCCCGAAGATGTAGAGGTGCATACTGTATGGTCAATATAAGATGCTCAGTCAGGGTTATGTGTCACCAGGGCAGGTGTACCTATTTTTAATGCTTGGTGAGATAATGGGGTGGGTCGCCACTGGGATGGTGCCAGTGCGCAGGGCCCTCGCTCCAGGATATGTTCAACTAACTGCATTAGGGGGCAAGATGATGTGCATACATGGAAGTGGTGGTACTAGACCCCACCTCCCTTTGGGAGGGGTGGAAATGTTATGCAATGTCACGAAGTAATTCCAACAGTTTAGGTATATTTGTAAATTGTTGCATAGTATTGAGTAGTGTGGGTGTTTAATAAATGTACTCTTACTTTTATAAAGCAAAGTACAGACTGGACAATCAATTATTGAGTGTTATTCCTGCGTACTGGTAAATGGCGATTACTAGCCCACACCACCTCCCTTGAGTAAGCCTTAGACTGCTCTGTAACGCTACCCTCTGAGAGTCAGGCGCTGCACTAGGGTGTTTGGTTCCCAGTGAAGGACAAATGTGACATGTTATTTGTGCTGGCCCTCACAGATACTGCCTCGTTTTCCAACATTGGTGGCAGCGGTGGGATACATAGTATCCCATTCTGGTACGCATTTATGGCATTTGATAAGTCCAGTTTTGCCACACATTACCTATGCAGTAATGAGCAAATGGAAGAGCACAAGGCTCTGAGAAGGGTTCAAAGTTTTGGTTATGTGAACGAAAAGTATGGGAAAGGAAAGCCCCGTGCACATATATGTCATGTGAAGATATTAGGATTTAAATGTAAACTTTATTGATATGACTGAGTTATGTTGATTATCATGTTCTAGCGGGATGGTGCTTTCCAGGAAATGATTGCATACAAATGTTCGAAGCCATATTGTACACCTTTGAACCCTAACACTACACGCACTACACCTGCATGAGGAGGGTGACTCCTCAAGAGATAGGGACAGCAACTGATACCTACATCACAGATGGGGGTGTAGGGGTAGATTGACCTTTGTGGGGGACAGGAGAGGTAGGGGGTCCTGGGAGATTCCCGTGCTTTTTAAGGCCCGGGAGGGTTTCCACAGAAGTGGCCCCCGATATCCTTCCCCCGCTGAAAGTTTTCTTGTCATTGGCGCAGGCCAAAACCACTGGAAGGGTGGGGCAGGAGGTTTCTTTACCCCGGGTAGTAACCCCCCAGGGGTTCCCATGGTGGGGGACCCCAAGAAACTTTTCCCACGGTGGGAGGAGGGTGCGGTAGAGTTGTGTGTCCGGCAGGCCCCCCAGGTTACCTGGTGGGGAAGGTGAGCAACCCAGGGGTGGCCCATGGTGGTGGGTGACCCCAAAGGAGGGTAGTTCTCGAGCAGGATGTGTAGTGGTAGCCCCTAGGTACACTAGGTGGGCTAGGTAACTAACCCAGTGGAGATCTGAGACGGGGTGATGTGCTCCCTAGATTCCAGGTGAAGGGTTAGTGGTGAACCCTGAGGTGTCAGGGTCGGGTAGGCGGTTACCCAAGGAAGCAACAGGATGTCGTTCTGGAGCTGGTGTTGTGAACCTGAAGTGGTGGCTGGGGCGATGCCTAGCCGGTGACTTTCAGGTAGGTCCTGTGGGACTTTGACCCGAGGACGAGGAGCATGGGGGTGTTCTCCTAGCTCTGGGCAGGAGGTGGACTTCTGCAAGGTAGTAGCACCCTGAACATAGGTGGGGCCCATCTTAAGTGAAGGGACCCTGTGTTTCCCAAAGGGGTGTTGCAGGCCTGGCCGGGATCTTTAGGGTCCATGGCTGAGTGTGGTAGTACTACCCTGAAGGCAGGTGGGGCCTATCTTAAGTGAAGGGACCCTGCTCTTCAGAAGGGGTGGTGCAGGCCATCCGGGGATCATGAGGGTCCCTGGGCGGTCTCCCAAGGCACTGCAGGGAGACCGAGGAGAGCTATGAGAGGTGGGCCTGGGTGTAGCTAACTCGGGGCCCACAGGCTCTCTAAAGGTACTCCGGGAGGAGAGCGCGCCTCTCGGAGGGAAGGGTGCATAGGCCCTGTTCTCGCTGTGGAGAACAAGGAAGGGGTCTAGGTTCCCGGGGTAGTTTCCGTGTGGAGCTACTGACGGGGGGAATGAGCTGTAGGTTGTCTGACGAGGCACCCTCAGTGATCCCCCCTGACACTGCCAGTGTGGTAGTGAGGCCCGTCTGAGTCCTATCAGGGAGCCAGGCCAGTGGCCAAAGGTGGTTTTCTGTGTGGGGAAAGTACGAATGGCTGTGCTTTCTTTAGGGAAGACAGTCATCCCGAAAGGGTGGTGGCAGCTGAATGACCCCAGCGGCAGGCTGAGGGTGAGGGTCCAGAGAGGTTGCATCTTTGGGGTGCAATGACCAAACGGAGAGAGGGTACTGGTTGGAACAAACTCCGGAAGGGAGACCAGCTAGTGACCCAGGGGATGGGATGTAGACCTATCCCAGAAGACCGCATCGGTGCTGAGGCACTGTACCCTTGTCCAAAGAAGTGGTAGGCATAGTGTTGCATGACCAAGGGCAAAGGTGGGCCTAGTTAGGCTGAGTCCATGTAGACAGTGAGGGACCTAGAGGTATCTAACCTAGAGCCCGGCGGGTTCTTAGGGTAGTCTGGGATCCCTGCCATGGGTGGAGGTCTCATGGATGGGAGGAGTAAGTGGTCTGAGCGGATAACTGGTGAGTAAGGGGGGTCTGGTCAGAACCCCTTTTAACTAGTTATCGCTGACTACGGGCAGCATACCCATGTAGAGTGGCTATTTCTTCCCTGTAGGAATCAGCTGGGCGCGGCGTGTGTTAGAAGGTGGTTCTGACCATCTGAGCCGCCTGGATTTTTCACTTTTTGAACACCTATCTGTGGAGTTTTTACTGTGGGAAAGCCTCATAAGTTGGGACTCAGCCACAGTGAACTCATGATGAAAGAGACTGCATGTGTATTTTACTGGTGTCCCCCCTGACGCGGGTAGGCCACTGTGCTGCACCCAGAGTAAGGGGCACTGGGCTGGTTACATGCAGACACGTGTGTACATGCATGTGCACAAGTGTAAGGGCTGCACCAGGGAGATTCCTAGCGTGCGCAGCCCAGGAGCAGCTACAAAGTGAATGGTGTGGCAGGACTTATGCAGAATTGGGTGGTGACATGGAATAGGCTTTCTGCAATGGGAGGAAACACTTGAGGGAAAGTCAGTATGCTTTACTGTTTTTATTCCATTATTCTCCTATGAGGATGAGGAGCATATGGGCTAGTTTTACTTTCCTAGGGCCTACAAATTCCAGACACGCACTAAAGTCCACTGTAACTTATGTGAGAAGAAGGATTCTGCAGAATCCAAAGTCATATTTGTACTGCTTTTAGGTCATCCACAAATGTCACATTTCTCTGAGTCAGCTCATAACCAGGGCCTGGCGGGAGCTGAGCCTGCCAGGCTGAATTAATGACCTTCCTCCCCAATCTGTGGCCTCAGAGGCCCAGCCCTGCATGACCAGCATTCCAAGGGCGAAGGCTTCCACTCCAAAAAGAGAAGATGGGTGGAGCTACGGGTTCATCCATCAGCAGCTGTCACCTGGTGCCAGGCACCAAGCTGCTCGGGAGAGAAGGCAGCGAAGGGGGAAGGGGCTCTCAGAGACCATGTGGCATGAGACCCCTGGACGACGCCATTTTGAACAAACCCAGAGGCCTGGGCAGGAGGCCTGGGCAGGAAGAGGAGCTCTCTCTGGGGTGTGGTCTGCTGAGGACGAATGGTGCTGGAGCCTGGCATCATGGGCAGCTGGAAGGAAGAACCTCCAGACTGGCCCAGGACCCTGACTTGCACCACAAGGGGAGACCAGGACCAGTGAAGAGAAGCCTAGGCCTCGGCGCAAGGAGAAGAGAGGCCCAGGAGAAGAGCCAGGTGAGAGGCTGGCGCAGGAGCCAGTGAAGACAGCTCCCTGCTGAATCCACCCTCTGTGAGACCCAGAGGGCGAAAGAGAGTGCTCCCAGTGGCTGGGGAGCGCCACCAGGAGCAAGAGGAGGCAAAAATGGCGCAGATCGGTACCCTGGGGCCTGAGATATGCCCCCCAGAAGGTAGGCGACCTTTGACCTCCAAGAAGACCGACGACAAAGCACATGGGGCTCCGCCACCGGTCTTGAATGTGCCCCCGGGGTGGGTCATGTCCAGGGGGCTGCCCCAACAGACGATAAGACGGGGAACGCCGTTGCGCTCCCCGTGAAGATGGTGAAAAGGGGCCCGGGATCCCAACTCCGGGTCCCGCTGGAGGTGGGGGGGGGTGCCGTCCCGCCCCCGCGAAGACGAAAGTCGGGGAGCGCCGTTGTGCTCCCCGTGAAGGAGCCCAACCAGGGTGCCAGGAGCCCACCCTGGCCCCCGGCGACAACGGAGTGCGGGGAGTGCCGTCGCGCCCCCCCTCAAGGAAGTCAAGGGGGCCTGGGATCCCTACTCTGGGCCCTGTCACCCAGAAGTAAAGCCGGGGAGCGCCGTCGCGCTCCCCGTGAATATGTCCCAAAAGGGGGCCGGGGACCCCATCCCCGGGCCCCGAAGGCAGAACCGGAAATCGGGGAGCGCCGCCGCGCTCCCCATGAAGAAGTGCTAGGGGGCCCGGGACCCCATCTCCGGGCCCCGTATGGAAGGAGGAGGCCGGGGGAGCACCGGCGCACTCCCCCGAAGACCGCTGATGAAGACCCGCAGCAGCGGGAAGGCGGGGGGAGTGCCGTCGCATTCCCGCGAAAACCTGCCAAGCCAGAGGGATCCTCGTGTCTGCCCACAGGAGCGGGCAGACCTGAAGTGGAGGGTCGGTGGGGGCCCGGGTGGGACCGGGTCCCCGTAAGGGAGGAAGAGCAGCCGGGGGTGGGGTCCCCAAGTTGCGCAGAGCCACACCTGGCAGCAAGGGGGGCCCCGGAAAACAGCTGGAACAGCCGGGGGTGGGCTCCCCGAGCTGCAATTACTCACCTGGGGGTCCGGGTGGGACCGGGCCCCCTTCCGAGGCCGGGAGCCGAGGGAGGCGACCCGCAGGAGCAGCGCAGCTCTCCCCGAGCAGCGGGGGAGCCGCTGCTCTATTATTCATGGGGCTGGAAGAAGCTCCCCATAATGCCTTGCAGGCCTGGACCGGCCTGCAAGGGAATACAGCCTTTTTCTCCACCCAGGGTGGCCCTAGGAGGACGGGGCCACCGTCAAATGTGTGACAGGGTGCAGGGGGAGGAGCTGCAGGAGCAACGCAGTCTCCCCCAGCACAAAGGAAGGAAGTCCCTCCCTAAGTCTCTGGGGACTTATAAAGAAAACCCCCTCCAGGGCTCAGCCAGCAATCCAAGCCCTCTGAAGCTGGAACTTTTGTTCTGCAGCTGGGGGTGCCTTACGGACTGCACCAGGGTATGAAGGCCTGAGTTGGGATGTCTGGAAAAGGGCATCCCCTGGAGGTGAAGAGGTGCTATTGCACGAGAAGTGCATTTAACCATGTTATTTCTTTTTAGAGGGACTGAAAGTCACATGTGTAAGGTGAATTACCTGTGTAAGGTGGAGTCATAAGCAAGTGGGGTTTTGTTGCCAGACATTCCTGCTAGGATGTCTGGCAGTAAGTGCTTAATCCTCTGATTTTACCTGTGATGACTTTTAGAGGCTGTGATTGCAATGCATTATAATTGTTATTCTCTATGATAAGTACCTCATTTAAAGTGATGCCCAAACATGTATTCTTGCTGCTGTGTTAGGTGAAGAACAACCCAGACTGTTAGCCCCGAAGATGTAGAGGTGCATACTGTATGGTCAATATAAGATGCTCAGTCAGGGTTATGTGTCACCAGGGTAGGTGTACCTATTTTTAATGCTTGGTGAGATAATGGGGTGGGTCGCCACTGGGATGGTGCCAGTGCGCAGGGCCCTCGCTCCAGGATATGTTCAACTAACTGCATTAGGGGGCAAATGATGTGCATACATGGGAGTGGTGGTACTAGACCCCACCCCCCTGCGGGAGGGGTGGAGATGTTATGCAATGTCACAAAGTAATTCCAACAGCTTATGTATATTTGTAAATTGTTGCATGGTATTGAGTAGTGTGGGTGTTTAATAAATGTACTCTTACTTTTATAAAGCTAAGTACAGACTGGACAATCAATTATTGAGTGTTATTCCTGCGTACTGGTAAATGGCGATTACTAGCCCACACCACCTCCCTTGAGTCAGCCTTAGACTGCTCTGCAACGCTACCCTCTGAGAGTCAGGTGCTGCACTAGGGTGTTTGGTTCCCAGTGAAGGACAAATGTGACATGTTATTTGTGCAGGCCTCACAGATACTGCCTCGTTTTCCAACATAGTCCTTATGACACCTTAATGACGTGGTATCTGTCCACTAGTCAGTTCATCATATGATTAGTTTATGTATGTAGTCACCAAATACAATTTATTTATTCCTGCATTCTTTCCCAGGTTTCTCATGAGAAGGAATTTGTTTTCTGGGCCACCCAGGTTTAGTTACAGTTAGAAATATACAATGTATCCATCTATGGGACTAGGTTAAAGTTGATTTTCCCACCAAACCTTTTCACAGTGAATTTCGAAAGAATGTCCTTTGTATTTAAAAAGAAACATGCACAGAACAAATAATGCAATCTTTGCAGAAACACCAATGAACTACTAAGCTTGCTAAGGGAAAATTGCAGCTCAAGAAAGAACATGTGTAAAAGAAACCCTTAAATGCATACATTCAGCTTTAAATTAATTTAAACTCAATTGGAATAAAATATAATGCATTGAATCACCACTTCATAATTAGAGGAAAATAATCAATGTTTCACCAATGTATCAGATGAAATCCTCTAACGTTAGCTATGATCTACTACCACAATTTTCAAAATCC
The DNA here is from genome assembly GCA_963921515.1 of Calotriton arnoldi. Taxonomy (NCBI): domain Eukaryota; kingdom Metazoa; phylum Chordata; class Amphibia; order Caudata; family Salamandridae; genus Calotriton; species Calotriton arnoldi. Next base: position 997,947 of record CAWUFW010004902.1, on the reverse strand, counting down.
ATACATGTAAATTATCTTAAAAAACCATTTTATTATAATTGTTTCCTAATTTTTATAATCATTAGCGTCTCTATTATCACATCTGAAATTTGCAATGTCCTATCTAATTTTATCACAATCTATTTCTAATGCATTTGCAATGTTAACCCATAGAACTGTTAGACCTCACCACTAGATTTAGTAGTTTCATTAATACTTGAATAGTAAAACCTAATTTCATTAATATTCTTGCTATGACAATCTATTAATAAGCATTATAAATGTTTTAGCAATGTATTTGATTTTTTCTAACTCTTTCAAGCACGCTTTATGGTGCTGTTACTTCACTTTTCTCTATTTGTGTCACTGTGTTCTTCTCGTACAATATACACCTTTAAGTTTCTGTGTCTAAATCGGTAAATGTGTCATGTAAAGTATTTTTGAAATATTAGCACTATCAATTGTTTCTGTTATTTTGGTGCCTAGATGTGCTAGTGATATGTTAGAGAATTCTTTTTTTTTTTTTAAATATCTTTATTTGCATTTTTTCAAAACATATAGGTAACAGTAAACATATAGGAAGCAGGGATCAAGTAACCACAACAAGCGCGATAAATATTGTCATACATACTGTTGAAACATTATCAACTGAGTCCGATACTAGTTCCGTGTAACAGGCAAATGACAGAATAATGTGCTCTCCATATGTTACATCGGGCTCAGCTATCAGAAGAGGCGCACTTTTATGTCCATTAGGGTGACAAAGTATTCACTCTATCCAACCTTGATGCTATCGTTTTGTCCATACGTCCAATTGGCATACAACATGAATTTCTGTACCTGGTTGTCCAATTGGAAATGAAGGATGAAGCAAAATATGATACAATTTATAACCAAACAGGACCATCATCAAGTCATCATGCCTGGGTCAATGTATGTGAGGGGTAGATGCTGCCATCACATCTCAACTGCACCACTACACATGGTTTATCCTGAGCCTGCGGCATTATGTGTTTGGGAATCGGTGTCCGTGTCTCGTTCGCCAGCCGTTTGTGAGGAAATACTCCCAGCCTCCCCGTTCATATGTGTCAAGTCCGCAAGAATGGTATCCCAAAATTGTGCAATAGGGTATTTGCGTAGCTCAGCTATTTCCTCCCTATGTAGTGACGTGCATTCTGATTGCGCCCACACGAGAAGCGAGTTTTTCCAGCTGTTAATGGCAGGGGGGTCAGTATGTTTCCATGCTTGGTGATCAGTCTCCTTGCTACTATGAGGCCCAGGTCAGTGAACCTGGACGTGACCTTGATCTTCTTTGGTCTGGGGAAAAAACCTAGTATGCATACCTCCCACGTGTGTGGTAGTGGTCTGCCGATGCATGTTGCGAGTGCCACAGTATTTTCTTGCCAACATGTATGTAAGGAGGCGCAGGACCAGAGCATATGGAGGAGGGCCGCATCTGCCTGTAGACAACGAGGGCATGCCGAGGTGGTCATGTAAAAGTATTTGTTTAATTTGTCCGGGGAGAGGTATGCCCTGTGCATGATATATGTCTGTATAAGCCTGAATTTAGAGTTTCTCAGTATGTAAGTGGGGTTAGCTAACACCGTGTCCCATTCGTGGTCTGTCCACTGTTGTCCCCTGTCAGCCTCCCAACTCAAATGTTAGAGAATTCATGGCTAATATTCTGGACCCCAGCTTACCAGCGGAGCAATTTAGAAGCATCACTTCAAAAGCAAGGGAAGGTTCTACGCTCAAATTTACAGTATGATTACCAGTGCAGGGCTTGCTACACAGCCAATCACCAAACAATTTAAAGTATATCTTCGTTGATGCTTTAACTGTGTGTATGTGTGTGCTCACATGTGTGCCTGTGTGTCTACATGTTTGCTCTAGAGCATGTGTGTATGCATGCGTTAAAGGGAGTTCTGCTTCACATACTCAACAGACATCCATCTCTCATAGTGCCCATACACCCCCTGACACATGGGGCTATTTCTAGCATAATCTGGCTCACCAATGGCACCTTAGTGGTAATTATAGATATATAGTTGGATAGACAGGCATGCATGGCATAATCTATCCAGGTGCAGCAGAAGTACATTGTTCTATATGGCAAAAATCACTAGCTTATGTTGGGTCAAAGAAAAACATATGTACAAAAAGAATTAAAAGCTTTGATTTAAAAAGTAGTGTTTTTTGTATCAAAATGAGAGGCTTTTGTTTTGGAGAATTGTATTTCCTTTTTTCATAACCATTAGTTGGTATTGATAGCAAAATGTGTATGCTTTCATGAGCAGACAAGCTGATGATTGGGAATAAAATGATTGTGTCTGCCAAATGTATATTTCAGTATTTGCTGATATTTGAGTGATAATCAATAGTGTTCTAGGAGATCTTAGGACCTAAGATAGGCACTGGAAGCATTAGTGTGGGGGTGCTGCAGCACCCCCAAAATGGCCACGCTGTTGCTCAGAAGGTGACTGAGCAATAAAGATGCCTTTAAATTTTATTTTTATCTACTCAGATTTGCTGAGTTCTAAGAGACAGGGGTCAAATGTCAGGTTATGCTTTCTGACAAATTGCTGCTTATTCTTTTAACATAGAGACTGGTGTTTACTTTTCATTCTCTGACTGCAAACATAGAGGATTTTGTAAAGTGAACCATCTGGCAATTTTGCTACTTTACAGGGAGTGTGAAAGGTGAGAATGTAGGATGTCAGTTTTTTTCTAACACACAACATTTAAATACCTTTAAAATAATTGTACAAGTATTTAAAAATATATCAGCAGTTAGGAAAGCACATATCATTTACATTTTCTTGTAATTCTGAAGTGTGATGGGAACAAAGATTTTATTAGGATCAGACCAAATTAAGACACTTTACATGGTGATGTGCAACTTATACATTTTTGCTGAAATCCGATTTCCACACATTATTATCGTGTTATAGTTTTAGCAGTAAAACTGCATGTCAGTGCAAATTTGTGGCCATTCTACGGAAAATGTGCTGTCTGTAAATGAAGGTGTGCTACCAAACCATGCTTTAGTAACAAATCTGTGACAGTGTGTTCACAAATGCACCACCGAATCCATACCACACCCTTACTACTCCTCTGCTGAATGTGAGTGACTCATTTGGTACATTTGCTCTTTGTGTGACACTTGGGTTGTTCACATTCCCTATATCTTCAGTGATGTAACATTGAGGCCAGCATTGCCACTCTGAAAATTGTTCCAACACCACTGGGGCCTAATTTAGAGTTTAGCACACAGTGTATTCAGCTCTGTCCAAAATTATGGCTCTCACTACAGGCAGCAATGGGATGGCTCCAAAGAGCAGTGTCCGAAACATGGGCACGATGAAGTGAGACATCTCTGCACCTTCCTGGCCTCAGCCTCCCTGAGGCAGTATTCAGAGACAGATCGAGGGACAGGCCCTGCCTAGAAACTTCCTCTCACTGAACAATTGACGCTGCAGTCTTACTCCTCACCCCTACTTAAATTGAAAATAGCAACGTTCAGGAAGAACTAATCAGCAGGTCTTTGCTAATTAGGCCCTCATGAATTTCAAAGGAAAGCCCTGTCTCTATCCTTTTTCACTTCGGTGTCTGGGTCACCACCCTCCAGTCACAGGAATGCAAGCAATACACTTCCATTGTCTATGGAAGCTGTTTTCATCCTCCATCTTGTACTATGTTAAACCAGGGGCATCAACATGGTCCCCATTGGTCTCAGTGCTTAGACTTAGACCAGAAACAAAGTCCTACTAGCATACATGTGCTACTACCATATATGTGCACACATATGAATTCAAACTGCTCATGGATGCCAGTGCACGTTTTTGATGGTTCACATAACAGTGGAGTTTTACACAAGAGGGGTCAGTAAACTACACTCTCTGTGATACAGAGAAAAAGACCTGGTCACACTAAAGATTTGTATAACAGGGACATGGAAAAAAGTTATATGCCCCCTGTGAGGGCACATGTGGTAAGCACCTTAAAGTCACTTGTTACTAGACACAGGGCTAGTCTCTGCACATACTCTAGTTTAGCATGACACAAGGGACAAATAAAAAGTCAAAATGCCAGTTTCATATGTAGTACTGCAATCAGGTCAGGGGTACATGTCTTTTTACCATGTGGGGACATTCGCATTCCAACAACCACAAATAAAGAACTAACGTGTAAATACTACGAGAAGAAGTGTAAGAGAAGTGTGTAGATCATAGATTGCATCTGAAAAAGCCAGAGTTAGAAACTGAAAAGGCAATTCCTTTCATCAATAGGGAGAACTGTACACAGTAAACGCACTCCGCATTGCTCTTAACTATTTGATGAAACAAAATTGATAAGAAGCAAGTCAAGTAGAATCTGCTCTTTTTTTGGTTTACCTATGGAGCAAAATATGGTTAAAATCCCAAATCCACTCCACATGTGAACCAGTGAAATGTGTGAATTTACAGTAAGAGGCAGACAAACTGCCAGAAATTCTAAAAGTTCTCAAAACCCCAAACTGCTGCAAGTCAGTAATTTCACTGTGATTAAAGGACTGCTATTGAATTTCAGCCTACAGTTCACATTTATTTGCTTATCTAGGATGTAGATCCAGTGAAACACATGCCTTCACACTATGGGCCCGATTACGATGTCCCGAAAGCAGTCCAACCGAATCGGTTCCGGAATACTTTCCGAACGAATTGGGCTGTGCGAGTCCGAACGACCGATCACGATGCTTCCCAACATCGTTCGGTCGGACTCGCATTGACTTCAATGGGAGCCTGTGTTCTGAACGAGAACAGAGGCTCCCATTGAAAAAAGGGGTGGTTGGGGAAAACCTTGCACCCTGTGGCAGGCACCATGATGTGCATGGCTGGGAAGAGGGGTCCCTTGGGTACCCCCATGGGCCCCAATCGGACACCTCCGGGTGAAGGGGAGCCCACAACAGGCCCCCAAAGAAAGATTCCAACAGCCGGTTTGTGTCAGGCAGACCAAATCGGAATGGCTGCCCGAATCGGTCATCGTACTTGCTTGTTCGGAAACCGTGTCCTTAAAGCTGTACGATTCAGTTCCGAAAGACTCGGACTGTCAGAATGCCTTTCGGAACCGATTCAGACTGCATGAACATTTTTCGGGCATCGTAATCGGTTGTCGGCAAATGTGTACGATTCGTTCAGAAACAAGGCTTCCGAATCGGATTCTGCAATACCGAATCCCATCTGGAGCCGTTCCGAACGGCATCGTAATCGGCCCCTATGTTTCACAACATCCTACACAAAAAAAGAATTGCTCGTCTTAGTCCTCGCTTCTTGAAGCATTTGGGACAGATGTACAAAGTATTTTTACGGTTGCAAAAACTTTGAATCAGAGTTTGTGACCACATAAATACTTTTTCTAACATGCCAAGCACATTTCACGAGTCTGTAAACCTTTTTCTTTCCTAAAATGATATTGTAACCCCTTCTCAATTCGGCATTTGAAAGGGATGTGTTATGGGCGTATCTTCTAAATACTGAATTGGTATGTGAAATTTCAATGTTTTGTGACTGTAAGCTCATTGCAAACTTCAAAAAGTTACTGACTCCTCAGCCGGAGTGGTAACCCATTCATAAAAGGGAAGAGACCGCTTTGTGAATGTAAAAAATGTTTGCTGGAGACACCACTGTCACTATTCCAACAAACTTTTTTTTAATGCAGCACCATTTCTTTTAAGGAAAATAGGCTTCACTTAAGGAAGTTTACTTTATTTAAAGGTGATCACTGATATGATAGTCTGCTAACTATTGCAGGCCACCATCCATGTGATGAACACAAATTAGTGTGACTCTAAATTTGTGACCTACCTCATTCAAATTCATGACATAGGTTCGGATTACAACCCACTCCGAATCAAAATTTTACAAGCCAACCTCTTAGTACATAAGTAATTTCGTAAAAATATATAATGGTTGCAAATTGTGAAGGTTTTTTTGACCAGTAATTAATACTTCTGCCCTTAATTTCCCGTTATACAGTTGGTGGTGACGATTGCACAGGCAAAATATTTTTATCTCTTATGCAAATGAAACAAATAACAGAGAAAGTAAGAGGAAGTGGTGGTTTTACTGAGAAAGTCTTTGTTGATGCAAAATGAAGCAATTTTGGAAATGAATAGTAATGAGAGGAAGAAGTATGAGTGTATAAAAGATGCTATAATTCATAGATCTGGCCTCACTGTGACTCAATACTACAAAAGCTTTAGAAGTGCACAGAAAATATTGACCCCTGCACCTTTTTCTAGCACCTCTTACTGGTAGGTACCACCCTGTGTAGGACAAAATGAGAAAGATATTCAGATAGCAAAAGGTTATGGTGAAAAAATACCTTGTGGGGCACTCAAAGTTTGCAAAATGGCCAAGGGGATTGCTGGGAGAAGTGCCACAGGGATGGAAAGGGGTGACGTAGCCAAAAGGCTCTCAAGAGCAAATACAAGGATTTGGGGTATAATGCCACTTCAGGAATCACTGTCCAAAATTACCTCCTATGCTGCCAGTGTGCAATCTCTGTCCACTGGCATTTCAGAAGCAGTGACAGTATCAGTGGATGGCTGAAAGAGGAGGTGAGGTAGCAAACACAAATGCTGTCAACAGACAGGATTACTAGGACCCTATCTTGGTAGATGGCACCAAGCTGACTGACAAAATACAGATGTTAGTAAGGCAATGGCTATCAGATGTGCAAGAGACCCATCCAATATTATACTAAGAGGCTGTTGTCATGGAGTAACTACAACTAGTGTGGGCTACATGTACAAGTTGCTGATGTTGATTTAAAGGTAGGTAGCAAAACCAGGCAATACCCAGGATGCCCAACTAATGATCTCAGTATGGACTACCTGCTGGAGAATGAACTTTGAAATTGAGTCCAGTGAAGGCCTTTTTAATCAGAGCAAAAGCCACCACCAGAGGAGAAATCCTTCAAAGAAGGATTCCTCTCAGAATAACATGGAGGTGTAGCAGGGGGTGTAGGTACAGTGGATATGTGTATTCCATAATCTGAACTGCCGACCTCTTTTAGGAGTAGTAGGAGCTACTTGACCCAGTGCACAACATCAGAGCCTACCAGAGTTTTAAGACCTGCTTGTGCTGAGAGGTTTGGCAATTCTCAGCCAGTGCCCTACTTGCTGCACCGGAATGCCCTAGCACAAGCCAAAGAACAAGTAGATAGTTGCCTTGCAGTTGGTCATGAGAATGGGATGCTTTATTTGCAGCCCTCGGTTCTTCAACAAGCAAGTAACCCCCAGGTAGTGCTGTGCATTAGAACATCTTAATACCATTCACTGACCAGGTTTCCTAGACCGGATACTTTGAGGCTAAAATGGCAATGCAGAAAATTCCCTTTTATTTCAATTGGCCTGTGAATAGTGCAGAAACTGATTCCTATTGACGCTCACGTTCTTTTTACAAGGTGAGTACCGGTTTCACCCTGACTGGAGGTCATCAGTCAGGTGTAGCTTGGTTAAAGTGATACAGTGAGTCCGGGACCCACATCTGGGCATACCCTTGCCACTTAGGAGAGTACATCAAACACACAAAAGGTGATTTGAGGAATGCTTGCAATAAGTCTAACCACTGGCAATTGCTCGGGATAGCATTCCAGCCCATTGTTCAGAGCTAAACTGGTCTTGGGTTGAATGTGTTACGGTTCATGGAGGACCTCAAGTAGCAGTTCAGGCTGGACTGTTCCTATTGGAGCAGGGTCAAGACTGATTTGACTGGGTCCAAACTGAGGTGGCATGGTGGGCAAAAGGATGATTGACTTGAATGTTACACCGAGAAATTGCCAGTGGTTAGAATTATTGCAAGCATTCCTTCCATCGCCTTTTGTGTGCTTGAAAGTTAAAAGTTTCAATAAAACTCTCATGAATATAATGGGTGTGTTGAAGAAACAAAGGATTAAATAGAGCAAAGGAGAAACAAGCCAATTAATGTTTTGCCATCATTGATGTGCATTTGTGTTATGGGAAGTGCCAGAGAAGTGCACTTAGCTCTGCCCATTTTAATTTTTGTACAGGTACTAGCTAAGGTAAAAACACGCCATGAAAAGTAATTTTCAGGCCAGCAAATAGAACGATAAGATCAAACAGACACTTCATTGTTTTTAAAAAGAGATTTGAATGTTTATTTTATCTTTGTCCTGAGAGCTGCTTCAGGATTGGCCTGAGTGCCCTCGATTTGCCCTTCAGAACAGACTGTGAGTATGTGCCTTCTCTCTCCAGCCCAGCTGCGTTGCTGGGTTTGAGAGAGCTTTCACTGCGCATGACGGTTTGGCTGGACTGAGACAGTCGGCCAAACCATTATGCGCACTGATGGGAGTGCACTACCACTCCCCTCAGTGCCTGTCACTTCCAGGTCCCGCCCCCAAGGCTCAGGAGTCGGCAGGAAAAATAAAACAAGTATTAATTATTGTTTTATTTTTCCTTTCCTGCTGTTTTGGGGGGGGGGGTGACGCTGCTCCCCCATAGCGGAGAAGCTGCTGCTGAAATGCAGCCCTATTTCTGAAATGGAATTGATTAAAAAAAATACTTTATTTAAAGGCGATCACAGACATGCTGGTCTGCTGACCCTTACAGGCTACTATCTCTGTGGTGGCTAACAATTGGAGTTAGTTGCAAATTGATACGTACCTCATCTTTGGACTATGAGCCAATCCATATGGGAATTTTGAAAAACGACCTTTTAGTGTAGAGTTTGGTTTGCAAAAAAAGAATTCATTCTCAAAAGTCTGTGTGCAGTTTGCAACCATGTTTTGTGAATCAATTCTTAGTACAATTGGCCCTTAACTCCTTCCTTAATTAAAAACACCTCAAAGATGCCTCACAAGAAGGGGTAAATCGCTCTCTCCATTTCTGACTTCTTATGAAGCAAGCGAAAGGTAGAGCAGTGCTGAGACAGTCCAACAGTTTTATTTCACACTGACCCAAGTGTGGCTTTGTGAACACACAGCACAAGATTATTGCAGAAGAATGAGGATCAATGTCATCAAAATGAGCAGAAAGACAAGCTTGCGTAAAAGTGTAGTGCTGCCAAATATTTGAGCATCTTTGAAATAGAATTTAGAATCCTGATGAAAGCTAATCCCCACTGGCCTAGAGAACTTCTTTGTTCCATATTAGATTATATGGAGAGCTTCAGTTCTACCTGGAAAGACCAAATGAGCCTCCTGAAGAACATTCTGTAGGCAGTGCAGCGAGTGAAGCTGACAATCAAAGCGATCAACTGACAGAATTAGCAGAACTTGGTGTTCCACCTTGGATGTTAGGTAGGCAGATGGGCATTGATTCATTTAGATGTAAGGTTAAAGTTCAGGCTCGGTAGGACTAGATGGTTCCAAAGACACTGACCCAGGTCAAAAAAGATCAATTGCACAGTGTACTTTTAAAATTGTCTTTAACTGGCTCTAGAAGGACCTTCCTGATACCAGTGTACTGTATTTCATGAATTTGAATACAAAGGCCCTTTACAGTACAGATGAATGCATCTGACAATGACGGTAACTGTCATCTTGTCACAAAAAGCAACATGGAAATGAGCATTGTATGACTTTCATCACTCATCGTGCGGAACTGGGTGAAGTTTAAGAAAGGGATCTTTGCCATAATAATAGCATTGAAGAAGTTTTTTAACGAAGGGCTTTATTACGATGTTGGTCGGAGTTGCCTCTGACCGACACTGTCGCGGTCCCAACACTGCAATTACAATGCGACCGCACATGGTGAGGTTGCATACTTCCATTTCTCTATGGGAGCTCGTGCTATGGCCGTAAGCCGGCCGTAGAACAAGCTCTCATAGAGAAATGGGAGATTGTGTTCATCCCTGCACCACATGGCAGGCACCGTGTGGCAGGCACTGGAAGGTGCCTGCCATATGGTGCAAGGATCAACAGGGGGCTCAGCCCCCAACCGGAGCCCGCAAGGAGAAGGGGCACCTGAGGTCCGAGGCTTTCCGACACTCATCATAATCGGCCCCGAATTGTCCGGGACAAATGTCATGCATGCCCCATAAGGTAATAGAGAATAATCTGGATTGGAATAGCCTTTGTCTTGTTTTTTTTGGGGAAAGTAAGCTACAGGGTAAAAGCACATGCAACAATTCTTTTACGCCCATCTGCTTGACTGCTTCTCATTTCATCATTCTGTAATTTTTTCAGTGGATGAGTCCTCTGACAAGAGTACTACATGTTTTGGTTATTGCTATCCACCAGGCTTTGTTGGGTAATAAATGGTCACTAATGTGGTTCTCATTTTTTTATAGGTGACTATTATCCCTATTATCAACCCGTTGATGACTAATGGGAAAAGATGTATGGCTATGTGTTCGAAACCCTTTTAAACTGCAGCCAAAGGTAGGGCAATTTAACCTTTTTCTCTCCTTGTTTACATCTGTGTAATCTGTCATGATTTGTTCTCTCAATTTCCCCTGAGTGTTAGAGGTGTGCATCTGAGGCAGTGTTTGGGTCTTGAGTGGTGAAATTCACCAACCTAGGTGTTCCCCTTCTCTATGTCTCCGTAATATTGTGGGGTGATTTATATGGGGTGATTTATATGTTTAGTGGTACTCCAAAGTATTTTGTCCCTCATTCCCTCCATGACCCTCTTTGCTTCCCCCTTGGAATAGACACAGATAGCCAAGCATGTCTGGTTAGTTTAGTAATAATGTCCTATTCACTTCATTTTAGCAGGGAGGATTCTTTGAGTTTATTATTCTGAACCAAGCAAATTCCAGGAGGTAAGGCTTTGGCATGTCAAATCAGGCACCTTATCAAAGGATTGCCAAGTGCATAGCCACTGCAACACACCGTGACGTAGGAGATGGGCAGAATTCCCAACCAAAATATCTTGCACCAAGGTCTGCAGAAGAACCACAAGCTCAGTAACAGCCAGTGATTGGTTGAAGGTGTCTGGGAATTATACACCTACTGTGCGAATTATGCGATGCCTGTCACCTCCAAGACAACCAGAGGAAGTGTGCATTGTTTGGTAGCTGGGGTCCAGCTGGTGTCCACAAAACTGTCCAGTCAAGCGAGAAAAATGCACTTTGAAGTGATTGGTTCCCTTTAACTGGGACAAATTAATAGCACTTAGTACCCCAAAGTGACCCTCACATCAATCCAGCCAGTAAAGTAAAGGTCTGTTCTGTCATAACACCAGAGAGATAAGCCCCACCTTGCCTAACTAATTGATTATTGAATACTCTGTCCTCAAAGTTCAACCACCCAAATGCCCCCATTTACAACACAATATCATTTTCTTTTAATCTCTTCTTTTGCCCTTTAGACCTCCATTGTATGCTATTATTTTAGAAGGCAGAAATAGGTCCGGTGCGCTTTAAGGCATTTCCAAAGTGGGAAATTGACCATGGCAGCTTATATTCAACCAGGAGCTCTTTCTTGGTGGCAATGCACACTTAAGATAGCGAGAATGCTAAATGCATCGATAAGCACATCAAATGGATGTGATGATACAGAACAGCATGATCTGCAACAAATACATTCCTCAAATAGAAAGAGTTTAGAATGTTCATCTACATTTTAAAAAATCCGCACAAAGACTTTTAATAAGCAACTCGAAATGAAGGATACACCGTACCAATAAAACAACTGTTAACACAGTTTGCATATATATGACTATGTAAGATATCTGTTCATATTTTCTTTTAGAACATTTTTAAATGAAAGTTTACCCTGAAGACTCAATTTATCCTGAAACACTTCGGGAGCACTAATTTGTTGTATAAAGTGAAAGTTAAAGAAATTCATGCAATAAATTGCTTGAGGAAAAATACCTGAGTAAAATGAAGTTGATCTCTGTCATTTGTGCTGTTTCTATTCTCGCCTATAACTCATTTGCTGTCAGTTAATTCTTGTGTGCTGTAGGATGTGCAGTCCTATCCTCTTATTCAGCAAACCTCCAAAAAGTGTAAGCCTCAAATCTGGTTTTAGGAATAGTGTTGACCAAGTGCAGAAGGACTCTGATCTCAGCTCTGGGGTCAGTGGTGATTGCTTGAGTTCTTGCCTGAGAGTTTTCAAGTACAAGTCCAGGAAGGAGCAGTATTGTGGTTGGTGGTTTTTGTTTGATAGCTGTGGGTGCTTGGAGGAAGGTAATTGGGATTGTGCCTGGCCTGACCAATAAATTGTCATTTGGAAGACTATATGATTGTGAGGACCAGTTTGATAATGTTGGAGTGGGCTGACTCAATGGGGTAGTTAATGTTAATGGTAATGAGAGGGTTCAATAGTGCTTCTCTCCAAGTATTGCTAATGAACTTGCCCAGCAGCTTCAAGTCTAAAAGAAATACACCTTTGGATTAGATGATGGGTGAGGAGCTGATGAGGCCTGTGATTTGCTTGATGAATGTTTTGCTGAGATTAGGCTTGCAGATTGGGTGAAAAGTGGAGGCTGAGAGAGGGAAGGTGCTTTTTATTAATTATAGTACGTTCCTATGGGTTACATTACCAGGACAACATATGCGTGAGGTCAGCAGTAGCGGACTGTCCCCTGCCAAAGTGGCGGGGGGCCGGAGGAGGGAGGTGAGGAGGAGGGAGGTTCGGGGGACAAAAATAAATTTGAAAAAAAGCTTAACTGAACAATGTTGCCTGCTACATTGTGCTTATTCGCTATTCCTCTGGGCACAGGCTCCCAGACTGCACTGCGGCCAATCCTGACGCTGCATGAAAGCAGCGTTGGGATTGGCCTGAGCGCCGGCAACTTGCGCTCCCAGACAGACTGGGAGCCTGTGACTGCTCTCTCCAGCCCCAAAAATGCAGCTTCAGCTGGAGACATCTTCACTGCCCATGAGGGTTTGGCCGGCCTGAGACAGCCGGCCAAACCCTCATGCGCAGTGAACGGAGTGCCCACCACTCCCCCACTAGCAGTGACATCCCCTGCTACCGCCCCTAAGATTCGTCAGAGTCCTGGGGTGGGTCCAGGGGATTAAAATAAAACGAAAATAAAACAGGTTTAAAACCCGTTTAATTATCGTTTTATTTGCTGGTGGTGGCAGGGGCGGTGGCGCTCCTCCGTCTAATGGAGCGGCTGCCGCTGGATGTCAGGTTCAGGGAGATGTGCCCTTTCAAATATTCAGTAACTCTAAATGTTCTAAAGTGGTCCCCAAATTATGTCTGTGCCTACGGAGCTCAATATCCTTCATATTATTTGCATATTTGGGAGAGGATGTGGCCTAAGGACTAGAGCATCTGATCTTGAAACTGGGGAACTGGGTCGAGTCTCGGCAGGACACACAACATCCTGTGATTCTGGGCAAAATCACTTAATCTTCCCGTGCCTAACAAAAAAAAACCATGAATGTGTTCATCTGTAATGCAACTGGTACTCATGTAAAGCTCTCTGATACCTTAGGGTCGAGTTTGCGCTACATAAAACTCTTTAAAAAAAAAAATGTATATATATTCCGCTTGTTACGGAAAACAAATAAGTGTTCGATGTTACGTTGTTTCACTGTTTAGAGATATCTCATGGAGGACCTGTGAGATATGACAGCTTTACTACAGGTGCAAGGATGCCTGCCGATGGTCTGATAGAGCCATGCTGAGCACTGCCTTGTGGGTCAATATGAATAAACTGGCCAAAAAGTCTCGAAACATTAGGAAAGTTGTTCAAAGCAAAGAACATTTAAAAGGGACCAGGTGAGGGGGTGATACAGATAAAAGGGGGGGAATTGCTTTGTTTAGGTGAAGCAGACTATCAAGAATGTAAATGTTTTTATTTTGCACTTTAACTAAATCAGTCTAAACGGCAAAGAATATCTTTTATTAAAAGTTTTTTAGTGACATAATTATAAAGCGACCTTTGTCAACTTAAAGTGTGCCTGTGATGTTTTCACCAACACCTCAATGAATTAAGCTGGCACTCACTACCAATCAGATATAAGTGAACCGAAAGTGCCAGCCACCCAAACACTTTATTACCACCTCAAACTCTACTTTAGAAATCCTGCTTTCAGTCAACAATCACTCTCCCTCCTAGCTCTGGCCAAATGCCCTTTATGCATGTGTAAACTTGTGCTATTTTGGTAATTTCACATTATGTTTGTTAGGCAAAGTTCTCAAAATGATGGGGCATATCTACAAGGCCATGCGATAATTATCGCTCAGCGCTCTTAGCGCGAGGATAATTATCGCCGGCCGAAACTGAATTTTATCGCGGAGATAGCGTGCTATCAGCAACGCTTATCTCCAAAGCGATAAAATTCAGAGCGCAAGCTGCCAATTGTGCGATTATCGCTGGAAATGCAGCGATAATCGCACAAGGTTTGGCGATAGCTTGCTGATAGGGCAAGACATACTTAGCCATGATATCCACCTTCCATAGGATATCATGGCTAAGTCAGTCTCAAAGCAGGCGTTAGGAAAGTAGCGATAACAGAGGTTATCGCTACTTTTCTTGTCGCTATGCTTCTTTGCCTGAGGCTTGATAATAGGAGAAATGTCGCTTAGCGACATTTCTCCCGTTATCCTGGGGAGGAACGCCCACTTTGCATCTCATTAGAGATGCAGAGCTGGGCGATAGGGAAAGGACGATGTAGCATGGATTCACGCGTTAGCGTGTCCTTGCTAATAGGGCGTTAAAATTATCGCCGCTTTTCGTCCGAAAACGGACGCTAAAGCGGCGATAATTTTATCGCCAGCCCTTGTAGATATGCCCCGATGTTCGTATGCCACGTCACGTAATTATGTGCCACTTAAGGCAAAATTTTAGCATGAGCACTCAGGAACAACCTAGATGGCCAGAATGCGAGCTGCTACTGCTCGAAGTCCTTGTGTTTTTTGTGCTATTTTTTTTACAGCAAAAGGCGCCCTTGGATCCAAAATTGACTAAAGGATGCATTTCAAGATAAAATAAAGCACCCAATGTCGGTATTACGTTTCACACAACTATGCATATTTTACGTAGGCATCCATATATGTTGTTTAATTATGCAAATTACGTGAATTTCACACAGCCCTAGCCCCTACCATAAATTCTGGCAATTCAATTTGTTCATATTTTTAAATCTTTCTAACCGACCCTCTCAACTTGGCCGTTGTTCTCATACCGGGTCCTAAATTAATTTGGTTCCCTTTACAGGTCTGTCTCTCCTTCCATTTGACCTCTGATCACGAAAAAGAAAATCAGCAAAACGACTAAATACATACAATTGGTGTTCACAGGTCCGGGTGTGCAAATGTGGACTACATGGGATGATGGGAATCTTACATTAATGCTGATAAACTTAACAATTCAGGGCCTAATTTATGAAAAGTGATGCATCGATGTAATAAAACAGCAATGCAACACTATTCACTGCGCCCTACTTGCGACACCATGGGTGTGCCGTATTTACTGTACGCAAAAGAAACAATTGATGGACGGAATGCTGGACAATGCAAACATTCACCCCCAGTCACAAGGATCTGGGTTTAATCCATCATTCTTTTGCTCACCACACCACCCCAGTTTGGACCCAGCCATATGCAAATCAGTCTTGACCCTGTTCCTTGTGGGAACAGTCCAGCCCAAACTGCCAAGCCAGGTCCTCCCTGGACCGGAAACAAGCATCCTGGGACAGGTTTCAGGGCATCACCCTTCCTCAGCCAGGCTAGCTTGAATCCAGTGGTGTAGTGAGCACGGGACCCACGTCTGGGCATACCCTTCCCACTTAGGGCGACATATGCAAAAGAAACAATTGATGGACGGAATGCTGGACAATGCAAACATTCACCCCCAGTCACAAGGATCTGGGTTTAATCCATCATTCTTTTGCTCACCACACCACACCACACCACACCACACCACACCACAGTTTGGACCCAGCCATATGCAAATCAGTCTTGACCCTGTTCCTTGTGGGAACAGTCCAGCCCGAACTGCCAAGCCAGGTCCTCCTGGACCGAAACAAGCATCCTGGGACCGGTTTCAGGCATCACCCTTCCTCAGCCAGGCTAGCTTGAATCCAGTGGTGTAGTGAGCACGGGACCCACGTCTGGGCATACCCTTCCCACTTAGGGCAACATATGCAAAAGAAACAATTGATGGACGGAATGCTGGACAATGCAAACATTCACCCCCAGTCACAAGGATCTGGGTTTAATCCATCATTCTTTTGCTCACACATCACCCCAGTTTGGACCCAGCCATATGCAAATCAGCATTGACCCTGTTCCTTGTGGGAACAGTCCAGCCCGAACTGCCAAGCCAGGTCCTCCCTGGACCGGAAACAAGCATCCTGGGACCGGTTTCAGGGCATTACCCTTCCTCAGCCAGGCTAGCTTGAATCCAGTGGTGTAGTGAGCACGGGACTCACGCCTGGGCATACCCTTCCCACTTAGGGCGACATATATAAAAAGAAACAATTGATGGACGGAATGCTGGACAATGCAAACATTCACCCCCAGTCACAAGGATCTGGGTTTAATCCATGATTCTTTGCTCACCACACCACCCCAGTTTGGACCAGCCATATGCAAATCAGTCTTGACCCTGTTCCTTGTGGGAACAGTCCAGCCCGAACTGCCAAGCCAGGTCCTCCCTGGACCGGAAACAAGCATCCTGGGACCGGTTTCAGGGCATCACCCTTCCTCAGCCAGGCTAGCTTGAATCCAGTGGTGTAGTGAGCACGGGACCCACGTCTGGGCATAGCCTTCCCACTTTGCTGTAACACTTTTCGCCCTAAGTGGGATGGGTATGCCCAGACGTGGGTCCCTTGCTCACTGTGCCACTGGATTCAAGCTAGCCTGGCTGAAGAAGGGTGACATACCCAAAAACCGGTCCCAGGATGCTTGTTTCCGGTCCAGGGAGGACCTGGCCTGGCAGTTTGGTCTGGACTGTTCCCATGGGGCACAGGGTAAGACTGATTTGCATATGGCTGGGTCCAAACTGGGGTGGCGTAGTGAGCAAAAGAACGATGGATTCAAACCAGATCTTTTGACTGGGGAAGAATGTTTGCATTGTCAGCATTCCGTCCATCATTTGTTTGCTGTAACACTTTTCGCCCCTAAGTGTGATGGGTATGCCCAGACGTGGGTCCCTTGCTCACTGTGCCACTGGATTCAAGCTAGCCTGGCTGAAGAAGGGTGACATACCCTGAAACCGGTCCCAGGATGCTTGTTTCCCGGTCCAGGGAGGACCTGGCCTGGCAGTTTGGTCTGGACTGTTCTCATGGGGCACAGGGTCAAGACTGATTTGCATATGGCTGGGTCCAAACTGGGGTGGCGTAGTGAGCAAAAGAACCATGGATTCAACCCAGATCTTTTGACTGGGAGAGAATGTTTGCATTGTCAGCATTCCGTCCATCATTTGTTTGCTGTAACACTTTTCGCCCTAAGTGGGATGGGTATGCCCAGACGTGGGTCCCTTGCTCACTGTGCCACTGGATTCAAGCTAGCCTGGCTGAAGAAGGGTGACATACCCTGAAACCGGTCCCAGGATGCTTGTTTCCGGTCCAGGGAGGACCTGGCCTGGCAGTTTGGTCTGGACTGTTCCCATGGGGCACAGGGTCAAGACTGATTTGCATATGGCTGGGTCCAAACTGGGGTGGCGAAGTGAGCAAAAGAACGATGGATTCAACCCAGATCTTTTGACTGGGGGAGAATGTTTGCATTGTTAGCATTCCGTCCATCATTTGTTTGCTGTAACACTTTTTGCCCTAAGTGGGATGGGTATGCCCAGACGTGGGTTCCTTGCTCACTGTGCCACTGGATTCAAGCTAGCCTGAGCTGAAGAAGGGTGACATACCCTGAAACCGGTCCCAGGATGCTTGTTTCCGGTCCAGGGAGGACCTGGCCTGGCAGTTTGGTCTGGACTGTTCCCATGGGGCACAGGGTCAAGACTGATTTGCATATGGCTGGGTCCAAACTGGGGTGGCGTAGTGAGCAAAAGAACGATGGATTCAACCCAGATCTTTTGACTGGGGGAGAATGTTTGCATTGTCAGCATTCCGTCCATCATTTGTTTGCTGTAACACTTTTTGCCGTAAGTGGGATGGGAATGCCCAGACGTGGGTTCATTGCTCACTGTGCCACTGGATTCAAGCTAGCCTGAGCTGAAGAAGGGTGACATACCCTGAAACCGGTCCCAGGATGCTTGTTTCCGGTCCAGGGAGGACCTGGCCTGGCAGTTTGGTCTGGACTGTTCCCATGGGGCACAGGGTCAAGACTGATTAGCATATGGCTGGGTCCAAACTGGGGTGGCGTAGTGAGCAAAAGAACGATGGATTCAACCCAGATCTTTTGACTGGGGGAGAATGTTTGCATTGTCAGCATTCCGTCCATCATTTGTTTGCTGTAACACTTTTCGCCCTAAGTGGGATGGGTATGCCCAGACGTGGGTCCCTTGCTCACTGTGTCACTGGATTCAAGCTAGCCTGGCTGAAGAAGGGTGACATACCCTGAAACCGGTCCCAGGATGCTTGTTCCCGGTCCAGGGAGGACCTGGCCTGGCAGTTTCGTCTGGACTCTTCCCATGGGGCACAGGGTCAAGACTGATTTGCATATGGCTGGGTCCAAACTGGGGTGGCGTAGTGAGCAAAAGAACGATGGATTCAACCCAGATCTTTTGACTGGGGGAGAATGTTTGCATTGTCAGCATTCCGTCCATCATTTGTTTGCTGTAACACTTTTCGCCCTAAGTGGGATGGGTATGCCCCGACGTGGGTCCCTTGCTCACTGTGCCACTGGATTCAAGCTAGCCTGGCTGAAGAAGGGTGACATACCCTGAAACCGGTCCCAGTATGCTTGTTTCTGGTCCAGGGAGGACCTGGCCTGGCAGTTTGGTCTGGACTGTTCCCATGGGGCACAGGGTCAAGACTGATTTGCATATGGCTGGGTCCAAACTGGGGTGGCGTAGTGAGCAAAAGAACGATGGATTCAACCCAGATCTTTTGACTGGGGGAGAATGTTTGCATTGTCAGCATTCCGTCCATCATTTGTTTGCTGTATTTACTGTACGGCGCTCAATGTCACAAGGATTGACAGATGTGTCAGGAATCCTGACGTATCTGTCGGCGCAAAACTCACACATTGCTGGAGTTGTGTCGTAAGCATGACACAACTCCATCAATGCATGGGAGAGGCCTATACCTATTGCACAGATGTCACCCTTACGCCTAGGCCTGCTAGGCGTAAGGTTGCGTAAGGTTTAGATGCAGTGGCGTCCTGGAAGTGTCACAATGAAATCTGATAGATTTCACTGCACCACTTCTACGAGGCTTTGATGCGGGGGAACGCCCACCCTGCATACATTATACCAGACGCAGGTATAATGTGGCGCAGGGGTTTACAACGTGACGCATCTGCCTTGATGTGCCACTTTGTAAATATGGCGCAACGTGGCACATTATTTACGCTGCTGCTGCGTCACGAAAAGTGACGCAATGGCGGTGCAAAAGTGTTGCAAGGGGCTTAAAAATAAGACCCTCAGAGCACAGGAAAAGAACTGTCTCACAACCACCACCCCTGCCCTACGCCTCGAGATGTTGCCTGAAGGTCTCATACTTGATATGGCAGGTGAGCAATAAGCATGACCCACGTGTCGTTGACATAAATTAAATGTAATGAGAGTCTATAGACAGTTAAATGAATATCTATATATGAACCCTTGTAAACGCGGTGCCTTACTTGATATCAGTGAACTGGCAAGTACAAGCACGAAAGGCTATGCGTGTAGGCCCTGAGGATGGACGTGAGGGCAGACACTGGTCTACAGCAGGTTGCAACGAATGACTGTTTACTAAGTGTTTTCTAGCAACCCGTGATTGCTCCGAAATTAAAACATTCTTACAAGGTAATAGGCACATGTCCTTTCTGCTTACATTTTTCTCATTAATATTACTGATTCTATAATTGCCTTTGATATCATCAAAGACGCTTTTTAAAAACTTTTACTGAAATTCCTTTCTTCTCTAAATTTGTCTGAGAGGGCTGTGAGATGTGGTCTGTCTTGTAGGGAATTTAGAATATTTCCTAGGGAGGATGGCTGGTTCACAATTCTCCGGGTAACAATTTTGCCTGGCATGGTTGACTCTGCCATGTCACTGGCGTCCTTTCCGAAATTAGATCTTGTTACAGAGGTCTGTTACCTCTGATGCTATGTATTGCTGTTCAGTAGGAAATACCGGGCTAACATGTTTTTAAAAATAATCCGTGACTCCTACGGGTTCCCCTGGCAGATTCAGGCGAGGATGCATTACTTTAACCCCTGTGTGGGTTTGGGTGTGATGTGAAATCTCGAATGAGAAAACTCGGATTGCAGTTGTCTTTGTCTTCGATTTTTTTTTATTTTTTTTTTAGTAAAGCTGTAGTTGATTTGTTTCTTAGTGTGACTACAGTTATTTTTTGGGTTTCTTAGTTATGGAAAGCCTACTTTGTTGTACATTTTTGTTAGGCAAAACTTACTTCATTTGTACCTTTGTTACTTTAAACTGTATTTAGTAAGCATCATAGGGGCATATTCTCAAGGTACCATCGCCGAGTTAACGGCACTTTATCTCATCCAAAGTCGCGATAAAATCATTGCCCCATTCACAAGCTGGTGCAAACAGCCGATATCACCACTTTACCTGCAATAGCACCCGCAAAAAACATCGCCACAGATGAGCCTGGCAACTAACGCTAATGATATGCAGAGTAGGCGTTCCCGTGCAAAAAGCCGCGAAAACACCACTCCACAACATTCTCAACGACCAGCCAGATCGGCGATGAGATCACAAAACATGCGCTAAGGCGTGTTAGCAGCAGGAAACTAACACCTGCTCCTACCTGGTGTAAAGTCGTCCGACAACCGGCACCAGACAAGGGAGCACAGCCCATAGCCACACATGAAGAACAACAGATGCCCTGGAGCAACCCATCATGCATCCCGGAGCCCCAATAGGTCAACAACACCCACCGCCACCATTCCCAGGACCCCCCCCGCCCACGGGGCCCTACCCCGGGCAACCCCCTCCCCTTCGGACAAAGATATTGCACATCAACTCCAAGAAATCATGAAACAAACAAATCTCCTGAAGTCGCACAATCACAACACCCAACATACATGTGTAGTCAGAAAAAGGGAAAGCAGACATCCATATCATAATATCCAAACAATACGTTTATTACAGGATAAACAAATAAAAACAATTCCGAAGAGGCATGGCGGGTCGTCTCAGGACATTCTGTAAGTCACAGCCTGCAAAACAGAAATCTGGATCAGAAGGTGTGCCAGGCACCCATCAAAGTACAGAGAGAGAGAGCGAAGGAGAGAAAGAGAGAGGGAGAGAGGGAGAGAGAGGGAGGGAGGGAGAGAGAAAGAGAGGGAGAGAGAAAGAGAGGGAGAGAGAGTGAGTGAGAGAGTGAGAGAGAGAGAAAGAGAGGGTGAGAGGGAGAGAGGGAGAGAGAGGGGGAGAGAGAGAGAGAAAGAGAGGGTGAGAGGGAGAGAGAAAGAGAGGGTGAGAGGGAGAGGGAGAGAGGGAGAGAGAAAGAGAGGGTGAGAGAAAGAGAGGGAGAGAGAAAGAGAGGGTGAGAGAAAGAGAGGGAGAGAGAAAGAGAGGGAGAGAGGGAGAGAGAAAGAGAGGGTGAGAGAAAGAGAAAGAGAGGGAGAGAGAAAGAGAGGGTGAGAGAGTGCCGACACTGCGGACCTAGGCCTCACTGCTCACCTGCTGCCACCGGTGTGTCTCCAACCACGTGCCGGTATTCACAGCAGTCCCCCAGGTCCCCCATCTGAAACAGTGTCCAGAGACATGAATGGCAGAGTCCATACAGTTGCACACGCCACCATCGTTTGCCTGCCCCTGCGCACACAGGCTGCTGCACCCCAGCCCCTCCCGCCGCCCAGCGGTGAATGCACGCCCCTGCGCAACCAGGCCTCACTGCTCACCTTCCGCCATCGGCGTGTCTCCAAGAGGGCCCACCACATTCCGGAGGGATCTCCAAGCCCGGGGCCCGCGACCATGGCACCCTCCACATCATGCAGCCCTGCACCGCGGGCCACCAGGTCACACACATGAATCTGGGTCTTGATTTCACAATGGCAGAGACCACAACTGTGCACATGGCATCATCGCAGGCTGCACACCCGCTCAGCGCTTGAGGTGCCACTAACTCTGTGAACCGCAACACAACGCCACGTGGCGGGAGGGCCGCTCTGCCCTTGCCCAGGCCTACACTGCGGTCCAGCAGGTCTCACACAAATCCTTGCCAATCCGGACCGCCAGGACGGCGCATCATCGCAGGCTGGACACCCGCTCAGCACTTTAGGTGCCCCTATCTCACTGCACCGCAAGACACCGTCCCGTGGCGGGGTGCCTGTGCCTGCCGCAGTGTATCCAGTGCCACCAAGTCTGTGCCCCGCTAGCCATGGACCCTTAATGATTGAGTCCCGTGGTGTGGACGCCATCATGTCACCCCCGGCACTGGGCAATGTGAGGTGGCAGGGCCCTAGGCCCTCATGCATACATGAGAACTACACGGAGACACCCAGTTAGAGAGTGGAAATGGCATCCAGCACCTGCGCCAGGCCCTTTTATTGGCAGGGTCACATGTCCTGTGACGCCTGCGCTGGATGGGTGTGGTGTGGGTGTACACCGGCCGTGAGAGAGTGGCTGTGGCATGCTGACAACTAGACCTGTGAGCTGCATATCCCTGCAGTGAAGACCTGGGACATGTAGCGTTGTCGTCCCCCCCTGTGAGTGTAAGCGGAGTGGGCTGTCCTGGCGTATGCCAGTCCAGCGTAAGGGTGTGGACAATGACCCTGGGGCTCTGGGCGTGGTTCCGTCCTGGGCTGGACAAGGAAGTGACTAATGGATGTGTCTCTGTTGTAGTGTCGGCGCCACCCGGACCGCAATCGGCAATGTGTCACCCTGTGAAATGAGTCCCACAACATGGGCAACATGGACGTAAGGGGGAATCACTGACCCTACATTCATCCATACTTCCACACTAGAAAGATCATAGACATGACACATCTGTGTGAATATGAATGTTAATTGCACATTCAAGGGAGTGTTGCAGCTGGAGCAGTACAGGGCCATGCCAACCCCACTTCACATTGTCGGGCCGTGGAGGTCCAGCCAGAGTCCTTCAGGGAATGACCGGTACATCAGGAGAGGACTGCAGTCCGCAGTCGGATAGCTGTGTCATTGGTGAGCAAACAGAATATGGCAGTCCATGTCGAGGTACAAGGTGAGAGTCGCAGAGTGCATCGGGGGACAGTGGAAGGTGATGATGCAGAGGGCAGAACCAAGCAGAAACAGGCCACATGGCGGAGATGAATGCTACTGCGTCCTACTGACCACGATGGCAGATTCATCTGCATCTTCGTCCTCTGCTGTTGCATGTGCCTCACATGTGGGTGGTGGTGTTCTGTCTCCAGCACTGTGTGGTACTGACACATCAGGGGCCGGAGATGTGGATGGGGTGGCAGCAGCAGCATGCATCAGCGCCAGGCCTTGTGGCAGCAATGCCATGAGGAGGGTCTTCAGGGCATTGAGGGACCCAGCTACCTCTCGCTGGTGTGCAGCCGTGGCAGCCGCTCTCTCCGCCTGCGTCCGCTCCATGTTCTCCGTGATCCTCCACATGTGTCCCAACTCCCGGGCCAGATCGCTGGAGGCACTCTGACTAGACAGTCGTTCTTGTCGCAGAGTCAGGACTCTAGTGATGTCAGCCATGGTCCGTTGGAGAGCATGGAGCGGACTGTGGGTGTCCGTTAGGGACTGTGAGTGGTCCCTGATGGGACTTAGACACCCACATATGGCGTCTAGTTTGTATGACATGCGGTCGAACCCCACCTGCACCTGTTCAGCCAGCTTCTCCTGGCACCCCAACACACGGCGTTGGAAGGCCATGTGTTCGTCGTGGGGGTCCTGGGAGACGGCCGTGGTGGTGGGTGCTGCCTGCTGTGTGTACTGTGCAGTGGGGTGGGTTCTCCTCGTGGCAGCTGGGCTGCCCTGCTCCTGGAAGTGGGCTGCGGAGGCTGTCCACGAGCTGTTGGAGGGCGTCGGAGTCGAAGGTGTGGTGGTCCTCTTCGTCATCAGAGAAGGGAGTTTCGGACTGCTCTGCAGGAGGTGTTGGATTTCCCCCTGCAATGTGGAGGGGAGATGCAGTTTAACATTGTGTTCACATGTATGTTGACGCATTGTACAGGTTCACATTCAGACTGCACGACAGTGTACATTGTGAATGTTTGGGGGGGCTGCCTATTTGATGCGGGACAGTGGACATTCCAACTACATCACGGATGTGTGTTTGTACAGGTACATTGTCAACTCACATTTCCATGCGGTGCCAAATGTGATTGGCCAGTTTCTACGCACATGCGGCACCAGTTGTGTCCTCTGTTCTGTTGTGGAAGTGTTGCGGTTTGTAACACATCGTTGTCAATGTTGATGTGCTCTGCATGTAATGTGTGTGTGCCACATTTTGGGAGAGTCGCCACTGCAGCTCTGATTTGGCTGCCCTTATCCCTTACATGCGGTGTGCCTCTGGGTTCTGTGCTTATGCAGTGCTGAGATGTTGCATACCTGTGTGCATTGGTCTCTTGGTGGGAGTTGTGGGTCGGGGCATGGTTTTTCCGCAGATGTGCTATGCTTATTTGTGCATGTGTGCCATTGTGCCCATCTCCCCCCGTCCCCCCAGTCCCTGGTGGTTACTCACCCTGTTGCTGTTGTGTCCGGTCATGTTGAGCAGTGTCCGGTCCCCCAACTCCTGCCACCGTCTCCCCACTGATGACTGTGGAGACCATTTCCTCCATCTCGTCCAGCTCCTCCTGTGACGCTGGACTTTCACCTCCAGTCTGCATTGCTGCCTTCAGGTTGTTTGCGAGTTTCAGCTTGGTTTTGCGCTTCACATCATTCCAGCGCCTCTTGACCTCGTCCATTGTCCTCTTCAGCACCCCGACTGCATTCACCTTGTCCACGATGGTCTGCCATATTCCATTTTTAGTTGCCAGTGACACAGTGGAGGTGACGAACAGTGATTGATGGTGTTCTATCACCTCCGTTATCAGGATCATGTTTTCCTGCGGACTGAACCGCTTCATCCTACTCTTCTTGTCCTGGCCCTTCCCTGACCCCGAGGTCCCTGGCTGGTCCTCCGTGGGGCTTGTGGGGTTCTGGTTGTCCTCTGTACTTGCTCCGGATGCCTCCATTGTGCTTCGCTGTTGTTTGGCTTTTGTTGGTGTGTTTTTTTTCTACTCTTATAGTGCATTTTCCCGCATGACGCGTGGGAATTGCAGGCCTGTGGCTGGTTTTCGCAGATTTTTGTATCGCAATTAGCGTCATCGCTACTATTTTCGCGTTGGGGTTTCGCGCTTTTGCACCGTCACATTGATCTTAACGCGCTCATTTGACGCGTTATCGTGTGACTATCGCATGGTACCGCCGTGTTGTGAATTCCACGTTGACACAGAGTTGTTTTCCCGCGATGGACTGCGATGTGAAGGGTTGCGTTAAGCAACTTTTGCAGTAGTTATCACACGTTCTTGAGAATATGCCCCATAATGTTTAAGAAGGAAAAGCTTGCATACCAATACCATGTATTTTCCAATTCTTCCTTCTGATACATACAGTCTTACAATTGCACAACTTAGCTAAACAAACTGTGCAACTACCCACATTCCCCTTCCCAATAACATTGGCAGGCTGTGACAGAACACTGCACTTCCAAACATTGAAAATATTTGTTGACTTATCGCTGGTGTCATTAACACTATTAAGGTAAGCACTGATAGCAGCCCATGGCCAACATTTATTATCGTTCACGCCACGCAGAGATACGTGAAAAATGACAGCACTAAAGGGCAAATATATGAGAGCCTTGTGTCACAAAGTGGTACATGCGTGACTCAAGGCTCTGAGTCAGATTTATAAAGCCCCGCAAAGCCACCTTGGGTGGCTTTGAGTGGCCTCATAAATCTTGAAAAAGGTAACGCAGCACAAATCGCTGCGTCACCTTACTCTGCGCGAGGGAGGCATTCCATGGTCATTGCGGTGGGTGTTCCCACGCAACTGCCATGGTTCTCAACTCATTCCCAGATCTACAAGGATTTGTAAACCTGGGAATGCGTCAAAATCTTATGCCTCCCAAGGTGAGGCATAACAAGGAGAAATATCGCTATTTCTCCTCATTTGTTTCTCTTTCTATGTGTGCTGCATTCCGCAACACACATAAAAAGTGGAAAACGCCTCACACAGGCACCCTTGCACCATGATGCAACAGTGCCTGCGTTGGCACTTGGCTGCTGAAAGGGTGCCAGTGCAGGGGGAAGGACAGGAATGCACGGTATAGGATAAATATGGTGCATGCCGGCAGTTTCACTTTGGCGTCGGGCAGCGCAGCAAGGTGACTTGCTGCGCTGCCCTACGCCAAATCCCCATAAATGAGGGCCTAAGAGAATATTAATTAAGATTTTGTGCCATGTTTGCATCTCAAAAGTGAGGCAAACCGATGTAAAATCTTTTTTTCCCAATTTACTTTCCAAATTCACTTGAAACTAGCGCAAAGCAACACCTTCTTTGCATTACTTTGCCCCAAGGGGGCATTCCATGGGTGGTGCATGGGTGTTCCCATGCAACTACCCACAGTTTTTGATGTGAAACCTTATCTACTAAAAAAAAGTAGACAGGTATTTGCATTAAAAAATAACGTCCTTTTGAAAAAGGTGCTATCAAGGAGAAATACTTTTATTTCTTCTTTCCTGTCCGAATTTGCATGTGTGCTATACTGTACAGCACAAAAAGTAAGAAATTTTTTAAAGTTACTGCAAGTGTAGTATTTTGTTTTGGAAGGACACCTTTCCAGTACAAAACCTATGCTAGACTCATGTTGGCACCTTTGCACTATGATGAAAAGGTGTGTGCATGGTGCTTGGCAGCCTGATCGTGCGCCGGCGCTACGGAGAGAGTAGGAGAGTGCCATATCTCTGTAGATATGATGTTGTCCTTCTCTCTCCTTCTCACGCTGTGCAGCTCAACATTTTCTTGGCTGCTGCACTGCATTGTGTGGGGATTTCGTAGATAGACCCTTAAGGGGAGTATTTACTAACATTTTGCCCTGGATTTGCATCACAAAAGTGATGCAAATCAGCACAAAATGTTTTTTTGAAATATACTTTGCTTGACACTAACGCAAAGCAGTGCCTAGCACTGCTTTGCATTACTTATCCTCAAGGGGTCGCTCCCTCTGTGGTAAATGGGAATTCCCATGCAACCACCCATGGGTTTGGCCGCAAAACCCTATCTACAGAAAAAGTGGTCAGGGTTTTGCATAAAAAAATAAAGCCATTTTGACATTGGTGATATCGAGGGAAAATACTTTATTTCGCTTGTTTTTTCTGGCTTTGCATGTGTGCTGCATTGCGATTAAAAGTTAGTCTAATCATAGTAGTTTGTTCAGGAAGTGTACCCCTCCTGTACAAACTCTATGCTAAACATCACACGCACAACCTTGCACTAAGGTAAAAAGGTGTGGGTGTGCCACTGGCAATCCTATTTTATGCCATCATAGGGGAGAGTGGAGGACAGCACCATATCTCTGTAGATAGAGCACTGTCCTGCTCTCTCCCTCTCACACAGTGCAACACAGTAATTTTGATTGCTGCACTGCATTCAGCGGCGGCTCCTCCGCTAAGGAGTAAAAAGGAAAAATAAAATGACAATTACGTATCGTTATTGTCATTTTATTTTTCCTATTGCATGCAGCCTGTGTGCAGTGTGGGGCGAGCTGGCCAGAGAAGGGGTGGAGTGGTTTGCACTCCCAAAGTGTGCATGAACCGTTTGGCCGGTCCTCTTGGGCCGACCAAACAGTTCATGCGCACTTTGCATGTTCCTACCAGGCTGCATTACGCAGTCCGGTGAGGAACATGCACAGGCTCCCTGTTCGAGTCTGAGGGCCGATCCACGGCACTCAGACAAATCACAACGACTCATTGCAGCATTGTGTTTGGCTCAGGGGAGCCTGTGTGCCGGGTGCTTCCTGCTTCCGGCCGGACTGCAGGAAAGAAGAGGACGCAGGGGAGGCGGCAACCGGCTGTTCTTAGGTACGTTTTAAATTTTTTTTTAATTAAAAACCCCCCGCCCCACCACCCCATCTGGTAGCAGCTGCTACTGACTGCATTGCAAGACATTTTAGTAAATATACCTCTAAGCTCCAAGAAAAAGGAAAAATAAGGAGCAACGGCAGATTTAGCATTAGTCTCTCAATCATGATGTCATCCATTGTGTGACTCTTTAGTTGTGATATGGTGGGAAGGTGACACAACTGTGATATTTGTGCTCGAAGTAAACCTTCCAGCAGAAATTCAGATATAAGAGACTAAGAGTAAGTCACATAAGATAAATAATTTTGCGGCAAATGCAAATCATATCTATAGGGATTTTAAGTGATATTCTGTTGGACTCTTGTTGGCACCTGATTTTCTTTGGCATTAAGATTTCATGCAAAGCCAGATCAAGCTATTTTACTTGATGTGGATGTGCATCAAAGTATGTGAGACTTTTTGCTGGTGTAGACCTACCATGCTGCCTTTGCCCAAATTATTGGGGGTGCTGATGGTCTACAGCACAAAGACGTTGTGACACAGAACTCGAGTCAACTTTTTAGGGGAAAACAATATCGTATTTGGCACTTTGTGCCATGAAATGTCATGGACTGCGCAAACACCCATGCAATCATACAGGAAATCTGTAGCTGTAGGAAATCTGACAATCTACGCTCACTGACTGCATCGAAAGCAACAACAACCACACCAAGGAAATCTTTACCATAGTGCAAAACTTCACCTTTCTGTCAGCAAGCTCTGCCAGTATAACCCCCTGTCAAGACCTCTGCACTTAGGTGTCCCTATTTTTCACGAACAATATCACCAGCATCTACGAAAAAGTTAAGCCCCAACCAGACCCCTTCATCCTTGAAGCATCCAGCCCATCTCTACCAACATGCAGAGGACCTCCCTGACCACTTAGCCCACCATCACCACTCAAGAAACAACAATGACCGTGTGGTCCTTTCACTCCCGAGCACCCTAGGAACCCGGCCCTTATCACATTTTCATCAAAGGACTGGACCACATCAGCGCAGACCTCACCCTGATCCTGAATAACTCAATCATTGTTAGTCACCTACCCAGATGCCTGAAAAACACACCACAGTACTCCACTTCCTCAAGAAACGCTCAGCTGACCCAAGAGACTAGTCTACTGCCCACCTATTTCCCTGCTACCATGCCCAGCAAAAGTAATGGAAAAAAGATTAACAATCCTCTAGCCACCCACCTCACTGACAACCACCTACTCAACACCACTCAGTCCAGATTCAGGCCCAGCAACTGAACAGCAACTGGCCTCATCGTTGCCATGGACGATATCCAATGATCATGGTCAAAGGTGATTCCACGACCCTCATCTTACTGGATCTTTTCTTAGCTTTCAACAACATCTCTCACCCTATCCTTATCCAACTACTGCACAAAGCCAGCATTCAAGACCCCACACTTTGCTGTATTTGGTCCTTCTTGACAGGCCACATCCAGTCGGTCAGCCTGGCCCCCTTCGCCTCGGATGCCGCAACCTCATCTACAGAGCTCCAGAAAGATCCTCACTCAGACCCACTCTGTTCAACGCCTACATGACCCCACTCGGCAGCATCTTCCGTGCCCATGGAATTAACGTCATACTCTGCTGCTCATACTGTCCCTCTCTGTCAAAACGCCAAACGCCTGAACCAATTTCCCTACCTTCATGACCGAAGTCACCAGATGTATGAAAAACAACTGCTTCAAGCCCAACACCGATAAGACAGAAGTGGTATTCTTTGGCAAAAATATCTTGAGTCTGACCTGGCACTCCACCTGGTGGTCTGCCAAACTCAGACCCATACCCCTTCTGGCAAATGAGGCAAAGAACTTTGGAAAAGTAATTGGCAACCAACTCTCCATGACTGGCTAAGTGAATGCAATCTCTGTTTCCTGCTTACACACACTCAAGATGCTCAAGAAGATCTTTAAATTGCTCTCCACCAACACTCGCAGAACCGATACCCAAGCTCTTATCACCAGCAAGCTTGAGTATAGCAACATATGGAATCAATGCTCAACTGACCAGAAGACTCCAAACCATACAAAACTCAGTGACCAGGCTCTCCATCATCCTCCCACCCTGCGCCTCAAAGAGCTTCACTGGCTCCCAATCCATGAAAAAGCACTCTTCAAACTGTTTAATGCACAACTACAAAGCCTTACACAACACTGGCACCACATCCGTCAACAACCACATAAACTTCTACAATTCTACCAGACAGCTCTGCTCCGATGGACTCCTACTCGCCCACACCCCTCTCACATCCATAACCAGATCCAGCAAATGCTCCCTCTTCATCACTTCTAAAGCCTGGAACAACCTGCCTCTGCACACCAGAGCTTCCTCCTCAGTTCTAGAATTCCAGAAGAAACTGAAGACCTGGCTCTTCACCTAGACCTGACCTTGGCTCAATCCATTGAGCTTCTCCTTCAGCGCCAGGATACCCTCCCAGGTAAGTTGTGAAATAAATAAATACACAGAGCAGAACATAACATATCAGTCATAGATACAGCTTCCAATTTTCTGCCACTAGTGGCTTCAAATACTGGTCAGCATTCTACAGTCCTGTATGGTGCAGAGGCAATTCTCCCATCCCCTATATGTGTGTGGGCTTGTCTAGAAGTGTGAAAGTCTTGGGTTGAGCAGACCAGACATTGTGTGTCTGATTCTGAAATATGTGAATACATAAAGGGCAGATAGCTGGTCTGGGTCACCCAGCGTTTATGTGCCCACTTCATTCCAAAGCTTCTTAGAAAATTTTTCTGTTGAGATTGAGATGCCTCGGTTATCAGTACAGTATAGGAGGGGACATTGTCCATCTTTACTCCATTCTGCATGTCTAGTCTCTTCCATACCCTCTGCTTTCATTACACACACATAAAATTATGATCTCTTTGACTGTGACTGCTTAGGTGAAGGCTTTCTCAGCAAGCCCAAGGGGCGGAGTCTCTCGGCTGGAAAATTTGGCAGGGGCATATCTCTCCTGAGTTACTCAGTAATACGTTTCTACAGCCAGCGATTCCTTGCCATATTGCTGTGTTTGAAATTCCCATTTTACCTGAGGTTGGGCATCTTCCCAAATTAGTTTAACACATTATGCTATAATCCTGGCAAAAAAGCTATTTTATGGGGATATTTGTGAAAAGGTAAAGGAATCCTAGGTGTGCCATTAACTTGAGAATGGAAAAGTACCCAATCTTAGAGATCCATATTGCATTCACCAGATTTGGGTTTGCGTCATCCTTTATTCGTATTACTTAGCAGTTGCCTGCTGTCACTAGTTCCTCGTAATCCTCAATCATTCATTGGACACCAAACATTTCTCATTTATAACCTAAAAGTAACCACTTTGTGATCCAATCTTTCATTTTCGTGATTGCTTATCTCTGTCTCCTGCTCCCTTACATTTCAAGCTATAGAGTCCTTCTTCAGTGTAAAAAATTGCCTTGCTGAAACCAAACAAATATTACTTAATTACTCATTGTATTTTCAGTTACAAACATGAGTGAATAACTCTTGCAATGGATCACCAGACATGATTACTGACATTAAAAAAAATACTAGTCCCTTATTGATTAATACTAATGGAATTACAGACCTAATTCAGTCAAATTAATTAAATACTCATTTCATGGTCCATAGTATGTTAACACAGTTCCTGACTAGAACAACAAACAGCATTTTCTTGAGTTCCATTTCTGAAATCAATGGGTGAACTAAATCTGTAGTGAGTGCCATCATGTACCCAAACTGTGACTATAACATTCTCAAATGTTGTCCACAGTACCTTTCTCCCGGTGACCACTGCTGACAGTGTGAATTGAGCTCATGGTTGATAATGAAAACATCTCCAAACATTTATCAGGCCTAGTTTTAAACATTCATGAGCATCCCCATGTGTCATGATGGATACAATGGGCTAACTCTCTCACTGTGACAGAAGTAGACTACAGATTTGATTCTATATTACAAACACAAGCATTTTTGCAGTATGAACAAGAGTATCCTCTGCCGAATGAAATAATGCCTCTATCATATCCTCCACTCTGATGGGTCTCCAGTCCCCAGTCTGCTGTAGTGACAAGACACCAATATTCTGCAAAATGCGCAATCGTAAAAGGGCGCATGCATGATAGCAAGTTCTGTCCTGAAAAAATACACATGCAGTCCCTAGGGGACTGTACAGGACAGCTGGCAGAACTAAAAGCCCTGATACTGGCACTACAAAATAAGGATCGTGTATTCCCCACACTTATAGTGTGTGATTCGTACTACTGTGTCCAGTCATATAATGAATACCTTCACTATTGGGGCCAAAATGGATTTCGAGATTCCAAGGGTTGCACAATCAAGGACAAGATGCTTTGGGAACAGGTGGCAAAGCTGAAAGAATGCTTGCCACGGACTCATGTTATTCACACATTGTGTCATCAACGTGTTGGCGTTCACGTTGCAGGGAATCCCATGGCTGATGAAGCCGCTAAGGCGGCAGTTCGCACTGCTGCTGTTGCTGAAATCACTCGTTCTAGTACGAGATTAGACAGAGACATCATGGTGGCAGTCAATGCTGCTCGCAATGACACACACCTGCCAAAAGGTTTTCCGCTCAAGTACTCCTATAAGTTAGATGCACAAAACATACCGTCTGCTCAGATTCCAGGAGCAGAGGATAGAGTTATGTCAAACACTGATCACAGATTAGGGTTAATACTAGCTGCACATGAGGGTCTGGGTTCAGCACATGCAGGGATTACTGCAACAGTTTCATTACTGAAGCAGTGCTATTGGTGGTCTGATCTTACAAAACAGACCAAGGACTTTGTCCTCAAATGTGACATCTGCCAGCAGATGAAGGGGTCCACCATAGCACGTCCATCACAGACACCTCTATTGATCTCAAACAAGCCGTTGGCTTGTGTTTATTTGGATCACTGCGGCCCGAGTGAGAATGTGGGTTCCAAACCTCGATAATGTCAGCACAGTGGCAGCAGACACACCATTTGACATCAATGAACATTTGGCTGTTTTACAGGAACTAAATGAATTCGGGGAGAACCAAAGCAACGTCCAAGTAAAACGCACCACCACTGGAGAAGTGAAGGTTGTACAGGCAAGACCTAGCAGGTTCCCAAAGATTGGTGATCTGGTCAGGAAGAAAATTGTGGACAAAATAGAATTTGGGCCGTCTTACAGAGCACCTGTACCTGTCCTCGCTGTCAAAGGTACCAGAACTGTACTTCTTCTGCCCCTTGCCGGTCGACAAGACAAAAAGTTTGTCTCAATTGATCTGATCAAACCACACTATGTGGCCGATTCTCAAAAGTAGGCCACGTGGGCTCCTGGGTAGCTACCACACTCTTCTCGCTATCGTTCAGGAAGTTCAAATGGAAGCTTTAATATCTAAAGATGATTCCCCTCTCCAACGAGAAACAGCAAACAACAATGAAATATTTTTCCTTCCTGTTGAAACAACTACAACTGTACAGTCAACTAGTACAGAAACACAAATTTCAATTAAAAAAATTGACGACATCTACATGAATATGCCACAAACTGAGCCATCTCCCAGTTCCTCAAAACCTGCTGAGCTGCCAAAAATAGACCGGACAGCGTCTGCCTACTTCTTGAACTATGACGACTTCTCATTGGATTCGACTGACTCTGAGATGCCATTGCCGCCTCCTCTCCCTTTCAAGCTGCAAGTGCGTGCTCTCTATCTTTGGCTGAAAAAGATATATTTTGTTACTCCTTGATTACACCTCTGGATTGCAGTCGGATTACTTTTCCTGGTTCTCTGGATTGGTTTAGTGACTGTATTTTTCCTGCTTCTGAACAGATATTATCTACCAGAACTCTCTGAAGTACAGCTTGTGAACTTGGTATTGAAACCACATGCATCATCGCACCGTGAACAAAGGGAACTGTCCGTGGTGAACATTACTGCAGTTCCAGTTCCAGAAGGAATAGTGTGGGGCAGGGTATTGTATGATGTGTATGATCCTACTGAACCTTTACAAACACCATATTTGTTTAAAATTTCCTTAAATTATATCATCACCTCTAGTACTTTCTCTGATGATTGGGACATTGATGCAGTGCATAACATGCTAGAAGGCCTAGAGCAGTAAACTGTGTTTTCTTCTGGTACATCTAATTATGGTGAAATGTTCTGTTCTCAACATTATGGTCACCATGTTTTTCACACAGCAAGTATTCCACTTGCTGTTAATAATTTCACCCAATGGGAACACTGGCCAACACCACCGAAAGGTAGTTCAAAAACATTTGCACAGAAGTTTGCCTATTTATCTGGTTTTGAAACATCAGACCCAGCCTCTTAATATTATAGGCTTGCACCAACACCTGCAAAGAAAAATATGCTAACAAACACCAAGCGGATATACTCTGCTGCCTCTCTTTCCCAGCTGTCTGTACAGGGTCTTGAATTATGGAAAGACACAATAGACACCAAATCTGTTTGGGGGACAAAAGATTGGCAGGTTCAGGGAATTGAGGCCATGTTTAGAGCATGCTTAATACCACATCAAATCATTTCCCTGAATAAAACAGTGCAACAGACTTCCTGTCTTGGAATAGCCAAGATGAAGGATTTGAACACACCTCGTATGCCCGCATTCTCATGTTTTGAGAACTGGCAGCATGTTACACTAGATGCCATGATACATAACGGTTCTTACAATTTATCAGAGCCCAATTGGAAGGGATGGTTGGTTTGGCCTTTGGACACTAATGGGTGTCAGTCTAGATACCTGGGCAACACCAAAGGGTTTAAAATAAATAGGCCTGACCAGCGATATGTACAATCCAAACACTAGGGGGTCGTGACATCATATAGTGTTGGGAAGTTGTGCCTTGGATGGCTAAGAACCTCAACACTCTCTCAGGTGAAACAACACTTGTCCCTTCTTTCTGATGACATGGATCTCAGGGATTTCTTGTCAGGTCCCAGGAACCCACGTCAAAAGCTCTTCTTGTATGCAATATACAATGAGCTGTGGAAAGTTTCTCAACAAGAAGCTGATGAGAGACTGCACAAGATTGATAGGGTTAATTTAGAAAAGGCTTTGGCTGGGGTTGACAATGGTATGACCACTTTATCCTCCAGGATATATTCACTGGGCAACATAGTATCTTCTGCAATTGATATAATGCAACAGGATATGTCTATTTTACAGCATGGACAATCACAACTATGGTCCATTGTATTATTACGCTGGACACTTCAAACATTACATTCTGGCCAAGTGCAGTGGCGTTATTTCAACAGCAGTAGTCTTTTTTTCTGCATATGACCTAAGTGAAAGACAGATATTGATGGCACGAAGAGATGCAAAGTATAACATGTTGCACATTGAAAAATTAGATCAATTACCTTTTCCCATGACTGAGACACCATCCACAGACTGGATAATCCATGGTTACATTACCCTACCGGTCACGACTTTCCAATTCTAATACTGTCTGCAATATCACTAAGTAGGCAGATATGAAGCACTAGGGGAAGGTTATCTGCATGAATACTGAGAATTACCATTCAGGTTTAGATGTAGGAATGGGGAAACATAAGTGTTTCTTAGCAGTTCAGACTGTGAGAATGCTTTGAGCGGGTCCTTAGTATGCAAGGACATTTCACTTCATAGGGCTTGTAACGCTTCAGTTGTGATCTTGTCCTGTTATCTGAAGGGTTCTCCCGCTGCCGTGATCCGGCTGGTTTTCAGGCTGCTCTCTAATGGGAGTTACTTGATGTTGAACGATCAAGGCTGGTGCGGAATGGAACCAGGCATCGCTTATCTGGTGACTGTCAATTCCATAGTTACTTGTTGCACACAAGTACTGTTTACACCTGCCCGCACTGTTAGGGAGGCAACGCTATGGCCCTCAAAAAAAGTTTCCAATGTACGTTTTGATTCTCTTAGCAAACTGAAAGCCATGTTTTTTCAAAACGATATGGCCTTAATATACACCAGAGAGACGTTTGATCTCCAGGTTCCAAGGTCCTTGTCCAAGATACAGACACTACTCCATACTAACTTCGCATAGCATTTTGGGGAGCTAGTCCACCGTATCTTTAATATGCCTGATACGAATGGAATAGCGCACTTTTTTAAATGTATTGACCCTGGACTGGTCAGCGCCTTTCAGACAATTTTCAGAGTTATACCATCTTCCATACACTGCATGTTGGGAAGCGTTTTTGGAGGTCTCCCGCTTGTCCTGCTACTTGTGGCGGGAATTCTGATTTAAATCTTTCTGCTCCACAATGGACGTCCCAGTTCCAACCGGAATGGAGACAGCACTGGTTGTGCTGGAATGCCATGAGCGCATGATACACTGCTTCGGCACACCTCAGCTTCGGGAACTGAATGAGCACTGGTTCTTGTCATTCAGGCCTGTTTGGCTTCACTGCATACAACCTGTATTCCGCTGCCTACTTTTCAGCCATTAATGCGTATTGAATTTATGTCTCGGAGGACAATTGATTGCGCCATTTGACATAGATGTACTGATGGTCCCTTCAAAGGCTCATGGGTATAGTTGTCTCCAGCGTATTCCATTGCTGATGAATGCATTCTTCGAGCCACCCTGGGATGTTTTGGCTCCTAGTGAACTAGATACCGGCTCTGCAGAACGCTCACACGAAGTAGTTCCTCCCTAGGTGGTTGCTGTGGGAACTGGATGGAACCACCTTTGCTCCATAAACCTGCATCGAGGTGCGCCTCTGGGAACGTCGTCTGTGGTTGCCAGTGACAGCAATGTTGCGACTACCAATCGGAACACATAAACAATTGGCTTTTCCATTTGGTGGGAACTGTTTGGCCTGTTGTTAAACAAAACGATTCAAAACAATATTTTTCAGCTTTTCTAGGAACCATGGCTTTCTGAGTGCTTGGGATTTCAAACAGTATATTGACTTATAATGGCTTTTATGAATATTTTAAAGGGAAGTTTGCTTTTAGAGGATCTTAAGAGTGGTTTTAGACCTTTTTGGTTTGATTTCCATTATGGCCTGATGCTTTTTAGATAGATTTTATATCAACCCTTAGTATGAGGAGTGGGTGTTATGTGCCCAAGTAAGACCCATGTAACAAAGCTGCACATTTTCTTACTTTTTGCACAATAACATTACTGCTGTGACCTTTTGCACATATTCGCATGCGTGACAATGTTGGATTAGTTTCTCTGAAACTACTTCTGTTTACACATCTGGCTTCTCATAACATTATCACAATGCTTCGAACACCAAGTACAAGGCCTTTACGCACAATGTACAAATGTCATTCTGTCTTCATCCATAGGCCGACATATCCATAACATTGCTAATCTATACGTACATCGCAAGGATGCTTTTTATTATAAACAATAAACACCTCAGACGGTTAGCAGAGGAGGCACTTCAGCTGACACAGAGGGTCCCTGTATGCTGAGACTCAACCACGCAGTGGTCTGACATCTCCGTGAGGGGTGTCCAGTTCGTGACCAGGACGGGGTCCTACATTCTCTCCCGCCAGGTAATGGAGTTGGGTCAGCTCTTGGGGGGATTCTTGGCTTTACACCTAAACACACTCTAGACATACTCAGCGTAGGGATTGCATAGTAGGAGTATGCCTGATTACTACCTTGTTTAATATGCTTGCATATATACACTGTCTTAGCACCATGATGGAACTATATCTGCTATTTACTCTTTTGGTGCTTGTAATCACTTTCATCAGCTTCTGTCAACTGATTATCGCAACACATGTATTTTATACAAGAATAACGTTGGTTCAATAAATATACTGAAAACGTCCCAGTGTGTATTCTCTGTAAATTTCTCTGAGAACAAGTAAGCACGAGTGACTGAGCGAGAGGGTTCTGATCTGTTGCCATGATCCCCGAGGGGTCAGGGTTGTTATGTTGAGCGGTTGCCAGAAACCATTTGTTCCCTGTGTGGGTTAGGGAGGGCTGGTGGTGGCACTGTGAGCTAGCTGGTCTCTAGGCCAACATATTCTACGGGGATGCTTGGAATCAGTCTAGGCACCTCACCCACAGTTTATGTTGTCCAAGAAATGTGCAGATCTTATGGATTAGTGGGAACTACACAACACCCCCTTTAACAATTCATAAGCACCAGGGACGTGGTAGACGCCGAGGCATTTACCATCCCCAGGAGGTGGGGCCTGTGTGCCACCCCCTCCTTTAATTCCTGCCTGCCCCCGGGACCTGGCCACCGGGGGCCTATTAGAAAGAAGCACGGGAGCCCATGCTTCTTTTTTTCATTAAACAAAAATAACTGTTTTTGTGACCCTGCAGGGTCCCTGTGGGACCCCCCCACAAAAGGCCTAGGAGTCAGGGTAGTCCTACCCTGCCCTCTTCTCTTTATCTACATTCTTTGTGGGACTCAGCTGAAGCCGAGTCCTAAGATGGCTGCCAACACTTCCTGATTTGAAGTGTTGGCAGCCAAAAAGATCTCAGCACGAGATTGGGAAGGTTCACAGAGTCTTTGCGTCCCTATATATACAAATTTGGATTTTGGTTATTAACTCCAAAACTACTGAATGGATTTACACCAAATCACAAAAAGGCACTTCCCTGGACCAATATCTACCTTCCTGTCAAATTTGGTGTAATTCCGTTCAGCAGTTGGGGCTGTAGCCGTGTCTAAATTTGCTAGGGGAATTAACATGGGAAATGCAAGTTTTTTTACCCCCTCCTTTTTCCCAGGCCCCGCTTCACAGACTGCCCAGAAACTTTCCATGCACAAAAAGAAGCACTTTTTTGGGAAACGTTCGTGAAGATTCGTCAACTGGCGCCAAAGATATAGGCAAGTCAAAAAAAGCTTTTCCTCTGGAAACATGGTCCTAACTATAACTACCTACTGCCAGTAGGTAATAAATATATATATATATATATATAAACTCCAGTTCCAGTCTCCCCAATTAGAAACGGACACCGACACAAGGGCTTGGATCGTTCATTCGTTCTTCATTTATTATTCAAGCTATTACGCGTTTCGGCATTTCCTGCCTTGCTCGCACAACAAAATATATATATATATATATATATATATATATATATACACACACACATATACACATGTAAATATAAAATGTAAGTATTGTAGAGGTAGGTATAAACCCTTTACATGTACAGATAAAGGGTTTATGCTTACATGAACATTCTAACTTTTTCGCCTCAATACATACATGGCTTGTGTGTCCTTCTTAGTGTTTGTGAGGCAGCCTGATAAAATAACTGCATTGTTTCGGCAAAGGTATGTAAACTGAAATACTCTATTACAAAAACATATAAGTTCTGGACCAGTTTGTGTATATATATTCTGAAATTCATATGCTTGATTGTGCGTGCTTAACACACTATTTTTAAAGTAGGTATGGGTAATATTGACTGCCAATGATATACCTCATCATTTTATGATTTGCCTGAATTAAATTGGCCCTCAAGATGTGCTCCAGTAGAGAATATGGAAAAAGTGATACCCCCAAACTTTGCTCATAGCGTTGTCTGTTCACAATGAGCAACCAAGTGCACAGTTTTCAACAGCCAATTGCTCATGTATTATATGAAATCATAAACAATCATAAAAAGAGGATAATTCCTTTATTCATTTAGTCGCTGGAGCTGTTAGCTGTCCAATTTCTGGAACTTTACTGTCTCTCTTTGCAAAAGCTAGTTTCTAAAGCCTGTGCCTGGCCAGGAATTCACTATTTCCAATTCTGACACTTCAACTGTTATTATATTTATATTCCAGAAAGTAAGTAACAACTGTAGGCTTCATATTTTTGTATGTTTAATTTGTGTTCATTTAAATATAAGTCTATTTTGATTTCCATTTGGCCAATTGACTCCCAAAAAGAACTTGGAGGATGATTTTTTTGTATCCAATGGATAAATGCATAATATGAGGAACAAGCTAACAGGCACACAAAACATAGGGGCTTATTTACAAACCCATTGCGCCGCCGATGCGTCACTTTTTTGATGCACCAGCAGCGCAGTGTGCTTGCCCATATTTAGAAGGCCACGTAAAGCCACCCTGCATGGATTTTTATTGCCTTGTAAATATGGCCCTCTTTCATGCATTACTCTGCTTGAAAGGGGTGTTCCATGGGTGTTGAAAGAGGAAAGCACCTCTCGTGATTGTGTTGGTGCAGGAAGGTCTCCTTTCCTGCACAAAAACAATCACCCCTACAATGCAAACACCCTTGCACCATGGCACCAGGGTGCCTGCGTTGGCGCATGGCAGCCCATTGAGCTCCAGCGCAGGCGAAAAGTAAAGGAACGCGGTATCTTGTAGATGCAGCGCATTCCTGCCCTTTTCTTTTGATGCACAGTAGGACGGATTGCTGCACTGCCATGCATCAAAATATTGTAAATGAGGCCTGTAGTATGAAAGGGGGATGATTTGCACCAGATGTGGTGAGTGCACTATGGAACAGTGCATGATTTCAAGGGCCAGTTAAACTAATAACCCCATATGCACACAAACTTTGGTCAACAGCTTGACAAGTAGAAACTTAAATAAGGATCAAAATAAGGTGTGCCAAATGCAGCCTTTGCTTACAAAGATATCTTAGACATCAGCAACCTACCACATTATGCCTCCAATGGCTGCAATCTGCATACGTAAATGCAATAGTTACATTCCAATAACAGAGCGTAAGAGCTGGATATAAACTATTCCAAAGTCCCTACTCTTATCCACTTGCCATTGAAATCTGAGACCCTCAACCACCTCTGTGGTACAGTCTATCAGCTGTAGTGGCTAAGAGTTGCCCCAGTATAATCTTGGGTCCAACCATAGTCCGAATTTCTCTATCATCTCTCCCAATGTGTATAGAGTGAGAAGCAAGATTTACATTGAATAAGATGTCATCAGCATAAAAGACTATCAGAATGTGTGTGTCATTAGAAGGAAC
Source organism: Calotriton arnoldi (assembly GCA_963921515.1). Classification (NCBI taxonomy): domain Eukaryota; kingdom Metazoa; phylum Chordata; class Amphibia; order Caudata; family Salamandridae; genus Calotriton; species Calotriton arnoldi. The sequence continues at coordinate 956,945 of CAWUFW010004902.1, read as the reverse complement.
CCAATGCCTTTGTGAATATGTTCTTCATGTAACCAGAATTCAAGTGGTTCAATTGTCACTGCAGATTGTGTGACACAAAGGGCATCTGTTGGTCCTGTAAGACAATCCAACCCTCCCAGATGTTGCAGCTTTATTCCTCATCTAGCCGCATATGCTGTAGACATATGAGGATTAAGGAGAGAAAGTATCACCCCAGTTCCATCTTGAACATCAACAAAAAAAACCTTACACAGATTCAAATGCATTTTCGGTATCTAGTGCTGTCCACAGTTCCTCAATGTCTAGGTCACCAAGATGCAGGGTCGTAAGCACTATTCTCACCTTAATTTCCCGGACAAAGAACAGCCTGCAGGATTAGCACAGGCACCAGTTGAAGGGTCTATTATTCAGTATGTTGGCCAATATCTTGCCTTTAAAATTAATCGATGATTGTTGTCTATAGAAACACAATTATCTGCTGGTTTGCTTGACATAAGCAGAAAGAAGCAAGATAAACAAGACCTCACTAATTTTTTGCCCTTCTTAACCCCCTTTCCATATTTGGCCTGTTAGTAGAGGGTTTATAGTTATTTTGTAGAGCCAGTAAAGCTTGCGCAGGGGATCATCCAGCCTGAGACCTTTGCTTCCTGCACACACCATATTCGCCCTCTTTTTTTAAAATATATTTTTTGATTGAATTTCCAAGAAAAAAGCATACAAAAGACTCTAGACACAATATGAGCATTTAAAGGTGCACCAAAACATAATTGTGTACATAAACCCACGCTGTGAACGCTAGGAACACAAACTAAATAACAATACAGCATTTGTCAATATACTTTATATCCATTTTGTTCACACACATGAAATCCTCATGGTGTTATCTAGTATTCAAAACTGAAATCATTCTAATCTACTAACAAAGAGGGCTTGTCACACAACATATATTGCGCAATTGTCTAGGCACCTTCAGGTGGTTGCAGGAAGTCAGGAAGCATTGACAGAATCTAGAAAGCCTGCGGGGGGTGGTGCCCTATCTAAGGGGTGTTGGGGGTTATGCCATAAGGATAATATGAGCCAGGGAAGGTGGGCCTTCCAGGGGATGGGCGAGGGAGGCCCCATTCGCCATAGATGTGGTGACATATGATGTATGGTGTCTTCCGAGTGCCCGTGGCTGTACTACAGCTTTAAGTGTCCGGCAGCCCAGGAGGGGTGCGAGTAAGTTTCAACTCTACAGCTGCAAGATAAGCCTGCCATTCGGGCAGGTTAGGGGGTAGGGGATGGCCTGGTACATTACCGTGAGATGTCTTGAGTTCTGCCACTAAGGACCTACAGAGGTCAGTGAGCACAGACTGGATGGGGGGGGTGCTGAGTGCAATTTCCAGGACATGGCTATCCTACGTGTCGCCAGCACCAATGCTAGGTCCTGGAATTTATTCAGGGATTTACAGTTTGCAGTGCGTGAAGTAATACCCAGAAGGAAGTGTGGACTGTGTGGTGTTACTGTCATGCCTGTAGATTCCCTAAGTATGTCTGCCTTCGTCGCCCAGTATGAATTCAGTTGTGGGCAGTCCCATACCATATGTATAAATGTGGCTCCATCAGCGTGGCAACGGGAGCAAACGTCCTGTGAACCCGGGTACATCCATGCCAATCTGTGGGGGGTGAGGAATGTGTGGTGTAAATATTTAAATTGCGTGTATTTGTATCTGGCGTTCATTGAAACAGCCTTTTGGGCCCTCAGACATTGCTTCTATTGCGTATCTGATAGTGTCGTATGAGAGTGCAGTATCCCAGTACGCTCTAAGTTCTGTGAGGGGAGATGGGCTGTCCAATCTCGAGGAGTTATATAGCATGGTGACGGCCCATCTACCTGCGCCATGCATCAATAGAGTTTGAAGCAATCTGGATGTCGCAGGTTCGTTGTGTGTTCTGTCCCACACCCTCTACGAATGTCGTGTTAGGGATGCGTATATTAAGAAAGTGTCAGGGGATATACCGTAATCGTCAACCAGGTTATCAAACGTACAGAAGATCAAGTCGTTGGTGAAGCCTGCCTGGGTTCACTCCGCAACTTCCTGGTGAAGAGCCAATGTTGTGCTGCTGGGTAACCACCCTTGCCGACTGCGACCCCCGTGGCCGGTACTCTGCCCTATCAATTTATTGTCTGCCACTTGAGACTTCACTTTAGCCCGTCAGCTCCCCACCTCGTGACTGCCCCTGCTCCAGTCCTATATACGCACACTCTCGTTTACCGAAACGGAGGTCGGCTTTGCCAACCTTGTTCCCACGCTCCTCCCAGAACAGCTAGGTGGTCCTTGGCCATGAACACGGCATAATTCAGGACACGCCATCCAATTTATGCCCTTCCTCTCACATTAACCGCCACAGCCAACCCGGCGTAGTTCAGGACACGCCAGCCAGGGAATGCCCTTCTTCTTTCCATCAGGCCGGAGGGCTTGACCTGCTTTTACCGCCACAGCCTGCCAACTCGAGCCACATGGGACTCACGCCAGGGGTCCACACCTTCTCCTACTTATCAGGCTCATTTGCTTTCTAGGTATACTTACCAGCAGCCTTTGGGGTTTATCGCAACTGGGAGCGATAACCTGTGTCTCTTGCTGGACTTCTTGGGACCCTGAATCACGTCCCTGCCAGTAAGTCCAGGGAACTTGTTCCCTTCATTGAATTAAATCCCCCCACACCCCCGCGCCCCCTCCGTTCTCTCGCTCATTTCCTCTTCCTTTTTCCCCCCAGACAGTACCTCCGCAGGTCCTGGCATCCTTGCCTTGGACTGTGCCCCATCTGGATCTATGACAGTGCGCCCTCCTGTGTAAGTCATCTTCCCACGTTGGGACTAGCGCTTTTTTCGCACAATTATTCTCTGAGCCTAGTCACGCGGTATTCATCTGCGTCGCCCCATGTCTCCCCTACCTTCCTTCCCATGCTTTCCCTTCCCTTCCCATCTTCCCCCCCCTTCTTACCCACCTCCCCCTTTTTGTCCCCCCTTCCCATACATCCCCCCCGTTTTCACTCCTCTACTTGGGCTCAATTTTAAAGCAATCCCTTCACTTTCTCCTTCCTGTCCCTCTCCTCTTGGTCCACTATAGAATGATCATGTGTATACAGAGATATATATATCCCTTTATCCCCAGCACTGCCATATAAGTAGCAGTAACCTGGTCCTGATGATGGCCTAATACCTCTACAGGCCGAAACGCCGTCGACTTTTACAGCGGAACTCTCGGCGCCCCCTTCAAGGATACCCCACTTGATTATTTTTGTATTCATTATCATTTATTGTTTGGGTATCCTGACTATGTAAATTTTTATCTTCACTTGTTCCTCGTTGCGCCCTTCCCTATCGCTGTACATACTTCCTCACGTGTCACTTGCGCCGTCACAATCCTTCACGAGCACTTGTGCACAGTATCCCACAGGTTACATATCATTCAATGTAACGCAGTGCCACCCTTCCATATGTTTGATCACATGAAGCTTAATATGTCAAATATGTAAATTCACTAAAAATACAATTTATGTTACAAAAGAAATTTGTTTCCTTGGTTCTCTTCCCTTTTTTGATTCAATTCTCAGCAATTAATTGTGCTATATGTAACTGACCTATAATTGTTACCCTTTTGAGACATTGTTGTATGTTATAGGTAATACCCAGTGCGGTAAGTCGGGGGCATAGGGAGGTCGAGGTTGTTTCTTATGCAAATATTGGGTCCAGCAGTAGCGGGCTATGGATATCAGAATATTCCCTGTTGTCTTCAATATTGTGGTCTCCGGCTCCAGCAGCCACTCCAGTACAGTGTACTGTTGTAGCCCCATTGTCCAGCTCCCCAGTTCTACAGTATTACAGCCGGCCAACCAACGCATTGCCCACTATAGTTGTGAGGCTGCATACTATAGTTCGTATTCAGAGCCCCTAGACCCCCTCAGATATTGGGGCATAAAGCTTAGAAAGGGCGACTCGTGACCTGCCTTTTCCCCATATGAGAGATGTTAAAAGTGATTTTAAGTCACTGAACGATTTCCGAGGTAATGATAGAGGGAGGGTAGCGAAGTAATAAAGCAGTCTAGGCAGCAGTAACATTTTGGATATAGATATACGTCCCATAGGGGAGAGTGGTAACTCCAACCAGAAGGGTAAAGAGGATTGGGCGTTGGCTATCGCCCTCCCCAAATTTCCGTCTATTAAGTCCTTTGATGAATGATATATCTGAACCCCCAGATATTTAAAGGTGTCGTAGAACCAGGGGAGCGTCATATGCCGTAGGTCCCCTCTTTGCACAGGAGTTAGTGGTGCCATTGGAAATAAGAGGGATTTGCCCCAATTCACTTTCAATCCAGATATTCGGCCAAAACGGTCTAGCAAAGCCATTAATTCGGGCATGACTGTCATATTCTCGGGCAAATATATCAGCACATCGTAGCCAGGCCAGGTTGTCTTCATCCCCAGACCTTCTAGCTGCCACTTGCAGTCTAGATATGCAGTCCCACGGTTGACTGCATACCCAGCTTTCCTTGATATAGATCTCAGCTCCTGTGAAGTTCTTTGCTTCTGATGTACACTTTGAATTGTGCCTTCACTGAGTTACAATTCTTTTCAAGAAAGGGCTCTAGATACTCCCTCACCTCCCCACAGTATCCACTATCCAATGAAGACACCCTTTTCAATCTCCAAAACCTCTGTATGTTGTAATACAAGTCTTGTTTCATCTCCAGTGTAACCTGCGAGTGGTCTAACATTGCACTGGGTAGACGAAGAGACCAGGCCACTGAATGTCTCAGTAGACAGTAATGACTTGTCAGTGCTGGAAGAGTCATCAGGTACTTCACGGTGAAATGAGTATTCTGTCATGGCGAGGTGTAACTGGTGCTGTACATCTCTCAGCCCATACTGCTCTTGGCACTGGGTCAACACAGTTGCTTGTATCAGATGTCTGTCCATATTAGTGGGGCTGTCTAATGCTGGCTTCATTGCAGTATGAGCATCAAAAACAGAGAATCCCAGAATTCTAAACACCTATCTTGCACTTAAAAAACAAAGGGTTATTTGTGTTAGGATCATACACATTCAACCATGGTTTGGGTCTGCTGGCAGTGCTCCCGTGTGCAGTGCTTAATTTGTAAAATAAATAAGTGCCTTGGATCTCGTCAGGAGGCCACTGCAGCATGCACCATCTACTGCCCCTACCAGTGCTGCCAATGACAATACCAACTCAACTACTAACCATATCACTCTAACAAGTGTGACAATTCCAGGTCTCCAAAGATATAAGAATGGCTTGGGTGGTAGTTATTCGTCATTGTCCATGTATATTCAATTAATAAAAATCTGTTGTTGGGCTCATCCCTAATTAGGCAGACAGCGCCACCATGTGGCAGACTGTCATAAGAGCCGGGACTGACATTTAAGTGCCTGTGCCGAGCACTGGAAACCACCGGCTCAAATTAAGCACTGCCCTTGTGTAAACCCCTATCTTCCTTCCAAAGTAATCTTACTCAAGTGGTTGTGGAATGAGATGAAGAACCAATGAAATCCCTATGTTTGGGCACCGTTTGCATGTTTATTTTGTCAAGGATGACTATCCTGAATCATGTCCAGATGGTCCCTGTGCCTGTGCCGATTAAACTACACATGCATTAAAAAGACAGTGGTTCATGTGGACAATGTACAGGATACTTAATATTCTCGGTGCACAATGGCAGTTAGCATTGCTATAGGGATGCTGAAAAAGAAGACCAATCGCACTGCAATAATGGGGCATAATAATTAACCAGATTTAGAGGGTTAGCATGAACTTTCAGCCATATTTACCTTCCATGGGGATCTCTAATAACATCGGTTACCAGCCAATCCAGCCCGCTGCCTAAGAAAACTGCCGCCCCCCTTACGCCCAGCCCGGGTGAAGCAAAGTAAGCAATAGGATACTGCTTTGGAATAAAAAGATCTGGTAAGTTGTTCTTAACCCCTTCGCTGCTAGGCATTTCCCCCCCTGTGCTAAGCCTTTTTTTTGGCTATTTGGGGTAGTTCGCGCTTAGGCCCCTGTAACTTTTTGACCACATGAGGTATCCATGCCAAATTTGCGTCCTTTTCTTCCAACATCATGGGTATTCTAAAGGTATCCAGGGTTTGTGGATTCCCCTGGAGGGGACCCAGAAATTAGCCAAAATACAGCTAAATTGTTTTTTTTTGTGGGAAAAATGGGAAAAAAGGGCTACAGATGAAAGCATCTGGTTTTTTCCCTGCAAATGGTATCAGCAAAGGGGTTGTGGTGCTGAAATCACCATCTTCCCAGCTTTCAGGGACAAGCAGACTTTTGTCAGAAAACCAAAACGTTTTACACAGTTTTGGCATTTTTCTGGGACATAGCATATTTTTGATATTTTTGTGCTTTCAACCTCTTTCCAGTTAATGGTAGAAATGGGTATGAAAGCAATAATGGATCCTGGAAAGCTATACATTTTAGAAAAGTAGACAAAAATCTAAATTCAGCAAGGGGTCATTTGTGTAGATCCTTCAAGGTTTCTTTATAGAAACTAACAGGTGAATATAGGAAAAATTGAAAATTAGTTGAAAAAACAGCCATTTGTGTCAACGTTTTCACCTGTAACTTCTTCTAATTATGATAGCTGTTTAAAAGCAATATACCGTTACATCCACTGGACCTTTCTGGTTGTGGGGATATATAGGACTTGTAGGTTCACCAAGAACCCGACGAACCCAAAGGCAATAACTGAGCAGCGTCTTGCAATGGTTTTTTATTATGTACCGGGTATATAGCAATTAATTTGGGAAAATATATACATGGAAAAATCGCTATAAAAGACACCTATGTATTTCTGAAATTGGAACAAAATATAGAGTTTAGAAACAGTAAATATTTGCACATTTCCAAAATTGTGAGTACCCATACTAGCATGAGAATCATAGGTCATTTTTCAAAATGACTTCTTTTTTACACATTGTCTTTCATTTGGAAGGCAGAAATGCATCAAAAGTCAATAGGTAATAACAGTTGCTTTACAATTCTGTGTTACCCTAAGTCTCCCGATACAAATGGTACCTCACTTGTGTGGGTAGGCCTAGTGCCCGCGACAGGAAACGGCTCAAAACGCACCGTGGACACACTTTATTTTTACAGTGAAAACGGACCCTTTTTTTGCAAAGTGCCTAGCTGTAGATTTTGAACCCTAGCTCTGCCGGCACCTAGGGAAACCTAGCAAACCTATACATTTTTGAAAACTAGACACACGGGAATCCAGGATGGGGTGACTTGACTGGCTTTCACCAGGTTCTATTACCCAGAATCCATTGCAAACCTAAAAATTTGTAAAAAATCCCACATTTTCCTCACATTTCTGTGGTGGAAAGTTCTGGAATCTGCGTGGATCCACAAAATTCCACCCACCCCGCGTTCCCCAAAGTCTTCCGAGAAAAATGGTACCACACTTGTGTGGGTAGGTGTTGGGATCTCGTGTCACCTGCATTCTTTTCCTTGTGTTCCCTGCGTGGAACATAGAATGCTGCAGTTCTGGCAGTTGCTGCCGGGGAGCTGCGGAGACCAGATGTATTAAAGAAGAAGACTGGAAACCTACCCGCTGTCTGTCTTCTTTTCATTGGCGACGACGAGTTGTCTGGTCCCCAGCTTTCCCTCCGTTTGCTGCCGGAAAGGGTTGGTGACGTTTTGTCCACCCCTGCTGGTTCCAGTGGTGAAGACCGGTTCGGCGTCTCTGGGGTCTATTCAGTAAAGAACCCTGATGCTGGTTGTCTTCGCTGGTCAAGCTGCGCTTTCCCGGAGGATTGCGGTGAGGTTTTTCCTCTTTTTCGTGCCAGTTCAGGTTTCGACTGCGAGGGGGACGGTTTGCGCAAGTGCGAACAAACGCACGTCACTCTGACGTTCTCAGTCCTTGTTGTCGTGACAACCGGTGCGTGTGTCGGCGCGCGTCACGCTATTTTTCATTGTTGTGGCAAATTGAGTGCGAATCAGCGTTGGCATAGCAACCTGCGTGCATATCAGCCCCTTGTTGTACTCAGCTAAAGCTTTACTCGTTGTTGTGACAACCGGCGCGCTGACCGGCGCGCGTCACTTTCCATTCTCAGCTTTTTGTTGTGGCAACTTCCTCGTGACTGTTGCATATGAACAATCTCAAAGTGGTTTTTGTATTTAATAAAGCTGGATTGGATGTGAAGTAACGTAACATGGAGCTCCATGCTGATTGAAAAAAAAAAAGTATACATACTGCTTAAAGCTAAACCTAGCAGTTTAATGAGTTACACCTGCATGTGCTTATTTATAACGGTGACATGCACACCTTGACATCATTCATTTCATTGCCACGTCATTGATGTACATTTTTTTTTTTCTTCTTAATTACATGGTGGCACTAAAATACGTGGCATAATCTGCAAGTTAACCACTTGTTTGTGGTGATCTTTGTGGCAGCAACTCACCCACGCACAGTCAGCAGATGGATCACATAATGGCACCACCTCCCTTTTTGCAGTCACCTGGTACTCCTCCTATTATTTGGCAGCAATGGAAGGAGACATTTGAAGCCTATCTTGAGGCGATTGAAGGGGACACTTTTATTTCAAAGAAGAAGAAAGCCTTACTTGTATATAATTTGGGCGCAGAGGGCAGGACCATTTTAAAGACTTTACCTCTAGAAATTGTAAGAACATGTGTCAGTAGTGGTGAGGAAGGGGACTCCTTAATCGTAGACGACTACGCCTCACTTATTAAAACTCTGGATACAAGATTTAATCCCAAGAGGAACATTGTACTGGAGCGTCACAAATTTTTGCAACGTGCTCAGATTCCAGGTGAATCTATTGATGATTTTGTAGGGGCTCTCAGAACTTTAGCTGTCACTTGTAATTACAGAGAGTTCAGAGACGAAATAATCCGTGATCAGTTAATTGAGCGCACCTGCAATAAAAAGATTCAGGAAAAACTTTTAGCTTCAGAAGATCCTGATCTAGAAACTGCTCTCATTTTAGCCAGAAGTATTGAGCATTCCCAACTATGCATGAAAGAGATCATTGGGTCTGCGTCCAACGAGGTCAAGTTAGTCAGTATTAAACCTACAAGTAAACCTTCAAAAGGAACTAACACAAATGTATCTAACAGTTCTCCATCTACATCCAGTTTGCCTAAGTTGAAATCTGAAAGACCTGAAAAACCTGACCTCTCATGTTACCGATGTGGGAGCAGATCTCATCTGGGAAATTTTAAATTTTGCTTTGCTATTAATCAAACTTGCTTCAAATGTGGTAAGAAAGGACATTTGGCACGTATGTGCAAAGCTACTATTGCACATAGGGTACAGTCAAGAACTGTGAAGGCTATTGAGGAGGAGTATGTTGACCCTGTGAATGATAATGAAAGTTATGAATTATTAATGTTGTCTTCTTCCTCTATTCAATCGGATGGTGTGGCAGAAATCGCTTCTATTGTTGAACCGCATAAAAGAAAATCCCCTGCGTGTGCCATAAATTTAAACAGCAGCAGTATAAAATTTCTGGCTGATTCTGGTTCTCCTTTTACCCTCATAAATGCCAAAGACTTTGAGGGATTGGGTGACATTCCTGTTGATCAGTCCAACATAAAAATCTTTGCTTATGGTGGTAAAAGGGTAGAGGTTCTAGGCAAGTTTGTGAGCAAGTTGGAATTCAAAGGGGATTTAGCACAAGGGACTGTTTACATTGTAAAGGAAGGTGCAAATTTATTGGGATGGGAGGAGCAGGGTGAACTGGGCATCATCCTAGATCCCAATCATCCGGACATGGTGTTATCTAAACACGACGCTAAGCATTATTACTCCAATCTTCCTGTGGTTACCCCTGTGCATACTATTTCTGCAAAATCGTTATCTAAGAGTGATTGGATTCAAAGGTATCCTGAAATTTTTAATGGTGAATTGGGTAAACTCAAGGGTTTTCAGCACCGCATTGTTTTGAAGGAGGGTGCAAAAGCTGTTGCACATAAAGTGCGCAAGGTACCCCTCAGTATGCATGGTGAGCTTAAACAGGAACTAGAGCGGTTGTGTTCTTTGGGTGTAATTGAGCCCATTGAGGGGTCTGAATGGTTGTCCCCCATTGTTTTGGCGCGCAAGTCTGACAAGTCTCTCAGAATGTGTGTGGACTTGCGCGACCTAAATTCTTGCATATGGGTGGACCATCAACCCCTGCCCAACATCAATGAGATGTTGTCTACACTAGAGGGTGCAAGGTATTTTTCTTCTCTCGATATTTCCGCTGCTTATCATCAAGTAGAATTGTGTAAGGACTCAAGACATCTCACGTCCTTTGTGACACCTGAAGGTGCATTTCGCTATGTACGTATGCCGTTTGGTTTGGCATCGGCTTCTGCAGTGTTCCAGCATCTCATGGGGACCTTGTTCAAGAACACTGCAGGAGTCGTGTTTTTCCAGGACGATATTTTGATCTACGGTAAAACAGAATTAGAGCACAATTCCAGAGTCAGGGAAGTACTGGACATTGTCAAGTCTAGTGGATTAACGTTGAGAGAAGACAAGTGTAAGTTTTTCCAAGATGGTGTGGACTACCTAGGGCATCACATTTCCGAGAAAGGAGTAGAACCCAAAATTAAACTTCTTGATGCCATCCGAAATGCACCTGAACCACAAAACAAAGACCAGCTTCGTTCCTTTCTTGGGCTGGTTGAGTATTACGCTAAATTTGTGGCCAATTTCTCTGATAGGACGGTGTGTTTGCGTGAGCTTCTAAGGAAGAATGTGAAGTATATATGGTCAGACCAATGTGCTTGTGATTTCAAGTTATTAAAAGAAGCAATTGTGCAAGCACGCCCACTTAAGTTATTTAATATTAATGATTGCTGCATTGTTACCACCGATGCGAGCAATGTGGGTCTTGGGGCTGTACTTATGCAGAAAAGATCTGATAAAAGAGAGGAGACCATTGCTTTTGCCTCTAGAGCACTGCGTGGAGCAGAGAGCACTTATTCTACAATTGAGAAGGAGGCCCTAGCTTTGTGGTGGGGTGTACAGTATTTTCGCAATTTCCTGTGGGGGAATGAATTTGTTCTGAGGACCGACCATAAACCACTGGTAGATCTTTTTACCACCAAGGGTGGTGGCAGGGCCACTCCACATATAGCCAAGTGGCAGTACAGGTTAAATGAATTTAATTATCGCCTGGAGTACGTGGCTGGTGTGAAGAATCATGTAGCCGATTGCTTGTCCAGGTTACCACTTTCTGAGTCTGCCTGTGACTCTATGGGTGAGGATTTGGAAATGGTGTGTGCTGTTAGTGGGGTAACTGACACAGGAGCTCTCTGTCTGAGATTGATTGGAAGTTGGCTTTGTCTGAAGATCTTGAGATCAGGAAAGTAATAGATTTTGTGGTTCATTGCTGGCCTAACAATGTGGATTTGGCTCCCGAACTCATTCCTTTCAAAAGAATATGTGATGAGTTGTCCCTTGTTGACGGAATCCTGCGTAGAGGTGGGTTGTTGGTGGTGCCCATGACCATGCACAAGAAGGTGTTGGATCTGGCTCATGAGGGTCATTTGGGCATTCGTGCCATGAAGCGTAGAGTTCGAGAGGATTTCTGGTGGCCAGGTTTTGATAGGTCCATCGAACACTGTGTTCGCGATTGTAGTGCGTGTGTTTTGAGTGACAAAACTCAGGTAACTTACCCCTCTTCCATCAATCCCATCACTGTGAAAAACTCACCTTGGTGTAAGTTAGCCTTCGATGTTGCTGGCCCTTTTGGGGGTATGGGTAGTTCTCCCAAATATGCCTTGGTGTTGATCGACTATATGTCTAAGTGGCCAGAAGTTAGGTTTGTGGATGGCATAAACTCCGCAACGATCATAAATTTCTTCAAGGATGTTTTTCTTCGGGAAGGTTTTCCTGAGGAGTTGGTGACCGATAACGGGACTCAGTTAGTGTCTGTAGAAATGCAGGTATTTCTGAAAGAACATGGCATCAAGCACATCCTCACCTCTCTATATCATCCTCGCAGTAATGGTCTGGTCGAACGCCTTAACCGTGTGATCAAGGATCAGTTACAGTTGGCTTTTGTCAATGGTCTGCACTGGAAGGAGGGGATCTCTAACATGTTGTGGGCAATAAGAACCACTCCTCACTCAAGTACTGGCATGTCTCCCTTCACTCTATTAAGGGGCAGGGTCGCTGGTTCAAAGTTGAACAAAGATTGGATGTCAAGGAAGGAGGTGGATCCGCTGAGGTTAGGCATGGTAGCTGATGTCAGGGCTGCTGCTCAAGCCAAGTATGCATCGGATTGTGTCAGGGTATCGCCGGTATGTCAAGGGGATTGGGTGAGAATCAAGAAACCTGTTCTTGTTCGTAAGGGATCCTCCCGTTTTTCTGCTCCAGTTAGAGTGAGGGAAGTAAGAGAACATGTTGTTGTGTTAGAGAATGGAAAGATCTGGAACAAGTGTGCTGTCTCAGTGGTGCCAGAGTCAAAAGCTGAGTTTGTAAGAGGTAAATTCAGGGTTCACACTCCTTGCATGACTTTGCCTCCCATGGGAGAAAGTTCAAAGGTTTCCATTCCTGTCAAGGAGGTTATTCCCCGGGCAACCTCTTCTAGGACAAGAGTTGTCCCTTCTAGATTTCGGGACTATGTTAGATATTGAATTTTATTGTCTGATTTGCTTATCTGTCATTTCTGCAATTTATTTGTTTTGATTTCTCCTATGCTTGTTAAGAATGTTTTCATTATTTCATTGTTTCCATGTGAAGGAAGGGGGGTGTGTTGGGATCTCGTGTCACCTGCATTCTTTTCCTTGTGTTCCCTGCGTGGAACATAGAATGCTGCAGTTCTGGCAGTTGCTGCAGGGGAGCTGCGGAGACCAGATGTATTAAAGAAGAAGACTGGAAACCTACCCGCTGTCTGTCTTCTTTTCATTAGGCCTAGTGCCCGCGACAGGAAACGGCCCAAAACACAACGTGTACACACCACATTTTCACAGTGAAAACGGACCCTTTTTTTGCAAAGTGCCTAGCTGTAGATTTTGAACCCTAACTCTGCCAGCACCTAGGGAAACCTGGCAAACCTATACATTTTTGAAAACTAGACACCCAGGGGAATACAGGATGGGGTGACTTGACTGGCTCTCACCAGGTTCTGTTACCCAGAATCCCTTGCAAACCTAAACATTTGTAAAAAAAAACACATTTTCCTCACATTTCTGTGGTGGAAAGTTCTGGAATCTGTGTGGATCCACAAAATTCCACCCTCCCCGCATTCCCCAAAGTCTTCCGAGAAAAATGGTACCTCACTTGTGTGGGTAGTCCCAGTGCCCGCGACAGGAAACGGCCCAAAACGCAACGTGGACACACCACATTTTCACAGTGAAAACGGACCCTTTTTTTGCAAAGTTCCTAGCTGTATATTTTGAACCCTAGCTCTGCCGGCACCTAGGGAAACCTAGCAAACCTATACATTTTTGAAAACTAGACACCCAGGGGAATCCAGGATGGGGTGACTTGTCTGGCTCTCACCAGGTTCTATTACCCAGAATCCCTTGCAAACCTCAAAATTTGTCAAAAAAACCACATTTTCCTCACATTTCTGTGGTAGAAAGTTCTGGAATCTGTGTGGAGCCACAAAATTCCACCCACCCCGCATTCCCCAAAGTCTTCCGAGAAAAATGGTACCTCACTTGTGTGGGTGGGTCAAGTACCCGAGACAGGCAAGGGCCCAAAACCTATTGAGGCGACATCAAAATTACCTATCACAAAACAACCTGGTTTTGCAAGGGGGGTCCCATGAGTTTCTGGCCCCGGGCTCGGCGGCCATCTAGGGAAACCTACCAAACCCACACATTTCTGAAAAGTAGACACCCGGGGGAGACCAGCAAGGTATGGCTTGCGTGGATCGCCCAACATTTTCCTACCCAGAACCCCTGCAAACCTCAAATTTTGTTAAAAAAATCAATTTTTTCTCACATTACTGTGTGGGAAAGTTGTAGGATCACCGGGCTGACACAAATTTCCTACCTACCAGCATTCCCCCATGTCTCCCAATAAAAATGGTACCTCACTTGTGTGAGTAGGCATAGTGGCTGCAACAGGAAGTGGCCCAAATCGTACTGTGGAGACTTCAACATTTCCTATAACAAAACTACCTGGTTTTGGGGGGGGAGGCACCTGGGGTTTTGGCCCCGGACTCGCCGCCCTCTAGGGAAACCTACCAAACACATACATTTCTGAAAACTAGACACCCTGGGGAGTCCAATGAGGTGTGGCTTGCAAATTTCCTACCACCCAGCGTTCCCCCAGGTCTCCTGATAAAAATTATACCTCACTCATGTGGGTGGGTCAAGTTCCCGCGACAGGCAAGGGCCCAAAACGTATTGAGGAGACATCAAAATTACCTATCACAAAACAACCTGGTTTTGCAAGGGGGGTCACCTGGGTTTTTGGCCCGGGGCTCGGCGGCCATCTTGGAAAACTACCAAACCCACACATTTCTGAAAAGTAGACACCTGGGGGAGTCCAGCAAGGTATGGCTTGCGTGGATCCCCCAACGTTTTCCTACCCAGAATGCCCTGCAAACCTCAAACTTAGCTGAAAAAAACACATTTTCCACAAATTTTTGGGTGGAAACACTGTGCCGGCACAAATGTCCTACCCCACAGCGTTCCCCTCAGTGTCCCGAGTAAAATTATACCTCACTTGTGTGGGTGGAGCAAGGGCCTTTGACTGGGAAGAGCCCAAAACATAGGGAATAAGGGTATAGCAAATGTGTGGATTTGGTAGGTTTCCCTAGATGGCCGCTGAGCCCGGGGCCAAAAACTCATGGGACCCCCCTTGCAAAACCGGGTTGTTTTGTGATAGGTAATTTTGATGTCGCCTCAATAGGTTTTGGGCCCTTGCCTGTCTCTGGTACTTGACCCACCCACACAAGTGAGGTACCATTTTTCTCGGAAGACTTTGGGGAATGCTGGGTGGGTGGAATTTTGTGGATCCACACAGATTGCTGAACTTTCCACCACAGAAATGTGAGGAACATTTGTTTTTGTTTTTTTTTTACAAATTTTGAGTTTTGCAAAGGATTCTGGGTAACAGAACCTGGTGAGAGCCAGACAAGTCACCCCATCCTGGATTCCCCTGGGTGTCTAGTTTTCAAAAATGTATAGGTTTGCTAGGTTTCCCTTGGTGCCGGCAGAGCTAGGATTCAAAATCTACAGCTAGGCACTTTGCAAAATAGTGTCAGTTTTCACTGTAAAATGTGGTGTGTCCACGTTGCGTTTTGGGCCGTTTCCTGTCGCGGGCACTAGGCCTACCCACACAAGTGAGGTACCATTTTTCTAGGAAGACTTTGGGGAATGCGGGGTGGGTGGAATTTTGTGGATCCACGCAGATTCCAGAACTTGCCACCACAGAAATGTGAGAAAAATGTGTTTTGTTGGACAAATTTGAGGTTTGCAGGGGATTCTGGGTAACAGAACCTGGTGAGAGGCACACAAGTCACCCCATCCTGGATTCCCCTTGGTGTCTAGTTTTAAAAAATGTACAGGTTTGCTAGGTTTCCCTATGTGCACATTGCTAAAAACAAGTCTGTGCCTAGTGGGCTTTCTGCCGCCCTGGGCGGGAGTCGGGGGGCGTTGCCCCGATATGCCCCCAAGGGGGGCAGAAAGACTGTGGCTTTTTTTTTTTTGGGGGGGGGGATTGGGACATTGGTATGCCCATTTTGGGCAGCCCCCACGAATAAAAAAAGCCAGCGTAATCGCTGGTGCCTAGTGGGCTTTATGCCCCCATCCGCCCCTCGGGGGGGGGAGAAAGACAGTGGCATTTTTTTGGGGAGGTGTGGGCATTGGCATGCCCATTCTGGGCTGACCTCAACCCTGAATAAAAAAAATTAAAAAATCCTGAGGGGGGGGGGGGGGGCAGATAAGGGGCTAGTGCCCCAAAATGCCGCCGGGGAGGGGCAGAAAGACTGTGGTAATTGTTTTTGGGGTGGGGGCATTATCATGCCCATTCTGGGCAGCCCCCACCCCTACATTATAAAAAAAATCCCTATTGCCCCCATCTGCCCCTGTGGGGAGCAGAAAGACTTGCATTTTGGGGGGGGGGGGGCATTGGCCTGCCCATCTTGGGCAGCCCCCACCCCTACATCAATAAAAAAAATCCCTGGTTTCTAATGGGCTTTCTGCCCCCCGGAGGGGACAGAAAGACTGGAATTTCACTGGGGGTGGGGGCATTGTCATGCCATTTTGGGCAGCCCCCACCCCAACATCAATAAAAAAAAATCCCTGGTTTCTAGTGGGCTTTCTGCCTCCCGGGGGGCAGATTGGGGGCTGCTGCCCCTGTCTGCCCCCTGGGGGGCAGAAAGATTGACATTTCTCTGGGGGGGGGGTGGGGGCATTGCCATTCCTTTTTTGGGCATCCCCCACCCCAACACCAATAAAAAAAAACAATCCCTGGTTTCTAGTGGGCTTTCTGCCACCCCGGGGGGCAGAAAGACTGACATTTCTCTGGGGGGGTAGGGGCATTGCCAAGCCCTTTTTGGGCAGACCCCACCCCAACGTCAATAAAAAAAAGGAATCCCTGGTTTCTAGTGGGCTTTCTGCCCCCCGGGGGGCAAATTTGGGGCTACTGCCCCTGTCTGCCCCCTGGGGAGGCAGAAGGACTGACATTTCTCTGGGGGGGGGGCATTGCCATGCCCTTTTTGGGCAGCCCCCACCCCAACGTCAATAATAAAAAAAAATCCCTGGTTTCTAATGGGCTTTCTGCCCCCCGGGGGGGCAGAAAGACTGGAGTTTCACTGGGGGTGGGGGCATTGTCATGCCCATTTTGGGCAGCCCCCACTCCAACATCAATAAAAAAAATCCCTGGTTTCTAGTGGGCTTTCTGCCCCCCGGGGGGCAGAAAGATTGACATTTCTTTGGGGGTGGGGGCATTGCCATGCCCTTTGGGCAGCCCCACCCCAACACCAATAAAAAAACAATCCCTGGTTTCTAGTGGGCTTTCTGCTCCCGGGGCAGAAAGACTGACATTTCTCTGGGAGGGGGTAGGGGTGGGGGCATTGCCATGCCCTTTTGGGCAGCCCCCACCCCAACGTCAATAAAAAAAAAATCCCTGGTTTCTAGTGGGCTTTCTGACTCCCTGGGGCAAATTGGGGGCTACTGCCTCGTCTGCACCCTGGGGGCAGAAAGACTGACATTTCTCTGGGGGCATTGCCATGCCCTTTTGGGCAGCCCCCACCCCAACATCAATAAAAAAAAATCCCTGGTTTCTAGTGGGCTTTCTGCCCTCGGGGGCAGATTGAGGGCTACAGCCCCCATCTGCCCCCTGGGGGGGCAGAAAGACTGACATTTCTCTAGGGGGGGTGGGGGCATTGCCATGCCCTTTTTGGGCAGCCCCCACCACAACGTCAATAAAAAAATAATCCCTGGTTTCTAGTGGGCTTTCTGCCCCCCCGGGGGGGCATATTGGGGGCTACTGCCCCCATCTGCCCCCCAGGGGGGCAGAAAGACTGTTGTGCCCAGACAAATATGGGGGAGCAAAGGCCCTTGCCCAAGGGGCTGCTCCCACCTCCCTGGTGCTAGTGGGTGGATCCCTGCTTGGGGATCGCCCTCCTGGGGTGTTCCCAAGTGCTTCGATGCTCGGGGGGCTGAGATAGCCCCACGAGCACTGAAACACTAAAACTGAAACTAAGTTTCAGTTTCGTTTTCAATCTAATGACGACAGCGCACCATGCGCGCGATCGTCATTAGATTTAAAACTTGGGAAGGGCCTCGGGAGGTTGGGAAAGCTCTTCCCCACCTCCCGAGGCCCAAAAAAAAAAATGGAAATCCCTCTGCTATTTGCAGCAGAGGGATTTTGTGCCCCTGTCCTCATGACGGAATGGTTCCGTCATGAGCACAGGAGCACTGGTGCTCATGACGGAACCATTCCGTCATGAGCACCGAAGGGGTTAAGATGGGTCTCCTGTAAAAATAAGATTTCTGGGGAAAAATAGGTCAACCATCTAATCAGCCCCCACATTTCCTGTTGTTTGACATGTCATTAGCATTGCAAGAGATAAATCTAATGTTAAAACCTACTGCTTAGCCACCTTTTCCTGATTAATGTAATTCCTATGTCACCAATCAAAAATAATTCAAATCCTGTCTCAGTTCTGCTCTTTATCAATAAAAGTGCTCCCCACCACCCCCGCAACCAGCCCCTACACCCCCACGTGACCCAAAAACACCCTAGCCCCTGCAAGGTGGAAATCACCCACAATACCCCTCACTTGGCGGCTCCTACACCATGGGGTGCATTGGATCTGCACCCTGGGGTACACGTGGCCCTCCCACCACACTCTCCAGTGCACCCATAAGTCACACTTTAGCATCATCAATATCATACCATGTTACGCATTTTCAACCTCCTGGGTCAAGGCATCCATTTGACAATACCTATCCACATCGTCTTCATCATCGGCCTATCCAGGATCATCAGAACTACATCACAAACACAGAAATACTCATAATCAGTTAGAGACCTTCTGCAGGAGCTCCTGAGACTCTGTTAAACTAGTGAACATATGGAACTGTCGCTTTACCAACAGCTTCAACTTAGACTGTTTGCAAAAGTAGCCTGAGTACCCTGCGCCTTAAACAGATACAGTATATAGACAAAGTATTTTCAACGACGAGCTGCAGAGGCCGACATATCAGGAAATATATGACTATGGGGTATTTCTGGCATTTGAAACAGTTTTTTTCTCAATTGTCTTGGCCAATATGCACTATTTTATTCAGAAGTCCAAGAAGTTTACCAAGATAGTACGTGGAAATTTCAAATTTGGAGTAACGGTGGGCTCCGCCAAAAAATCTGCCCACCGCCAGCAAAGCGGGATTACTGCTGCGAAAAAGCAGAGATGCACAAAGTCCTCCAAACAACGTCCTCTCTGTCCGGGGACCTGGGCAGTGCACTTGTTTTGTCGCATGTGCCCGCACGCTGCTCTCTTAAAGAGCTGCATTTCACCCCTCCCTGCATTGGCCCACTGCAAGGAGCCGGGAGCAGTAGAGAGGAAGGAGCATGGAGCGCGCACCGGGTTCTGCAGTGTCCCGTCATGAGTCTGACTCGCAAGCCGCCTGGAGCGTCAGAGAGAGGTGGGTGAACCGTGGTGCATTTCTGGGCTACACACAGGAATAAGTATTTGAGCTAAAAGACTCTCTGTAGACTTATGTGCAATGTTTAGTGGCAGGCTAGAAAAATATGCTACTGCCCCAAGATGGTGGAGGAACAATCAGAATTAGACCGCAGTAGGTGTGTCTGTCCTTTATTTCCACCACTGCCTTCTCCTGCTGCTGCTGGTGATCGGTGAACTGGATCACAGAGGCCTCTGCTTTTTTTCGTCCAAGACCCGGGCATCGCTGAGGCCGGTGTCCCTCGCTGGGTGAGAGTGCTTTTTTTAATAAGTTGAGGGAGGGAACGAGGTGGCTGTAGCTCTGTGGTTCTTGTATGGTGAATTGGAGGGTCTGCAAAGCATTGAGGCACAAAGTGCCTCCCACCGGCCCGGTTACTTTAATGTGTGGCAGCGGTGAAAGGAATATATTTTGCTTTACCTAATAGTCTGTTTTCAAGCTGAATTCCACTGAGATTTTCAGCAACTATGCTGAATTCCACGAAGTACAACTCTGCCAGCTCCGCCCACCCTTAATTTGGAGAGCATTGCCCCAGTACCCGATGAGGTTCTGTACAGGTCAAATCACCTGAATGTTCCAGCAGAACATGAGCCTTGATAAAGGAGTCCACTCATTGAAGAACCTGTGGGCCCTCGCACCCCTCCGGAACCCCAACTATAGGTAGGTTAAAGGACCATGAATAGTTTTCAAGCTCCTCAATTTTGCACTCCAGCAATGATTTTTGAATTCTGAACTGGCTATCTTCTTTCTGCATAGATGTAATTTGATCTTCCAGTTCTGATATTCTGGACTCAGTTTCCTTCAGTCTCTCTGGGAGCTGAGTCATAGTTTCTTCAATTTTAGATAGTCTCTGATGTAAGGCTGCTATTGCAATAGCCTGTGAGGCCTTCAGATCTCTAATTTCATCCAGAATGATATTGAGCATAGTTTTTGTGTCATATTGCACAGAAACTGTTTTGCCCCCTTGATCTTGATGCTGAATGTTCTGCTGCTGCTCATCCTGGTGTCAGGATGTCACCCCTGGCTGTAGCTGCACCTGAGTATTTGCCTCGAGGATAGAACCTGAACTGGGAGACGATGATACATGGAGATCAATTACCTCTGCATGAGACGAATCCAGACTCAGCCTTGTTATAGGGGCTTGCATGTCTACTAAAATTCATACAGCTGTTGACTGAGGTGCCACTAGCAGACCGGATGGCACTACTTTCCACTTTACAATCAAGGGGTAATCTTTAGCTTTGACCTGCTTCATGTACACCTCAGCTGTAACGATCATAGAAATCTCATTATTTTCACTATTCCTATTCTTCTCATTGTTAAGAACAGATACTTCAGACCTTGTAGGGGAGTTCATTGAATCAACTGAAATTTCTTCCATTTGCTCTTAAGTCTCACTCGCTGGCCCCGTTTTCTTAGGAATGGTAGTCAGGTCTTCCTCTGAACTTACTAAGCTCGCTGCCATCCCAGTCTCCTGAAAACTATGATTTTCCCTTGCAGCTGCTGAATTTGCTTGCACAGTGCATTTTTTGGCCCTCAGGACCAGCACTGGAGCTGAGTCCAAATTTCTTGCAAGATTCCCAGGTTTAAGGTGCTTTCTCATATTTATAGCACGCTTCATACAGTGATAGAAGTATGATGCTGACCAGTGGTTGAAGAGAGACACTCCCGCAGACACAGTACAGCATTAACTTAAGATATATTAGGGCTTACATAGGGGGAGAAACCTGCCCAGCGACCCTCATTCGGATAATATGCAAGCGCCCCAAAAAGAGAACACATAGAGCACTTACCCCCCTGTGATAAACGTGGTGGTTCATCCCAGCAGGCCACTCCTCAAAGCATCAGTCCATTCTGGGCTGGAGTGGTTAATGCCAAATGATCTGTTATGGCCCAAGAGGGGCTATCCTCAAGCAGCTCAAATATTTTTTTAAAGTTTGACACTCAGCGTAGTTGCCAACCTCCTTCTCCTCCGTTATCTTTCTGGTCCCTTTCCAATGCCACTTTACTTACTGAACCTACAACAGTACACACAGCATTGTCGGCATTTTGGGCTGCTGCAGCATTCAGCGTTTGGCGTTCGTGACTGGGAAGTGGAAGCGATATGGAGGGGAGGGGCCAACCACTGCTCAACAGGTCATCATGTGGGATCCGCCTGCTGCCGCCCTCCACAGCTCCACTGCGCACCTGCTTGCAGGTACACCGTTGCGCAAACAGGGATGGTTGCACAAAGCTTTTGCTCAGTTCAGTCTCACTGTACTTGTTGCCTCCTAGCAATTCTGCCCTACCATTGGTGGAATCAGGTGAGGTGAGGATTTGTAACCTGATCAATTAAAGCAGCAAAAGGAGGTCTGGAAGCCCTGCCCTCAGTGACAGAGAGGTGCACGTAATGCCATTGAAAGTGGATACCTGACATCCTTTTGTGTATAAAACATTTAGCTGATTACATAAAAATAGAATGCCCAAAAGTTAGCAATAACTTTTGAAAAGCAAATAAGCTTGTAAATCTTTCATAATACATGTAAGTTTTAATCTAAATAATATTTCAAAGGAGAGAAAGGAGTTAGGAAATAAAAAGGTGAGAGTAAGTACTAGTGGACATTTATAGCAGAGCAATGGATGCATATGTGGGTAAGGGATGTATATTAATGCAATGCAAAATCTCTGCCATTATACTGTTTTCCCCACCATTTCACAATATTAACCTCTTGCCATCAATGGCAATCTTTTGTTTTTGTCAAGGCATTCACTCCCCATATAAACAACGGTAAAATTAAGTCTTCTTTATATACATGCAGATGTGCAGAGTGTAATATGCTATTTATTATTATTGAGTGTGATTGACCATTAGGGGTGGGTGTAACGCGTAATTTCGTGTAGCGTAATTATGCAAGATGATTACAAAATTATGCGAAATTATGTATAATTATACAGAATGCAACTTGCCCTCAAAAAATTAACCAAATGGTCCGTCTGGACAAAACCTCAACTCTAAATATTGATTTTTGGTTGCTTGCATTTGGATCTGTAGGTTTGCGCTAAAACATTATCTGAACTGTCAGCTTAGGTAAAAAATCTACCTAAAATCTTTGTTGACTACCCAAGTTAAAGGAACTGCTGCTCGCATTCAAAACACTGCCATTCGTGGTCCAATTTGTTTATTTGTGCTAAAAAATTATCCGAACAGTTTGCACGAGTAAAAAAATCTACCTGAAATGCCGTTCATGTTAAAAAAATTACCTGAATGGTACATCTCACGTTAACATTTCTACCCGAAATTATGTGATATGTAGTGATGACATAATTTCTGTAATTTCACCTAACTTTTGTTATGCGAAATTACCAAAATTATGCCAATTACTCGGGCATAATAAATATTTTGTCCAGGCCTCGTGACCATGACTTATGAGAGACAAAGAATTGAGTGAGTCATGATGCCCCTCCCTCAGCTAGGGTTATAAACAGCATATTGCACTTTCCATATCTGCATGTGTGTTTTATGGCAAGCTGTTTATTTCAAATACATTAGTTACAATTCAGCATAATCAGAAATTGCAGGCCTATAGCATTAGAGCTAAAGTTTTTGGGTAACTTTCTAAACTGATTTAATATAAATCTTCATATGTCTTTTTTTCTAGCATATGCCAAGAGCTGACATAGCCAGTGCTTACTTTGTGCCTGTGGTTTCTGGTGCTTAGCACCAGCACTTATGTCTCAGGGCCAGGTTTATTGAATTTTTCTCCCCTCTGCCCAGTTGTTATTCAAAGCAAATGAATGTATCTGTCCTGTTTTCCTTCGATTCGGATGTCTGCCTGGTATTTCTCCAAAGGACGGCCCACCTTGTTCCAGGCATGATTGCATCAAATTTGTGATGTCAGCGGTCATGCCTGCCTTTAATCAAAGAGCATGTCATTCTCATTCCCTTTGGATAACTGTGGCTGAGGGAGGACTGATGGGTGAGCTGGAGGTGCTGCAGGATGAAAAAGTTCAAGACATGCCGCTGAGGGCATGGAATGCTGCTGAGGCCAATTAGACATAGAACCCAGACGTTTTGCTATCACAGCTGTCCAGAGGCCTAGCCGGAATGCCCCGTGTTTCCAGTTAGTTTCTGATAGACTTTCAGGGGGCTTGTAACCTGTTAGCACTCAGCAGGCCTGCACTGAGGAGGAATTCAAATACGTTGCCACAGTTAGAACCTTTTAAGAATGAAAGCAGCAAGAACAATCCCTGAGGCCGCGCGGAATATTAATTACTTATCCAGGATATGATTTTGAGCAGCTGCAGACACAAAAGGAGAGCCTTTCCTGCGCCTCCCTTTTTTCATGTGGTACTCCAGAGCAGAGTTTGAAGCGTAGTAATGTCTGCCACTGAAGGTCCCAATAACTGAAATTTTAATCCGATTGTTTATGGAAGTCGGAACAGTTAAGAACTGGTGCGCTGCGAGCATGAAAATGTATAAACATGAGCATGCCAAAACAATGTTCTATACCCATACACTTTAGATGAATACCCAAGCCCTGCCTGTTTGACTTCCCCAGAAAACATGTGTGATCCAGCGGGTTACTAGCAACAAGCATTCATACACAAAATACTCACTTGGGCCCATACATTCATACTACGCTAGCAATTTCCGCTGGTGGGTCAGTTGGTACTCTTTATCAAATCCCTGCTACCAATTACCTTCTGATTGAAGAGTAATGACTTACCGATGGACCCTTTGATAATTGGGAAATTTAAAATGAGTGACATTCCATACAATTCATAATTTATCTAAATAATCACAAAGTCAAGAAGTTTAAAATGTTTATCTAAAGATTTAGCAGAGAAAAATACAAAGGCACATAGTACTTAAATCGAATCTCAAAGAGGAAACATAACAATGATTTATCGATCAATGACAATCCCTTAGGAAAAAGAAGATAGAGACAGCAGCGCAACTAAGGTTTGCATTATTTTTACCTAAGTGCGAGAACCAAACCCCTTGGCCAAGGAGTTGGAAAGATAGGACCCTGGAAGGATGAAGAGCAAAGACTCCTCCCGGATCAGGACAGGACCGGTGACCTCTCTACCCACGACGCCTGCATCGTTCCCCTCTCTGGTACTTCGCCTCTCCCGATTCTCCCGTTTCTTCCTTCTAATGGATTCCGCCGCCCCCACCTCAGGACCTCTCTGGACAGCGGTTCAGTCTGCAATCGCTCAGCTCGTCGAGCGTCAAAACCTGATCTTCCTAATGCTGAACAGCATCTGCCTGGTCTGTTCTGGTCTGGGCTGCTAATTATCTAATGTTAATAGCTATTATACCCTTCTACGCCCATGTACCTCCCCTAAATGTTGCTAACTTATGGGACCACTACTTCTGATTGGACAGGGGGTTGATCCTCACACCATATTGATTTTATTCATTTCGTAAAGCTCTTTGTTTTAAAAATACCGCCCCTTAGATTTAATACATTTGCTTTATTTCCCACCCGTCTCATGACAAAGTTTGTGCCTTTTTCATGTACAATGTTACAATTTCATGAGAACATCCATGAATATGACAATATAGGCCATCAGGTCGCTGCTTGGACGACGTCCAGATTGACTTCATCCTTTTCCGCTCTGAGCAGTCTTTCAAGGCGCATGTGCAGAACCCACGTCATTCGAGTTTTCAGTTCACCAACCCCAGGCCCAACATTTACGAACTAATATAATCAAAAAGGAAAATATTAAAATCACAAATAAAATGTTTCACTGTATACCCGCTTTGTCTATTCTATTCCCATTTACTTATAAACTTATCCCCGCATTAATAGCGTTAAAATATCACAATTTAAACAAAACATAAGAGCAAGCTGTAGCATGTGAGAACATATAACAGCCATTTTAAATCACACTGCGCAGAAGCAAGAATTTTCCCACCAAGCAAAGAAAGACGTCACACCACGTGATATGGTTGAGACATGCGCAGTAAAGTTCCCGCGTTTTATCGGCCATTTTAGAATAGACAAGCGTTACTTGTTAGTAAAAACACATAAGCAAGCTTCCTTCTAGTTGTGTTTGTGTGTGCAATGGTTAGTATTAACAATACAACTTAATACATTAATACTTTGAGAAGATTGCATCCGAGCAAGTCTCATTTGTGTGTCCTTGCTCCATCATGTGCATACTGGAACTTTTGCCCGGCTGACCACAGCCTTCCTTGTAAGATCAGCTGTCAGTTGCTATCAGCCCATGGTGTACTCCTAGCAAACCTATCAACTGCCCCCAAAAAATAGTGCCACTTCTTCCAAGAGCTCGCAATAGGCGCCTCCTGCTGTGTGTCTCAAATACGCTTTCATGAGAAGGTGGGGGCAGCCGGAATGTTGAAAAGACACATTTCGATTTCCAAATGTATTCGAATCTGTACAGTTTTATAAACTCAAATGCAAAAAGAACAATTGATGGACAGAATGCTGCACAACATCACACATTCACCCTAGTATAGATATCTGGGACTAAATCTGTCGTTATTTTGCTCCTCATGTATTTCCAGTTCAGACCCAGCCATATGCAAATCAGTCTTGACCCTGTTCTCGATGGGAACAGTCCAGCCCGAACTGCCAGGCCAGGTCCTCCCTAGCTGCAGCACTCTTTGGAAAGAGTTGTCTTAAGTGATGTGAATGACGGGTTCAGTTGCTCTCCTTGATTTGTCTTGAAACCCTTTCACTTTAAAGCAAGTTTCTCCAAAGTCGGCCCTGGAGGACCAGATCTATGCCAGATTTTTAGCCTGTCCCCATTTAGATAAATGTAAATATCTTAAAAATCTGGCATGGATCTGGCCCTCTAGAACCGACTTTGGAGAACCCTGCTTTACAGTAAGAGTCTGTGTGAGGTTACAATGTCCACTAGCATCCCAAAGCAGCAGCACAACCACACTATCAGCCATGCACACAGCTTAGTGAAGAGAGGAAGTAAAGGGCGAATGGTCTACTCAACGTCTCGTTTTGATGTTCGATCGCTTCCAGAGCCGTGAGACTGTATAAAATCTAAAACTGCACAGACCATTGTTTTTATATAGGCAGTGCAGTGGTCATGCATTGTTTTTGTATGAAACTGATCCTTAGTTTTTTAGATTCGTCTGTGCAAAGGAGAAAGCTAGTAGCTCTCAAAACTCCTCTAACAGTGTTATGCCCATGTATTTTTCTACATTTCTGATGGCAACAGCAAGCGACCCCACGTTTTGTTCTACACTCTTCACTTAAAATACAGAGGGTACAGGGACTCTCAAACACGGTAGAGAAAGGAAAAAGTGCAATGAAACCCAAACATAGCCCCCACTAATTTGTAATTTTTTCATCATCTTCTTCTTAATCAGTTAAGAACCGTAGCCAACATGTTTCGTCCTCTCGGACTTCTTCAGGCCTCTAAGTAAGATTCTTCTCAGTTTGGCTAGACAGTATAGTTATGTTAATGTTTCTGTCTACGATCATACACGTCAGCAATTATTTTATCTTTTCAGTAGGAGGTGCGTCCGATGTGGTATGGCGTTTTTTGCCATAACACATCACGGAACCCTGTGCGCGGAGCAACAGTGAATCTTGTCCTTGAAACATAGGGTGCCACAAATTGGAGTGGAACGTGTTTTTTGAATATTGTAAATGATGACATCTCGTATATCCATCTGAAGCATGGCTGTATGACTAACATCCATGTGGACGCACCTCCTAGTGAGAGGATAAAATAATTGGTGAAGCGTATGATCGTAGACAGAAACATTAACAGAAATATACTGTCTAGCCAAACTGAGAAGAATCTTACTGAGAGCCCTGAAGATGTCCGAGAGGACTAAACATGTTGGCTACAGTTCTTAAATGATTAAGAAGAAGATGATGAAAAAATTACAAAAAATTACAAATAAAGGACCATAAACTGAACATGATTGACTGATGTTTTGTATTAAGAAACATGTAATTTTTGTTACACTGCTTAAAGTTCCTTTGCTAAACTCTTGATCGATGTAAAATCACTTGATTTATACAATGTTGGGTGCTGAACCATTTTGCAGTAATTGATGAGTTAAGGGTTCCTTAACCTTGGGAAGTTTAGGGGATTTGAACTTCCGGTTCTGTGCACCAAAGTTAGTATGTGATTTTCCCCACAGTAGGATAAGTGCTGTCCTTATTGCCTCAATCCCTGTGAAGCTAATCAGTTTTTATAGCCCCCACTAATGAACCGCGATGGGCACGTGTTTTGCCCCCAGCCTGGCAAATCTTTTCTTAGGCTGGTGGGAGGAAAATGTAGTGTGGGTCGAGGAGAATGAAAAATATACTGAACATATCCCCATCTGGATCAGGTATTGGTTGACCTGTTCCTGATTTGGGATGGTCCTAAAGCCATGGCAAAAGAGTTCATCAATAAACTGGGTAATAATCAACTCAATCTCTGTTTTACACATAAAATCAGTGCCACGTACTGTGAATTCCTCGACGTAGCCAACAATATCGAGAACAAGCAGATGGTCAATAGCCTTTTTAGGAAAGACACAGCGGGCAATACTCTCTTGCACGCTAAAAGTATTCCTCCCATTCCACAATTACACAGCATTCCTTATGGAGAGTTTTTAAGGGCTCGCAGAAATTGTAGCTCAGAGGACGGTTACAGGAAAGAGCAACAGATAATGGAAGATAGATTTGCACAACGTGGCTACACTAAGAAAGTGGTATCTGCAGCCATAAAGAAAGTTAGAGGTTTCACACAGAATGATGTACTATTCCGTACCAGGAAAGACAAAACTGAAAAAATTAATGTCCCAAGAATGATTACTACGTGTAACACCAAGTCCAATGCCATCAAAAGAATCATGAAACGCCATTGGGGCTTGCTAGAAACAGATCCTGTTATAGGAAAATGTATTGGTAAAACGCCTCACATAACTTACAGAAAATCCAAATCACTTAGGGACCACCTGGTTCATAGTCACCAAGGGAAACCCACCACCAACACCTGGTTAGGTACACCAAAAGGTTTTGTCAGGTGCAGTGCATGCAAAGCATGTAGAAATAGCAAGAGTAGAGATAAGTACAACACGTACAGTGGCAAGACCAAACAGGTCACCAAGTTTATAACCTGTACTAGCGATTATTTATTTATTTATTTATTAAGGCGTTTTATATAGCGCTGGCCAGACCCGAAGGTATCGGAGCACTTTACAACAGTCGTAAGGCGGGAATCACATAATAAAGCAGTAGTGTACATATTGGCTCATGGCGCTTCGGAAGTCTCAGCGCGCTGTACAACATTAAAGCAAGGATTATGTTGTATATGCACTGGAGTGCCCTTCTGGCCTCAGGTATATTGGAAGCACCAAACTGCAACTTAAGACTAGAATCTTGCAACATATGAGGGCGGTGACCAACCAGGATTTCAGCTACCCCGTAGCCAGACATTACCATCAAAAACATCAGAGCAACAGTAAATTGATTGAGTTCTTTGGAATAGATAGAATTCTTCCACACCCAAGGGGTGGAGACAGAGAAAAATTGTTACGTATCATGGAATCCAGGTACATAATTGAGCTTAACACGAAAATCCCACATGGGCTCAATAGTGGAGAAGAATTAGCGACGCATATAGGACATGGCTAATTCCCGGTCTATGCATCGACACCTTCCTTTCAGTATTAGGATGTGATTTATGTACAGCTTCAGCTGGTTTTAATTCATCCTCACTTTTATCAGGGGTATAGCAGAAGTGGCCCTATCCGATCTGGATTTATTTTCCGATCGCACAACAGTATAGGCCTGCTGAATTTGAGTGCCTATCAGATGGATCAGTTACATCTTTCCATCTATGTGCCTTGCTGCACGGGGTGGATCCGAACTTGGGGGACTAAGATAGAATTTCCCCTACACTTCTCTCTCCCCCCCTTACCACCTTCGACACATACACACCCTTATTCTCATTATAGCACACACACATGTGAGCCTGTCTCCAGATCTCAGTCATAGGTAGACATGGTTTAGTGGTAGGACATGAACATTCCACGTGCTTGAATAATTCTCAGGCACCTCTTTGCACGTGCAACTGGCTTTTAGTGGGTATTCTACCCGAGATTAGGAATTCCATTTCTTGAGATTGCCAGTCCCCAGGTGGGTACATTACCCTAGATTGATGTTGTATGACCTTGGGCATTTGCCCGACATTGCCCTCCACATGAATTTCTGCACGTTTATATACGGCTCTAGTGGCAATGACATTTATTATTATTTGTCTGTAAGTCTGGCACTGTATCCTTCCCCGCTCCTGTGGGCGTCAAGCCGCTGGCATTTACGAAGGTATTGATGTGTATTTTTCAGTGTAATGATTTATTTTAATCCTTGTCACTGGTTCTTGGCAACTGCCAGGGTTCATTGTATAGAATTCCGCTCAACGTAGATGAATTTTGGAGCCTTCTTTCGTGTACACGATTGTTTCATATCATGTATCGCTCCATAATTATGTATTCCAGAATGATTATGGGGATATAGGAACGGACACCAATTATTATTTTTGCTAAAATGAATTGTGGCACCTACCTATGTTTTACATAACGTTGACGGTGTATTTTCTCTATGTTTATGATTAACAAGATAGTAGTGCTGTTAAATATCAGTGTGGAGTTTGGACAATAGTAATGCATACTCAGTATTACCATGGAGATACATATGTACATTTGCATTTACTTTTGTATGTATAACTTTATTAATTACATTGAGTTGCACAAATGTTTCAGATCCAAAATATGTCCTCACTTTCCATGAACCAAGAATTGTAATTCTAAAGGGGATGGCACACAGGTTTCTCACTTGAGAAAGGCTTCGCCGAAACGCGTCGTTGTTTGTGTGCACAATAAATCCATTGTGCTGTCCTCAGGTGTGCCACTGTTTTCTTCGGGATCTTCCTGGAATGACTGGTTTCGCAAAAAGTTAAGCGGCTGCTGCCGCCACTGCAGGCACCGGCATCGTAGGAGATGGATCGGCTAAGTGCTGCAGGAGTCAGAAGAATATATATATATATATTCTGACCTGACGCATTTCGGAGCATGGCTCCTTGTTCACAGGCTGCCACGATGCCATCTCGTGGCCCCCATTCAGCATCTCGGGGTGGTGCTTAAGGAGAACTTTATGCAGGGAAATATGCCTTTCAGCACACTGTGAACATCGTGGTAGCCAGTGAACAAGGAGCCATGCTCTGAAACGCGTCAGGCCAGATGAAACATCCACGAATAAAAAGCTGGCTGATCTTAACTAATCTGCTGTGGAGTGCGTTTTCAAAATGAGGGCGTTTTGGTTGAACATAAAATTAGCAGCAGCACAGCCGTGAGAACTGCACCACCCCGAGATGCTGAATGGGGGCCACGAGATCCTGACAATCCGGAACTTAATTGTGGAACAGCAGAGTAGCGTAATTACTGCTTTTTACTAGTTGGAGGCCCACTAAGGGTAATGTACTATTGTTTATTGCACGATGTTGCGCAGACTCTACTATAGAACTACTTACTGAAATGCACTATTTTTCCCAGCAAGCAACACAAGTTTACTCACCTGGAACCTACTTAAGGAGAACTTTATGCAGGGAAATATGCCTTTCAGCACACTGTGAACATCGTGGCAGCCTGTGAACAAGGAGCCATGCTCCAAAACGCGTCAGGCCAGATGAAACATCCACGAATAAAAAGCTGGCTGATCTTAACTAATCTGCTGTGGAGTGCGTTTTCAAAATGAGGGCGTTTTGGTTGAACATATATATATATTCACTGAAAAAACCATAGGTTTTAGGGACAGTTATAGTTACTTGGACATTGCACTCGTACAAAACCCGTGAAATTCCCCCGTTATAGTTAGTTCAGCTAACTATAACTCGCGCCCCCGCAATGCACTGCTGATGACGTCACATATTACATCACTCATGACATGGTCAGTGACATCACTGATGACATCACTGATGACATCTCAAATGACATCACTGATGACATCATCCAGTGACTGTGTGTTTCTGTAAAGTTGAAATATTTTTAATATATATAGGAAAAGACGTATTGAAGAATGAGTGGGTGTGTAAGTGTCTGTATGGATGATTTAGTAGGTGCGTGACTGACTCTATAAGTGAGTGATTTAACGTATCTTACTGAATGCATGGGTTAGTGACTAAACTGGATGAATGTCTGTATCCGTCTGTCTGTTGCTGTGTAAGTGGCTGCATGTGTTTGTGAATAGCTACATGAGTGTCTATATGAGTTATTGAATGCTTGTCTGAGTATCTGTATGGGTGCCTGAGTGTTTGTGTGGGAGGGGTGTGTGCAACTCTGTGCATAGATGTGTGAGTGGGTGATTCACTGGGTGGATGGTTTCAAGAGTGCATCTGTGATAGACTGTATGGGTGGGTAAGTGTGTGTAAGAGTGTGTTAGTGAGTGAATGTATGTCCCAGTGGTACATGTGTGAGTAACTACATATGTGAAAGGCAGTATATATGTGTGTTGGAGTATATAAATAGCTATAAGCAAGAGTGAGTGATTGTGATAGTGGCTGTATGGATGAGTGTGTGCTTGTATCAGTGATTGTATA
Organism: Calotriton arnoldi; assembly: GCA_963921515.1. NCBI lineage: Eukaryota > Metazoa > Chordata > Amphibia > Caudata > Salamandridae > Calotriton > Calotriton arnoldi. Next base: position 925,233 of record CAWUFW010004902.1, on the reverse strand, counting down.
AGAGCGTAACAATGTGCTACTATTTGTATGAGTAAGTGAGCTGGTGTGTGTATAACTGTATAGGTGAGTAAATGGCAGTGTGTTTAATTATTTGCATGACTGACTAGGTGTGTGAGTATCTCTATGGATGAGTGGCGTTGTTTGAGTGTCTATATAGGAGTAAGAGTGCATATGATAGTCCTGTACTGAGTGACCGTAAGTATGAGTGACTGTACGGGTGAGTGAGTGGATGTGTGTGTGTAGACCTAAGAATCAGTGAGTGGGTATGTAGTTATTGGTGTTGGAGTGTCTATGGTTTTGCGAATGGCAGTCTGTAATTTAGAGTGGGTGTATCAAAGGTTATATTAGGGTGTGAGGAGGTGCCTCAGATTATCACGTGGATGATGTCATCAGTGATGTCATTTGAGATGTCATCAGTGATGTCATCAGTGATGTCACTGACCATGTCATGAGTGATGTAATATGTGACGTCATCAGCAGTGCATTGTGGGCGCGAGTTATAGTTAGCTGAACTAACTATAACGGGGGAATTTCACGGGTTTTGTACTGAGTGCAATGTCCAAGTAACTATAACTGTCCCTAAAACCTATGGTTTTTTCAGTGAATTTCAAAGGTTTTTTAAATGCTAATTTGTAACTATAACGTGTCTGAAACCTATGGTTTTTTCAGTGAATTTCAAAGGTTTTTTAAATGCTAATTTGTAACTATAACGTGTCTGAAACCTATGGTTTTTTCAGTGAATTTCAAAGGTTTTTTAAATCCTAATTTCTAACTATAACGTGCCTGAAACCTACGTTTTTTTCAGTGAATTTCAAAGGTTTTGTAAATGACAATTTTTAAATGTATTAATTGTTATATTAATTTTTTTCATACTGATTTACTACATTTTTAGAAACAATTTTTTTTTACATATTTTATTTTTTAAATTACATTGTAATTACATTATACATTACATTACAAAAAATACTTTCTCAGAATGAATTACTTTAGTTTAAATACTTTGCAGATAGGCAATAGACTTTTAAGTACAGTAGTTACAGTTGTTGCAATGGGCAACACATTTTCAAACACAATGCAACATTCAGCTCAATGTGAATTTCAAGTTAAATGCAATTAGTTACTTTATGGATTACTTTTGTAACCACAGGACTGGATCCTAGATTCAGTCCTGGTACATCTCCTGTAAACAGTTGAGTAAAAGCGTTTTTGTTACAGTCGTGATTTTTAAGGAATATTATTGTATTTTAAAAGTTGACACTTAGAAACTTTTTCTCATAGAATCACCAATGTTATCCTATGGAAGGAAATTCACTTAGCAGGTAAAAACTGTTATCGTTACTTTTTCTTACTCAGTGTTGGATCCTGGATCCAGCACTGGTGCATCTCCTGTAAACAGTTGAAAGAATGCGTTTAAGTCATACAGGCGATTTTTAAGGAATATTTGTAGTTTGTGAAAATCAACACTTTGAAACTTTTTTGCTGAAAACCAGTCAATCTTAGCCTATGAAGGAAATTCAAGTTACCGGTAAGTACGGTTAAAATTACTTTTGAGGATCAGTACTGGGCTGAAAGATGCAGCACTGAGGTCTCTCCTGATAACAGGTGAGTAAATCGGAATTCGTATTTCGGCTGATTTTAGAGGAATATTTTAAAGTTCCAAAACTCCACACTTAGAAGAATTTCCAAGTGAAACCAGTCAATGTTAGCCTATGGAAGGAAATTCAAGTTACTGGTAAGTACGGTTAAAATTACTTTTCAGGACCAGTACTGGGCTGAAAGATGCAGCACTGAGGTCTCTCCTGATAACAGGTGAGTAAATCAGAATTCGGATTTCGGCTGATTTTAGAGGAATATTTGTATGTTTCAAAAATCAACACTTAGAAACTTTTTCAGCAAAAAGCAGGTAATGATATCCTATGGAAGGAAATTCAAGTTACTGGTAAGTACGGTTAAAATTACTTTTCAGGACCAGTACTGGGCTGAAAGATGCAGCACTGAGGTCTCTCCTGATAACAGGTGAGTAAATCAGAATTCGGATTTCGGCTGATTTTAGAGGAATATTTGTATGTTTCAAAAATCAACACTTAGAAACTTTTTCAGCAAAAAGCAGGTAATGATATCCTATGGAAGGAAATTCAAGTTACTGGTAAGTACGGTTAAAATTACTTTTGAGGATCAGTACTGGGCTGAAAGATGCAGCACTGAGGTCTCTCCTGATAACAGGTGAGTAAATCGGAATTCGTATTTCGGCTGATTTTAGAGGAATATTTTAAAGTTCCAAAACTCCACACTTAGAAGAATTTCCAAGTGAAACCAGTCAATGTTAGCCTATGAAGGAAATTCAAGTTACCGGTAAGTACGGTTAAAATTACTTTTCAGGACCAGTACTGGGCTGAAAGATACAGCACTGAGGTCTCTCCTTATAACAGGTGAGTAAATCGGAATTCGTATTTCGGCTGATTTTACAGGAATATTTGTATGTTTCAAAAATCAACACTTAGAAACTTTTTCAGCAAAAAGCAGGCAATGATATCCTATGGAAGGAAATTCAAGTTACTGGTAAGTACGGTTAAAATTACTTTTGAGGATCAGTACTGGGCTGAAAGATGCAGCACTGAGGTCTCTCCTGATAACAGGTGAGTAAATCGGAATTCGTATTTCGGCTGATTTTAGAGGAATATTTTAAAGTTCCAAAACTCCACACTTAGAAGAATTTCCAAGTGAAACCAGTCAATGTTAGCCTATGAAGGAAATTCAAGTTACCGGTAAGTACGGTTAAAATTACTTTTCAGGACCAGTACTGGGCTGAAAGATGCAGCACTGAGGTCTCTCCTGATAACAGGTGAGTAAATCGGAATTCGTATTTCGGCTGATTTTAGAGGAATATTTTAAAGTTCCAAAACTCCACACTTAGAAGAATTTCCAAGTGAAACCAGTCAATGTTAGCCTATGGAAGGAAATTCAAGTTACTGGTAAGTATGGTTAGAATTACTTTTCAGGACCAGTACTGGGCTGAAAGATACAGCACTGAGGTCTCTCCTGATAACAGGTGAGTAAATCGGAATTCGTATTTCGGCTGATTTTAGAGGAATATTTGCACAATGGTGAAGGGAGGGGGCGGGGCCTGAGGTGACATCTGTGCAAACGCGCCCCGTGGCGCGTTTTAAGTTGGGGGATTAAGTCCTCTTGAATCCTGAGGGTCCCTAGGGGCCAACTAGCCCACCAGGAACCTCCAATATGCGCCAGGGCTGCGTTGCAGAGACGTGTAGAGAGGCCACACCCCTTTTACACCTCTCTGCAACGCAGCTCTGTGGCGCTTTCTGGATGTACCTGTTGGGCTAGTTGGCCCCCAGGGACCCTCAGGATTGAAGGGGATTTAATTCCCATCTTAAAACGCGCCACGGGGCCTGTTTGCACACATGTCACCTGAAGCCCCGCCCCTCCCTTCACCACTGTGCAAACGCGCCCCGTGGCGCGTTTTAAGTTGGGGGATTAAGTCCCCTTGAATCCCGAGGGTCCCCGGAGTCCAACTAGCCCACCATATACCTTCAAAAAGCGCCACAGAGCTGCGTTGCAGAGAGGTGTAAAAGGGGTGTGGCCTCTCTACACGTCTCTGCAACGCAGCCCCCTGGCGCATATTGGAGGTTCCTGGTGGGCTAGTTGGCCCCAGGGACCCCCAGTATTCAAGGGGAATTCGTTCCCTCTCTGCAAACGCGCCAGGGGGCACGTTTGCAGAGTGGTGAAGGAAGGGGCGGGGCCTGCGGGCCCGATCGTTTAAAAAAAAAAAAAAAAATTGTCCCTGAAGGGGGGCTGTGTGGCCCCCTTCCTTTTTCCTGTTTTTATGCCCTGGGGACCCCATCCCCCAGGGCCTTACTCCCTTTTTTAAATAAAAAACGGGAAGGGGGCCGCGTGGCCCCCTTCCCTGGGCCTGTATTGGCCCGGGACCCCATCCCCGGGGCATGGCCTTTTTATTTTTATTCTTTGGAGGGGGCTGCGTGGCCCCCTCCTCTGGCCATTTAAGGCCCCGGGGACCCCATCCCCGGGCCGGCCTTTCCATTTTTTTTTTTTTTAAATTTTTCTTTTTGGGGAGGGGGCCGCGTGGCCCCCTCCTGGGCCACTACTTGCCCCGGGGACCCCATCCCCCGGGCTGGCCCTCTCCGTTGGGGACTGTGGGGGGTCCCCAATCCCCCACAGTCCCGCCGGTTCCCCACGTCCCTTGGGAGCCGGCATTGCTTTTCCACATGGGGAGCAGCTGACATGCTGCTCCCCATGTGGAAAGCAATGTGCTTTGGATATTGGAAGAGAGCAGGTTTCCCTGCTCTCTCTTCCAATATCCAAAGCAGTTTGCTATGGCAGGACGGGAGCCGCGAGGCTCCCGTCCTGCCATAGCAAACTACAGTGTCCCGGGGTAGGCACCCCGGGACACTGCAGGAGCCGGCCCTGGGGGTGGCGGACCCCAGGGCCATCAAGTGCTCCAGGAGGGGGCCGCGCGGCCCCCTCCCTACATCAGCACAGCCCTGGGGAGGTGGTGGTCCCCGGGCTTCGGGGTCCAAAACGGACCCCCATTTTAATTTGTTAGTGCCCCGGGAGGTGGCGGTCCTCGGGCGTGTGGGGGCTGGAGCCCCCACACAGGTTGTTAAATTAATTTAAAAAAAGCCCCGGGAGGTGGTGGTCTCGGGGCTGCGGGAGGGCTCAGAGCCCTCCCGCACCATTTTTAAAAAGCCCCGGGGGTGGCGGTCCCCGGGGCTTGGGGGCCCTTTGAGGCCCCCACACATTAAATTATCCCCCCCACCATGCCCCCGGGACTTGGGCCACCCGGGGCCACTGACATCGAAGCGCGGGAGACCGCGCTTCGATTTTTTTCGGCAGGATTCGCGCACCCTGAGCGCATCCTGCCGATTTAAAAATTTTTTTTTTTTTTTGCCCAGGGGGTCCTTGTGGGACTCCCTTGTGCGCTTTGCGCACTTGTTTCTGTCCCTCGGTTCTACCGAGGGACAAAATGGCTGCCAACATTTCCTGAATCGGAATGTTGACAGCCAGCTGACAGCCAATTAACATTCAGCTCGTGATCGGGACGGTGCGCGCAGGGTGCGCTGAGGGTACGCGGACCCTACTCAGCCATAGATATCACTATCTTTTTACTTTTCATTTTCTCAGCAACTACTGAACGGATTTACACCATTTAACAAAAGGGTTCTTTCTGGAACCAAGAACTACCTCTTTGCCAAATTTGGTGTAATTCCGTTCAGCAGTTCGGGCTGTAGCCGTGTCTAAAGTTTCCTATGGAAAAATGCATGGGGAAAACGCGTTTTGGGACCCCCTTTTTCTCGGCCCCCGCTGACGAATCCCCCGAGACTTTCAGGGTAGGAGCGGACCGGAGCGGGCCACAAAGTTTGAAAATTTCGCGAAGGTACGCCAACCGGCAAGAGAGTTATTTCAAATAGAATGTCGCGGATTTCCTATGGATAATAGGTTGTAACTATAACTATCTACTGGCGACCGCCAGTAGATAATATGTATACATATATATATATATTATATATATGCAGATTTTTGCAGATGAAAACTCCTCCTTGTCCCGCAGTCATTCATTCAAAATAGTTTTAAGTCAGATAGAAAAGCAGGCGGCACAGGGTCATAGGTTTTAGTGATCTTCTTTTATTTTATCTAATTTTTCAGTGCAGTTAAACAATGACCTACACGTTTCGGCGTAAGCCTTCCAGAGGGTCAAATAGTTCCTCAAACCAGAGTGTCCATTTGAAGTAGCAAGCCTTCCCCTCCACCAATCACAATCAATTCATGTCACTGGAAAAAGAATTTAGGGTTACATTCAATGTTATAAAAACTTTACTAACATTGTTCATTCACTTTCATAGCTTGCAAAGCAAGAATTCATTTTCTCATTTTCTATGAGTCATATAACTAGATTATAAAAAAGAGGAAAAATCCATTCTTAAGACATATCTTTTGGGGCACCTTTCTAGAGTAATGTTTTTTTGAAATAATATTTTCAAGATGCTATTTTTGAGAATGACTATTTTTACAGAGTGTATTATTAGACTGCAGCTTTGGAAAGTATTCTTTTGATACAAGGGCACATGGCCGCAATCTGTTTTTCTGATTTTATTCCTTTTTCTAGGCTATATTAGCCACATTGTATGCTGCAAATAGCAATCTCTGTCAATTTCTCTTTCCTCCTATATCTAGAATAATTGTAAAGTACTAAAAATGTCAAAATAAATTAAGAGATTTCTTGAATTCATTTAAGAGGTTGTCTTAAGAGATTTTCTCATATATATATATATATATATAATTGTTGCTTTTTCATGTTTTATGAGCATTTCCACTGTACTCAGCTATTTATACATTCTGTCCCTTTCCAGAAGACCATTGTCACCAGGAAATAAGGTGAAGAGCTTGGGCAAGGGGATAACAACGATGTTCTCTTTATAAGTGGTCCTCCCGATCGACTGCTCAAAAGTGTACCAAAATGTATCTTTTTCTGTTTCTTCATATTTTGTTTTTTAAAGAGTTGGCATTTCTTGTGTACCACCTGCAAACGACATTATGCCAGTGGGAATGTTGGCCCTACAGATCAACACCCTTCAATCTACTGAGTGTGTGCCTATAGGTTTGTAACAGGTTTCTTGTGTCCACAGATGTTAACTTGGAAAGAATGTAGGGGAGCAAAATTAAAAGTATTGCGAAAATCATGGTAGTTTGATACTTTTCTCATATTGTAATAGCTATCAGACCTTGGAATGAAGAGAAACTTAACAAAAACCCTATTTGTAGCAAATGTCGGCACACATTGGTTTTATTTTTCGGTGCAGTATTATACAAGCAGGAATAGTACTCATGATTAAAATTTCAACTGGTTGGGAGCGTAGCAGGGCGGTGGGCCAATTTTAATATAATGCAGCAGAAATGCTAGTTTGGTTCTTTTGCAACTTAATCCCAGAGATGGGTCCCTGTGCTGCAGCATAGCATATGTGAGAAATTGGGTTGTTGGTTGAGGAGTGTGAAACCCTACTCAAGAAACAGCCACAAGCTTTGTCAGGGTGAACCACAGAAAGTCATTAAATTAACCTGTGCTTAACTCCAGGGATGATAGTCCTTGCTGTCCTACTAATTGGAAAGCACAATCATAAATGTCATAAATTGTAAATTAAATGTAAAATGAACAGTTGTTTCTCGTCACTCACACATATTTTAGAAGATGGATGCATAAGGTATGTGTAAGGGACTGCGGATGATGTTTGCACACAGTGTGGGTGTTTGGATGTATAGACAGAATGTGGTGGGGGGTTTCTGAAGCTTCAAATGATAATTTTCATCTCAGATGTTTGTAACTGGCACAAAAAATAAAAAAGCAGTTAGCTAAAACACATAACTGTTCGAGGGTCGAACATGATGTAGGCCACTTGTCAGTAATGAATTATACACCATAGTGGCCTAGTGGTTCCTATAGGTGATTTCTACTGTTTCCGTGTAGTGCTGAGGGTTCTGACTCCATCCAGTGGATATCAGGAATCCTCTTCTATCTCTAATGACTGGCATGTGTTCCCCAAGGTCTTTGAATAGATCTGTATAGGTTTTGATTCTGAAAGAACATTGCAGGCAAGGTGGGACCCTCAATCATTTTTCTACTCCCAGTGAGAAGGTACGTCTTCTGCTTCAATAGAGAGCTGTCCAAGGTGGTTAGGTGTTAACCTTGGGGAAGGGTAGTGTTGGGAGTGGGCCTTTGATGAGATCAGGGCCCCATCCTGAAAATTCTGCAGCACACAGATCTCTGCCAAGCTTTCTCCGATAGCTCTCCAGTAGGAGATGTGAGTCACAGTTGGGAGGAAAGATCTTTCTCCTTGTAGTCAGTCGCTCGCTGAAATTCAGATCGGGTCCCACAAGTGGCTTTCAGCAATGCTAGTTGTGGATATGGGTGGAGCCAATAGAGGAAGTGGATGGAACGGGGGAAGTGGGTGTGGCCTCCTACAAAAATTGGGCACCTGCACTTCATTTTTTACAAATTAAGCACTGAAAGTAGCTCATTTTCCAACAGTGTTTTATTTCATTTATGGGGCACAGTGTGATGTTCCGAAACATCCTCTATCAAATAAGTAAACTCTCAATTTGGTTCAGAACTGTATCTTAGGTAATCACACTGGTATGCATTTAAAATAAATCAAGCAAAGCTTTTCTCCTCACTTGAAATATTTTCTTTCTCTCACAAGCTGTAGTTTGGGACACAATGGTAATAAATTGCATATTGAAGTCAGCCGATCTGCATGTATAAATTACCCCTAGATGTTTTTCCATATACAGTCTTTATAAACAAATGTTTTCAATAATAGTCACAATAGAAATCCATGCAGAGTGATACATTCACAATATCTAGGCCTTTGGAGTAAGGCTCCAAGGGTTTCCTTCTCTAAAACGAATCTAGAATGAAATCTGTGGAGAATTACACAATGTTTTCTTAAGTGAGTTAGACACTACTGTTGTACTAACGCCTCTGCTTTAAAAGTACACATGTTTTTGAGCTACATTTGCCTTAACCGGCAAGGCATGGTAATAAATAGCATATTACATTCTGCACATCTAAATATATTCTATTTATTACTTGTCCTGAGTGTGGGAGGATCAATGACCACGAAGTTTCGAGTGGGCCATAATGACTCCCCCCCCCCCTCAATAATACTAATAAATGGCATGTTATTCTCTGCACATCTGCATGTATGGTTTATGGCATGCTGTTTTCCATGCACAGTTGCTACACACAGATTTATATAATTGTATCCAGAGCACAAGGGGTTAATTTGATACAGTGAGAGACAATAACTAACATTTGTGTTTAAGGCCCAGCTTTTTTCCTTCTGTCAAACCATTCTCGAAAGGAATCTTTGAGAGAATGAGCATAGTTTTCTCCAGTCAGTTGCAGGGTGCTCTTGTAATAATAAAGGTTTTGAGAACTTTGCACTATAGTAATAAATGAGCAAAGGTGTGTTTATGGGTACATTTGTTCCAAATAACATGTTTGTGGCCATATTTGGTTTCACCAGCCACGGACCGTGCAGGTAAGAGCGATTGGGCCGGGTTGGGGGGGATTCGACAGACGACCATGAGTGAAAATTATATAAATAATTAATTTTCCCTCATCGTCATCTGTCGAAATCCCCCTCCCACTAGGCCCCACCGCCCTACCGCTCTTATCTGCACGGGCCGCAGCTGGGTTTCTCTGGCATGGCATAAATATAGTTACGCCATGCCACGTTATATTTTATTTCACTTTGGCAGTTTTGTTCAAAGCCTCTCTTGCCCAATCTATAGGATGCCTGCTCTTCTGTGAAGTGTTGAGTTCCATTTACTGAATTGTAAATGTGTTCCTAGGCAAGTGGTGCATGTCTGGAAATAGTGCTTAGATGTGATCATTATTGGTCTTGCCTGAAGGGTTATGCAGAGTGGTTTAGTCTACTGCTCAGATCTGTTTGGTCTTCTAGTAGATGACACACCCTCTGTGTTGCACAAATAATTCTCATCTGCTTTCTAAAGAAAGACCTTTGACATAGTTGTATAATATGGGTACATAAAGTATTCACTGTGGGAAGTCTTTGTTTACATCCAGATGCAGCTGTATGTATCGTGGAGATCTCTGTGAATGTAAATTGATTAGATAACAAGAATGCACAGGAACCAAACCAGATCTACATTGATATAGAAATGTAGATGCGTTTGTCCCAAGGTCTGGCTAACCTGAGTTCATGGTATTTGGGCTCGATGCACCAGAATTTTCATTTATACCTATTTGCATTCATCTTGAAGTTATTAATGATGAACCTGTATACATGGAGAATGTTCTTCAAGCCAGGACCACGTTTTCAAAGCAGGCATGAGCGGGGGCGCTGACAAACACATGAGAAAGTGTTGTCCCCTAGTTCTGCTCACCTACAGTTGCTTTTTGCTCATTTATTTATGCGTAGGTTCTAGTGGCACACAAAGGAGAGGTGGGGAAACATACCGACATCCATAGATTTTCTGTTTGACAGCTATCATTAAATAAGTGGCTGACCGGATTTGTGACTAACTCTATCCTAGCCCTACCGTCCCTTCATGAATATCAGTGTTCAGAAATATTCCCAATTCCCAAACATACAAGTCCATCACTAAAATTACCACCTTCATCAACGGTGAAGCCTGGCCACCGGATTTTCAGTGAAGTAATTATAATGATAAGTTGGTTAGGCATATCCAAGACAAAATATCTCTATGTGTTGGCATATGAATGCATTTTAATGGGTTTTCTAAAACTTAAATCATCATAATCATTTTTCTCTGATTTCTGCATCTTTGCTCAGCAGAAGCAGAGACTTAAATTATCTTCTGACCCTCAATAAGAAATGGCAATATTCTGTGACACGGTGCACCAGAACGAATCTATACCTTTTGAAGTTTGGTAAGAAACATGCTTGAGCAAAGTAGTTGAGAAGTTTGAACCACCCAAACCTCAAGCGAGTTTGGAATTTGCAAATTTAAGGAGATGATAGTCAACCTCAAGCGAGATTGAAGTTTGCAAATTTAGGGAGATGGTAGTCAACATCAAGCGAGATTGAAGTTTGCAAATTTAGGGAGATGGTAGTCAACATCAAGAGAGATTGAAGTTTGCAAATTTAGGGAGATGGTAGTCAACCTCAAGTTTGGAGTTTGCAAATTTAGGGAGATTATATTGAAAGCTTAGCTGTCAAAAACAGAAAGATAAGATACTAGAAATAATATAGAAAAATGAAGAGAAAAGAAAGAGCCAGGAAGGTAAAGAGGGAGGAGAAAAGAACAAATATGAGAAAATCTGCAGATGTACAAGTGGACTGTGTTTATAGCTCCCCTTATCACAACGGCATATTTTGCACACTTGGGGGCATATGTAAAAGGAAATGTCAAAGCGCGGCGCTGCGGCACATATTGCAGCGCCGCACTGCGTCATTTCAAAATCGCAGGGATGCACCGTATTTACAAGAATACGGCACACCCCTGTGTTTTCCCTTGCGCTGGTGCTAAAAATAGCTGTCTAGCGCCAACACAGGCACCTTTGCGCCATAATGCAAGGGTGCCTGCGTTGCAGGAATGATTGTTTATGTGCAGGAAGGTGTCCCTTCCTACACATAAATAATCAATAATGGTGTTTTGCTCTCTCTGCAGCACACATAGAAAAAGAAAAAACGTGGAGAAATAAAAGTATTTCTCCTCGTTGAGCTTTTGCATGGCGCTAGTTTTTGGTGCTGCCTCTGATTTACAGATCCTTGTAAATCTGGAGCAGCATCAAATAGTAATGGGTGTTGCGGTAGAATGCCCACAGCAACACCCATTGCACGCTCCTTTCATGCAGATACCTGCGTCAAAGGGTACCATATTTACAAAGGGGCGTTAAGCCGTGCAAAGTGGCTTAATGCCAAATTGTAAATATGGTGCGGGGCATTGGCCACTGGAACTTCAGATCCCCTTGTACATACGTCCCTTGGTTATATATTTTACTTATAACTACTGTTTGTAGTATTACTACCTGCTTCATTTGGAATTAGGAGTGTGTAAAGTAATATTGACACTAAAGTTGAAAGTGTCTCTTGTAACAAAGTTATGTCTCATCTGATGACTTAAAACATGTGTACATTTTTCTGAAATCTATTGAATAGGTAGGAGCTTATGATATTCTATGAGGTAAAGATATGATTTGGTCAATTTTGGCCTCTCTGAAAGTAATGCTCTTTACACTGTTCTTCTGTATAATATATTCAAATAACATTTTCTGTGCATGCTGAAGAATTGCAAATAGGAAAAAGAAGAAGGGAAAGACAGGATGCGCAAAACTTCATATTTATTTTTGTGAAATGTCATGAAATCTATGAAAATTTGGCAAATTTACTCTTTTGTAGCAAAATACTGGTATCTCGCATCGTGTCTTTTCAAGCGCGTGAGATATTTTCTCCCACTGATATCTTGAGAAACTTTTAATGCGATTTGCCCTCTTGGGTAATAAAAGTTACACAAAATTGCTAATGAAATTTCAACAAATTTCATGACGTTTGCTTGAAAAAAATTGGGAACTTTGCAAATTTCACCAGCATAATAAAAAGTTCACCTAAGTCTAGAGCAGAAACTAAAAGTTAATACTAAACTTAAACAGTAAGACCGAGCAGATTTCTATCTTAACTCTTAAAACACTAAGGGCCACATGTACGTAGGTTTTATTTTGCGAGTTCCTAGTAGCAAATTTTTGCGATTTGCTATTAGGAAATCACAAACACCTATGTACTAATGTGTTCTTGACACATTTAGCGTTTCCTAATGGGGTCGCAAATGACCTACCTCATTAATATTCATGAGGTAGGTCGCTCTTTGCGACCCATTGGGAATCGCTAAAAACACAGGGATGGTGGCCTGCTGGGGACAGCAGACCACCATGTCTGTGTTTGCTTTTAAAAAAAGCAACATTTTGTTTTTAAAATGCAGCCCATTTTCCTTAAAGGAAAATGGGATGTGTGTCAAAAAGAAAAATTAAACGTTTCAGTTTAATTTTTTAAGAGTAGGGCAGTGGTCCCTGAGACCATTGCCTGCTGTCAAAAAACGTTTTTGCAACCATTTACAAAGGGGAAGGGGTCCCTTCCTATATGCGACTAGGTTACCACCTACCTGAAGTAGATGATAAAATGTGAATGTTTTGCGACCGCATTTCGGTCGCAAAACATTCGTACACAGCACTGCGAGTCGCTATTAGGAAGGGACACCCTTAAAACGCCCCTTCCTAATACCGAATTGCAAAACCCAAATTGAGATTCGATAACAAGTTACTGAATCGCTATTTGGGCTTTGCACATGCCAAAAAGACTTTGTGTTCGCAAGCGGGCCGATCCTGCGAAACGCCCCGTTTGCGACCGACAAAAAAGGTTTGTACATGTGGCCCTAAATGTATTTATTGAAATTTGTGAATTGCAATTGTATATTTTATTTAAAAAATCATGTGCCACAGTAATCTCAGTAATATAAGTAAGAAACACATGCATAGCAGAAAGACCTCAGGGAGGCTGAAGTGAAACCTTATATGTGCTATGACTAGGCCAGGTCCCAGGGACCCCACAAATAATCGAGACTAATTTGAAGAATTACTTGTCTAAGTCGTGCCTCAGAAGGTTCTGGGAAGGGGTTGGAAGGATACAGCAAATGCAACAATAATACAGAAATAATAATAAAAGAAATAATAAAAAAGAAATAATGAGAAAAAAGGGGATTGCAGTTCGAAACTGCTGACGTGAATTTAGTTATTTGCAAAATAATTTATTAAAAGTATAATGTGCAGAGTTTTATGTTTAAAAATTGCATGCTAAATGCAAAAATTGTAGTAGGCAACTATATTTAAAAACTATAGGCCTGTAACACAGAAATGAAGTATGGAGTCTTAACTTGACATAACCAAAACTCCATGAATGAAGAACAAGGCATAATAATACTGAAAAGCTTGTTTTTCACATTGAGTGATGGTTGTGCAAGATGTTTTTCTTCTCTTTGCTGCAGATGTTGCAAATTTGGAAGCTACTGTTTATAGCTCATGAATAGACATTTGTTGTACTAGATGACTGATAGTAAGGTTCTCACCGCAAAAGATGTAGATAGACAATAGGGAGGATGATTCCTGGCAAGACGATTTTGGAAAACAAGAATGGATGTGCCGCAACATTCAAGGACTCATGGTTAAAAGATGATTGTACTTTGATGAGAAGATGGGGAGTAAACCTGTTCCCAGTTGTGTGCTGAAATCTTATTGGTCAACAAGAAGAAGAAAGAATATTAATGTTGCAACATAGAAAATGTGCATTTATATTAGTTCGTGCTCTTAGACTAGAGAGGAGAGCAGAGTGAACAGGTGTGTGTGTCACCTGTCCCAGAACAGGTGTGTGTGTCACTTGTCCCAGACTCTCTGTGAGGAGACTCTTTGCTGGGTGTTCTTGGACATCTCTTTTTTTTTGTTTAATCTGATTATTAGATTTTCACATATATAGTAGATTGACAGGTATATTCATTTTTCAAAAAAACAGTAGTTATAATTGCATATACAGAATTCAATACAGTAAAACATCAAAATGGTACGTGATTAATACCAGTCTGTCTTATTAGCATGGGTTATCCTTACCCTTGGTCTAACATATAAATATAATTATTCCAACTACCGTACAGTACCTCAGTATAGCACAATATAATCGCATTGTACGCATACACTCTACTTATATGTGTGCATTACGGAAAATTTCTTATCAACCATGTCAATATAGCCAAATTTCGACCAGACAATCATTTGAATAACATTGAAACATATATAATAACCAATTGGAGGAACAAGGAGAGAGCTCAGGGATACCTATGGGAGCGGGAGGAAGTCATTAATCATAGCATTCTTATTGATGATACATTCTCATATATGCATCAATTATCAACAAATATTAACACAATTTGGCGAAGGCAGTCTATACATGCAGCATATTCCAGATCACAATTTAAGACAGATCACAACACCAGTTCAAAGTATTTTTAGTCAACGTTAGGACCGTCGGACATGTCATCCTGAGTAACCATCCCTTGCAGTGTGCACAACATTGTAGTCCATGCCGTGGAGATGGGGTACTTACGGAGTCCCAGCGTATCCTCCCTCACCAATGAGACCGCTTCAGCCTTGGCCCAATTTATCATGGAGTACAGCCATGCCTTTATAGACGGGGCTCCTCTGCTTTCCACCGGCGTGTAATAAGCCTTTTAGCCACAACCAACCCCAAATCCAAGAATCTGGAAGAAGCTTTATGCTTCTTATGTCTATAGAATATCCCCGTAGTGCATGCCTTCCAGTCCTGCTGTATTTCTCTATCCGTGCTTGTATTCAGGGAACGGGTCACCTCCTCCCAGTACGAGTGTAACTTGGGGCATGACCAGAGCTTGTGTAGTAAATCAGCCCCTATGGTCTTACATCGCGGGCAGCATGCATCTGACTTATTGAAATATCTATTAATCTTGTCTGGGGACAAGTACGCTCTGTGCACAACATAAAATTGGATCAGCCGGAACCGCGCGTTCCTGGGGATCTGTCCGGGGCTTTCCAATAGCATGGACCATTCAGGATCTGTGTATGGTCGCGTCATATCCACCTCCCATTTATTTCTTAATGGTGTTAAGTCTGTCATGGTGTGTTCCCGGATGGATTCTGTGAACCATTTTATAAGGTGTCGCCCTGTCCCCATTACATGTATATACTGCATTTGAAGATGCGTAGGAAGTTCCTGCGAAAGATCTCCCCACCGCTGTCTCAACCTAGCCAACCAGGAAGCATGACTCAGAAACTGCCCCTGTGGGACACCCTCTTCCTCAGATAGAGAGAGGAAGGGCCGCAACGCGCCCTCTGCATACAGATCCTCCAGAGTAAAAACGCCCACCTTGTGCCATTCAGCAACATCCGTCCCCCGAACATGTCCTCCAGCTGACGGCATACCGAGTAATTGGAAAGGCTGGCGCATATGGTATGACATGTCTAGTAAGTCGCAATGCCCTACGAAAGCATCTCCGAGCAATCTGCACTAGAAGAGGAAGCGGCTCATGTGAACTATTGCATGGGTGGAAGAGAAAGAGGATCTTGTCCAGAGTGTACGGGGGCTCATGCTCAGCTGTGTCTGCCAGGTGTAATCCCTCCACCCATTTTGCACCCACAGGACCTGGGACGCCAAATAGTAATGTTCCATATTGGGTAGGGCCAACCCACCCTTTAATCGAGGCAAATATAGTTTTGCTAATGCTACCCTGCACCTGGTGTCTTTCCAAATAAAGTCCCGTATGATACCCTCCAATGACCGGAAAAATGAACCCGGCAAATAGATCGAGAAGTTAGCGAAATAATAAAGCAATCATGGCAACATCACCATTTTAATCAATTCTACCCTGCCTATGACTGAGAGATTGAGTGTTTTCCAGAACTCAATTTGGGCTTTTAACGCTGTGACTGCTCTGGATACATTGCCATCAAGAAGATCTTGATCAGTGTGATAAATTCGTACACCTAAATACCTGAATGCCGCCGGTTGCCATGTCACCAGTGACCCATCTACCTCTAAGGGGGAAGCATCCATCCCGGGGGTAAAGGGGAACAAACAGGATTTACCCCAGTTCACTCCCAGACCAGAAAGTGAAGCAAATAATTTTAGCGTATCCAGGGTAACCTCTGGGACTGCCCTCAGATCTTTAACATAAATCAGGATATC
Source organism: Calotriton arnoldi (assembly GCA_963921515.1). Lineage (NCBI taxonomy): Eukaryota > Metazoa > Chordata > Amphibia > Caudata > Salamandridae > Calotriton > Calotriton arnoldi. The sequence goes on along the minus strand of CAWUFW010004902.1, from coordinate 908,956 downwards.
ATCTACATACAACGAGACTACATGCAGACCGTCCCCAAGGGGTATCCCCCAGTCAGGTGCTGACTGTCGCAGTGCTATTGCCAGTGGCTCTATAGCCAATGAGAAGATTAGTGGGGAAAGTGTGCACCCCTGTCTAGTCCCCCTTTCTATCAAAATGGGTTTAGAAAACAACGTGCCCATGCGTACCCTGACTGCGGGTGATCCATATAATAGCTTTATTAAGCCCAGCATGTACGGTCCAAAACCAAAGCGCCGATGGACCTCAAACATGTATGGCCACTCGACTGTATCGAACGCTTTCTCTAAATCTAGCACAGCACAGACGGCTGCTGGCCAACTTACTGCAGCACAGCGTATCACCCGGAACAGCCTGCAAATGTTGAGAGTTGTACTTCGAGCTGGCACAAAACCGTTCTGGTCATGATGCACCAATTGTGAAATGACGGGTGCCATTCTGCTCGCCAGGACTCCGGCTAATATTTTATAATCCCCATTCAGCAAAGCCAGAGGCCGATAAGCACTCACACATATAGGGTCTCTGCCCGGCTTAGGAAGCATAATCAGGGAGGCATTAGTCATAGCGGCTGGAAGGGAAAGGGCGTCCAACGCCTCCGTATATACCTTGAATAATTGCAGACTTAGAAGCTCAGCGTACGTTTTATAAAATTCGTGAGGGAAACCATCCGGCCTTACCAGACGGCAAAGCCCGCATTCTACCTCTAATCTCTTCTACCGTATGGGGGGCATCCAATTCACTACGCTGCTCTTGTGTTAGAACTGGAAGGTAAAGGCCATCCATAAACTCCTGTATCGCGGCCTCAGGGACGTTCAGAGTGGACTTATATAGTTTTGTAAAATGTGTAGTCATCTCTCTATGTATTTCATGCTGTGTATATATTAACCCCCCTTCCTGGGACCGGAGAGCGGTGATGGGACCCGACGTGTGTTCCTGCTTGACCAACCAAGCAAGGAGGGGTCCGGAACGATCCGCCTTAGCGTGCGCAGACGCTGAGGGCGCTGCAAAATGTAGGCATCGCTGCCGCTCTAATAATTCAACATGCTTCTTGCGGGCTTCTAACAAGGGGGCAGTATCTATCTCGATTGTAACCACTAGAGATTCCAATGTTTCCAGCTCTCTTTCTACCCCAAGCAGATCTGACTCTATCTGCCCTCGCAATCCACATCCCAACCCCAGACATTTCCCCAGCAACGCAACCTTCATGGCCGCCCACTCCAACATGGAAGACGAGGCTGTCCCAGAATTAAGTGTGAAGTGCTCCTCTATAGCTTCCCCTATTGACTCCCGGAAGACTTGGTCTTCGAGCATCGCCGGTTGGAGCCACCACGTTGGGATTCTAGGAATCCAGTGGTCCCAGGCGATTGTGATGTAATGTGGATTGTGATCAGAATGAGTGTGACCCCAGTATTCAGCACCTGTTACATAGGGAAGAAACGATGGGGAACCAAAAAATCGGTCCAGTCGTACATGTAAATTGTGAGGAGCTGAAAAAAAGGAATATACTTTCACCCCAGGGTTGCAGTGTCTCCAGATATCAACCAAATCCCATCCATCCGCCCACCCATTAAGAACCGTGGAATTGGCCGTAGAAGTCGCACTTCTGAGTGGGGGGAAGGATCTATCCATACCCGTATCCAATACACTATTAAAGTCCCCTCCGATTACCCATGGAACCTCACACCACTTCTTTAACTCTCGAGACAACAAGCTAAGAAACGGGCCCTGGTCTGTATTCGGAGCGTACACGTTTCCTATCAGAATGTGACGTCCATCTAGTCTACCCTTCAGGAATACATATCTGCTGTCTGTATCAGTAAGGACCTCCTCTACTGCAAAGGGCGTACCCGGACGAATCCAGATAAGGGCCCCCCGTGCATATAAAGAATAATCTGTGGCAATTACTTTACCCCTCCATTTACGTTGCAATCTAACTGTTTCCACAGCATTTAAATGAGTTTCCTGTAACAGTGCTATACGCACATTGTGCCTTTTAAGGTAAGCTTCTTAGCGATGTGTTAGGTAAAAAATCTAGGGTGCCACGACTGGTGCCAATAGCAAAGGATATGAATCGAAACATGTATACCATTATCTCTTGCATTCCCTAAGATAATTCCAGAGCTTAATAGGAAAGGGAATAAACCAACAGGGTAAGGGAACAACATTATAGGAGCAAGCCCCTGAACCATAAGGAGTTGCCCAAACTCAACAAACAGCAAAAACAGGCCGCGTGTCCTACTGGTTCCCAATATTTGGGAGAAGTGGGGGGATGCGTAACCTCACAGGGTTTGCCACATAGACTCCCCAGGTGTCTACCAATCATGTGTATGTAATAACTACCACAAAGAATACCCCATAGGGCCAGAGTGCAGATCCCAATGTGTGGTCGTACAAGCAGATAGCACAGATCAACTAGTATTACAGAGGCATCATAACAACAAGGCAATACATGAATCGAATCGTAATGTCATCTCTATTTACAGTCTATGTCATACGATACCATCCGCTGTCTGTGGCGTGATTACTGGCATTCTTAGTGAGACTGAGTCCGATAGGTCTGCCGCTGACGAACCCCCATCATCCGAGGAGTGCAATGAGGTGTCAGCTTTGTCATCCAGTTCCGCTTTGTCTGCCGCCAACTGCTCCGCGATTCGGACCGCGTCCTGCCGCTCCCGACGAATCTGATCCGGGCTAGGTGCTGATGATGAGCCCGGGAGCCGCTTCCTAGGCCGGCGCCGCCGAAGCTTTTCCCCTCCCACAGCACCTACAGTCCAAGTACCTGATGCGCCTGTGGGCCGAGGGCCTGAGTACTGGCCCAAAGTCTCCAGACAGTCCCAGGCATCTTGGGGCATGTCGTAGAACCAAGTTTATCCATCAGGAACCAAATTGAAGTCACGCAGGGTACAGCAACAAGTACGATATGTTCAGCTGACGGAGCTTTTGTTTCACTGGCAAAAAGGAGCCTCGCTGCCTCTGGACCGTCATCGTGTAGTCAGGAAAGAAGAGGACTTTAGTATTTTCAAACTTAACCTCGTCTAACTTCCTTGTTTCCCTCAGAATCACATCCCGGTCTTTAAAGTGCAGCAACTTAAAGATGAGAGGGCGCGCTCTGGCACATGGGGCTGGTTTTCTTCCCAGGACGCGGTGTGCTCTTTCAATAGTAAAGAATGGGGAGAATACGGTAGATGGTAGTAGGGTCTTGAGCCACTGTTCCATGAAGACGACCGCATCTAGGCCTTCTGCCCCCTCCGGTAGCCCAATTAAGAGTATGTTGTTTCTTCTGGAGCGGCCCTCCGCGTCCTCCACTCGCTCTTCAAGGTATCTAATTCGGGCTTCATGTGCTTTTTGTTGCTTCTCTTGGAATTCCGTAGCAGGCTTCAGCTCAGCTATCTCCTGCCCCACTGCAGTTACCCGATCTTTCAATTTCCCATGGTCAGCATGAAGCAACGTAAGGTCCAATGCCACTTTGTCCAGTTTCGCTTCCATCGATTCCCTCGACTGTTCAATTGCGTTCAGGATAGCATTGAATCTATCATCTGAGGGCCTCAGTGTCTCTGATGATTGCATTTGATCCACTTCATGCAGGCCAGTGGCCTGCGAGGAAGCTCTCAAACCACCACCTCTAGTATGCCCCATCAACGCACCCAACCGCTTGCTGCAAGAGACCTGGCGTGATTACCAGAGTAGGCTAGTGCGCTAGATTCTTCAATACTGTAGGTTAGGGCACACTCTCCAGCTGCGCCCGTTGCGATCCTTATTCCGTGAACCCTATCTTGACTTAAACACTGCTCCCTCATTGCCCAGGAAACTACATGCGTGGGTTCACTACCATGGGTCTTGCCATGTTTCAATAGCCCTGGACCACTATTTAGGCAGCTCCCCGCTTTGTGTTCAGCCCACCAAGCAGCTGTTAGTGGCTTTGCCGGTCGTAGGCCTCCCCACACCACTCAGGGCCCCTCAGCAGACCATCACAGCGCTCACCAGTTCTCTCGCCGCTGTTACTGCCATACTCAGCTAAACCCAGCTGTTTCCAGTCACCAGACAGGCCCATGCGCACTCATCGCTCAATTGCTGTCAGGTTTGCCCAGGAGACCACGTAGCAGGCGGCCTCCAGTCTTCCTCCGCCCGCTTGGTGTCACCGCTGACTGCCTGCGAGGTCCTCCACTCAGCTTCAGAGGCCTTGCAGATCCTGCCACTTGTGCCCGCTCGCAGCCGCAGTCCGCTGCTCAGCTGATGCCTCAATCGCCGCTCCCAGCACTTGAACCGGCAAGGCGCCTCCCAGCAGTTGGGGCTGTCGCCGGGCACGCCGCAACCAATGTCTCCTACCGCCTCAAGTTTCACGGCGTATCGATCTACGCCTCAGGCGTTCATCGTCTCCATTCTCCAACCCCGCATCCACAATCTTTCCCGTCCGAAGCCGCCCGCGAAACGTGACGCAGGTCCAGAGCAGGCCGCTATCCTCCGGCCTCGATGCTTTACTCCGCTGCTGCAGCGCCGCCCAGGCGTTAATTCAACGTGGATGTTGCTTCTGCTGACTCCTGAGGCTTCACCAATCTTGCGGTCAGTGGTCCGTGGCAGAAAAATTGCAGCGTACTATATAAGTTTAACGGATTAAGGGGGTAAATGACGGAGCGAGATTAAAACTCGTCCACCATGTTTCCCCTGCAGGCCACACCCCCGTTCTTGGACATCTCTTAATGAGAAGTCTTAGCTTACTTCCTGATTTGCTGTAATTTGCGCTGAGAATATTTTCCAGCTTATTACTCTGAAGCTTCATGCTTATTCTTGATTCTCTCATCAGTACCCTTCATGGGAATTTGAACTGACACCTTTAATCTTTCTTAAATTAATTCAGATTTATTTAGAATAGGGAAATTATTGTACTGATGCCTTGGTGATCTGTTATATTGATTTTCCTTGTTATTAAATAATTGACTGATTGAAATATTAACTTTTGATATTGAGAGTTAGAAAATAATGCTTTAAAAAATAATGAGGAACTAAAAGATTTGGAAATAAAACCCTTTAAATCAACTTAACTCTTTTCATTGACTGAACTAAAAGAAATGGTAATTGATAAAGTTTTATATCGAGTTCAGCTCCTTACATCTCTGTCAACATCAAAGATCCATTGACCTGTACACTGGGTTTATGACTGATGAGTGACAGAGGACACCCCTGATCCTGCATTTGTTTAAGTGCAGTAACAATTTATGAGGTTTTCAGTGTTAAAAGAGTGTATTGCACCCATTGTAGGAAAAACATGCTAAGGGCGACTTGTTAAATGTTTTGTGGACAAGTGCATAATATTAAAATAAGACAAATGCACATAGCATTTGAAACTTTAGCTTTAATTTCCAAATATTTGTACTTAGAAATTAGCCCCCTTTCACTCCTGGCTTTCTTGCTGCAACAGCAAAAATCAAAGGGTCACTCAGAAGATTTTCACCTTTCCATTGATTAAAATTTAATAACTTTCTCTTACTTCTCTTCTCCTGCCTTATCACTCTTCTCCTCATCATATGTGTGAACTTCTCTGGCTAGACAATTACCTGAGACCTGGCTGAGTAAGAAGAAAGGGACGAGGTGGGATACAGGAGGTGAACAGACATAAAGAAAACAGAATAGCAAGAAACAAGAGGTCATATGTTCAAAGCATTTTTGAGGTGCAAACAGCCCAATTGACAGAATGCTTTGTTTTATGTAGAAACACCAAACTATGATTCTACAAGATCACAATTTGGGTTTGCGAATCACCCTAAATACGCCCCGTGCAATACCAAATCATAGTGGCAGGCATTAATGTTTTGCGACTGAAATCCGGTCGCAAAACATTAATATTTTATGGCACCTCAAAGGAGGTGGTAACCTTTGTGAACCTTGACAAAAACACTTTTTATTCCTACTCTTAGAAAAATGAAAATTAAAGTTACACTTTTCTTTTCATTTTTTAATGATCTTGTTTTCCATCAAGGAAAACGGGTTGCATTAAAAAAAAAAATATTGCTTCATTTAAAAGCAGTCACAGACATGGTGGTCTGCTGACCTCAGCAGGCTACCATCCCTGTGATGGCTGTCATTTCAAATGTGTCGCAAATTGCAAACTACCTCATTAATATTCATAAAGTAGGTCGAATTTTCCACTCACTAAGAAGTGCTAATTAAAAAATTTACAGTTTCATACATTAAGAACAGTGATTTTTAAATGGTGATTTGGAAAAAAAATTGCTATCTGGAAATCTCTATTCTTAATATTTGTACATCTGGGCCAAGAAGTAGAGAGAGAAAGGGGTTGAAAGAGAGATGATGTAGAAATATGTGCGAGTTTGGGAGAGAGTACAATAAATAGAGAAATGTGATGTAGCTAAAGAGAGGTAGGAAGAGGAAGATGCATTTAGAGAAGGAGAGGTAGAGAAATAGGGAAGGTTTCACAGTGCAGAGCATAGACAGAGATGGAGAAGGAAATGTAAAGAGAGGCAGTGGAGTAGAGTACAGCAAGGGATGAGGTAAAGAGAGAAGTAATGTAGAAAAAAAAGGTGACATATAAAGAGATAAAAGCAGTAAGAGGTGGGCAGACAAAAGGAAAAACAAAGAGATGCAAGGGAGAGGGTGAGAAAAATTCAAAGAGGTATAGAAACACAGGTCTGGTAAAGAGAGTAGTAGGGAAGAGAAAAAGGTAGAGGAGGAGTGAAGGGAAGAAAGAGATGTAGTGTAGAGCAAACAGAGGCAGTTGAAGGACATACCTGAAATGGATGCGAGAGGTAAGATTTATACATATGTAAAGGATTGTAAGAGGAAGGGATAATGAGAAAGATATAGACAAAGAAAAAGGTTGAGAGAGATAGTTGAGGTGAAGGGTGTGAGTTGAACTGGGAAAGGAGGTCCAGATAGAGGTATGTCTTTGTGTGAGAGACAATGAGTAAGAGAGTAGTTGATGATAGAGAAAAAAGTGGTAGAGGTAGAAAACTAAAGGTAGCCAAGCAGTAAGATATGTAAAGAGGTGAAGGAGAGGGAACAGAGGTGGAACAGGAGAAAGGGGAGAGAGATGGAGCGATGAAGTAGTGAACTAATGGTGAAACAAATTGAAAGGTTACTTAGTGAGAGAGAAAGAGGCGGTAGAAATAGGTGAGGTAATGAGGGTGATGTGAGATAAAGAGAGAAATGAAGATGGAAACTGAGGTGAGGGGAATGTGGTAGGTTAGAGAACGGGCTCAGAAATGGAGAGTGGTAATAGCAAATAAATAGAGAGATAGAGCGATGAGGCAAAGATAGAAATGAGGTTGCTTGAGAGTGACGGAAATGGAGGCGAGATACAGAGAGGTGAAATTTAAAAATGGCAGAGTGATGCAGAGAGAGGGATGAGGTGGAGAGATCTGAGGTAGGCAGAGAGGATAAATAGTGATAGAGATGTAGGCACAGAGCATGATAGAAAGAGAGGCAAGGTCATGAGAGAGAGAGGTAAAGGGAGGTGAAGTTGACTGAGGTATATTGATTAAGAGGGGAAGTATGTAAGGGAGAAGTAGAGAGCGCTGAGACAGAGAGAGAGGATGAGGATACATAGAGAAGTATATCTAGATAGAGAGGTTATGACAGAGATTTAAGGTAGAAGAGGTGAGATGAAATGAAGAGAAAGAAATGACACAGAAAAATTACTTTTCAATTTAATTACCACCAATTGCCTGAGAGTGTGAGGGTTAATGCTGGACAGCCTGAGAATGCATATTAAGTGGCAGATTTACAATGTTTTAGTACAACACAGCAATCAAAGTTGAGGAGAGAAAGCAACACAGAGACATATTTATTAAAAAATGGATTGGTGCTGCTCACTACCAGTGTGCGAGTACACAAATAGGCTGCCTAGCATCACACACAACCTTTTCACCATGGTGCAGAGTTGTGTATACATTCTCTCCTCCATAGGATTTGTACTGGGAGGCAAACTCTACCATTACGAAATCCTATGCCAATACGATTCTTAAACATTCCACACATTGTATGTGTGCTGTACAGTGCAGATACATGCAATTTGTGGAATGTTTGAAGAAATGAAACCATGTAGTACACTACTAAAGCCCCCAGGACCTCAGGGAAGTCACTTTGAGACTGACAGGGTGTCAGGCAGAGCCAACAGCAGGTCCAGTCCTGGTCCAGTTGTCCTTGGTCAGCTGGGCACTTCTAGGAAAAGGCCTCTTGTAGCTTGTTGTATCTCTGTAGCTTGAACAGGTGATCAGCTGTATGACTCTTGGGAGTCCACTTCTTTGTCCTGGGTACAAGAGGTCCAGTCTCTCAGGCTTTTCTCAGATTAAAGGAGCAGATACAGTCCTCTTCTTATCTTCTATAGGTCTAGAAAGTGTTCTGAAGTGGGGCCTAGAGGTGCTACTTTTATACAGGCACTAGTTAGTAGGTGGAAAAGACTTGTGGGCATGCCTGAACCATTGGGGTACAAATTCCCGGGGCACACCATACCCACTTTATGTATTTTGGGGGTAAAAGTTACCGGGGCACACCTTACTCACTTTATGAATTTTCAAGATGATCAATATCTTTGGCCACACTAAACCAGGACTGGGGATGTGTGTGGGGAGTTTACTATGGTAATCCTAGTGTCTTCCCACATCTAACACAAAAATACAGTTTGCACCCATTGTACCCACAAGAAACACACAGACAGAAGTCTGGGAGGAGAAAAGCAGAGTCCTTCAGCAACCAGACAGAGGACCACCCAGAACTGCCTTCCCATCTAGTTCTCTCCCCTTTTTTAAGTGTGTCCCAAGTGTTATATGTGAACCCTACAGACTTATCAAGCATGAGTTGATACTCAAGCAGGCTTTGACACTTTAGTGTCAAAAAGGATGCCCACAGCCTTCATCCTTCATATTATCTGCGAGATGAGAGATTCAGGTCAGCCTATTGTTTGCTCCTGGATGGCATTTTACACATATTCAAGGCTAATTACACCTATTCAAGGTTGTTAGAAGCTAGAGAGTTAATTAAAATTACCCTCCAGGAACTCCAGGCAAGGCAACTTTCGAAAAGTTACTTTTCCTTAATATTTTTAATAATTATTAAAAATCCAATTCAATGGTAAAGTTGGATCTTTAAAAACTATTTAAAATAGTTGTTTAATTATTTTTCTAAGGGGTCCCATTCCTGAGATACAGTATTAGTATTTTTATCAGTTCTTTATTTGTCTGTATAGGACAGCTAGGTTTGCCACAGTAGGGCTGGGAGTAATTTTAAATACACCAGAGTAATTGGGGTAATTTCTATAATTCTGTGTTACTCGTGTGACATGAAATTACATTTCTACATGCTCTACTTTTAAATATCATGCACCATGCCTTGTGGGCTACAAGGCATACATAGGAATGCCATATTAATATTTAAAAGGGAGGTTTTTATCTGTCAAAAGGAGTTTATTTTGAAATGTCACCATGCATGTTTTTCACTTTTACAGTCAGGCTACAGTGGTAACCCTGAAGTCTTGTTTGCACTGCCAATATAGTGGATGGCACCATAGGTGCTGCAGTTGACAAGTGGAATTTAACTTCCAGGCCCTGTGTACGTTTTCTAACATATATACGGAATTTACAGGTAAGTTAAGTATATCAATTCGCAGAATGCCAATTCGACCATGCTAAAAGGAGAGCACAGGCACTCTACAACTGGTTAGCAGGGGTAAAGTGCACAGCGTTCTGAAGCCAACAAAAATGTAGGGTCCCCCAAGAGGTGAAATATCTTTAGTGGCCACACACAAATGGTAGATTTCCTACACCCAGGTCACCTCTTTAGTATGGACGACAATAGTATAGTGATAAAGCTCCTGACTCAGTACACAAACCCCTGGTTGCCTGCTCACTGCAGAAGAGTACAGTGTTTGTGATAACGCTCCTCAGTGGTTACCTGTTCGGTATTGTGAAGAATAATCTATTAATCAAAATCTTCATCCTTACATGAGACCCAAAGGCTGTTGCTACCTGCTTACTACAGAAGAGTACAGTGTTCGTGCGAAAGCTCCTCACTGTGTACTTGAGCTCTTCATTACCTATTAGGTATAGAGGAGAATAGTCTTTTGATAAAGCGCCTCACTCTGTACACAAGCCCCAAGCCACTTGTTGCCTGCTGTCTACAGAAAAGTATAGTGTCTGTGGTAAAGTGACTCACTGTGTAATGGAACCCCTTGTTATCTGCTCATCATAGAGGTTTATAGTCTAGTGATAAAGCTCCTCACTCTGAACACAAGCCTCCAAGCTCCTTGTTACCTGTTCGGTACTGAAGAGTGCAGTGTCTGTGATCAAGCTCCTCACTGTGTACTGAAACCCTGGTTATATGTTCAGTATAGAGTAGTATGCTCAAGTGGTAATGCTCCTCACTCAGTATACAAGCGCTGAGTCCCTTGTTACCTGCTCATTACAGAACAGCACAGTCTTTGTGATAAACCTCCTCACTGTGTAAACAATACCCAAACCGCTTGTTACCTGCTCTCTGTGGTAGAGTTCACATTTTGTGATAAAGATCCGCACTGTATACGGTGCCCCAGGTTACATATTCAGTATAGTATAGGGATAAAGCTCCTGATTCTGTACACAGATGCCTGGTTACCTGCTCACTATAGTGTTTATGATAAAGCAGTTCCTCAATGGCTACTCTGTCTACAGAGACTCCAGTGTTTGTAACAGTGGCACCTGTTAATTTTAGCAGGAATACGGGCGGGGGCCCACACATACACACCCACTCACACCCATGCATTCACCCATGTGCACATACACACACACCCATTCACAACACTCACTCACTCAAATACGCATACATACATTCATAGAGACATGCTCGCATGCATGCACCGAACATCAAAACACAACACTTACCTTCACTGCAGCTCTCCGGGAGGGTAGCCTCGGAGGTCCCAGGAGGTTTGGGACCTAAGGTCAGCCAATGAGGGAAAGCAGCAGTGTCTCACTCATCACAGAGTGGGATGGGGTCAGTGAGACTGCTGAGCCCACCCCACTCTGTGGCAAGGTGTCACTAATTGACACTCAGCCCTGGGCACTTCAAGGCTTAAAACTGAAGCGCCGAAGTCTGAGGCAAACAGTAACATTCCCCCTCATTATGAGCAGGAGGGCCTAGAGGGATTTTTACCAGGCTGAGGAGGTCACGCCCACAAGGATGTGAAATTCTCAGCCTGGTAAGTTTCATTTCCGGCAGCCAGAAGCCTGCACATTTAGCGCATGCCTAGCTCCTGGCTGCCTGGCCTGAACAAGAAGAGTGTCTGTCAGGCTGACCTTTGTTCAGTCTGACAGACCCTTCTTGTCGGGAAAAAGGTGAGGGGCGTGGCCCCATAGCCAATACGGACGGGATGTGGCAGGTTTGTAATAAATAAACTGTGTATTGGAGCCCAAAGTTACCTCATTAGTGTAGAGGAGTATAAGCTAGTGATAAAGCTTCTCACTGTGTACACTAGTCCTTTGTTACCTGCTTACTGTAAAGTGATCCCTTAACGCCCAGCTTATCTATTCAATACAGAAGAGTTTACTCTAGTGATGAAGGTCCTCACTCTCTGAACCCCTTCTTACCTGCTCTATGGAAGAGCTCACACTTTCTGATAAAGATCCTCACTGTATTCTGGTGCCCCACGTTTCCTGTTTAGTATATATGACGAAGGGGAGAGGATGTAGCATTACGGCTAGAGCAGTTGAGCTCGAAGCTGGGGAACCGGGTTCGAGTTTCGGCATCGACGCTCAACATCCTGTGATTCTGGGCAAATCACTTAATCTCCCCGTGCCTAACAAAAATGAATGTGTCCGTCTGTAACGCAACTGGTGCTCATGTAAAGCGCTCTGATACCTGATATCTTCGGGTCTAGTTTGCGCTATATAAAACTCTAAAAAACAAAAAAAAAGACAGCAAAGTGATAACGCTCCTGGCTCTGTACACAGAGTCCTAGTTACCTGCTCACTACAGAAAAGCACAGTGTTCATGATGAAGCAGTTCCTCAATGGTTACCTGTTCAATACAGTGGAGAGTAATTTAGTGATAAAACTCCTCACTCTATACTCAAACCCTCAAGGCCCCTTGTTACTTGCTCACTACCGAAGAGTCCAGTGTTTGTAGCTAAGCTCCTCACTGTGTATTGGAGCCCAAAGTTACCTCATTAGTGTAGAGGACATAGGCTAGTCATAAAGCTCCTCACAATGTACACTAGTCCTTTGCTACCTGCTCACTGTACAGTGAGCCCTTAGAGCCCCAGCTTATCTATTCAGTAAGAATGTATGACGTTACTACGCATACATTTACAACACAATATTTTACATCACGTTCGTTACAACGCAAGTCGTTACAACGACTTGTGCTGGAGGGCGCTGGACTTAGGAATAGTATGATTTACTATTCCAACTCCAGTCTACGTACAGTAGGGAAGGTGTTGGAATAGTAAATCATAGTATTTCTTAGGTTAGAGGGCCATCCAGCGCAAGTCGGTGTAACGACTTGCGTTGTGAAAACCGCGTTGTAAAAGCAAAGTTGCGTGGTAAAGGATATCTCCCTTCAGTAAAGAAGAGTTTAGTCTAGTGATGAAGCTCCTCACTCTGTACTTGCCACTTGTTACCTGCTCATTACAGAAGACTACTTAATAATGCTCCTCACTTTGTGCTGCTGCTCCTGGTTACCTGTTCGGTAATGAGGAGTATAGTCTAGTGATAAAGCTCCTCACTCTGTACACAAGCCCTGAGCTACTTGTTACCTGCTCACTACAGAAGAGTACAGTCTTCATGGTAAAGCTGCTCACTATGTCCTGGAGCCCCTGGTCACCTGTTCAGTATAGAGGAGTATAGTCTAGTGATAAGGCTTGTCACTCTGTACGCGGGCCACTTGGTACCTGCTCACTACAGACGTGTGTAGCGTTCATGATAAACCTCAACCATGTGTGCTGGACCCCCTGGCTATCTTCTCTAAAATAAACCTGTGGACCCCTGGTCACCAGCTCAGAATAAAGCAGAACAGTCTAGTGATAAAGCTCCTCACTCTTTACACATGTGGTGCCCCTGTTATCTGCTTGTTGTTACGGAGTGCAGTGTACGTGTTAAAGCTCCTCACCCTGAAGCCGATCCCCTCGTTATCTGTTCACTATGAGGTGTGGGCGTTCAGGCTGCTACCTGCATCGTCCTCTGGAATGCAGGAGGAGGGCTCAGGAAGTATTTCCTAGTCCATGTTGAATGCTTATTTTCCATTCAGGGTTTTAATTTAGCCTCCTTGGTCTTGAAACTAATGTAAGTGGAAAGAAGTGGCTGGTGAAAAACACGTGAGTCACGAAAAACTGTAAAATCTCCACTATACATAGGGGCATATTTACAAGGGGATTGTGCCACAGAATGTCACTTTTTCCGACGCAATGTCCTGCACCATATTTACAAAATGGCGTAACGCCGCTTTGTAAATATGGTACCCTTTCTTGCAGTTTTCTGCGTCAAAGGGGTGTGCAATGGGTGTTGCTGTGGCTGTTCCAAAGCAACACCCATTGTTTTTGGCTCTGCCTCAGATTTACAAGGGTCTGAAAATCTGAGGCAGCGCCAAAAACTAACGCCATGGAAAAATAGGCATTAGATTGGCGCAACGAGGAGAAATACTTTTATTTCTCCTCATTTTTGCTTTTACTATGTGTGCTGCATCCTGCAGCACACATAGAAAGAGCAAAAAATCATTAGTTATTGTTTTTGTGCAGGAAGGTGCCCCTTCCTGCACAAAAACAATGATTATTTGCAGCACACTTAGAAGTAGCAAATCGCCATTATTGATTGCTTAGCTCTGAGCTGCTGACGAAATTTACTACTGTGTGGGTGCATGTCCCTCCTTAAACTCCTCTTAACTCTCCCTAAACCCCTTCTAACTCCTCCCTTATTCCCTTCCATTTAGTAGTAAGTATTTCTCATTTTCCAGCCACTTCCCCCTGCTCTTACCAAATTTACTACTAAAATATATATCTACGTGTGCTGAAATCTCCGCACACATAAGATAGCCGAGGCAAAGGTATAGACCTTTGCATGTAGGTTAGTGAACAGCATTTTCTAGTATATTTACTAACACTATTATAGTACTTCTAAACATACTACAAAATGCAAATACAAATAGATAGAGGGTAGAGGCTATGGCAGTCCGCACCTGACAAATGTAGTTTGTCTAAATATATCGTGATAGTGCAAAGAACCAAGGAGCACTCCCCTCTATGCTCCCCACCTAGGAATAAATTCCTATAATAATTTGAACGCAAAAGGGTTCAGCACTTTCAATAGTTATAACAGTCAATATCCAAAACATTGAGCACACAAGAAGATGTTCCAATCCCAGATGTAGTTTTCTTAACAGGATTGTTCTTTATTGAGTTCATTAAAAATCAAAGGACCATAGCCGACACGTTTCGTCTCACAACGAGACTTCTTCAGGGCTTATTTGAGTCACAGAGAAAGCGTGTTCAGAGACGTTGTGTATTCCAGCAAATTGTCATTATTTTCATGTTGGGAAGACTCTTATATAGTAGGCATTACCACGATTGCGGCTCGATGACCTGCTGCGCGTATGCTCGTCAGTTTCAAGTGTGTAACTTGGTCCTTTGATTTTTAATGAACTCAATAAAGAACAATCCTTTTAAGAAAACTACATCTGGGATTGGAACATCTTCTTGTGTGCTCAATGTTTTGGATATTGACTGTTATAACTATTGAAAGTGCTGAACCCTTTTGCGTTCATACTACAAAATGCAGTTAGTAATTTGGTCCCAAGACTCTGACTCACAGATACCCTGAAACCGTTCCCAGGATGCTTGTTTCCAGTCCAGTGAGGACCTGCCTGGTGGTTCAGGCTGGACTGCTACCATAGGGAGCAGGGTCAAGACTGATTTGCATATGGCTGGGTCCAAACTGAGGTGGCGTGGTGGGCAAAAAAATCGATGGATTAAACCCAGATCAGTTCCTGGGGGTGGATGTTTGATTTTTTCAGCATTCCATCCATCATTTGTTCTTTTTGCATTTGTTGGGAAGGGAATGCCCAGACGTGGATCCCGTGCTCACTGTGCACTGGATCAAGCTAGCCTGGCTGATATGGGGTGATACCCCGAAACCGGTCCCAGGATGCTTGTTTCTGGTCTAGGGAAGACCTGGTCTGGCAGTTCTGGCTGAACTGCTGCCATGGGGAGCAGGGTCAAGACTGATATGCATATGCCTGGGTCCAAACTGGGGTGGCGTGGTGAGCAAGAAAACTATGGATTAAACTTAGATCTGTGACTGGGGGTAAATGTTTGATTTGTTCAGCATTCCGTCCATCATTTATTCTTTCTGAATTTGTGGCCCTGCAGCAATGATTGTGCCTCACCCTTAGGTAGCCCTTTAAACAGTTCCCAAGACTGGTATTGCAGTCTGAATGTGCAGTTTTAGACTGCCATATTGACTTGGCAAGATAAACCTCTTGACAGGCCCAAACCTCGTCTTTTAATACACCTAAGTCATCCCTAGGGTAGGCACTACACAGTCCAGAGGGCAGGGTGCAGTGAGTTTAAAAAGTTGGACATGTAATTTTAAGTTTTACATGTCCTGGTAGAGAAAAACTCCTAAAGTTGTTTTTCACTACTGAGAGGCTTACCTCTCCCATAGGATATAATTGAGTTACCTTGTTACATTTAATATGTGCTAACTTTAAATTAGGAGCAAGTAGTAATGTCAAGTTTGGTGCCTAAAGAATTGCAATTTAAAACCCTCTTTAACTGTAAAGTCAGATTTTATGTCATAATTCTGAAAATGCCACTTTTACAAAGTTGCCATTTTCTTGTCCTAACCATTTGGTACCTGCAGCTTGAATCCTGGGTCACATGAGTAGGTGTCGCTGGCAGTTGGTCTTTGTGTATTGCTCCGAGAAATTGAGACATAGGGGGAATAGGTGTTGGCAGAATGGGCCATTTCTGACTTGACAGGGGGCAGAGCTGTCAACTATGACATTTGCACATCACAAACCTCTGCCTGAGCACACTTACAAGGTGTTTGACTCTTGTATTTTGTGACCCAAGATAAGCTGGGGCCAGGGCAGGGAGGCAGGAAATTCCAGGCACCTTTGCGGGTGGAAGCCCCTAGAAATTTCTCCTACTTCAGAGTGGGCACCAGCAATGAATATTGGACCCTCATACCCAACTCTTCAGAACACCTCTGGACCTGTGGAAGACTCAGATGGACTGCTGTGCAGATCTGCGCAAAGGGCTGCTACTCTGCTGCCCTGCTGCCTGAGTGAGAAGGACTGGGCCAGGATCTTGAACCCAGGATCACCAGAGTGACTCCAAGAGCTTGTTGGCAGGCCTCCGGGTCACAGCCTCAAGGACAGAAAAGGCTCCAACCACCTTGAACCCTGAACCTGAACTTTGCCTGCTGTGGGTCTTGCCCCACAAGTGATGCCACCCCAGTCCTAGATACTTGAAAGTGGGCCTGAAGATGCAGCATGGTACATCGAAACCGCTGCTGCGCAATGCATCTCGATGAAGGACCTCGAATTACAGCCTATCAGAACTGTTCGATGCATTACCTCGGATCTCAACACTGCAGCAAATCCAAACCATCATTGTGTCACGCATCACGATGCAGGACCTCGCATCGCAGACCCACAGCTCACTGGAACCGCTGCTCCGCAATTCATTCTTTGCACAGGACTTCGCCACACTCCGCAACCTGGATTTTAGGAACTCTGTTCAGCGGGCCTAACTTGGTCTCTGTACCCGGCCCACGCTCCATCGCCGTAAACATGAACTTGTGACTTTGTCCCAATCTGGCGCAAACAGATAACCACAGTTGGAACTTTGTGCTTTTAAGCATTGTTTTCTGTTAAATCTTTACGCTTGCATATCTCCTGTTCTACTAATTGGATTTTTGTCGTTTTGATCTCAAATAATTGATCAAATTTCACTCTATTTTTCAAAAGAGGTGTGAGATTTTTATTGTGTTGTGTTTTCACTTTATTACTGTTTGAAGTGCTGCATAAATACTTTCACATTGCCTCTAAGTTAAGCCTGCCTGCTTTGTACGAAGCTACCAGAAGGATAAGCGCAGGTTAATTTGAGGTTTGCTTGTGTATCACCCTAAAAGAAATTGTGGTTGCTGCTTGAGTAGGATTTCACCCCCCTCAGGCAGTAACCCAATGTCCTATACTTATGAAATACAGAAATACAATGGTTTGTTCAGCAACCAGCTGGCATTGACTAAGCTGCCTTCCCATTGCTACTGTAAAACATACTTAATGGATTACACATTTTATAGGCCAATACCATGGCTGAGACTGTATTTTTATTCAATTTTTGGAAGAGAGTAAGACACGTGCACGTGGAAAGCTCGTACACTTACAATAAGCATGCACTTTTCTGTCAATGCAGCTTGGTGCGGCATTGTTATGCTTACTGAAGCATGCCTACGTTAATCATTATTGTCTAGCAAATTGAAACTGGCTTACACAGATATCAGTGCCTGCTTTAACCCTTAATTACCTAATCAGAGAAATCCTAGTTGGGCCACACATCTGGGAACGAAAGAGAGAGAAGAAATGGAATGTTTACCAAAAAGGGGCCGACCCGCTTACCTTCTTCAGGGTCTTCTGCTTCTGCCAGTATGGTCTAATGAAAGTAATTGCTGAAATAATTTAATTTCAATTGCAGCTTAGCCACAGACTGCAAATAAAGTGGAGGCCAATTTAATTTAGAACTTACTGATTATATATAAATTAATTCTCCATTTCCCATTAACAGACCAGCTCTTGGAGTAAATTAAAATGTATTTGCAAGGCACAGAGCTAAGCATGCATCAAATAAGGTCTTCATGCAGGGGAGAATAGCTTAGATGAGCTCAAATAAGCGTATTACCTAAGGACAAGAACCTGTGCATTGGGTTGAAGAATTTCTTTGAATGAAAGGTCCATATATACGTACTCACATATGCCCACACACGCGTGCATGCACAAACATGCTAATGCATGCGTGCGCACGCACAAACACACTGAACAATATAACAATGTTAGAGCTCCCAGGGCATGTGTTTAGGGCTGGCTCACACAGAGCTATTAGACCTCCTAGGCTAGGAGGATAATACCAGGGGTGGGCCTAAGCATCCCATTCATCTGCCGGCACACAGCTGAATGTAGAAACATGCCATTTCACAGGCGCGACTGCAGAGGGTCACACAGAGAATACACAGGCATAAGGAACAGCATACTAATACGTTTTCACAAATATTATACAATCTTTCACCCGTCCAAACAGGTGACACTGGCAAATCAGTTACTCTAAGCAAGAGGACACCTCAATCTAATTCAAGGATGGGAGGCTGTCGTAGTACTGTGGTCGTGGATGCTATGCTATATAATATCATTATGTTATGTCTATATGCTTTGCGCTCACTTCCTGCTAATACTCTTTGCGCTCGCTTCCACCAATACCGGCAGATTATATCTACACTGTTAGTTTAAATTGCACATCTTTCGCACACACCATTGTAACATTTTCTTTTTGTGGTTAGACTCATGTATCTGTTCTGTATCTTATATGTAATCCATGTACTCTGAAGTCCTTATGTAATGTACCTGGTTCTATTGTAAAGTGATCTGACAGCTTCGGGTACAGTACACGCTATATAAAAACGCATAAATAAATAAATAGGAAGCAGTACTGAACTATAAAGGCATGGAATGTGGAAGGCAGCTTTGGCAAGGTAATCATTCTGAATTCAATGTGCTTCTTCATCACTAGCTCATTCATGATATTCAGTGATAGTCATATGTGTTTATAGGTGTGATCAGAGGTTGGGGCTGTTCTCTGCCCCTAATAGGTGCTCCCTCACTATTTTTTAGGGACTAGGTAAGTCGTAGGGCCTCATTGGAGTGGCCGATAATTATGACATCAGAAAAATATCTGACAACGCGTTGTTCGGAATTAGTACGAGGGAATAAGTGTACCTTATTATTCATTTTTGGGGAATAACATGCAGATTTTGGTGCTTCACTTACAAAAATCGTCATCTCCCGGTAAATACCGGGCCTGCTCCCCTTGTTAAAGTCCGATAGGTCAGTCCTGCCGAAATTTAATGAAGGATGCCTGGTAACACAGAAGTGTAATAAATATTAAACCACCCTGCAGTTGCAATCCCATACGGAAAAGGGATTGGAATTTAACTGGCCACTAGTAACCAGACATGTAGAGTTCTCCTTCTTGACACATGACCATCAAACCACAAGGCAACATGACAAAAATACAGATTGTATAGGGATTGGCAGAAAACGTAGCTTAATTATCTGTCCAGGAGTCGGCAAAAAATGGTGGGGGCACATCTACAAGGCCCCGCGATAAAATTATCGCCGCTTTAGCGTCCGTTTTCGGGCGAAAAGCGGCGATAATTTTATCGCCCTATCAGCAAAGACATGCTAGCGCGTGTTTCTATGCCTCTGTGCCCGTTTCCTCAACGCCCAGCTCTGCAACGTTAATGATATGCAAAGTGGGCGTAACTGTCAGAAATAACGTGGAAAATGTCGCTAACCGACATTACTCCAATTATCTATCTGCACGCTAACCTGTGTAGCGAGGATAAAAGTAGCGCTTATCGCAGGTTTCATTACGCCTGCTCTGACTCTTACTAAGCCATTATAGCCTATGGGTGGTGGATTATAAGGTTGAGACCACCCTGCCCTATCTACAAGGATTTGCCTATCGCTGTGCGATTATCGCTGGATTTCCAGCGATATTCGCACATTTTGCCTCTATCGCTGGATATTATATCGCATTGGAGATAGGCGTTGATGATAACGCGCTATCTCTGCGATATTATCCAGCGATAGCCGGCGATAATTATACTCGCGCTAAGTGCGCTGAGCGATAATTATCACGGGGCCTTGTAGATATGCCCCGGTGGTTTTTTGCTCTTAATGGGATCTTTCTTGAAATGCCTAATTCTCTATATTCTCCTGATTAAGTAAACCAGTGCAACATTAGCTGTAACCGACAGATACATACATTGGATTGTGCAGGAACATAAAATATATGTTTTTCCCATGTCTCCCTTTGGCCCGATGGTTGTTTTCAAGAGAAACTAAGGACTACTTTTTTGGGATAACTGGATTTAAAGGGTGGAGATATGAGTGTCAGAGATTACCGCTTCTGGCTTAAAACTCCCGGCTAAATATTGGCCACTGAATTAAAGTCCCGGGAATAGCATGGGGATCCAGGAAAGCCAGGTCCTTCACTGCATGGATATTTCTGATTTTGAGGACTTTACCACAGACATTACCCACTTGCTCTGAACAGGTGGAATATATCTTCTGATAAGCATGTCGTTTTAACAGTGTGGGAATGCACCAGGTAAAACTGGGCCCAATATTTGTACACCTGGTAATATCAGTTAGGGAATAGCAGGCGACTTAGAATCGGCCAGGCGCTGTCCCTCCTGGCACTACCTCTACATTTGATTCAAAATGAGGGACTAAGTGCTAAGGCCTACATGCCATCCAGATGAAGTTGGTGAGGATAGATGGGCAATATATGTAGGTGTGTGCTTGTGTCGATCAATTATGGCTACACTTTGTAGATCCACCAATAGAAATATTTTGGCAAAGTTGTCCTGCTAAAAGATGCAGAGGTAAGGGTCCACTAATTCATGTTTTGCTGCTCAGAGCGGGTAAAAATGTGTGGCATTACCACATTATCCCCATTCTGATCTTCAGAAGTTTAAATAAAAAAGTAACAATCCATATGGGAAAAACCAAACCCAGCGCTGTTGGAATTTACCTGGTCACTCTTACCTCTCGGCTGTGCCATGGACATCAGAGTGAGGACCTCGGTACCTTAGTATTTTCCCCTTTCAGTGTGGATGAGAGTAGGGCCAGTTTGATATTGGGTGTTGCCAGGATTCATACTCACTTTCCTAGCATCCAATATGACGTCAGTGGGTAGAAAGGATTGGCATTGCATGCCCTTGTGGCTATCAATAAAGTAAAATTCACGGAGCTACCCAGAGGTGGGAAAGAATGTTTGCTTCATGCAGCCTGGCCCAGTCTGGATGTGAAATATATCAGGTTGTGTATGTATTATGCATTCCACGTGTCAGGTGGGCCGTGCCCCTGAAACCCAGGTGTCCAATCACACCCAGACGCACGCGTATAACCACCCACACCCACGGCACATTTTTTCCAGGCCTTGAAATGCTAACACTGTCAGAAACTCTTCTAATTCTTTCATCACCGGTCCCAAGTTATTCTGAGGGCATCTGATAATTGGCTATAACTTTCTAGAAACCTGAGGATAAGATTACAGCCTTGATTTTTTTAGTTGTGTTTTGTGACTATTAATACTGTGATTTCCTCTTTTATAAACTGTTTTCACCCACCTCAAGTGGTTTATCTCCCATAACCTTGAACTAGTGCCTAGACACCCATCTTTGGATGATGGTTTGCGCATTATAAATGATTAAATAATTAAATAAATAAATATAGAGTGAAGGGGGGACAGCCATTTCTGTTTCACTAGAAAAGCATCTTTCATTATTCAGTGGTTATTGACACATCACTCTTTCATTGATTCGAGGCGGTTCATTAGAAAATACAGGCTCAGTGTCATGGACAGCACCACGTGCACCATCACTGGCCATACACAGTGAAGGTTGGGGCCACCAAGTACAGAAATGACCCTGTCTATGAAAGATGTGAAGTGTTTGTGGCTGTGCAGGAGAAAGGCCGCAGTGAAAAATGCAATGTTGGTCTCAAACCTCTGCTCAATCTTTCACCACAGGCAGACTCTTCGGCCTGCATCCACGAAACTCCCTTTGCCACTTCCCAAAGGACTCTTTTGAAGCATCCCCCAACTATGCCAGTAAGTGTGCCTCACAAGAACTGATTTGCCTTGTTCTAATATGGCGTGGGCACTCGCACAGAGGTGTGGTCTCATTTGTGTGGTACCATGCTTCCTTCCAATGATGGAGAATCCCCATGCTACACCGCAGACATGAAATACACAATATTATAGACGGGGGAGGGAGGGGCTGCATGAGCATCTGTAACTTTTTCATTTGCGCAGAAAGGTGAAATAGGTGCAAAAAAGCATGAGGAAAAGTCAGCTGCCCCTCCTTACCCTGCAGCACTTTGGTACTCTGGCCCAGATGTTTTTATTGCTTTTAGCATTGACACAGTATGAGTGCAAAACGAAACAGCTAACCCATTACATTAGTAATCAAGATAACAAGTAAAGACCAGACACATTAGGGAACTCACAATATCCCAAATACAATGATTCTCTGGGTTTTTATTGGTCCCTAAGACACAAAAAATGGACCCCAGAAGCTGAAGCCAAACACGGGATAGTGGACCGGCATTCACATTTATAGAGGTTAGGCTGCTCAAACACGAAACGGGGATTTTGTCAAGAGGCCAATGTTTTCACACGTCTTAAGGCCAATCTCTCCCACGGACCAAGTTACCGATTTCTACACATACACCCTCTTTACCTTCCCCAGGCCGACCGCATCCAGCACCAAAACAAGGATGGGGCAATCAGCTGAGAATATCCTCTCTTAAGCATTGCCAACCCTGATATTAAAATTCGCAGAACATCCCCTACATACCCTATCAAAACCCTTTCATGTTACACGCCTTGTGCTTTGCCACCTGCAGGTCCCCTCCTTCAAAATGTATTTGTGGTTCCAGTTGGGCAGCCTCCTGGTCCTCTTCAGCCACCTGCGTACCTACTTTTTATCAGTGACTATGCTAAAGGCTTGCTTCCTCAGACTGAAACACCACATTAACTGACAACCCCCTCCTAACACCATGAACCCCGGCAACAAGCACATCATCCTGGCACCTACCCAAATGATTTCCTGCTACAGAATGTCTTTAACTTCATTGGTTACTCACTAGATCCTCTTTCTTCACTATTCTACGGGCTCACCAGCCACGGCCCATGCAGGTAACAGCGGTGGGGCGGTGGGGCCGTGTAAGGGGGGATTTTGAGGGACGATGCAGAGGGAAAATTTATTATTTATTTAATTGTCCCTCTGCATCGCCCCTCGAAATCCCCCCTTACACGGCCCACCTCCCCACCACTGTTACCTGCACGGACCGCGGCTGGGGCTCACCCAATCCGGCGGGGTCCTTTTGTTATGTTTGTGGCATTGCAGAATGGTTTGGTAGAAATGCTATCAGTGTTTAAGTCACCTATAGATTTTGTTGTGGAATGGATAGTACACAAGGCTTCATAGCTGTAGTGTTGGAGGGTTGATGCATCTTCTACTGTACATAGCCTCATGTCCTATTGACAATGGGAATCTTCTTTGGTCAAAAGTGAAATGCCATGTATCTGTGGTCATGTACTTCTATGGATTAAGGTCTAAGCATTATCATGAAAGATGCTCCCAATCTGTTTTGAAGCAATGTTTGCATCTCTCAGTTTCTAATTAAATAAAAATGGAAACCCAGAATCATCATGCCTTGCATATCCTGAACATTTTGGGAGTTCAGCCGAGTTATATTCTATCTGTTGGACAGCACATCTGAAACAGCTTCCTGGTCTACAAACATGACGGATCTCCTGTCTGCCATTTTACAAGGGCATTAGGATATAATACAATTGTAATGAAGGGGGTCGGATATCCATTACATTTGTGATGGAACACCCTTCAGCCACACTCTAAACCAGGCTTAAAGTCTATGAGGCTACAATAGTCATCAAATCTAACTATGCTGAGGGAGCGTATACATTCTTCAGTCCAAGACAAGTATCTAAACATCGTCCAGTCATCTTGATCCATAGAAGGTATAAAAATGACATGGGATAAAGGTCATGACATGAACAAGTAATGACACCTGTCAACTAGTACTGTCACATTATTGGGCAGGTAACTATAACAACTTGCTTTTTATATAATGCTTCATACCACCCTGTGATCCCTTTGAAGACAATGTCAGCAGAGTTATTAAATTGTATTCCTGCTCTCAGATCTACTCATTCCGTCAAAAATAATAGAAAAACCCCTTAAGTAGTGATCAAGTTAATTTGCTGGGTATTTTTTCAGTATGATCAAAATACAATTTTCAAAGTCTTTGGTTCAGTTGAACACATTTTGCACTTGGCTTACCCATGATCATATTCCACTTTTTGTCCCCTACCTTATATTTGGATACTATTTCAGGCCTCACCATTGTGTTTTAGCTCACCAAGAGAGATTCTCACAACTTATGGCAAGATGTTGACAGAATTCTTCTGGTAATATGTTTTATGGTTTCCATTGGCTCTGGAAAAGTTATTCTAGTGCACTCCTTCTGAATCTCTGCAGCGGTTGAAAAAACTCCATGGAATTTATTCATTTTGAACAAATAGGGCCCGATTCACAAAGGTAAAATGAGACGAAAGTCTAACTTTACGACTTTCGGTATTCACAAAGGGCATTTACGAGTAGTAAAGTTAGACTTTTGTCTCAGTTTAACTTAAGTTTTGGTCTTAAGTTTAACTCAGACTAGAATTTTGGTCTCAGTTACACTCAAGACCAAAACTTACGTTAAACTGAGACAAAAAGTCTAACTTTACTACTCGCAAATGCCCTTTGTGAATACCGAAAGTTGTGAAGTTAGACTTTCGTCTCAGTTTACCTTTGTGAATCGGGCCCACAGTGCCTAACCTTTTATAAGGAAACAATTCCTGCCTCTTTTTAGCAAATCATATCTTAGTCTGCACTAGATATATGGCTATTGCTTACAAAACATTTAACATCCCAACGGGTACGACAAGTAGTATCTTCTTGGAACATTCTAGAGAAGAGTGAAAAAGTGTTAAGTTGTTCCAAATTGCAAACAAGTATCTTATACCGTGGTATGTCCATAGCTTCTTGCATTGCTAGATTCTCACGCTGTGAAGTTCTGCATGTGAGATAAATGGTAATGTGGCTGTACCCATAGGCTGTATGTCGAAATATCAAAAGAACATAGTGCTGCCATAATATAGTGTCAAAAATATAGGGGACTAAAAAATCTACAAGGTAAGTGCATATAAGTTAGTATAGATATTCTATTCTAAACTCCATGTCTATCTGCCTATGTATGCAAATGTGGAGCTAAGTAAATATTTTGAATCAGAAATTGTCCTCACAATTGTTTTTACGCTGGAAGCAAACAGATGTGTAACACAATAATTATTGGGGTCTTCAGTGGGGAACCTATGGGATGTCAGTGGTGATGCAGTATGTAATTTCAACAGTGGTGGCATCAGTAATGTTATCAATTATATAATTTGTGATGATGTGCTTGACATCATGCATTATTTCAAGAGTAGAGCATTGGGGAGCTATGGTTGTGTTACGATAGGTATGGCAGGAGAGGACCTATTTAATCTGCAGACCTGCATGTGCATTCCCATACACATCCAAAACGCATTATGTAAATAATGGTTATATATACTTCTATACAGTAGCTCACCTGCTAGAAAGGAGTACCCCTTAGACATAATCCGACACTTGCAATGCTCTAAATACTTCATCAAATACACACCTGTATCATGTTCAGATACACAAGAATACACCTTCTCATAAAATACATTGCATGAAGGCAAGTTATTTTTGTTTTACTATTACCAGGACTACTGGAATTATGCAGCAGGGGATTTTCAAATTATGCTGCAGAATTGACTAACTTTTGTAACAAGAACAGTCAAATTATGTGACAGAATATAGCACAATCTTTGGTAGTATTATAATTCTTTTTGGGATATTAACCACTATTTATACTGCGTGTGCAAGGTTACACTTCATTATTTCTAGTTTAACACCTGAAAAAAGCAATCAACAATTGAAAAGTGACCATTAAGGTTACAAAGGGTCTGGAACCCAGTATGGTATTTGTGATAAATAACTTTTGAACTGTTTGAGCTACAAACAATTTTTTGGTAAAATCTGCAAATTATACAGCAGATGGTGTATCATGTGCAGCAAATCCATAATTAAGTGGAAACTGCTGAGGCTGCAGCACCACATAATTGCAGTGGCCCTGAATATTATGTTACAGTATTGTGTGTCGTTATGTGTATATTCATTTTAGGCTTTTGCTAGAGTTGTACTTTGATATATTGGTTATGAGTGTTCTGTGCTGACCCAAAGCTAAGACTAAGGGGGATATTCTCAAGAACGTGTGATAAACATCGGCAAAATAGGCTAACGCAATTTTCCATATCGGCGTCTATCGCGGGAAAATAACTCTGTGTCAATGTCGTATTCTCAACACGGCGGTAACATGCGATAGTAACCCGATAACGCCTCAAATGTCCGCGATACAACTACTGCGACGGCGATAAAAAAGGAAACCCGAACGTGAAAAAAGTTGCGAAGGGCCCAACCGCGATAGAAAAATCGGCGACAGGCTTGCAATTCCCACGTCAGGCGGGAAAAATCACCATAAAAGCTGCAAATAAAAAAATTTTAAAAACATAACAACTGCGAAGCACAATGGAGGTAGCCGGAGAAAGTACAGAGGACAACCTGAACCCCACAAGCCCCACGGAGGACCAGCCTGAGACCTCGGGGTCAGGGAAGGGCAAGGAGAAGAAGAAGAAGAAGAGGAAGACGCGGTTCAGTCCGCAGGAAAACAGGAGTCTGATAACGGAGGTGGCAGAACACCAACAACAACTGTTCGTCACCTCCACTGTGTCATTGGCAACTAAAAATACAATATGGCAGTCCATCCTGGACAAGGTGAATGCAGTCGGAGTGCTGAGGAGGACAATGGAAGAGCTCAAGAGGCGCTGGAATGATGTGAAGCGCAAAACCAAGCTGAAACTCGCAAACAACCACAAAGCAGCAATGCAGACTGGGGGTGGGAGTCCTGAGCCACAGGAGGAGCTGGATGAGAGGGAGGAAATGGTGTCCACAGTCATCAGTGTGGAAACGGTGGCAGGAGTCGGGGGACCGGACACTGCTCAACATGACCTGACACAACAGCAACAGGGTGAGTAACCACCAGGGACTGGGGGGCTGGGGGGAGATGGGCACAATGGCACACATGCACAATGAAGTATAGCACACTGCACAACCACAATGACTCTGGACCATGTCCCTGATCTCCTTGCCATACTGCAGCACACATAGAAACAGCAAGTAGTCCCCCGTCCACAATGTGCCCAGAGGGGGCCCTCCCCACACATCACCAATCTCACAACAAACCCATGCACATGTGCAGAACCCAGCAAACCTGCAGATCCGTGAGCCCCACTGACAATGCAAGTGACACTGCATGACGATGAGCATGTCTGCAGGCCACTCATCATGACATGTTGCACCCCACGACACCGAGGTGGCTGAGTGTGGTCCACATCCGGAAAGGAGCAGGTCACACACTGACACATCCACGTGCACAAACAACCCCTGACGGCAACAAGACATCTGCGGACAAACCATGCCCAAGAGTCCCAACTCCCACCAAGAGCCCAATTTCCCCAAGTATGCAACATCTCAGCACTGTATAAGCACAGAAGGCAAAGGCACACCACCTGAAAGGGAGAAGGGCCAGCCAAATCAGAGCTGAAGGGGCAACTTACCCACAATGCAGCACACACACATAACATCCAGAGCACCTCAACATTGACAACAATGTGATACAAACTGCAACACTTTCACAACAGAACAGAGGACCCAACTGCTGCCGCTTGTGTCTAGAAAATGGCCATTCGCATTTGGCATAGCAGGAAACTGTGAGATGACAATGGACAAGTACAACCTCACATCCCTGATGGTGTAGAAATGTCAACTGTCCCGCATCAAATAGGCATCTCTTCACAAACAGTCACAATGTACATTGTCTTGCAGTCCGTTAGTAAACACAGTGTCAAACTGCATCTCCCCTTCACATTGCAGAGGGAGAATCAACACCTCCTGCAGAGCAGACACAACAACTCAGCACTGATGACGAAGAGGACTTCCCCAACATCGACACCGACGCCCTCCAGCAGCTCATGGACAGCTTCGGCACCCCACCTCCAGGAGCAGGGCAGCGCAGCTGCATCGAGGAGACCCCACCCCCTGCACAGACCACACAGCAGGAACTAACCACCACCACGGCTGTCTCCCAGGACCCCCACGACCAACACATGGCATTCCAACGCCGTGTGTTTGGGTGCCAGGAGAAGATGGCTGACCAGTTGCGGGTGGGGTGCGAACTCATGTCAGCCAAACTAGATGCCATACGTGGGTGTCTAAGTCCCATCAGGGATGACTTACAGTCCCTAACGGACACCCACTGTCCACTCCATGCTCTCCAACAATCCATGGCTGACATCGCTGGATTCATGACTCTGAGCCAAGAACAACTGCCTAGTCAGAGTGGCTCCAGCGATGTCAGCCGGGAGTTGGGGCACATGTGGAGGATCATGGGGAACATGGAGCGGATGCATGCGGAACGATTGGCTGCCGCGGCTGCACACCAGCGAGATGTAGCTCGGATCTTCCATGCCCTGCAGATCCTCATCATGGCATTGCCGCCACACGGCCTGGCGCGGATGACTGGTGCTGATACTACTCCATCCACATCTCCGCCCCCTGAAGTGTCAGTGCCACACAGTGCGGCAGACTAAACACCACCACCCAAATGTGAGGCACCTGACACATTAGAGGACGAAGATGATGATGAATCTGGCCTGGTGGTAAGATTGAAGTGGTAGCATACATCACTGCCATATGGCCTGTTTCAGCTTTTATTCTGCCCTCTGCATCATGCCCTGGAATAACATCTTCCACTGTCCCCCGTTACACTCAGCGACACTCACCTTGGACCTCGACATGGACTGCCATATTTGGATTGGTTACCAATGACACAGCAATCACACTGCGGACTGAAGTCTTCCTCTTCCGATGAACCTGTCAATCCCCAAAGGACTCTGGCTGGCCCTCCACGGGGCGACAATGTAAAGTGGGGTTTGCATGGCCCTGTACTGCTCCAGCTTCAACACCCCACTGAATACGGATAAAACATTCTAATTCACACTGATGTGTCATGGCCCTGATCAATTAAGCATGAAAGTATTGATGAATGTAGGGACAGTGATTCCACATAAATGGTACTCCCTGGGTTATGCTATCAATGCGCATGTATGGCCGTGACCCAGATAGGCAGTGAGACACACATCGTCATTCAAAACAACTCACACAACAGTTGAATACAAGTGAATGTGCGTATACTTTATTAGCATATGCGTGTCAGTACGGGCAAGATAAGTGCCACAACATGCGGACCAATGCAGCAGTATGTCAGAATGAGGAACGTTGCCATGCACCGCTGTCCACTCCGGGGGAGTGCCTCACCTTTCACAGGTGTGTGTTACCCTGCGTGGTTGTCCGCTCATGTATTCGGGGTCCAGGCGAATGCAGCCATGTCCACTGTTGTCGTGGGATATGTGACCAGAACCCCAAGATGCAACAAGGTGTCGGGACATGTGCAATGGGTTCCAAACTGTTGTGGCTGCAGGTACGTAGTTACACGTCCATGAAAGCGATTGCAGCTTCATAGGCAATCATTTCCAACATGAGGTCGTTGTCGACTTCATCGAACAGGACGGCGAGGCTATCCATTAGCAGGTCCGGACAGATGTTCTGCGTCCACCCCCTGTCACCAATTAGCACTACCGCCCAATAGGGGAGCGGTTCAATGTGGTCACTGCACACGAGGAGTTGTGCAATCTCCCAGGTCCAGCTGCCAGCATGTATGCCAAGTATCAAGGCATCCCATAAACGGGTATCACGGTGACACTCCTGGTTGTGGGCCAACAGGGGGCGCACACACATGTCAAAATCCAGTTCAGCCACCGTCCTGTTGGATAGGCAGACATCCATGGACCACTCGAATATGCACGATCGACAATGCAACACAGGCTGAACGCAGGTGACGTTGGCAAGGCGGAAGCTTAGCCGGTAACTGATCCGCAGCACTGCGAATGGCAGTGCCCCCAGTAAACGCAGCATAAGTGCACGGTACAGTTCCACGTGACAGGGGTTGTGCATGTGTCCGGGATGTTCTGCCATTGCGTTAGTGGCTCTGGTTGAAGCTGCACTGTTCTGACCTGCGCCAGTTCTGTGGATGAAATGCCACAGCTCGGATCAATGAGTTGTTTTAGTGTGCAACGGTTGTACGCCTGGGATGGTGTGAGAGTAAGTGTGAAGGCCATTTCATGCAAGATAACTTCGAGCAAGGACTTCTGTGTGTGGGGTGTGTATACGTTGGTCTTTTGTCGGGCTGTGTGTAGTGTGGGAGTCGTCATCAGCTGCTATGGTATCTGTCAGGGGGTGCCGGGCACATGCAATTCCGAGGTCGGAGGTGCAGAAGTGCTTCCGCCTGATAGATCAGACAAAGGAGCTTTCATCCCTAATGCTGGTTTCTCATCTGCTTGCATTCAGGAAATGTGAAGTGGCTTGTTGGGGGTGGGGTGGGATGTGTGCGACTTTGGGATTCATGTTTGACATGTCTTGCATGTGGCAAATGAGCGGCATCACTGTGTGTTACGTTGCCTCACAGCTGCTCCTCCCTCCCCCTGAGCCTATTTACTTGTGTGCCCTGTGCGGTTGCATCACTTGCACTCCTACGGCACACCATTGTCATGCCTGTCTGCGCATGTCCACAAGCCTGACAACGACACTGTGATGTTGGCCGTTGAAGGTGGGCGGCCACGTGAGTGTAGGCCTGTGGGAAGAATAGGGCGGACACAGATGTAGAGTTCATGCCTGGCTGAACTCGCGCTGCGATTAAGGCTAGGCATTTGGCTCATGCTGCGGCAATACAGATACACACAACACTTGGCATGTATGAGCCAAGACCCCCAGCAGTCTTGCGCTCCTTCATTTCTCCGTTCGTGCGAGCCCGCCCTCCGGGTGCATGCTACATTGCAACATTGTCAATTGCGGGCTGGGTGGCGCCGACACTACAACAGTGACACACTCATTAGTTACTTCCTTGTCCAGGCCAGAACTGAACCACACCCAGAGCCCCGGGCAAATCCTTCACACCCTTACGCTGGCCTGGCGTACGCCGGCCCAGCACACTCCGCTTATGCTTACAGGGGGGGACGACACGGATACATGACCGGGGTCTTCCCCACTGCCTGAGGTAACATGGTTGCGTCCGCTGTCCACAACACTACACACACCAGCAGTATATGTCCACATGGACATGTCTGTGCTCTGCATACTGTAGTCTGTCCAGCACATCACCGCCACACTTGGCATTTTGTACATTCTTATTCATGGGTGACTTGCCTCCTTCGCACATTCTTGGTTCCCACCTCTCCCCGCATTCTGCAATTGTGTGGCTGTGGGGCCATGCCGTTTTGGGAAGGTCAGCTGTCTTGATCTGCGCTGCCTCAGTGGTAGTCCGGGGGGGGTGGTCCTGGGGGTGGTGGCGGTGGGTGTTGTGGCCTTCTTGGGTCTCTGAGCTGCATGGTCAGTAGCTCCATGACATGTGTTGGTCTTCAGATCTGGCTCTGGGCTGGGCTCCCTTTCATGCTGCAGGTTGTCGTCCTGCTTTACACCAGTAAAAGGCAGGTGTTAAATCCCTGCTGCTAACGCGCCTTATTGCCTGTCTTCGGGTCGCATCGCGGATCTAGCTGCTTGTTGAGAATATCGCGAAGTGGTGTTTTCGTGTGTTTTTGCACGGGAACGCCTACTCTGCATATCATTAGCGTTAGTTGTCGCTCTCATCCGTGGCGATGTTTTTTGCGGATGATATCGCTGGGAAACTGGCAATATCGGCAGTTTGCACCAGCTTGAGAATAGGGCGATGAGGCTATCGTCACTTTTGCGGCGCTAAAGTGCCGGTAAGTCAGCGATAAGTCCTTGAGAATATGCCCCTAAGTTGTTAAAATGCAATTGACAACAAAGAAATTAATTTAAGTGTGGCATTAAAGTTACTTACACATCCAACTGGGTTTTACTTGCTTGGCAGCTCCACAACTTTCCCCCCAAAAAGTTCATCCACCTCAGCTCCTTCCTGGAAAGTTTCAGGGTGATCCATTAAGCAGGGGCCAAGAAAAAAGGGATGTCTCATTACGTAAAATCTCACTGCATTTTCCATAGACTTCTTTAGGAAAGGTTTTAGCAAAAACTACTGAATGGAATTACACCAAATGCGGCAGGAAGCTACATCTTGGTTCGCAGATTGTGCTTTTTGTGATTGGGTGTAGATTCGTTCAGTAGTTTTTGAGATAGTAAAGGTAAAAAATAAATACCTATTTTGGCATTTGGACTTACGGAGCGCGAAATCAAAAATGGAGCCCTGTGATTGGTCGAGAGGCCACTTTTTCCTGCGAGTCTCATAAGAGTGAGTGCTCTGATTGGCTAACTGTTGGAATGTTAGAAACGAAATGGCTGCCATCACTGTTTACTGAGAAAAATCGGAGGTGTTGTGGAAATGCAGAAAAAAGCTATATAAAGGAGTAGCAGAAAGGCATGCAGTTCCCCTAGATTTAGAAAGGAGGTCTCTAAGGGATAACTACTGTAAAGATAATAAAAGTATATTGTTTTAAGCAAATTTGTACGATCTCATGGGATTCTCGAGGGATCATGAATAGTAAAAAGGAGTAGATCAGTGGGAATGCATATTGTGGTCCTTGTTTTTGAGAGGAAGTGTATAAGAGATAAGTACTGTGATGATTAGAAGGTTAAATCTTTTTATTTAAAAATGTTACAATCTTGTGAGACTCTGACAGGATTGTGAAAAGTAGGAAGGAGTAGGTGAGGTTTAAATACACTCTGCTATGCACACTTGTTTCTGTATGAAGGAGTCTTACTGTAGATGTTGTTTACCAGACTTTACTATTTATGCTCATGGGTTTGAGAAGAGTTGTGAGTAGAGTTAAGGTGCATCCAAACACCCTACTACAAACACCCATCATCTGAGATAGAGATCTGAAAGGAGAGCCCAGCCCCTCCCCACACCCTACTATGCACACCTATCTGTAGTGGAAGAATGGTGGTCCAGTTCCATGTTGTTTGGTTAAGTAGATTTATTGAGTAAGATGTTAAGTAGAGCCCCACCAGGAGCAGCTTTCCTGCTGCTCAGCCCATCCTCCAACTGCCACTGTCACTCATCCAACATTCCACAGCCACCTCTCACACCAACATTCCACACCACGATCACACTGGCTGAGCAGAAGGTATAACACATCTCCTTTCTTTATACAAATGACAAAGGAGCCCTAGAAAGGATAACATTAAAAACAGTGCATGCAAAGGATGACTTTAAAACTAGTACATGCAACACAATGACATCAGAACAAAAGCATGCAAATAATTGTAGCAAAGTGCCGATGCGAAAGCATGAAGATAATAGATGGAGACATTTCATGCATGTGTACAACAATTGATAAAATAATACATGCAAAGAAAACCATAAAGATAATAAAAGGAATATACACACATCATCTCCCTTTCTAACCAAACCAAGAAAACGCACACACTACCACACCACAAAACACAAACCAAACCCAGATACCAAAACAAGCTGGCTGTGGCCAGGCCAGCAAGAAAGTGGTACAAAGGGTACCGACTGCGAGGCGCGGTAGGGAACCATGCAAACAAGAGCAATTAAAAAAAATGTAGGAAATGTGGAAAATCATTCCACACCAAACAAACGGAATAAACGCTGCTCTCCACCCTTACCCGTAGTAAGGGTGGTATGTGTGGAACATGACTCCACACCAAACATATGGCAAACATATGGCATAAAAATTGCCCTACACCCAAACCCAAAGTTAGGCTGGTAAGTGTGGAAAGACGCTCCACACGGAACATGTAAAAGTGCACAACTCTACACCAATCAAGCAGTAAGAGAAAACAGTAATCACTAGAAAAAAACACGCACTCTTCAAAAAACTGGCTTCCTTTCAGCCCTTCACCCAAACCCAAAGTAAGGGCGGGAAGTGTGGAACAAGGCTCCACACCATACATAAAAAAAACTCTTCAAGCAAACATCAGGGGGCAAACACAACCCTTCACCCTAAACAAAGTGAGGGAGAAACAAGACCTCACACATATCATTTGGCTTCAACCCTGCCCTTCACCCTCACCCCATCGGTAGGGTGGAACAACAAACATAAACTCTGCCTTATACCTTCAACAACAGCAACAAAACCCAAATGAGTAAGAAACGTATACACTGCCCCAGCACAAGCCCCAAAACAGGGCACAGACGCACACTCACTCTGCCAAGACCATATACAAGAAGGTATAGCATAACACCCCATGGCAGCAAAAAAAAAAAAAAAACCCTTGAACACAATAGACGTTCTTAAGGCCCAAACAATGGCACACTAAACACAATGTCAAAAGTACCCACTATTTTGCATCTTATCCCCATACCATATTCAAATTAAAGTAAGGAAGACATTTACACTAACAATGGTTGGAGAAAACACAACTAAAACATCCTGAATGAAGGCAGTACTAAACATTACAAAATCATCATAGAAACATTCACTCTCATGCAGGAGACTGATCCTTCACACCGTTGAGCGATTCCTCACCCGAAGTCTCCCTCTACTCTCAGGTACCTAAAAATGTTACTAAAAGAAACTGCGAACACCGTTGCTGGAGAGGATCGGTGAGACACTTGATGTTCAGAAAGTGCGTTAATAAGGCAGTCTCCTCAACAGACAATACTGCGCAACTCCAGGTATGCAGCACCCCGAAAAAGTTGTGGCAAATTCAAATCACTATCCATGCAGAAAGGCAGCAGTACCACAAAATGGAGTTATCAGAATGGTCGAAAATGATTAAAAGTGCCACAAACCAGACCAAAGATGAGCTGAAAGTCCAAGTTGAATGACGGTGACAAGATGTGGTAGAAGGTGGAGGTCACGCTGGAACTCATCGCGTTGAAATGAGATTCCAAACTGCGCTCCCCTAAGATGGACCGAGCGTGCTGTGGCAAAGCGCGCAACAGAAGAAGTAAACCGCAAGATGGCAGGTCGCAGAACGACGTAGAGCCGCGTGGCTCCAGGCACGTACGTGCTGCAGAGCATCCATCAACAGCTGTAAGCCGCGTAGATACACCGACATCAGAAGGGATCCCCCGAAGGCACAGCAGGACTCCATAAAGCAAGTAAGATCTCGCGCTCTGAGAAAGACATACGCTCATTTTCCAAACCGCACCAACAGCGGTTAAACTGTCACTAGTCCAGGGGCTGCCAGGGACAATAATAAAATCAAAAATAGTCTTACCCCCAAAAGTCCGCACCTGCACACAGAATGTGGGCTTCTCATTTACTTTCAGATAAGACACACGTCAAATAGATTGCCGGCAACGCGACCGTGCTCAAAACGGCCCACACAACGGACCATACTGAAGGGTGTTTTACCAAAGATTTCCATTGCAAAAGCAGTCAAATGCCGCCAACAGTAACAGCCTGTAGTTTCTCACAAGTACCTCGGCTGATCTTCAATATGCCGCACAACATCAGTAATAGAAATTCCATCTTCTCTGTTCAACTCTCTGGGCCGTCTCCCATGAAAAGATCCACAAGGAGTCTAAGTGTGCCTAGTACTCCACCAGAGTTTAAATGAAATGCTGTTGGTGCTGATACCGCTTCCCATAGATTTGAATTCACAGTCATTGCCTGTATGCCCTGGCTGGTAGGCTGTCCGGTAGAATAGGACGCAGGTGTGGCTGTAGGGCATACAATCTTTCTCTGTACTTAAGATTTCTTTACAAATTTTCATCCAGTAGGCTCTTTTGGCTGTAGTTACTTGTAGTTTGTAGTCCTCATGCACGCATAGATTCTTCTTCACTTCCTTAAAATCGACGCCAAAATATGTAGTGGAAGAATGGAGGTCCAGTTCCATGTTGTTTGGTTAAGTAGATTTATTGCGTAAGATTTTAAGTAGAGCCCCACCAGGAGCAGCCTTCCTGCTGCTCAGCCCATCCACCAACTGCCACCCTCACTCATCCAACATTCCACAGCCACCTCTCACACCAACATTCCACACCACAGTCACACTGGCTGAGCAGAAGGTATAACACTATCATTACAAAGAGAGGTCTCAGCAGAGAGGCTAGTCCCTCCACACACCCTTCTACTCACACCCATCATCTGAGAGAGTGGTCTGAAAGGAGAGCCCAGTCCCTCTCCACATCGTACTATGCACACCTGTTATTTGAGAGAGAGGTCTGAACAGAGAGGCCAGTCCTTCTCCACACCCACCATTACTGAGCGAGGTCTCACCAGAGTTCCAGTCCCTCCACGCACACTACTACACACACTCAGCATCTGAGAGAGAGGTCTAAAAGGAGAGGGCAGTCCCTACCCACATCCTACTATGCACACCCATCATCTGAGCGAGAAGCCTGAAAGGAGAGGCCAGTCCCTCCACAGACCCTACTACGCACACCTGTCATCTGAGAGAGAGGTCTGAAAGGAGAGGGCAGTCCCTCTCCACACCCTACTATGCACACCCTTCATTACAGAGAGAGGTCTCAGTGGAGAGTCCTGTCCCTCTACACATCCTACAATGCACACCCATCATCTGAAAGAGAGGTCTGAAAGGAGAGCCCAGTCCCTCCGCACACCCTACTACACACACCTATCATTAGAGAGGTCTCAGCAGAGAGGCCAGTCCCTCCATACACCCTACTATGAACACCCGTCATCTGAAAGAGAGGTGTAAAAGTAGAGGGCAGTCCCTCCCCACATCCTACTAAGCACATCTATTATTACAGAGAGCGGTCTCAGCAGAGAGGCCAGTTCCTCCATATACCTTATTATGCACACTCATCATAACAGAGAGAGGTCTCAGCGGAGAGACCTGTCCCTCCATGCACCCTACTATGCACACCCGTCATCTGAGAGAGAGGTGTAAAAGTAGAGGGCAGTCCCTCTCCACATCCTACTAAGCACACCTATTATTAGAGAGAGAGGTCTCAGCAGAAAGGCCAGTCCCTCCACACACCCTCATATGAACACATGTCATCTGAGAGAGAGGTCTGAAAGGAGAGGCCAGACCCTCTCCACACCCTACTACGCTCACCAATCAGTACAGAGCGAGGTCTCACCAGTGAGGCCAGTCTCTCCCCACACATACTACCCACACCCGCCATCTGAGAGAGAGGTCTGAAAGGAGAGCCCAGTCCCACCCCATGCCCTACTATGCACACTTATTACAAAGAGAGGTCTCAGAGGAGAGGCCAGTCACTACTCACACCTTATTATGCACAGCCGGCATCTGAGAGAGAAGTCTGAAAAGAGAGTCCAGTCCCTCCCCATACCCTACTATGCACTCCTATTATTACAGATACATTTCTCAGCAGAGAGGCCAATCCCTCCACACACCCTACTATGCACACCAGTCATTTGAGAGAAAGGTCTGAAAAGAAAGCCAAGTACCTCCCCAAAGCCTACTATGAACACCCACCATCTGAGAGAGAGGTCTGAAAGGAGAGGCCTGTTCCTTCCCACACCCTACTATGCACATCCATTATTACAGAGAGAGGTCTAAGCAAAGAGGCGAGTCCTTCTACACATTCTACTGTGCACATCAGTCATCTGAGAGAGAGGTCTGAAAGGAGAGGCTAGTCCATCCATCCATATACCCTACTATGCACACCTGTTATCTGAGAGAGATAGGTCTCAAAGAGAGGCCAGTCTATCCACACACCTTAATATGCACATCCGACGTCTGAGAGAGAGGTCTCAAAGGAGAGCCCAGTCCCCCTTCACACCCTACTACGCACACCCATCATTACAGGGAGAGGTCTCAGCAGAGAGGCCAGTTCTTCCACACACCCTACTATGCACACCTGTCATCTGAGAGAGAGGTCTTAAAGGTGATGGCAGTCCCTCCCCATACCCAACTATGCACACCTATCATTATAGAGAGAGGTCTCAGTAGAGACGTCAGTCCCTCCACACAACCTACTACTACACACTCCCTTCATCTGAGAGAGAGGTCTAAAATGGGAGATTAGCCCTTCCCCACACTCCACTACGCACACCTGTCATCTGAGAGAGAAATCTTAAAGGAGAGTGCAGTCCCTCCCCACTCTCTACTATGCACACCTATCATTACAGAGAGAGGTCTCAGCAGAGATATCAGTCCCTACACACACCCTACTACACACACCTATCATTTGAGAGAGGTCTAAAAGGAGAAGGCAGTCCCTCCCCACACCCTACTACGCACATCCATTATTTGAGAGAGAGGTCTGAAAGGAGAGGCCAGTCCCTCTCCACACCCTACTATGCATACCCATTATTACAGAGTGAGGTTTCAGCAGAGAAGCCAGTCCCTCTACACAACTTACTATGTGCAGCTGTCATTGCGAGAGTAATGACAACTCAAAAAAAAATTGCCGATGACATGTCTTGATATTAGAGTTACAATAATTGAGCAAATAAACAATTAATATTGAATATTTATCTGTTTAATACCCACACACATTTTATAAATATTTTGCAAACTGTGAACCATGTCATGTTTTGTTACAATAAAAAAACATTCTTTTACTAAAATAATGCCAGAATACAACATATATTTTAAAGTCATTCCAGCATACATACACTCAAAAAAATAATACATTTACTTTTTTTTTTAAATCCTAGAAATTCACTGAAATAAATAAAAGTTCAGTAACGTTATATTTAGGTGTAATAAAAATAACTGTCATCAGTGTTGTCATCAATGATGTCTTTTGTGATGTCATCAGTGATGTCATGAATGATGTCATAGAACATGTAATGCGTGATGTCATATGTGAGGTCATAAGCAATGAATGGCGGGGGCAGAAGTTATAGTTAGCACTGCCAACAATAACTGGCGTTAATGTTGTCACTGACAAATTCACCTAACTGTAACATTACTATAACCTTTGTTTTTTCTGTGAATTTCTAAGGTTTTTAAAAAAAACATTATTTTATCACACCTAACTATGACATTACTTTAACCTTAGTTTTTTTACTGGCTGCCTAGAGTTTTTTTAACTTGTAGTAATGCTTAATTACTGTATGTAAATGCATCCCCCATCACGAAGGGCCTACCGCCAGGCCCTGCAGCCAACATCCCCCATACAGTCAACCCCCCGCTGTACACAGCCTTCAGCCATGTGCAGTGGCAGGTTGGCCATAGGGGCTGGCACTGGGGACCCCATCACCCAGTGCTGCTTTTTTTAGAGTTAAAGGAGATGAGGGCCATGTGGGCCCCCTCCTTGAGCTGTTATTGGCCTCGCTGACCCCATCCCTAGGGCCATTTATTTAAATAAAAGGGAGGGTTGCTGTGTGCCCCTCTCACCAAGCCTTGTTAGGCCCTGGGGATACCATCCCCCAAGGACACTCTTTAAAATAAAGGGGAGGGAGCGCAAGTGGCCTCCCTCCCTAGGCCGATTATGGCCCCGGGGACCTCTTCTTCCAGGGCCTGGCTTGATTTATATGGGGAGGGGGCACACTTGCCCCCACCCTGGTCTGATTTTAGACCCGGTGACCCCATCCCTTGAGCCCAGAACAATTTACAAGGGGAGGGGGGCATGCAGCCCCCATCCCATGGCAGATTACAGTCTTGGCGACCCCATCCCCTGCGGCCCAGCTGTATATTCAAGGAGGAGGATGAGCAGTATATTAAAGGGAGAGAGCACGTGCCTTCCCTCCCCGGTCTTATTTCTGCCCTTGGGACTCTATCCCCCAGGGCCTGGCACTATTTGCAAGGGGGGAAGGGCACAGGGCATGCACCCCCCCTCCCAGGGCCAGATTCGGCCTTGGAGACCCCAACCTCTGTGACCCAGCAGTATATTCAAGGGGGAAGGGGGTGCGTGACCCCAGTCCCAGGGCCGATTTCAGCCCTGGAGACCCCATCCCCTTGGCCTGGCAGTATCTTCAAGGGGGAGGGGGCGCACAGCCTTCCTCCCCGGGACATTTTTGGCTGCAGTGCTCTATTTCCCTGGGTCCGGCAGTATATTCAAGGGGCAGGAGGGCACTCGGCCCCCTCCCCTGGACCGATTTCGGCCCTGGGTACCCCATCTCTTGGGCCTGGCTCAACCAAAGGTGGGTGTCCTGGTGCTAATGATGTCATCAGTGATGTCATTTGAGATGTCATGAGTGATGTCACTGACCATGCCATGTGATGTAATATGTGAGGGCATAAGCAGTGCATTGCGGGGGCATAAGTTATAGTTAGCTCGGTTAACTATAACTGCTGAATTTATATGGTTTTGTATGAGTGAAATCTGAGCCTAACTATAATGTCCCTGTAACCTTTGTTTTTTTCAGTGAATTTCTATGTTTTTTTAATTCTATTTATTAACTATA
This sequence comes from Calotriton arnoldi, assembly GCA_963921515.1. Classification (NCBI taxonomy): domain Eukaryota; kingdom Metazoa; phylum Chordata; class Amphibia; order Caudata; family Salamandridae; genus Calotriton; species Calotriton arnoldi. The sequence continues at coordinate 868,640 of CAWUFW010004902.1, read as the reverse complement.
ACAACCCTATAACCTTTGTTTTTTTCAGTGAATTTCTAAGGTTTTGATAATTCTATTTCCTAACTATAATTTCCTTGTAACGTTTGTTTTTTTCAGTGAATTTCTAAGGTTTTTAAAATTCTATTTCTTAACTTTGACGTCCATATTACCTTTGTTTGATTTTTTTGCGAATTGTGATTTTTGTATTTTTTTCTATAATTGGATATTGTACATTACATTTGCATTATGCACCACTCATTTTTGTATTTGTCATGTATTTATTAAATAGCACATTAACAATTGTTTTTTTGTAACATTTTTGGTCGAAGAGCATGTGTGTTTCACAAAGTGTAAAAGGCATATATAGACATATTTTAGATAAAGATTGACTGTAGGTGTTTGCTAAGATATTGGTCTAACCTCTCTTTTTGTATTCATTTCTGGGATAAGCACTTTTAAAATGGATTTTCTGTTTTTGGCAGCGACACCCGGCAGTCGTGATGACGTCAGTAGTCACGAAGAGCGCGTGTTTTTCACAAAGTGTAAAAGATATATATAGACATATTTTAAATAAAGTTTGAATCTATGTGTTTAGTAAGATATTGTTTTAACTTCTTTTTGTAATCATTTGTCGAGAAAACCGCTATTAAAATGTATTCCCTGTTTTTGCGGCGACACCAGCAGTCACAATGACGTCGATAATCGCGAATACCGCATGGCTACCAAATAAAGACATTTTATTGGCTTACACATTTTTCATCATGAAAGGAAGTATACACCCATTTCTCTCTTCTTGAACTTTCCAGTTACTAGTTGGATCATTTTAGAAGCTCTGACACACTTATATTGCAAACGTGTGCTGCTTTTTTATTTTATTGCTACTTAAAAAAAAATGGCATCACCAGCAGGAGAGGAAGAGCAACAAGTGTTTGAAGTTGTTCAAGAGCAGGAGGTCCCAGCTGCACAAAAACAGTCTTCTGAAGAAGAACAAACAATGAAGAAACAAAGCATAGCTTGGGATTTCTTCACTATTACATCAGGTGAATCGAAGACTATAGCTAAATTGGTGAAGTGCAGCATATGTGAGAAGACATTTTCTCTGGGCACAGCAAAGAAATATTTAGGTGGTACAACAAGTATGTTGTACCACTTGAAAACTATACCACAAGAAACAACTGAAAATTACAGAGCGAGAGAGACAAGGAGAGAGATCATCAGCCTCCAGCACCTGCTCCTGGCGACAAAGTACCAGTTGAAGTGGAAAGAAAATGCCACCAGAACTAAAGCGATTTGCTACCTTCTGCATGGGCTGTAATACCATCGTAACAGTCGGGCGCAGTCTGTGGATGTAATCTTGAAGTGAGTGAAAAATCGAACCTGTTATTTTTTTTTTTCGTTCCACCACTTCATCTACTGTTATTCTATTAGGGGTTGCAATTATGTTGTTTTCGTTCCATATTATTTTTGATAATGAACAAAAAAATTAAAAAATGTTAGAAAACTAAAAAAATTTATCTAAATCATTTACGAAAAAGACAAAAAAATGGTTCTTTTCAGAACCTCCTTTTATGGTTAAACAAAAAACATACACTGAATGAATGAATGAGTGCATGAGTATGTGTATGGTGATTGAATGAGTGCATGAGTGGCGCATGGATGATTGAATGAGTGCATGAGTGGTATATGGATGATAGGACAAGCACGTGAGCGGTGCATGCATGTTAGAATGAGTGCATGAGTGGTGCCTGGATATTAGAATTAGTACCTGAGAGGTGCATGGGTGATTCAATGAGTGCATGAGTGGTGTATGGATGATTCAATGAGTGCATGAATGGTGTATGGATGTTAGAATGAGTTCATGAGTGGTGCATGGATTATTGAATAAGTGCATGACTCGTGCATGGATGATTGAATGAGTGCATGAGTGGTGCATGAATGAGTTAATTAGTGCATGACAGGTACATGGATGATTGACTGAGTGCATGAGTAGTGGCTGAATGAGTCGTACATGAATGATTTAATGGGTGTATGAGAGTTGGATGGATGATTCAATGAGTGGATGAGTGGTGCATGGTTAATTGCATGAGTGGTGCATGGATCTTAGAATGAGTGAATGAGTGGTGCATGGATGATTCAATGAATGCATGAGTGGTGCATGGATGTTAGAATCAGGGCATGAGTGTTGCATGGATGATTGAATGAGTGTATGATTGGTGCATAGATGATTGAATGAGGTCATCAGTGGTGCGTGGATGTTAGAATGAGTTTATAAGTGGTGCATGGATGTTAGAATGAGTGCATGAGTGGTGAATGGATGTTAGAATGAGTTTATGAGTGGTGCATGGATGTTAGAATGAGTACATAAGTGTTGCATGGATGTTAGAGTGAGTGCATGAGAGGTGCATGGAAGTTAGAATGAGTGAATGAGTGGTGCATGGATGTTATAATAAGTGCATGAGAGGTGGATGGATGACTGAATGAGTACATGAGCGGTGCATGGATGGCTGAATGAGTGCATGAGTGTTGCATGGATGATTGAATGAGTGCATGAGAGGTGCATGGATGTTAGAAGGACTGCATGAGTAGTGCATGGATGTTAGAATGAGTGCATTAGTGGGGCATGGAGGTTAGAATGAATGCATGAGTGATGCATTGATGACTGAATGAATACATGAATGGTGCATGGATATTAGAATATGTGCATGAAAGGTGGATGGATGATTCAATGAGTGCATGAGTGGTGCATGGATGTTAGAATGCGTGCCTGAGTGGTAAATGGATGCTAGTATGAGTGCATAAGTGCTGCATGGATGAATGAGTGCATGAGAGGTGCATGGATGTTAGAATGAGTAAATATGTGGTGCGTGGGTGTTAGAATGAGTACAAGACTGGTGCATGGATGACTGAATGAGTACATAAATAGCGCATGGATGCTTGAATGAGTGCATGAGAGGTGCATGCATGATTGCATGAGTGCATTAGTGCATTAGTTGGGCATGGATGTTAGGATGAGTACTTGAGTGGTATATGGATGAGTGAATGAGTGGTGCATGGATGTTTGAATGAGTGTATCAATGGTGGAAGGATGATTGAATGAGTGCATGAGTGGGGCACACATGATTAAATGAGTGCTTGAGTGGTGCATGGATGATTGAATGTGTGCATGACTGTTGAATGGATGATTGAATGGGTGCATGAGAGGTGCATAGATGAGTGAATGAGTGCATGAGTGGTGCATGGATGTTTGAATGAGTGCATGAATGGTGGAAGGATGATTGATTGAATTCACGAGTGGTTCATGGATGATTCAGTGAGTGCCTGAGTGGTGTATGGATAATTCAATGAGTGCATGAGTTGTGCAACAATGATTAAATGAGTGCATGAGTGGTGCATGGATGATTGAATGAGTGCATGAGTGGGGCATGGATGACTAAATGAGTGCATGAGTGGTGCATGGATGAGTGAACATGTGTACAAGTGGTGCATGGGCGATTGAATGAGTGTATGAGTGGTGCATAAATGAGTGCATGAGTGGTATATAGATGATTGAATGAGTACAAGAGGGGTGCATGGATGTTTGAATGAGGGCATGAGTGGTGCAAGGATGATTGAATGAATGCATGAGAGGTGCATAGATGATTCAATGAGTGAATGAGAGGTGAATTGATAATTCAATGAGTGGAAGAGAGGTGCATGGATGATTCAATGAGTGGATGTGTGGTGCATGGATAATTGCTTGAGTGCATGAGTGGTGCATTGATGTCAGAATGAGTGCATGACTAGTGCATGGATGATTGAATCAGTGCATGAGTGGTGCATGCATGCTAGAATGATTGCATAAGTGGTGCCTGGGTGATTGAATAAGTGCATGAGTGGTGCATTGATGATTGAATGAGTGCTGTATGGATGAGTGAACAAGTGTGTGAGTTATGCATAGAAACTGAAGCAGTGCATTAGGTATGGATGGATAACTAAATGAGTGCATGAGCGGTGCATGGATGATTGCATGCGTGTATGAGTGGCACATGGATGTTAGAATGAGTGCATAATTGTGCCTGGGTGATTGAATGAGTGCATGAGTGGTACATGGATGATTGAATCAGTGCATGAGTGGTGCATGGGTAATTGAATGAGTGCATCAATGGTATATGGGTAATTCAATGAAATTAGCATCAGTGCATGAGAGGTGCATCAATGAGTTAATTAGTGCATGAGCGATGCATGCATGTTAGCATGAGTGGTGCATGGATGATTGAATGAGGGCATGAGTGGTGCATGCATGTTACAATGAGTGCTTGAGTGGTGCATGGATGATTGAATGAGTGCATGAGTGGTGAATGGATGATTGAATGAGTGCATGAGTGGTGCTTTGATGATTGAATAAGTGCATTAGTGGTGAATGGATGATTGAATGAGTGCATGAGTGGTGCATGGATGATTGAATGAGTGCAAGAGTGGTGAATGGATGATTGAATGAGTGCATGAGTGGTGCATGGATGATTGTATTAGTGCATAAGTGGTGAATGGATGATTGAATGAGTGCATGTGTTGTGCATGGATGATTGAATGAGTGCATGAGTGGTGAATGGATGATTGATTGAGTGCATGAGTGGTGTATGGATGAGTGAATGAGTGTGTGAGTGGTGCATAGATAACTGAATCAGTGCATTAGGTACGGATGGATAACTGAATGAGTGCATGAGTGGCGCATGGATGATTGCATGAGTGCTTGAGTGGTGCATGAATGTAAGAATGAGTTCATGAGTGGTGCATGGATGATTGAATGAGTGGTGCACGCATCTTAGAATGAGTGCATTAGTAGTGCATAGATGATTGAATCAGTACATGAGTGGTGTATGGGTAATTGAATGAGTGAATCAATGTTGTATGGGTAATTCAATGAGTACATGGGTGTGTGTATAGGTGAGTGACTGAGTGCATAAGTGATACTTGGGAGCCCTATATAGAGCCCTGTGTAAATGGCTGTTTGGATGAGTAAGTGGATGTGTGAGTGGTTTATTAATGGCTGTTTAGTGAATGAGTGGAGGTCTGTTCTAGTCTGTAAGTGAAATAGTAGGTATATCAGTGTCTTTATCTCTGAGTCACTGCTTGTATAACACATTTTGTTCATAAATGATTGGATGTGCTAGTGCCTGCTTGAATAAGTGTCTCAATAATTAAGTAAGTTGTTGCATGACTACCTAGAAATGTGCTGTATTGCACTGCAACTTTTAATTAGAAATTGAGAGAAAAAAGTAATGGGAAACTATGCCAAGTGCACTTTATATTTTAAAACACTCTACATGCATATCAGTAAGCAATACGTGTGGAGTAGAAGATCTTTTTAGAGACATCTAATGACGTTCAGCTGCACCCAAGAAAGAAAAAGAAGATAAAGATACTTTAGTATTTAATCTTCAAAATTACACAAATATAACAATACAAATTATTTATACTGTAAGACTAAATCACAATATAGTACAAATACCATTTCCCTTTTTTACTGTTCTCAGCTTTCATACTTTACCCTAAAGGATGGTCTGTACAAAGCATCATCCTCGAATAGTGGGGAAAAAACAATCACTGGCTTGTAAAAAGAACCCCAAACATGCAAAGTAGATCACTACAAATAAGTGATACTATGCATTTCACTCACTAAAAGTCATTAGGTAGTGGCTTTTTCTACAGTTACTAAGATAATCTGACAAAACATATGTTAACATATTTCTCATATTATTATATCTGGTACAATATCAGAAGTAAATGTAAAGTAGCCTTCAATTTTGGAAATCTTTTTCAAAACATCACAGTTGGTAGGCCAAATGATGTGTAAACTACTGAATGAATGAATATAAGTTTTGTAGAGCGCGAACTTAGCCCAGGGGCATCAAGGCACTGCGGAAAGCGATCAGAGTAAAAGGTGTCTATAGAGTCGGAAGCTTAAAGGTTAGGACAGGTAAAAAGCCAGGTCTTCAAGTACTTACGAAATAAGGAATGGGTTTCCAGAGTGGAAATTGGGGAAGGAAGGGAATTCCACATATTGGCCCCTAACAACGAGAAAGCCCTCCCCCCCACCTAGCTTTGCTCACCCTGGGAACTGTTACCCGGTTCTTACTTGCAGATCTCAAGTCCTTGCCGGGAAGATAACTTTGAAACATTCTGTTGATACCTTCTGACCCCCTATTGTGGACGGCCTTGTGGACCAGGCATAAAGCCTTGAACACAATTCTCCTCCCCAAAGGGAGGCAGTGAAGGCTTCTAATGGTAGCTGAGACTGAATGGAATTTGGGGAGACCCATCACCAGCCTAGCGGCGGCATTCTGCACCAATTGAAGTCAATGAAGAAGTCCTTTATTTATCCCTAAATAAAGGGCATTACAGTAGTCCAACCTCGAGACCACGAGGGCCACCACTGCCTGTTTCCGTGCAGGAAGGGAAAGAAAACGGAAGATCTTCCTAAGAGTCCGTATCATCCCAAAACAGATAGAGACAGTTCTATTTGTTTTTGAGCCCAAGGAAAGAGAGGAGTCCACAATGATGCCTAAATTCTTGGCACTAAGACAGGGGCGGGGGCAGGATCCAAGAGAGTCAGGCCACCAGGCCTCCGACCAGATATCCCTCTTGTCTCCAAAAATTATGACCTCCGTTTTATCCCCATTGAGTCTTAAGTAGTTCTCAACCATCCATGCAGCCACCGCCCGCATGCAGTTTTTAAAATTTACTGCTGAGGCTGAGACATTCTCAGTGATGGAAATCAGAATCTGAGTGTCATCAGCGTAGGAAAGCACTTCAAGGCCAAAAGATCTTACCACAGTGGCGAGCGGGGCTACATAGATATTAAAGAGGGTAGGACTCAATGAGGATCCCTGGGGGACTCCACAGAACAATTGTTATGGGGCAGAAAGAAATTGGCCCATCTTAACTCTTTGCGAGCGATTCAAAAGGAACGATGAGAGCAGATTGAGTGCGGAATCCTCTATCCCAATTTCCCGGAGCCTGCCAACCAGCCTACAAGGAGAAATCGTATCGAAGGCTGCCGTCAGGTCCAGGAGAATCAGTAGGGTAGTGTGACCAGCATCAACCTGTTGTCGGATGTTGTTAAAGACAACGGTTAATGCCGTCTCCGTACTGTGTTCACTCCTGAAACCATGCTGCGAGCCATCGAGCAGTTGGGATTCCTCCAAATAAGAACTGAGATGGCGGTTAAGATGTTTTTCCAGAATCTTAGCCGGAACGGGCAACAGGGAAATGGGCCGATAGTTTTTTGATTCTGTCGGGTCAAGAGAAGCCTTCTTTAACAAAGGTTTTACCACCGCCATTTTCCATGCGGTGGGAAATTGGCCAGAGGAAATAACGGAATTGAGGATAGCGGTCAGAGGAGGTACAATGGCCTCACTTCCTAATTTCAGAATCTTAAGAGGACAAGATTCGAGGGGAGAGCCAGATCTAATCCCACTTAACAACAACTCGGTATCCTCTTGAAGAATAGGAGGAAAGAAGCGCAGACGGCAGTCCTTCAAAGGTACTACCCGAGAATCAGATAGGGGATTAGTTTTAGTTCCCGCGGAGTTTAAGTTCTCCAAAGAGGAGTAAATGTCCTTAATTTTGACATCGAAGAAATCAGCCATTTTATCACAGAGGTCCTGAGAGACCTCGGTATTTACACTAGTCGAAGGGGCTGAAAGGGAATGGATCATAGTAAAAAGTTCCCTAGGGGATCTAATGGATTCCGTCATCATTGAATAATAGGAGAGCTTTTCCTCATTGATAGCTTGCTTATATTCCCTTAGCCGGATTTTATGCAGATCTCTTTCAGCTGTAGTAGGGTCCATCCGCCACTTTCTTTCCTGATGTCGGCAAACCTGTCTGAGCTTTCTCAACCTCTCAGAAAACCATGGGGCTGAGGGGCGCTTTCTTGCCACATAGTGCTTCTTAAGAGGGGCAAGAGAATCCAAGGCTGCCGTTAACCAGTTGGTGAACTCGTCATAAACGGCATTGACATCAGCGTGAGGGGGGCAGCAATAATTGCCGAGTTTGTCAAGAAAAACCTCCTTATTAATCCCTCTGAGGTTTCTCTTCAGCTCCACCCTGTTCTTAAAGTTAGGGTCATGATGAGATACTAACATTTCCAGGATGAAGGGGATGGCAAAATGGTCAGACCAAGAGAGAGGAATAGGGTCCATGACCTTTATCCTAGGATCATTTGAGAAAATGCCATCCAGGATATGTCCTGCCATATGCGTAGGGCTCTTCACTAACTGAGGGAAACCACAGGAGTCCATGACTTCCAAGAAGGCCTGTGTTTCAGGGCACAACATTTTCTCCAAATGGAAATTAAAATCCCCCAGAAACGTAACCTTCGAGCTCGCTAGATAGGGCTCTATTCGGCTAGTGAAAATCTGGGAAAACAGAGCTCTGGGTCCAGGAGGCCGGTAGGTAACCACTCCAATAAAACATTCGGTAGGGAGAACCTTCAGAGAAAAATAAAGGGCCTGATAGGGATCTGAAGTAGAAGTGAGGGCCTCGGTAAAATAGGAGTAAATGTCTTTATACATTACCCCTAAACCCCCACCCACCTTCCCTTCCCTGTCCAGTCTAACAAAAAGATACCCAAAAGGAATAGCCTCCACTAAGTCTGGACCTGAGCAATCTCTGGCCCAGGTTTCAGTGATGAAAACCCAATCGGGTTTTCGAAGGGACACGAAGTCATTGAATTCCATGGCATGTTTGATAAGGGATCTGGCATTGAGAAGATATCCCATAAAAGAATGTTTCAGAGGAAGGGGATTGAGCCAACAACTATCCTCAGAGGGATAGTGAGCTGCACCCAGAGAGAAAGACGCCTCACAATGGGCACAATTAAACCTCTGACCGCCACCGATAGCTTCAGGATTCATAAGACAGCAATGCCCCTGCTCCTGAGATTGAAGCTCCAGGAGCTGTTCCCTGGAATATACACGGGGTTTACCAGAGTTTTGGGGGAGTTGGCAAGGGTTTTTTTCACAAGGCGCAGACTCGGCGCGGACAGGCGCAGACGGGCTTGCCTTTGGCGCGCCGGCGGCGCGCCCGCTGCGCGTCCGGCTCAGCATGAAGATTAAATAGCTGGGACCGGGAAAAGACTAGAGCGCCACCCGTCGCGCTAAGGCAGGAAATGCAGGGGAGGAGCCAAGTAAATTACTCACTTCCCTCCACAACAATCGGCAAGCCGTGGTGGACCGGGGAAGGAGCGAGAGACCCTCTAATGACCCCCGAGTCAGAGTGACCAACAATAAGATCCCCAGAAAAATACGGTACGGTAGGACTAACAGTTAAAACAGTAATGTTTTTAAAAGAGAACAAAATCGCCCCAAACAACGCAGCACACAGTACAGTACAATTTTTTTTTTAAAATGCCGGTTAAAGTCCAATCAATATAAGATCTAAAGTGCAGGAACAGCGCAGCAGCGTGGCACCTCGAACTCTGGAGAACCACTATCCGCTGCGCGTCCGGCTCAGCATGAAGATTAAATAGCTGGGACCGGGAAAAGACTAGAGCGCCGCCCGTCACGCTAAGGCAGGAAATGCAGGGGAGGAGCCAAGTAAATTACTCACTTCCCTCCACAACAATCGGCAAGCCGTGGTGGACCGGGGAAGGAGCGAGCGACCCTCTAATGACCCCCGAGTCAGAGTGACCAACAATAAGATCCCCAGAAAAATACGGTACGGTAGGACTAAAAGTTAAAACAGAAATGTTTTTAAAAGAGAATAAAATCGCCCCAAACAACACAGCACACAGTACAGTACAGTTTTTTATTTTAATGCCGGTTAAAGTCCAATCAATTTAAGATCTAAAGTGCAGGAACAGCGCAGCAGCGTGGCACCTCGAACTCTGGAGAACCACTACTGATGATCCATGTAGAGAAAATCCCAAACAGTACTTTTTTTGCTAGGAAAAGGACATGCAAGTTTGGTTGGAGAAAGAAAAGATGGCATGTTTTTACTTTTGAAGACAGTGTTTGGTTTCAACTTAAGGCTGCAGTAATTGGAGTATGTCCATCCACTTTCATACTTTAATTAGAGTGTTGAGTTTAGCTGTTATATTTACTCCTTTCTCCAATATAAAAGTATTATTGATTTTCAAAGATCTTTTTGAAAACATTACCCCCAGTGGCCTGTATAATCCCATGCAGTAGTATGAGAAGTTGTTGTTGGAGAAACTAAAGGAGTCCGTTTTTTTAGTTTTGAAAACACTTTTTAGTTCCAACTTAACACTGCTGCAAACAGAGTATATCCATTCAGTTTTCAACTGTAATTAGAGAATGCAGTGTTTAGATGTTATATAAAGTCCTTTGTTGAATGTAAAAACAATCTTGCATATATAGCATCTTTTTGAAGACATTACCTCCAATAATCCAAACAATGTCTAATAAACAGATAAACCACATAATAATAAACAATGTATACCACTTTTTTTCCAGTAATCTCCTAGGTGGTCTTGGTTTGAGTTTTAGATTAATGTCATTGCATTCTGTCCATCCAGATTCAGATCTTAAATAGGCAGTGTAGTGTCTAGACGTTAACTCCTTCGTGAAAGATGATAGCCAAAGTAGTAAAGGTCCTTCCTGAAATTAATATTTGTCCAGCTACAAAGTTTGCAATTTCAGTTTCTAATTCTGAGCCACCTGCTCTGCATCATTGTAGCATCAGGATAATATATTTTCCAGTTGTTTGTAGGAACAACCCAGACATCACACCTGATCTGCACTTTGGACAGGTCATTTTTTGGTTGGTCTTTTTTCAAATTTCCTCAAAAGGGACAGTTTTAGTATCTGGTAATGTCAAGTAGAGGAATCGTTCAGAATTCATTACAGTGCTGGATGTGAATCCACAATCTTTGCAATCATGATTCCATTTGTAACTCAATCCAAATAACTGAATAATATTTACTTCTTCTTCCTTTAACACTCCTAGCATTACCATAATAAATTCTTCTGCGTTTTGCTGAATATTTAGATAAACCACTACTGATACAGTCGATATATCTAGAAGACCTTGAATTCCTGAAACAGAATGTATTACACTTCTGTCACTCAGTAAACCTTAGAGCAAACTATATAGTGCAGAACAGAGTCTCTTATCTCTGTTTTGTTCAAATTGGTTTACTACAAGTAGTAAATGGAACAGTATATTCAGAATAACATTTGCATAGTAGTTGACCCCTGAACTGTTTGCAAATTGAGAGCCTGCAAATTCTCCATCATTTACTAGCTTTCTCTTCTTTGATGCTTCAGGATTCTCCTTGTGTCCTGCCTTGTCTTGAGCATCTGTACACTGTTTTGTAATTTTCCACTTTGGACAGATAAACTGTTTTTTGGAAACAGGATTCTGGCCTAAATGAGAAGCATATAGACTTCTTAACCAATTGTATTCTCTTACGCAGCTTCCATCAGTACTAACCTTCTTCTCATTAAAGTCAATAGAAAAATGACAATGTTCTAATTCGCGACAATGTCGCATATGAGAATCCTTCTTTGAATACAGTACTTCCAATATTGACTAAAGCTGTATCTACACTTAATCCTTGCAATTTGTGGATGGTTACTGCATATGCTAGAGACAGTGCAAACTGCTTTCACTGGACATAGAAATCTTTCACGTGCAAAAAAACATACAACGCACCGATCAATCTGCTTGACACCATCAAGCTCATCAAATTTTATGACCAAGTATTCCACCTCATCTCTGTTTGGGTAATTAATTTAATTTATAACTTTACCCATTGCACCATTTACTAACCCTTCTTCAACATTTAAATTCCGACGCAAAATTATGCGACAATTTTTGCACACATGTAACCGCTTCTCTACCCTGCAGTTTTTGATACAGACTTTCCTAAAGAATCCAATTTTGCTTGTTGTTTCTCTGTGAGTAGTATTGTCACTCCCTGATGTTCATTTTTATCAGAAGCTATAACTTCCAAAATTTCTTCTTTCTCCAGTTGTAGTAATTGTTCAATAAATTTGGAGCACTCTAGAAGGGTTGGCATTAAACACACTATAGACTTCTGTTCTTTAAGGAAATTATACATAAGTTGTGCTGCTGTAATATTAGATGGAAATAGTTTCTTGATAAGGCAACTATCCAAAGCATGTTTCCCTGGTTTTGTGAGAACTCCTACTCTAATGTTCTTCAGTATAGCTCCATATTGCACATCTGTTGCTTGACGCATATTTCTCATCAATTCTTTGTTTTCAAAGTTTTGCCAAATATTTACATTCCCAATACTTTCTAGAGAATGTCTTGTTTCATTATGTAAAAGTGTTTTGAGAACAGGTTGTTCTTTTACAGGTAATACAAAATGTGGCAACTCAAGTATTATTGGATGTGCCTAAGAGGAACTCAGCACAATCGGCTTTCCGGCAACTGCACTGGCTGCCCGTCAAAAGACAAATAGAATTTAAGGCCCTATGCATCACCCTCAAATTAAAATACTCATCTGTGTGCACTACAGCATCTTATCACCCCAAATACTGCCACAAGATCACTAAGATCAAACAATCTTTCTCTCTTAACAGTTCCAAGAATAAAGAGAGCTAGAGGAGGAGGTAGATCCATGTCTTCCTTACTGCTAAATTTTGGAACTCCCTACCCATACAGCTCAAATCTAATAATAATCTGTTAAGTTTTAGAAAACAATTAAAAACAATTTTTTTAGATAAATTGTCAGACTTTCTCAGACATTCTGTCATTCAATTCCTCTGTTAGCGCCGGGAAGCCTGAATTGAATATCTGTTTGCACTCTGCAAAAACCTATAACATAACATAACAGGTGTTAGTTGTAGTGACCACCAAATACTATTACATGTTTCCCACCAAACAGTATATCATAGTTTGTTTTCAATATCTGCTGCATTCTTAAATGTATGACAGCAAGCATTGGGTTTGAGACCATACTCACTTCATCAATAATTAGAAGTTTCCATTTTTTCAATACTCTTGCTGCCTCATGACAAGTGTCAAGTTCAACAGATAGTTTCTGCTAGTTTGTTGTCATGTTCCACAGGTAGGATTAATAGTTGATGAAGAGTCATTCCTTTAATGTTATGTGCAGCTAATCCTGTTGGTACAGTAACTACACATGACAAATTTGAATCTATAGTCATCTGTTGGTAACTGGTGAGTACTTTAATTAAGAAGCGCTTTCCAGTGCTGACTTGACCACTTATGTATAGTAGAACTGGTTTAAATGAAGAACATTCACACTGTCTCTTCTCTTGCAGCAATACATGCTCTATTTTATCTTTAACTTCATTACAAATGTCTTTTTGTACAGTATTCAGTTGTATTACTAACTGTTCAAAATCTACAGTTTCCTGTCTTGTTTGCTGCATTGCATTCTCCACCTCATTCATAGCTAGTGCTGCTTCATTTTGAATTATTTGCTCTCTAAGAGGGACTTGACTTGCTGGGGCAGAACTTTGGCTGCTTTGAGAACTCTTCTTGGCTATCTATCTCAGCAGCAATGTTTTCTTCCTGTTCAATCTCATCTCTCAACATTTGCAGATAGGTTGGAAACAATGAGCATTCAATGGTGTATTTTGCAGCGTTAAAAGAGTCTTCATAACAGTCATAGTGTCCAAGTAATTCTGATTCTGCACGCCATGGCTTGAACAGTTGTAAAAGTTTTCTGTGATTAATTAGATTACCTTTGCTGTGTCTCACTAAACAACCATCACATCCTAGTAATGCATACCTTCCTTGTTCTAGATTTTCAGTTACATCAGTTCTATATGCATAATGCTGAAGCACTTCATAGAGACACATGTTTTCAAGATGAGGACTCCTTCTTGGGCAGTATGTATCCAGTATGTTAATCTTTAGAATGTCTGTACTTTCGGATTCACATTCTTCAAGGTATTGTATTTCTGGAAAAGTCTTTAATACTCCATTATGACTTTTTGCAAGTCCTAGGCTTACCCACAGAATTCCTCTTGACTTGGAAAATAAACTAGCCGAGCTTAACCTGTCCGAGCATTTATATGAACTTATTTCTCCGTGTGAAAGTATTTTCAAGCTGAAACTATACAATTTCTTGGTAAGACTCTTTTTTCTGCAGAAATCTCATCCCACATCTCTTTCATCTCTGTCTTCTCTGATTTTGTTATATATGAAGTCACATAGTGAGCAACAGTGATGGAGTTGTCTGCAACAAATTGTAGATCCAAATTTGCATTCCACATCTTCAGAATGACAGGATTGTAGTCATTGATTATTTTAAAGCCTCTGTTCTTCTCAGGTTGTATGAATTTTTCAGTGGTTTCCTTGTGAGGGTGTGTCTGACTGCAGACAAAAAGTTGTTCACTCTTCCTTCTGAGATAAAAGGTCATGGGAATTCAAAATTACATTTCTTGTAAAATGTTCCTTTGGATTTGTATTTTCGACGACAGTATTTTCCACACCTATGATTCTGACCTGTCGCAGTATCCTTTGGGACGGCACATGTCACACACTGTTGTATAAAAGACAAGGCAGACGCATAAGTGTCTTTTCCAAACTTCGGGGCATCTTTTACCCATAGCAGCATGTGACTACGTGGAGCACCACTCTTTGCACCAAAAGAGATCAGTTACTTCACCGAGAGGAGGATTAATTTTATTTAAAAAGAAACTCATCACCGCTTGAAACCTGTGGTTAAAATATCTGCAAACGTTTGCAGGATCCAGAGAACAACGTTCTCCTGCTGTCTTTAGATTGATGTCTTTTATGTTGGAGTTTGCTTCTCGCAGGAATTGAAGGAGGTCATTCCATGCGTACTCAGCACAACTGTGTATTAGAAACCAAGTTGGCGCTCATAGGTTGCTCAACATGCATTTCAGCTCAACAATATGACGACAATACCAATATTAATTCATGCTACACTGGCATGCTATCAAATTAATTGAGTTGTATTTCAGGTTTTCATCTTTTCCTTGAATTTTCTTAACAAATTCCCTTGCTGTTATATTTTTCAGATTCACTCTTGTCTTGAGAATATGGTTTACTGCATAATACAGGACTAGCAAGTCGCTCTCAAATAAAAACTGAAATATATAGGGAATACACTGGCGAAATCTAGGATTCTCTCTGAATATAGTCTCATTGATCTGTACTCGCCTGATGGTATCTGTACAGGCTGATCATTATATCTACCACCCATTCCTGTGGGGAACAGATGCAGAAAACATTAAACTTCCAAACTTCTTTCCCAGACACTCAAGGGAGCTCCTCTAGCTTCTTTCTTTTGAAAGAAA
Organism: Calotriton arnoldi; assembly: GCA_963921515.1. Lineage (NCBI taxonomy): Eukaryota > Metazoa > Chordata > Amphibia > Caudata > Salamandridae > Calotriton > Calotriton arnoldi. The sequence goes on along the minus strand of CAWUFW010004902.1, from coordinate 853,392 downwards.
TTAATAGTAACTCCAATAATCTCTTTAGAATGTAGAGGGTGAATGCTGTAGTGTTCATAAATTTCATCTTATCCAGATCGATCCACTGTTTCAATCTGACCTCTTGATAATGAGATATCATCCCCCATATGTGGTATATTCTGAAGAACATCTATATCGTTATAATAGATGTTATTTTGTGCTAGATATAATATTGCATTTTTTACTTTTGTAACATCCACTAACTCTTGCCATATCTTTTTACTCTTGGTAAGAACACCATTCACTAGAATTACAGGCGCTTCTTCCAAATCTCTCTGTACCCCTTCAGTTTGAGCATTCTGCTTGAAATCTAATGGCAAGTACACAACTCTACCTTCAAGACCTTTCTGGAGATCTGTTGGAGGTAACTTCCCTGTCTTTGGCTCCATATGGACTGTGGCTTGGAATGGATGGACACATTGGATAAGAATTGATACATACACATTTAGATCTTGAAGTTGTAGCGGAATTTAAACTACTTATAACTTATTATGGACTGCTCTAGCTGCCATTTTATTATACTCTAACTTATTATAACAGTACTTACATATAATTTGTCGAATGGAACAGTCAAAACGTTCCTCTACAAATAAATAAGTTACAAATTCTTGCCACTTATCATTATTCTCTTTCTCACTTTTTAAATACAAATCAACATTCCAAGTTTGACTTTTGTAGTAAGTGCGTCGACAACAAATGCAAACAAAGTTTGGTACCTCTGAAGAAGCACTGTTAAACTTTCTAATCTCTTTTGGAAGTTATCAACAGTAATGCCTGTCTCTTGTTCTGGTACTGCTACAGATACCAACACCTCATTTTCTCTAAACTGCTCTTTAGGACCAAAGAAACTAAACTGAACATCATCACAAACGTTTTGTACCTCTGCTACTGTACCATGCAAAAGAGCTCTATTCATTTCTCTTAAACATAGGGCTGGACTTTTGACATAATAAAACTATTTTCCACATTTCAGAATGGTGAACAGCTAACATTCTAAAGTGATGAAAGGTGCTTTGACACACTTTCTTTGATTAACATGCCAGCGAACATCCCTGTAAATTAGTATACTTTCTCAATTTGTATGGATCTAATCCTTGCAACGTAGCTATTTTCTGTTTCAGACTCCTGCAGGGAAACATATGTAGGAAGTTTCTCAACATGGGAAACAGCATTTACAACGCTGTCATTACATCGTGCTACTATTACAACGCGGTCATTACAATGACCGCGTTGTTAGTACGCGATGCATTTACATCGCACGTCATTACAACGACTTGCACTAGGGGGCTCTGAGGTATTGGAAATGAATTCCAACACCTTCCCTACTGTTGCACAAACTGGAGTAGGAATAGTAATTAATACTATTCCTAAGTCCAGCGCGCCCCCTAGTGCAAGTCGTTTTAATGACTTGCGATGTAAATGCATCGCGTACTAACAACACGGTCGGTATTACGACCGCGTTGTAAAAGCACGCAATGTAATACATCGCGATGTAATGAGCCATATTCCTCCACATATCAATAGATTCCTGCCGAACACTACAAACGCTGCTACAGTTCCATTTATATGAGGGCCTGTCTACGCCTTCCATGTACCTCTTCAGCTATAACTTCCTCTACATTTCTAGGTACCATCACCTTTTTTGGATTAGGACAACCATCTTTCACCTCATAACATCATCCACATTGGTCAACTGTATGCACTAATGTGTTCTCTTGCAAGTAGCTTTCTTCATTAAAGAAAGGCTCAGTACTGTAAGTATGTCACCACTAAAAACTTTGCATAAGTTAGTTCTATTGACAAGTCTTTTCTTTTGGCTGTGTCTCCTTATAGACAACACTATTTTGTCTAGTGCCTTCATTCTGTTTAGAATCAAAATAAACAGCTTCCTCTTGAGAGTAAACACCTTATCGACTTCATCCTCAACATGTTCCTTTTGTCTGACTGCTTCTTTTCTTCTTCTATACTTCTTCATACTCTTTAATAAATAAAAAATTACTCTACTACGGAACATTCTAAATCTGATTTCCTTAAACTGCCTCTGCTTTCTGGTCAAACTCTCTCATTCTTTGCACAATTTTTTACTCTTCATATGATAGACTTTTTCTTATTTCTTAGTTTGTTGTGAAATTTGTTTTTTATTTCCTTCATTTTGTAGATTTTCAAGATGACGAGATACAATTTTAAGAAAAATTTTCATCCTCTTGCCAGCACCTCTTTTCTCTTTCACCACTTTTTCCGCATTTTGCCCCTTTTGTTTCTCAGTTCTGGTGAAATAGTATCCTAGCTGCTGTTTCCTCTGTCACTTCTTGATGGCATTGTAACTCTCTGTAGTAAAGTAGAAATTAATCTGTGAAAAGAAAAAAATAGATAACCACATTTACCTTTTAATTACATAGTATCATATTATATTTCTTAAGTATTTAATTAGTGACATAAGCAACTCTTTTATTATAATAGAGTTAACATTATACTTTACCAGATATCTCAATGAGTGTTGGATTCCCTATCTGGGACTGTCACTGCATGTGTATATAGGTTTCTTGGTAAATAACTGTGTCTCTTTGTGACATGTATGGTTTTGTAAATCTATCTGTAAGGCAGTGCATTGGTTGCTTGCTGGGTGTGCTAGTGAGTATTGGGTTTTTAAAGTGTATGTGCAACTACCTCCATTAGTAATAAATACATATCAGATATGTTTGTCTATGTGAGTGAATGTTTAGGTGCTTCTGTCACTATATCACTGGAGTTTTGAGCATCTGTCTGCATTTCTACTGAGGTGTGTCAGATTGAACTCTGGGTGGCAGGGTGGATGCATAATTAGGCACATGGGTCTCTAGAACTGATTATTGCACAGTGAATCTTCGGAGTACATGTTACCTTTTAAGCACATGCCTGCCTGCCCTATGGGCTAGCTTCACGCTATCTCACTGGTGACTTATACATGTTAGAAGAGAAGTTTATTCCTCATCTACCAGTTTAAATGTGAAGGTTGGCATAGCAGTAAAACTGCATGCACAGCCTTAAGTGTGGTAGGCCTGAGACATAATGCAAGAGCTACTTCTGTACATGGTAGACTTGAAAGTGTCAGTTCTTCAGCAGATATCTGAATGAGTGTCTCAGTCACTATCTGGGGCAGTGATTGCATGTGTATGTAAGTTTGGCAGTAAATCACTGCCTTTCTTTGTCACATTTATGCTTCTCTAAATGTGTCTGATAGGGACTGGATGGATTTCCTTCTGTGTGTATTAGTGAGTATTGGCCTATTTAAGTGTGTGTACAACTGGCTCCATCAGCGCTAGATACATATCCGTTCTGCTTGTCTGTGTGAGTGAATGTTTAGGTGCTTCTCTTGCTATCTTACTGGGTGTTTTAGTGTCTGTCTCTTATTCTAGTTAGGTATGTTAGATTAAAGCCTCAGTGGCAGAGTGGGTGTATGATTGGGTACATGAATCTCTAGGACGGCATATACCTCACTGAATGTTCAGAGTACATGTCTTATCTTTTAAGCACATAGCACCTTGCCTTATTGCCTAGCTATAGCCTACCTTAGCGGTCTGTTATATGTGCTACAGGAGGAGTTTATATTTTGTGTAGGAGTTTTAAGTGACAAGACACGCTAGCAGTAAATTTGCACAGAGAAACTCAAGTTTACCAGGCCTGAGACATAATACAACAGCTACTTCTCTGCGTGGTAGACTTCAAAGTGTCTATTCTTTAGCAGATACCTCAATGAATGTCTCAGTCCCTGCTCTGATTGCATGTATGTCCGTTTCTTAGCAAATGACTGCTTCGCTTTGTAGTATTACTTTAAATGTATTTGTAAGGGGTTGCATGGATTGCCTCCTGGGTGTATTACTGAGTCTTAGCTTATTTAAGTGTGTGTGCAACTGGCTCCATTAGCGCTAGATATATATATATATATATATATATATATATATATATCAGTTCTGTCTGTCTGTGTAAGTGAATGTTTAAGTACTTCACTTACTATCTCACTGAATGTTTTAGTGTGTGTCCGTATTTCTACTTATGTATGTCAGACTGAAGTCTGAATTCTAGGGTGGATGTATAATTGTGCACATGGGTCTCTAGGAGTGCATGTAGCTCCCTTAATCTTTAAAATACATCTCTTACCTTTTAAACACATACCACCCTCCCAATGGGCCAGCTAGCACTATCATAAGATGTTTAAGTAAATGTGCCAATATGTGATTCTCTCTTTTTAAAGCACTATATCTCTTTCTATGTGTACATATATATCTCAATAAATATCTCACTGTCTGTAATAGGAAGTGGAAAGATATATAGCCATCTGTACAAAATAACATGCTTTACGGCATATCTACAGCATATCTCACAGGTCAGTTATCAGTTGTAAAGTAAGTATTCAGCACTTCACAAAGAGATGTAACATGCAAAGTTTAGCTGACACTAACACTCCACAGGAGCAGTCTGCACTACTAAACCTGATGAATGTTTAAAAAGTGCATTTTAACTATGCCTAGGACCCACATACTACACGTCATTTAGTACAAGCTTAAAGAACATATCTCACCATCTAAGGATATACAAACCTGTGTTATAATTCAGAAAGAGTTTCACAACCAATATCTAGCATATAGCTAGCAGGTTTCACAGGTTCATGATTCACGTACACCTAGAGTGCATTTGTTCCTCTTCAATTCTGAGTGTTCTTGTATTCTTTTACAAAAATAATAGGACTACAACTCCTAGAATGCAATAAAAAACATCCTCTATGACCAGCACATCATGTATACACACATAAAACTTTCACATCTTCATATACACTATTACATATAACTGTAACCATTAGAGTACAGTGTTTTCTTTACCATTTAGACAACAGTTTAAAGCAGAACAAGGGAATATAAACTCCATGGCAACACATTGTCAACTAATTTCCCACACACCTACGGTGCACCTGAAACAAACTGTGTCTTAATGTCCAATTAGTAAATATATAAAAACACTCATACCACCAGTCATAGACCATTATATAAATTTTAGACTTTTTGTCTAATCTCACATACACATATAGCTTCTTCATCAATTGTTTTGCTTAGAAAAATGTAATTCACATACCAGAAGATTGAGTTCGTTGATCAAATAGCTTTTTTTGCTCTTATTAGATAGATGCAATAGTCGCAGGGTTTGTAAAAGCTAAGCATAAGAATGGCACACCACTCTTATTACAAAGCAACCATAAATGGCAACCTTTGCAACTTTGCACTATCTGATACTGCAGCAGACAGCAAATCAAAACATTCTTTGCATATTTTAGTGTTGTAACTGCACTTCTCAATGGTTAGTATGTGTTAACCCTTTCCCTCACTTTTATAAAGACCACCAAAATGGATGCTAATTTGTGTATAACCGCAACTCCATCACAATCATTGTGATGACTTCGCGGAAAAAAACGGGAGTCCAAAATCATATTTACTTTCATACTTTTATAACTTTAAGAGTAAACTACACTTTTTTAGCAAGCCTCACTAGCAAATAAAACCCTTTTTGTATTAAAATCGGTCTAAACACCTCACATTTATAAGAAATAGTAACCTGTGTCTTTCACACCCTTCCCCCAATACACTCTGAGCACAGTCTCAATACCAACCCACTAGAACCAATAGGTCACAAGTTCACACCACATTCTTGAAGGCCCATACTTGTTACAAATTGGACTGCAGCAGGTGTGGTTTACTGTACACATTAAAAACCATATCCATGTCTGTGTGATATTTTTTCTTTACCAGACCCAATCACACATGCAGTTTCTAATCATCTCAACAAACGGCCTAATTGTATTCACCTACATCTTCACAACACCCAATCAAATATGTGCTCTTTTAAACCAGGAGAAAACCTCCATTTTAACTGCCTTTTATTTGGAAAACTACCTCATTCAGGTCCAGCTTTCTCCTGTCTGCTATTGCTGCTTCACTTCAAAATGGTTAGACTGTGGATTGTGGGCCACAGCGAAGTCTTCTGGGCTAGAGAAGCTGCTAGAAAGAGTGGTATTCACAGAGACTTCGGTTTGACTAATGTGGTCATTAAATGGATTGGTCAGAGAGGGTTAAAGTGGCACCAATTGCTGTCTTTGGTTGAGAGTATTGCAGATTGCCAACATCCAGACCTCTTAATAGTGCAGTGTGGTGGCAATGACCTAGGCACTCTTACTGGGAAGAGGTGTGGCGCCGCGGCCAGGGTGACTGACGCTGGACGCTGGGGATCACGGTTCGATCCCCGGCTCCGGTGGCAGGGGTCTGCCCAGCACCATGCGACTCTGGGCAATAGCTCGCTTAATCTTCCCAACGGCCCCCAGCGCCGAGATACCCCTTCGGGGGTGATTCGTGCGCTATACAAGTACTGGATTTACTGGGGTTGGTTTGGAAATTGCAATGAAGGAGACCTTTGGCCAATTAATGACACTTTTGCTTCACACTGTCCTGGTGTATTCCAATATATGCCAACGGTAGAAATGGAAGTGGTCTAATAAATTCTGTCCACAATTGACAAGACCAGGAAACATGTTAGTAAAACTGTTTCTGAATTTCTCAGAAACCATAACATGGGCACTATTTACAACAACAACCTGTGTAGTGACATGCCCAGAATCTATAGAAGTGATGGAGTGCACTTTACAGACAAAGGCAATAGAGTGTTTCTAAAAAACCTGAAACTCTCCATCCGGTCTTATGTGTAGCTCTCATGTACACACAATCAACACAAAGGCTCTTCTCAATGCCAAGCTAGAGACCAAAATATTTTTCATTTTCTTTAAACATATATATTTTTTTTAATTTTTGAAAATATTCGCGACAACGTCGCGATGATTGCGAATAAGTCACAAAATCACAAAGCAAAAGCAGACATTCAATGACCAACAGCACATTCAAAATGTATACCTAATAAAGAAATTCTAACCATCACACTACATACATTACTATATAAATAACTCTAAAAAAAATGTATGACTCTCTCAAAGGGGCTGCCACAGCATGTATGACACTTTGCCCGGCAACTGTGACTGGGTTTGTTAGTTTGCCGGTGAGTCTCAGAGCGGGTGTATCAATCTCTGAGTGGGTGCGCAAGTATCTGAGTGGGTCTATCACTGGCTGTATCAATCTGTGAGTAGATCTGTTAGTGCATACATGAGTGTCTCAGTGAGGTGAGCCAGCCACTCTGTAACAATATCAATTACTCTGTAACTGAGTGCATAAATGTCTGTATGTGTCTCTGAGGCACTCCATAAGAATATGAGTGGGTCTGTCACTGGGTGGTGCATTAGTGTCTGAGTAGGTGTTTCACCAGGTGCATCACTCTCTGAGTAGTTCTGTGAGTGGGTGTGTGAGACTTTGACTAGGCATGTGACTGGGTGCGTGAGTCTCTGACTAGGTGTGTTACTGGGTGTGTGAGTGTCTGAGTGGGTCTGTGAGTGGGTGTGTCAGTCTCTGAGTGGGTGTGTGACAGGGTGCATTAGTGTCTGAGTGGGCTTGTGAGTAGATGTGTAAGTCTCTGAATGGGCATGTGAGTGGATGTGTAAGTCTCCAAGTGGGTTTGTGAGTGGGTGTGAGACTGTCTGAGTGGGTCTGTAAATAGGGGCATATGTATCTGAGTGGGTCTGAGAGTGTCTGAATGGGTCTGTAAGTCGGTGCATAAGTGACTAAGTGGGTCTGTGGGTGGGTGTGAGAGTCTCTAAGTGGGTCTCTGGGTGGGTGCATGAGTCTCTCAGTAGGTCTGTGACTGGATGGATAAGTGTCTGAGTGGATCTATGAGTGGGTGAGTGAGTGTCTGAGTAGGCCTGTGAGTGGGTGTGTATGTGACTGAGTGGGCCTGTGAGTGAGTACATGAGTCTCTCAGTGTTTCTGTGAGTGGGTGCATGAGTCTCTGAGAGGGTCTGTGAGTAAATGCATGAGTCTAAGTGGGTCTGTGAGTGGGTGCATGAGTCTGAGTGGGTGTGTGACTCTCTGAGTGGGTGTCTGAGTGGTTGCGTGAGTGTCTAAGTTGGTCTGTGAGTACATGCATGAGTGTCTGAGTAGGTCTGTCAGTGGGTGTGTCAGTGTCTAAGTGTATCTGTCAGTGGGTGTATGAGTGTTTCAGTGGGTCTGTCAGTGGGTGCATGAGTTTCTGAGTAAGATTGGGAGTGGGTGTATGAGTGTCTCTGTAAGTCTGTGGGTGAATGCATGAGTCTCTGAATGGGTCTATGAGTGGGAGTGGGAGTTTCTGAATGGGTCTGTGAGTGGGTGTGTGCCTGGGTGAACGAGTGTATGAGTGGATCTGTGAGTGGGGGTGTTAGTGTCTGAGTGGGTCTGTGAGTGAGTGCATGTGTATCTGAGTGACTCTGTGAATGGGTACATGAGTCGCTAAGTATTTCTGTGACTGGGTGCATGAGTTTTTGAGTGGGTCTATAAGTGGGTGTATTAGTGTCGGTGTGGTACTTTGATAGAGTGTACGAGTCTCAATGCATGTGTCACTCTGTACATGACAGTCTGTGAGTGGATGTGTTAATGTTTAAGTAAAACTGAGAATGGGTGTGTGAATTAATTTTTTTCTCTTTTCGCAACAATATTTGTGAAGACGTTGCGATCTTCGCAATGTCCTGTGACATCACAGAGGGGGACTGCAGACGGTTATAGTATCTTCGCGAATATCGCACGTGTTTAAAAAATTCGATATTCCACACATAACTTGTGCCACTAACACCCCCATTTGACAAACATGGGGTCAGAGTACCTCTACACCAACCCCTCATATGAGCTTTATCACAAATTTTCAGCCCTGGGAACTGTTCCCCATCCATAAAATGGTGGCATCAACTTTCTGAACAGGTTGTGACCAGCCAATCACAGCATTCCTATTGTCAAGCGCATTCACGATTAATCATGAACTCAGCAAAATATACGTGGCTAGAAATCGCACTAACTATATTTTATTGAATTTCTCAACAACTACTAAACAGATTTACACTAAATAACAAAAAGTGGAATCTGCATAACCAAATCTACCTTTCTGCCAAATTTAGTGTAATTGTGTCCATCAATTCAGGCTGTAGGCGTGTTGACAAGTCCTATGGGAATTAACATGAGAAATGCACCTTTGTTTGACCCCCCTTTTTCTCGGCTCCCACTTTACGGATCACCCCGAACATTTTCATGCAGAACAAGACTTGTTATGACACTCCTTTTGGAAAATTTCATGAAGATTTGTCAAACTGCACCAAAGATATATGCAAGTGAAATAATGCCTTTTCAATGGAAGTAGGTAATATATATATATGTTTGGTGAGTGCCAAGCAGGTTATATATATATATATATATTCACTGAAAAAACCATAGGTTTCAGGCACGTTATAGTTAGAAATTAGCATTTAAAAAACCTTAGAAATCCACTGAAAAAACCATAGGTTTTAGGGAAAGTTATAGTTAGTTGGACATTTCACTCGTACAAAACCAGAGAAATTCCCCCGTTATAGTTAGTTCAGCTAACTATAACTCGCGCCCCGCAATGCACTGCTGATGACGTCACATCTGACATCACTCATGACATGGTCAGTGACATCACTGATGACATCACTGATGACATCTCAAATGACATCACTGATGACATCACTGATGACATCATCTAGTGACTGTGTGTTTCTGTAAAGTTTAAATATGTTTAATATATATAGGGAAAGGCGTATTGAAGAATGAGTGGGTGTATAAGTGTCTGAATGGATGATTTAGTAGGTGTGTGACTGACTCTATAAGTGAGTGATTAAATGTATCTTACTGAATGCACGGGTTAGTGACTAAACTGTGTGAATGTCTGTATCCGTCTGTCTGTTGGTGTGTAAGCGGCTGCATGGGTTTGTGAATAGCTACATGAGTGTCTATATGGGTTATTGATTGGTTGTCTGAGTATCTGTATGGATGCCTGAGTGTTTGTATGGGTGGGGTGTGTGTGACTCTGTGCATAGATGTGTGAGTGGGTGATTCACTGGGTGCATGGTTTCAAGAGTGCATCTGTGATGGACTGTATGGGTGTGTGAGTGTGTGAATGGGTGTGTAAGTGAGTGAATGTATATCTCAGTGGTACATGTGTGAGTAACTACATATGTGAAAGGCAGTATATATGTTTGTTGGAATATATAAATAGCTATAAGTGAGAGTGTGTGATTATGAGAGTGACTGTATGGATGAGTGTGTGCTTGTATCAGTGATTGTATAAGAGCGTAAGAATGTCCTAGTATTTGTATAAGTAAGTGAGCTGGTGTGTGTATAACTGTATAGGTGAGTAAATGGGAGTGTGATTAATTATTTGCATGACTGACTAGGTGTGTGAGTATCTCTATGGATGAGTGGTGGTGTGTGTGTGTCTATATAGGCGTATGAGTGCATATGATAGTCCTGTACTGAGTGATTGTAAGTATGAGTGACTGTACGGGTGAGCGAGTGGATATGTGTTTAGACCTAAGAATCAGTGAGTGGGTATGCAGTTATTGCTGCTGGAGTGTCTATGGATTTGAGAATGGCAGTCTGTTATTTAGAGTTGGTGTATCAAAGGTTACATTAGGGTGTGAGAAGATGCATCAAATTATCACATGGATGATGTCATCAGTGATGTCATTTGAGATGTCATCAGTGATGTCATCTGTGATGTCACTGACCATGTCATGAGTGATGTCATATGTGACGTCATCAGCAGTGCATTGCGGGGGCTCGAGTTATAGTTAGCTGAACTAACTATAACGGGGGAATTTCTCTGGTTTTGTACGAGTGAAATGTCCAACTAACTATAACTTTCCCTAAAACCTATGGTTTTTTCAGTGAATTTCTAAGGTTTTTTAAATGCTAATTTCTAACTATAACGTGCCTGAAACCTATAGTTTTTTCAGTGAATTTCAAAGGTTTTTTAAATGCTAATTTCTAACTATAATATGCCTGAAACCTATGGTTTTTAAGTGAATTTCAAAGGTTTTTTAAATGCTAATTTCTAACTATGCCTACAGAGGTAGGACATGTGAAGAAAGAAGAAGAAAAGCGCAGAAAGAAGGAAGACAAATGCAGAAAGAGGCAACAGAAGTCCAGAAAGACGAAGAAAAGTGCAAGAAGAAGGAAGAGATGTGCAGAAAGAACCAACAGAGGAGTAGAAAGTACTCCTGTGCCCCCAACTTTTGCTGATGGGTACTGGTGGTAACTGACTCTGTCTCTGGTGGTAAAAGACACTTATAATACAGTGAAAACACCTACATACACTAGGGAACACTATGCGTTGGGGTACCCCTGTGATTAGCATGACCTCCTCTGTATTTGCATGAGTTAGTGCCTGGGTCATTGGATGAGTACATGGGTACTGACTGGATGATTAGAGTACTGCAAGGAGAGTGGATGGTGAATTTATAAGTGCTTGTGTTTTGGCGGAGTGATTGGATAAGTACATGGTGCTCGCTGGTTGATTGGAGGAGTGCATGGGTAGTGACAGGGCGATGGCTGGACTGCATCAGTAGTGCTCAGGGTAAGTTGGAGGATTAATTCCCCTTGAATCCTGAGGGTCCCTATTTGATAAAAGCCGTGGTGGTCCCCGGGGCTTGGGGGGGCCTTGGAGGCCCCCAAACATTAAAAAAACAAGCCCCGGGAGGTGGCGGTCCCCGGGGCTGCGGGGGCCCCCGCAGGCGCTGCATATATTTGTTGGCAATGCCCCCGGGACCTGGCCCACCCGGGTGTCTCAATTAAATGAAGCGCGGTATGCCGCGCTTCATTTTTTTTTACATTTCGGCGGGATTCGCGACCCCAGCGCGAATTTTGCCAACTTTAAAAAAAAAATGCTTTTTCTGTCCCTGGGGGTCCTTGTGGGACCCCCTGAGCAGGCCTAGGGAGTCAGGGTGTTTCTACCCTGCCCCCTTTTCTTCTTTTTCACCTTTGTTTCCCTGTTTTCTTGTGACTCGGTTCTACCGAGTCACAAGATGGCTGCCAACACTTCCTGGTTTGGAGTGTTGGCAGCCAATTAAAATGAAGCTCGTGGTCGGGAGGGTTCGCGGATCCACCGCGCCTCTAGATATCGATATTTGTTTTTTTACAATTTCTCAGCAACTACTGAATGGATTTACACCATTTTTAAAAAGGTCGCTTTCTGAGCCAAGCAGTTCTCAAATAGCGACAAAGCACTTTTGAATTATTTGTTATCTCTATGTTTTTTTATCCAGTTGACCACTTGATTAAATGTTACGCTTAGGGGAGAAAATGTGGTGTTACCAAGTTGGAGTTTCTGCTTCAGCTCGTCATTCTGTGATTCTGGTCAAATCACTTAATCTCCCCATGCCTACAACCAAAATGAGTTTGTCCTTGTATGAAGTAACCAATGCTCATGTAAAGCACTCCAATATCTGACCAGCCTGCACTATATAAAACTGCAAAAAAACAAAGGATAAAAAGTGTTTTCCACACTTCTGTCATTGGGCTATACGTGGGCTACATCTGGGTGATATTTGTGCTACATTTGGGCTCATTTTTCTCTGGTGGCCATCTTGGGAGACTTCAATTACATTCATTAAACTTTATTCGATCTGATTTAGAAACATAGATCATAAAAGTGTACATAAAAACAGTAAATCCTCTTTCTTAATACAATACAGTGAGAATTAATTAAAACCAGTAGGTAAAAATGGGTGTTACAAAGCCCGGTTCAGAGCAACTTCAGGTTAACAGAATAGTAAAGTTCAATGTTTCGCAAGATCAATCTCATGTACTTCGTGCAAAATACGCAATAAGGGGTCCAAGTAAGATGCAACGCTCCAATACCTGACCAGTCTGCACTATATAAAACTGCAAAAAAACTAAAAATAAAAAGTGTTTTCCACACTTCTGTCATTGGGCTATATGTGGGCTACATGTGGGTGATATTTGTGCTACATTTGGGCTCTTTTTTCTCTGGTGGCCATCTTGGGATACTTATTTGTTATGAAGTTTCCTAATTTCCTCATTTACTGCAGTCTCCTCAGTAGGAAATGCTTTCAGTTTTTACTTTGATTCCATCAAGAAGGCATTCAGATGTGTCACACATTTGCCATAAATTCAGAATGTTAGCACTCTAGTTGCTCATTAGATCACTGTAGTAAAGCTACTGCTCACCAGGGAGTTAACTGGAAGTCTACTGCTGATATTGAAAGTGATTGTTTCAGTCTGCATGTCAGAATTTTCTAATGAAATAGAAGAGGATTTGAGATCTCACTTAAAACATGCCCTAATTTTTCTTTCTGCAGAACTAACCATAATTTCTATGGCAAAATGAACCCCCTCATTTTTTTCCTTTTTAAATTAAATGTTTTAAGTGTTACCGGTTTATTCCAATCAAGATGGCTTCAGGTGTGCCATAATTTTGTCATAAGTAAGACTGTTAGCGCTCTAGTTGTTCTTTAGAACACTCTGGGAAGCTGCAGTAGAACACAAAGGAATCAACTGGCAGGCTGCTCCTATTGAAATATAACAGGAAGATATTTGTAATCTCACTTAAAACATGTCCTAATTTTTCTTTCTACAGCACTAACCGTAATTTCTATGACAAAATGAACCCCCTCATTTTGTTCCTTTTTAAATTAAATGTTTTAAGTGTTACCGGTTTATTCCAATCAAGATGGCTTCAGGTGTGCCATAATTTTTTCATAAGTAAGACTGTTAGCGCTCTAGTTGTTCTTTAGAACACTCTGGGAAGCTGCAGTAGAACACAAAGGAATCAACTGGCAGGCTGCTCCTGTTGAAATATAACAGGAAGATATTTGAGATCTCACTTAAAACATGTGCTAATCTTTCTTTCTACAGCACTAACCATAATTTCTATGACAAATTGAACCCCATCATTTTGTTCCTTTTTAAATTAAATGTTTTAAGTGTTACCAGTTTATTCCAATCAAGATGGCTTCAGGTGTGCCATACTTTTGTCATAGGTAAGGCTGTTAGCGCTCTAGTTGTTCTTTAGAACACTCTGGGAAGCTGCAGTAGAACACAAAGGAATCAACTGGCAGGCTGCTCCTGTTGAAATATAACAGGAAGATATTTGAGATCTCACTTAAAACATGTGCTAATTTTTCTTTCTACAGCACTAACCATAATTTCTATGACAAAATGAACCCCATCATTTTGTTCCTTTTTAAATTAAATGTTTTAAGTGTTACCAGTTTATTCCAATCAAGATGGCTTCAGGTGTGCCATACTTTTGTCATAGGTAAGGTTGTTAGCGCTCTAGTTGTTCTTAAGAACACTCTGGGAAGCTGCAGTAGAACACAAAGGAATCAACTGACAGTCTCTGCCCTTGTTGGATTTACATGTTTTACTGAGAATGTCAGACTTCATTCTCACATGACTGAGAAAGATAATGTGAATTTACAGAAAATATGCTCTCATTTTAGCTTCTGGAGCACCTTCCAAACCTCTGTGGGACAAGCATGAGAAAATTGTTTTCTCTCAAACATGATTCATGAAATCCCAGCAGAAGGTTTTTCACAGGGTAAAATCACCCTAGAACACACCACAATTCCTAAAATTAGTATGGTACCATCAACAAATGAATTCTAAAGTAACTAAAGTGTGTTATCACCCTTTATAGTTCTCCTTTTGGTGACCCTCAAAATCTTCTATTCACTACAATGCATTTCATTGGGGCGCTATCATGTATATTGGTCCCAAGATGGCTGCCAACACTTCTTGGATGAAGTGCTGACAGCCAATCAGATCTCACGATGACATGTGTGGTTAGGCTCCGCCCAGATATATAGTTCTTTTTCCTTTAATATTTAAAAAACTAATGAACGGATTTACACCATTTTTGAAAAGGTCGCTTTCTGAGCCAAGCAGTACCTTTATGCCAAATTTGGGGTAAATCCATTCAGTAGTTTCCGCTGTAGCCTTGCACAAAGTTCCCTATGGGAAATTGATTTTTTGACTCTTATTTTTTGAATTTCTCAGCAACTACTGAACGGATTTACACCATTTAACCAAAAGGCACGACACTGAACCAAGGGCTACCTTTTTGCCAAATTTGGTGTAATTCCGTTCAGCAGTTCGGGCTGTAGCCGTGTCTAAAGTTTCCTATGGAAAATTGCATGGGGAAAACGCGTTTTGGGACCCCCTTTTTCTCGGCCCCCACTTGACGAATCCCCCGAGACTTTCAGGGTAGGAGCGGACCGGAGCGGGCCACAAAGTTTGAAAATTTTGCGAAGATACGTCAACCGGCAAGAGAGTTATTTCAAATAGAATGTCGCGGATTTCCTATGGATAATAGGTTGTAACTATAACTATCTACTGGCGACCGCCAGTAGATAATATATATATATATATCCAGAACACCACTGTTACAAGGTGAAAGAACAGCCACTGTGGACAGAGTTTCCATTTTCAGAGAAGCGGTATTTTATTCCAAATCAGCAACCTGCTCGACGCGTTTCGGGAAAAACAATCCCTTGCTCACAAGGGAGCTTAACTGAAAATCTATCTAATTTTATTGACCACTTTCTTTTCCAGCAGGTTTTAAAACTAACCTCGTACATCAAGGATACTAAAGATTTTATCCATCGCATTGAAAGTTTGAAGTGGGACTCATCCTATAAAATGATAGTACTTGACATCACTAGCCTATATACGTGCATCAACCACAAACATGGACTCAATGCTGTTGAGTTTTTTCTGAAAAAGAGACCTCTAAAATTTGCCGAGCATAACATTATGTTAATTGAATTGATTGAATTTTGCCTTCTGAATAACATCTTCCTATTTCAGGGGGTCCATTACAGACAAATCTCAGGGTCAGCCATGGGCACCTGCTTCGCCCCCAGCTATGCTAATTTATTCGTGGGCTGGTGGGAGGAGCAGGTGGCCTGGTCTGTGGAAAATGCAGGATGGATGGAGGATGTAGTCACCTGGTATAGGTACATTGACGACGTTTTTTGTCTGGAAAGGGTCGGAGAGCAGAGCAGAGGCATTTATAAAACATCTGAATATAAATAACGTTAATTTAAGATTCTCAGGGGAGATTAGTTCAGTGGCAGTGAACTATCTCGACCTCAGAATCAGTATTCAAGGAGGAGTATTGGTAACCTCATTATACAGAAAGCCAACAGCTGGCAATTCTATATTGCACGCTATGAGTAGCCATCCCTCCAATCTAAAAAACAGCATACCTTACGGTGAATTTTTGAGGCTAAAACGAAACAGTAGTAGAGACTGCGATTTTATCGCAGCAGCCAAAGAAAGTTTGGAGAGGTTTGTCGCCAGAGGATACAATGCTGACCTGCTGGAGAACACATTGTGCAGAGTACAGGACACACCCAGGGATAGGCTAGTGAAAGATAATCACAGTAAGTCGCAAGACAATGGGAAATTTCGCCTGATTACCACTTTTTCTAAAGATGCAGATTCCTTCAAAAGGATACTAAAAAGAAACTGGCATGTCCTTAAGACGGATACAGCTATTGGAATGGATATTCCTGCCTTTCCTTTAGTGACATTTAGAAAGGCAAGATCGTTAAGGGACACACTAGTCCATAGCCATTTGGAAGATGTACCTGCAAAACAGGGAACATTGAAAGATATGAAAGGCTTTTATCCCTGTGGCAAGTGTAAGGCCTGTGCACACAGTAAAAGAACACTCACATATGAAGTGCCAGGTACGAGAGAATTGAGAGTGATCAATAAATTTATGACATGTCATACAACACACTGTGTATACTGTCTAATCTGCCCGTGCGGATTAAGATATATAGGCAGCACTATACATACTGTTAAGACACGCATACTGGAACACATGCGAGCTATCGCAAACAAGGATTTTAATTATCCAGTAGCTAGACATTTTGCCATAAAACATCAGAGCAATAGAGAGCGACTTCAGTATTTTAGCATTGATCATACACCCCTAAACAAGAGAGGCGGGGACAGAATTCTGCGATTGCGTAGACTTGAGTCTCGCTATATCATTGATTTACAAACTAAGGCGCCGACAGGCCTTAACAGTAGTGAGGAATTGTCCGTACACTTGGGTACTTGATAGTAGGGAACATTTTTTCTCCATCAATATTTTCTCTATTAACATCGTTTAAGATACTGGTTCTCCAATTTTTCCCTTTATTATTTGTTTTCCTATTATTCTTTCTCCCCTTATTTTAGGGCCTTGAGTTGCAATTGTAGGCCGATTCACGGCGAGATATTGAGTTACAATGGTAGGCCGATTTACGGCGAGATATTGGGCGAAAAGCTAGGCAATCAGGTAATAGAGGTATCATTAAGACAAAAAGAGCAATATGGCATATACGTTGGTCTCTTATTAATTATTATTTATTAACATGATTTGCATAGCCACGTCCATAGTAAGCCTTGTTGCAGTCGAGTCGGATCGCACGTAATTGAAATGGCCGATTCACGGCGAAATTAACAACATAATATTATGTATTTGTGATGTTAGTTTTACATCTTATATTCTATTTGATTAATGTGTGCCGTTATACCTCCAACATGGCATCTAGTGCAACAATGAGTTATGGTCCTATTTTGGTTTTTACATATGGTCCGAGGCATTTAAAGATGGCGCTTCTCAGTGTGGAGTTGTAAACACTGAAGAAGGAATTTCCCGAAACGCGTTTGTTTGTCGCGCATTAAAAAGCAATTTGAAACTTCTCCCGTGAGTGCTATTCTCTTTCGAAATAATTGCAAAGGAGATTTGGAGCATTGATATATATATATATATATATATATATATATAATATATATATATATATATATATATATATATATATATATATATATATATATATATATATATATATATATACAGTCCAACCCTACTCCTCACAGAAAAGGGCACGCACACGAAGAGTGCTAGGTTTCAAAAGGCATTTATTTGCATTGGGCCTCCTCCGACCCAGCGGCACAGAGAGAACGCGTTTTCGGCTGTCACAGCAGCCTTCGTCAGTCTGATAAGCACCATTTTGTTAAAATCATTTATAGTCTACTTGAATGTATAGACACAAAAGACATACTGCTTGCATTTTAGAAATTTAAAAGACACACTAATAGAAAGCACGAGCCCTCATGTGTGAATACGAAAAATATGAAAAATATAATGGACATAAAGGGTGGTCACAAAAATAACATCAATATGTGATCATGATGGTCTAAGTGGGGAAAACGCGTTTTGGGACCACCCCTTTTTTCTTGGCCCCCGCTTGATGGATCACCGTGAAACTTTCAACAGAGCAGCTGAACCAAAAAGGAGATGTTTTGTGAAAATTTTGTTAAGATTCGTCAAGCGGAGTCAACGTTATTGGCAAAACATATATATATTCCGTCAAACGGTGATAAAGATATAGGTAAGTGAAAGAATGCTTTTTCAATGGAAACATGGTCATAACTATAACAACCGGCTGGCACTCGCAGTAGGTTATATATATATATATATATATATATATATATATATATATATATGTATATATATATATATATGTATATATATATATATATGCGTGCAAAGAAGAACAGTCGCTCGCGCACTCAGAAACATAAGGCAGGATCAGGAAAACAGAGATTTATTCCATCATAAATCAACGTGACGCGTTTCGCCTTGCGACTTGATCACACAAAGTGCACGAAGTGAAAGCCTCGTTACATACTGATAGACATAAATTGACAAAGGACTTCTTGGCTATGGGCGAATCACCCGTGATACCAGTCGCCATCTTGTAACGTGTTACATATCGTTACTTGTGTAAGCATGTTAAGTGTATCTGACAATTTCATGGCCTGTGTGAACAATGTCATATATGTTGACATGATGTATGCATCCTCAATACCAAGTGAAATGAAGCAAAGTATGTTGGGTGTGCCCGTCCCCATGATCCATAATGGTCCGGCCAGCTATGGTCGCCATTTTGTAGTGGCTGTGCGTGGATGGTGTATCTGATCATCAGTTGGCATGAAAGTAAAGCCTGTCCATTGCCTGTAAGCCCCGAGGGGGTTATTGCGCGGACATCAAACACCTATACTGAATTCATGGTCGATGGTTACAGGAATGAAAACATAGTTCACATTGCATATCTCACATTGCATATCCGCCCCTAGTGGGTACAAAGTCAATGAGTATGTCGAGGCATGGAAAACCTAAGTGACAGCATGTATATACAGTGTATAACGAAAATCAAGTGAAAAAATGCAAAATCTAAATAGAGAAATTTGAAAAGATAAGTCTTATCTGTGGCATATGGCCGTTCCAGGAGAATGATACTACGAAGAAAAGGGTAGAGACCCATTCTATCTGTTCCATCCGGTGTGTCCCTTCCTTTCCTCCTGTGAATAAAGAGAAAAGGTTCGACAGTTAGAATATTGTGAAAAGGCAGCAGGTCGTAAAATGCATAAAATTACAATACAGTAAGTAGAAATCGACAGACACCGTAGTTGGCTCAGCATGTACTGACACTCCTATTCATCATGGAGATGAATTGCTATTTCTTCGTCCATATTGTGTCCCTTGGGATGACGTGTTCCTAGCTCAATGATGTATCTGGATTCTTGTTTTCTTAAATGGAGTTCTCGGTTCCCAACCCTAGGGTTGCTCCCTATTTGTTCAAGGACAAAAAACTGTAATTTGGTATTATCTGAGTAGTGAAGTGTCTCAAAGTGTCTGGCTATGGGGTAATGTGTATCTTTCTTTGCTATGGCCCTCATGTGTTCCAGGACACGTTTCTTTGCCATGTGCGTTGTACTACCAATGTAACGGAGGTTGCACGGGCATTCCAAGGCATAAATGACGAAAGAGGAGCTACAGGTGAGGAACTGTCGGATGGGTATGATTTTGCTACTGTTGGGGTTGAGGTATTATTTCCGCATGCGGCTGCCGCGGCACGCCTTGCAGTGTCCGCAAGGGAAGAATCCCTGTAAGTTAAGACTCCTGTCTTCTTTTTGGGTGATGTCACTGTGTACTAGAATGTCCCTCATACTGCGTCCCTTCCTGTAGGTGATCTGGAGTCTGGGAGTAATGGTGGAACCTATAATGGGATCTTTCTTCAGCACTTCCCTGTTTTTAGCTAAGATGCGTTGTACTTCTTTAGAACCACCATTGTAGGTCAAGATGACTCTAGTAGTGTTCTCACTTTCATCTACTCTGTCATTGGTGTTGAGGATGGTCTCCCTACTGATATTCTTGACCTTCTCAGTTGCCCTGCGCAGTACCCAACCAGGATAACCTCTCTCCCTATATCTGGTGAGCATGATGTCTTCTTCCTTGGAGAAAGCGTCATCAGAGCTACAGTTGCGCTTAGCTCTTAATAATTCTCCATAAGGAATGCTCCATTTGAGCCAGTCGGGATGACTGCTCAGGGCATGTAGCAGGCTGTTGCCTGCTGTGGCTTTCCTGAATAGTCGAGTATGTAGGATATTGTTGATAATCTCAACCTTGATGTCCAGGAATTGAACCGTACTCTTGCTGATATTGCTGGTCAGTACAAGGTTGAGATTGTTGTTGTTCAGTCTGTGTATAAATTCTTCCGCTTCACTAGTCGTGCCCCTCCAGATTATGAAGAGGTCGTCGATGTACCTCAGCCATAACGCTACTTTGTCAAAGTCACTTTTGAAAGTAATGTCTTGCCTGAGCTCCTCCTCCCATGCCCCTAGGAACAAGTTTGCGAAGCTCGGCGCGAAGCAAGTTCCCATGGCCATGCCGAGGGTTTGTCTGTATATATTGCCATTGAAAAGGAAGAAGTTGTTATTGAGGCAAAACCTAATCATGGCAATAATCATGTTGGTATGTTCCAAAAACTTGATGGGTCTCTTAAATAAGTATTTCTGACATGCTGAAACCCCTGCCTCGTGCTCGATGATGGTGTACAAAGAGCTCACGTCCATAGTTATTAGTATGTATCCTTCCTGCCAGACCACACCCTGTATTTTGGTGAGAAAATCTTTCGTATCTCTCACATACGAGGGAAGAAGGACCACCTGATCTTTAAGGAAATGGTCTACATATCTCGATACGTTCTCCAGGGCACTCCCTCTAGAAGAGACTATAGGTGCCCCGGGGGGTTGGTCATGTCCTTGTGGATCTTGGGGAGGAGGTAGAGCACAGGGTGTTTGGGGAAATCTTTTTTTAGAAAGCAATATTCTTCCCACTCTAGTAACCATCTATCTCGCCACTCTGAAAGATTATTCCATATTGTCGTGACACTTTTACTGTACTCATTTCTGTTGGTGATGGAGTAAAAAAGGGGATTATTTAACTGACGATTCGCCTCTGATATATACATCTCTCTGGTCATGATGACCACATTTCCCCCTTTATCAGCAGTCCTCACTATGATTGTGCTGTCAGTGGCTAGATTAGTGATTGCATTTTTTTGTGCCACAGTCATGTTGTACATCATGGGTGCAGATTTTTTAAACCATACTTTCTGTTTGTATTTCAGCAATTGTTGAGAGACAATATCTTAGAATGTGTCGATATTGTCATGCGGCATCGTTGGTAAAAAGGTAGACTTGGGTCTAAACTTGGTGGAGGCCGCTTTATCGAAGCTAATGTCATATTCAGTTAACATCTGGTGTACGTCCTGATTTGCGGGTGCCTGTTCATTCTCCAATTCATTAAGTGTTATCAGGGTATCAATAGCACTGATGTTAAGATCCTCATTAACATAGGTCTTTATTAGTATGAGGTTTGAGCTTATGCCACTTCTTAAGTTTAAGCTTGTGGCAAAACTTAAAAATATCAATCCGGGTATTGACGTAGTTCAGAGGTTCAGAGGGACAGAATGATAATCCTAAGCACAGTGTTCTAGTTTCTAGGTTGCTCAGGGGTTTGGGTGTGAGATTGATGATTGTGCGATTTACCTCAGCATCATCCATTATCGGGCTGTAGTTGAGCGAGTTGCCATGCTTCCCACGCGCCCTCTGGAATTCCCTCTTCCTCTTCCTCTGCTTATCTCGTTTTCTCCTTTTCCTCCTCTGGCTCGGCCCCTTCCTCTTCCTCTCCCTCTTTGATTCGTGTTCTTGTTCTGTGGTTGTGGTGATGTTCGACTCATTTGCCGGCTCCTGCGAATGAGCCGGTACTCGTCTAAAAAAGTTTTCGGTCTTGTTTCCTGCTCGTTACTTGATACAGAGCTGACCGAAATTAAAGATGTTACTGAGGTAGCTGTGTTGGCTGTCTCAACATCACTTTGTGTAGTGTCATCGTCTTCAGCTATATACATGTCCGATTGTCTTGCCGTGGGGATCTGAGCGTGTTCATCATACAAGTGGTCGTACTTGTGGCTGTACGTCAATATCCTTCCGGTCTCATAGTCAATGCAGTCTCTGTGGAGTTTGCGTTGTTTCCTGATCTTGATATCTTTTTCCTAATCAGTGAGTCTCTGTTTGAGATCCTCATAGAATTTCTTGATGATGTCTTGTTCATCGTTCTTGCTGAGTTCATCTTTAAGTTTCTTGATCTCACCAATGATCTTCTCCCTGTCCGACCAAGCATACTTGACTAGGATCTCAAGCATGATCCTGGAGCTTCTCGCGGAGTTAGCTGCCCATTCTGCTAACATTTTGGGGTCTGGCGATTCATTCGATGGCGTGGTGTAGATTCTAAGGCCTCTCGGAATCATCTCCTTATCGATGTAATCTTGGAGGGAGATTGCCTCCCACCATTTGGATATCTCCGTTTTGCTGAGTTTTTCTAGTTACTTCAATAGCTCCCTTGTGTTGGAGTTATGGGTAGTCTGTTCGGTGACTATTCTGCTTTTCCCTGGCGCTCTCGCAAATAATGTCTGTGCTTCTGCACGTCTGGTACTGTCGTCATCCATCGTGTTATCACCCTCATGTACAGCTTCTGCCGTGTTACTGACAATTTTCCGTTGCCTGTCTTGTTTCCCTTTCAATTGACAGTTCCTTGTGCCACCCGTGCCGTCTTGCTTTGCCTGTGTATGAACTCCTGTGCAAGTGCCTCTCGCAGTGATATGAGTATCAGTACAGGAATATACGCGTATTCGGTGTATGGCCAGCCAGAGACGAACATCGCATTACAGAAGCGCTTGCAGTAAGCCCCCCGCGTCCTCCGACATCGGTGACCCCACTTACTAACACCCCCGCATACGTGTCCCCCCTCTGGGACGCCCAGAGGGGGACCTACTGCAAGTATGTATATATATATATATATATATATATATATATATATATATATATATATATCCTACTGCGAGTGCCAGCCGGTTGTTATAGTTATGACCATGTTTCCATTGAATAAGCATTCTTTCACTCACCTATATCTTTATCACCGTTTGACGGAATATATATATGTTTTGCCAATAACTTTGACTCCGCTTGACGAATCTTAACGAAATTTTCACAAAACTTCTCCTTTTTGGTTCAGCTGCTGTGTTGAAAGTTTCGCGGTGATCCATCAAGCGGGGGCCAAGAAAAAAGGGGGGCCCCAAAACGCGTTTTCCCCATGTTATGTCTATGTGGATTTTTCATTTTTTGAACACGACTAGAGCCCGAATTGCTGAAAAGAATTGCACCAAATTTGCCAGAAAGCTAGATGTTGGTAGAGAAAGCATGCTTTCTGTGATTTGGTGTAAATCCATTCAGTAATTTCTGAGACATTTAAGTATAAAAAATATGCAGGGATCTGGAGACGAGGGTCCTTGCAGTGGACCCCGCCAGAGGTTAAAAGCATGTACCCACGGATCTGTGGCAACATTTTTTTTAAAGCCATGCGTGCTCCCTCGCGTCTTTTATAAGAAGCACCCGGGTGGGCCGAATTCTGTGCGAATGTTTTTTTAATTATGCAGATGGTGCCCATTTGGCACCCCCGCACCTGGGGACCGCCACCTCCCCAGTGCAAATAACAGTAAAGTGATGCAGGGGCACTCACAGCCCCCCTGCAGCCCCAGGGACCATGCCTTCCCAGGGCTATTTATTAAAGGGCTTTATGTATAATGAATGTGGGGGACCGCACGGAGCCATCCATAGTCCCGGGGACTGCCACCTCCCGGGGGCTTTATCCAAAATAAATGCGGGGCTTTAACTTTCATTAATGAAGGGGCCGCTCATCCCCCAGCAGCCCCGGGGACCGCCACCTCCATGGGCTCAAATCATATAATGGAGGGGGTCCGTTGTAGACCCCCGGCCCCATGGACCACCACCTCCCCAGGAGTAAATGAAACAAAGGAGGGGGGCCCCTCTCCTGAAGCCAAAGATGGCACTGGGGAGCGCCACCCCCCGGAGCTAGTTCTTACTATGTCCCGGGGTGCCGACCCCAGAACATAGCTGTTTGCTATGGCTTGGCAGGAGCTTTACTGCTCCCGCCAAGTAATAGCAAATGCTGCTCCGCTTTAAGCAAGCAAGAGCATAAAAAATGCTCTCGCTTGCTGAAAGCAGAGCAGAACTGCTTTTATGCAGAGGGAACTGCATGTTTAGCAGCTCCCTCTGTCCAAAAGCAATGCCGGCTCGTGCAGGACCCGGGTATCCGGCAGGGACCTTCAGGCTCCCTCCTGGTCCCTAACAAAGTGTCTGGGTGCCCTGGGTGGGACCAGGGCTCCCAGGCTAGAGATTGGGCCCCGGGAGATGGTGTCCCTGGGTCTGAAATCAGCTCGGGGTGCGCGGCCGCCCTTCCCTTTTCAAAATAGGTCTGACCCTGGGGGATGGGGTCCCCAGGGCCAAAATTGGCCCATGGAAAGGGGTCCACGCGGCCCCCCTCCCTGAATAAATTTAAAAAAACAATTAAAAAAGACAGGCAAATCACCGGAGACCCTGCACCCTTTCTCCACCACTCAGCAAACACGCCTCCTGGCGCAATGCTGGTCGGGGGATAAAGTTCTCTTGACTGCTGAGGGACTTTGGGTGCCAATAAGCCCTTCTTTTACCGCCAGTGAGTCCCTTACAGCAGAATGCCTGAGAGCTGGTCGAAAGTACCGACCCTTTTCACCACCAATCTGCACATGCGACTACTGATTAAAAAAAATAGAAATTCACTGAAAAACACCAAAGGTTACAGGGACGTTATAGTGAGGAAATAGAATTTTTAAAACACTTAGAAATTCACTGAAAAAAACCAAAGGTTACAGAGACATTATAGTCAGGCTGAGATTGCACTTGTACAACACCAGTGAAATTCAGCATTTATAGTTACCTGAGCTAACTATAACTGATGCCCCCGCAATGCCCTGCTAATGGCCTCACATTTCACATCACTCATCACATTGTCAGTGACATGACAGATGACATCGCTGATGAAATCACTGATGACGGAAGAAGATAAAATGTAGGGGTGACAGGATGATCTATTTTCAGATATTTATATTCATCATAATCAATCAATTCCAACTCTAGCCACTGTTGTAATTTCCCATGATATTTATAGGATTATCTTTGAGTAGAATATAATGTTGTTTATTTCTTAGTTGTTTTTCAGCTTCAGCCATATATTTACAGTGATCCTTGATTACGATATTGCCCCCTTTGTTGGAGGCTTTAATTTTCAATTGTTCATCTTCTCTTAATTCTTAGATGGCTTTGTATTCACCTTGGGTAATATTCTGTGTTTTTCATCTTCCTTTCTTTTAACTTGACAGATGATTAATAGCTTTAATCATGATCTCCTGAAAAATATCTGTTTTATTACCTGCATGGAGTTGGGGATAGATTTAGAATTAGCACCACTGCTTCCCATGTCATGATTCCTGTTCTTTCACAAATTTGTATATCCGATATTTCTGATGATAGAATTCTATTTTGTTCATCTTCTGCTTCCTTCTCTAAATCTAATAATGTCCTCAGATTTGGCAGATCTTTCCCAGTGATTGTAGGTGTTGTACATACAGGATTTGGAGTTTGAATGTGAGTTGGTGGATTCATTAAAAAATGTTTTTTCAATTTTCCCTTTCGCACAAATTTATACAGGTCAATTCTCACATTTGGTAAGTCAAGGTCTGTGTCCGGACAGAAGGATAATCCCTTATTTAGCACTTTAATTTGGTCATCTGTCAGAATTTTTTAAGACAAGATTTTCCTTCTTTAAATATTTTTTCTGTTGTTTTACTTTTTCTTTGCATTTCTGGTGTTTGGCCTTCCATTGTCCCCAACTTCTCTGAATTTTGTCTCTGTCTCTCCCGGGGGTAGTCGTTTTTCCTCTGCCTCTACATGCCAATTTGAATTAGCCACATTTCTCCGGAAAAATCCAGATTAGTGGCAGCTGCATTTTCATCCACTGAACTTGCATCAGAGCGATCAATGGTCTCTGGATTTTCTGCAGCTTCAACCGCTCTCTCCATTGTAGCTCTATTCCTTAAGGCATCATATCTTTGTGCGAAGGTGTATATTCTTAATTTCGCATAATCGATGCGATCTCGGTTAAACTTACTTGCTTTGCGTTTTTCCACATCTGCTTCGTGTTTATTTACTTTTTTCTCCATTGCTTCTAGGGCATCTTTGATTTCTTGGGTTGCAGGCTGTTTGTCCAGTTCCTGTTCTAGCTCCTTTAGTTGTGCTGTCCTAGTGGCACACTACACTAGGTAATATACATAAAAATGTATATGTATATTACCTAGTGCAACCTTTCCTATTATGTTACAACACAAAGCTAATACCTTTTAAAATAATGTGTGTACACAGGCTATATTCTTCAGTTATTCTACCATACATACAATAAAAAATAATAAATGTACTTTAAAAAAAAACCTTAGCAATTCACTGAAGAAAAAAACAAAGATTAATGTAACGTTATAATTGGGTGTGAGAAAAATATCTGTTTTCGTTTTTAAAAAAACCTTAGAAATTCAATAAAAATACCAAAGGTTAAAGTAGCGTTATAGTTAGGTGTGATAAAAAGATCTGTTTTTTTTTTTTAAAGCAAAACCTTAGAAAGTCACTGAAAAAACACAAAGGTTAAAGTAAAGTTATATTTAGGTGAATTTGTCAGTGACAACATTAACATTTTGAACAAAAAAAACAATACAGAAATTCACCAGTCATAGCCAGCAACCCTAACTATAACTTGCGCCCCACCATGAACTGCTTATGACCTCACATATGACATCACTCATGACATATTCTATGACACTGTTCATGACATCCCTCATGACATCTCAAATGGCATCATTGCAGAGTGATTGCAATGAAGCCGTCGGCTTGTGATGTGTGGTCCTGCACCATTGTTGAGGATGTCATTGACGAAGACTTGAGATGTGAAGTCCTGCATGGGGGATGCATTGCTCAGAGGCAGTTCAGAGGAGCTGTTGGCTGCGATGCGAAGTCCTGCATTGAGGGTGCATCACGCAGAGGTGGTTTCACTGAGGAGCTGTGAGGACATGCATCAGCTCTACCCAAGAGAGCACAGCAGGTTTGGCAGAGCATATTCAGGCCTACTTCAAAGGGCTCTGGACTGGGGTGGCACCACTTGGGGGCATGACTCACAGCAGGTAGAGTCCAGGTGCTGGATTCAAGGTGGTTGGAGCCTTTGCTATCCCTGACACTCTGATCAGGAGGCCAGCCAACCAGCCCTTGGAGTCACTCTGGTGGTCCTAGGTTCAAGATGCAGGTCCATTCTTTTTCACTCAGGCAGCAAGCAATAGGGCAGCAGAATAGCAGGGCAGCAGAATAGTAGTCTTTCTTGCAGTAGAGCAGCACAGCAGTCCTTCTGAGTCTTCTGCAGGTCCAGAGGTGTACTGAAGAGTGGGGCCTGAGGGTCCAGTATTTATACCTGGAACCAGCGTTGAAGTAGGAGAAGGTTCTGGAGGTTTCCACCCCCAGAGGTGTTTGGAATCTCCTTCCTCCTTGCCCTGACCCCAGCTTGTCTGGGGCCACAAAAGACTAGTGTGAAACTCTTTGTGAGTGCGCTGAGGCAGAACCTTTGCGATGTGCAACTGTGGTAGGTGACAGATCCTCCCCATATCAAGTCGGAGATGGCTCAATCTGCCAACACGTATTCCCGCTTTGTCTCCCTGTCTGGGAGTAATAAACAAAGACCAACTGTCAGCTTCATTTAGTCATGCGACCCAGGATACAGACTGCAGACACCAAATGGTTGAGACAAGAAAATGCCAACTTTTTAAAAGTGTCATTTTCAGAATTGAGACTTTTTAAAAATTCTTTTTATTAGCATTTGACAAAGAAAACTGTACAGTGAAACAATATTGTTAGCACAACAGGAGAGTTGGAGAGAGGGAGAAGAAAAGGAAAGCGGGGGCATGAGGGACATGGAAAAGCAGTGCAAGGAACGACGTCAGAAAAAGCACTCCAATATATAATTATTAAATATCATAGATATTACATACTACCTGATAAAAACCACAAATATGAAAAGGGCATTATTGAACACATATAATTGCATGATAGATATTTTATGAGATAAAAAGGAACAAGAAAAAAAATCAAACAATGTTGACAGCCATCTATTTCCCACAATTTTCATGGATTACGAGGTCAGAATTGTGACTTAAAATTCAACTTTACCATTAAAGAGGGTTTTAAATTTTAATTATTTGGATGCCAAACTTGACATTCCTACCTGCTCCCAATAGAAAGTTATCACTTATTAAATGTATTAAGGTAACTCAGTGTTATCCTATCGGACAGGTAGGCCTTGTAGTAGTGAAAAACGCATTTGAGAGTTTTTCACTACCAGGACATGTAAAAGTTAAAAGTACATGTTCAACATTTTAAATACACTGCATGCTGCCCTATGGGCTGTTTAGGGCCTACCGTATTTGTCACTAATATGTATTAAAAAGGAAAGTTTAAGCCTGGAAAAATAGTATTGCCAGGTCAAAAAGGCAGTTTAAAACTGCCAGCAGGCTGCAATGGAAAGTCTGAGACATGTTTAAAGGGCTACTGAAGTGGGTGCTGCAGGCCCAAAAGTAGCATTTAATTCACAAGCCCTGGGTACAGGTAGAACCGCTTTACAGGGGACTTCCAAGTAAGTTACATGTTCCAATCAGGTGTAAGCCAATTTTACAGTGTTTAAGGAAGTAAGAATGCATACTTTAGCACTGGTTGGCATTGGTAAAGTGCACAGTGTCCTAGGGCAACTGAGTCCTGGGGGGGGTGGGCGGGGAGCCAACATGCCTCTGCAGCTTCCCCACTCTCTTATATAGGGTCTTGGTGGTGGCCCCACCATCCCATGATCACCCCAAGCAGCAGAAAGGTGTTAGTCAAATGCAGCCCACGGGGCATCAGGGGCGCTCCTCTGGAGCAGTGAATGCTCATTGAGCTGCTCTCCTGCTGAGCCGGGGAGAGCCACTGCCTTTAGTTTCTTTTTGTTTATCGACCTCTGCCGTGCGGCATTGCCCTGTATGACTTTAATTTCATTTGGGGGAGTCAGGGGGGCCCGGTACCACCCGGGCACCCTGAAGGCAGCACTTATTTGCGATAGTCCTGGGAGCCCAGCCCGGGCTACCCCAGCCGGCTCCCCACCCAGACCGCACTCCCATGTGCAGCCACTGGAGCCAACAGTCTTTTTGGGTTTGGCATTGTGTGGCGGCTGCCCACCTCACCCTGGACACATGCATGGGGAGCGAGGACATGCTCCACAGATGGGAGGAGTGTAGTGTCACTTCCCCTTCCTTCTTTCCAGGTAAGGCCCAGAGTTGGGGATCCTGGGGCCCCTGGGGTACTGCTCGGGAGTGCTACAGTGCTCTCTGCATCTTTGTGTTGATGGGGGGCCCGAAGGTTGGTAACCCTGGCTCCCCTTGATGAAATCCAGGTGAAGGTTGGGATTCCTGAGCCTGCTCAACTCTGGGTAGGAGGTCCCATGCACGCCCATGCAACTCCAGGGCCCTGCCCACCCCGGGGTAAAGGATTTCCTGGTAGCAGAGCTCCACATGCTCTGAGGTTGTGCTGGGGGTCAAAGATCAAAATCCTTCTCATGCTGCTATCTCAGGCTCTGTTGTGCATGAATTTGGGCTCATTCTGCTCAGGCTGGTGAACCCTAGCCACCTGAAGTGCTTTACTTAGATCTCCTAGTGTTTATGGCGACAAACTTTGCAGGGAGCTGGTTTCATTTGCTCCCTGTGGCAGCCTTTGTCCTTTGTTTCCTCTGGATCTCTCTCCTCCTTGGTGCAGAAGCTCAGTCTTTCCCAAAACTAGTACTCAGCTTCCCTGGTCCTGGGGAGAGGCCCTCTGATTCTGGGGTCAACTGAAGTTAGAGTCCTTAGTCCATTTGGCATCAGAGGATTCTTCCTTCCAATTGTCCATGGCTGCTGCCTCCAGTCCAAGTGTCCAGCAAAAAAATAACAACCAAGAAGAGCCCTCCCCTTTGCGCAAGACCTTTTAAGTGGGGTGGTTAGGTCCAGCAGTGAGGCACCTCTGGCCCATCCTGGGGTGCCACATCACCTCTCCGCCGCCTCCAAAACTTCCTGCACATCTTGCTGGGACATTTCAAAATTATGTCACTCAGAAGTCACTTGCCACATCTACTCCGCCCCTCACTGACATCACTGACAGGGCATTTCCCACTAAATCTTCAAAGGGAGCCCCCTCCTGTGTTGGCTCCAGAAGTCTGAGCTCCGTCTTTTGTTTAGTGAGCTTGGGCTGACCCATCCCTGGTACAGTGTGGTAACTGATTGATGCAGATCCTTCATCCCCACCCCTTTCGTCCTCCTGAGCAGAGTCAAGCACTGTTAATTACTCCTTTTGTGCAGGAAGGTCTTTGTTCCTGCTGCTGAAGAGAAATGTAATTAACTTGGCCCAGCAGGGTGACAAAAGGCATGGGCTCTGATCCTGACCCGAGCCAGAGAAACAATCCTGGATCACCCATCATCTATAAAGATATATTTTTGGACATTCTTATTTGGGTTTGACATACATATTCCACCCCAGTTCGATATGTCAATGGTCTCTATAGGCCCAGGGGAAACTAAGCTGCACTCTAAGGCAGCATTCCCCATAGCTGTATGATGGAGTGTCACTACAGACAAGACAGTAAACCACACTGGCTTTCCCTATGAGTGTACACTAACATTGTGAGGCCTACCCCAGGTCAATATCCAGTTTTGCAGAGTGTCCTCTGCCCCAGGCAATCTGGGAGCAGTTACCGGGCTGCGTATGACAGGAGATTACATGCACAGGCCTCACATGTGTGCACATGCGTATGCACATGTGTAACCAGCCAAGTGCCCCTTACCATGATGCGTTGCAGTGGCCTTATCTTAAAAGGCAAACACTGGCGTTAAAAATGCACAGTCCATTTACCGTGGGGAAATCACTGGTGGTGAGGCTCACTGTTAAACTTGGCATCCTTGGCATGGTTCCACCTGACTTTTTCCCCTTCTGACCTTTTGCTGACTTTCTTTTTGCTGGCTTTAGGACTCTGCTACTAAGCAGTGCGAAAGTGCAAGTGCTCTCTACTTTAAAATTGGTAACACTGGCTTCTCCAAAATTGGCATATTTAATTTACTTATAAGACCCCAGAAAAGTGTACTAAATATGCCCAGGGTCTGCAAATTAAATGCTACTAGTGGGCCTGCAGCATTGATTGTGCCACCCACTTCAGTAGCTCTTTAAATATGTCCCAGGCCTGCCAGTGCAGAGCCTGTATGTGCAGTTTTAAACTGCCATGTCGATATGGCAAGTTAACCCTCTTGCCAGGCCCAAAGTTTCCTTTTTAATACATACTAGTCACCCCTAAGGTAGGCCTGGATAGCCCAAGGGCAGGATGCAGTGTATCTAAAAGATAGGACATGCACTTTTAAGTTTTACATGTCCTGGTACTGAAAAACTCTTAAATTCGTTTTTCACTACTGCAAGGCCAATCTCTTCTATAGGTTAACATTGGGATTACCTTATTACCTCGTATAAGTGTAATTTTCAATTGGGAAGAGTTGGGACCCCCAAGTTTAAGGTCTCTGGAATCGCAATTTAAAATCCTAACTTATGGTGAAGTTGGATTTTAAATTGTAATTCTGAAAATAGGACTTTTAGAAAGTTGCCATTTTCTTACTTTAACCATTTGGTGCCTTCTGCCTGGCTCTGAATACATGTCTGGGGTAGGTGACAGCTGGGCTTTGTGCATTTCCTCCAGACAGCCACAAACAAAGGGACCTTAGGTGTGACTTATGGGCCATCCACATCCTGATGGGACATCCTGTACAGGATGGGAGGGAGGATTTGACTCTTAAACCTGAATGCACTGCGTTCTGTCCCCACACAAAGGGCTGCACACCCCCCTGTAGTGAGTCTGGAGCCAGGGTAGAAAGGGCAGGGACTCTGTGCACTTCCAAGGCCTCTCTTTGAAGTCTTCCCTTCTACAAAGGCACAACTGGGTATAAGTACTGGACCCCTGACACCACCAACTCAGTACACTTCTGGACCTGTGGATACTCTGCCTTAAAGAAGGACTGCTGTGCTGTTACAAGGACTGCCACTCTGCTGGACTACTACTCTGCTGGACTCCTGCTCTGCTGTGCTGACTTTCTGCCTGCTGCCCTCCTGCCTGGGAGTGACAAGGATTGGACATGCATTTTTCCAACCCAGAAACAGAGTGACTCAAAGGGCTTGTCTGTTTGCTTCCTGTTGGAAGGCTCAGGGACATCATTCCATTCATCACCGGCACCTGGACTCTGAGAGTCTTGCCTTTACAAGTGGTGCCAATACAGATCTGGGCCCCTGAAAGTGGGTATAAAGTGCTAAAACCTCCAAAATCCACGCATTGCTGTTGTTGCTTGGCTTGGAACTGGCGCATTGCCCCCAACCCTGATGAATTATCGCTGCTGCAAGGACCAAAGACATTGACCTGCCGATTTCGTGGTAGCTCGTGTCCAGTTCTCAACACATTCTCGACCTGCATGGTACGAAGATGATGCATTGCCTCCATCTTGGGGTTCGATGACGACGCATCTTCGACTTGCGTGGATTGCAACCAATGCATCGCCTACATCCGAGGGAATCAACAAGGACGCATCACTTCCTCTGCTCCCCGCATCTTGTCCTCGTGCATCAACACTACCGCGAACCAAGGTACTTTTTCAGAAGACCAAGGCTTGTCCTTGTATGTGACACGCGCTCCAATACAGTCAGCATGAACTTTTGAATTTGACCCGGTCTAGCATGACCAGATAGCCCCAGTTGGCATTTTATGCTTTTAAGCGCTACATTTCAGTTTAATCTTTAAAAATCTATAACTCCGGATATACTTTTTGGAGTTTTGTCATTTTGGTCTTGTTTTATTCAATAAATTAAGCTCTATTTTTCTAACCAGGTGTGGCATCTTTTTTGTGTGGTGTTTTGACTCTTTTCCAGTTCGAAGTGTTGCACAAATACTTTTCACATTGCCTCTTAAGTTAAGCTTGACTGCTCTGTTCCAAGTTACCAGAGGGTGAGCACAGCTTACTTTATGGTGTGTATCTGACTTACCCTGACTAGGATTGTGGTTCCTGCATGGGGGCATACCTCTGCCAAGGAGAGGATTGCTTTGAAGCATTTAGCTCAAGAGTCTGAATGACCTGGACATAAAATCTATGCAAGTAGAGTCCAGAGGTGGCAGCAATACTCCAGTGCCCTCTGGAGACAAGATGGTCCGCATGCCCAAGGGTCTGGTGTCTGACTTTGTGGTGGGAGATGACATAGACATATGGTTTGAGGCTTATGAGATAGCCCCGGAGATGCACAAGATCCCAGAGAGAGATTGGGTGGGCTAGTCTATGGAGGCATATCCCTAGTGAGGGGAGGGACACCTTACTGTCCCTAGATGTGAATGACAGGATGAGGTATCCCCCCATGAAGAAAGCGCTGACCCGGAAGTTTGGTTTGACCCCCAGAGAAATACAGGCAGAGGTCCAGGGACAGTCAGAAGCTATCCCATCAGACCTGGGTGAATTGTGTTATGTTGATTCATTTTGCAAGGCACTAGATGGTTGGGTGAAAGGCAGTGAGGTAAAGGATTACCAGGGGCTATATAACTTCATTGCAAAATAGCACATGTTCTGTCTTTGTTTTCCAGAGATGCGCCAACACTTCATTGACAGTAAGCCCTCTGACCCCTGGGAGCTTGCTAAGGAGGTGAATCGCTGGGTCAGCACCGGGTACACAGGAAGGTATCTGGGGGAGATCATCACAGGGGTGGGTAGGATCCTCACCAGAAGATGGGGGGGGACAAAAACAAAAGTAAGGAGTTCTCTAAAGGACCCCAAAACAGTTATTTGGGTCCGGACTCCCATACCCTGCAGAAAAGAAAAAGAAATGGCTCCCTGACAGTAGGTCTGCAGGGAAGGCACCCCTGAAGTGCTTTGAGTGCCAGCAGGAAGGGCACTTCAAGGGAGACACTTCAAGAGAGATGTCAAGTGTCCCAAGCAGGCACAGCCCCCACCAGTGGGCAGTCACTGGGGCTGATTAGTGTAGTGCTTGGGGAGGAGATTGTCCCAGCTAGTTTGGGGGACAGAGGTTACCCTAGTGTCCCTGGGTGACAGAGAAATGGTGCAGAGAATCCACATGCCAGCAATGCTAGGAAGTACAGGCAGTGGGTCACCATTGATGAACAGAGGGCAGAGGCTCTGTGAGACACAGGAGCCAGCATGACAACCATTCAGTGTCATCTGGCGTCTTCAGAGCAGATAGTCCCTAATGTGTTCCACCAAGTTGTTGCAGCTGACAACCATGAGAGTCACTAGCCAGTGGCTCTGGTTCCCTTTGAATGTGGGGGGTCTCAGGTTCCTTGATGGTAGCTGTGTGTGCATCCATGCATGTGGATTGTCTGCTTGGCAATGCATACCGCCTGGAAGGAGGTGGAGCTCAGGTCCCTTTTTGGAGATGTTAGGGTTGCCTGAGTGGGTGTGCCTGACCGCACGGTCCATGGCAGCCCTAGAGGGTAGTCAAGAGGACCTGGAGCCTGGCAGAAGGGCCCAGGTGCCTGCCAAAAAGAGGAAGGGTAAAGGGAGTGGGAAAACCGCTCCTGAGACTCCCACGGTCTGGGAGGAGGCTAACCCTGAGGGGGATGCCCCGGGAGCAACAGGGAAGAATGTGTCCGAACTGGGGAACCTGCCTGAGCTGTCCAACTGGCAGCAAGAAGGGGGTCCCACCAGGGATGAGTTCTGCAAAGTACAGAGAGAATGGCCTTCTCTTGTGGGTCTGCAGCAGCAGGTGGAGACCCAGGCAGCTGGTGACGTCTCTGACAAACACCTGATTTACTGGGAGAATGGTCTCCTGTATAGTGAGCCTAAGGCTCCTGAGCCTGATGCAACCTGTGTGTTGGTGATCCCCCAGCGCCACAAGGCCTTCCTACTGGGGATGGCTTATGATGTACCCCTGACAGGTCCTTTGGGGCAAGACAAGACCTTTGACAAGCTTGTCACCCACTTATATTTGCCTCAAATGAGGAAGGCCTTAGATGTGTTCTGTAGGTCCTGTCCTACCTGCCCGGCGAATGGCAAGCCAGGGGAGAGGTGCAAGGCCCCCATGTAACCTTTTCTTGTCACTAGCAACCCCCTGAGGGTGGGCATCAACATCATTGGCATCTGGACCCCAAGACAGCCATGGGAAAATGATTTGTTCTGGTCTTGCTGGACCATGCCACCCGGTACCTGGTAGCTATGCCTCTAAGGACTGTGACTGCGGCTGCCATGCACAGGGCACCGATGGGGATCTTTATCCATGTGGGGTAACCCAAGGAGGTGGCATCTGACTGGGGTTCCAACTTCATGTCAGTATACATGAAGGCCATTTGGAAGAAGTGAGGGGTAACCTACCCTAAAAGGCATGATTATAGGCCTGCCAGAGCCTATGAGGTGGTAGTGGAATGTCCTTCTGCTATGCCTTTTGTTCGCCTACAGGGAGGTATCACAGAATGAGGTTGGCTTCAGGCCCTTTGAGCTGCTGTATGGGCACCCTGTGAGAGGGCATCTCAGTTTGGTGAAGGAGGGCTGGGAGCATGCTCCAGGGAGAGGCCCCCTGGATGTGGCCACTGCATGCTGGCCATCCAGAACCAAACAGCCCACTTCTGGAAACTCGCCCAGGAGAATTTGGAAGCTAGAAAGGAGGAAATGAAACACTGGTATGAACAGAATTCTACTCTGGTTGATATTCAGCCTGGCCGAAAAGTGTGGATGATGGACCCTGTGGAGACCGGACCCTGCAAGACCACTGGTCCAGGCCTTATGAGGTTAAGGAGCACAAGAGTTATGTCACCTACTTGGTGGACCTCAGGTCACCTAGAAACCCTTTAAGGGTCCTTCATGTAAATTGCCTCAAGCCCCACTTTGGGAGGTATGAGCTTACCATGCTCCTGGTTACTGATGATGGAGTGGAAGAGATGAGTGAACCTCTCCCCAACCTCCTTGCTTCCAAGGAGCAGGATGGGTCAGTGGAAGGTGTCAGCCTCTCCCCTACGCTGACGCTAGATCAACAGAGAGAATGCCGCCAGTTGCTGGGGCAGTTTGCCTCTTTGTTCTAACTTACCCCAGGACTCACTACATAGCGTACCCACGATATTGATACTAGGGACAGCACACCTGCAAAGAACAGAATTTACAGGCTGTCTGTCAAAGTGAGGGCCAGCATTAAGGAGGAGTTCTCCAAGATGCTGAAGTTAGGTGTTATTGAGCCCTCAACCAGCCCTAGGTTCAGCCCAGTAGTGTTGGTCCCCAAGGCTGCCCCTTCAGGTGTCACACCTGAACTCAGGTTCTGTGTGGGCTACTGTGGGCTCAATGTGGTCACCAAGACTGATACGCACCCCTACCCAGAGCTGATGAGCTCATTGATCGGCTTGGAGCTGCCAAGTTCCTACTCACATTTGATTTAATGTCTGGGTACTGGCAGATTGCCTTGACCGAGTGGGCTAAAGAGAGGTCTGCACTATCTACACCAGAAGGGCACTTCCAGTTCTGGATCATGCACTTCAGGTTGAAGAACGCCCTGCCA
Source organism: Calotriton arnoldi (assembly GCA_963921515.1). Classification (NCBI taxonomy): domain Eukaryota; kingdom Metazoa; phylum Chordata; class Amphibia; order Caudata; family Salamandridae; genus Calotriton; species Calotriton arnoldi. The sequence continues at coordinate 816,511 of CAWUFW010004902.1, read as the reverse complement.
CCTTCCAGAGGTTGGTCGACCAGGTCCTGGCTGGGTTGGAGAACTTCAGTGCCGGCTACCTAGACGGCATTGCACTCTTCAGTTCTAGCTGGGAGGACCACCTGTGCCACCTCCAGAAAGTAAGTCGGGCTCTGCAGAGTTCAGGCCTATCTATCAAGGCCAGTAAGTGCCAGATAGGGCAAGGTTCAGTGCTCTACTTGGGTCACCAAGTGTGAAGTAGCAAGGTACAGCCCCTCCAGGCCAAAATTGAGACCATTCAGGCTTGGGAACCCCCAAAACCCAGACAGAGGTGAGAGCCTTCTTAGACCTCACTGGCTACTACAGGGGATTTCTCAAGGGATATTGCACCACTGTTGCCCCCTTGACAGAGCTGACTTCCAGAAAGCAGCCACGTCAGGTCATCTGGATAGAGGAGTGCCAGAAAGCTTTTGGCACAGCACCAGTGGTCAAGGCCCCTGACTACTCACAAGAATTCATTGTCCAAATATAGCATGGTGTGGGGGCCGTGCTATCACAGCTAAATGAAGAGAGCCTGGTTCAGCCTGTAGTCTTCCTTAGTAGAAGGCTACTTTGCAAGGAACAGAGGTGTAGTGCAATAGAAAGGGACGGTGTTACTGTGGTCTGGGCACTGAAGAAGCTGAGACCATACCTGTTTGGAACTAATTTACAAGTTCTGACATACCACAAACCTCTCAGATCTGCAGATGAGAGGTAAGAATCCCAAACTGTTGAGGTGGTCCATCTCCCTACAGGGAATGGACTTTACGGTGGAACACCGTATTGGAACAGACCACGCCAATGCTGATGGTCTCAGCAGATTCTTCTGCCTTGGGTAGCTCTCCCGACTTTCAGCTGGGGGTGGGGGGTGGCACATGTTAGACCTGGCATCCTTGGCGTAGTTCTCCCTAACTTTTTTTTTTCTGACCTCCTGTTTTGCTGACTTCCTTTTTGCTTGCTTTAGGACTCTTCAGACTTTACCACTGCTACCCTGTTCTAAAATGCATGTGTTCTCTACTTTAACTATGGTAACACTGCCTTATCCACAATTGGCATATTGCATTCACCTATAAGTCCCTAGTAAAGTGCACTACATGCGCCATGGGCCCGTAAATTAAATGCTGCTAGTGGGCCTGCAGCACTGATTGTGCCACCTACTTCAGTAGCCCTTTAAACATTTCTCAGGCCTGCCATTGCAGAGCCTGTGTGTGTAGTTTTAAAATGCCATGTTGACCTGGCAAGTTCACCCTCTTGCTAGGCCCAAACCTTCCTTTTTGATATATACAAGTCACCACTAAGGTAGGCCCTGGACACTCCAAGGGCAGGGTGCAGTGTACTTAAAAGGTAGGACTTATACCTTCAAGTTTTACACGCCCTGGTAGTGAAAAACTCTTGAATTTGTTTTTCACTACTGCAGGGCCTATCTCTCATATAGGTTAACATTAGGATTACCTTATTACCTCTTATAAGTGTAACTTCCAATTGGGAAGAGATGTATTCCCAAGTTTGGTGTCTTTGGAATCACAATTTAAAAACTTCACTTATGGTGAAGTTATATTTTAAATTGTAATTCTGAAAATGCGACTTTTTGAAAGTTGCCATTTTCTTACTTTAGCCATCTGGTGCCTTCTGCCTGTCTCTGAATTCACAACTCGGTTGGGTGACAGCTGGGCTTTGTGCACTCTCTCCAGACAGCCACACACAAAGGGAGCTTAGGTGTGTCTGATGGCCCATCCACATCCTGATGGGCCATCCTGTGCAGGATGGGCGGGAGGAGCTTACACTTACACCTGAAGGGGCTGTGTCCTGTCCCACACAAAGGGCTGCAAACCTCCTGTAGTGAGTCTGGAGCCAGGGTAGGAAGGGCAGGGACTCTGTGCACTTTAGAGGCCTCTCTTCGAAGTCTCCCCCACGTCAAAGACAAAGCTGGGTATAAGTACTGGACCCCTGACACCACCATTTCAGTACACATCTGGACCTGTGGATACTTTGCCAGGAAGAAGAACTGTTGTGCTGCTACAAGGACTTCCACTATGCCGGACTCCGGCTCTGCTGTGCTGACTTACTGCCTGCTGCCCTCTAGCCTGGGAGTGAGAAGGACTGGACTTGCATCTCTCGGAGAAGGACTGGACCTGCATCTCTCCACCCAGAACCAGTGTTACGCAAAAGGCTTGTTTGCCTGCCTCCTGTTGCAAGTCTCAGGGGCATCAAAGACTTTATTTTACTTATCACCAGCACCTGGACTTTGCCACCTGAGAGTCTTGCCCTGTCAAGTGGTGCTAATCCAGACCTGGGCCCCTGCAAGTTGGTCTAAAATTCTGCAGCTTCCAAAATCGGCGTATTGCTGTCATTACGCAGCTCGGAACCGGCGCATCACCCTTGATGCATCGATACTGCTGCAAGTATCAAAGACATTGCCTCGCCGACTGTGCGACACCTCTCCTCCGGTTCCCAACGCATCCTCAACCTGCGCGGCCTGCCGACGACGCTTCGCCTCCATCTTGGGGTTCGACAATGACGCATCTCAGACTTGTGTGGATTGGAAACGATGCACCGCCTACATCCGAAGGGGTCAACAACTACGCATTGCCTCTTCTGCTCCCCGCATCTCATCCTCAAAGTCGATGCAACTGTGAGCAAGGTACTGTTTCAGTGGGCCAAGGCTGGTACCTGTATCTGACCTGCGCTCCATTGCGGTCGGCCTGAACTTTTGGATTTGATTTAGTGCAACTAGATCGCCCTGGTTGCCGTTTTTAAGCACTATATTTCAGTTTAATCTTTCGAAATTTATAACTATAGTTTTACTTATTGGATGTTTGTCATTTTGTTCTTGTTTTGTTCAATAAATTAACTCTTTTTTTCTAACCAGATATCTTTTTGTTTGAGGTTTTCACTGTTTTACTGTTTGAAGTGTTGCACAAATACTTTACACATTGCCTCTTAAGTTAAGCCTGACTGCTCTGTGCCAAGATACCAGAGGGTGAGCACAGGTTAATTTATGGTGTGTATCTGAGGTTCCCTGACTAAAATTGTTGTTCCAGATTGGACAGGATGTATACATATGCCAACCAGAAACCCATTTTCTATCACTCACCCACAGTAAAAAGGTCAAAAACATGGTGATCAAAAAGCGAAAAATAGTCTGGATTTGATGGGTAGAATCCATCTTCTCACAATGGTGCAGTCCACAGGTGGCATTTAAATTCCAGGCCCTGGTTTCATTCTCTACGCCATATACTAGGGACTTATAGGCAAGATAAATTAGGAAGTTAGTGATATTCCAAGGTACCCACGTTTCAAGGGGAAGCAGAAGCCCTTTATTCCAGTTTAGCAGGGACAAGCTGCACACATTTCCAAGTCCAGCAAAAATGGGGTCCAGAATTTTTTTTGAAAAATCTGGGATGAATCCACAGAAAAGGCAGATTTCCTACACATGGCAGCTGCTTATATTTTGCACTAAGTAGTCACTGTCAACCTAGCACCCTGCTCTGGGAGGTAGCATCATAGCAACTCCGCCCTTTCACATTACAAGAGAGAGGCTTGGAACCCTGTCTCATTTATGCAATAATTCAGGATTTCGCCTTCATTCTGACACTATCCCCCCTCCTCCACCTCTCATCCATCAACACACTGATGTGTCAACCTTTCCGGCATGAATACAACCTTTCAATCATCCATTAAAGCACTCACTCATCCAGCCAAAGGTTAAAATATTTTCACATTCTGAGTCTCATTCACGCACACTCAAACTTGCCAGTAAATGAAGCACTTTTACCTAGAAAAGAGTGCAATTATTTGGCTTTGACAATGTTTGTTTTATTTTAAATTTAGCACGCCATGGGAGTTTATGTGCCCTTGCTCTCTGCCTTTGCTTTCTCTTTCCTTTACTCTTTGTTAATTTTCCCACTCCTGGAAGCTCCCTTGTCCACTCCCCATTCTGCTTCCTGTGATTTTTCTGAAAAATGTTTTTCCTTCACCCCAGTGTGCTTTTTTTATTCACTTCCCTTCCACTCCTCTGCTCCCCGGTGTTGCACGCCCCATTGTCCATCTCACTCCACATTTATTTTATTTTATTTTAATGATGTATTTTTTTTATTTTATTTTTTCTGATGCCTGGAAGCTGCAAAGTGCAGCTGGGCTACCTGCTCCTGTTTTTGTGCACTAGCTTGTGCATACTTTTCTTCTTTTTTACTTTTATTTATTTACGATGTTTACTTGATTGTGTGCTATGATAGTGCAGTAAATATAAATGTCCACCGTGGGTTATCACACATGTGGCATATATGTTGCGGCACATGTGTCACAACACATACATTTGTATGCATCACGATACAAGCCTGTGCATTGACAGCTATCTCAGCATTCACATGTGAACAACAAAAAGTATTGGCAAAGACAATAGCATAGCCTCATCGAGCCGACACCTATAAGCTTTGCCAATGCTTGTTAAGCTGAACTTTTGCTACTGTAAAAGTAACAGATTTTGCAGTCAAGGTTAAATTAGAAAGTAATTGCATAGTCACAAATCAGAGTATACAATTAAAAAACAAATAATGTGCATTACCAGCACCACTAGCAATAAATATAATTACATTACAGTTAGTAGTCCTCTTTTGATGTTTTCACAAATAACACTGTATAACTAAAAATTGTCTCTTTGAACTTTGGGTAGCATTGCCTACTTTATATGTGTGCTGTACAATATAGCACACATGCAAAGTCGGAGAAGAGAGGATACATTTAAACATATATCCTTTTAACGCCTGATTTCAAACAGCGTAATTTTAGGACTCAAACCTCTGTCTCATATTTTTGGTAGATAGGATTTTGCATCAAAAACTATGGATGGTTGCATGGGAATGCCCATGTACCACCCATAGAATACTCCCTTGGCGCTAAGTGACAGAATCCAACGCTAGCCACTGCTCTGCGTTACCTATAGGCAACTTTCAGCGCAAAACAAGTTTTGCGCTGGAAAGTAAAATTAAAAAGAAACATTTTTAGCTGTTCTGCATCACTTTTGTGACACAATGCAAAATGTTTGTAAATCTGGCCCTAGTTCTTCTTTTTCGCAGGTGGTACCGAAGAATCATGCATTGCACACAGTTTTTCTCACTCTGATTAACTGAAGATCAGACAGGCAACAACCCTGTGTTTTATTTACAAAAAGTAGGGAATATAATTTGTACTTTCCTCTTGTAAGATTATTCCAACATTTGGAGCACATTTCTGAACTTTATGGAATTCTCCAAGATTTCCAGAAGTAGCAAACGAAAACAAACAATAGTCAAAGATTTCCAGGAGGTTCTTCATACCTGTGAAATTTCCATCAGAGGGAATACGAGAAAAATTTTATTTGAACAGTTTACTTTGTTTTTGTTTCTCCAGGGAAAAAAATATTTTCCTCATGAGGAAATCCATTCCTTTTTACTCAATTAAACAGTGTAATTTTCTCTGAGATCCCACCTTCGAATCATTTTGATGGCTTTTCTTGGCAATAGTAGTTCTAAACGTTTTTTCAGGCTGAGAAAAAAGCGCTGTGCCAACATGGTAAAATCTACAATTTTTATTAGATCACTTGGGTAATGGACCCTGCATTAAAAAAACACTGAAAATCCTACTTTCGTAGACTAAAACAAGCATTGTCAAAGTCAATAGGTCTGGCATTTGGCATAGCTGCAGTACATCTAGTAATTACTAGCTGTCCCTTTTGAGTCAGAACCAACAGCTTGAAGTTTATAACAAGGCCTATAAGAATTTACTAGATATCCTGCTTCAGTCAGAAGCAACTGCTTAACAATTCAGCCATAAAGCATCAGTACCTCAAGTCATTAATCAATGTCCCACTCAAGTCAGATGCAACTGCTTTAAATATCCTTCGCAGAGTTGTGGGGCTTCGACATAAAAATGTCCATATACACTTTTGGCACTATAATGAACTGAACATGTTTCCTACAGGAAAAGTAAATATGCCAAAGTGGGTTTATGATGATGAGTCAATATTGCAACTTCAAACTACGTTTCTGTATTACTGTGGAATACTCATGATAACATTCTAGTATTTATACATACTAGCAGTAACTGTTTAATTCAAGTGTCTTCAACCTTATCTTAAGCAAACTGTTTTTTGAGTGGAACTATACTTGTGTGCCAATAATTGCAGTTGTTTATATGAAAGTCCATGGCCCTATGGTGGGTTCTGTGATAGGAAGAAGCAAAATGTCAATGATAGTTAAGCATAGTGTTGTAACTTCCCCTTTAATGTACGATTCTCCATGGGGAATGTTAGGTGCATCAGTGGAATGTTGGGGGGACCTCTGTGGCAGAGTGTCAGTTATGTGGACTGCTGCTGGTGTGTACTTATCTGGTGGGTGTGAATAAACCTCTTCTTCAAGACAAACCGATGTGACCGTCGTTTTATTACTGGCGACGACTGGCTACACCCACCGAAGAACTCGGCGTGCTTAATTACTCAAGAATAACTCGGACACTTTTACCGAAGGTTAGTTTCCCATTTTATTTGGCTGAAAAGTGGATGCGTGTCTCCTATTTAAATACTTAATTGGCATCGTTTCACACTCTGCGTTGTTGTGGAGTGCTGGCGGCAACATGGATTAACCTAGTTTTGGGTTTTTGCCGACCAGCGTAAATTGCATGGATGCCATTGAGCGCACGAGCTGGGCGTTTTTGAAACGAAACTCACCGCGAGGAAGCACATTCTGCTATCGTGAAGCACTGTGTGACGCAGGAGCTCAGGCAGACGGGAGCGCGAGAATACCTGTTGAAACCTCAAGACGCGCTGGAAAAGTGCGTGCTGTTTCAAAGCCGAAGGAAGTGACTCATGTACGCGTTGACGTACCGGCGAGCCCCAGAAATAGACTAGAGCGCTCACTTAACTAAAGTTAAAATGCGAAGAGCTGTCATCGGGTGGTTTTCCTTGCGTGATTCAAAACAAGGCAAATCTACAACACGCAAAGATCGTGAAATCTCCTTCCCTCAGCTAAGTTAGTTATTTTAACTTATTTTATTAATTTTATTAATTTACAAAGTTTGGACAACACCAGCAGAAATTCAAAGTTCTATGTTTTGATGATTATCTATAAAGAGTGGATACAACCAGCAACTAGCTTTTTGGTTTTTTATTTATTTTATTTATTTATTTGCAAAGTTTTATATAGCGCTGGCTAGACCTGGAGGTATCAGAGCGCTTTACATGAGGATCAGTGAGTTACAGGTTCCATAATTATATAGACAAGTATAGACATAGGAGAAAAGAAGAAAAAAAAACATGAGATTACACAATAATGTGAGATTATTAGCGCGTACACACGTCTTATGGGGAGTGAAGAGGTAGAGGGGGAATGGTAAACGGGAGTAGGGAATGCAGGTAGGAAGAACACAACGGTGAGGCGAGGAAAACGATGTCCGATGTCCGGCTGGGTAGGTGCCAGCCGAGGGGTGAACCAGAGCCAAACTCCTCTATAGCTGCATATGACAGCTCCACCGGGCATCAGCCAAAGTTGCTCGGGCACCGCTGCTTTACATGAGGATCAGCGAGTTACAGGTTACAAAATTACATCAGTTACAGGAGCCAAGAATAAACGTAAGGAGAAAAACACAGTAACAAGAGATATTAATGTATAAGCTAGGAAGGGGAGGTAGCCACAGGATCACGGAGGGAGGAGGCGGTGGAGGGAAGGAAACACAACGGGGAGATGAAGAAAAACTATGTCCAATGTCCAGCTGGGTAGGTGACGGCCGAGGGGGTGAACCTGAGCCAAACTCCTCTATAGCTGCCTAAACAGCTCCACCGGGCATCGGCCATGTTGCTCAGTCTCCAAGGTAAGTACAATATTCATGGTTTCCGCCCGGGGGGCCTCGTCATAGCTCCAACTGCCGCACCAGTCTCGGTGTTACTGGGAAACCCTGAGCATAATTCAAACATCAAGCGGAGCTTGCTCCGTGGCACTTGTCCAGACTTTCGTGGCTCCAGAGTCTTGTTTGGGCAGACGAGGTGCTGAGTCGGTGGGTTCTGGGTTCTCTGCAGGCAGGCCAACATGGTTGTAGAGGTCTGCGCCAGCGGCAAACACCACTGCAGGCTATCAAACATAAATCGAGTGAGGCGGGGATGCGATTCTCGGGGGCTCAGGGGGAGGCAGTCTGGAAATGGGTCACCCTTCTCTCCATGAGGGTGCAGATTACAGCAAATAAAACCCTGAAACCAGAAGGGGAGAGAGGAGGTGCCGGGGCACGCCTCGACCCCACACGGCGGACGGCGACCTCTCTAAAAACACAAGCGCCGCAGATCCCAGGTGGAAAACATACATGGAAACAAAAATCCAATATTCAGGGAAACGCACGTCAGCTCGGCCGGGAAGTCTCCTCCGGGAGGACGCTACAGTCCGTGAAATGGAAGAACCATTCGTTTTGCAGATGAATTTTGAGGGGACTGAATCGCCCGCTGCTGGGTGATTGAAACTGCACAAAAAGCGAATCCGGTGTATTTATTTCAGGCTGCAGGGTTCGCCGTTCCTTTCATGTCACAATCACGCTGGCTCTACTCTACTCTAACACGTTTACTGCCACTCACAAGTACAGCCGTCAGGTTAACTTATTGTTTTGCCTTATTATATTAAATTGTTATTTTGGATTATTGTATTAGCTTATTTTGTTAGTTTGTTTAGTTGCTTTACTTTTCAGAACGTCAACATCCAGTGGAATGAGCCAACCACCACAATTTTTATGTGAACGTGGTGAACCTAATGGAACCCATGGAAGAAATGGAAGCCTCTTTTCGACTCGTATTTGATAGCCATTGGCGGTGAGAAGTTTTCTGCTGCAAGAAAACAAGCGGTATTGCTTCATAATCTTGGCATTGAAGGAAGAAATATTTATGATAGTTTGGATCCTATACCAATTGGCAGAGGGACTGGAGAACCTAGTGATGTCTATGAAATAAGTGTGTTACTACTACAAACTCATTTTGGACCACGTTTGAATGTTGTCATGGAAAAACACAAATTTTTCATGTGTGTGTACAGGCCAAGGGGGAGAGAGTTGGTAACTATGTAGCAGCACTCAAATCTTTAGCTCAAACATGTGACTTTGAACAATTAACTGATTCCCTTATACGTGATCAACTGGTACGTTGTACAAATGACTCTAGGATTCAGGAAAAATTGTTGTCAAAAAATCCTAACCTTAAGGAAGCTATTAATATTGTTGAGAGCATCGAACACACCACATTGGGTAAAAGAAATGCGAAACACCACTGCACCGGCTGAAGCTGGTGCCAACATAAAAAAAGATGAACTTGATAGTGTTGGTCATGACACCTCAGCGATCACTGTTTGTACACTAAATAGTAAACAGGAGAAAGGGTCTGGTAAGATTGATAAGCAAAGATTCAACAACAATTCCAGTAAGGATATTAAATTAAGGTGCCCTAGGTGTGGAAGTCAAAACCATGGACCCAATTTTCCAAATTGTTTTGCAAGTAGTATGAGTTTTAGGAATTGCTGGAAAAAAGGCATTATGCCAGTATGTGCAGAAACACCAAGGTAAACATGATGGATGATGATGAAATGTTTTCTCAATAAGCCATTAATTGCATTACAGGAAATGTCAGTAACACTGTACAAGATGTAAAAGATGTGGATACAGGTGTTGTAATTATGCCAAAATGTGATGTGTACATAGGTGACAAACTAGTTCCAGTTCTGGCTGACTCAGGTTCACCATATACATTGTTGAGTGACAAATTTTGGGATTCCACTTTTGGGACTAACAATGTAGTACTCTTGCCACCCGATATCAATCCCGTAGGCTATGGTGGGCAGAGTATTGACCTAATAGGATATTTTATCCAGTCCATCATGTTTAAGGGAAGAGAAACTGTAGGTAAGGTGTACGTTGCCAAACGTGGTGATAATCTTTTAGGATGGCGGCATCAAAAAGACCTTGGAATCATCTTGAATCCTAATGCGCGTGATCAGGTAATGCTGGTCACACACCAGAGTGATGATCAAGACATTGTTGGGAGGTACCCTGAGGTTTTCAGTGATAAACCTGGTATTCTCTGCGGATTTAATCATAAAACAATTTTAAAAGAAAAAGCAAAACCAGCAGTACACAAGGTCAGAAAGGTACCAAATCTCATGATGAAACCTCTTCAGGAAGAAATCCATAGATTACTTGAGATGGGGATCATAGAAGAAATAGAGTCCTCCGAATGGTTGGCTCCGATCGTTTTAGCCCCCAAGGACAAAGGCAGCAAAATTAGGATGTGTGTTGACTTAAGAAGTTTAAATAACTGTATCTGGGTTGACAGGCAGCCACTTCTGAATATAAATGAAGCTCTGGCCAAATTGGGGGGTGCATGTATTTTCAGCGTGATGGACTTATCGTCAGCCTACCATCAGGTCATGCTACATGAAGAGTCAAGAGCCCTAACATCATTTGTCACACCTCTAGGTGCATATAGATTCATCAGAATGCCATTCGGGTTGGCGAGTGCTGCTGCTTGTTTTCAAAGATTGATGAAGAATGTTTTAGCTGGCATCGATTCAGTTCTTTTCTTCCAGGACGATATACTTGTTTATGATAAAGATAGAGTCAACCATGATGAAGTGTTGTTCAAAGTACTGTCTAGACTACAAGAACGTGGACTCACTTTAAAAAGTGAAAAATGTAAATTCAGAGTTGGATCTGTATCCTACCTTTGACACTCTATTTCTAGTGAAGGCATTAGTCCCAAAATTGATCTTGCAGAAGCAATATTGCAGGCACCAGCTCCATTGAACAAAGATCAGGTGAAATCATTCCTGGGTTTATCCGAATATTATTCTAAATTTGTGTACAACTTTGCGAGTGTTGTTCAACCTTTAAGGTTACTGTTGAAAAAGGGTGTAGATTTCACATGGTCCGAAGACTGTGTTAATGCTTTCAACAAAGTCAAGAATGAGATTGCACGTATGCCAATTTTGTGTCATTTCGATGTATTAAAAAAAACTATTTTGACTACTGATGCGAGTGTACGGGGTTTGGGCGCTGCCCTATCTCAAATGGTTGATGGCAATGAAAGAGTCATAGGTTTTGCCTCACGTTCATTAAAAGGAGCTGAAGAGCGTTACTCAGTAATTGAGCGTGAGGCGTTAGCCTGTTCGTGGGCAATCAACCATTTCAGATTCTACCTATGGGGTTTACCATGCTTGGTTAGGACAGACCACAAACCTCTCGTCCACATGTTCGCTTGCAGAAATGTTGAAAGTACCATTCCTAGAATAAAAAGATGGGTCGAAGGACTTTGGGAATATAATTTCACGTTAGAGTACCAGCCTGGTCTTACGAATATCCCAGCTGATTTTCTCTCGAGGATGCCCTTAGACAAAATTATTTCAGCCAGTTCTGATTGTTCTGTATCCTGGGTGAAGGAATCAGCACTTAATAAAACTGAATGGAAAGCTAGCTCCGAGAGCGACAAATCTAGGGGGCCTGTAATGGAATTTGTGGTCAATGGTTGGCCTGCTATTAATGATGTTCCCCTCTGTGCTAAAGGATTTTGGAATGTACGTGAGGAATTGAACATTGTGGATGGGGAGCTTTTTCATGGTGAAAGGTTAATTCCTCCATGTATGATGAGAGAAAAGATAATCAATTTGGCACATAAAGGCCATCTCGGACGCAGTTTAACCAAATCCAGGGTTAAAGAATCTTATTGGTGGCCTGAGGTTGATCGCCAAGTAGAAGAAGTTGTTAGAGAATGTACCATTTGTGCTGGCAATGATAAATCTAGGAAAGTCAAAGCTGCACCCCTTTCACCCGTTGCTCTACCTGAACGTCCCTGGTCCAAGCTTGCTATTGATATTGTTGGACCCTTTGATATTCTGTCTCCCACTTAGAGGTTTGTTGTTGTCCTTGTTGATTATACCTCTAAATGGGTCTCAGCTTGTTGCATGAGCTCTGTAGTTACAAAGAATATCATAGAGTTCCTTAAGGATGCTTTCACTTGTGAAGGCATACCTGATACCTTAGTCTCTGATAATGGGGTGCAGTTCACTTCTCAGGAGATGATGGACTTTCTAAAAGATCTCTCTATTACCCACCACCGCACTGCCCTTTATGCACCACAAGCCAACGGCTTTGTGGAAAGCATGAATAGACTTGTAAGGGCTTCTGTTCAAACTGCTGTTGAAACTAGATCTCCCTTAAAGTGCATTCCAAGGAAAAAATTGTGGGCGCATAGAAATGCTCCCAACAGTGTGACTGGTTGCCCGCCATTCAGGAAACTCAGGGGTAGAGCAGCCGGATCTAAACTCAACCCAATGTGGCTGAGTGTGAAAGATAGGAGCAATAAAGTGGATGATTGGAGAGTGAAAAAGTATCAAGAGAATTATAAACACAGGTTTGATGCAAAGATGGAAGTACGCAAGTGCGTTTGGAAGGTGGGTGATCTGGTATTTGTTAAAAAAGCTGTGTGGTCTCCCAAAGGTGAAACTAAATTTTTGGGACCCAAACGCATCATCAAGGTTATGAGAAATGTTGTGATGCTTAGTGGTGGTGATGTCTGGAGCACTTCCCGTTTGTCAAAATGTGGAAGGGAGGATGGTAATTTGGGGCCTCAGCCTCAGACTAATCATTTCCAGCATGGTGACGTGAAGGTCTAGGCTGATCCGTTATGTCGTGATAAAAGAGTAAGGAGGTCACCATCGTATCTTCATGATTACATTCTAAAGTAATGGAGATATTTTCCTTCACGCTCATTTTATGTATTCTGTTTTCTCATGTTTAGCTGTTGATATATTTTGGTATACAGTTCGTGTTCTGTTGCTTTATTTTTACTTCCTTGTTCTTTCCGCATCTTTCTTCCTTCTTTTCATCAATATTGTAAAGGGAAGATGTGTTGTAACTTCCCCTTTAATGTAGGATTCTCCGTGGGGAATGTTAGGTGCATCAGTGGAATGTTGGGGGGACCTCTGTGGCAGAGTGTCAGTTACGTGGACTGCTGCTGGTGTGTACTTATCTGGTGGGTGTGAATAAACCTCTTCTTCAAGACAAACCAATGTGACTGTCGTTTTATTACATAGCAATAGCTAAAGATACTTAATGAAAGATTTATATATATATATCAGATATATATATATATATATTCACTGAAAAAACCATAGGTTTCAGGGGCGTTATAGTTAGTTGGACATTTCACTCGTACAAAACCATAGAAATTCCCCGTTATAGTTAGTTCAGCTAACTATAACTTGCGCATCCCGCAATGCACTGCTGATGACGTCACATATTACATCACTCATGACATGGTCAGTGACATCACTCATGACATCACTGATGACATCTCAAATGACATCACTGATGACATCACTGATGACATCATCCTTGTGATAGAGTGGCAGACCTCCTCTCACCCTAATATAACCTTTGATACACACACTCAAAAATACAAACTAACATTTTCAAAACAATGGACATACCAATACCAGTTACAACACACCTATTCAGTAATTCCAAGATCTACACACACATCCACTCATTCACCAACAGTCCCTATACAGTCACTCATACATGTACTCACTCATCATATGTACTCATACACCTATACATCCTGTTACACACCGCCACTCATCCATAGAGTTACTCACACACATAGTCACACATGGAAACAAAGTATCAAACATCCATTTACTTGCATATGAAATTTGTACTTGTAAAGCGCACTGTTACCCTAGGGTGTCCTGGCGCTGTACGCATACCGCTGTGGAACCCTTCCTGTCTTTTCCCTGTGAAATGTCCACTCCTGGGCACCCCCAAGGTGAAGCCAGGCATCCCAGCGCTGGTGGGGCCATTGTGGAGATTAAGCAAGCTATTGCCCAGAGTTGCAGAGTGGGACCCATGATTAGAATAGGCACCGAGGCGAGAATTATCAGGTCCGAGGAAATTGAGCCCAAGACCCGCCGAGGCGGGAATTGAACCCTGGTCCCGGGCCAGATCTCTGCATCAGGGTCTGCCGCTCTAACCATTGAGCCACACTTACTTCTACAGAAACTTACACATACTTACTCTCTTAAACAATCACTTATAGAAACACCTACTTATTTGTACAGGAACTCTTCCAATCTCTCACTCTCACATATACTCACTTATATACACCAATACTCACATATACTAGTTTAAAACATATGTAGTTACTCATAAAGACACTATTGAGACAGTCATTCACTCACTAACACACCCATACACATACTCATCCACCTATACAGTCCTGCACACATGCTGTCTTCAACACATACAAACAGTGAGTCACTCATTCATGCATCTATGCACTAAGTAATACCCCCACCGAACCATACAGACACTCATACTGATACTCAAAAAACCAACTAATTACCCATATAGACACTCATGTAGCTACTCACCAACCCATGCAGCCACTTATACACAAAGTGAGAGACTGATACAGATATTTTCATATTTAAACATTACTCACTAACCTATGTATTCACTAAGATACACTTAGTCAGTTATACAATCAATTTAAAAAAAAATCATCCATTTAGACACTTATATACCCATTTATTCTTCCATCGACCTTGAGATATACATATATAAAACATATTTAATTTTCAGAAAAACACACATTCACTGGATTATGTCATCAGTGATGTCATTTGAGATGTCATCAGTGATGTCATGAGTGATGTAATATGTGACGTCATCAGCAGTGCATTGCGGGCGCGCGAGTTATAGTTAGCTGAACTAACTATAACGGGGGAATTTCTATGGTTTTGTACGAGTGAAATGTCCAACTAACTATAACGCCCCTGAAATCTATGGTTTTTTCAGTGAATTTCTAAGGTTTTTTAAATGCTAATTTCTAACTATAACGTGCCTGAAACCAATGGTTTTTTCAGTGAATATATATATATTTATTATACTATGTATACATGTGAAAATGTCTTGGTCCCCTGTTTGCCTCGGTGACACGGAAAAAATGGGTGGAACTAACGTCAGCAGGCCGACGAGGTCCTCTTATGGCTCCGATGACGTCATACGGTGTCGCGAGCGGAGCCGTGCTCGTTGACGTGGGAGAGCTAGGAAAGAATTTCCGTGGAATGCTGGTGCAGGGGATATTCACCTAAGTGTTCAGGCTAGTCCTTTGGGAGCAACTGTTTATGTTGCCACTCCAGAAACCGAAACCAGTGATCCGAGGGCAGAGGCCCTGCAGATGGCACACGAGGTGGGGTGCCCAGTCATGTGCACCGGCGGGGCAGCGAAGTGACAAGCACCACAAAACACAAAAAAGGTAACGAGGGCACTGAATAACACAGGATCTTCTCTTTGTATCTGGCAGGAACAACGAAGTTAAAATGCCCTAGTACCAAAATGTAGAATTAGTGCTACAACGGTCTTCAAGAGGACCTGCGATGCCGCTTCTGCCTCCCGTACCCTGGAGGCGGCACATGGGTCAGGCGGTACGGTCATACTGCGGTGGGACCACACTCGTTGACCTCTCATGCACTGCTCCACACTTCAGGGAGGACGCTTTCCATTAGCTATGTTTTCTGATGACATGTCGCGCCGGCCCCGTCCAACAACAGAACTCCTTTAGATCCAAACAGACTCTTCCACTCTCTCACCGGAAGTGAAACCAGGCCACGCGGACACTTTCACAATACAACAGCCGGGAATGCACTTTTCGGTAAAAAAACACATTCCTTCCTCCTAATTAATCAAATAAACGTCTCACTGAAGAACAGGGGCCAGCTTCGATCGGTAAACAGCCGTTACAACGACTTTTTACTTTGCGATACCATTACAACGCATGCATTACCACGCATGCGTTGTACATCACGAAGCCATTGCTACGCATTTTTTAGAACGCATGGTCATTTACCACGCATGCCTTTACAACGAATTTTGTTGTAAAGGTATGTATGGTAAATGACCATGCGTTCTAAAGCATGTAGACGATTCATGTCGTTGTAAGGAAACAGAGGCTGTTCCATTTCCTCACAACGACGTGCACCGCCCCTCAGAGATGACGTGAAGCAGGAACCACGAGGAGAGAGCAACCATGAGGAGTGAGAGGTAAGGGGGATTGGGCATGGGGTGGGGTTTCTTTTTAGGGTTTAGGGTAGTGCAGTGGTGTTTGGGTGGTGTAGGGGGTCGTGCTGGGGGTAGTGTTTTAGGGTTTAGGGTAGTGCAGTGGTGTTTGGGTAGTGTAGGGGTCGTGCTGGGGGTAGTGTTTTAGGGTTTAGGGTAGTGCAGTAGTGTAGGGGGTCGTGCTGGGGGTAGTGTTTTAGGGTTTAGGGTAGTGCAGTGATGTATGGGTAGTGTAGGGGGTCGTGCTGGGGTAGTGTTTTAGGGTTTAGGGTAGTGCAGTGGTGTTTGAGTAGTGTAGGGGTCATGCTGGTGGTAGTGTTTTAGGGTTTAGGGTAGTGCAGTGGTGTTTGTGTAGTGTCGGGGGTCATGCTGGGGGTAGTGTTTTATGGTTTAGGGTAGTGCAGTGGTGTTTGGGTAGTGTAGGGGGTCATGCTGGGGGTAGATTTAGGGTTTAGGGTAGTGCAGTGGTGTTTGGGTAGAGTAGGAAGTCATGCTGGGGGTAGTGTTTTAGGGTTTAGGGTAGTGCAGTGGTGTTTGTGTAGTGTAGGGGTTGTGCTGGGGGTAGTGTTTTAGGGTTTATGTTAGTGCAGTGGTGTTTGGGTAGTGTAGGGGTAGTGCTGGGGTAGTGTTTTAGGGTTTAGGGCAGTGCAGTGGGGTTTGTGTAGTGAAGGGGTCATGCTGTGGGTAGTGTTTTAGGGTTTAGGGTAGTGCAGTCGTGTTTGTGTAGTGTAGGGGTCATGTTTTAGGGTATAGGGTAGTGCAGTGGTGTTTGGGTAGTGTAGGGGGTCATGCTGGGGTTAGTGTTTTAGGGTTTAGGGTAGTGCAGTGGTGTTTGGGTAGTGTAGGGGGTCGTGCTGGGGGTAGTGTTTTAGGGTAGTGCAGTGGTGTTTGTGTAGTGTGGGAGGTCATGCTGGGGGTATATTTAGGGTTTAGTGTAGTGCAGTGGTGTTTGGGTAGTGTAGGGAGTCATGCTGGTGGTAGTGTTTTAGGGTTTAGGGTAGTGCAGTTATGTTTGGGTAGTGTAGGGTGTCGTGCTGGGGGTAGTATTTTAGGGTTTAGGTTAGTGCAGTGGTGTTTGGGTAGTGTAGGGGGTCGTGCTGGGGGTAGTGTTTTAGGGTAGTGCAGTGGTGTTTGTGTAGTGTGGGAGGTCATGCTGGGGGTATATTTAGGGTTTAGTGTAGTGCAGTGGTGTTTGGGTAGTGTAGGGAGTCATGCTGGTGGTAGTGTTTTAGGGTTTAGGGTAGTGCAGTTATGTTTGGGTAGTGTAGGGTGTCGTGCTGGGGGTAGTATTTTAGGGTTTAGGGTAGTGCAGTGGTGTTTGGATAGTGGAGGGGTAGTGTTTTAGGGTTTAGGGTAGTGCACCCAACCAGCCACAATATCCATGGACAAAGGGGATCCTGACTCTTTGTAACGCTCCGTCAATTGAATAATTTGGGTCAAGGGCCCTACCACGTCCAAGACCTATCAATTCCTTTCTTGGGATCCCTCATATACTTGGAGAAAAAGGTACATAGTTTCTCATCAATTTCAGGCGTGTGTGCCACCTTCCCCTTCAGTGAGGGCCTGGGCATTCTCCCCTCATCCTATTCCTGACCTCCCTTTCAAGGGGTTGATGGATTTTCCCCACCACATACTCTGCCACTTTGGCGTCAGGTGCCACTCTGCCGACCTAGGATGGTAAATTTGGGTAGGCTCGAACATGTCCGAGTGGACCCCGTCCCAACCGGGGACTGAGAGGAGTGGGACTCTGGACGCCAGTGACGCCCCGAGTCCTTATCCTCATCGGAGGAGAAATCGTCCTCCGATACACCCTCTCCCTCTAAGGGAAACCCGCCGTCGGGGTCTACAATAGTGGTGACAGTGTCGCAATTTTCTCCGGGCCCCTCCTCCTCCCGGCAGGAGTGCATGTTTTAGCGTTCGTGCACTCTTGAGGAAGGTCTCCGTAAGTTTATCAAATCCTTCCAAGTGCCCCGCGTTATGCTTAACGGCCCTTTTATTCCCCATCTGGGAGCTACTTGGACCCGCCACCACCAGATCTGGGTCATTGAACACCCCAGGGATGCTTTTCGCCAGCTTATCAACCTGATCCCTAAGAGGAGCCAGCGCCCTAGAAATAGCCAGAGAGAGGGCTTGGTCCACCGCTGGAGGGAGAAGTTGGGGGGCCATTCCTCCTCCACTTCCTGGTAGGAGGAGTAAAAATGGTCTTCTGGAGAAGACATGATAGCAAAGGGTGTGAGCACAGAACAAATGCCCTTAAAATCCTTAAGACAGCCCCCTCGCCGGTGCTCCAACAGCTGGGCTTTCCCCGAAGCTGTTATAAGAATAGACTGAGGCGCAATACCAATTACCACCACCAGGTGGCGCTGGTCACTAACATGGGCGTGTGGGAAATCACCGCGTAGCGGTGTCAAAATTAGGCGAGGTTGGTCGGGAATCAAGCGGACACTAAAGGAGTGACCGGATTCCCAACCGCGCGTAAAGACCAGCGGGAGCGCTCGACGGAGCTGCCTCGCTCGGACCAGACGCGCCTGCCAGGATCTCACCGCGCGCAGAGCACACAGCGGGAGAAACTGCGAGGGGAGAACGCGCTCGGGCAAGAGCCTGCTGCGCAGGGAATATGAAACAATACCAAGGCAATAATGCTAATAACGTGCACAAGAAACCGCTATACAAACAGCAACAACGTCAGATTAAGCCAAGAATGTAAGGAATGCACTTAACTGACGAGCAGTGAAGAAAGAGGAAGCGGAAGGGACGTCACGATATTATATACGATGGACTGTGATATGATTGGAATATAGTTGCCTTGGAGACTACCCCCTAATGGTTCATGGGTTGTGTAGTCTTTTGTTTAATGATTGTTGTGTTACGTTTTCTTTGAACTGCTATGCAAATAAAGTGAGGAAAGATATGCATAATCCTCGCCTCCGTCCTGCCATAGAATTCATTAAACTTTATTTGATCTGATTTAGAAACATAGATCATAAAAGTGTACATAAAAACAGTAAATCCTCTTTCCTAATACAATACAGTGAGAATTAATTAAAACCAGTAGGTAAAAACGGGTGTTACAAAGACCGGTTCAGAGCAACTTCAGGTTAACAGAATAGTAAAGTTCAATGTTTCGCAAGATCAATCTCATGTACTTCGTGCAAAATACGCAATAAGGGGTCCAAGTAAGATGTAACGCTCCAATACCTGACCAGTTTGCACTATATAAAACTGCAGAAAAACTAAAAATAAAAAGTGTTTTGCACACTTCTGTCATTGGGCTATATGTGGGCTACATCTGGGTGATATTTGTGCTACATTTGGGCTCTTTTTTCTCTGGTGGCCATCTTGGGAGACTTATTTGTTATGAAGTTTCCTAATTTTGTCATTTACTGCAGTCTCCTCAGTAGGAAATGCTTTCAGTTTTTACTTTGATTCCATCAAGAAGGCATTCAGATGTGTCACACATTTGCCATAAATTCAGAATGTTAGCACTCTAGTTGTTCCTTAGATCACTGTAGTAAAGCTACTGCTCACCAGGGAGTTAACTGGAAGTCTACTGCTGGTATTGAAAGTGATTGCTTCAGTCTGCATGTCAGAATTTTCTAATGAAATAGAAGAGGATTTGAGATCTCACTTAAAACATGCCCTACATTTTCTTTCTGCAGCACTAACCATAATTTCTATGGCAAAATGAACCCCCTCATTTTGTTCCTTTTTAAATTAAATGTTTTAAGTGTTACCAGTTTATTCCAATCAAGATGGCTTCAGGTGTGCCATACTTTTGTCATAAGTAAGACTGTTAGCGCTCTAGTTGTTCTTTAGAACACTCTGGGAAGCTGCAGTAGAACACAAAGGCATCAACTGACAGGCTGCTCCTGTTGAAATATAACAGGAAGATATTTGAGATCTCACTAAAAACATGTCCTAATTTTTCTTTCTACAGCACTAACCATAATTTCTATGACAAAATGAACCCCCTCATTTTGTTCCTTTTTAAATTAAATGTTTTAAGAGTTACCAGTTTATTCCAATCAAGATGGCTTCAGGTGTGCCATCATTTTGTCATAAGTAAGACTGTTAGCGCTCTAGTTGTTCTTTAGAACACTCTGGGAACCTGCAGTAGAACACAAAGGCATCAACTGACAGGCTGCTCCTGTTGAAATATAACAGGAAGATATTTGAGATCACACTTGAAACATGTCCTAATTTTTCTTTCTACAGCACTAACCATAATTTCTATGACAAAATGAACCCCATCATTTTGTTCCTTTTTAAATTAAATGTTTTAAGTGTTACCAGTTTATTCCAATCAAGATGGCTTCAGGTGTGCCATAATTTTGTCATAAGTAAGACTGTTAGCGCTCGAGTTGTTCTTTAGAACACTCTGGGAAGCTGCAGTAGAACACAAAGGCATCAACTGACAGGCTGCTCCTGTTGAAATATAACAGGAAGATATTTGAGATCTCACTTAAAACATGTCCTAATTTTTCTTTCTACAGCACTAACCATAATTTCTATGGCAAAATGATCCCCTCATTTTGTTCCTTTTTAAATTAAATGTTTTAAGTGTTACCAGTTTATTCCAATCAAGATGGCTTCAGGTGTGCCATACTTTTGTCATAAGTAAGACTGTTAGCTCTCTAGTTGTTCTTTAGAACACTCTGGGAAGCTGCAGTAGAACACAAAGGCATCAACTGACAGGCTGCTCCTGTTGAAATATAACAGGAAGATATTTGAGATCTCACTTAAAACATGGCCTAATTTTTCTTTCTACAGCACTAACCATAATTTCTATGACAAAATGAACCCCCTCATTTTGTTCCTTTTTAAATTAAATGTTTTAAGAGTTACCAGTTTATTCCAATCAAGATGGCTTCAGGTGTGCCATAATTTTGTCATAAGTAAGACTGTTAGCGCTCTAGTTGTTCTTTAGAACACTCTGGGAAGCTGCAGTAGAACACAAAGGCATCAACTGACAGGCTGCTCCTGTTGAAATATAACAGGAAGATATTTGAGATCTCACTTAAAACATGTCCTAATTTTTCTTTCTACAGCACTAACCATAATTTCTATGACAAAATGAACCCCATCATTTTGTTCCTTTTTAAATTAAATGTTTTAAGTGTTACCAGTTTATTCCAATCAAGATGGCTTCAGGTGTGCCATACTTTTGACATAAGTAAGGCTGTTAGCACTCTAGTTGTTCTTTAGAACACTCTGGGAAGCTGCAGTAGAACACAAAGGAATCAACTGACAGTCTCTGCCCTTGTTGGATGTACATGTTTTACTGAGAATGTCAGACTTCATTCTCACATGACTGAGAAAGATAATGTGAATTTACAGAAAATATGCTCTCATTTTAGCTTCTGGAGCACCTTCCAAAACTGTATGGGACAAGCATGTGAAAATAGTTTTCTCTCAAACATGATTCATGATATCCCAGCAGAAGGTTTTTCACAGGGTAAAATCACCTTAGAACACACCACAATTCCTGAAGTTAGTATGGTACCATCAACAAATGAATTCTAATGTAACTAAAGTCTGTTATCACCCTTTATAGTTCTCCTTTTGGTAACCCTCAAAATCTTCGATTCACTACAATACATTTCAATGGGGTACTATCATTTATATTGGTCCCAAGATGGCTGCCAGCAATTCCAGGATGAAGTGCTGACAGCCAATCAGATCTCACGATGACATGTGTGGTTAGGCTCCGCCCAGATATATATGTGTTTTCTTTTTCAAATTTCTCAGGAACTACTTAATGGATTTACACCATTTAACCAAAGGCACGACTCTGAACCAAGGGCTACCTTTTTGCCAAATTTGGTGTAATTCCGTTCAGCAGTTCGGGCTGTAGCTGCGATGAAAGGTTCCTATGGAAAATTGCATGGGGAAAACAAGTTTTTGGACCCCCCTTTTTTCTCGGCCCCCGCTTGCCGAATCACCCCGAAACATTCAGGATAGGAGCGGACCGGAGTGGGCCATAAGTTTTGAAAATTTTGCGAAGATTCGTCAACCGGCGCCAAAGTTATTTCAAATAGAATGTTGTGGATTTCCTATGGAAAATAGGTCCTAACTATAACTATCTACTGGCGACCGCCAGTAGATAATATCTATCTATATATATCTATCTATCTATCTATCTATATATATATATATATATATATATATATATATATATATATATATTTAGATATATATATATATATATATATATTTATATGTAGATATTATCTACTGGCGGTCGCCAGTAGATAGTTATAGTTAGGACCTATTATCCATAGGAAATCCGTAACATTCTATTCCAAATAACTTTGGCGTCGTTTGACGAATCATCGCAAATTTTTCAAAACTAGTGGGGCGCTCCGGTCCGCTCCTGTCTTGAAAGTTTCGGGGTGATTCATCAAGCGAGGGCCGAGAAAAAAGGGGGGTCCCAAAACGTGTTTTCTCCATGTTAATTCCCATAGGAAATTTTAGCCACGGCTACAGCCCAAACTGCTGAACGGAATTACTCCAAATTTGCCAAAAAGGTAGCGCTTGGTTCAGAAAGCGACCTTTTTTAAATGGTGTAAATCCGTTCAGTAGTTGCGGAGAAATTCAAAAAATAAGAGTGAAAAAATCAATTTCCCATAGGAAACTTTATGCAAGGCTACAGCAAAAACTGCTGAACGGAATTACACCAAATTTGGCAAAAAGGTAGTGCTTGGTTCAGAAAGCACCTTTTTTTAAAATGGTGTAAATCCGTTCAGTAGTTGCTGAGAAAATCCAAAATAAAAGATTCGATATCTATGGCCGCGGTGGATCCGCGCACCCTCCCGACCACGAGCTGCATGCTAATTGGCTGTCAACACTCCAAACCAGGAAGTGTTGGCAGCCATCTTGTTCCTCGGTAGAACCGAGGAATAAGAAAGCAGTAAAACAAGTGCACAAAACACAAAAAGGGGGCAGGGTAGAAACACCCTGACCCCCTAGGTCTGCTCAGGGGGTCCCACAAGGACCCCCTGGGCAGAAAAAAGCAACAAGAAAAAAAGTAAGAAGTAATTCCCCTTGAATAATGGGGGTCCCTGGGGGCCAACAAGCCCACCAGGAACCTCCGGTATGCGCCAGGGGCTGCGTTGCAGAGAGGTGTACAGAGGCCACGCCCCTTTTACACCTCTCTGCAACGCAGCTCTGTGGCGCTTTTGGAGGTACATGGTGGGCTAGTTGGACTCAGGGACCCTCAGTATTCAAGGGGACTTAATCCCCAACTTAAAACGCGCCACGGGCGCGTTTGCACAGTGGTGAAGGGAGGGGGCATGGCTTCAGGTGACATGTGTGCAAACAGGCCCCGTGGCGTGTTTTAAGATGGGGAATTAAATCCTCTTCAATCCTGAGGGTCCCTGGGGGCCAACTAGCCCACCAGGTACCTTCAGTAAGCGCCACGGAGCTGCGTTGGAGAGTGTTGTAAAAAGGGGCGTGGCCTCTGAACACCTCTCTGCAACGCAGCTCTCTGGCGCATACTGGAGGTATCTGGTGGGCCAGTTGGCCCCTAGGGACCCTCGGGATTGAGGAGGAATTAATTCTCCAACTTAAAACGCGCCACAGGGCGTGTTTGCAGACATGTCACTTCAGGCCCCACCCCCTTCCTTCACCATTGTGCAAACATTCCTCTAAAATCAGCCGAACTACGAATTCCGATTTACTCACCTGTTATCAGGAGAGACCTCAGTGCTGCATCTTTGAGCCCAGTACTGATCCTGAAAAGTAATTTTAACCGTACTTACCAGTAACTTGAATTTCCTTCCATTGGAATCCATTGTCTGGTTTTCAGCAGAAAAGTTTCAAAGTGTCAATTTTCACAAACTACAAATATTCCTTAAAAATCGCCTGTATGACTTAAACGCATTCTTTCAACTGTTTACAGGAGATGCACCAGTGCTGGATCCAGGATCCACCACTGAGTAAGAAAAAGTAACGATAACACTACTTACCTGCTAAGTAAATTTCCTCCCATATGATAACATTGGTGATTCTATGTGAAAAAGTTTCTAAGTGTCAACTTTTAAAATACAATAATATTCCTTAAAAATCACTACTGTAACCAAAACGCTTCTACTCAACTGTTTACAGGAGATGTCCCAGGACTGAATCTAGGATCCAGTCCTGTGGTTAGACAATGTAATTTAAAAAATAAAATATGTAAAAATAAATAGTTTAAAAAAATGTAGTAAATCAGTATCAAAAATATAAATATAACAATTAATACATTTAAAAATTGTCATTTACAAAACCTTTGAAATTCACTGAAAAAAACCATAGGTTCCAGACATGTTATAGTTAGGAATTAGCATTTAAAAAACCTTTGAAATTAACTGAAAAAACCATAGGTTTCAGGCACGTTATAGTTAGAAATTAGCATTTAAAAAACCTTACAAATTCACTGAAAAAACCATAGGTTTTAGGGACAGTTATAGTTAGTTGGACATTGCACTCATACAAAACCCGTGAAATTCCCTCGTCATAGTTTGTTCAGCTAACTATAACTCGCGCCCCCGCAATGCACTGCTGATGACGTCACATATTACATCACTCATGACATGGTCAGTGACATCACTGATGACATCTCAGATGACATCACTGATGACATCACTGATGACATCACTGATGACATCATCCACGTGATAATCTGATTCACCTCCTCTCACCCTAATATAACATTTGATACACTCACTCTAAATTACAGACTGCCATTCGCAAAACCATAGACACTCCAACACCAATAACTACATACCCACTCACTGATTCTTAGGTCTACACACACATCCACTCACTCACCCGTACAGTCACTCATACTTACGGTCACTCAGTACAGGACTATCATATGCACTCATACTCCTATATAGACACTCAAACACCGCCACTCATCCATAGAGGTACTCACACACCTAGTCAGTCATGCAAATAATTAAACACACTGCCATTTACTCACCTATACAGTTATACACACACCAGCTCACTTACTCATACAAATACTAGCACATTCTTACGCTCTTATACAATCACTGATACAAGCACACACTCATCCATACAGTCACTCTCACAATCACACACTCTCGCTTATAGCTATTTATATACTCCAACACACATATTTACTGCCTTTCACATATGTAGTTACTCACACATGTACAACTGGGACATACATTTACTCACTAACACACTCTTACACACACTTACCCTCAAATACAGTCTATCACAGATGCACTCTTGAAACCATCCACCCAGTGAATCACCCACTCACACATCTATGCACAGAGTCGCACACACCCCACCCACACAAACACTCAGGCACCCATACAGATACTCAGACAACCAATCAATAACTCATATAGACACTCATGTAGCTATTCACAAACCCATGCAGCCACTTACACAGCAATAGACAGACGGATACAGAGATTCACCCAGTTTAGTCACTAACCCATGCATTCAGTAAGATACGTTTAATCACTCACTTATAGAGTTAGTCACGCACCTACTAAATCATCCATACAGACACTTATACACCCACTCATTCTTCAATACGCCTTTCCCTATATATATTAAAAATATTTAAACTTTACAGAAACACACAGTCACTGGATGATGTCATCAGTGATGTCATTTGAGATGTCATCAGTGATGTCATCAGTGATGTCACTGACCATGTCATGAGTGATGTAATATGTGACATCATCAGCAGTGCATTGCGGAGCGCGAGTTATAGTTAGCTGAACTAACTATAACGGGGGAATTTCACGGGTTTTGTACGAGTGCAATGTCCAACTAACTATAACTGTCCCTAAAACCTATGGTTTTTCAGTGAATTTGTAAGGTTTTTAAATGCTATAATGTGCCTGAAACCTATGGTTTTTTCAGTGAATATATAGATATATATATATATTTTCACACACAAAAACAAAGGTTACAAGGACGTTATAGTTAGACTGACAATTCACTGGTACAAAACCAGAGAAATTCAGCCGTTATAGTTAGCTGAGTTAACTATAACTTGCGCCCCACAATGCACTGCTTATGACCTCACATATTACTTCACTCATGACATGGTCAGTGACATCACTGATGACAACACTGATGACATCTGAAATGACATCACTGATGACTTTTAAAAAAAAATCTTTTTTTTCAAGGGAGGGGGACGAGCGGCCCCCATCCCGGGCCATTTCCAGTCTCAGGGACCCCATCCCCTGCGGCCCCCCTCCCGAGGCCAATTTCCGCCCAGGGGCCCCATACCCAGGGGCCAGGCCTTAACCTTTTTTTTTTTTTAAATGGGTAGTGGGGCCCACGCGGCCCTCCTACCTGAGCCGATATTGCCCCGGGGACCCCATCCCCCGTGGCATGGCCACATCGTTGGGGATCAAGGGGAGAGCCTTAAGGCCCCCGCGGTCCCTGCCAGCTCCCCGCCTCCTGCGGGAGCCAGCATTGCTTTTGGGCAGAGGGAGCTGCAAACATGCAGCTCCCTCTGTCCAAAAGCAATTCTGCTCTCGCTTCCATGAAGTGAAGCAGTGTTTGTTCTGCAAAAAACTCTTCCAAAGAGCTCTTAAAATCCTTAAGGAACTCAGGAACCAGAGCAGCTGCAATCCTATACTACCCACTTCTCAGTCACATTGCAATAATCTCGCTGTACACTTTGAACAAAAAATTAACAATATCTACAATTTTCTTGCAAATAACACAAAACCTATGACTCACGAATCTCAGGAAGTCAAGATTATCTCTCAGTCTTCCACCCTTGAATTTTTCAATTCTGTTACAGAGGATCAAATATAGGACTGATTAAATACAATAAAAACCGGTTCCCCGTCAGACCTTGCCCCCCTCACGTGAGTGCCACCTTGACCCCTATTTTGCTTACTTCAATCACAGACCTATGCTACCTTTCCTTACAGTCAGCCACCATTCCACTTAAATGGAAGACAACACGCATCAAACCCCTTCTTAAAAACCCCATGGCAGACCCCCCAGACATGGTAAACTAGTATAGACCAATATCCCTACTTCCTTTTTTATCCAAAATCCTAGAGTCTCTAGTAAATCATCAACTAGTGTCCTACCTTGAATCTAATCGCCTGCTGGACCCCTCTCAGTCAGGTTTCCGTGCATCTCAAAGCACAGAATCAGCCTTAATAGAGGTCACTGATACCATCAAACTGGCCTTAGACCAGGGATCCTCAGCTATGCTGGTTCTCTTGGATCTATCAGCGGCTTTTGATACCATCTCCCATCAAATCTTAGTGCAAAGACTGGGGGGGATTGGTATCACTGGTAAAGCCTTGGAATGGATGGAGAACTTTCTGTCTGAACTTACCCATTCTGTTCAGTTGGGCAACTACTCATCTAAACTTATGGTCTTGGACAAAGGGGTGCCTCAAGGTTCAATCCTGAGCCCCACTCTTTTTAATGTTTATGTGGCTCCCCTAGCAAAACTCATCAGGTCATGTGGCTTTTTGCGATTCACAGCGTCTGTAACTCTTGACGTTTCAGTCTACGTGACCGACACCAGCGATAGAGCTGTCTGCCTGATTTCCAGTGTGACCACATCCAGCACATGTTGCAAGATTCAGTGGATTGGCAGCTCGCCCATCCTGCCAGGTTCCCCCTTTTTATGCCAGCTTAAAGGTTTAGAGGTTATAAGAGAATACCTCTCACCTCGTTTCTGTCAATATATTCAGGCCTGTAGCGGACTTATACATTCTGTCCACGTGTGAGAAGTAAATACGCAAATTGGGGATTGCTGGCTCCACCTCTTTTTAGGTATTCATCATCTACCATCACATTGGGTTTGAACCTGGAAATTCTCATATTATTTATCCTACCTCTTCTCCTGTCGAAATTTTTACCATTCTGAGCACAACATTCGGTGGTGAAACTCCTGAGGAAGGCAGTTTTCTGCCGAAACGCGCCTAGAGATAATCTGGAAACCACCCTAACAATCATGTTTTCATTGAGATGTTTTGTTATATCAATTTTGACCTAATTGTGATTCGCATAATTTTTAAATAGATCATATATATCGATATGAATAATAGAGTGTAGTATGAATGTGTGATGGATGTGTGTAGTTAGGATGTTGTTTAAACTAAGGTCTCTGTAGGACTAGATTTATCATGTTTTTATATCTATAACAGAATTATGAACTTTGAATAAATTACTTTTGTATTTTTCTAAACACTAGTGTCACTATTTTGTTATATATATATATTTTTTTTATATTTCTTATTCTGACATGTTCTGAGATTCTCACTGTTTTGAAGTTGCCCTAGATTATTTACAATATGTATTTCCCTGTCTAGGTGAACTTCACATTAGTACCAGGGGGCCCCTTTTTCTTTGCAGTTATCTACTGGCGACCGCCAGTAGATAATATCTATATATATATATATATATATATATATATATATATATATATATATATATATATATATATATATATATATATATATATATATATATATATATATATATATATATATATATATATATATACATAGATATATATATATATATATATTTTCACACACAAAAACAAAGGTTACAAGGAAGTTATAGTTAGACTGACAATTCACTGGTACAAAACCAGAGAAATTCAGCCGTTATAGTTAGCTGAGTTAACTATAACTTGCGCCCCGCAATGCACTGCTTATGACCTCACATATTACTTCACTCATGACATGGTCAGTGACATCACTGATGACAACACTGATGACATCTGAAATGACATCACTGATGACTTTAAAAAAAAAAATCTTTTTTTTCAAGGGAGGGGGACGAGCGGCCCCCATCCCGGGCCATTTTCAGTCTCAGGGACCCCATCCCCTGCGGCCCCCCTCCTGAGGCCAATTTCCTCCCAGGGGCCCCATACCCAGGGGCCAGGCCTTAACCTTTTTAAAAAAAAAAAATGGGTAGTGGGGCCCACGCGGCCCTCCTACCCGAGCCGATATTACCCCGGGGACCCCATCCCCCGTGGCATGGCCACATCGTTGGGGATCAAGGGGAGAGCCTTAAGGCCCCCGCGGTCCCTGCCAGCTCCCCGCCTCCTGCGGGAGCCAGCATTGCTTTTGGGCAGAGGGAGCTGCAAACATGCAGCTCCCTCTGCCCAAAAGCAATTCTGCTCCGCTTCATGGAAGCAAGAGCATTTTTCATGCTCTCGCTTCCATGAAGTGAAGCAGTGTTTGTTCTGCAAAAAACTCTTCCAAAGAGCTCTTAAAATCCTTAAGGAACTCAGGAACCAGAGCAGCTGCAATCCTATACTACCCACTTCTCAGTCACATTGCAATAATCTCGCTGTACACTTTGAACAAAAAATTAACAATATCTACAATTTTCTTGCAAATAACACAAAACCTATGACTCACGAATCTCAGGAAGTCAAGATTATCTCTCAGTCTTCCACCCTTGAATTTTTCAATTCTGTTACAGAGGATCAAATATAGGACTAATTAAATACAATAAAAACCGGTTCCCCGTCAGACCTTGCCCCCCTCACGTGAGTGCCACCTTGACCCCTATTTTGCTTACTTCAATCACAGACCTATGCTACCTTTCCTTACAGTCAGCCACCATTCCACTTAAATGGAAGACAACACGCATCAAACCCCTTCTTAAAAACCCCACGGCAGACCCCCCAGACATGGTAAACTAGTATAGACCAATATCCCTACTTCCTTTTTTATCCAAAATCCTAGAGTCTCTAGTAAATCATCAACTAGTGTCCTACCTTGAATCTAATCACCTGCTGGACCCCTCTCAGTCAGGTTTCCGTGCATCTCATAGCACAGAATCAGCCTTAATAGAGGTCACTGATACCATCAAACTGGCCTTAGACCAGGGATCCTCAGCTATGCTGGTTCTCTTGGATCTATCAGCGGCTTTTGATACCATCTCCCATCAAATCTTAGTGCAAAGACTGGGGGGGATTGGTATCACTGGTAAAGCCTTGGAATGGATGGAGAACTTTCTGTCTGAACTCACCCATTCTGTTCAGTTGGGCAACTACTCATCTAAACTTATGGTCTTGGACAAAGGGGTGCCTCAAGGTTCAATCCTGAGCCCCACTCTTTTTAATGTTTATGTGGCTCCCCTAGCAAAACTCATCAGGTCATGTGGCTTTGAAACCATCTCCTATGCCGATGACACACAATTGGTCATTACTATGGATCCTAACTCGACTCTTACCAAATTTATATTCAAGGATTGTTTGGTAAAAATTGCCTCATGGATGACCGTAAACCTTTTGCAGCTCAACACGAATAAAACGGAGATCCTTTTAGTTGGAAAGCCCACTTAGTCTGGTCTGCAAACTGGTGACCATCAGAGCTGGGCAACCACCTACCCATAAAAAATATGTAAAGAACCTAGGAGTTCTCTTAGATGATAATCTCTCCATGAGTGAGCATGCTAAAAGCATTGCCGGAACCTGTTTTGGCCTCATGCGAATGCTTAACAGAGTGTTTCAGTGGACCAACTGGGGTGGAAGAAGCTTTCTGGTTAGCGCAGCCAAGGCATGGAATGGCCTCCCGCTGCAGTTGAGATCTCAGCCAAACCTGTTGGCTTTTAGAAAGGCTCTGAAAACTTGGCTCTTTACCGCACAGTCTTAGGTCTTTAATTTTCTGCTCTTGACTCAGGATCTCTCTATGACTTCAGTTAGCGCCAGGACACCCTCGGGTAGCAGTTTGCGCTTTATAAATGTCAATAACATAACATAACATACAGACCAGGAAAACTCCAGTCCAAGCTCTGATAGTAAGTCGCATCGATTATGGAAATGCCTTATTGGTGGGAATAAATGAAAGCCTCCTTGCTAGGTTCCAGGTGGTGCAGAACACAGCTGCATGTCTTATTCTGAACCTCCCTCCTCGCTCTCCATCGGAACCCATGTTGCGCTCCCTCCATTGGCTACCGATTAAAAAACGTGCACTCTTCAAACTTCTCTGTATAGTCTGCAAACCTCTGCACGGAAACAGACCATGTTACCTCAAAAACAAATTACAGCTATATATTCCTGTCTATCAGCTTAGATCCAGTGATCCATTATTATTACGCCCCAAACGTACCCGAACGACCAGCTTTCGTAGCCGCTCCTTATCATTCCTGGCCCGCATCACTGGAACCAGCTGCCCTTGTCCATCTGCGCCTGTCCTGATCACACTCTCTTTAAAAAACTTCTGAAAACTTGGCTATTCAAACTGTAAGCTTGACATCGTACAGTGGAATGTCCCCTGCTGCCTTGGGGCCTAGAGATCCCCTCTGGGATGATTTATGCACCCAATAAATAAATACATTAAATTAAATTATGGCTTGGTGGGAACAGTGCTACCAACAAGCCATAGCAAACTGCAATGTCCCAGGAGTGGGCACCCCAGGACGTTGCTGGAGCTGGCCCTGGGGGGTGGGGGACCCCAGGGCCATGGAGGTTTCCTGGAGGAGGCCGTGTGGCCCCACCTCCCATCCACTTTGTAGCCCCTGGGAGGTGGTGGTCCCCGGGGCCATGGGTCCACTACGGGCCCCCTTCTTTACTTAATTTGTGCCCTGGTGAGGTGGCGGTCCCCAGGCCTTGGGGGCCGCGTGCCCCCCCTGCATTTCAATACATTAGCCCCGGGGAGGTTGTGGTCCCCAGCGCTGCGTGAGGGGGCAGGAGCCCTCCCACACATGTTGTAAAGTAGCCCCGGGGAGGTGGTGGTCCTTGGGACAGTGGGGGGCGCGAGGCCCCCCGCATTTCAATACACTAGCCCCAGGGAGGTGGCAATCCCCAAGGGTACGTGGGGGGCAGGAGCCCCCCATGCTTTTAATTATACAATTAGCCCGGGGAGATGGCAGTCCCTGGGGCTGGCCCCTGCATTATTACTTCAGATTACCAACGGGACCCGGTCCACCTGGGGCTCTAATTATACGAAGCGCAGGAGACGGCGCTTCATTTTTTTATTTTTTATTTTCAGCGGCATTCTCGGATCCACCGTGATTCCCGCTGAAAAAAAATGCTTTGGTTGGCCCTGGGGGTCCCTGTGGGACCCCCTGAACAGGCCCAGGGGGTAAGGGTGTTTCTACCCTGCCCCCTTTTCTTGTTTTTTCACGTTTTTTCTTGTGACTTGGTTCAACCAAGTCACAAGATGGCGGACAACACTTCCTGGTTTGAAGTGTTGGCAGCCAATCAGATCTCAGGCACGAGATCGGGAGGGTTCGCGGATCCACAGTGGCCACAGTTGTATATCTGAGAAATCTTCAAATTTCTCAGGAACTGCTGAATGGATTTAAACCATTTAACAAAAAGAGTGCACTCTGGACCAAGAGCTAACTTTCTGCCAAATTTGGTGTAATTCCGTTCAGCAGTCCGGGCTGTAGCTGGGTCAACAGTTTCCTATGGAAATTAACATGGAAAAGCGTTTTGTGACCCACCCTTTTTCTCGGCTCCCGCTTGAAAGATCACTCCGAATTTTCATGACAGCAGCTGACGTGACCGCCCCATTAAATTTGAAAATTTCGCGAAGATTCGTCAGACGGCGCCAAAGTTATTGGCAAATCAAAAAACGCTTTTCCTATGGAAACTATAACTATAACTACCTACTGGTGACCGCCAGTAGGTAATATATATATATATATATATATATATATATATATACATATATATATTTCAAAATGGGAAAAAAGTTTAAAATGTGCTATGGTTAGGAAAACTTTATTTATTCTTTCTGTACAAAACAAACTTAAAATACTTAAACATTACAAATTCTTAAATTATAGTTACACTTTAAATTTATAATTTAGGCACTACCTTTAAATTAACATCACCTCATTTATTCTTTGTCTACAAACCAAACTTAAACTACACAAAAATGTAAATGTCTAAACTTATATACTTTTAATGTGGAATTTATGCAATGTCTTCAAATTATTATAACTTGCACACCTCCATAGTGTTTTCAACTCGTTAACCACACTATATCAATTATAAATAACCACTCTACCATGAAGTGTGTTCTCCAAAAGATATGAATTGTGATGTCATAACTGTTGTTGTAAATACTATTATTTTAGATAGTATAAGTGAGATAATATAAAATGGTATCAGCAGTTATGTAGAAGTCATGAAAAGAGTAGAGTGGAGCACCATAGAGGAGAGTAGAGTAGAGTGAGGTGGCATAGCGTACAGTGGAGTAAATTGTTATATAGTGTAGTAGGGTGGTGTGGAGTCCACTAGAGTGGACAGGCATAGCGTAGAGTTGAGCAAATTGCAATGCTTTGGAGTGGCATCTTGTACAGTAAAGTGGAGTGGCGTGCCGTAGAGTGTTGGAAAGTGTAAAGTGTTGTATAGTGGAGTAGACTGTTGTACACAAGAGTGTAGGGGGCATAGAGTGGCGTAGAGCGGTGTAGAGGGTTGTACAGTGTAGTGTAGGGGTATAGAGAGGAGAACAGTATTGTACACTGGCAAAGCATGTAGTAGAGTCTTGCAGAGTGGACTTGCATATAGCGGAGTAGAGTGTGGTACAGTCGGGAAGTGTTGAGTGTAGTGTTGTACAGTGCCATAGAGTGGGATCAAGTCTTGTGCACTGGAGTAGAGTGCAGTGCAGTGGAGTCCAGTGGAGTGGCATAGCATAGAGTGGAGTAGTAGCATGTTCTAGAGTACGGTGTTGTGAATTCATGTGGAGTAGAGTGGCGTAATATACAGTGGAGTAAAGTGTTGTAGAGTAGAGTGGTATGTGGTACAGTGGAGTGGACTGGCATGCTATAGAGTGTCTGAAAATGTCGTAGAGTGGAGTAGAATAGAGTGTCAGAGAGTGGATTAAAACGTTGTGCAGTAGAATGGCGTGGAGTAGAGTAGAGTGCAATACAGTATGGTAGAAGGGCGTGGGATAGACTGTTGTACAATTTAGTGGTAAAAAGTAGCATACAGTGGAGTGGCATAAAGTGCAGTAGTGGAGTACAGTGGAGCACAGTGGAGTAGTGTCTCATAGAATATAGTAAATGGTATGGAGCGGCATAGAGGGAGTTGCGTAGAGTGTACTAGAGTATCGTAAAGTGCTATAGAGTAAAGTATTGTGCTGTACAGTGCTATTCAGAGGAGTAGATTGTTGCACAGTGTAGAGCTATATAGTGGAGTATAGTGTGGTACAGTGGAGGGGCATAGACTGCTGTTGAGTGAAGTAAAGTGTTGAGTGGAGCATCGTGTAATGGCATGGATTAGAGTTGGGTAGAGTGGAGTGGCATAGAAAGGAGTAGCATACAGTGGAGTGGCGCAGAGTTGAGTAGCATATAGTCCAATAGCGTACAGAGGAGTGGCATACGGTGGAGTGGTGTAGAGTGGCATGGCATAGAGTGAAATAGCATAGAGTGGAGTAGGTACCGTGTAATAGTGTACAGTACAGTGTCAGAGAGCGTAGTGGCATACAGTGGAGTGCCATTGACTGCAGTGGCATAGAGTGGAGTGGCATACAGTGGAATAGCGTAAAGTGGAGAGGCATACATAGGTTTGGCATAGAGTGGAGTGGCATAGAGTGGAATTCTGTAGAGTGGTGTAGGGTATAGTGTAGTGGTGTACAGTGGAATAGCGTACAGCGAAGTGGTGTTGAGTGGAGTGGCGTAGAGTGGAGTGGCATACAGAGGAATAGCGTACAGCATAGTAGCAAACACTGAAATAGCATACAGTGGAGTAGCATAGAGTGGTATGGTGTAGAGTGGAGTGGCATACACTGGACTGCCATAGAGTGGAGTGGCATAGATTGGCATAGCATACAGTAGAGCTGCATAGAACTGAGTGGCATACTATGGAGTGAAACTGAGTGGAGTTGTGGAAAAGTACATAGGGAGAGGAGCTGCTTGACCAATGAAGGAATGTATCATTTTAGGAGAGTTAAGATCAGGCAACACCATTGTAATTCGGGAGACGGGCAAAGGAGGCTACATAGTGATCATCTCTCAGAGTATATAGACAAATGTCTGAAACTGATGGTAGTAAGTTTGCCATCATATGCATGAGACACAATGGATGTACTGAACAAACTAGAGGATGTTGTATGTGATGAATCCATGATGTTTGTATCCTTAAATGTGATTGGTCTATATGCCCGCATACAGAATGAATTTGGATTTTAAGCCATGGGGCTGATTAACATCATGGCGGTCCGATCACCGTCCCGCCGCGGCAGTGGGACTGAGTAGTCCGTAAAGCTGACGGTCTTCCGCCCGCCATATTTAGATATATACAGAATACACAGAAGACCGCCGTGGCGGCGTTCTTCTTTTCAGGTGAACCGCCTTTCACCGTCTCTACAGAGGGGTCCCACCAAGCAGATTTGGATGTTCCCGTTGGGCTGGCAGTGTCCTCTCAATGGATATTTGACGCGGATGACCGTGGTGGTGGGGAAACAGGTAAGTAGCATTTTTTATGTACGTAAAACACATATATGTTGGGTATGTGTACATATGTGTATGTAGGTCATGTGTAGTGAGCATATTTTGACCATTCTGCATTGCACCACACCAACCTACACATACCATGCAATGTATACCCGGACACACATTGAACACCTACCTTCGGGTCCATCAAAATGGGATGCCAGTTTGTAGCGGTCAAGGTGCAGCAGGTAAAGGGGGACCTGGTCATGGGAGTAGAGGACAAAATCGTAGGCTGTACCCTGAAAAAAGTCAGTTTTTACCCCTCTGTGTCTCATTCCGCCGACTTGAAGTAGGAGGGATTCCTGCCGGAATTCCCGCCTGCTGCAGCCCATCCCGCTGTAGGGGCGAGGAGCAATGTCCTGGCGGAGTTGGCGAGACCACGGTGGTCTTTTCTCCCATTGTCAGCCATCATCTAAATTGGGCGGGCGGATTGCCAGGGCGGCAGGTCAGAAGACTGCCAAGAAAGCCTACTCCATTGCAGTCCCGCCAAGATCCAAATCAAGCCGTATGGAACATGTTCTTGGAGCTAGATGTGCTAACTTCTTTGATCATTCGATGATGTTGATCCAGATGAAAGAATTCATACTTGTTAACTACTATTTTCTTTTGGATGGTGAGTAGTACCAACAATTGCAGGGAACTGTGATGAGGGATAGGTTTTCTACCTCTTGTGCCAACCTATTTATGGGGTGGTTTGAGAGGATGCATGCCTGGGCCCCATCAGTTAAGAAATTGATACCATATATACATTTTTAGGGATGTTTTATCGACACCATTCTTGTAATTTGGACAGGTTCCGTTTCCCAAAGGATTGACAATTATTTTTTTACTTGAATCAGAACTCATACAATGTACATTTCACTATGAATTGCAACAAAAAATCTATTTCTTTTTTGGATGTGGAGCTATATGAATCAGAGACTAAAATTTGTAGGAGGCTTTTTGATTTGTTGAGAATTAATGTCTGTTTAGTCAACACAGAAGGCCTTTCTTTAAAGGACTAACATAAGGACATGTTGATGTTCACTTTTACACGTGCTAATGGTGGGGGGAAAACAATGAATTGCTGCTGCTTATATACACAATTTCGCTAATGATTATAAGGTTTACTGGGTGTGTGTGAATGTTCGGACAGTTGAAGACATGACATGCCAGATTGTCGAATACTTTGAAGGACTGGTGTAAACCTGTATGTAGGTCTGTTTAAATCATGCTAATGATTGGATGAAATTTACAGCAAGGTGGTTACTGTTTGGATGCGTGATTGTACTGAATGGTTAAACATGTATACTGCAGGAGTGTGACAAATTGTCGGGCATGGACATTGTAGTGGAATAATCACTATGTTACACAATTAAAAGAGTGGGAGGACCCAACATTGAATTTTTGATGTGTGGGAAATATGGGATGGAACAAAATGTGGAGGCATATTTGTGGATGTATAAATATGTGTGGATAAAGAAGTGAGATGAGTTTTGGGATAATTGTTAGAATTCTTAGTTATAGATTGCACTGTCAGTAGGTTCTAGAAAGAAGGTGAGGTTTACTAAATTAGTTTACATAATGGAACATTTTGCTCAGTCACCGCTTACTATGAAACCAAAGTGAATGCTTTCATAACAGTATAAAATGAGACTGAAATTAGATAGAAATGTCGGTTTTCTTTGACAATTTAATGGTTAAATGTATACCATTGGAAGGTGTAAAGATACATCCTCTAATAGATACTCCAACAATAATTTCTACAGGAATTGATGCAACAATGAATGATACTGATGCCAATTAATACAACCACGATGGGGCAATAATTTTGTTGGCATGAGACTCACACTAGTTGGTGTTTTATAAGATCAATGTATTGGTGCAAAACTGTAATAATAAAAGCTCAAAAGCTCATCAAGAAATAAATAAGAAACTGTGGTACATGTTGATGGAGAGGTGGTTGTTCAAATAAAATGGTGTTGTAACATTACGATGCAAACAGTCTACACAATTGAGGATGTGTACAGAAAACAATGAAACAGCGAGCCTAAATAGCAGCCGCACCTCCCTCACAATCTCCCAAATTAAGTCCAAAGTACAACAGTTTAGAGCAACGTAGCGTGCACATCCACTGCTCACGCTGTTTCAAGAGAGCGATCCAAGGATCAAAGCTATTCTATACACTAATGTGAAGTGCACCACAAAAGTAAGTTTTCACAGTAAATTAGTCCATTCCATCCATATTGTATCCAATATATTCTTTATTTTTCACAGGAATAACATAAAAGCAGCCAAAGTGTTTCGTCCACTGCCTGTGGACTTCATCAGGGTGTAATGGTTTATCGTATTGGTTCCTCCAGTGTATCATCAGTCATCATCTCCAACCGTACAGTGTCCCGGTTGGTGGTACGTCCCTATACCTTATTAGGCTCTCATATTTCCAGGGCTACTTGGAAGTCCTTATATGAACATTTGAGTCAATAAAGCGAAGACACCTTGGTAAGCATCAGTTCCCGCTCCATGAGTTTGCGTCTCTCTGTGGGTAAAATATGATGTGTAATGGTGTTTTTAGATGTTTTTATTGTAAATGTGGTAATAAATATTATATATATATATAATGATCCCATTAGAGCAGGTGAAGCAATTCCTTTATTTGGGGGTCAGGTTGACGAATTCATTAATTATCATGGGCCCCACAAATTGCAAAGAGCCAACTATCACTCTTACTTTGAATAAATGTTGGAGTTCCAACTTATCTGCATGGAGTGCGGGCTCAGTTGCAGGGCAAACTTTGGATGATATATATATATATATATCACAACACAGGAATTCAAATTTCTACGCAACGACCACCCAGTTACACCTATCTTATACTTTATCCCAAAAGTACATAAGAACCCCCTCAAGCCCCCTGGCAGGCCAATAATTTCGGCTCGGAACAGTCTGCTAGAAGCGACATTACAGTATGTTGACTACCACCTTCAGGAACATGTCCAGCAACTGCCTTCATACATTAGAGACACGGGAGATTTTTTATCCAAAATACACAATATGGAGTGGAAAGATGACTACCTACTGATTACTTTAGACGTGACATCGCTTTATACGTCAATCAACCATCAGGACGGACTCAGGGCTCTGGGTCATTTTCTTGCCAAAAAAACACCAGAGCAAGCACAACATAGCAAAATGATCATCAATATGGTTGAATTTTGTTTGAAAAATAACATTTTTCTTTTTCAGAACACCCACTATCAACAACAACGGGGTGTTGCTTTGGGGGCCAGCTTCTCCCCCAGCTATGCTTGCTTGCATATGGGGTGGTGGGAGGAGCTGGTCCTGCATAAACAATATGAAACAACATTGATTAACAATATAAAATGCTGGTATAGATTTATTGATGATTTGTTTGTTATATGGCAAGGTCCCAGTATGGCTGCACAAGAATTTGTAGATGATCTCAATAACAACAGCCTTAATCTCCATTTTACGTCTACCATCAGTTCAGAAAGAGTTATTTTCCTTGATGTTGAGGTATTTATTAAGGAAAATAAGATAGAGACTACACTGCACAGAAAACCCACGGCAGGAAACTCTATCTTACATGCGAGCAGTTCCCACCCACCTCATTTGATCTATAGCATCCCCTATGGGGAGATGCTTAGACTAAAGAGGATTTGCAGTTGCCGAGAGGAGTTAATTAAAGCACAGGCAGACAGCAAAGCTAGATTTTTAGCAAGAGGCTATGCACCAGCATGTGTTAATGCAGCTATAAAGAAGAGTTCAGAAATCCAACGGGAAACTCTCCTCCAAAAAAACGTATTCAAAAACAAAAATACTAAGCAGGGCAATGAAGACACAACCTTTAGAATGATTTTTGGCTACAATCGTCAACACAAAACCATAAAAAATATCATTAAGAGAAACTGGCCACTCCTGTTAGGTGATCCCGTCATAGGACATTTGCTACCCAGGCAAGCCTCCATCACATTTAGTAGGGCACCCTCGATGAGAGATTCCCTAGTTCATAATGATGTAGGAGGCCGACCAACAGGCACATGGTTATCCCAGAGAAAGGGTTTCCACAAATGTAAGAGCTGCAAAGCATGCCAGTTTGGTGTGAATAAAACGTCTTACAAAACACCCTTCAGTGAAGTGGAAAAACCTATCTCCAAAGTTTTGTCATGTAAAAGTGAATATGTTGTTTATGTGCTGGAGTGCCCTTGTGGCCTACAATATGTAGGTAGTACAATTCTACAGGGGCATAAGAGGGTGCTCCAGCACATTAGAGCCATTAAGAATCATGATCAAGCTTACCCCGTGGCCAGGCACTTCGAGGAAAAACACAATGGAGATCCGAAGGGACTTACATATTTCCTGATAGATGCTATCCCACCCAAAAAGAGAGGAGGAAACAGGGAAAAAGCCCTGAGATATTTAGAGACTCTCTATATCTTAAATCTCGACACCAAGTCCCCAGGGGGCCTGAACGCCACCGAGGAGCTTTTTACTTGCCTATAGCCGCTTTAACACTCACCTGCTGCATAGTTTGCTTCTCTAATTGTCTGTAACATCATTATTAATAGTTTAAAAAAGATTATTTAATCTCAAATGAAAACCGCCGTTGCTTTTAAAACCCACTTTTTAACACAAATTTCACGGTTTTTAGTTAGGGTTTTAAAAAAATAATAGGATGACTTGCACATTGCACTTTAGTAATATTTAACATTTTTTGCACAAGCAGTTCATGTAACTGGGAGTTTTTAGGATAATTTATGTTGACATAAACTAGTACTGTAAAATAACATCTGCATTTTAAAAAATTGGATTGATTAACAGAGTAAAGACAGAAATTCAGGTATTTATACCTGAACGTCAAGCACGCCTGAAAAGTGTAGGGTTACAGACTAGCTAATATTTTTAGGTGGAGTCACAAACAGCCCCCATTAATGAATTGAAGGCTTACACCACAAATTACAGCAAACTATACATTGGTAAAAATTGTTTCTGGGGACCAGTTTAAAATATAGATGTTGTTAAACCCAGGCCGAAACAGATGGATCCACTACAAGATATGTGATATTATTTACACAAGTGGTTTTAAATTGCTTATTTATTATGCTTTTTAAAAAACAGTGGTTTTTAGACATCTATTAGGTTTTAACAACAATATGTGATATATATATATATTTTTAACATATATAGATATATATTTATATTTACTTAAATTGTACAAAGGAATTTTCCGAAGTTTACTTGTATTTTACAATAATTGTGTAAAAAAAAGGTTAAGTCTTTTCTTTATGTCAACTGTTAAAAACACTCAGTACATTGTCACTTTAAGAGAAAATGAAGAAAAAAACTGTATTTAAACCTACCTGTAACCTGAGAGCGCGTCATGTGATCAAGGCCTCCAGGGGTCGAAACGCGTCATGATGGCTGGTGTTGGAGGAGTTGATTAAAAACTTAAATTTGCACTACAACGTGGTCCGTGCTCCGTTACTGTAACTGGTGGCAAAGGGATGCAAGCGGAGTGTTCCTGATATATATATATATATATATAAAAATTTTCGGCGGGAGTCGTGCTGGAGCCACTGCTCCCGCTGGAAAAAAAAAATGAGGCTTGGGCTCCTGTGCTTCTTTTCTATAAGGCACCCCGGTGGGCCTGGCCCTGAGGGCATTACCTCATCCCATCCCCCATGGCCTGATCCTGCTATGTCACGATGGGCCCACCCTTGGACATAGCTGTTTGCTATGGCTTGCTGGAAGCTTTAACCGCTTCCAGGCAGCGAGAGTGAAGAAATGCTCTAACTACATCCGTCTGTTTCTCTCCCCCACAACTCTGCTCCATAAAATATTTGACTACCAACTTCTGCTTGGAAGACTTTATTGATAAAAGTGGAAAACCAATGACTGTGTTTCGTGCCAACCTCAAGATGGCATTTGCGGCAGGTTCTGATTTACCTATAGAAGTTTGTATATGGGTTTTCCATTTTAGCGTTCTCTTAATTGTTACCTCTAGATACTTGAAGGATGCCACTGCTTCCAATCTTACAATATTTATAAAAAATGAAAACTTCTTTTCACGCCTGGCCCTGAACTTCACTATCTTGGTTTACCCTGTATTTCTCACCAAATTATTTTCTTTACAGTATGTTTCCATAGCTAATAGCTGTGTTTTCAGGGTTTTAGAGGGTTTTGCAGTTAGAAAGGTATGGCCGGGATCTTAAAACCATTTACTGATGGGAAGTCATCAGTGGCTTTTCGGACTTCTTGGTACAGATCGTTTGTGTAGAGGGAGAAGAAGAGGGGTACCAAAAGGCAACCCTGCTTAACCCCTCTACTGGTATATAATGTTTTGCTGACATGCCCTTTTTGATTGAGTCTCAATTAGGAAGAGGTTCCAGTGTACAACAGTTGAATTAGTGACAGAAGCTCGGGCTCAATGCCCATAAAGCTTAATTTTCCACAGAGGCAGTTTCTTGAGACCAGATCAAATGCAGATGAAAAGTCTAGGAACGCCACATACAGGGGCAATTTTATTGCAGTGCTAAACTTATAGATTATGTGCAGGAAAGTAAAAATCTGATCAATCGTAGATGATCCTTCTCTGAAGCCTCCTTGTATAGGTGAAAGGGCGCTTTTATTAGTGGACCCACTTGTCCAGGGCCTTCAGAATCAATTTGGAAAAGATTTTGAAGTCTATGTCAATTATACTTATAAGTCAGGTCTATAGTACTTTGGGTCGTCTTTATGTCCTTTCTTGTATAGGGGCACTGTTAGAAATGGGGGTCTCTAGTTGGCTGTGGTAGGTACCTTTTTCCAAGTAGGGACCCTTCTTCCTAGTCAGGGTAAGGGGGATATACTTCTAAAATAACTCCTGCTCACCCCCTTGGTAGCTTGGCTCTAGCAGACAGGCTTATCTCAGAGGCAGTGTGTAAAGCATTTGTGAACACATACAGTAATACAGTGAAAACACTACAAATGGACACCACACCAGTTTAGAAAAATAAGTAATCTTTATCTAAACCAAACAAGACCAAATGACAACAATCCGCAATACAGTAATAAAAATATGACTTTCAAATGGTAGAAATAGTTCAGTTCAAAGCAAATTGCAGATGCGACATTTTTCACACAAAGTACCTTGGATGCGTCGCGCACTCAAACAAAAAGGGTCGCAGAGAAGGTGATGCATCTGTTCCTTGCTCCGGGGGAGGTGATGCGTCGGTTCCTTACCTGAGAGGAGGTGATGTGTCGGTTTCTTACTGCGTGGGGAGGTGATGTGTCGGTTTCTTACTGCGTCCCCCAACGATGCGACAGACTTAGCGCCTCGATGCGATGTGATGAGCCGTGACGATGCATGGGTTCTTGCAGCCGCACAGCAGGCCTTGCATCGGAATCAGTGCGGTGATCCCGGACTTCGGAGATCAGTGCACTCGATGCGGCATGCAGCGATTTCTCAAGCCGCGGGCAGGCGCTGCAACGATTTCTTCGACGATGCATCGGAAACAGGTGCGGATGCATCGTGCTTCTCGAAGTTGCATTACATTTCCCAGCTCCCAGCGGCAAACAGCCTCCAGAGGTCCAAAACAACAGCAGGTACCTCTTAGCAGGTCAGAACTCCCAGCAAGGAAGTTCAGGGGAGCTGGGGGTTAAGTCTTTGTGTCCCTGAGACTTCAGAACAGGAGGCAAGCTCAGTTTGAAGCCCTTGGAGATCTTCCTCAAGCAGGGGACACCTCAAACAGCAAAGTCCTTTCTCCTTTCCTTGGCAGCAAGTAGCCACTGCAGGCCAACCCCAGACAGCAAACAACACAGGGGCAGTATTCCTCCTCAGATTCTCCGACTCTTCTCCTTGTCCAAGGTTCCTCTTGATTCCCAGAAGTGATCTAAAAGTCTGGGGTCTGGGCCCCTCTTTTTATACAGTAAATCTCGTTGTTCCCTCCTGGCCCAGGGCTCTGAGCCCAGTCCAAACCATTTCTGGGGGGCACTTTGCAAGTGCACAACAACCTCCATTGTCAGTGTGAGCCCTGGCTCCAGACATACCAAAGGGGGGCAGAGCCATCATTGTGGAAGGCAGACACAGCCTTACTCAAGTGCAGGTGCTACTCCTCCCACCACTCCAAATTCAGAACAGGCCTATTCAGCCTAGCGCTGACTCATCCAGACTCTCTGGAGCCACTGCACCTCGCCAGCCCCTGTCACACCAAAGCCAGACAGTCAACACACATCCTGCCAGAGGCACACTGGATGGCTAAGCAAGAAAATGCCTACTTTCTAAAAGTGGTATTTCCAAACACAGAGGGGTCGATTCCGATTCGGGCCGGAAAAAGCACCGACCGACTCGGAGCCGGAAATTATACCGACCGACACGTACCTGTGGCGCCCGACACGCCAAGTACGATGCAAGGCGTGCAAAATCCGACCGACACGTACCGAACCCAAGCCGAACGACCGAGCCGCACGGAAAACAGCAATCCGGCCGGAAAAACACGCGAATCGAACCGACCGACATGCACCCGGAACAAATCCGACCGAAACGTACACGCGAACTCCAAACCACAAAGTACGATGCAAGGCGCGAAAACCACGACCGAGTCGGACGGAGGACAAGCCGTACGACCGACACGCATACAAAACCGAGCCGAAGCAACACAAAACACCACGACCGACGCGTACGCAGCATAAAAAACTGCACAAACACAGCGTGAACGAAACGGAGAACACCGTACGAGACAAATGCAGGGTCCGACTCGGTCACAAGAACGTTTCCAACATGCACAGACAGTACAAAGGAAAAATCACACAAAAAAGGCCAAACAAGCAATTACAAAGCCAATAAATACTGGGGGGTGGGGACAGAGAACAAAGACACACCCACAACTCCACCCATATAAAGGACACAAATCACAACCATGATCCTTTGCAAATGCCATTCCACTGCCAGCACCCAAGAGACAGCAACCATAC
This sequence comes from Calotriton arnoldi, assembly GCA_963921515.1. Classification (NCBI taxonomy): domain Eukaryota; kingdom Metazoa; phylum Chordata; class Amphibia; order Caudata; family Salamandridae; genus Calotriton; species Calotriton arnoldi. The sequence goes on along the minus strand of CAWUFW010004902.1, from coordinate 772,030 downwards.
ACCCACAGCTCATCCCTCACACAAGCCACACACCATCAGCACACCAACAAATACCTACCTCACATACACCCAGCAAAACACACACTCACACACCCTCACCTGCACACCAACACACACATCACTCACCATCACCACCCATCACCATGCCCCCCAAGAAGAATCACAAGTTCCTAGATTGTGAATTGGAAGTCCTGGTAGACGAGATCCTCAGGGTAGAGCCACAGCTGTTTGGCGCACTGTTCCAACAGACAACCATCTCCCAGAAAACCAAGATGTGGGAGAGGATCATCAACAGGGTGAACGCACAATCACCATGTCTGCGCACAAAGACCGACATCCAGAACAGGTGGTATGACGTGCGCAGGAGGGTCCGGGAGCTGCTCAAGAAAGACTACCTCATCAGCCAATATACCGGCAGTGGCCCTCCTGCCAAGCCAGTATACCTCAGGCCCTGGGAGGAGAAGGTGCGGGCCATCCTTCCGCCAGTGAGCGTATATGGACTAGAGAACATCCCAGAGCCTGGTGAGTACACAACAAATGTACACAATATTCTGCCACAAAACACACACACATCACTGTCAAGGGGAGAGTCAAACCATGCACTCATAGCAATTACACAGCAACCAGAACAGAATCATCCCAAAATGTGTATGTCAGTCAGATAAACACAACACATGCCATCAAAAAAGTCACATCCAACTGTGCCAACACATGTACAAACACAACTACAACTACAGCTAGGCAGTGGCACAAATAGAACTAACAAACACATCCAGACATGTAGCCACCACAACAACACCAACACACAGTGAAGACCACTCAAAGGAAGGAATTCTGTGTATGCTGGCCAAGTCAGTGTAGCCAATAGCATCATGGGAGTCGCAGTCACACATATTGCCCCCCACAACTGTCCCATCAACACCACCATGAACCATGCGCACATCACAGGGAGTGGAGAAGGACTCACAAGATGGCTGACACTGGCAACTGCTGTGGGGAGCACAAGGCCCTGCTGGGAACTGTGCACCAACAAACAGCAGGACACCACTGACTGACATCCTGAGAGACAACTTCCACTCCCTGCAATGCAAGCACGTTCCATGGTGGGATATCTGGCTGGCTGGGTGGGAAGGAGGACTTGCAGCACTGACCATAGTCACAAGCACCTCCCCTCACACCCCCCTCAACACAAACTCCACAGAACCCACCTGGTAGAATGCAATGCCTCCCATCCTAACTCAATATCCCACAAAGAACCACCACCCTGGGTTATGTTGTGTGAAGCACAGGGACACTCTTGGGACTTTTAGCCAAACAACTGCCAGGACAACACTCCCAGCCATCCTGTCAGCACAGCCAGCCCACCCCACAGGGAAGCAGAGTCAAAAGGAAGGAAGCATGGGCTTGCTGGGAAGGGGGTGGAGGCAATAGCATGATGGGAGTCGTAGTCACAGCTCTACATCCCCCACCACATGGCCCAGCAAGCTCACACTCACGCATGCACATCCCACAGAGAGTGGAAAGGCCCATCAAAGATGTCTGACACTGTTGCTGTGTCGTGGGGAGCACAAGGGCATGCTGGGAACTGCACACCAACCAACAGCAGGACACCACTGTCAGCCATCTTGCCATTGCTCACACACCCACACATACTGAACTCCCCACAAAAGCAAGTAAGTATGGGAATGCTGGGAAGTGGGGTGGAGGCAATAGCATGATGGGAGTGGCAGTCACAGATATTGGTCACCCTCACAACTGGCCCATCAACACCACCCTGAACCATGCTCACATCACAGGGAGTGGAGAAGGACTCACAAGATGGCTGACACTGGCTACTGCTGTGGGGAGCACAAGGCCCTGCTGGCAACTGTGCACCAACAAACAGCAGGACACCACTGACTGACATCCTGAGAGACAACTTCCACTCCCTGCAATGCAAGCACGTTCCATGGTGGGATATCTGGCTGGCTGGGTGGGAAGGAGTACTTGCAGCACTGACCATAGTCACAAGCACCTCCCCTCACACCCCCTCAACACAAACTCCACAGAACCCACCTGGTAGAATGCAATGCCTCCCATCCTAACTCAAGATCCCACAAAGAACCACCACCCTGGGTTATGTTGTGTGAAGCACAGGGACACTCTTGGGACTTTTAGCCAAACAACTGCCAGGACAACACTCCCAGCCATCCTGTCAGCCCAGCCAGCCCACCCCACAGGGAAGCAGAGTCAAAAGGAAGGAAGCATGGGCATGCTGGGAAGGGGGTGGAGGCAATAGCATGATGGGAGTCGTAGTCACAGCTCTACATCCCCCACCACATGGCCCAGCAAGCTCACACTCACGCATGCACATCCCACAGAGAGTGGAAAGGCCCATCAAAGATGTCTGACACTGTTGCTATGTCGTGGGGAGCACAAGGGCATGCTGGGAACTGCACACCAACCAACAGCAGGACACCACTGTCAGCCATCTTGCCATTGCTCACACACCCACACATACTGAACTCCCCACAAAAGCAAGTAAGTATGGGAATGCTGGGAAGTGGGGTGGAGGCAATAGCATGATGGGAGTGGCAGTCACAGATATTGGTCACCCTCACAACTGGCCCATCAACACCACCCTGAACCATGCTCACATCACAGGGAGTGGAGAAGGACTCACAAGATGGCTGACACTGGCTACTGCTGTGGGGAGCACAAGGCCCTGCTGGCAACTGTGCACCAACAAACAGCAGGACACCACTGACTGACATCCTGAGAGACAACTTCCACTCCCTGCAATGCAAGCACGTTCCATGGTGGGATATCTGGCTGGCTGGGTGGGAAGGAGGACTTGAAGCACTGACCATAGTCACAAGCACCTCCCTCACACCCACCCTCAACACAAACTCCACAGAACCCACCTGGTAGAATGCAATGCCTCCCATCCTAACTCAAGATCCCACAAAGAACCACCACCCTGGGTTATGTTGTGTGAAGCACAGGGACACTCTTGGGACTTTTAGCCAAACACCTGCCAGGACAACACTCCCAGCCATCCTGTCAGCCCAGCCAGCCCACCCCACAGGGAAGCAGAGTCAAAAGGAAGGAAGCATGGGCATGCTGGGAAGGGGGGTGGAGGCAATAGCATGATGGGAGTCGTAGTCACAGCTCTACATCCCCCACCACATGGCCCAGCAAGCTCACACTCACGCATGCACATCCCACAGAGAGTGGAAAGGCCCATCAAAGATGTCTGACACTGTTGCTGTGTCGTGGGGAGCACAAGGCCCTGCTGGGAACTGTGCACCAACAAACAGCAGGACACCACTGACTGACATCCTGAGAGACAACTTCCACTCCCTGCAATGCAAGCACAGTCCATGGTGGGATAACTGACTGGCTGGGTGGGTGGGAAGGAGGGCCGGCTGTCAACCAAACACAACCAATGCAGACCATGTTCACACCCCAACAAATACATAGAAATGCCCAAATAATGCAGGACAATGTGCCACACCAATATCAACCCCTGACTGTGACGACTTAGGACAATGCAATGTACAGGCCCGCACCCAGAGGCACAGTCACAACTGTCAGGTGTGTCAACCATTGATGCCTGCAGAAACATAACATACATTGTGTGTGTCTCCCAAAAACAGGTGATGATGGGGACACAGCAGCAGACGCTGAGGAGTCCCAGTCCCAGGCTCAAGAGGATGCGGAGCTCACTGGTGTCGTACAGCCTCTGCCCTCCTCGGACGAAGAAGACCAACCTGGCACATCCGGTGCAAGTCTACATGCAGCACCAGCAGGACCACCAGCTGCAGCACCAGCAGGACCACCAGCTGCACCCCTGCACCCACCCCTCCAACGACTGTCAACACAAATACCATCCCTGCCGACATGGACAGAACAAGGAGCAACACCAGCACAGGGACCCTGGACCAACCTGGGGCCATGGACACCACCACCACCACCAACCTCCAAGGTGGACCAGGGTCATCTGTGCGTGCCACTGCACGCACTGCACATGTCAGCAGGGGTGGTGGGAGGGGTGGGAGACAGAGGTCGCTGCTTGCAGAGGTTGCTGGTGTGCATGATGACCCACAACTGGTACGCATAGCTGATGCGTACCAGTCCAGCACCGGAGACCTCAGCCAGGTAGTGGGGCTCCTCAGAGACATGAAACAGCAGCAGGCTGCCCATCATGCCCGCTTGGACTCTCACATGTCCCACGTGGAGTCACACATGTCCCGCGTGGACTCACACATGTCCCGCGTGGAGTCCAAGTGGGATGCACTGCATGAGATGACGGCGGTGCACAGGGACATTTTACAATGCCTCCGCCAGATGAACAGCAACGAGTCCACACCTCCCTGTGTGCCAACAACATCTGGTGCTGCCCAAACTGCAACTGCCACAGGGAGGGAGGATGACTCTGGCGGAGAGTCCCCTGCACCGCAGCAGCCTGTACTTGAGGGCCCCCCCCAAGAAGAGGGGTCGTCCGAAGAGGGGCAAGTGAGAGGCCGATGGCCAAGCGCAACTCCCAGGAAGCCTGAACCTGTTCTGGATGTTCACCTTTGTGCACAGACTGTTCACCCTGTTGACGGCAACACTACTCCCACACATTGCATGGGGAGTACAAGTTGGACCAATGTCTCAGACAACTGTGGCCCCGATACTGGGGATTCTGTCTACCAGGACTTTCAATTCACCTAGGAACTTCTGATTGCAAGATTTATGTACAGCACTACCCATCCTATGCACTATTCATACAAATGTATCACAATAAACACAGTAATACACCATACTTGCCTCTGTTGTGATTCCAACGTGGGTGCTGTTATGGGGATGATGAACTGCAAAATTACACTGTGTATGCGAACTGCAACAGCAAGTACAACACAGGCATGTGAGTAAAGGCAACGTGACACATATGAGGGAGACACACCACCAGGGCTACACAACACATACACACCTAGGCCATCTGACTCATTGCCTACACTGATGTTGCCAGGGAAGACGGTGCAATGCACAGACACCACACCCATTCCCAGTTGTAGTCAAGTAGCCCACAGGTGCAGTAAGCAAATGGCAGTCAAATGTGTGACCACAGACAACGCACATCACAAAGTGAAGCACAGGTTTATTACACAGTTGCAACATGTCGTAACCACTACAGATGCAAGGTAATCCCACCTGGCAGCGGGCACACAGTCAACAACTGTAGACGGAAGGAAGTCCATGGGTGTGGCGCACATCACCTGTAGGGACACAACAGCTACCACCCTGGAAGTGCAATCACGTCGTCGGTGGACACAGTTGACCAAACGAATCTGAAAGTACCCTGTGAAGGACAGAAATGACACACAGTCAAAAGCAATGGAGTACAGGACAGAACAGCAAAACTCATGCACAATACATGTTACAAGATACCCACCCAGAACCAAGTTAGCATGTCAACACTGTTGGGGAGTACAGCCCACCTGTAAGCACACATCGCAACACACATCCAGTCAAGTAGCCCATGGACACACTCCAACAGCACCAGAGCACCACCTACACACATCATGCCAACTCACATCATTGACATGACACCTCAGGATACTCACATTCAGCTAAAGAAGTTGGTGATGAGCTGTGTGCGGACATCACCCTCATCATCATCATCATCATCGTCACTGGCATCGTGGTCCAGGCCAGGATCCTCCACAGGTGGCGGATGTTGGTCATTGTCATCCTGGATGAGAGGCAACTCCTTCCGCACTGCCAGGTTGTGGAGCATGCAGCAGACGATGATAATCTTGCACACTTTCGCAGGGGCATATGGGAGGGACCCTCCGGTCTTGTCCAGGCAGCGGAAGCGGCTCTTCAGGAGACCAAATGTCCGCTCAATCACTCTCCTGGTCCGACCATGTGCCTCATTGTAGCGCATCTGGGCTGGTGTCACAGGGTTCCTGAGGGGTGTCAGCAACCACGGCATGTTGGGGTATCCCGAGTCACCTACGGCCAGACAAGTGCACATTAGCTGACTTGGAAAAGTGGGCGGAATACTACAGATCAGATCACACACAATGGCACAAAGTCAGTACACACCGACAAGCCAGGCACGCTGGTTCTGCATCTGTGCCATCATCCTGGGGATGCGACTACTCCTCATCACAAAGGCATCGTGTGCTGAACCAGGGAAACGGGCACACATGTGTGTGATGGTCATGTCTGCAAGACACACCACCAGTGCATTGACCGAGTGGTAGTGCTTGCGGTTCCTGTAGGCCTGCTCCTGGGCCTGTGGTGGTACCAAAGCCACATGTGTCCCATCAATGGAGCCAATGACATGCGGCATCCTCCCCAGGGCATAAAAGTCACTCTTCACATCAGTGAGTCGTCGCAGTCTAGGGAAATAGATGTACCGGTTCAGGAATAGCAACATTGCCGCCAAAACATCGCGGAGCACACGGCTCAACATGGTCTGTGACATCCCACCAGCAGTCGCCACAGTATGTTGGAAGGTACCAGTGGCAAAGAAGTGTAGGGCTGCCATCACCTTCACCTTGGGGGTCAGCGCTGTAGGATACGGCCGGCCAGGCTGCAAATGTGAGGACAACTGCACTGCCAAATCCTCAATCAGCTGCCTGGCGAAGCGGTACCGTCGGATGCTGTCCCGTTCCACCATCGTTGCCAGGTCTGGGAATGGTCGATGGACAGCAGGAGCCCTGCAGTGCAGAGGAGAAGTAAGCAAGATTGTCAGTCACCCCACATATGCGGCATTGAACACACTCAATATCCCAACATACATCATTATGAGGCACAACTACATGAAGTGTGCAGTTCCGTAAGGACATGTATGGTACATACATGGCCAACATCTGTCAACACGGTCCAACAAGTGGCATCAATTAGTCCCAGGTTGGCCCATTGGATATCATGAGGCCGTGTCACAGTTCCCATCTCCTGCTGCCGTGTCACAATCACCCCCCACAGTGACATGTGAGGACAGATGTGCCCCAGGCACCACAGCTCAACGACAGGTACATTCCCATGTACCCCTGTACGCGTTGTACCGCAATGGACCGATCGGTGCGCACCCATTGACAATGGCCTTGCCTGGCAACGGACGCGTTTTCGAATTTCGAACGAGTCGGTTGCTGGAAATTCAGTTGGTCACCCACAACAATGTTGCAAAATCATGTATGTCATGAAGTTGAAGATTTGAAGGATGCTGTGGGTGTGTATTGGTGCTGCTATTCCATGGATTGGCCAGATTCAGAAGATGCAAACGACTTGGACCTATCACTTTGGACACAAGGGACAGTATCTGCCTCTCCAGCACATATATATTGCTGGCTGTTCCCCTGAGAGCTCACTTGCCTGCACTACATGCTCCAGGACGACATCTGCCACTGCACTGCTGCTGTCTCTGCCCCTCTGGACCCTGCAATGGCACATACTGTGGAGAGAGCCCCAGCCTTCAGCCTTGAGGAGAACCAGGCCCTGCTGGACAGCCTACTTCCACAGTACAGCAAGCTGTATGGGACACCAGGGGAGCAGGTGAGTGTTCTGTGCACTGCCTTTCTGAATGTGCATATTGTCTGACTAGCAAGGCTGAAAGTCTGCACGCCACTGGCTAGCAGGCTCACTGAGTAGTTGTCACCCCCATAGTGTGTAGTGACATGCACTGGACAGGTATGGTGCAGTGACAGTGCATTTGAACAAGGTTTTACTTCCCATGCAATGATACCATGTAGGGACGTCTGGCAAACTGTCCATGGGCAGCTTTGCACTGCCTGTGTACATCATGTGCCCCTGTGATTGAGACATGTATATACAACTGTGTCATGCACGAATATGTTGCATGTGTAGTAATGGCCTTTTCACTTTGTGATCCTGACAGGTTAATGCCCATCGGAAGCAGGAGATCTGGAAGGATATCGTCCGGGCTGTCCGGTCCGTGGGGGTCTACAAGCGCCGGATCCGCAACTGCCAGAAGAGGTGGCAGGACCTTCGGGTCTGGACCCGGAGGATTGCACGGGTCCAGCTGAAGCTGTCGCCTCCTCGCAGGAGGGGCGGAACACGGACCCTGACCCCCCACATGCTCCAGATCCTGGCGGTGGTGTTTCCAGACCTGGATGGGCAGCTGAAGGCCAGACAGCAGCAAGGAGGGGGTGAGTCAAAGACTGCACTGTGAACTCTGTATTACATGCTTTGTGCCCTCCTCTGGCCTGGTTCAACTGCCACAGTGCAGCAGTCATGTTGTCCAGGAGCCATGTCCCTCTATTGTGCACTGCCCACTCCTCATCTGATACCCAGGTGTGGCCCTTACATTCAGGGAATTGTGTCACTTGGGACTGTGTCCTTGCAGTTTGCTTCACTAAAGGTGGGGGACAGCATCTGTTTCCCTAACTCTGTTGTGGGCATCATGGGTGGGTCCATTGTTCACACAATGCCTGTGTTCGGACATGTAATCTGCGTGTTGCTTTGATATGCGGTCCACTTGCTGAGCTGAGCCACCACATGTGCCTGGGGTATGTGGCACACGCCCATGCAGCGGGTGGGAACAATGTTTGGGCCCCAGGAGTGTGCAGATTACGTGTGTCACACATACATAGCCAGCTATCCACTGTCCAGGGCTCATCCCTCATTCATGTGGGGCAGGACAGTCATGCCTACTCCAGTCCATGCAATGCACTCTGTACTCCCACTCCCGTGTATCAGCTGACACATTGTGCGCAGTGATTTGACCCCTCAGGTGTCTGCCTCTGTGTCAGTGTGCTGTGGATTAGTTGCCAGGACTGCTGGGGTGTTTCTTGGTAGGGGCTCAGCATGCCACTGGAGATGTGACCATAGGAGACAATACTTGTGTGTCACATAGGTGTTTGATCAGCTGCCCGTGCAGACTGGGGTATGCGAATGTGAAGTTCAGGCAGCTGTTCCCCATTCACAGCAGATTGTGAGGGGCTCAGGTTCAGAGGGTAATGTCACAGGTCTCCCATATGTCCAATAGGTATGACCTGGACAGATGAGGGTTAAGATGATGTGTTGTGGGGGGATGTACATGTGCACTTGTGCAGCTCCAGGACTTGCATTCCCCATGACCTACTATTGTGACACAGTGCAGAGTGTTGTTGTCTGGCTGCCAAGTCATACATCACTGAGACAGTGATGTATGACTTAGCAGTCATGCCTCGGCCATGGCATGTGTCTACTTATTGGTGATCCTGCAGGGGAGTGACATGTGCTACATGCACACCATTGTGGCGATGGCTATCAGGACATGGGTGCATCATGGTGTCTGTCGCTGGTATGCATCACATGCATTTCCTATTTGACTCTGGGCATCCCTTTCATCCGGACACCTGTACTGACTCAGTGGCAAGAGCTGTGATGTGTGCATGTCCACATGCTACACCGTGTCCTCTGCACTGTCCAACTACTGTGTAGTTGGTGCATGTGTCCACACTGGGGTGTTGCAATGCAACAGACACCAGACAGATGGGTGCAAGGCCATGTGGGATGTGAGTGCCATGGTTGGCATCAGACTGACAATTGGCTGCTCCTGTTCAGTTAGGGCACTTTTAGCAATGTACAACTAATGATGCCAGGGCTTGCTCTGTAATGTGCTGTGCTCACAGTGGTGTGTGCGTTTGGTGCAGGTGACTGATGTCTGTCTGTTTCCCCATTGTTTGCAGATACATCCACGGCCACGGAAGGGGACAGCTCCACGGACCAGGAGGAGCCGGAGAGCCAGACTGGGTCAGCAGCCGAGGAGTGGTCGGAGGGACCCAGTGGCACGGAGGGCGAGGGGAGCCACACCGAGGAGTCCTCAGCACCATCCACCTCAGCTGAGGACCAGAGCAACTCGGAGGATGACTCCCTTATGGAGGCGGGTGTCAGCAGCCACCACACCCCAGCTAGTGTTGCTGTCCCCGCCACCACCAGCACCACCACCGCCCTCCCATCGGCTCCCATTCCCCAGGTCCGTGGTGGCTCCCATGTTCGGGAGCGTGTCTCCTTTGGGCCAGGCACCGCACCCCTGCCCCTGTGTCCCCTACTGCCCTGAGTGAGGAGTCTGTGTACCTCCTTCGCCAGCTCCATGTAGGGCAGACAGCCATGCTGAGTGTCCTCCATGCGCACACCGCTCTGTTGACTCAGCTGGTGTCGTTCATGGAGGGCATCTCATCGGGCATGTCTGACCTACAGAGGGGCAATAGGTCCATGGACTCCTCCCTGACGGCAGCAGTGTCCCTCCTCAGACAGTCCCTCACCCCTCCTGCCTCTGCTCCATCCACACTCCCCAGCACCTTACCCATCCCAAGCACACACACACCGGCACAGGCACACACCAGCACACACACATCCAGCACACAGACACACATGCCACAAACAAAACGCACACGCACGCACAGTCAGGGGACTGAAACCAGACTCACAGGGGATGGGGCCCTGGAACACACACACGCATCCACGAGCACTGCACAGTCCTCAGTTGCCTCTCCCTCCAAAACACCCTCCCTTGCCTCACCTGCAACCCCAAAGACCCAGCGCCTCTTCCTCAGTGACCTCGGCCTCTTCCCCTCCGATCCAGCTGCTCCAGCATCCAGGGGGAAGAGGAAGCCCACCCACACGGAGCAGAGTGCCCCTCGCCCCCGGACACCCTCCCCCAGGCGCAGACAGACTGAGGCCCCCACCCGCAAGCCCCCCGGAGTCGTAAGAGCAAGACCCCGCCGCCGCCCTGCAGCTCAGGCACCAGGTCTCCTTCCTCCATCCCTCAGGCCCCCACTCCACAGGTGCCCCCACCACACCCTGCCCCAGGTTCCCCCACCCACAGATATACCATCCCCAAGAGGATCCGGCCTTCTCCCCCTGGCACTTGCTCTCCCGGCACCACACCCCCGCTGCGCTTGTCTGTGCCACTGATGTGGTGAGGGTGTCCTCCCCCTCTGTCCAGCCCACCTTGCCTGTTCCCCATTCTCCTCCCCTGGTGGTAGGCACTGCAGTGGAGTCCACTACCACCCTGTCTGACTTGGGCACTGCAGTGGCGGACCTGTCCACTCCATCTGCAGGGTCCACTGCAGTCGTGCCGGCACCCACAACATCTGAGTCATGCCCCCCAGTTGTGCCGGCACACACCATGTCAGACACCTCCACTGCAGTTGTCAGTGGCTCTCCAGCACCCACCACCCCTTCCCTGCTTCCTCCTGGTGAGCCCTGATCCTGTCCCTGCGGTGCCTGGCCTGCCCCCCGGTTGCCCCTCCTAGTGGATTGTCCCTGGTTTTGTGCAGGCATGCGTAGGGTGACATCTGCCACTGTCACCAAGTTTGGACTTTGACAATGGACTGGCCATTGGCCTTTGTGTTTTTCTGGACTTTGTTTTCATTCCACACATGTGCTGAATAAAGCAACTTTCTGTTCTCTAGTGCTTATGCTTCTGATGTACATGTTGTTGATGATGCTAACCATGCCCTTGCTGCAGTGATGGTGATATTTGGTCTCATGATAATGAAGTGTTACTGTGCAGGAACCCATGTGGTCCAGGGGGAATGTGTCCTATCCTGTGGTGTATCCATGTCATCCATAGCAGCATCTGAGGGTGTCATGTGTTCAGTATTTGGCAATGGGATTTCCTACTGAGATTAGCTATTTCACATCTGTGGCTTCCACCCCTGCACATCTGTTGTGCCTGCCATTGTTCAATTCGTCTACTTCCCTGACCGTGTGGCCATCTCCACTGGACATGCAGGTTTGGGCATCAATGGGGAAGGACTCATCCGTGTAGTCAGTGCAACATTGCTATACAAGTGTGTTGTATCTGTGTTGATGATTCCGTTGGCACTTCCATGACCAGGCTGATGTGACGGGAGCCCTCATTTGGTGCTAATTGTTGATTGTGTGACCAAGTGCTCAGCTGACATGATGGGGCCCTACTGAGGCAACATATGGCACAGCTTTCCTCACACAGGAGTGGAGTCCCCTCATGGCAGTGTGTACACCTGTGACATTGCCTGCGCCCAAGGTGTGTGTTGTATGTGCATGTCTGTGTGTTCACTTCCGTTTAGCTGTGCATGCTGTGATCCCTAGTGTTGTACCTGTTTGTGATGCTTGCTGAGTTGACCTATGTTCCCCCAAAGTCTTCTCCCTGGGTTCTCTGTGATGTGGGTGCATGGCACATTACTGGTCATCAGGGTGTCACCCATAGGTGTGTTTGCTGTCAGGGCTGAGTTTGTGTGCAGACGCAGATGGGTCACAGTCAGGTTTCCCCTTGGCACTTGTTGTTTGCCCCTGTCATGTGATTTCCAGTTTGTGTTATCTTTCAGTGATTGTGACACGTTGTGTGTGTGACTGCTGGCACTCCTCAGGGTCCGGGCTGCAATGTTGGTTGTTGTCTATGTGTGTTCTTTGTGGGTGACCTTGGCTTCTTCATTGGTGTGTGACTGTGGCTGGGATCCCATTGGTTGGTGTGGTATTGCCGTCATGTCCATGTACAGCGTAGTGTGCAGTGTGTCAGACATTCAGGAGTCTTGTTGAGTGGCCATGTGTGATGTGTTTCTGCACCTTGGTTCCCACCCACCACCCTGGAATAGTCATGGGTGCATGTGCAATGTCACCAGTGCATGTGTACTTCACTGCTGCACATTGTTGGAGGTCGAGGGGTGTGGTGTTGAGTGTGTGCAGATGAGAGTTGTTGCCCGTCTAGGCCCCTGCCTCCATGTTGGCCTTGGCTTACTGGCCATGCTGATAGATTTGTGCTTGTGTAGGTGTGATGGTAGTTTGTTGCTCAGGACACATGACTGTGGTTCACAGTGTGAACCACATTTAGCTTTGTCATCACAGTGGGATTGTAATGCAGCCCAGGGTCACCACATTGTGGGGGCCCTGGGGGTGGTGCTGTGGTGTGTCTGTGTCTTGCTGTGTCAGTTGCTGTTCCTACGTGCCTGTGTGACATGTGTGATTTGTGCTCCCTCTCATCTGACAATGCCTGCTTGCCCACATAGGGGATTTGGATCCATGAGTTACCTTTGTGTGGCACTGTATGCACATCTGTATGATTGGTATTCAGGTCTCCTCATGTGTTGTGTGGTTGCCTGGGGACACTGGCACCCCCCCCTCACCTGTTGTGTATGATGTGCAGTGTGGGTCTGCCTGTTTGTGTTTGTGCATCTGCACCACTGCATTGGCATATCTTGGGTGTGCCATTGGCTGTATGTAGTTTGGTGGGTTTCCCCTGCTGTCCCTGGGACTCCTAGGTCATCGGTCAGCACAATGATCATGGTTTGTGTGTCCCATTGCTGCCATGGTATGGTATCTGTTCACCTCACATCTGCAGTCTCCACAGGGTATCTGCATTTGTGTGCCCATTGGTGCAAATATGTGGGTCTGCATTCTGATGGTCACTTCTGTCATTGTGTCATTGAGGAATGTTGACAGTGTCAGCCCCCATGGGTGTTGTTTGTCTGCACATGGCCAAAGGTATGTCTTATTTGCACTGCAGTATTTGGCTCACCCAATTTATGTTGCAATGGGACACATACACTACTTTGCCACTGATGTGTTTTTTGTTCTGTGACCAGGAATCATCCATGCAGTTTGGCAGTTGCAGCTCTTTCTTTGTCAACACTTACCTTTTGGTCACTGTGATGATGGGGGTTTAGACCCCATTGCCACAATGTTCAAAATGTGCTTCAGCTATGGACCCCACACTTACATTTTGCTCACTGTGATGATGGGGGTTTAGACCCCATTGCCACAATGTTCAAAATGTGCTTCAGCTATGGACCCCACACTTACATTTTGCTCACTGTGATGATGGGGGTTTAGACCCCATTGCCACAATGTTCAAAATGTGCTTCAGCTATGGACCCCACACTTACATTTTGCTCACTGTGATGATGGGGGTTTAGACCCCATTGCCACAATGTTCAAAATGTGCTTCAGCTATGGACCCCACACTTACATTTTGCTCACTGTGATGATGGGGGTTTAGACCCCATTGCCACAATGTTCAAAATGTGCTTCAGCTATGGACCCCACACTTACATTTTGCTCACTGTGATGATGGGGGTTTGGACCCCATTGCCACAATGGTCATGGCCTGCTTGCATTGTGGGTGCCACACACATATATGTGTGGCACATGTGCTAGGGGGTCACATTGTATGTTCAAAGTCATGTTCGGTGTTGTAGGCATTTGACAAAGTCTACACACGCTTGTCATGGTGTTCGGGGGATGTCTTTTTCTTGCATTCCCTAGGTTGTGGTGTGCTGGTTGTGTCATGCATTGTCCATCCTATGAGTGGGGGTGGTAGTAGTGGTAGGCATCCAGCCCCCCCCTGGCTCAGGGTGGTAGTTGTGGTAGGCATCCAGCCCCCCTGGCTCAGGGTGGTAGTAGTGGTAGGCATCCAGCCCCCCCTGGCTAAGGGTGGTGGTGGGCATCCAGCCCCCTGGCTAAGGGTGGTAGTAGTGGTAGGCATCCAGCCCCCCTGGCTCAGGGTGGTAGTAGTGGTAGGCATCCAGCCCCCCTGGCTAAGGGTGGTGGTAGGCATCCAGCCCCCCTGGCTAAGGGTGGTAGTAGTGGTAGGCATCCAGCCCCCTGGCTAAGGGTGGTAGTAGTGGTAGGCATCCAGCCCCCCTGGGTGAGGGTGGTAGTAGTGGTAGGCATCCAGCCCCCTGGCTCAGGGTGGTAGTAGTGGTAGGCATCCAGCCCCCCTGGCTAAGGGTGGTAGTAGTGGTAGGCATCCAGCCCCCTGGCTCAGGGTGGTAGTAGTGGTAGGCATCCAGCCCCCTGGCTAAGGGTGGTAGTAGTGGTAGGCATCCAGCCCCCCTGGGCAGGGGTGGTGGTAGGCATCCAGCCCCCTGGGTGAGGGTGGTAGTAGTGGTAGGCATCCAGCCCCCTGGCTCAGGGTGGTAGTAGTGGTGGGCATCTAGCCCCCCTGGCTAAGGGTGGTGGTGGGCATCCAGCCCCCCTGGCTAAGGGTGGTAGTAGTGGTAGGCATCCAGCCCCCCTGGCTAAGGGTGGTAGTAGTGGTAGGCATCCAGCCCCCCTGGCTCAGGGTGGTAGTGGTGGTAGGCATCCAGCCCCCTGGCTAAGGGTGGTGGTGGGCATCCAGCCCCCTGGCTAAGGGTGGTAGTAGTGGTAGGCATCCAGCCCCCCTGGCTCAGGGTGGTAGTAGTGGTAGGCAGCCAGCCCCCCCTGGCTAAGGGTGGTACTAGTGGTAGGCATCCAGCCCCCCTGGCTCAGGGTGGTAGTAGTGGTAGGCATCCAGCCCCCTGGCTCAGGGTGGTAGTAGTGGTAGGCATCCAGCCCCCTGGCTAAGGGTGGTGGTGGGCATCCAGCCCCCCTGGCTAAGGGTGGTAGTAGTGGTAGGCATCCAGCCCCCTGGCTCAGGGTGGTAGTAGTGGTAGGCATCCAGCCCCCTGGCTAAGGGTGGTGGTAGGCATCCAGCCCCCTGGCTAAGGGTGGTAGTAGTGGTAGGCATCCAGCCCCCCTGGCTAAGGGTGGTAGTAGTGGTAGGCATCCAGCCCCCCTGGGTGAGGGTGGTAGTAGTGGTAGGCATCCAGCCCCCTGGCTCAGGGTGGTAGTAGTGGTAGGCATCCAGCCCCCCTGGCTCAGGGTGGTAGTAGTGGTAGGCATCCAGCCCCCCCTGGGTAGGGGTGGTGGTAGGCATCCAGCCCCCCCTGGGTGAGGGTGGTAGTAGTGGTAGGCATCCAGCCCCCCCTGGCTCAGGGTGGTAGTAGTGGTAGGCATCCAGCCCCCCCTGGCTAAGGGTGGTGGTGGGCATCCAGCCCCCCCTGGCTAAGGGTGGTAGTAGTGGTAGGCATCCAGCCCCCCCTGGCTAAGGGTGGTAGTAGTGGTAGGCATCCAGCCCCCCCTGGCTCAGGGTGGTAGTAGTGGTAGGCATCCAGCCCCCCCTGGCTAAGGGTGGTAGTAGTGGTAGGCATCCAGCCCCCCCAGGCTCAGGGTGGTAGTAGTGGTAGGCATCCAGCCCCCCCTGGCTAAGGGTGGTAGTAGTGGTAGGCATCCAGCCCCCCCTGGCTCAGGGTGGTAGTAGTGGTAGGCATCCAGCCCCCCCTGGCTAAGGGTGGTAGTAGTGGTAGGCATCCAGCCCCCCCTGGCTAAGGGTGGTAGTAGTGGTAGGCATCCAGCCCCCCCTGGCTCAGGGTGGTAGTAGTGGTGGGCATCCAGCCCCCCCTGGCTAAGGGTGGTGGTGGGCATCCAGCCCCCCCTGGCTAAGGGTGGTAGTAGTGGTAGGCATCCAGCCCCCCCTGGCTAAGGGTGGTAGTAGTGGTAGGCATCCAGCCCCCCCTGGGTGAGGGTGGTAGTAGTGGTAGGCATCCAGCCCCCCCTGGCTCAGGGTGGTAGTAGTGGTAGGCATCCAGCCCCCCCTGGCTCAGGGTAGTAGTAGTGGTAGGCATCCAGCCCCCCCTGGCTAAGGGTGGTGGTGGGCATCCAGCCCCCCTGGCTAAGGGTGGTAGTAGTGGTAGGCATCCAGCCCCCCTGGCTCAGGGTGGTAGTAGTGGTGGGCATCCAGCCCCCCTGGCTAAGGGTGGTGGTGGGCATCCAATCCCCCTGGCTAAGGGTGGTAGTAGTGGTAGGCATCCAGCCCCCCTGGCTAAGGGTGGTAGTAGTGGTAGGCATCCAGCCCCCTGGATCAGGGTGGTAGTGGTGGTAGGCATCCAGCCCCCCGGGTGAGGGTGGTAGTGGTGGTAGGCATCCAGCCCCCCTGGGTGAGGGTGGTAGTAGTGGTAGGCATCCTGCCCCCCTGGGTAGGGGTGGTGGTGCGCATTCAGGCCCCTGTGTGCATATGTGGCATTGGTGATGGGCATCCCGCCCCTATGGTGCTGCTGTTGCTGGTGTGAGTATATTCTGCATCCCTCTGTGTGTGTGTGATGTGTCGTGTACGTGTTGTATGTGTTTTGTGGTTGGTGTCTGACTTACCTTCTGCGCCGTACGCGTCCGTGCCTGTTCCGGTAGTAAATGTAGAATATTGGTATGATCGGGACGAAGGGATTCATGGTTGGTTCGTGTCGTTCGTCCTTCTCGTTGCTTCGCGTCGTCCTCGTCGCTTCGCGTCGTCCTCGTCGCTGGCGTGTTCGTCTCGTAGCCGTGGATTGTGTTGTGGCGCGAATCGGAGCTTATGTGCGCCTCTCCCAGATGCTTTGACGTGCCGTGCGTAGCGACGGGTTCCGCGCGTACGGGAAGCGCATCGTACTTGTTCGGCCGGACGGAGCTGCATTTTCCCTTCCGTGCGACTCGATTCAGCGTTTCCGGATTCGCCTCAGTCGGAGAACAGGACCTGGATTGGGTGAGTACGGCACGGCCGGATTCTGTGCTGTTGTGCGCATCGTACTTACTCGTTCGGTGTGCTGTACGGATCGGTCGGGAAACAGGCTTTCGCATGGCTTTTTTCCCGACCGAATGGTATTGGGTGCGTGTTAGAATTGGGGGTCTCTAGTTGGCACAGGTAGGTACTTGTGACAAATAGGGACCCTCGCCTCTAGTCAGGGTAAAGGGGTACACTCCTAAAATAACCCCTGCTCACCCCCTTGGTAGCTTGGCACGAGCAGACAGGCTTATCTCAGAGGCAGTGTGTAAAGCATTTGTGAACACATACAGTAATCTAGTGACACACTACAGCTGGACACCACACAAGGTTTTATATCAAAAATAAGTATTCTTTATATACTGTATATAGTTTTAACACAAGACCATAAACGACAAAAATCCACAATACTGTACTTAAAATGGTAGTTTTAGCTTAGTTCAGTTCAGTTCTTAAGATGCGACACTTTAAGTCAATGTACCTTACAATGCGGGACGCTTCCACAACAAGCAATGTTGCAGCGATGGAAATGCGACAAAGTTCTGGTGCAAAGAAATAAAGACGTCAAGTTCTTCCTGATGCGGCACGCTTCTCCGAGGTTGCGAGGAGTCTCGACTCGATGCGTCAGCTACAGCGGCGACACCCTTTTTCAGCGATGCGACGACAGCGGCTTTGGCGGCGACCCTCTTCTCCGACGTTGCGAGACGCTTCCGCTCGATGCGACAACTGCAGCGGCGACACCCTTGTTTCGTGATGCGACGGCAGCAGCTCCGACGGCGGCACGCTTCTCCGTGGATGCGAGGCGCTTCTCTTGATGCGGTGCAATGCGACAGCTACAGCGGCGACACCCTCCTTCGGAGTTGCGACGGCAGCGGCTGCGACGGCGACACGCTTCTTCCTCGATGCGAGACTCTTCTCTTGCTGCGGTGCAATGCGACAGCTACAGCGGCGACACCCTCCTTCGGAGTTGCGACGGCAGCAGCAGCGACGGCGACACGCTTCCTCTTCGTTGCGGGACGCTTCTCTCGATGCGGTGCAATACGACAGCTACAGCGGCGACACCCTCCTTCGGAGTTGCGACGGCAGCAGCAGCGACGGCGACACGCTTCTTCCTCTTGAGTCGCGCTTCCAGCTCCTTGCGACACGCAGTCCCTTCAGAAGGCCCAAAACAGCAGCAGGCACTTCCAAAGGATTCTTGGGGAGCTGGTGGTTGAAGTCTGTTGTCCCTGAGACTTCAGCAGGAGGCAAGCTCTTTTCTCAAGCCCTTGGAGATACTTTACAAGTTGAATAAAAGTGCACACAAAGTCCTTTCTCCTTCCTTTGGCAGTCAGGCAACCACTGCAGGCAGATCCCTCTAGCTTAGGGATAGTCTTCTCCTCAGTTCCTTCTTGGTTCCGCTCCTCAGCAAAGGTTTCTTCTTGTTTTCCCAAAGTGATCTAATTTCCTAGGGGTCTGGGTCCCCTTTTTATACACAGTTTTCCTTTGTTCTCTGAAGGCAGAGAGGCCTCTGCCCAGCCCAAAACCAGTTCTGGTCAGTCCTGGAGCACTTTGTTTTTCTGTCTCCTTCTTTCCTTTCAGAATGTGGGGCAGGGTGCTCAGCCGCCCGGCAGGAGGTGGAGCCAGCATTGTGGAAGGCAGGCACAGCCCTATTCAGACCCAGGTGCAACTCCTCCCTCCACTCTGGATGCAGATCTTTCTATTCAGCCCTGTGCTGACTCACCCTGTCTCCTGTAGCCACCCCCAGCCCCTGTCACTCAATCTCCAGACAAGGAATACACAACCTAGCAGAGGCAGGCTTGGAAGTTTAGGCAAGAAAATACCCACTTTCTAAAAGTGGTATTTTCAAACACAGAATGTTAAAACCAACTTCACTAAAAGATGTATTTTATCATTCTGAGTTCAGGCATACTAAATTCGTTTTTCTACCATGTTCCCTGGGTCAGTTCTGACTATAAGGTGTAATAGTCAGTCTGCCCATTCTGGCCTATGGGGAGCAGGTAGCCTTGCAATAGTGAAAAACGAAAATGGCTGTAATTCACTATTAGGACATGCCACACACACCAGGGCATGTCCTACCTTGTACTTACAACGCACCCTGCCCTAGGGCCTACTTTAGGGGTGACCAACATGCAGTAAAGGGAAGGTTTAGGGACTGGTAAGTGGGTGTACTCACCAAGTCGACATGGCAGCCCTAGGCTGCACACAGGCTCTGCGATGGCAGGCCTGAGACACATTTTACAAGCCGCTTCTGTGGGTGGCACAACCAGTGCTGCAAGCCCACCAGCGGCATTGGATTTACAAGCCCTGGGCACACTCAGTGCACTGTACTAGGGACTGACAAGTAAACCAATCATCCAATCATGGAGTCACTAATCCATCACACAATTTATAATGGGGAGAGCATATGCACTTTAGCACTGATCAGCAGTGGTAAAGTGCCCAGAGTCATAAAACAGCCAACAACAGGTCAGAAAAAATATAGGAGGAAGGCCAAAAGTTTAGGGATGACCCTGCAAAAAGGGCCAAGTCCAACACAACCCCTTCCAGCCAAAACGCAGGGTAGACCAATCACTACCTTGATGGGCTTCCCTGCTTTGGGCGATAGAACCTGGACCTGGCCCGCAACAGCAGGGGCATACTCCAGTTCTACGCCAATCTGAACCTATTGGAATCCCTCTGTCCATACTCTCAGGGCCCACCAAGCTAATCCATGGGGAACCCTTCTCCTCACCTGTGGACCCCACCTGTGCAGCACCTAACCTTAACTGGCTCACAGGTGTGTCCCAACAGACAGACAGCAAGCCACAGTGGCCACTGACAGGGGTCAGGGATGAGACCCAGGCCTTATGCCTCTCAGGGCTCTCAAACCTCTGTGGCGTCAGAGAGCGGGGGGCAGTAGCCCCAGGTGCTTGGCACCCTTTGTCCACTCTCCCTCCTGTCAGGTCAGGTATGACATCCTGGCGCTGACCCACCAGCCCCGGGCCTATACCCGGCGGCTGGACTGGAGACTGGGGTGGGCTTTCCCACACCCGGTCCTCCTCCTTGGGGCTCTGTACCCTCCCGCCTGGAGCGGTACCCCCTTCCAGAATTGTCAGGGCACCTGCGGCAGGTGTCCTGCACAACTCGCCCACCAGTTCAGGGGTTCTATCCTGCAACTGGGATTCCAGCATAGGGTCTGTACCCTTAGACTGGGCAGAGGCCAGGGGTGAGGCTGTCCTCTCCCCGCCCCCTTACTGGGGTCCTGCACCCTCCCACCTGGAGCGGTGCCCCCAGAAGACAAACTGGTAGGGGCACTGTTAGCAGCTGCCCCTTTCTCCAGGTCAGGGGGACACCCTGAACCTGGCCCTCCAACCCAGGGTCTGTACCCTTAGGCTGGACCTGTGCCTGGCAACCCAGGACTTCCGGGAGGGTACACCAACCCCCCCAAGGGAAACACACTCCTTTAGAGTTGTGTAATAATCTGCCTGGCGCACCAGGACTTCCTGGGGAGCACGCATGCCCCCCAGAGGGTAACACATCTCTCATGTGTTGTGTGACAGTCCGCCTGGCGCAGATCTCCCGACGCCTGTCCATCTGACAGCGCGGGGAGATCCCCCAGGACAGAAGTGGTGTTACCATGGTCATTCACTGGTGACTCAGCCCTTCTGGCTGGTCCCTGACCCACTGGTTCTTCCACTGGGGACTCTCTCCCCCTCTCACCCCTCACTCTGGACTTCTGCACCCTCCCAACTGGAGCGGCACTGCCAGACACCAGAAACACTGGAGCTCCATTTACAGACGCTCCAGGTTCTCTAGACACTAGGAGATCCTCCTCAACAGGCGGCCCATCAGGACAGCCTAGGCTCCCTACCTGGTGTTCCCTTAAAGAACCATCCAGGCTCTGAGACTGGGTTTCGGGCACCTTGGGACACGCAGCCCCACACTCACTCCTTCTCCACTGAGACAGGACGTGAGTCCCTACACCCCTCCCATTACCACGGGACCTAGCTGGGCTACACTGAACCTCTCCCACCACTCTGGGTTGGAAGACACCTGAGCCACTCCTCTTAGGGTCACTCCCCAATGCCTCTTCAGACCCTCTGGAATCCACCAAAAGGTCTGCCTCCAATGTGAGCTCCCTGAGGTCAGAGAACTCACACTCCAACAGGTGTTGGCATAGCTCTGGAAAACAGGGACTTACAATATGCTCTCCCAAAATTGGATCACACAGTCCCCCACAGGGGTTAACCAAACTATCCTTCACCTCACCATCCAGTGCCTCACACACGTACTCCACACCACTCTTCTGAGATTGGCAAGACAGTATCTGACTGTCTCTGTCACTCAACCCACACTCTTCTGGGCGGTCTTCACACTCACATACCAGGACTTCAACCATGGGGGAACCCCTCTCCCTGCACCTCTCATCTAGAGTCAGTAGAGTGTCCCTCCCACCACTAGGACCATGAATCCCTGCGTCAGTTTCCCTATTCCTCTCAGGGACACTGCGCACTACTGGAGCTACCTCATGTCCTTGAACCTCCCGGTGTATGTTAACCCCTCCAAGTCAGGCGCCACATCTCTGGGTGTGTGCACTACTCTCTCAGCACTGAATAACTTAATTTTGCTGCCACCATCTGAGCTGGACTCCACCTCAGCAAAGCTCACTTCCTGAGCTGCCCAAATTTCTTTTTCTTGGGCTAAGGCCCTCTGAGCCTCATCAAGCTCTCTCAGCTCTTCGTCAATTTCTCTCAGCTCCTGCTCATAAGCCAGAAGCCAGCTATCTTTTTCTGTTGCTCCCTCATTTTTAGGGAATTCCTCCTTCTCAGACTCAACTGGTAGTGTTGCCTTCCAGCTGGGTAACTCATACTGAAATAGGGATGCCTCTAGATCCTCCCTGGACCTTCTCTTCACAGGCAGCCCTCTTTCCTTGCAAAACACACGTAGCTCCTTCATTGTGTAGATAAACATGTGCCAGAAGTTGAGTTCCATTTTGCAACAACTAACCAGAGTCATGGTATCAAAAATACCTCCAGGAGGATACCATAAAACAGAAAAACAGTATGTGGTCGCGTTTGGTCTGCACTCACTAGTAGTGTTCACCAATCACTGTACATGAGTCACAAATGCAAGTCCAGAATCCTCACCGCTGCCCACCAATGTTAGAATTGGGGGTCTCTAGTTGGCACAGGTAGGTACTTGTGACAAATAGGGACCCTCGCCTCTAGTCAGGGTAAAGGGGTACACTCCTAAAATAACCCCTGCTCACCCCCTTGGTAGCTTGGCACGAGCAGACAGGCTTATCTCAGAGGCAGTGTGTAAAGCATTTGTGAACACATACAGTAATCTAGTGACACACTACAGCTGGACACCACACAAGGTTTTATATCAAAAATAAGTATTCTTTATATACTGTATATAGTTTTAACACAAGACCATAAACGACAAAAATCCACAATACTGTACTTAAAATGGTAGTTTTAGCTTAGTTCAGTTCAGTTCTTAAGATGCGACACTTTAAGTCAATGTACCTTACAATGCGGGACGCTTCCACAACAAGCAATGTTGCAGCGATGGAAATGCGACAAAGTTCTGGTGCAAAGAAATAAAGACGTCAAGTTCTTCCTGATGCGGCACGCTTCTCCGAGGTTGCGAGGAGTCTCGACTCGATGCGTCAGCTACAGCGGCGACACCCTTTTTCAGCGATGCGACGACAGCGGCTTTGGCGGCGACCCTCTTCTCCGACGTTGCGAGACGCTTCCGCTCGATGCGACAACTGCAGCGGCGACACCCTTGTTTCGTGATGCGACGGCAGCAGCTCCGACGGCGGCACGCTTCTCCGTGGATGCGAGGCGCTTCTCTTGATGCGGTGCAATGCGACAGCTACAGCGGCGACACCCTCCTTCGGAGTTGCGACGGCAGCGGCTGCGACGGCGACACGCTTCTTCCTCGATGCGAGACTCTTCTCTTGCTGCGGTGCAATGCGACAGCTACAGCGGCGACACCCTCCTTCGGAGTTGCGACGGCAGCAGCAGCGACGGCGACACGCTTCCTCTTCGTTGCGGGACGCTTCTCTCGATGCGGTGCAATACGACAGCTACAGCGGCGACACCCTCCTTCGGAGTTGCGACGGCAGCAGCAGCGACGGCGACACGCTTCTTCCTCTTGAGTCGCGCTTCCAGCTCCTTGCGACACGCAGTCCCTTCAGAAGGCCCAAAACAGCAGCAGGCACTTCCAAAGGATTCTTGGGGAGCTGGTGGTTGAAGTCTGTTGTCCCTGAGACTTCAGCAGGAGGCAAGCTCTTTTCTCAAGCCCTTGGAGATACTTTACAAGTTGAATAAAAGTGCACACAAAGTCCTTTCTCCTTCCTTTGGCAGTCAGGCAACCACTGCAGGCAGATCCCTCTAGCTTAGGGATAGTCTTCTCCTCAGTTCCTTCTTGGTTCCGCTCCTCAGCAAAGGTTTCTTCTTGTTTTCCCAAAGTGATCTAATTTCCTAGGGGTCTGGGTCCCCTTTTTATACACAGTTTTCCTTTGTTCTCTGAAGGCAGAGAGGCCTCTGCCCAGCCCAAAACCAGTTCTGGTCAGTCCTGGAGCACTTTGTTTTTCTGTCTCCTTCTTTCCTTTCAGAATGTGGGGCAGGGTGCTCAGCCGCCCGGCAGGAGGTGGAGCCAGCATTGTGGAAGGCAGGCACAGCCCTATTCAGACCCAGGTGCAACTCCTCCCTCCACTCTGGATGCAGATCTTTCTATTCAGCCCTGTGCTGACTCACCCTGTCTCCTGTAGCCACCCCCAGCCCCTGTCACTCAATCTCCAGACAAGGAATACACAACCTAGCAGAGGCAGGCTTGGAAGTTTAGGCAAGAAAATACCCACTTTCTAAAAGTGGTATTTTCAAACACAGAATGTTAAAACCAACTTCACTAAAAGATGTATTTTATCATTCTGAGTTCAGGCATACTAAATTCGTTTTTCTACCATGTTCCCTGGGTCAGTTCTGACTATAAGGTGTAATAGTCAGTCTGCCCATTCTGGCCTATGGGGAGCAGGTAGCCTTGCAATAGTGAAAAACGAAAATGGCTGTAATTCACTATTAGGACATGCCACACACACCAGGGCATGTCCTACCTTGTACTTACAACGCACCCTGCCCTAGGGCCTACTTTAGGGGTGACCAACATGCAGTAAAGGGAAGGTTTAGGGACTGGTAAGTGGGTGTACTCACCAAGTCGACATGGCAGCCCTAGGCTGCACACAGGCTCTGCGATGGCAGGCCTGAGACACATTTTACAAGCCGCTTCTGTGGGTGGCACAACCAGTGCTGCAAGCCCACCAGCGGCATTGGATTTACAAGCCCTGGGCACACTCAGTGCACTGTACTAGGGACTGACAAGTAAACCAATCATCCAATCATGGAGTCACTAATCCATCACACAATTTATAATGGGGAGAGCAAATGCACTTTAGCACTGATCAGCAGTGGTAAAGTGCCCAGAGTCATAAAACAGCCAACAACAGGTCAGAAAAAATATAGGAGGAAGGCCAAAAGTTTAGGGATGACCCTGCAAAAAGGGCCAAGTCCAACAGTGCGCCTCCGACCGAGATCGGAATCGGCCCCAGAATGTAAAAATCACCCTCTCTAAAAGATGCATCTTAACATTCCGAGTTCAGGCATATCAAACTTTATTTCCGATCTTGATCCCAGGGGTAGTTATGTTTATAAAATGTTATAAGCAAACTCCCCATTCTATCCTATGGGAACAGATAGCCTTGCAATAGTAAAAAACGAAATTGGCAGTATTCACTATCAGGACATGCCACACACATCAGGGCATGTCCTACCTTTCACATACACTGCACCCTGCCCACAGGGGTACCTTGGGCCTACCTTAGGGGTGACTAACATGTAAGAAAAGGGAAGGTTAGGGCCTAGCAAGTGGGTGCACTTGCCAAGTCGACATGGCAGCCCTAGACTGCCCACAGGCTCTGCAATGGCAGGCCTGAGTTACATTTACAGGCTGCTTATGTGGGTGGCACAATCAGTGCTGCAAGCCCACTAGCAGCATTTGATTTACATGCCCTGGGCACACACAGTGCACTGTACTAGGGACTGACTAGTAAATCAGATATGCCAATCATGGAATCGCCAATCCATAAACACAATTATTAGGGGGAGCATATGCACTTTAGCACTGATCAGCAGTGGTAAAGTGCCCAGAGTCATAAAACCACCAACAGCAGGTCAGAAAAAATGTAGGAGGAAGGCAAAAAGTTCTGGGATGACCCTGCAAAAAGGGCCAAGTCCAACAGGCACAATAATACTATTTAACCAAGAGTCAGGGCAGCTATATGTCATGGAGTATTATTACATCATAGGATAATGAATAGTTTATGAAGTCACCATTGCCCATTTTCTGGGGAATTCCTGCAACATTCCAGGAAATAATTGACCTGTTTGGTTTCCATCCGCAAGGTTCAGAGACCCGGTCAATGTAGCCTGTGATTAGTCACTCTGATTTGACATTGTTTATTGTGACCGAGGTGTGTGGTGTCATAGGCGTATCTTCCTGCACTACGCCTTCCGCCATTTTATGGCCACCTAGAATTACTTCTTCCCATTGTGCATCATGATACTACAGATTTTTTGAGGTAGTTTCAATTTTCTGTTTCTCTCATCGTTCTTAAGTATGTGTACTTTTGTACTACTGGCTTAGTTTAACCTGTCTTGCTTCTCAATGGGGGTGATTATGTGATAGTTGGTGTCATTGGGTCTTAAAAGTGTAGGGTCACGTTTCCTCTGCCTTACGTTCAGTTCGAGAACAATTCTGGTGACTGAGATGGGATTAGCTAGTGGTGCAGTCCTAACCATGTACTCAATTAGGTTTGTACTTCCTGTGCCAACTGGAATGAAACTGGTATAGCGTTCAAAACTAGCTTTATGATGCTTTACAAACCTCAAGTCATTCAACTTAACAGTATTCTACCCTAATTTGGCAATTAACCATGTGTACCTTTTATTTCTCAATGACTCTCTTTCTTCCTTCTTGGATAATAATGGCAGGTTACAGATGGCACATTTCCTTGTATCTTTAGTCCAACTAGACAGCACTGGGACTATGTTTCCGGCCCGCTCATATTGTAACAGAAATAATTTGTCTGATCCACTCATGGTTTTAACATTTGACTCTTCTATTCTCCCCACGTTCTATTTCAGAAGATATTCCTTTCTTTCCACTGCCTCAGGAGACTGAGCGATATAAAATCCTATTTTTGTATGGTTATTTTATCATAAGCGGTCTTTGTTTTAATTTCGATTTTACTTTCTCAATGTACTTTTTGTTCCTGGGTTATTTTATGTGTATCCAGATTATTTAAAGGCAGATGGGGAGTGGGGTTGCTGTGCATACTTTTGCACGTATAATTTTTACTCCTTTCCACGGAATCTGCTTATCTGAGCTCTTGAATTTCCTTTCTCAGTTCTGTTATTCCTGTGTGGCGCTTATTTATTAGTAGCACAATTTCTGAGCTATTGTACTTGTCTCACTACCATAACTTTGTTCTATGCGCTGTTGGAATTTCTCGCCGTTTGCTCCCCTCTTTTAGAGTACTTTTAACAGATGCAGGAATTCCCTTTATTGCCGCCAGAAAGAAAGATCTGGATTGGGAGTTCAGTTTGGAAAACTGCCTTTGGTTGGCAGTGTATTTTCCTAGAGTTTGCTGCTGCATAACTCCCTCAAGGGGATACTCATAGATCTTTGTATAATCCAGTTTTGTGACTGCTCCCGCGCATTCCATTTCTAGGTTCCTCCAGCATGCAGTGTCCACATTGCTACATTTTGCCATAGGGGGTCCCATTTAGGGTCTCAAGCTCTTGAAAGGAGAAATGTGAGAGCGTGCTGGGAAATTCTCCTGGTTCTTCCAGCCTACTGGGGGAGATGCCATTGATGGAGCAGGGTTTTCGCGAAATAAAACATGCTCGAATTGAACCCTCAGTAACATTAACTAACAGTGTGCGTTGAAAAACTAATGTGGAAAAGAGCCTAACATGAGGGAAAATGCTACTGCGCAAGCATGTACTACAGCACTGGAGTAGGCCGCAAATGCTGCTTGACAAATGAAAATAAAAGGACTAATGCTGCTTTTGTGCATCTTATTAATGTTTTCTAGGAAAATAATACTAACTTGCGTTGTGCATGGATAAATGCAGCTTTGGGTGGGTGCGCAATGGAAAGCATTAAAAGAGATTAATAATGCCTGTGTTTGTTTTCCGTAGAAGCATGGTTTTCTGCTCTGCAGGAAACACTGGGTCAATGAAATGAAAATGAATTCTGAAAATAATGTTGAACGATAATGGGAAGGTGGAAGATGAGTGTTCTTCATAAGTCCTGTGTGCCTGCCAAGAGTTAGCTGAAAGAAACAATTTCTTCATCGAGTGAAGGAACATTTCCTCTGAATGCGGCACAAGCGGATAAATGTGACACAGAATTTGCTACATGACCGGGATGGAGGAAACGAATGCTATGACAGTGGCTTGAATTTGTATTTCCCGGGGTGGAAGTAGATATGATGAATAAATGAACAATAAAGAAGCTGAGCTAATGGACATGACGAGAGTGGTGTGACAGCACACCCCCTTCCTTAACCAATCATGTGTAGAAAAATCCTCTGTTCTGACACAAATGTGGGTTGGGCATTTGGGTTTTAGGGTATAATTGAGGTTCCTGGTGGGAGGGGTTAGGTTAGTTGGTGGCTTGCTTTTCTACCTGCGTGAGGAGAGGCCTTCTTTGCTGTCTCCTATTCTTGAGCTGGCTGTTCCTGTCTGCTGATTCCTGACTTAATCTTTGCCTCTTCAAATCTTCTTGAGGGGCCTTACTGCTCTCATGGTCAGGGAGTAGTTTTACTATCTCAATTGGGTTAGTATAGACAGAAAACTGAATTTGCATAACCATTTGCAAATGTAATTTGTCTCTGAACCTATTGTCTCTTCGCCTTTCCACTCCTTTATGCGCTGTCAAATGAGATGTATTTTTATCATTATTTCTCTGATATTGTTGCTCTGTGATGATCTATGATTTGTACTGTATTTTGGTATTGATGAGCATTTATTTCACATTATTTAGATAAACATTATAAATATATAAATTAGTCTGTCTTTATTAGAGGTGTTTTTCTAGTTTATGAGTTTTTTAGAAACAAGTATTAGTTTGCCAAACCCTGTCAACTATATAAAGATTGCATCGCCATATTTGGTGTAATAGAAATGAAGATACAAATTGGATTTTGGTAAATTTGATAATTGTTTAGTAATTCACTAACCCAGCGTGAAGGGACTTGTTGGGTAATGAAATTGGGCCTAGTCTGTAGAAGAATTATTAGTCCCAGATCGCTGGATCACCATCTATATGTATATCCAGGGCTTTGACCCGTTCTTCATGCTCCTTTATTTTCTCTGTCTCTCCTTTCTTTTCAGCAGGTACACTAACTCTGACCAAAGGCCTCCTCTTGACCTTACTTAGCATGTTGGCAGGGGGCCCTTCCCACACTGCAGTCTTCTGAAGGTTTTGCTGTATCGCTGCCTCCACCAAGAGGACTCTCGAGTCAACAGAGCATGGACAACGTGATTGCGCAGTTAGTCGAGGAGCTGGCCAAGTGGTCATATGGCTGCTCATGGGGCAGTTTGTGCCCCTAGTGTCAGTCTAAAATCCCCCAGACACCACCCTTTGCAGACAACCTGGCCAATACTTTAATAAGTTTGTTTCATTGCGACAAGAGGTAGACAGGGGGCTAGGCCCATGACCCTCTTGCATGCCTCCTCACTTGCCCTCTGTGCTCTCTCAGTTCTAGACATTCTCACTGTATCTCTGACTCTTGGAGTAGACAGCTGAAGGGCACGAGGACTAGGACTAAGAGTCAGATGGCTTGATATATAACAGGTTGCACCTCAAAAGTTGGAAAGTATTTGGCAGCTTGCATAACCCCTCCTGGTAGCCCTGGAAACCCGCAACACAATGCCAGGCAAGATAAACACTGTGGTCTAAATATAAATATAAACCACTTCAACCAGCATGTATGCATAGCATTATGGCATATAACTTAGAATACGAGTCATGCCGCATCTTGACCTGACCAAAACTCCTGCCACTTCGCTTTGCTATCCTTACTAGCTGATCTACCATACTGGCCAACCGCGTTAAGCAAAGGGGCAAATACAAAACCGTGCAAGATGGAACGCAAAGCTCTGAGTGAAGGCGTAGGTACATGCAAGAGTGAACTAAAGTACTAGTGTAAAAGTGATCTAAAATGGCAAAAAGGTGCCAGAGTGTCTCTTAGACGTTATAGGCTTTATTGTGCATTATTGGCACAAAACAACATTATAGCAGCTTTAGAGTTTTCGAAAAACATTGGAGCGCAGTTCGGCAATGGCCACCCTAATACTGGTGTATTTGTGGTACTGGGGTGTTTTAGGATGTTTTCATAGCTAGCATTGCACTGTCACAAGAATGCCAAGGGGGCAGGGTGTGGCTGATTGAACAGGCTTATGAGTACTCCTGCAAACCTGCCTCAGCTCCAGCTCCGTGCTCAGTGTTATCCAACATGATGGCTTCTGCCTCCTCTACTGCTGCACCGCTCCGTTGGTGGAGGCAAAACTCCTTACTTTCACTTCACCCCAATGCTGCAGATGGAGAATCACCCGTCATCTGCAGTTTCTGCTGTCCACTGTCTCCAGGGGGGTGAAGTGGGAGGAAGATGCTTGGGGTGTACTGTCGGTCTAGTTGTTCTGTGTCCATCCACGGACCTCATTATGTGTGTGTTTACTCGTGGGGGGTTTTCAGTGATACCCGCCCAGGCGTTAGTATGTTTGGTATATCCCCTGTACCACGTGGTTTAAAAACTATAAATGCGGGAACTGCTAGAGTGGGGTCGGCAGAGAACGCCTGCACCAGAACCCATGTGACCCTCCACTATGTCTCCTGCATCTCTGTTCCAGGTCTAATCATTGCACACCACGTGGCATCTCTAAGATTGGCGCCCCGGTGTCAACTGAGGGTGCCGACATTACACTGGTGACAGTGCGGTATCATCGTGCCCTGCCGTGCGGTGGCTGCAAGCTCTGGTCGAGTGTGCGGTGCTCGTGTGCGAGGGATTCAGCGGCCTGGCCACGCCCCTGCAGCTCCGCAGTGTTAAGCCAGCGTTGCCCCACTGCACAGAACAGCAAGTGCGGCCCTGACACAACAGTGGACCTGTGTGACCCTCAACAGAGTGGGTCAGTTCCTGCATCCCTCCAGCACAAGTGGTGAAAGGCATCTGGTCTGGACTGAAGGCCCCGGGAGAGGCATGTCGAAGACTGGTCTTGTACCTTCTGCTTGCTGCAATCAGATGGGTCAAACAGATCATCTTCCTTAAAACAAAAAAAAAGAGGGAGAGGAAAGACAAATAAGTGAACGGGCCCCAGCTTACAAATAAGGAACTCAGTGTATGCCAAACTGCCAGCATCACTCCAACCCCAGATGCTCAGTGGCAATATTATTTTGTAGGACACAATCAACTGAGGATCTCCAAGTGCAGCCCCTAGTAAAGGGAGTAGGACAAGGTTATCCAGAGTGCTCCACAACACCAGATAAAGACAATGCCAAACAAAAGAGGTACCCCACCTCCACAGACTCCAGCCATGAATGCCATTCCGCCTATTGAACCTTTTGTCATAGAAGGAGCCCCCTCTGGGCAGGCACCCAGGTGAAGAGACTGGGTTGAAAGAGTCTTCGTCTTCTTTGAGGCCACTAAAGTGGAAGATGAGCAGAAGCGTTCCATGATCCTTCATCTAAGAGGCAAGGACATATACAAGATCTCCAAATCAATCGTAGAGGTAGCCCCCAAAACACACGCCATCCCAGTCACAGCCCTCAGTGCTTATTTTGAACCCATAGCAAACCGGGACTATGAGAGGTTCGTGAATCGCCAGGCAGCAAGCAGAAGAATCAACTGACACGTTCTATACCAGACTCAAAGAACTGGCCAGCACTTGTGGGTTCGCAGACAAAAAAGAAAAAATAAGGGGTCAGATCATACAGGGGTGCGCGTCGGTGAAGCTTCGCGAGCGCATTCTCGAAGAGTCAGGAAAGTCCCTATCTGACGTTTTTACTATGGGCAGAACCAAAGAGCTATCCAGAGCTCGCTCCTCCCACATGGAAACCGTACTGAACAAGCACATAAAGTCAGAACCAATCAACGCTATTGCACCAATGCCGGGCCCAAGCTAACCGAAGAAAGGTGGGCTGCTGTCAAAATCATGTGGATACTGCGGAGGCCCCACAAATTGACGAGGAGAGTGCCCAGCAACAGGAAAGAAATGTGCTGGATGCGGGAAGTTTAATCACTTTATAAAAGTGTGCCGGTTCAGCAAGGGCCGAGCTCCTCAATCAATGGTTAATGCTGTTCCAGACATGCAAGAGCATAACAGTGACATGGATGAAGATGACAGCAAAGGACACACCGTTCAGTCCATCTTCACCATTAGCACAGCGTCACCAACACTGGGTAGGTTGCGTCAATGTCAAATACAGGTGAGCACTGAATCGGTTCCTGGCGGTTGTAGACACCGCGGCATCTATCAATATAATGTCCGCTGAAACATTCCACATGATGAACCCCCTGCCGCGCCTACATCAGTAAAAAATCACTGTATTTGCCTATGGACAAGACCAGCCGCTAATTATGTGAGGGAAGTTCAGGGTGACTCTTGGCTATAGGTTGTGGTCAGTACCGGCCCTTGTCTATGTAGCCGAAGAAGGTCACAGCATGATCC
This sequence comes from Calotriton arnoldi, assembly GCA_963921515.1. Lineage (NCBI taxonomy): Eukaryota > Metazoa > Chordata > Amphibia > Caudata > Salamandridae > Calotriton > Calotriton arnoldi. The sequence continues at coordinate 739,954 of CAWUFW010004902.1, read as the reverse complement.
TGGGATGCTGAGCTGCAGAAGCTCTTGGTATTGTGACCTTTTGTTTTTGGGGTCTATCAAGTGGAGATCGCACACATCCTTGAAGAGTTTCCCAAGGTATTTCAAGGGATTGGATATCTGAAGGGCCGCAAAATTAAGTTACACATAGACCCTTCGGTACAGCCCATAGCCCTTCGACACAGGTGGATTGCCTTCCATTTGAGGCCCAAGATTGAGAAGGAGCTGAACAAGCTTGAAGCAGCTGGGATCATTGAGCAGGTGACGGGACCCACTCCGTGTGTTTCCCCATTTGTAGTTGCCAGAAAACCCAAACAGCAAGGAGAAGAACGCATATGCATTGATATGCGCCTACCAAATGTTGCCATCAAGAGGGAGCGGCACTTGACCCCCACTATCGATGATTTGATCAGTGAGCTCAGTGGGGCCTGCTGGTTCTCAAAACTGGATTTGCAGTCTGGCTATCATCAGTTGACACTGGCTGAAGAATCTCGATATATAACCACTTTCTCTGCCCACGTGGTCCTAAGGTGCTACAAGCGTTTGTACTCCGGAAATCGAGTACCGCCGAAGTTTTTCAGAATTTCGTTCATGAACTTCTTGCTGATCTCCCTGCAGTTGCCAACGTCAGTGACAACATCATGATTTATGCAAAATTGATCCCAGAGCACAACGCATGACTCAGAAACGTGCTCTAAAGAATTCAAGACTCAGGGCTGATCCAGCATCGTAGCAAGTGCGAATTCCTCCAGCCGAAACTGCATTTTTTGGCTACGTGTTCTAGCAGCACGGACCCAGCGAAAGTGCGTGACATCAAAGATGCACCTCCACCTATGTCCTTGTCAGAAATGCTCAGTTTCCTGGGCATGGTCAATTACAGTGGAAGATTTAGCAAAGACCTGACGATTCTAACACAGCCACCACAAGACCTTACCAAGACAACAGTCCTGTGGCAGTGGGGACTGGAGAAAGAGGAAGCTTTTTAGGCAACCAAAGAAGCCATGTCAGAGAAAACGACACTGGTATACTTTGAACCGCGCAAGGATACCACCATAGCTGTCGATGCAGGCCTCCAGGGCCTTGGGGCAGTGTTGATGCAACAGAGTTGTGAGAGAGAGGTGTGGACCCCCATTACTTTCGCAAGTAGATCCCTCATTGACACTGAGCAGAGGTACTCTCAAATTGAAAAAGAGGCAATTGCGATACACTGGGGATGTCGCCATTTTCACTTGTATGTCTATGGGCACCGGTTTACCGTCACAACCGATCACAAGCCACTAATACCCCTGTTCAGAGCCACAGCATCCCAGCCACCCCTACGGATTGAAAACTGGATGCTCCAACTCCAAGAGTACAACTACCAGGTAGAATACAAGCCTGGATCTCAAATCTCAGCAGACTACTGCTCCCGGCATCATCGTGCTGCTACCCCAGAGGAAGAGGCCGATGATACGGAGGCTTACGTCAGGTATGCGGCAGACCGATCTTGCCCCATGCCGATGTCTCTGGATGCCATCTGTCAAGCCACCATACGGGATGAGTGTGTGCAAAAAGCCCTGGAAGCTGTAAGAACTGAGAAATGGCATGCCCTCAAGGCTCAGTCAAGTCAGTACACCTCGCAAGCACACCGTGTCCTAGAAAGCTTATACAATGTCCGTCTTGAGCTCAGCGTTGACCTGGATGGATGCCTTCTGCGAGAACATGGAATCTTTATCTTGGCCAGCCTGACTGACAAGCAGTAAAACTTGCCCATGCCGGGCATCAAGGTATGGTTACGACTAAGAACCTTCTATGAACTAAGGTGTGGTTCCCCTTGATGGATGAGCAGGTCGAGATGATAGTATGGTCCTGTATGTGGTGTCAAGAATCAGGAGAGGTCAGTCTGCGAGCACCTGTGGTGACTGAGAGGGGACCTCAACAACCGTGGATATGTGGGAGCCTGGATTTTAGGAGTTTGCCAGACAGAAGACACACCATGGTGCTAATAGATGACCACTCCAAGTACACGGAGGTCAAGATCCTCTCATCGTTGAGTGCGATACAGGTTATACCAAAGCTAGAAAAAGTGATGGCCACTCATGGATTGATCAAGGAGTTGAGGATGGATAATGGCCGCGACCTACCTGAAATCGATTGGCATCACTCATAAGAGAGTCACACCCCGATGGCCTCAAGCTAATGGGGAAGTGGAAAGATTTATGAGAACTTTGAATAAAGTAATCGGGATTGCAACAGCAGGTCAACAGTCGCCTGAGTTAGCCATATACTCATTTCTACATGACTACAGATAAATGCCGCATTCCATGACCAGCCTAGCCCCTGGACATCTATTGATTGGCAGAGTAGTGGTTGATTCCATTCCTCATCACCCTGAGCTGCATCCCGTGGTCTTGGACAATCAAAGAGCATTCAAATGAAGGTTGGCATCCAACGATCGAGCCAGCCAGCACCAAGACATCTAGCCTCAGCATTGGAGACCAGGTATTAATCAAAGACCAGTCTCCTGGAAGTAAATTCCGTTTGCCATTTGAACACCACCTATGAACTATCACCCATGTGCATGGTACCAATGTGGCTGCCCGGAGGTCACAAGGAATGTATCCATGTTTAAGCGCTTCCATCCCCCAGAGGTGCCCACTGATCAAGATAATGAAGGGATCCCTGGGGAAGAACAGGACATGTTCAATGAGCCAGAGGCATACACTCCATGTTCGCCAGGCCCTGTGCAGCGAGAGGAAGAATATCCACTTTCCAGAGCAAGCCACAAAGAGGCCCCCGAACCAGTCTTGGTGGACTCACAGCCAGCTGTGATGTCCGCAGTAGATATGGACTCTGCAGCAATCCACCACCTTTGAGCCGTCTCCAAGATCATCTGGTGTGATGGTGTACCCTTGGTATCAGGTAACCCTCAAGGCAGGTATGCTGATGTCTATTAGTACCACTGCTCGTCTGGCAGGACAAGTGTGACTTTTGTTTGCTTGATTGTACTATTGGTCCTAGCGGAGTCTGTGCTCCAGTGCGACATGTATTTTTCATGGGGACAAAGTTGAGAGTATTTTTCAGTATGTATGGTATTTTCTGCATTTTGGGGAGGAAAGTAACGTTGGTCTAGTTGTTCCGTTGCCATCCACTGACCTCATTATGTGTGTGTTTAGCCATGGGGGGTTTTCAGATACACGCCCAGGCGTTAGCTTGTCTGGTATAGCCCCTGTACCACGTGGTTTAAAAACAATAAATGCGGTGATGGCTAAATAAATTATTATTTTGATTGTTTTAAGAGCCAGGTTTCCTAACAGACTTCAAAGTACAGACAAACTAAAAGAAACAGCATTCATCTGAACACTGTAAATGAACAAAACAGAGACATTTTTGAGCTCTTTCTAATAGTGAATTTTTTAGAGAAATCATGCCACAACTATAGACACATTGGGACTGATTCACAAAGCTACTTACACTTTTCAGTAATTTACACTTTTGAATATTTTTTACTGTTTTTTGGCTAGTCACAAAAAAGTTGTGTTTTGCTGGTCCAATTCTAAATCATTTAAGCATATCATATAACTTACATTTTACAAACACCAGAAGATAAATGTGGTGTTATCTTGCACAAGGCTGGACTGGCCATCCCCGGGATCTGGCGTTTCCCCGGGAGGCTGGAGAGGTGGGAGGCTGGTTTTGTTACTGGGGTCCGATTTTGCAGCGTTGCTGCAATATTGAACCCCAGTGACAAAATCAGTAAACAAAATGTTTTTTCCCCAGTCTTTCATTATCCTAATGTTGCTAAAATGTGTTTGTTTGGCTAGAAATACATTCTTATTAGTAAATCCAACCACTGTGTTAAGTTTTGAATCCTGTGTTTGTGCTTCTTCAGACCAAGCGCTCTTATAAAATGGTGACCAGTAATGATGACATGTGAATCCTACACCTTCTATTCCATAATGTCTTATGTAACATTTTCTAAACACTGATTTACACATGCATGATTCATTGTCTCTGTATGTGTGCATGAAGTAAAGTGCCCGACTCCCTGCACTCGTATGAGAGGCACTATAAAACAAATTAAATACATGTGAGCTGGGCTATAGAGAGATGAGGGGCACTGTTGTGGGTGATAGAGAGGGAATCATTGAAGGCCCAACAACATTGTTGTATCCTGGTGCACTGTAAGGTCATCGTTTACGTTGCTCTAAAAGTGAATACAATTGAATATATAATGAAAATGTGTTGTAGAATGTACTATTTTTGTAATTTGTTTCCAAAATTTTCTTGGTGAGAAAACCCCCCTGCCCGAGCCCCTTTTCCAGTTGTCAGGCTTGTTCACTGCGTTCTCTCGCTACGCACAGTCTGGGGGATAGTCTGACAAAATTTCCAGAGCTGCTTTGGGTTACCAGCCCATCCCTGATCTTGCACCATAATGTTCAAGACTAATAGGTTAAAACTAACAGTAAAAGTTATTATGAATGTCAGTGCAAGTATGTTGATGGTCCATTTGATTGCATTCTTTCATTATTTTATTAATTGTGCAGATTTTATGGAAGGGTCAGACAGCAGCCAGGACATAATGTTAATGGAGTGTTTATAGGGCAAACAGCGTTTACAACGCAGTCGTTACATCGCGTTCCTTTACAACGTGGTCGTTACAACGACCACGTTGTTAGAACGCGATGCCTTTACATCGCAAGTCATTAGATCGACTTGCTATAGTGGGCACTCTAACCTAAGGAATAGTATAATTTACTATTCCCACGCCTTCCCTACTGTTGCGCAGGCTGGAGTTGGAATAGTAAATTATACTATTCCTAAGTCCAGCGCGCCCCCTACAGCAAGTCGATCTAATGACTTGTGTTGTAAAGGTATCGCGTTCACAACGCGGTCGTTGTAAAGGAACGCGATGTAATAGCATGCGTTGTAACATGCTATATTCGTTTATAGCTATTTCAGGCTTGCTTGGAATAAGCAATCAGAGACTACTCAGTAGTGATCCCTTATTGAAGATAGTAAAGGTAATTGTTGTGGAAGACGTTGTAGTCAGTTCTGTATTCACCAAGGAGAGTGCTGCCTTAGTATTTTTTAGTAAGGCTGTTCTTCAAATTCTTCTTGGTTTATAGAACATAACTAGGTTATGACATACCCTCCCTGCTATATCATATTTGACCAGACAATTGGATGTCACAACTGGTGCATCCTAAGTATGATGGAAAGTGGCAGCTGTCTCATGGTGACTGCAGGATGATGATGTTGATAGGATGGGTGAATCCATGGATGCTTTGACAAAGTGCTTCGGAGAATGTAGTGTTCACCTTTGGACCAGGGTGTTAGTAAGGTGAGTGGAGGCCTTAATCTGAATTCTTGATGGACAGTAGTATCAGCTAGGGACTGAGTAATTGACTGGGTTGAGGATGTCTTTAATAACAAAAAGGGAGGGTATGAGTGTTGAATGCTTGTAGTACTTCCCCCTACACAAATACAAACAAACAAAAAGGTACAGAAAGCTGTAGAGTTTAGATGTCAGCAAGATATTTAATTCACACATGTTGATGCCTGTGTTAATGAGCCAAAATTGTATGGTATTGAATGCTGTTTTACAGTATGTGTTCCTCACATTGGAATTAGATAAACTTCTCATTACTCTAATATCACAAAGTCTCATACTTTTAGAGATTGCAGGGACAGAAAAAGAAATTTAAAAATGTGTCTAGACGTCCACAGAACTATTTATTAATTCCCCTTGAAACAAAGATTAAAATAAAGATCACAGTAATTTGGCCCTTCTTATAACAACTGTCAGCAAGTTTTCTGCTTTCCGGAATCCCAATGTGTGTCTGTAGCATTCTTCAGGGCAGATGTGGATTGTGTCCTACACCCACAATACCTATCCTTTGATGCCTATATGCCTTTATAGGTGAATGTTGATGTAAAATATGAGGGCCTGTTTCACAAAAGTACCTTACACTTTTGAGTAATTTTACCACATTGGGCTATTCACAAAGGGACTCATTAACAAAGATAACATACAATTTTGAGTAATTTACACTTTTGAGTAAGTTTACTACTTTTTTGCTTAGTCACAAAATCAGAGAGTAAGTTACTGCTAAAAAAAGCAGCAAGTTCAGCATCACATTTGGCCAACTACTGGTACTGTAACACCCTCCCACAGAAAATAATGGCAGTACGCAACTAAAATAAAACCCCTAGGAAATAAGGTTAAATTACATTAAGTTATTTAAAATAGTTAAACATATAAATAAATATAGTTTAATGCTTAAAAATATATACAAATAATACATATTTATTATTTAATTATAACATATTTTAAAACACCTTTCTGAATTAAAAAAATATGTAACAATATTTGTTATTAAAACATAACTAAATACATTTTAATTAATTTAATAATTACCAATGTATATTTATTTTTTCATTAGGAGGAAATTTATTTTTAATTGAAACTTTAAAAAACATTTGTTTAATTTAATATAGTTCCATTAATCAAAGGTTTATTTCTAAATTAAGTTTATTTTTAAATTTCTTCTACATTTAAAATAATTATAAAAAATAAAGTTACATTCATTTTTAACATATAATTATTTTTAATATTTATTTTCGAGTTACATTTTTAAAAGGTTTTCCCAATACTTTACCATGTGGAGATTTCCGCCCTGACTGTGGAGTCTCTCTGTAGTAATGTATAGGGAGCATTTGGGTTTAAGGTTGTTCCTAGAGAGGAGTTAGCAGGAGAGAGTCAGGGTTGTGAAGGTAGTTGATTAAGTCTGGAGTGAAGGACATCTTGAACCTCATTGAGAACAAAGTACATATATGTTTTTTGTTAGTTAAATGTTAGGCAGTTCTGTTTTTTTTTTACGGAGTTTTATATAGCGCGAACTTGACCCGATCCGGGTATCAGAATGCCTTACACGAGCACCAGTTGCGTTACATGAGGACACATTCATTTTTGTTATGCACGGGGAGATTAAGTGATTTGCCCAGAATCACATGATGTTGTGCGTCCCTGCCGAGACTCGAACCTGGTTCCCCAGCTTCGAGGTCGACCGCCCTAGCCGTTAGGCCAACTCCTCTATGTTACATCCATGCTTGTATCCTCAGCAGTGCAGAGTGTAAATGTCAAGCATGGAAGAGGTTTAAGGGTAAATTTGAGTGCCAGCCATTTGGTGGTGAATTGACACCCAGGTGTCTTGGCAGATTTCGGACAAAGGCTCTGCATACAATTTAGAAAAGTAGATGCCAGGACTGAGCCTTGATGATGCCAAAAATGATGGGAGTAGGCTTAGGGCCTTATTATGAGTTTGGCCGGCTTCCTACAGGACTGCCAATGTGGGGGTTCCAGGAAGATCGCCAAGCCTATGTTGACCCGCCCAGCAAATTATGAGTAGAATCCAGGGTGGGCGGGCAGTGCGGCATTGGTGTCATGGTTGTGGTATGTTAAACTTATAGGAGAGTCTAAACAGCATATCGCTGCAGTGACAGTGCTGACTGCTCGTCCGTGCACAATGTGGCATGTACCATATCGTGCATGCCACACAGTGCACGCATGACCATGCACTTGTGCGGTAGGGAACATCATGTGCCCCCTGCACCCACCCCCCAGGGCAGATTTGCCCAGGGGCCCTGTTGGGGGCCCCCTCCTTGCCTTTCTGCCATCTTTTTCATGGTGGGATCACCACCATGAAAATGCTTGTGGAAGGGCGACCCGTAATATGGACAATGGTGCCAGGATTGGCATCACCTCCATTCCTCCACACTTTACACACCGTCAGCACAATGGGATCTAGTAGCCTGGTGGTCCCAGCGGTGTTGTGGTGGGCTAGTTGCGGTCCACCCACCGCACTTGTAATACGGCAGTCGGACCGCGGTGGTTGGACCGCCATAGTGAGTAAGGACTGCCGCACTTGTAATAAGCCCCTTAGATATTTTGTTGTCATACTTGACAGCTTGGGAGCAGTTCAATAGGAAGGATTCAAACATTATGATTTTGACTGGTTTGTGCCTTTTAAACACAAGCATGTCAAACAGGTGAAAAAAGAAAACGTTTTCTTATGGGATCAATCCATCTTTAATTGATTTTTAGATGAAAACTACACAAAGTAATACACTGTCTGCACTTGTAGGTTTGAATATAGCATTGTTGTTGCCTTTGCATATGCAATGATGGAGAAAAGCCATTCTACAAAAGTAGCAAAAACCTTGACATTTTTCGACCAAACCAAAGAAATGTCTTCTTCATTAGGTTCCCTTGGACCACAAAAAGAAACTGAACAGTTGAAAATGTTCCATAGTGCTTCATGCTGCAGAAGTGGTCTGACATTGCCGGGCTGTCACCATGTCTGCAAGTGACAGAGCTGTGTTTTTCCTACACTTCAGCAGGGAGGAGAAGTAAACCCATTCAGTCACTTTCTCCCACTAGTTCACTGACTGCACACAAGGTTTTCTTTCTGCAGTTTTATATGGCACGCACTTGTCCCAAAGGCATCCGAGGTCTTTGCACGATCACCAGATTGCATTACATTAGGTAAGTTCTTAATTTGTAAAAAGTTAAGTGCAAGGGCACTCGTCAGGAGCCCACTGCAGCTTGCACCACACATTGCACCTGCCAGTGCTGCCAATTATAGTAACAACACAACTACTAACCATCACACTCCTACAAGTGTGACAATTCAGACTATTTCAGGCCCCCAAAGCTATAAGAATGGCTTTGGCGACAGGTAATACTCATTTTTAATGTATATTGAATTAATAATTATCTGTTTTTGTGGTCATCTCTAAATTGGCCAGAGAGCACCACCTTGCGGCAGACTGTCACAAGCACAGGTGTTGACAAATAAATGCAGGTGCCAAGCACCGGAAACCACCAGCTCAATTTAAGTACTGCATTAGGTCAAATATTTTTTTAGATGCTGGGAGATTAAGGGTCTGATTACGAGTGGGTTGGTTGATTCCGATCATCTGTAAACCCCTGTTTAAGCATGGGTCGAAATTATGTGTTTGAAGGTATTTAACGCATCCGATAATTATCAAGTGCATTAAATTACTCAACCTTCATTAAATTTTGGCAAGTCAAACCTGCTGAAATTTAATGTGGGAAAAGCATATGGTATTTACCACATGCAGATTTTGGTGTATTGAGCACCAAAATCTGCATGTTATTCTCCACAGACTCGTAATATGTATTATTTATTGCTTCCAATAAATATCATATTTTGTGGTATTGTTATTTGTCAGGTACGTTAAATAACACCAAAGTTCAAAATCAAGCCCTACGTGATTTGCCCTGAATCACAGACTGTTGAGCCTGTGCCGAGACTCAAACCTGGTTCTCTAGTTCCAAATTCGACAGCTCTCGCCATTTGGCCACATCTCCTTAAAGATGCTGTGCATGGGTTTGGGAGCTATGGCCATGTCGCTGCCACAAATCACCATCTGTCACTATTCTCACTTTGCCAGTATGTGAGCAGTAGCAGTGTGCCCTAGGTACCTGAGGCATAGTTCGCTGAGTGGGATTTACTTTAGTAAGAAAGGCATCAAACTCCATACTGCAAAGCAGTGACCACAATGTGTGCAGTAAATAGACTACTGAAATGTACTTACCAGGCCACTGGTGGCATTTCACATAAAAAAAGGGCAGATGGAACACAGGATGGTTTACAAAAAACATATAAATAGAACCTTGTTGGCAGTGTTAAGCACAACACAGCTCTAGAAAAAGTCAGATCTCTTACACTGGCAAAAGCACATTGGAGCAGATGTGTTTTACGGCAGAGCCTAAAAACATTAGGAACGGAAAACAAGCAATGACAAACTGACTGTGTTCCTCTTACTCTTTTAAAAGATAGCACCATGTACAGTGGCTCTTATTTGTTTAATTTCTTCATTTTTCTATTGAATGTTTACTCTGGGTGGTCCATGGTAAACCCAAGTACGACTTCCAATAAAAGTTGACCGACATCCTTAAACAAAATGCAGATCGGCTAAGTTTAGCAGTACCAATAGAGGTATGATGTGCTGTTTTTCTATAGGTTAATATAAGGTGTTCCACAAAGATTTGGTTAGGTCTTAGTGTTAAGAATGAAGGTAGAATTTAGTGAGATGCTACAAAATAGCTGACTCAACTGTTATTAGAAGAATCACATAGCATGAGTCTAAAAAGATTCGCAATAAAATCCCCACACACTAAAGACTCTGGTTTACCACAATAATATTATCATGTGGCTGGCATGCTGATAATACACAGTATTAACTTACTTTAACACTCCTAGGGGCATATTCTCAAGGACTTATCGCCGACTTATCAGCACTTTAGCGCCGCAAAAGTTGCGATAGATTTGTCACCCTATTCTCAAGCTGGTGCAAACCGCTGAAATCGCCAGTTCCCCAGCGATAGCTGCTGCAAAAAATATCGCCACGGATGAGAGCAACAACTAACGCTAATGATAGGCAGAGTAGGCGTTCCCATGCAAAAACACACGAAAACACCACTTCGCGATATTCACAACGACCAGCCAGATCTGCGATGCGATCCAAAAACAGGCGACAAGGCGCGTTAGCAGCAGGGATTTAACACCTGCCTCTGACTGGTGTTAAGCAGGACAACAACCTGCAGTATGAAAGGGAGCCCAGCCCAGAGCCACATCTGAAGACCAACACATGTCATGGAGCTACTGATCATGCAGCTCGGAGACCCAAGAGGTGTACAACACCCACCGCCACCACCCCCAGGCTCCCCCCGGCCCCCTCCGGACTACCACCCAGGCAGCGCAGAACAAGACAGCTGACCTTCCGAAAAAGGCATGGCCCCTCAGTCACACAATTGCACAATGTGGGGAAAGGTGGGAACCAAGTATGTGTGAAGGAGGCAAGTCACCCATGAATAAGAATGTACACAATGCCAAGTGTGGCGGTGATGTGCTGGACAGTACGCAGAGCACAGATATGTCCATGTGGACAGATACTGCTGGTGTTAGTAGTTTTGTGGACAGTGGACGCAACCATGTTACCTCAGGCAGTGGGGAAGACCTTGGTCATGTAGCTGTGTCGTCCCCCCCTGTAAGCGTAAGCGCAGTGGGCTGGTCCGGCGTACGCAGTCCAGCATAGGAGTGTGAATAAATAGGCCGGGGCTCTGGGCGTGGTTCACTTCCGGGACGGCCAACGCGTCTGCCAGGGCAGCGCCCCTCACCCTGCCATGAGTCCGCCACCGCCACTGTGACCTCCAGCCTCCTCAGCCGAACGCTTGCTTCCGTGACACAGGCCCCCAGCGGCACAGCACCACAGAGTTATGTGTGTGCTGACTACTGCCTTTGGCCTACACTGCGGTCAGCAAGTCCCCCAATTCAAATTGAGTCTTGATTTATTTATGGCGCAGTTCAGTAGGCAACAGACATTGCTCCCAGTGCGGCCCGCCCGGACGACGCATCATCGCTGGCTGCAAACCCGCTGAGCGCTTCAGGTGCCACTAACTCAGTGCACCACAAGTCATGGACCCTTTATGATTGAGTCTTGTGTGCGTGATGCCAGAGCTGGTGCCCCTACCTCAGTGCACCACAAGTCATGGACCCTTCATGATTGAATCTTCTGTGTGTGATGTCAGAGCTGGTGCCCCTACCTCAGTGCACCACAAGTCATGGGCCCTTCATGATTGAATCTTCTGTGTGTGATGTCAGAGCTGGTGCCCCTACCTCAGTGCACCACAAGTCATGGACCCTTCCTGATTGAGTCTTGTGAGTGTGAAACGTTGATCACTGTTCTAGTTGTTGCCAGCACCAACCACTCCCTGAGGGCTGGCTTGCACTCACCCCACACCCATCCAGCACAGGCGTCACTGGACATGTGACCCTGGTAATAAAAAGGGGCCGGGCGCACGTGCCCGTAGCCAGTTCCACTACCTATCTAAGTGTGTCCGTGTGGTCATTATGAATGCATGATGGCCCCGGGCCCACCACATCACAATGTGCTGTGGACAGCGGATGCAACCATGTCACCTCAGGCAGTGGGTAAGTCCTTGGACACGTAGCTTTGTCGTCCCCCCCCTGTAAGCATAAGCGGAGTGGGCTGGGCCGGCGTACGCCAGTCCAGTGTAGGGGTGTGAAGAATTCGCCCGGGGCTCTGGGCGTGGTTCAGTTCTGGCCTGGACAAGGGAGTAACTAATGCATGTGTCTCCGTTGTAGTGTCTGCGCCACCCGGCCCGCAATCGACAATGTTGCAATGTAGCATGCACCCGGAGGGCGGGCTCGCACGAACGGAGCAATGAAGGAGCGCAAGACCACTCGGGGTCTTGGCTCATACATGCCAAGTGTTGTGTGTATCTGTATTGCCGCAGCATGTGCCAAATGCCTAGCCTTAATTGCAGCGCGAGTTCAGCCAGGCATGGACTCTACATCTGTGTCCGCCCTATTCTTACCATAGGCCTACACTCACGTGGCTGCCCACCTTCAACGGCCAACATCACAGTGTCGTTGTCAGGCTTGTGGACATGCGCAGACAGGTATGACAATGGTTTGCCGTAGGAGTGCAAGTGATGCAACCGTGCAGCACACACAAGTAAATAGGCTCGGGGAGGGAGGAGCAGCTGTGAGGCAACGTAAAACACGGTGATGCTGCTCATTTGCCACATGCAAGTCATGTCATACATGAATCCCAAAGTCGCACGCATCCCACCCCACCCCCAACAAGCCACATCACATTTCCTGAATGCAAGCAGATGACGAACTAACATTAGGGATGAAAGCTCCATTGTCTGAACTATCAGGCGGAGGCACATCTGCACCTCCGACCTCGGAATTGCATGTGCCCGGCACCCCCTGACAGATACTATAGCAGCTGATGACGACTTCCACACTGCGCACAGCACGACGAAAGACCAACGCATACACACCCCACACACAGAAGTCCTTGCTCGAAGTTATCTTGCATGGAATGGCCTTCACACTTACTCCCACACCATCCCAGGCGGACAACCGTTGCACACTGAAACAACTAATTGATCCGAGCTGTGGCATCTCATCCACAGAACTGGCGCAGGTCAGAACAGTGCCGCTTCAACCAGAGCCACTGACGCAATGGCAGAACATCCCGGACACATGCACAACCCCTGTCACGTGGAACTGTACCGTGCACGTATGCTGCATTTACTGGGGGCACTGCCATTGGCAGTGCTGCGGATCAGTTACCGGCTAAGCTTCCGCCTTGCCAACGTCACCTGCGTCCAGCCTGTGTTGCATTGTCGATCGTGCATATTCGAGTGGTCCATGGATGTCTGCCTATCCAACAGGACGTTGGCTGAACTGGATTTTGACATGTGTGTGCGCCCCCTGTTGGCCCACGACCAGGAGTGTCACTGTGATACCCGTTTATGGGATGCCTTGATACTTGGCATACATGCTGGCAGCTGGACCTGGGAGATTGCACAACTCCTCGTGTGCAGTGACCACATTGAACCGCTCCCCTATTGGGCTGAAGTGCTAATTGGTGAAACGGGGTGTGCGCAGCACATCTGTCCGGACATGCTAATGGATTGCCTCGCCGTCCTGTTTGATGAAGTCGGCAACAACCTCATGTTGGAAATGATATCCTACGAAGCTGCATGGACGAGTGACTGCGTACCTGCAGCCACGACATATTGGAACCCATTGCACATGTCCCAACACCTTGTTGCATCTTGGAGATCTGGTCACATGTCCCACGACAACACTGGACATGGCTGCATTCGCCTGGACTCCGAATACATGAGCGGACAACAACGCGGGTTAACACACACCTGTGAAAGGTGAGGCACTCCCCCGGAGTGGACAGCGGCGCTTGGCAACGTTCCTCCCTCTGACATACTGCTGCATTGGTCTGCATGTTGTGGCACTTATCTTGCCCGTACTGACACACACATGCTAATAAAGTCTACGCACCTTCACTTGTATTCGACTATGATGAGTGTTGATTTGAATGACAATGTGTGTCTCACTGGCTATCTGGGTCACGGCCATACATGCGCATTGATAGCATTACCCAGGGAGTACCTTTCTGTGGAATCACTGTCCCTACATTCATCCATTCTTTCATACTTGATTGATCATATCCATGACACATCTGTGTGAATTAGAATGTTTTATTCGCATTCAGTGGAGTGTTGAAGGTGGACCAGTACAGGGCCATGCAAACCCAACTTTACATTGTTGCCCCGTGGGGGGCCAGCCAGAGTCCTTCAGGGATTGACAAGTTCATCGGAAGAGGAAGACTTCAGTCCGCAGTGTGATTGCTGTGTCATTGGTAACCAAACCAGATATGGCAGTCCATGTCGTGGTCCAAGGTGAGTGTCGCTGAGTGTATCGGTGGATAGTGGAAGGTGTTATTCCAGGGCATGATGCAGAGGGCAGAACCAAGCTGATACAGGTCAAATGGCGGAGATTAATGCTACCACTTCATTATTACCACGAAGCCAGATTCATCATCATCTTCGTCCCCTCATGTGTCAGGTGCCTCACATGTGGGGGGTGGTGTTTAGTCGGCATCACTGTGTGGCACTGACACTTCAGGGGCGGAGATGTGGATGGAGTAGTAGCAGCAGCATTCATCCGCACCAGGCCTTGTTCTGTTCTTGTGGCGGCAATGCCATGACGGGGATCTGCAGGGCATGGAAGATCCCAGCTACATCTCGCTGGTGTGCAGCCGTGGCAAACATTCTTTCCGCCTGCATCCGCTCCAAGCTCTCCGTCATTCTCCTTATGTGTTCCAACTCCCGGCTGACATCGCTGGAGCCACTCAGAGTCATGACTCCAGCGATGTCAGCCATGGATTTTTGGAGGGAATGGAACGGACAGTGGGTGTCCGTTAGGGACTGTAAGTGGTCCCTGATGGGACTTAGACACCCACGTATGGCATCTAGTTTGGCTGCCATGAGGTCGAACCCCACCCGCAGCTGACCAGCCATCTTCTCCTGGAACCCTAACACACGGAATTGGAATGCCATGTGTTGGTCGTGTGGGTCCTGGGAGCCAGCCGTGGTGGTGGGTGCTTCCTGCTATGTGTTCTGTGCAGGGGGTGGGGTCTCCTTGATGCAGCTGGGCTGCCCTGCTCCTGGAGGTGGGGTGCCGAAACTGTCCATGGGCTGTTGGAGGGTGTCGGTGTCGATGTTGGGGAGGTCCTCTTCATCATCAGTGCTGAGTTGTTGGGTCTGCTCTGCAGGAGGTGTTGATTCTCCCTCTGCAATGTGAAGGGGAGATGCAGATTGACATTGTGTTCACATGTATGTTCACGCATTGTACAAGTTTACTAACAGACTGCATGACAATGGTCATTGTGACTGTTTGTGCGGAGATGCCTATTTGATGCGGGACAGTTGACATTTCTACACCATCAGGGATGTGAGGTTGTACTTGTGCATTATCATCTCATAGTTTCCTGCTATGCCAAATGCGAATGGCCATTTTCTACACACGGGCGGCAGCATTTGTGTCCTCTGTTCTGCTGTGAAAGTGTTGCAGTTTGTACCACATTGTTGTCAATGTTGAGGTGCTCTGATTCTTAAGTGTGTGTGCTGCATTGTGGGTGTGTTGCCCCTTCAGCTCTGATTTGGCTGTCCCTTATCCCTTTCAGGCTGTGTGCCTTTCTCTTCTGTGCTTATACAGTGCTGAGATGTTGCAGACTTGGTAAATTGGGCTCTTGGTTGGAGTTGTGACTCTTGGGCATGGTTTGTCCGCAGATGTGCTAGACTTAATTGTGCATGTGTGCCATTGTGCCCATCTCCCCCCGTCCCCCCAGTCCCTGGTCATTACTCACCCTGTTGCTGTTGGCTCAGGTCTTGTTGTGCAGTGTCCGGTCCACCAACTAGTGCCACCGTCTCCCCAATGATGACTCAGGTCACCATTTCCTCCATCTCAACCAGCTCCTGGTGTGTCGCTGGACTCCCACCTCCAGTCTGCATTGCTGCTCTCAGGTTGGCAGCGATTTACAGCTTGGTTTTGCGCTTCACATCAGTCCAGCGCTTCTTGCAGTCGTCCACTTCCCTTCTCTTCACTCCGACTGCATTCACCTTGGCCAAGATGGACTGCCATATTGTATTTTTAGTTGCCAATGTCACAGTGGAAGTGATGAACAGTTGGTGATGGTGTTCTGTCACCTCCGTAATGAGGATCTGGTTTTCCTGCGTACTGAAACGCGGGTTCCTCTTATTCTTCTCCTTGCCCTTCCCTGTCCCCGAGGTCCCAGGCTGGTCCTCCGTGGGGCTTGTGGGGTTCTGGTTGTCCTCTGTACTTGCTCCGGCTACCTCCATGGTGCTTCGCAGTTGTTTGTGTTTTGTAGGTGGTTTTTTTTGCCGCTTTTATAGTGGTTTTTCCTGCCTGACTTGTGGGACTTGCAGGCCTGGCGCTGCTTATCGCTGGATTTTTATCGCAGTTGGGCCCATCACAACTTTTTTCACGTTCGGGTTTAGATTTTTATCGCCGTCCCGGGAAATTTATCGTGGACATTTGTCGCGTTGTCAGGGAACTATCGCATGTTACCGCCGTGTTGGGAATACAACGTTAACACAGAGTTATTTTCCCGCGATAGACGGCTATGTGGAAAATTGCGTTAACCTATTTTGGCGATGATTATCGCACGTTCTTGAGAATATCCCCCCTAGATTCAGTAGCTGGTTACAACCCTAACTTTGCAGTTATGTAAAAATGAGCCCCGCCTATACATACTGACCCAGAAGTTAGAGTGACTGATCCCCCTTTCCTGGTTTTCAAAGGCAGGAACTTGGTAAAAAGTGTAATGTCCATGCTGGAGTTGGTTGGTGACGCCTCTTTGGTACTCTGGAGAAGAATCTTGACTGAATGGACCTCTTATCTAATAAGAAAATTAAATTACTCCTCTATTGTAATAGATCATTACAGTTGGCATTGTTCCATCACAATACCCACTGCAGGAGCAAGAAAGCAGTATTACTAAACTCGTCTTTTAGCCTCTTTCCTCTATTTGGTCAGAGAACATCTTGTTTATTTGCAATAGCCTCATAACATACTGTATACTGTTGTTTTTTCTATATAAATCACATCTATCTTTATGATGCTTTTCTGTGTTCTATATGAATATAGATTGCAAAAGTGAATTTTCCCCTCTTCCATTTTCCCTCTTCCCTCATTATAGTGAGAACTTTGAAAAATGTATTGATGAATTATATTCTTGCATTTCTGAAAAAGAAGCACAAGAATCTCAAACTTAGGCGAATATCTGTCAAAAAATATTCTGAGCTATATTTCATTCTTAATTCTAGGCCTGGATGAAATCTAAATGACACTATGTTAATTCACGTAATTTCAGGAATTTCAAGTTATTACATTACCACACCATGTCTCGTAAGTATGTGCCATTCGCAGTAAAAAATGTACTGAGAAAACAGGGGAACAACAGAAAGTAAGCCACTGTTGATTGCAGTGCTTTGTTAGATGTGTTCTCATGCCAGAAATTGATGCGCAGATGCATTTTCACGCTAAACTGTAATGCGAAATGATGAATTAGCATTTTGTGTAATTTTGCCCCAAATTTCGCACGCACTATTCACATCTTTTAGGGCTAGACTGATTTACCATATTAAACTACTGCCCTTGCATATTTGGGGGCAAGTGCTTCACAGTGACTTCAGATGCAGGGCACATTTTTTTTACCACAGCAATTTATGCAAAGTTGAAATTTTGGTAGTTTATGCTTTGTTGTCTATGAATTTGCAAAAGATGTGTTCGTAGTTGTCACAGTGACTGGAGGTGGCAGGGCATTAGGACCATGCATACACTGGTCACTGTCCTGGCTCCGTACACCACTTTCGGTTAGGAAGGTGCTAGGCAGGAACTGGACACATATGCTTGGGGAACGTACATGGTGGGACATGGGCCAGTGGGCATTAGATTACGGATTAAAGAATCACCTCTACATACCTGCCTATCTCCGTGTATTGCTTCTTGGGCTGAGGAACGGGGACACAATATCTGGCGACGAGTGGGCAAGTACCCTACACCACAAGTATTGGTCCCGAGAAGCGCCCACCTGCATGCCTCCATACTCTGGCTGGAACACGCAGCCACAGCAAGAAATGCAGCTACAGTACAGCGTGTGCGAGCGCGCCCGCCGGCCCAATACATTCTGCTTATACGGCCGAGAACGAGAGCCATGGTGCAGATGAGGTCACCTATATTTTCAGCCCAAGTCCAAGAATGCCCCAGAAGCCAGTGCGGCTGCCCCAGATGACTGAAAAAGCTTGCAACATCTCGCAAGATTTTGTGGCCATCTTCAAGTCAGACAAGGCATTTATCTAATTGCATGGGAGCAACCAAGGTGGAGGCAGACCAATTGAGGGCTCCATAGGCAACAACAGAAAGGGCCATTTTGAAGTCAGTTGGGCACCAATTCAAGCGTATGAGAGCCACCATTTCATTGTCAGGCCGCTCTGCAGTACAGAGGCTTAGGACCGATACAACAGACAAACACGCCACAACAGCTCAGAAGGCATGGCAAAGTACGTGTAAACAGACTACTGGTGTCATGACTGATGACAACAAAGACATTGCTAGCTCGCTCTTTTGACACCCTCTGCCTTTTGACCTCTTAGACTCTCAAAAGAAGGGTGCGTGGTAGGAAAAATAGATTCAGCCTTTCGAACACTATCTGCAAGCTACTTGCAAAAATCACTGGGATGAGCAGGCCAGAGATCTGTTCCTGAATCTTGTAAATGATGAAGTAGAAGACTTGCTTGTAACTTTCCCGCCTGAATTGGTTACCTTCTACAAAGGTTTAGTCAAAGGTCTCATTGACAGTTTCGACCCTCAGCGGAACGTTGACTACGAATGTTACACAATCAAAACTGGATGCCAAAGAGAGGATGAATCCCTGGAAGATTTTGCGACCCAATTGCGCAAACTTGTGACAAATTCAATAATGAGGAAGCCATTAGGCTACGTATCATTAAAGGATGTTACTCAACTGGGTTTAAAAAAAGAAATTCTAAAAGAGACGTACACACTGGACAAAATACTGGCCATGGAACGGTCAGAGCCCAGGGCCACAAAGCACGCCATCAACATGGTAATTGGGAAAACGCGAATGCAGAAACATGTTCACCACATGACCAGGGGCAACACCAGGCCTGACAAGCAGAAACCCACATCATCTTGAGAGAAATTAGAGAAAACATGCTATCGCTGAGGAATGGCATACCCCCATGTTGGCACCTGCCCGGCTCTGGACAGACATGTCGCAAGTGCAACGGGAACAATCATTTTGCGAATGTCTGCATAGGTGGTGCATCCAATTGGAATGGGGTCGAGTTGACAGGCTGAAAACAACAACGAGCCGCCATGCAAGGCACATGGAAGCACGTCCACTTTGGTACAAGAGTCCGGTGAATGCCTATACCTCATGACGGATATGGAGGCCTCAGATAGACACTCAGAACATATCCAGCTAGTTGACAAAAAAGAAATACAGAAGACGGCCATGGTGGATCTCAGTGTAGGAAGTCATGCAGCTCTTTTCATGCTTGACAGTGGAGCCACGTGTAACATTATGTGTGTGTCGGAGTAGGACAGGATGGAAAGCAAGCCCCCACTATTGCCCTCCAATGTTGATGTTTTCACATGGGGCACAAAACGCCCAGTAACTAATCTAGGGAAATTTATGGAGGCGTTCACATACAAGGATATGTCTGTGCAAGAAGAGGTACACGACATTCCAGCATCATGCTTGCTCAGCAATGTCACGGCACAACTCATAGGCCTCCTGGCCATGACATATCATGTGTCTGAACATCACAGCATATTGAAGGACATACCCAGCACCAATGGGGGACGCCCATGGAGTTAGACCCTCGGCCGGTTCAATGATGTCTTGTGCTGTTAGACACTTGAGTTCTTCCTCCACTTGCGGTTGAAGGTGCACTGGAACTTGACGGTGATTCTGAGCCACAGGTTTTATGGCTTCATTGATGTGAAGGATGGCTTGTGTGTCTTTCAGCCGTCGTAATAGTTACGCCGGTGTGTGCAGGTGCTTGAACCTACCCGACCTCTCGCTGCCTTAGATATTTTAAACCATTATTTACGCTATATAATACTGCATGAAAAAATAACTCAATTATTTAGCAATAAGTTGTCAGAATAAAGATTCTGCAAAATCAGTACATATATCCCTGTAAAATTGTATTATTCATGTGGCATTTGTTTAGAGCAGACCAGGCCCAAGGGCAGTGGATCACTGTACAGGGTCAAAGGAAAGCTTACAGTCAACTAGAGCCAGGAGAGGTAGCCACAGTCTGAGATTCTGGGAACAGAAGGATGTTGTGCTCTTTAAAGAGGTCTTCAACTCATGTTGCCTCAGGCAGTGGAGAAGACCTCGGTCATGTAGCTGTGGCTCAGAATCACCGTCAAGTTCCAGTGCACCTTCAACTGCAAGTGGAGGAAGAACTCAAGTGTCTAACAGCACAAGACATCATTGATCCGGCCGAGGGTCTAACTCCATGGGCGTCCCCCATTGTTGCAGTGCCGAAGAAGAATACAAGAAGCATAATCATCTGTGTGGACATGTGTCTGCCGAACACGGCCATAGAAAGGGAAAGACACCCAGGTCCTCACCTGAATGACATGATCAGCTGCCTGAATGGTGCTTGAGTGCTCTCCAAGCTTGACCTCTTCAAAGGCCAGCTGGAACTGGACCCCCAATCTCACTACATCACCACGTTCTCCACTCACCTGGGGCTGTTCCACTACAAACGCAGAATCTTCGGGGTGTCTCCTGCGGATGAGATATTTCAAGAAATAATGCAGAGAGTGATAAGGCCCATAAAGAATTGTCTGAACTACACCGATGACATTCTGGTGTTTGGTATCACAAATAAAGAGCACGACAAAGCCCCAAGGGATGTATGCAGTGAGCTGGAGAAAGCTGGACAAACACTGAATGAAGACAAATGTGAACTGGCAAAGGAGGAACTCATCTTCTTTGGACACATCTTCTCCTGGAAAGGAATGTAGCCTGATCCAAGCAAAGTCGAAGCACTGCACAAGACATGGGCCCCAATGGATGTTGCAGAAGTACGGTCATTTCTAGGGCTGGCAAGCTACTGTGCTTGCTATATCAAAGACTTTGCCAAACTAAGCACTCCCCTTCAAGAGCTCACGAAACATGGGCAAATGTTCGTCTGGAACTCAGAGTGCAAAAAGGCATTTGCGGTCATTCAGCATGTGGTCAGAGCAGTAGATTACCTCACCTACTTTGACGCTTCCCTAGCCCAACACAAGCCTGGGCGCTATTCACTGAGACGCATAGTGGGTTACGCAAGCAGCAGCCTGACAGAAGTAGAAAGAGCATACTCTCAACCTGTCTAGCTGTGGTGTGGGCATGTGAGCATTACCACATGTTCATTTATGGAAAGCCATTCACAATTGTGACAGATCACCAGGCACTGGTTACAATATACGGCGGCTCAAATGCAAAGATTCCACCATGCATCAAGAGGTGGGGGATACGGTTGATGGATTATGACTTCAAAATTGTCCACAAACCAGGGAAGGAACACAATCCTGCTGATTACATGTCCAGACACCCTCTGCTGAGTACAAAACAGACCCGTTCCATGGCTGAAGAATACCTCAATTTTGTGCTGTGACAAAGCACTCCAGCTCAGATTACGATGGAAAAACTGACACAAGAAACAATGAACAATGTCATGCTGGAAGCAGTGAAAAACATCACAAGGCAACAGAGGTGGAGACACACGAAGAACAACAGCCCAGTCGACGAAGGGGTCAAGACAGAAGAAATACCTGCATTCAAACACGTGCAGGAAGAACTGTCTGAAACGGAATGAGGGATACTCCTTTGAGGTACCCGGATAGTCATAATGCAGATTCATCGCCCGCCTAGCACAGTAAAGCCATAGAGGAACAGTGGCAACAAAAGAAATGCTGAGGGAAAAGGTGCGGTTCCCAGGCCTTGACTGCCTGTAGCAGGACATGATCATGAACTGTCCTGTTTGGCAGATCACAGGGAAGCCATCCAAGCCAGAACAATTACGCATGTCTGACCTCCCTGAGACTGTGTGGTCGACACTGGCAGCGGATTTTTATGGGCCGTAGGACACTGGGATATCTACTAGACGTCATTGATGAGTACACTGCCCATCCTAGATCAGCTATTTGCAGTACAGGGTGCTCCTCTCACGCTCAAAACGGACAATGGACCCCCTTTCTCAGGAGAAGAATTTTGCAGGTTCATGGGCTACCTAGGCATACACCATAGGAAAATAACACCACTATGTCCACAAGCCAATGGCATGGTGGAGCGGTTCCTGGGCATCATCAAAAAAGCAGTCCAATGAGCCAAGCTGACGCAGATTTCAGTTGGTCATGCCCTATACCAAGTACTGTGAGACTATCCCTACACCTCACACAGCTCCACGGGGACCTGCCAGTCGGAGCTAGTACTAGAAAGAAGGAGCAGAACTTGTCTGCCTCAGATGGAGGACAAGGCCACACCAGGGCATGGGACCATTGCCATTCGTGACCAGGAGACCAAGGTAAAGATGAAACGGCAGACCGACACACGATGTCATGCAACCAACTCCAAGTTGAAGCCTGGAAACTTGGCCCTCGTGCCAATGTCAGATACGAAAGTCGTATAGTCCTTTCTCCAGCCAGCCACTGAAGGTAATATATGTCAAAGGGACAATGATCACAGCAGTGGCAGGACCTTATTCCATCACCTGGAATAGCTCCCACTTCAAAGAGTTTCAGTTGTCAGACGACGATGAAGGAGAAGGGAGCACAGGCACGGAAACGCGAATGCAAGGAGTGAAAGAGTCAGCTCCTCCCAATGGGGATGGATCACTTCGTGATGAGGCAACAGGAGAAGAGCTCGGAGGCAGGTGCCACTTGTGCAATGAGAGCCCGCGCCCAATGAGAGCGACTCGGAAGCCCAAACGACTCATTGAAGAACTGTGATGCATAGTTACAAGCCATAGCTGTCTTTGGTATCGGCCATTGTGTCTCTCTCTTTTTTCTCTCCCTTTTGTTTTTGTTTTTCTACTTTTCTTCTCTTTTTTTCTTTCTCTCTCTATCCCGTTCTATGGGAAACATGCTTATTTTGTTAACAAAGGGGAGAGATGTCGCAGTGACTGGAGGTGGCAGGGCATTAGGAGCATGCATACAC
The DNA here is from genome assembly GCA_963921515.1 of Calotriton arnoldi. NCBI lineage: Eukaryota > Metazoa > Chordata > Amphibia > Caudata > Salamandridae > Calotriton > Calotriton arnoldi. Next base: position 716,782 of record CAWUFW010004902.1, on the reverse strand, counting down.
TGGTCACTGCCCTGGACACAGGACACTGCTTCCGGTTAGTAAGGGGCGAGGCAGGAACTGGACACATATACTTGGGGCACGGACATGGTGGGACGTGGGCCAATGGGCATCTGACTGCAGAATAAACAATCACCTCTACATACCTGCCTATCTCCATGTGTTGCTTCCTGGGCAGGGGAACGGGGACACAACAGTCGTGTATGTTTTCATATTGTACCCCACACTGTTCAAACAGTTCACTATGTCCGACAAGTGTCAGCTCTCTGCTTCTCTGATGTGCCTGCCACTCCCTGTATGACTTGGTATCTATTAAACCACAGCAACAAACACATTCTTTCCAGGAGAGCAAAAAAAATGTATATTTTTTTTTCCATCTCTCTTAAAGTATTGTGATCAAGTTCCATTCAGGCTGGGCTCCCTGCTGTACACGGGGCGCTGATCCCTTGCTTGCGGTGCCCAGACTGACAACACTAAAATAGGGGATCGTGAACTTTTAGCATCAATTTTGTAACCATTAAATCAATCAGCACCTTTGTGTTTCATGTACGGTATCCGTAGCAACCATTATTTAACCTGACGAATATTGGATAGAAGCTATCTGAGGCCAATTACCTGCATGTTTACATCACGCTCGTTACACGGCTGGAATTGCTCAAACAGGTCTTGCTCCTCCCACTGAGACATTGTTGTGTACTTCTGTCAAACAGCGGTGATGCCCAGGCCTGTGTTAAATGCCTTGCCCGGGATTACCACCTTTACAAGCCTACGCACCACTATTCTTTAAAATACTATTTATGTACTCTGCACTCACTGAAAAGGCATGTGTAGCTGTACAGGATGACATCACACACAACTGAATGCAGTTGTACGCACATAATGCTTCATAATCAGTCTCTGTATTGAACGAATAGTTTTATTTGCATCGCTTTTTCTATATACAGAATCCCACCAAGTTGGTAATGAGGAATTTTAGCAAGTAGTTCCTATATATATAGAAATCTGAATATATATGCACAGAAGGCAGATTTGTGACGACAAAGCTTCACAAAAGGCACACATATCGACTTATTCCAGAATGATATTGTGACTACATTCTACATTAAGAATGGCGTGCTGTCACTTCAGGCAATGGAAGATTTGGGAACACACACAAGGTCTGTGGCTATTCAATATTAATTTATCCAACTATTCGCACCCTGAGCCTTTCTGCTGCGCTGCTGTGCGTCAAAATAAAAGGGCAGGAATGCGCCGTATCTACAAGGTACAGCACATTCCTGTCCTTCTCCCCTGCACCGGCGCACAAACAGCAGCCGTGCACCAACGCAGACACCCTTGCGCAAGGGTGCCTTCACTGCAGGGATGATTGTTTATGTGCAGGAAGGGACAATCATTAAAGGCGATTTGCTCCTTCTATGTGTGCTACAGAATGCAGCACACATAGAAAGAGCAAAAAATGAGGAGAAATAAAAGTATTTCTGCTTGTTGCGCCACTCCTAAGCCTCCCCTGGGGAGTTGTAGGATTCTGACGCATTCCCAGGTTTATGACACTTTGTAAATCTGGGAATGTGTAAGGTTCCATGGCTGTTCCGTGGGAACACCAACAGCAACACCCATGGAATGCCCCTTTCACGCAGGCTAATGCGTGAAAGGAGTCCATATTTACAAGGCCATGTAAAGTCATGCAGGGTGACTTTACGAGGCCTTGTAAATATGGGCAGGCACACTGCGCCGCTGGTGCGTCTAAAAAAGCGATGCACCAGCAGCGCAATGGGCTTGTAAATGAGGCCCTAAATGTGCTAATTAGGTGTAAGCCAATTTTCACATGCTTTATGGAAAGAGCACAAACACTTTAGCACTGGTTAACAGGAGTAACGTGCACAGAGTCTTAATGCCAACAAAAATTAATTCAGCAAAAATCAGGGAGTGAAGGCAAAATGTTTGGGGAAATACCACACCAAGGATGTCAGGGATGGTAAATCTAGCAATCATATATTACAGACTGCAGCACATTAATTTAGCATGTTGCGCTTTTTTTGCAGTTGCTGCTAATATTAATATGACAGGCAATGCTGCAGCCTGTCAGCTGTGCTTCACTAACAAGAAACAGTTCTTCTCAATAGCCAAGCCTGTCAGACTGGTCATTAAAACGCACATATGCCAGGACAATATATACTGTGGCTTGGTGTAAATAACTTATCAACTTTGGGATACTAATATATATGTATATATATTTATTTTGTCCTCATTTTGTGCAATAAGTGAGATATGAAAAGACATGAGATCCCTCTCTTCTGAACTTTGCCAGCAGAATTTGTTCCCCGACTCCCAGGTGGAGTAACAAGCATTCTTATTTTATCATGAGAGTCCGTCTTATGATCTCCAAATCCAATGGGAAGATTACTCGTGCCTCCTCCATGGTAAAGTCCCGGATTTTGTTTCTTTTTTATTGCAATATGAGTAATCATTGGACTTTCCTTCCTACCACAGCCCTTCTATATACCCTCTCCTTAAAACCTGCTTCTGTCCCATATCTCCCAAAATTGTGTCCTCTTATTTTTCTCTCTACTCAAGTCTAACTGTTTAACCTTTCGCACAGATGTTAACCATTCACTTAACAATGGGGGGCTGGTAAGTATCCATTTTATACATATCTCCCGCCTAGCGAGCAAAGTTAGTACAAATAATAGGCTTTTTTACTTATCATTTAAGAGGGGTGGCCCCACATTATCACTCACAACTCCAAAAATGGTTACATCTACGCTTACCTCTATATCTTGTCCCAGTACTTCATTAATGGCCTTACCCACACCGGACAAGAACAACTGGAGCTGAGGATACTGCCGAAACATATGAATGTCATTTGCTCTTATTTCTCCACATCTTGGATATCTCTTCACCACTTGCTTGTTCATCTTTGTTAACTTTTCCGGGGACCAGTATGCTCTGTGTATCGTAAATAGATGGTTTTCCTAAGAGGAGCAGATTTTATTATGCGCTATAATGTGAACATAGATACTTGCCATAAGTATTGTACATCCCGCGTCGGCAGGTCTCTCTCCCATGGCTCTATTGGCAGAGTAACGTCTTCTTCTCCAGCCTGAATCATGATCCAGTACCACTTTCATACTTCCTTGCCAAGTGGGTCACCTTGCAATTCTTTCTCTAGTTCCATATTTCCCACATAGTCTTTCCCCATTCCTTTTACCCAGCTTATCAACTGATAGTATTTAAATCTAGACAGTTTTCCACCGGTACTTAATGACAGGGAGTCCCAGCTTATCAAGGATCCTACTTTTATCAGCTGCCCCCACTTTGTTATCCCCGCATCTTTCATAGGTATTGCCAGTTTGTCTCTCAAGCACTCTGGAGTTCCTGGGGATTCCCAAATTGGGCCAAAAGTACTATAATATAGAATTTTTGGTGCTCTCCTAATTTGGTACCAGAGTTTGGAAGCTGCATGTAGGACTTTCAGCCGAATTTTTTTTAAATATTTCGGGTGACCGAACTTGTAGAGAAAGAAACCCCCTTTCTATTATTGATTTGTAGCGGGGCACGTAAGAAGAGTGATCCTTAAGTAGTGACCTTATCTTCTTGAATTGAAAGGCACCATAGTAGTTTAGGAGGTCTGTACTAGCAATACCTCCGTGTTCTTTTTTTCTACACAGTTTTTTCCAAGCTATTCTTGTTCCCTTTGAGGCCCAGATAAAACTATTTAGCTCCCCCTGTAACTTCTTAATGCATTACGTTTTTAATTCAAGCGGTATGGTGTTGAAAATAAAGGTGAATTTGGGTAGAATAGTCATCTTTATTGCATTGGATCTCTCCGTGAAAGATAGTGGTAATCCACTCCAGACTCTTAAAAGTTTCCTTGTCTCTTTCACCTTCATGTCAAAATGTACCTGAGCTATTTCGTCAATGTTTTTAATATCTCTATTCCTAGACATTTTATTCTCCTCTTTCATAAGGGGTAGGGAGTTGGGGGGTTCCATTCCATGATTTCCGTCTTTTAATGATTAATTTGGTATCCCGAACCTGCCCCAAACTCATCTAATAAGTTAGTAATGATTGGTAGTGACATATTTAGATTGCTTGTAAACACCATTAGGTCGTCTGCATATAATGCCACTTTTTTGGGCCACCCCTGAAACTTAAAAGGGATAACTTTTTGAGCCACTCTTATTGCATTAGATAAAGGCTCAATATACAGATTGAACAGAGACGACAAGAGTGGGCATCCTTGGCGAGTGCCTCTTTTAATCTGTATCTCTTTGGTAAGATTGCCATTTACCAGTATCTTTGCCATTGGGGTTTTATAAACATTGGCCACTGCCTTTCAGATTCCCTCTCCTAATCCATATTGGTTGATTACTTTGTGCAGAAAAAGCCAATTTACTTGATCAAAGGCTTTGGAGGTGTCAAATGTGAGAATTGAGAGGACAATATTTTCTTGGGTAGCAATGTTTATTGCTTCAATTAATTCATGGGTTAATTCGTGTAGCTGTCTTCCCTTAATAAATCCTTTCTGTTCTCCATGGACCAATTGGCCTGTTGCTTGTACCATTCTTGTTGCCAAAATCTGTGTATAAATTTTATAATCATTATTTAGAAGGGATATATGCCTATATGATTCACATTTCAAGGGATCCTTTCCTGGCTTCAACATTATGGTGATGGTGGCTTAATTCCAGGATTTTGGCAAGATTTGTCCTTCTAATAAAACCGTGTTTAGCAAGTTCACCAATATAGGGGCCAGTACTTCCTTCAAGGTCATGTATAGTTCGTTTGGTAACGCATCAGGACCAGCTGCCTTCCCTCTCTTTAATTTCTTCAGAGCGGCCATCACTTCTTCTACAGTTATTTCTGAGTTAAGTTCCTCTCTATCTTCTTCTTTTAAAGTTGGAATGACCAGCTTGTTCAGGTAAGAATCAACGTGTTCTTCTGAAACTTCTAAATCTTCTGTATATAAAGTTTGGAAGAAGTCTGTTGGACTTGGCCCTTTTTGCAGGGTCATCCCTGAACTTTTTGCCTTCCTCCTAGCCTATTTTCTGACCTGTTGTTGGTGGTTTTATGACTCTGGGCACTTTTTCACTGCTGATCAGTGCTAAAGTGCATATGCTCTCTTTTGTAAATTGTTGTAATGGATTAGTGACTCCATGATTGGCCATTTGATTTACTTGTCAGACCCTAGTACAGTGCACCATGTGTGCCCAGGGCCTGTAAATCAAATACTGCTGGTGGGCTTGCAGCAAAGGTTGTGCCAGCCACAGAAGCAGCTTGTAAAATGTGGCTCAGGCCTGCCATTGCAGAGCCTGTGTGCAGTCTGGGATTGCCATGTCGACTTGGCAAGTGCACCCACTTGCAGTCCCTAAACCTTCCCTTTTCTACATGTTAGTCAGCCCTAAGGTAGGCCCAAGGTACCCCTATGGGCAGGGTGCATTGTATGTGAAAGGTAGGACATGCCCTGGTGTGTGTGGCATGTTCTGATAGTGAATTACAGCCGATTTCGTTTTTCACTATTGCACAGCTATCTGTTCCCATAGGCCCGAATGGGCAGTTAGTTTATAACATCTTATAAACATAACTGACCCAGGGAACAAGATAGGAAAATAAAGTTTAGTATGCCTGAACTCAAAATGTTAAAATACATCTTTTAGTGTGGGTGATATTTACATTCTGTGTTTGAAAATACCACTTTCAGAAAGTAGGTATTTTCTTGCCTAACCATCCAGTATGCCTCTGCTAGGTTTGTGTATTCCATGTCTGGCTTGTGAGTGACAGGGGGTTTGAGAGGGCCCTGGCTCCAGCAGTCTGATGGGTCAGGGCTGGGCTGAATAGGCCCTGCATTGAATAGAGAATAGGGGGAGGAGATTTCCTTTCAGTTGCCAGAGCCTACATAGAATAGAGAGTAGGGGGAGGAGATTTCCTTTCACTTGCCTGAGCCTCCATAGAATAGAGAGTAGGGGGAGGAGCTTTCCTTTCAGCTACCTGGGCCAGGTCTGCTTTCAACAATGCTGTCTCCACCTCCTGCCAGGAAGATGCACCAGGGAGGACAGAACTGGTTTTGACTAGGTACAGACACTCTCTGCCTTCAGAGAACAAAGGATTTAGTAGTATAAATATTGGGGCCCAGACCCCAGAATTTTAGATCACTTCTGGGAATCAAGACAAACCTTTGTCAAGGAGAGAAACCAAGGAAGCTGAAGGAGGAGACTGCCCCTGTGCTGTTTGCTGTTTGGGGTTGGCCTGCAGTGGTTACTTATTGCCAAGGAAAGGAGAAAAGGAACTTTGTGTGTACTTTAATCATCTTGAGGAAGATCTCCAAAGGCTTGAAGCTGAGCTTGCCTCCTGTTCTGAAGTCTCAGGGATACAAAGACTTCACCCCCAGCTCCCCCTGAATTTCCTTGCTGGGAATTCTACCTGCAGAGAGGTGCCTGCTGTTGTCTTGGGGCCTCTAGAGACTGTGTGTCGCTGGGAGCTGGAAGCGCGACGCAACGATAAAGAAGCGTGTCGCCACCGCAGCTGTTGCCATCGCATCGCCGAAGAAGAGTGTCGCCGCTGCAGCAGTTTGCCGTTGCATCACCGAAGAAGAGCGTCGCATCACCGGAGAAGCGTGCCGCCACCGCAGAGGTCGCTGTCACATCACCGGAGAAGCGCATCGCAGGGCCTGTCGCGGCTCAAGAAACCATCAAGTCGCCGCCGGGCGTGCACGCATCGCATCCAAGTTGTCGCATCGCATCAAAGACGCCATTTTGTCGCATCGCACCGGATCGTCGCATCGCGGCGCCATCTTGTCGCACTGCACCGGATCACAGTAAGAAACAGACGCTTCGCTCCAGTCCGGTAAGGAACAGACGCATCGCCTCCCCTGCGCTGCAGTAAGGAACAGGTGCGCCGCCTCCCCCGAAGCAAGGAACTGACGCATCGCCTTCCCTGCGACCCTTTTGTTTGTTTTGTGTTACGCATCCAAGGTACTTTGAGAGTAAAGTGTCGCATTTACCATCTACATTGAACTAAGCTATTTCTACCATTGAAAAGTCATATTTTTGAATACTGTATTGTGGATTTTTGTCGTTTGGTCTTGTATTAAGTCTAGATAAAGATTATTTATTTTTCTAAACTGGTGTGGTGTCCATTTGTAGTGTTTTCACTGTATTACTGTTTGTGTTCACAAATGCTTTACACACTGCCTCTGAAATAAGCCTGCCTGCTCGTGCCAAGCTACCAAGGGGGTGAGCAGGGGTTATTTAGGAGTGTAGCCCCCTTACCCTGACTAGAAGCAAGGGTCCCTATTTGGTCAAAGGTGCTTACCTCTGCCAACTAGAGACCCCCATTTCTAACAAAGTCGATAAAGCCTTTCTCAATCTCCGAGTCTTCAACATCCAACCTAACCTGCCCCTCTCTCTGTATAGCTGCGATCTTTTTTCTATTATGTTCAGTTATGTATTTCCAAGCAAGTAGTTTCCCACTACCTTCCCCATATTCGTAATTCGATAACTCGCTAGCTTTACATTTTTTCCTAATTCTGGCATCTAATATATTTATCAAATCATTTTTCTTTTCTTTTATTTCTTGTACTATTATCTCTTGTTCTTGTGCAGACTCAACACCCTCTAGTTTTTTATGTCGCTCTGAGATTTCAGCCTCTAACTGACAGATTATATGCCTGGTGCTCTTATTCCTAGACGTGGCCAAACCAATAAGGGCCCCTCTGATTACTGCTTTATATGCGTCCCAGACTGTCTGAATGGGGGTTTCCTTATTATTATTGATTTCAAAGTACTCCTCTGTTATTGATTTCAACTTATTTATGACTTGTTGATCTAGAAGGAGAGTGCGATCTAGGGTCCACCTGGACTCTGAGATTTCCCTGTTTTTATTGTCATGTAAACTGTGATCAGAGAGATGGGCAGGTATGTGTTCAACTTTATTAACACTTTTACTTAAATCTTTATCTCTCAAGAAGTCGATTCTAGATGCATGACCGTATTTTTTTGTTTTCATAGGTAAACTTATTTCCTATATTTGCCTTACTTTTCCACACGTCCACCAACCCCAGATCCTCAATATACCTTTTCAGCCACGCCCTTATTTTTGGGATGTTTGAGACTTTACCCAGGGGAAATCTATCCTCCTTAAGACCTATTAATAAGTTGAAATCTCCTCCCATAATTATTAGAGCTGACGCTTCTATCAATTGAGTATATAGGGCCTGAAGTGGAGCAGGATCATCTAGATTTGGACCATAGTAACCAGCCATAATATACATTTTACCAAACAATTTTACTTTAACTATCGCCCATCTTCCCTTTGGGTCTGTAGAAGCTTCCACAATTGTTGCATTCGCGTTTAAAAAAAAAATATTATTGTCACTCCTTTAATACAACAGGATTGATTGGTACAGACATAACTATCGACCCATTTTTGATATTTCATAATCTTATCCCATTCTATTTTTAGAAGATGCATTTCCTGAAGAATTATGACTCCACTATTAACTACTTTTAAGCGTTTCAGAATTTTTTGTCTCCTCTTTTTAACTCTAAGGCCTTTCACGTTCCATGACATAATATTCACTGTGTTGTTAGTCATATTCTTTCCTCACAAACAGTGTATATTTAATCCTGTTTTCCCAACTTTGGGGCCGATTCCGATCTCGGTCGGAGGCGCACCCAACACCATTCGGTCGGGAAAAAAGCCATGCGAAAGCCTGTTTCCCGACCGATCCGTACAGCACACCGAACGAGCAAGTACGATGCGCACAACAGCAAAGAATCCGGCCGAGCCGTACTCACCCAAACCAGGTCCTGTTCTCCGACCGAGGCGAATCCGGAAACGCCGAATCGAGTCGCACAGAAGGAAAAATGCAGCCCCGTCCGGCCGGACAAGTACGATGCGCTTTCCGTACGCGCCCGAACCCGTCGCTACGCACGGCACGTCAAAGCATCCGGGAGAGGCGCACATAAGCTCCGATTCCGCGCCACAACACGATCCACGGCTCCGAGACGAACACGGCAGCGACGAGGATGACGCGAAGCGACGAGGACGAGGCGAAGCGACAAGGCGAAGCGACGAGGACGACGCGAAGCAACGAGAAGGACGAACGACACGAACCAACCATGAATCCCTTCGTCCCGATCATACCAATATTCTACATATACTACCGGAACAGGCACGGACGCGTACGGCGCAGAAGGTAAGCCAGACACCAACCACAAAACACATACAACACGTACACGACACATCACACACACACAGAGGGATGCAGAATATACTTACACCAGCAACAGCAGCACCATAGGGGCGGGATGCCCATCACCAATGCCACATATGCACACAGGGGCCTGAATGCGCACAACCACCCCTACCCAGGGGGGCAGGATGCCTACCACTACTACCACCTCACCCAGGGGGCTGGATGCCCACCACTACTACCACCCTGAGCCAGGGGGCTGGATGCCTACCACCACCCTTAGCCAGGGGGCTGGATGCCCACCACTACTACCACCCTGAGCCAGGGGGGCAGGATGCCTACCACTACTACCACCCTTAGCCAGGGGGCAGGATGCCTACCACTACTACCACCCTCACCCAGGGGGGCAGGATGCCTACCACTACTACCACCCTCACCCAGGAGGGCAGGATGCCTACCACTACTACCACCCTCACCCAGGGGGGCAGGATGCCTACCACTACTACCACCCTCACCCAGGGGGCAGGATGCCTACCACCACTACCACCCTTAGCCAGGGGGGCAGGATGCCTACCACTACCCTCACCCAGGGGGGGCAGGATGCCTACCACTACTACCACCCTCACCCAGGGGGGGCAGGATGCCTCCCACCACTACCACCCTTAGCCAGGGGGGGCTGGATGCCTACCACTACTACCACCCTCACCCAGGGGGGGCAGGATGCCTACCACCACTACCACCCTTAGCCAGGGGGGGCTGGATGCCTACCACTACTACCACCCTTAGCCAGGGGGGCAGGATGCCTACCACTACTACCACCCTCACCCAGGGGGCAGGATGCCTACCACTACTACCACCCTCACCCAGGGTGGGCTGGATGCCTACCACTACTACCACCCTCACCCAGGGGGGGCAGGATGCCTACCACTACTACCACCCTCACCCAACCACTACTACCACCCTCACCCAGGGGGGGCAGGATGCCTACCACCACCCTTAGCCAGGGGGGGATGGATGCCTACCACTACTACCACCCTTAGCCAGGGGGGGCAGGATGCCTACCACTACTACCACCCTCACCCAGGGGGCAGGATGCCTACCACCACTACCACCCTTAGCCAGGGGGCTGGATGCCTACCACTACTACCACCCTTAGCCAGGGGGCAGGATGCCTACCACTACTACCACCCTCACCCAGGGGGCAGCATGCCTACCACCACTACCACCCTTAGCCAGGGGGGCAGGATGCCTACCACTACTACCACCCTTAGCCAGGGGGGCAGGATGCCTACCACTACTACCACCCTCACCCAGGGGGGCAGGATGCCTACCACTACTACCACCCTCACCCAGGGGGGCTGGATGCCTACCACCACCCTTAGCCAGGGGGGCAGGATGCCTACCACTACTACCACCCTCACCCAGGGGGGCAGGATGCCTACCACCACTACCACCCTTAGCCAGGGGGCTGGATGCCTACCACTACTACCACCCTTAGCCAGGGGGCAGGATGCCTACCACTACTACCACCCTCACCCAGGGGGGCAGGATGCCTACCACTACTACCACCCTCACCCAGGGTGGGCTGGATGCCTACCACCACTACCACCCTCACCCAGGGGGCAGGATGCCTACCACTACTACCACCCTCACCCAGGGGGCAGGATGCCTACCACTACTACCACCCTCACCCAGGGGGGCAGGATGCCTACCACCACCCTTAGCCAGGGGGGCTGGATGCCTACCACTACTACCACCCTTAGCCAGGGGGCAGGATGCCTACCACTACTACCACCCTCACCCAGGGGGCAGGATGCCTACCACCCTCACCCAGGGGGCAGGATGCCTACCACCACTACCACCCTTAGCCAGGGGGCTGGATGCCTACCACTACTACCACCCTTAGCCAGAGGGGGCTGGATGCCTACCACTACTACCACCCTTAGCCAGGCGGGGCAGGATGCCTACCACTACTACCACCCTCACCCAGGGGGGCAGGATGCCTACCACCACTACCACCCTTAGCCAGGGGGCTGGATGCCTACCACTACTACCACCCTTAGCCAGAGGGGCTGGATGCCTACCACTACTACCACCCTTAGCCAGGGGGGCAGGATGCCTACCACTACTACCACCCTCACCCAGGGGGCAGGATGCCTACCACCACTACCACCCTTAGCCAGGGGGGCTGGATGCCTACCACTACTACCACCCTTAGCCAGGGGGGCAGGATGCCTACCACTACTACCACCCTCACCCAGGGGGGCAGGATGCCTACCACTACTACCACCCTCACCCAGGGGGGCAGGATGCCTACCACCACCCTTAGCCAGGGGGCTGGATGCCTACCACTACTACCACCCTTAGCCAGGGGGGCAGGATGCCTACCACTACTACCACCCTCACCCAGGGGGCTGGATGCCTACCACCACCCTTAGCCAGGGGGGCAGGATGCCTACCACTACTACCACCCTCACCCAGGGGGGCAGGATGCCTACCACCACTACCACCCTTAGCCAGGGGGCTGGATGCCTACCACTACTACCACCCTTAGCCACGGGGGCAGGATGCCTACCACTACTACCACCCTCACCCAGGGGGCAGGATGCCTACCACTACTACCACCCTCACCCAGGGTGGGCTGGATGCCTACCACCACTACCACCCTCACCCAGGGGGGCAGGATGCCTACCACTACTACCACCCTCACCCAGGGGGGCAGGATGCCTACCACTACTACCACCCTCACCCAGGGGGGCAGGATGCCTACCACCACTACCACCCTTAGCCAGGGGGCTGGATGCCTACCACTACTACCACCCTTAGCCAGGGGGGCAGGATGCCTACCACTACTACCACCCTCACCCAGGGGGGCTGGATGCCTACCACTACTACCACCCTCACCCAGGGTGGGCTGGATGCCTACCACTACTACCACCCTCACCCAGGGGGGCAGGATGCCTACCACCACCCTTAGCCAGGGGGCTGGATGCCTACCACTACTACCACCCTTAGCCAGGGGGCAGGATGCCTACCACTACTACCACCCTCACCCAGGGGGGCAGGATGCCTACCACCACTACCACCCTTAGCCAGGGGGGCTGGATGCCTACCACTACTACCACCCTTAGCCAGGGGGGCAGGATGCCTACCACTACCACCACCCTCACCCAGGGGGGGCAGGATGCCTACCACTACTACCACCCTCACCCAGGGGGGGCAGGATCCCTACCACCACCCTTAGCCAGGGGGGGCTGGATGCCTACCACTACTACCACCCTTAGCCAGGGGGGGCAGGATGCCTACCACTACTACCACCCTCACCCATAGGATGGACAATGCATGACACAACCAGCACACCACAACCTAGGTAATGCAAGAAGAAGACATCCCCCCAACACCATGACAAGCGTGTGTAGACTGTGTCAAATGCCTACAACACCGAACATGACTTCGAACATACAATGTGACCCCCTAGCACATGTGCCACACAAATATGTGTGTGGCACACACAACGCAAGCAGGCCATGACCATTGTGGCAATGGGGTCCAAACCCCCATCATCACAGTGACCAAAAGGTAAGTGTGGGGTCCATAGCTGCAGCACATTTTGAACATTGTGGCAATGGGGTCCAAACCCCCATCATCACAGTGACCAAAAGGTAAGTGTGGGGTCCATAGCTGCAGCACATTTTGAACATTGTGGCAATGGGGTCCAAACCCCCATCATCACAGTGACCAAAAGGTAAGTGTGGGGTCCATAGCTGCAGCACATTTTGAACATTGTGGCAATGGGGTCCAAACCCCCATCATCACAGTGACCAAAAGGTAAGTGTGGGGTCCATAGCTGCAGCACATTTTGAACATTGTGGCAATGGGGTCCAAACCCCCATCATCACATTGACCAAAAGGTAAGTGTTGACAAAGTAAGAGGTGCAACTGCCAAACTGCATGGATGATTCCTGGTCACAGAACAACAAACACATCAGTGGCAAAGTAGTGTATGTGTCCCATTGCAACATAAATTGGTGGAGCCAAATCCTGCAGTGCAAATAAGACATAACTTTGGCCATGTGTAGACAAACAACACCCATGGGGGCTGACACCGTCAACAATCATCAATGACACAATGACAGAAGTGACCATCCGAATGCAGACCCACATATTTGCACCAATGGGCACACACATGCAGATACCCTGTGGAGACTGCAGATGTGAGGTGAACAGATACCATACCATGGCAGCAATGGGACACACAATCAACAATTAGCACCAAATGAGGGCTCCCGTCCCATCAGCCTGGTCATGGAAGTGCCAACGGAATCATCAGCACAGATCCAACACACTTGTATAGCAATGTTGCACTGACAACACAGATGAGTCCTTCCCCATTGATGCCCAAACCTGCATGTTCACTGGAGATGGCCACACGGTCAGGGAAGTAGACGAATAGAACAATGGCAGGCACAACAGATGTGCAGGGGTGGAAGCCACAGATGTGAAATTGCCAATCTAAGTAGGAAATCCCATTGCCAAATACTGAACACATGACACCCTCAGATGCTGCTATGGATGACATGGATACCCCACAGGATAGGACACATTCCCCCTGGACCACATGGGTTCCTGCACAGTAACACTTCATTATCATGAGACCAAATATCAACATCACTGCAGCAAGGGCATGGTTAGCATCATCAACATCATGTACATCAGAAGCAAAAGCACTAGAGAACAGAAAGTTGCTTTATTCAGCATATGTGGCATTAAAAGTAGAAGTCCGGTAGAACATAAACAAAGGCCAATGGCCAGTCCATCAACAAAGTCACAAGTGGGTGACAGTGGCAGATGCCACCCTACACATGCCTGCACAAAACCAGGGACAATCCACTAGGTGGGGCAACCGGGGGGGTAGGCCAGGCACCGCAGGGACAGGATCAGGGCTCACCAGGAGGAAGCAGGGAAGGGGTGGTGGGTGCTGGAGAGCCACTGACAACTGCAGTGGAGGTGTCTGACATGGTGTGTGCCGGCACAACTGGGGGCATGGCTCAGATGTTGTGGGTGCCGGCACGACTGCAGTGGACCCTGCAGATGGAGTGGACAGGTCCGCCACTGCAGTGCCCAAGTCAGACAGGGTGGTAGTGGACTCCACTGCAGTGCCTACCACCAGGGGAGGAGAATGGGGAACAGGCAAGGTGGGCTGGACAGAGGGGAGGACACCCTCACCACATCAGTGGCACAGACAAGCGCAGCGGGGGGTGTGGTGCCGGGAGAGCAAGTGGCAGGGGGAGAAGGCCGGAGCCTCTTGGGGATGGTATATCTGTGGGTGGGGGAACCTGGGGCAGGGTGTGGTGGGGGCACCTGTGGAGTGGGGGCCTGAGGGATGGAGGAAGGAGACCTGGTGCTTGAGCTGCAGGGCGGTGGCGGGGTCTTGCTCTTAGCACTCCGGGGGACTTGCGGGTGGGGGCCTCAGTCTGTCTGCGCCTGGGGGAGGGTGTCCGGGGGCGAGGGGCACTCTGCTCCGTGTGGGGGGCTTCCTCTTCCCCCTGGATGCTGGGGCAGCTGGATCGGAGGGAAGAGGCCGAGGTCACTGAGGAAGAGGCGCTGGGTCTTTGGGGTTGCAGGTGAGGCAAGGGAGGGTGCTTTGGAGGAGAGGCAACTGAGGACTGCGCAGTGCCCGTGGATGCGTGTGTGTGTACCAGGGCCCCATCCCCTGTGAGTCTGGTTTCAGTCCCCTGACTGTGCGTTTAGTTTGTGGCATGTGTGTCTGTGTGCTGGACGTGTGTGTGCTGGTGTGTGCCTGTGCCGGTGTGTGTGTGCTTGGGACGGGTAAGGTGCTGGGGAGTGTGGATGGAGCAGAGGCAGGAGGGGTGAGGGACTGTCTGAGGAGGGACACTGCTGCCGTCAGGGAGGAGTCCATGGACCTGTTGCCCCTCTGTAGGTCAGACATGCCCGATGAGATGCCCTCCATGAACGACACCAGCTGAGTCAACAGTGCGGTATGCGAATGGAGGACACTCAGCATGGCTGTCTGCCCTACATGGAGCTGGCGAAGGAGGTACACAGACTCCTCACTCAGGGCAGCAGGGGACACAGGGGCAGGGGGTGCGGTGCCTGGGCCAAAGGAGACACGCTCCCGAACATGGGAGCCTCCACGGACCTGGGGAATGGGAGCCGATGGGAGGGCGGTGGTGGTGCTGGTGGTGGTGGGGACAGCAACACTAGCTGGGGAGTGGTGGCTGCTGACACCCGCCTCCACAAGGGAGTCATCCTCCGAGTTGCTCTGGTCCTCAGCTGAGGTGGATGGTGCTGAGGACTCCTCGGTGTGGCTCCCCTCGCCCTCCGTGCCACTGGGTCCCTCCGACCACTCCTCGGCTGCTGACCCAGTCTGGCTCTCTGGCTCCTCCTGGTCCGTGGAGCTGTCCCCTTCCGTGGCCGTGGATGTATCTGCAAACAATGGGGAAACAGACAGACATCAGTCACCTGCACCAAACGCACACACCACTGTGAGCACAGCACATTACAGAGCAAGCCCTGGCATCATTAGTTGTACATTGCTAAAAGTGCCCTAACTGAACAGGAGAAGCCAATTGTCAGTCTGATGCCAAGCATGGCACTCACATCCCACATGGCCTTGCACCCATCTGTCTGGTGTCTGTTGGATTGCAACACCCCAGTGTGGACACATGCACCAAGTACACAGTAGTTGGACAGTGCAGAGGACGTGTGGACATGCACACATCACAGCTCAGCTCATCACAGCTCTTGCCACTGAGTCAGTACAGGTCAGTACAGGTTTCCGGATGAAAGGGATGCCCAGAGTCAAATAGGAAATGCATGTGATGCATACCAGCGACAGACACCATGATGCACCCATGTCCTGATAGCCAGCGCCACTATGGTGTGCATGTAGCACATGTCACTCCCCTGCAGGACCACCAATAAGTTGACACATGCCATGGCAGAGGCATGACTGCTAAGTCATACATCACTGTCTCAGCCAGACAACAACACTATGCACTGTGTCACAATAGTAGGTCATGGGGAATGCAAGTCCTAGAGCTGCACAAGTGCACATGTACATCCCCCACACAACTCATCATCTTAACCCTCACCTGTCCAGGTCACACCTATTGGACATATGGGAGACCTGTGACACTACCCTCT
Organism: Calotriton arnoldi; assembly: GCA_963921515.1. NCBI lineage: Eukaryota > Metazoa > Chordata > Amphibia > Caudata > Salamandridae > Calotriton > Calotriton arnoldi. Next base: position 700,425 of record CAWUFW010004902.1, on the reverse strand, counting down.
GAACCTGAGCCCCTCACAATTTGCTGTGAATGGGGAACAGCTGCCTGAACTTCACATTCGCATACCCCAGTCTGCACAGGCAGCTGATCAAACACCTATGTGACACACAAGTATCGTCTCCTATGGTCACATCTCCAGGGGCATGCTGAGCCCCTACCAAGAAACACCCCAGCAGTCCTGGCAACTAATTCACAGCACACTGACACAGAGGCAGACACCTGAGGGCTCAAATCACTGTGCACAATGTGTCAGCTGATACACGGGAGTGGGAGTACAGAGTGCATTGCATGGCCTGGAGTAGGCATGACTGTCCTGCTCCACATGAATGAGGGATGTGCCCTGGACAGTGGATAGCTGGCTATGTATGTGTGACACACGTAATCTGCACACTCCTGGGGCCCAAACATTGTTCCCACCCGCTGCATGGGCGTGTGCCACATACCCCAGGCACATGTGGTGGCTCAGCTCAGCAAGTGGACCGCATATCAAAGCAACACGCAGATCACATGTCCAAACCCAGGCGTTGTGTGAACAATGGACCCACTCATGATGCCCACAACAGAGTTAGGGAAACAGATGCTGTCCCCCACCTTTAGTGAAGCAAACTGCAAGGACACAGTCCCAAGTGACACAATTCCCTGAATGTAAGGGCCACACCTGGGTATCAGATGAGAAGTGGGCAGTGCACAATAGAGGGACATGGCTCCTGGACAACATGACTGCTGCACTGTGGCAGTTGAACCAGGCCAGAGGAGGGCACAAAGCATGTAATACAGAGTTCACAGTGCAGTCTTTGACTCACCCCCTCCTTGCTGCTGTCTGGCCTTCTGCTGCCCATCCAGGTCTGGAAACACCACCGCCAGGATCTGGAGCATGTGGGGGTCAGGGTCCGTGTTCCGCCCCTCCTGCGAGGAGGCGACAGCTTCAGCTGGACCCGTGCAATCCTCCGGGTCCAGCCCCGAAGGTCCTGCCACCTCTTCTGGCAGTTGCGGATACAGCGCTTGTAGACCCCCACGGACCGGACAGCCCGGACGATGTCCTTCCAGATTTCCTGCTTCCGATGGGCATTAACCTGTCAGGATGACAAAGTGAAAAGGCCATTACCACACATGCAACATATCCGTGCATGACACAGTTGTATATACATGTCTCAATCACAGGGGCACATGATGTACACAGGCAGTGCAAAGCTGACCATGGACAGTGTGCCAGACGTCACTACATGGTATCATTGCATGGGAAGTAAAACCATGTTCAAATGCACTGTCACTGCACCATACCTGTCCAGTGCAAGTCACTACACACTATGGGGGGTGACAACTACTCAGTGAGCCTGCTAGCCAGTGGCGTGCAGACTCTCAGCCTTGTTAGTCACACAAAATGCACATTCAGAAAGGCAGCGCACAGAACACTCACCTGCTCCCCTGGTGTCCCATACAGCTTGCTGTACTGTGGAAGTAGGCTGTCCAGCAGGGCCTGGTTCTCTTCAAGGCTGAAGGCTGGGGCTCTCTCCACAGTACGTGCCATTGCAGGGTCCAGATGGGCAGAGACAGCAGCAGTGCAGTGGCAGATGTCGTCCTGGAGCATGTAGTGCAGGCAAGTGAGCTCTCTGGGGAACAGCCAGCAATATATATGTGCTGGAGAGGCAGATACTGTCCCTTGTGTCCAAAGTGATAGGTCCAAGTCGTTTGCATCTTCTGAATCTGGCCAATCCATGGAATAGCAGCACCAAAACACGCCCACAGCATCCTTCAAATCCTCAACTTCATGACATACATGATTTTGCAACATTGTTGTGGGTGACCAACTGAATTTACAGCAACCGACTCGTTCGAAATTCGAAACGCGTCCGTTGCCAGGCAAGCCCATTGTCAATGGGTGCGCACCGATCGGTCCATTGCGGTACAACGCGCACAGGGGTACAACGCGTACCCGCACACATTGAATGCAATGGGCCGGCCGGAGGCACCGATCGGTCCATTGCAGTACAACGCGCACAGGGGTACAACGCGTGCCCGCACACATTGAATGCAATGGGCCGGCCGGAGGCACCGATCGGTCCATTGCGGTACAACGCGCACAGGGGTACAACGCGTACCCGCACACATTGAATGCAATGGGCCGGCCGGAGGCACCGATCGGTCCATTGCAGTACAACGCGCACAGGGGTACAACGCGTACCCGCACACATTGAATGCAATGGGCCGGCCGGAGGCACCGATCGGTCCATTGCAGTACAACGCGCACAGGGGTACAACTCGTACCCGCACACATTGAATGCAATGGGCCGGCCGGAGGCACCGATCGGTCCATTGCGGTACAACGCATCACTGTACATGTGACTGGCATATGTCAGCATGCCTGTCTCAGATGGACATATGCCAGCCACAGATAGCTCCCAGGGAGTGAGGGGCACACCTACATCACGACAGCCTGTCCAAACTTTATCATAAGGCATGTAAGGCTGCATTTCCTATTGTGTGTATGTTGATGTACATGTTGTCCTGTGGGTGTCACCTGTGGGCAGCCACCCCCAGGCTGTGCACGTGTTCATGGGGAGAGGATCCTGGGTGTTACGTGTACATGACCACTGTGATGTGCAACTGTTCATATCTGTGCATGTGCCATGGTCACATTTCACAGTGGTGTATGTGTATGTCATGTCACATACCCCGTGAGTCCCATGTGGGACGGTATGTTTGAGCCAGGGTGTCCCAGTGGCACAATAGTGATGGTCCTCCACAGTCTTTGTGCATGTAGTGTTTACAATGTCTCTGATTTCATGTGCACAATGGGAGACAATCTCCACATCCACGTTGTGTGTGCATGGACTCTGATGTTGTGCGTGTGTGTCACAGACGTCCATGTCTGTCCTGCCGTGGCAAGTGGGGCCACTACCTGTGGGGGTCATGGTTGTTTTGCTGTGGTGTATACATGATACTCCATGTAATGCCAGTGTCCATGTGGCATTACAGGGTCCCTGGGAATGTACCTGTCGTTGAGCTGTGGTGCCTGGGGCACATCTGTCCTCACATGTCACTGTGGGGGTTATTGTGACACAGCAGCAGGAGATCGGAACTGTGACACGGCCTCATGATATCCAATGGGCCAACCTGGGACTAATTGATGCCACCTGTTGGACCGTGTTGACAGATGTTGGCCATGTATGTACCATACATGTCCTTCCGGTACTGCACACTTCATGTAGTTGTGCCTCATAATGATGTATGTTGGGATCTTGAGTGTGTTCAATGCCGCATATGTGGGGTGACTGACAATCTTGCTTACTTCTCCTCTGCACTGCAGGGCTCCTGCTGTCCATCGACCATTCCCAGACCTGGCAACGATGGTGGAACGGGACAGCATCCGACGGTACCGCTTCACCAGGCAGCTGATTGAGGATTTGGCAGTGCAGTTGTCCCCACATTTGCAGCCTGGCCGGCCGTATCCTACAGCGCTGACCCCCAAGGTGAAGGTGATGGCAGCCCTACACTTCTTTGCCACTGGTACCTTCCAACATACTGTGGCGACTGCTGGTGGGATGTCACAGACCATGTTCAGCCGTGTGCTCCGCGATGTTTTGGCGGCAATGTTGCTCTTCCTGAACCGGTACATCTATTTCCCTAGACTGCGACGACTCACTGACGTGAAGAGTGACTTTTATGCCCTGGGGAGGATGCCGCATGTAATTGTCTCCATTGATGGGACACATGTGGCTTTGGTACCACCACAGGCCCAGGAGCAGGCCTACAGGAACCGCAAGCACTACCACTCGGTCAATGCACTGGTGGTGTGTCTTGCAGACATGACCATCACACACGTGTGTGCCCGTTTCCCTGGTTCAGCACACGATGCCTTTGTGATGAGGAGTAGTCGCATCCCCAGGATGATGGCACAGATGCAGAACCAGCGTGCCTGTCTTGTCGGTGTGTACTGACTTTGTGCCATTGTGTGTGATCTGATCTGTAGTATTCCGCCCACTTTTCCAAGTCAGCTAATGTGCACTTGTCTGTCCGTAGGTGACTCGGGATACCCCAACATGCCGTGGTTGCTGACACCCCTCAGGAACCCTGTGACACCAGCCCAGATGCGCTACAATGAGGCAAATGGTCGGACCAGGAGAGTTATTGAGCGGACCTTTGGTCTCCTGAAGAGCCGCTTCCGCTGCCTGGACAAAACCGGAGGGTCCCTCCCATATGCCCCAGCGAAGGTGTGCAAGATTATCATCGTCTGCTGCATGCTCCACAACCTGGCAGTGCGGAAGGAGTTGTCTCTCATCCATGATGACAATGACCAACATCCGCCACCTGTGGAGGATCCTGGCCTGGACCACGATGCCAGTGACGATGATGATGATGGTGATGTCCGCACACAGCTCATCACCAACTTCTTTAGCTGAATGTGAGTATCCTGAGGTGTCATGTCAATGATGTGAGTTGGCATGATGTGTGGATGGTGCTCTGGTGCTGTTGGAGTGTGTCCATGGGCTACTTGACTGGATGTGTGTTGCGATGTGTGGTGACAGGTGGGCTGTACTCCCCAACAGTGTTGACATGCTAACTTGGTTCTGGGTGGGTATCTTGTAACATGTATTGTGCATGAGTTTTGCTGTTCTGTCCTGTACTCCATTGCTTTTGACTGTGTGTCATTTCTGTCCTTCACAGGGTACTTTCAGATTCGTTTGGTCAACTGTGTCCACCGACGACGTGATTGCACATCCAGGCTGGTAGCTGTTGTGTCCCTACAGGTGATGTGCGCCACACCCATGGACTTCCTTCCGTCTACAGTTGTTGACTGTGTGCCCGCTGCCAGGTGGGATTACCTTGCATCTGTAGTGGTTACGGCATGTTGCAACTGTGTAATAAACCTGTGCTTCACTTTGTGATGTGCGTTGTCTGTGGTCACACATTTGACTGCCATTTGCTTACTGCACCTGTGGGCTACTTGACTACAACTGGGAATGGGTGTGGTGTCTGTGCATTGCACCGTCTTCCCTGGCAACATCAGTGTAGGCAATGAGTCAGATGGCCTAGGTGTGTATGTGTTGTGTAGCCCTGGTGGTGTGTCTCCCTCATGTGTGTCACGTTGCCTGTACTCACATGCCTGTGTTGTCCTTGCTGTTGCAGTTCGCATACACAGTGTAATTTTGCAGTTCATCATCCCCATAACAGCACCCACGTTGGAATCACGACAGAGGCAAGTATGGTGTATTAGTGTGTTTATTGTGATACATTTGTGTTAATAGTGCATAGGATGGGTTGTGCTGTACATAAATCTTGCAATCCCAAGTTCCTAGGTGAATTGAAAGTCCTGGTAGACAGGATCCCCAGTATCGGGCCACAGTTGTCTGACACATTGGTCCAACTTGTACTCCCCATGCAATGTGTGGGAGTAGTGTTGCCGTCAACAGGGTGAACAGTCTGTGCACAAAGGCGAACATCCAGAACAGGTTCAGGCTTCCTGGGAGTTGCGCTTGGCCATCGGCCTCTCACTTTTCCCTCCTCGGACGACCCCTCTTCTTGGGGGGCCCTCAAGTACAGGCTGCTGCGGTGCAGGGGACTCTCCGCCAGAGTCCTCCTCCTCCCTGTGGCAGTTGCAGTTTGTTCGGCACCAGATGTTGTTGGCACACAGGGAGGTGTGGACTGGTTGCTGTTCATCTGGCGGAGGCATTGTAAAATGTCCCTGTGCACCGCCGTCATCTCATGCAGTGCATCCCACTTGGACTCCACGCGGACATGTGTGAGTCCACACGGGACATGTGTGACTCCACGTGGGACATGTGGGAGTCCAAGCGGGCATGATGGGCAGCCTGCTGCTGTTTAATGTCTCTGAGGAGCCCCACTACCTGGCTGAGCTCTCCGGTGCTGGACTGGTACGCATCAGCTATGCGTACCAGTTGTGGGTCATCATGCACACCAGCAACGTCTGCAAGCAGCGACCTCTGTCTTCCACCCCTCCCACCACCCCTGCTGACATGTGCAGTGTGTGCAGAGGCACGCACAGATAACCCTGGTCCACCTTGGGGGTTGGTGGTGGTGTCCATGGCCCCAGGTTGGTCCAGGGTCCCTGTGCTGGTGTTGCTCCTTGTTCTGTCCATGTCGGCAGGGATGGTATTCGTGGTGACAGTCGTTGGAGGGGTGGGTGCAGGGGTGCAGCTGGTGGTCCTGCTGGTGCTGCAGCTGGTGGTCCTGCTGGTGCTGCATGTTGACTTGCACCGGATGTGCCAGGTTGTTCTTCATCGTCCGAGGAGGACAGAGGCTGTACGACGCCAGTGAGCTCGGCATCCTCTTGAGCCTGGGACTGGGACTCCTCAGCGTCTGCTGCTGTGTCCCCATCATCACCTGTTTTTGGGAGACACAAACAATGTATGTTATGTTTCTGCAGGCATCAATGGTTGACACACATGACAGTTGTGACTGTGCCTCTGGGTGCGGGCCTGTACATTGCATTGTCCTAAGTCGTCACAGTCAGGGGTTGATATTGGTGTGGCACATTGTCCTGCATTATTTGGGCATTTCTATGTATTTTCTGGGGTGTGAACATGGTCTGCATTGGTTCTGTTTGGTTGACAGCCGGCCCTCCTTCCCACCCACCCAGCCAGTCAGTTATCCCACCATGGAACGTGCTTGCGTTGCAGGGAGTGTAAGTTGTCTCTCAGGATGTCAGTCAGTGGTGTCCTGCTGTTTGTTGGTGCACATTTGCCAGCAGGGCCTTGTGCTCCCCACAGCAGTAGCCAGTGTCATCCATCTTGTGAGTCCTTCTCCACTTCCTGTGATGTGAGCATGGTTCATGGTGGTGTTGATGGGACAGTTGTGGGGGGGAGCAATATGTGTGACTGCGACTCCCATGATGCTATTGGCTACACTGACTTGGCCAGCATACACAGAATTCCTTCCTTTGAGTGGTCTTCACTGTGTGTTGGTGTTGTTGTGGTGGCTACATGTCTGGATGTGTTTGTTAGTTCTATTTGTGCCACTGCCTAGCTGTAGTTGTAGTTGTGTTTGTACATGTGTTGGCACAGTTGGATGTGACTTTTTTGATGGCATGTGTTGTGTTTATCTGACTGACATACACATTTTGGGATGATTCTGTTCTGGTTGCTGTGTAATTGCTATGAGTGCATGGTTTGACTCTCCCCTTGACAGTGATGTGTGTGTTTTGTGGCAGTATATTGTGTACATTTGTTGTGTACTCACCAGGCTCTGGGATGTCCTCTAGTCCATATACGCTCACTGGCGGAAGGATGGCCCGCACCTTCTCCTCCCAGGGCCTGAGGTATATTGGCTTGGCAGGAGGGCCACTGCCGGTGTATTGGCTGTTGATGTAGTCTTTCTTCAGCATGCCCCGTACCCTCCTGCGCACGTCATACCACCTGTTCTGGATGTCGGTCTTTGTGCGCCGATATGGTGATTGTGCGTTCACCCTGTTGATGATCCTCTCCCACATCTTGGTTTTCTGCGACATGGGGGTCTGTTGGACCAGTGTGCCAAACAGCTGTGGCTCCACCCTGAGGATCTCGTCTACCATGACTTCCAATTCACTATCTAGGAACTTGGGATTCTTCTTGGGGGCATGGTGATGGGTGGTGATGGTGGGTGATGTGTGTGTTGGTGTGCAGGTGAGGGTGTGTGAGTGTGTGTTTTGCTGGGTGTATGTGAGGTAGGTATTTGTTGGTGTGCTGATGGTGTGTGGCTTGTGTGAGGGATGAGCTGTGGGTGTGTGGTTGCTTTCTCTTGGGTGCTGGCAGTGGAATGGCATTTGCAAAGGCTCATGGTTGTAATTTGTGTCCTTTATATAGGTGGAGTTGTGGGTGTGTCTTTGTTCTCTGTCCCCACCCCCCAGTATTTATTGGCTTGGTAATTGCTTGTTTGGCCTTTTTTGGGTGATTTTTCCTTTGTGCTGTTTGTGTATGTTGGAAACGTTCTTGTGACCGAGTCGGACCCTGCATTAGTCTCGTACGGTGTTCTCCGTTTCGTTCACGCTGTGTTTGTGCAGTTTTGTATGCTGCGTACGCGTCGGTCGCGGTGTTTTGTGTTGCTTCGGCTCGGATTTGTATGCGTGTCGGTCGTACGGCTTGTCCTCCGTCCGACTCGCTCGTGGTTTCGCGCCTTGCATCGTACTTTGCGGTTTGGAGTTCGCGTGTACGTTTCGGTCGGATTTGTTCCGGGTGCGTGTCGGTCAGTTGGATTCGCGTGTTTTTCCGGCCGGATTGCTGTTTTCCGTGCGGCTCAGTCGGTCGACTTGGTTTCGGTTCGTGTCGGTCGGATTTTTCGCGACTTGCATCGTACTTGGCGTGTCGTGCGCCACGGGTACGTGTCGGTCGGTATTATTTCCGGATCCGAGTCGCTCGGTGCTTTTTCCGGCCCGAATCGGAATCGACCCCTTTGTGTTCTGGGACCCCATCCTTCCTGAAATTTTACACAACAGACAAAGATTTTTTTCCCCATATGCTCCCACACCTAGTGAAAAAATTACGATAAAGTTTAGTGAAACCCTCCTTTTCCCTCCCTTCCTCCCTTGGAGAACCCTCCCTGTTTCTATTGGACAAACATGGTTTGCCCTATTCGAGAGCCTCTCTCTCTCTAGGCATTCATACGGCGTGTTTTGTTTCACCCCAGATATCCTTGTCTACTTCTGTTGGGACTTGAATTGCTCTATGAGGTGTGCTACCTCCTTAGGCGCTCTAATATTGTGCATCTGGTTCCTCCACATAATTTTCAGTGAGGCCGGGAATCACATTTGAACTGTCACCCTCAAGGACCTGAGCTCTTGCATATATTGGCCCAATTCCCATTGCCTATCCTGTGTGGCTCTTGATGTCTGAACGGATTCTGAAATCGCAGTCCCCTTTAGTAAAAGTACCAGCTTTCAGGGCTTCACTCAGAATGTTTTCTTTCAGGACATAGGTTTTGAAGTTGACTAGGATTCTCCACGCGTTTTCCTTCAATTTCCTTTTTTTAAAAGGGTCTCTGTGAACCTTTTGTATTTCTTCCTCTAATGCCATGTCCTCTATCCCAGGGATGAAATCTTTCAGGAGTTTGACCACGAAACTCTTAATGTTCTCTCCTTCCATCCCCTCTGGAATGTTTAAAATTCTGAGGTTACTTCATCTTGCATTATTTACTAGAGACTCAATCTTGTTCCTTAGGTCCTTCTCATTTGCTTTTAAGGTCTGAATTTCTCCTTGACTAACTATTGCTTCTCTCCCCAGTTTTTTTAAGGAGGTTTCTACCACTAATACTCGGTCCATTAGTATGTTTACTTTTATTTCGATAGCCTCACATGTTGCCTGTATTTTCTCTTGATTTTTCTCTGATTTAGCGAAATTTGCCCTCATCTCTAATATTAGGGTTTCCATTAACTTCCCCATCTCTGGTTGCAGGGGTTGTTTTTCTGTTTGCCCTTGGGAAAAATTTGCCTCTTCAATGCACTCAATTCAGGAGGTATTCTGCCTCGTTGACGTTCCTATCTCCAGTCCTTCATTTAGTTCCCCCCGGGGCACTGTCGGTGATGATGATATTCCTACCTCCGGCCCCTTCCATGGCTAACACTTGAAATCTATTGTTTATGTCCACCCCCCCGCCGGTGGAGCCTTGGGTGTTTGTCTGCATGGCAGTATCTGTGCAAACTTTGTTTATACACTCTTCTTTTGACTCCCCAGCTGGTATACTATTGGGATATTGTTTGTCTTGAATTTTGAAAAAGGAGCGTAGGGAGACGTGATTTTAATTTTTGCTCCTAGTTTGCTTTGTGCGGATTTGATGGATGTTGATGTAGTAGTATTCACCTCCCAGTTCTAGTTTACTCCCTGCTTTTCTCCTACCTAACTGATTATCGGGACTATAGCAGGGATTTTTCATGTTATTGCTGGTTCTGTGTTTTCTACATCGAAGTGCCTATTTCTCAGGCAGTAGCTAATTCCTCACCCTCGGATCACTCTCCTATCTGTCTGTTCTGGGCGGTATGTTTTTGACCCCTTTTATCTTTAGGGACAGTTGTGGAATTTGCCAGAATTATGTGATCTATAGGGGCTCTAGGTGTGAGATCGCTTCTCTTTCCCCTCCCCCTGCCTCTTACCGGAGTCATGCACGCCCTCTCCGTATTCTTCTCAATAATTTGATTTCTGGGATCTGGTCGACCATTTTCCCAGCCGCTTGTGGGCCCCCGATAGGAGATGCGGGCGGCGACCCTCTGACTCCACTGCAGCTATGTGGCTGCCTCCACCCACACACAAACACCGTGAACGCGTAGGCTTGCGGCACTCTCCTGGCCCTCACGGAGTCGCAAGCACCTTCACGGCCAGTCTCACATGGGAGTCCCGCGCCCGTCACTCGGGGGACTTTCTTGATGCTGGGAGCCTCACGGGGTAAGTTTCCTCGTTTTTTTTTTGTTCAGTTGAGGTCTGCTTTGGGGGAAAATTCGTAGTACTTCATGTTTATGCCCTGAGAGAGTCGGCGCTCCCGACCGGGCTTCTCAGCCGGCCGCCATGTTCTCCGCTCCCCCCCCTTTGGGATACTAATATTCCAAACTTAGGTATGATGCAGTGTTACCCTACATATTAAAGTTACTGCCAGGATTCTGGTGACCACATTGTCCCAGCATGTAAAGCTCACATTGCTGTATCATTAATTCTGATTGCTGTTCACTATGTTAATTACGATTGACATGTGAGTATCCACATAGCACCACAGTATTTAAAGCACCAGTGGAATCTCATCAAACCTCCTTGAGACGAAAGGTACAACCAGCTTTTTTCATTAGTTGTTCACCACACCAAAACATGCCATTTAAAATGAAATCCCAAACATATACAGTGTTGTTTTTGAAAATGAATTTCATGTGGTAGAGTGCCACACATGTAAATGACATCAATTCATTGCACGGTGATGGCCAGAGTATTCTAGAGCCTTGAAGCTGTTACCAGAAATGCCTGGCTGGTGTACTTCCTGTGGGTGCCTTGGCACAGGTTAATAATTCTGTAAAACTCAACATAAAATGACAGGGAAGTAGAAAATGAAGACATTTATTCAGAGATTAGGCTTACAGATCCATTTCCTATTACAGTCCCCACACTAGGCCCCTACTGTCTTTTTTAGGACAAAGACCATCTTCTAATTCCATTTAACGTTGGACATTTGCTGAACTGCAAGGCAGGGCTGGTTCGTGTGGAGCAGCTGGGAGCTTCCAAAGTGGTCTTGCTTAGGGAATATGTGTATCTGCATAATTAAAGTTTTTGTTAATCTCACCTTCAGTTAACTGAAATGATCCTCGGCATCAAAATCTCTTTGCGGCCTTGTTTGAAACTAGATACATTTTAGTTAAAATTTATCGAGGTGCAGTCACAAGGTCATTCCTAATTGATCTTTTCCATGGCTGCGTAAACCAGATTTTTTTTTTTTTTTTTTATTTGAAAAGTTTTATATAGCGCTGGCTAGACCCGGAGGTATCAGAGCGCTTTACATGAGGAAGAAACATTGTTTCAGAACATGGTTACAAAGTTTAATCAGTTACTGGAGTGTAGTTACAGGAATTACATGAGAACAAAAGCATATCATAAACATGAGGAAAAAGAAAAGGCAAGGGGAGAGAAGATTAGGGGAGAGAGAGAAGGAATAGGGGAGGTAGACGGAGAATAATGGAGGGAGGAGGAGGGGGAGGGTGTAGGAGGCACTATAGATGAACTAATCTCCAACTGGAAGGCGCAGCCAGAATGAAGGCATTATGGTGACCAGAAGCAACTGCTTTTCACCTGAAAAATATATTATATAAACCAAACAGACATCATTATAAGAATGCAATATTTATGTGCCTTTGTTCATGGTCTTTAATTACAGATGTTGTAGCATTTCCTGATCTGTTTAACTATTGAGTTATCAGTATCTACCATTCTGTAGATTGTATAGATCAGAATCTAGGTTGTTATACTTCTTTCAAAAGTACATTATCAAACATGAAATTATTAAGTATTGTGAAATCTTTAAAAAACACTAATCATGGTCGAAGGTGACAAAAGGCAGGAGGACAGTTCAAGTAGAGGTCACATTGAGAAAGTAAAAAAAAACATTTTGTGAGAGGTTTTAATAGAGGTGAAGTTTAGTAACAGCATGAAAGTAGTAATAGCCTCTGAAAGTCTGGTATCTGCCTAGTGGGAAAGGTGATGTAAAATCGCATGTCGATTGCATGCCTGAGTGGGGCTAATCAGCACCTGAACTTTGGCACAACTGAAAGCACCACCCTTTACACTGCATTTTTATGCACCACTGTCTCGCCTATTATATTTTTTATTGGACAGCCTTAAGTTGATTTTGATATTATCAACCCCTTGATGTGTGAGTGTTATTCCCTATATACTGGTTCACCACTGGAGAAATAAAATGAGATTCCTGTAATTGTTTTGGTGTGTCCAGTGGGAAACCGACAGACAGTATTTTCTCCCAGGTTTGATCCTGGGAGAAGAACACTGCTGACAGTAATTTGGGGAACGATGCCTGGAGGCAGTACTCATGACAGTTAAATTAGATTACATGCTCCTTAATTCAATTCTATGAGGATTCTTTGCATTTATACTATTATAAGTCATTTTGGGCGACTAAATTTCAATATTTGCTGTTTAAAACTCAACACATTGATTACCTGCATCTTTCTCAGTCGACTTGAATGCTAGTTAAACTAAAGTTATCCTAAGTCCTTATAGCCATGACCAGAATGAAATATTGATTTCATTTTTACACACTCTACATTACAGTTTGACTCTAAAAGTACTACATTTAGATGTGTTTTTCCTTCAAATAATCGTTAAGAATTTAGGGCCATATACAAACCCTATTTAGCGAGTCGCAATTTATTTGCGACTCGCTAAATAGGATTAGCGACTCGCAATTAGGAAGGGGCGTCCCAAGGGAGTCCCTTCCTAATTGCGACCCGCTACCCAATGTAAGAATGTTTTGCAACCACAAAACACTCGCAATTTACCGCCCACTTCAAGAGGGTGGTAATGCACTCGCAAATGGGAAGGGGTCCCCATGGGACCCCTTCCCCTTTGCAAATGCAGGGGAAAATATTTTTGGGGGGCAGCCAGTGGTCCCAGGGACCACTTCCTGCCCTTAAAAAATGAAACGAAAACATCTCATTTTTTTTTTTTCTTAAATGCATCCCGTTTTCCTTTAAGGAAAACGGGCTGCATTTTTAAAAAAAACTGCTTTATTGAAAAGCAGTCCCAGACATGAGGGTCTGCTGAGCCCTGCAGGCCACCATACCTGGGAGGGCCAGCCATTCCTAATGGGGTCGCAAATTGCGAGTGCCTCATGAATATTGATGAGGCATGCAATTTGCGACCCCATTGGGAATCGCAAACAGTGTCTCTGACACTGTTATACATGGAATTTAGCGACTCGCAAATTGCGACTCGCAATTGAGCCCCGGTTGTACATCTGGCCCTTATTCCATTAGGAGGGGTGGATTTACAAACATTTTGCAGTAGGTTTTAGTCATAAAAGTGACGCAAACCAACACAATTTTTTGTTGTTATTTACTTTGCAGTGCAAAACTTGTTTTGCGCTGGAAAGTAGCCTAAAAGTAAGGTAAGGGAGAGCTAAGCACTGCTTTGCGTTACTTAGCATCAAGGGGGTGTTACATGGGTGGTACATGGGCCTTCCCATTCAACCACCAATGCTTTTTGATGTTACACTCACGCCCAACATCCACGAATCGATGGGCGCAGTCTAAGCCATGGTCACAATTTACCCTAAAACTGTAACTTAGAGAATTTTTGCTATGTAAAATGTATATCTTACGATGCAAACTAAAATGTTAAAATATAGAATTAATCCACTGGCAAGGTACTCTCATTTACTACACAGGCTAATCCTACTTTTTCAAACACTAAATACTAATACTTTAGATAAAAACCAACAACATATCAAGAAAGCGCATATTATATATATATATATGACCTTCCTGATCTCATTCCATCATCTCAGTCACGCAGTCAAACAGAGATGCTAGTTTAAGTACTTATCTGTGTAAGCAGCAGCAAAAAGAAGGGAGATGGCTAAGTGTTCTACTGTTTTATTACTTTTGGAACTTTGTTGTGTTCCATGTTCTTTGAAAGGGCTGCCTTGTGTGGTGGCATTAAAGGAGAATGCAATAAGATTAGCCTCCGGTCTTGCCATAAAATGTAAAAAAAATTCCATGTCTCTTAAAGTATTGTGATCAAGTTCCATTCAGGCTGGGCTCACTGCTGTACACGAGGAGCTGATCCCTTCCATGCACTGCCCAGACTGCCAACAAGTACGAATTTTACTAAGATAGGGGATCGTGAACTCTTCACTTTTAGCATCAATTCTGTAACCATTATATCAATTAGCACCTTTGTGTTTCATGTACGGTATCCATAGCAACCACTATTTAACCTGATGAAGGTTGGATAGCAGCTATCTCAGCCCAATTACCTGCATGTTTACATCACACTCGTTGCATGGTTGAAATTGCTCAAACAGGTCTTGTTCCTCCCACTGAGACATTGTTGTGTACTTCTGTCAAACAGTGGTGATGCCCAGGCCTGTGTTAAATGCCTTGCCCGGGATTACTGCCTTTACAAGCTTGGGCACCATTATTCTTTGAAATACTATTTATGTACTCTGTACTCACAGAAAAGGCATGTGTAGCTATACAAGATGACATCACACACAACTGAATGCAGTTGTACGCACACAATGCTTTACAGTCAGTCTCTCTATTGAAAAAATAGCTTTATTTGCATCGCTTTTTGTAAATACAGAATCCCACCAAGTTGGTAATGAGGAATTTAGCAAGTAGTTCCTAAATATAGTAATCTGAATATATATGCACAGAAGGCAGATTTTTGATGACAAAGCTTCACAAAAGGTGATGATGCACACATAGATCGACTTATTCCAGAACGATATTGGGAGTACATTCTGCATTAAGAATAGCGAGCTGGCACTTCAGGCAATGGAAGGTTTGGGAACACCCACAAGGTCTATGGCTATTCAATATTAATTATTCCAACTATTCAAACCCTGAGCTTTTCTGTTGCGCTGCTGTGCGTCAAAATAAAAGGGCAAGAATGGGCTGTATCTACAAGGTATGGCGCATTCCGGTCCTTCGCCCCTGCACCGGTGCACAAACAGCAGCCGTCCACCAAAGCAGACACCGTTGTGAAATGGTGCAAGGGTGCCTGCCTTACAGGGATGATTGTTTATGTGCAGGAAGGAACAGTCATTAAAGGTGATTTGTTCCTTGTATGTGTACTGCATAATGCAGAACACATAGACGGAGCAGAACATGAGGAGAATTAAAAGTATTTCTCCCCGTTGCACCACTCCTACGCCTCCCCTAGGGAGGTGCAATTCCAGGTTTATGATGCTTTGTAAATCTGGGAATGTGTCAGGTTCCATGCTGTTGAGTGGGAATACCCACATCAACACCCATGGAACGTCCCTTTCACGCAGGCTAATGCATAAAAGGGGTCCATATTTACAAGGCCATGAAAAGTCACGCAGGGTGACTTTACGAGGCCTTGTAAATATGGGCAGGCGCATTGCGCCGCCGGTGCGTCTAAAAAAGTGATGCACCCGCAGCACAATAGGCTTGTAAATGAGGACCTAAATGTGCTAATTAGGTGTAAGCTCATTTTACCATGCTTTATGGAAAGAGCACACTTTAGCAGTGGTTAACAGGAGTAGAGTGCACAGAGACTTAATGCCAACAAAAACGAGTTCAGGAAAAATTAGGGAGTGAAGGCAAAAGGTTTGGGGAATACCATGCCATGGATGTCAAGGATGGTAAGTTTAACAATCATATATTACAGAGTGCAGCACATTAATTTAGCATGTTGCGCTTGTTTTCCAGTTGCTGCTAATATTAATATGACAGGCAATGCTGCAGCCTGTAAGCTGTGCTTCACTAACAAGAAACAGTTCTTCTCAATAGCCAAGCCTGTCAGACTGGTCATTAAAACTCAAATACGCCAGGACAATACATACTGTGGCTTGGTGTAAATAATTTATCATCTTTGGAAAACTAATATTACAAACTTAGGTCTGATGCAGTGTTTTTTACCCTTCATATTAAAGTTACTGCCAGGATTCTGGTGCCCACATTGTCCCAGCATGTAAAACTCAAATTGCTGTATCATTAATTCTGATTGCTGTTCACTATGTTAATCACCTTTGACATGTGAGTATCCACATAGCACCACAGTATTTAAAGCACCAGTGCAATCTCATCAAACCTCTTTGAGACGAAATGTACACGTGGCTTTATTCAATTGTTGTGCACCACACCACAGCATGCCATTTTAAAGGAAATCTCAACCATATGCACTGTTGTTTTTGAAAATGTATTACATGTGATGGAGTGTCACACATGTGAATGACAGCAATTCATTGCACGGTGATGGCCATAGTATTCTAGAGCTTTGAAGCTGTTTAAAAGTGATGCCTGGCTGGTGCATTTCCTGTGGGTGCCTTGGCACGGGTTAATAATTCTGTAAAACTCGACATAAAATGACAGGGGAGTAGAAAATAAAGACATTTATTCAGAGATTAGGCTTACAGATCCATTTCCTATTACACTCCCCACACTAGGCCCCTACTGTCTTTTTTTTCGGACAAAGCCCATCGTCTAATTCCATTTAACGTTGGACATTTGCTGAGCTGCAGTGACAGGACTGGTTCGTGTGGAGCAGCTGGAATCTTCCAAAGTGGTCTTGCTCAGGGGATATGTGTATCTGCATAATTTATGTTTTTGTTAATCACACCTTCAGTTAACTGAAATGATCCTCGGCATCAAACTCTCTTTGCTGCCTTGTTCGCGACTAGATATATTTTAGTTTAAATTTATCGAGGTGCAGTCACAAGGTCATTTCTAATTGATCTTTTCTATGGGTGTGTAAACCAGATGAACTAATCTCCAACTGGAAGGCGCAGCCAGAATGAAGGCATTATGGTGACCAGAAGCAACTGCTTTTCACCTGAAAAATATATTGTATAAACCAAACGGACATCATCATAAGAATGCAATATTTATGTGCCTTTGTTCATGGTCTTTAATTACAGATTTTGTAGGATTTCCTGATCTGTTTAACTATTGAGTTATAAGTATCTTCCATTCTGTATATTGTATAAATCAGAAACTAGGTTGTTATACTTCTTTCAAAAGTACATTATCAAATATGAAATTATTAAGCATTGTGAAATTTTTAAATCTTTAAAAAACATTAATCCTGGTCGAGGGTGACAAAAGGCAGGAGGACAGTTCAAATGGAAGTCACATTGAGAAAGTAAAAAAAAAATATTTTGTGAGAAGTTTTAATAGAGGTGAAGCTTAGTAACAGCATGAAAGTAGTAATAGAAGAACTCCCTCAGAAAGTCTGGTATCTGCCTTGTGGGAAGCTTGTTGATGTAAAATCCAGCCGCGGCTGCTGCAGGTAGGAGCGGTGGGGCGGTGGGGCCGGCTGGGGGGATTTCGAGAGACGACCACAAGGGAAAATCAAATAAATAATTAATGTTCCCTCGTAGTCATCTCTCGAAATCCCCCCCAGCCGGCCCCACCACCCCACCGCTCTTACCTGCAGCGACCGCGGCTGGTAAAATCGCATGTCGAGTTCATGTCTGAGTGGGAGATTATGTATATTTTATGTCTGTCCTGAAGGTAGTGGCAATATCAGACAAGAACCACTGAAACGTGTTGACGTATACTTTACCACGCAGGATCCGCATTGCATTCTAATATGGTTGATGATTGATGTAGCAAAAAACACCACATATTATTATATTGCATATAGCGGGCCAGCAACATTGGAATAGTTCTATGTGTACTGTCTTGTATATTCTCCCCCTGTTTTTAGACTGAACCTTTTTTATATTATTGCAGGACGGTTGTTTTGGTGCACAGACAGAATATCGAGTTTCAAATATCGATATACAAAAATATCGAGTTTCAAATATCGTCATACAGGAATATCGAGAGCAAGAATATCGTGGTCCAGAATATCGACATTAAGGTAAGAAATATCATTTTTGAAAATATCGAAGTTAGTAATATCGTTTGTTAAAATATCGTTGTTTAAAATATCGATTTTTATATTAGTATTATGTATTTTAGTATGCATTTTAAAAGTATGTGATGTAATTTTTTTGTATAAGTATTGATTTTGTTTTTTAATATATGTGTTACATTTTTAGTAGTGATTAATTTTATGTTAATTCAATTTTGCGTTTTTAGTCCTGTAGCGGGTTGTGGGTTTATAGGGGAATAGGGTGGGAAGTAATTTAATTATAATAAAGTAATTAATATTTTTTATTTATTAGTATTTATTTAATTTAGATTTTATAGTGTTAATTGTGGGAATAATTATTTTATTAATTAATTATTAATTGGTTGTTAATTTATATTAATTAATTAATTGATAATTATGTTAATTGTGTTATTTCTTTTAGGAGCGGGTTGTGGGTTTATAGGGGAATACGGTGGGAAAGTAATTTAATTATAATAAATTAATTAATATTTTTTATTATTAGTATTTATCTAATTTAGATTTTATAGTGTTAATTGTGGAAACTAATTTATTATTAATTAATTAAGCATTGGTTGTTAATTATTATTAATTAATTGGAAATTATGTTAATTGTGTTATTTTTGTAGGAGAGGGTTGTGGTTTATAGGGGAATAGGGTGGGAAGTAATTTCATTTTAATAAATTCAATAATAATGTTTATATATTAATATTTATTTCATTTTTAATTTATAGTGTTAATTGTGGGGATTAATTTATTAATAATTATTTATCAATTGGTTGTTAATTAATATTAATTAATTACATATTTTGTAATTAATTATGTTAATTGTGTCATTGTTTAGGAATGGGTGGTGGGGTTTATAGGGGAATAGGTTGTGAAGTAATTTATTTAAAATTAATTTATAATTAATTGATAATTTATGGTATTTAATTTATTAAAAATTAATTGTGGCAATTGTGTAATTAATTTGAAATGTGAATTGGGGGGTTTATAATGGTAAAGGGTGTGAAGTAAATTATTTTCAAATAATTATTAAGTTGTTAATTGATTTTAAAAAAAAAAAATTAAAATTAGTTATGGAAATTGTGTAATGACTTTTATGTGTGTGTTGTGGTGTTTATTGAAGTAGAGGGTGGAAAGTATTTTATGTTTTATTAATTAATGATTATTTGCTCATTATTATTCATTCTTTAATTGATAAGTTTTTATGGTTATTGTTTACTTTTATTCTGTGTGTGTATTTTGGTTTTATGGGGTAATGTTTGGTTAGTAAATTAATTGTTATATGTTTTAATTTGATTTTTAATTAATAATATTTGTTTATTTGATAATTAATCATGTTAATTATGGAGGTACAATTTAAATTTTTTTTTAGATGTGTGTTGTGAAATGTGTGGTGTTATAGGGAGGAAATAAAGAATATTTATTTTATGTAACAATTAATGTTTCTGATTATAATTAATTTATAATAAATATAGTTATTTGTTTGTAAAATTATTTTTTAATTTTTATAAAATGTTTGTTGGTAACTTTTAGATTTTTTTTACATTATAACATGTTTCTATTTTTTGTTATTTTTAATATTTATATATATTTTTTATTTTTGTGTTATTAACAATTTTTGTATTGTAGTTGATTTTTTCTTTGTTTTTATTTTTTTATTGACTTTATTGAGAATATTAATTTTAACTCTCTGCTATCCAACACTTTCCCTACTTTTGCACTCACTGGCATGGGAATAGTAAATTTTACCCCTCTGCTATCCAACACTTTCCCTACTGTTGCACTCACTGGAGTGGGAATAGTAATTTTTACCCCTCCGCTATCCAACACTTTCCCTACTGTTGTACTTACTGGAGTGGGAATTGTAATTTTTACCCCTCCGCTATCTAACACTTTCCCTACTGTTGCACTCACTGGAGTGGGAATAGTAATTTTTAGCCCTCCACTATCCAACACTTTCCCTACTGTTGCACTCACTGGAGTGGGAATAGTAATTTTTACCCCTATTTTTGTGTTTTTAACAATTTTTGTATTGTAGTTGATTATTTCTTTGTTTTTATTTTTTTATTCACTTTATTGAGAATATTAATTTTAACTCTCTGTTATCCAACACTTTCCCTACTTTTGCACTCACTGCAGTGGGAATAGTCAATTTTACCCCTCTGCTATCCAACACTTTCCCTACTGTTGCACTCACTGGAGTGGGAATAGTAATTTTTACCCCTCCGCTATCCAACACTTTCCCTACTGTTGTACTTACTGGAGTGGGAATTGTAATTTTTACCCCTTCGCTATCTAACACTTTCCCTACTGTTGCACTGACTGGAGTGGGAATAGTAATTTTTACCCCTATGCTATCCAACACTTTCCCTACTGTTGCACTCACTGGAGTGGGAGTAGCACTTTTTACTTCTCCGCTGTCCAACAATTTCCCTACTGTTGCACTCACTGGAGTGGGAATAGTAATTTTTACCCCTCCGCTATCTAACACTTTCCCTACTGTTGCTCTCACTGTAGTGGGAATAGTAATTTTTAGCCCTCCACTATCCAACACTTTCGCTACTGTTGCACTCACTGGAGAGGGAATAATAATTTTTACCACTATGCTATCCAACACTTTCCCTACTGTTGCACTCACTGGAGTGGGAATAGTAATTTTTACTTCTTCGCTATCCAACACTTTCCCTACTGTTGTACTCACTGGTGTGGGAATAGTAATTTTTACTTCTCTGCTATCCAACACTTTCCCTACTGTTGCACTCACTGGAGTGGGAATAGTAATTTTTATCCCTCCGCTATCCAACACTTTCCCTACTGTTGCATTCACTGTAGTGGGAATAGTAATTTTTAACCCTACGCTATCCAACACTTTCCCTAGTGTTGCACTCACTAGAGTGGGAATAGTAATTTTTACCCCTCCGCTATCCAACACTTTCCCTACTGTTGCACTCACTGGAGTGGGAATAGTAATTTTTACCCCTCCGCTATGCAACACTTTCCCTACTGTTGCACTCCCTGGAGTGGGAATAGTAATTTTTACTGATACGCTATCCAACACTTTCCCTACTGTTGCATTCACTGGAGTGGGAATAGTAATTTTTTCACCTCCGCTATCCAATACTTTCCGTACTGTTGCACTCACTGGAGTGGAAATAGTCATTTTTACCCCTATGCTATCCAACACTTTTCTTACTGTTGCACTCAATGGAGTGCAAAATGTAAGTTTAAATTTTTTAAAACATATTAATATTTTAATTTATAATATAATGGTTTTTTTTTTTGATTTTGTGTTATAGGTATATGTTTATTTATATATATTTATGTGTTAATTTGTATCTATTTATAACATTTTAAACTAAATTAAAGTTATTAGTTTAATAATTGTATTAAAGTAAATATACATTTAAATATTACATTTTATGTATGTACATTTACATTTTTTAAATTAAATTTATTTATTATATTTGTTTAAATGTACATTACATCTAAATATTTTTAAGTTAATTTTATTATTTAATTTACTAAACATTATTTTTTATATATAAAAAAATCGATATTTTGTACATCGATATTTTTCACATCTATATTTTTTTTCAATATTTTTGTATTTTATATTTTAAAGATAGGATGTCGATATTGTGGATGTCGATATTTGTGTGTCGATATTTGTGTATGGGTATATTTTTGTAGTCGATATTATGTCAGTGATCCGGTTGCTTTATTATTTAGGTTTTTCATTATTATTTTATTTGTGCCGTATTAAGGGGTGGAAATCATTTGATGTACATTTTAATCTGCGAAGCCTCTATGCTGTATATTTTTAATGTGTAGAAGAAGCACCTTATAACATTAAATCTGGGTATTTTATATCGTTTGTGTAAGTTAGCTCTGAATTTTGTGCAAATATAATATCTGTGTGGTACTGATTTAAGGAAAAAATGTGTAGAGAGTGTTGTTGTCTGGTTGAAAGACTGATGAGTACAAAACCTATGCTAGACTCACGCACACACCCTTGCACTATAGCACAAAGGTAGGTGCATGGCGCTCGGCAGCAAAGTTCTGAACTCGTGCCAGGGAGAGGGAAGGAGAGTGCATATCTCTCTAGATATGGTGCTCTTCTGTTTTTTCCCTGTTACGCAATGCAGCGTTTCATTTTTGGCTGTGATACTGCATTGCATGAAGCTTTTGTAAATCTAGCCCAACATGTTTTAACCTTTGTTGTCTATTTGCTTTATTCAGATTCCATTGTATTTCCATTTGTTATAGGTCATGTTATAATTTGATATACAATCACCTCAAAGGCTTGTATGAAATTGTGTGTAGGCACATGACCTACTTGCTCTAAATTTATTGTGTGGTATTCTTTATTGTTCGATAATTTATTCTGCCAAATAAAAGATAGTGCCACCGACTGTAATGCACCTATAATATGGTGGGCAGAACATGGGCCATGTTTGTGATGAAATATCGCATTTGCCAAACTCTAAACAAGCATAATGTCCTTAATAGATGAAAATTACCTTTTGAATAATAAATATCTGATATTTCGGGACAGAAGACTTGACATTTAACACTCATACTCCATGATCTTCCATCTATTTCTTCTGAATTTATTTAATAATGATTAGAAATTAATAAAAGTTCTCTTAAAATATAAATGCATTCTATGTGCATGCTGAAGGTGTAATAAGTTACTATTTATCTGTAAAGCCCTCTGAAGACCACATGGATAAAGTTTGCACTTTAGAAAGCAAGTACGAATAAAATAAATAAATCACCTCCAAAAAATAATATGCCTACCCCAATCTCAACTTCCCACATGATTATTCAGCCCTCTCGCATTGCAAATATTTTAAACGTGTATTCTCTAAAGCAAAATGCTTGGCACATAGTTGTGTTGCAGTGTCAGACACTCTGCTTCATTTTTGTGGTTAGACCAGTACTCTAGAATCCACCCAATGTCTTTTCTTTAGGACCAAAGGGACCTATCAAAACTCACAATGAGACTTTAGAGATTCATCACGTCCTACTAGTATACCAGAGAGGTTCACACTTGGAGGGCAGAATCAAGCCACTTCAGTGAGATCAAGTCTGGAGGAAAGTAATCATAAATCTGGGGCCAGAGATCATTATAGACAACAAATGTAGGACTCGTAAGAGAGTATCACTGAGTACAATAGCAACTCAATACTAGTAATTGACAATGAGAACTGTCAATTTGAGAATATAAGACAGAATATTAAATATTATGGCCAATGATGCAGGTAAGCAAAACTCCTGATAAAAGGATTTTTTTTCTCTTTGAAGATACTCTCCCTTTTTATCCAGGACCTATTATATGAATGAAAAACGAAATTCAAGTTATCAGTCTTTCAGCTTTTTAAAGCAACTCCACTTTAAGCTGCTATGTCTTTTTCATAGGATCCGAAATTTCAAGATCATCATCACCACCACAGGAGCATCACTTTTTGTGACGCTCCGGTGGTGCTGTGTCCTACTTCATATTTACAAGGCAGCGCTAAGCCACTTTGAGTGGCTTAACGTGGCCTTGTAAATATCTTTCCCTTTGACACAGTTTTCTGCGTTAAAGAGGCATGCAATGGGTATTGCCGTGAGCGTTCCCAGCAACACACATGGCTTTTTGACACTGCTCCAGATTTAGAAGGAATCGTAAATCTGAGGAAGCACCAAAAACTTACGCCTCTCCAGGGAGGCGTAAAGGTGGCGCAATGAGGAGAAATACTTTTGTTGCTTCTCGTTGTTTTCTGTAGGTGTACTGCATTCTTGTAAATACAGAGCATTCCTGTGCTTAGACAATGATGCAGCTCCGCTCGGCAAAATTGCTTACGGTACCATGCTGAGCAATTGTCTTGTAAATATGCCCCTCCATTTTTAATCAAGCTCTTATTTCAGATTCAAATCTAAACTTGAATGGCACTGGGGATTGAAGACCTGTTCTTAAGGACTTAGGGCCCTATTACGATGGCGGTCGGAAAACCTCCCCGACCGCCATGGTAGCGGGAAAAGACCACCCGCATGGACCGCGACATCACCGCCGGTTGAATTACGGTGACCCGCGCTCGAAATCCGACCGCGGCGGTCTGATCGTGGACCTTAACATTGCGGCGGTTGCTGCTGCCCGCAGCACCGCTGCGATGCCGAAAGGAGCATGTCCTGCATTTCCCTGCACTGCGTGGCAGGCGCTGCACAGTGCCTGCCACCTGGTACAGGGAAATGTAGGGGGGGACCATGGATACCCCCCAGTGCACCCCCCCAACACATTGGGTGCCCGCAACGGGCCCCCGGAAGACAATGTCCGCATGTCTTTCCATGGCGGTTTGACCGCTGAGGAAAGGCTGGCTACTGCCGGCATCATAATCCTGCCGGCGGAGCCTGCTCTGCACCGCCACCAATATCCCGGTCCTGCTCCGTCTGCCAGGCAGGAGTGCGGATGGCAACCGGCAGAAAAGCGGCGGTCGGAATTTCCCACCGCCACGGTCACCACCGCCATCCTAATTTCACCGGCGGTTTTCTTGGTTGCGATCGCAGGCGGATGTCCACCGCCTGTCCGGCGGGCACAACCGCCGGTCTGGCGGGCTCCACCGCCGGCCCGGCGGTGGACATCCGACCGCCATCGTAATAGACCCCGTAGTGCTATATCACTATTGAATTTTCTTTATTAATTATTTACCAAAATGTTGGTGGAAACATTATTAACAAAAAGGAGAAACTTTCTGTACCTATTCTAACAACTCATAAGCACCAATGGTATCTCTCTTTATTAAATTTGATTAAAAAAATTAAAAAAATTCTTTGATAGTTCAGTTAACCATTGTGATGTTATTAATCACCGTGAAGCCATCTTGGCAGAGACTTTTGACTTATTTGCTTTTAAGAAACCAATAAAAATCAGTAAAAAAATCCTGTTTAGGGCCTTCATTATGAGTGGGCAATTGTGTTCTGACCACTTCACAAACATATATTTGTTCAGTGATCGTAATCATGAGTTTTACAATAAGTACCGCCAATGGCATCATCTTTAGAGATGTCCCTGCAGGCACCTAAATCACCTATTCCATTTGTAAATGTATCCCCCTTTTTGGCACGATTTACTCTAATTAATGTAAATATGTGTTGATGTCGCTTGATACCAGCCATCGAATTGCTCTACTCAGGAATCAGCCCATCCCGCTATATTTGTATTTTATGTGCGTGTTCTTTTATTAGCATGTCTCTGATTGTATCGTTTGGGTTCAAATTTCATAATAGCATTTATTTTTAGGCCAATTAAACCTATGTACTTGGGTGGAGTCTCGAATGCAATATCTCTCTATGCCGACAATCTTCTTCTGTATCTACGTGATGTAGGGGAGGTACCTGATACAATACCCACCATACTCGGTCACTTTGCCCAGTTGTCGGGACTGCTGGTCAACTGGGAAAAGTCCTGTCTGTTCCCCTTTCCACCCGGCACGCCTGACCCTACGCTTGTCATCAATGGTTCCCCAGTCATCTGGCAGCCAACCATGTTTAGATACCTGGGCATCAGGATATACCACAGCAACCGGGATCTCCTGGAAGGTAACCTTACCAGGGCCCTTACCTCCCTGGCATCGCAGATGGTCTTTTGGAAGACGCTGGCTCTATCTGTAGTAGGCAGGGTCTCACTAATTAAAATGATAGTACTTCCCGCTTACTTTATTATTTTACGTACCTGCCCTTATATTTGCCTCCTTCCTTCTTCAAGCCCATTGAACAACTAATTCATAGTCTCATATGGAACACCTCACGTTGTAGAGTTGCGCTAGTGAAAATGTATTTACCATCAGGCCAAGGGGGGTTAATGGTACCCAACCTTGAGCACTACTACATAGCCTCCCAACTGCAATGGGTGGTGTGTTGCGTGGAAGGCAGGCAATTATCAGACAAAGCGACTGAGACAACATCATGCTCAATAGCTACTATTCTCTCTATCTTTCATCTGTGCGGCAAGAGAAAAGGCCCGTTCTCTTTATTGCTACAGGTGGCCTATCAATGCTTTCGCAGAGCACTATTGCTCACAAGGAGAGTAAAACCCTATGCTCCAGCGATCCCACTGCTAGGGGCGTCCAGAGGTACTCGCATCACCACTCAAGCCGATTTAGAAGCTTGGCACACCGCGGGCATACACACACAGGGAGATCTGTATCTAGATGGTACGCTCCTACCATTTAACGATCTGATGCGGGAGGAGGGACTGCCCCCAGGACATTTTCTAATGCATGCTTCCTGGTCCAGAACACTACAAAACAGCTGGGGTGACATTACTCCAGAGCTGCAGACACACATGGTACTCCAATATATTCATGTCATGGGGAACGGCAGTCACCTCACTCGATGGTTTGCAGATGCGCTGCGACTTCACACAGCTGTAGATCTGACCCCTCTACGCACGAAATGGGAGACTGACCTGGGTCGCCCATGCACGGACAAAGAATGGTCCACAATACTAGCAACTCTGGTACACACTCCACGCAACACCAGGTTCAAATTAATTCAGTATTACATAGTGCACAGAGCATACCTCACCCCGGAAAACATAAATCGATGCTTTCACAGGAACGATTTACACTGTCCCCAGTGTACCCATATGAATGCAGACCTAACGCACATGCTATGGGCGTGTCTCAAACTGCTTCAATATTGGGAAGGAGTGACTAAGCTGCTGTCCGAATGTACTGAGCGGCAAATCACAAACTCCTGGGAAATATGCATTCTGGGATTATTTCCTAGAAACAAAGCACATAGAGCTAGAAATCGATTTTTAGATCTGGGACTGATAGTAGCTAAAAGACTCATAACAAAACGCTGGAAATCCCAGGACCCTCCGACACTGGTTGCATGGTCTCGTTCAGTAGTTAACTGGGCCAGAGCTGAAGGGGTATCACTTCTAAGAGAGGACACACTAGGTCTGCGTAAGTTCCCACTCTCAACTAGCTGGAATTCAATTACCACAGCACCTCAAACAACCCTACATAATGTACCAGGTACTCAAGCCTCATGAGTCAGATAAAGTGAGGCCCACTGAACCAAACGTTGGATATGAACGTCTCTTCAGCGGGGGGGGGGGGGAAACTGCCCTGTTTATAAGTGCGTGTATGGGAGGGGATAATAATGTGATGCCATGTACAACTTGATAAGAAATGTTGTAAATATGTGTAATACTTGATAGGGGGGGCGGGCCGGAGGTATCGATACGCCTATAGTTGACTAGTTTGTTAAATTTGGAACTATACTGATCTTGTTTATTCCTGTTGGAAATTAGCGATATATATTGGCAATAACGCTGATTGCCATGCCAGAAGCTACGTATTTCATAACTATAAGCATGCACATTGAATTGCAGTTTGCAATGTATGCTGTAATAGAACCTCACGACGATCACATGCAACGATGATTTATGTGCTAGGAGAAAACACTGGGGAATATTTACTGTTCTGTTATATATAATTGTGAAAAAATAACAATAAACAGATCAAACAAAAAAAAATTAAACCTATGTACTCTTCACAGTTGGAGGTAGTGTAGTGTGACCATTTAATAGATTGCTTAGACCCTGTTGATAAGTAGACATGTCATGGAGGAATGCAGTTGAACAAGGGCAAGGTTGAGATTGTATCCCCTTTTGTTTAAACTGCGATATTGACCCTTCATTTTTTTTTGCATGGGATAGCTCAGATCTGCTCTAGGACCAGAATAAATCATTAAGAACTTAGAGGTGAAAAAGGACAATGATCTTTTATTGGAACCTTCCAACCAATGCATTTTTGAAAACTTTGGGAAAGATTTATCAATATTTCACGCAGCGCAGACCAGCACAGCAGGTCACCTTTCTGTGCTGCATAAAAGGGCAGGAATGCGTTGTATTTAACATCATACAGCGCATTCCTGCCCCTTCTTTGTGCTGATACACAATGTGCTGCCTAGCACCAACGCAGGCACCCTTGCGCTGTGGCGCTAGGGTGCCTGCGTTGCAGACAGGTACCTTCATGCATAAGAACAAGCCTCTGAGAGATTTTCCTTTTTCTATAGAAAAAGGAAAAAATTAAAATAATAAAGATATTTCTCCTCATTGCGCCTCTCCTGGGGAGAAACAGCATTTTGACGCAATCCTCAGGTCTACCAGTCATGGTAAATCTGGGAATGCGCCAAACTCTATTGGTAGATCCAAGGAAACACCCACTCTCCACCCATGCAACGCCTCTCTGGGACAGAGTAGCGCAACGCAGTCATTTGCGCTGCATTGCGTTACTCTAGGTTTATCAAGCCACACAGGGCCATGCAAGATGGCCTTACGTGGCTTGAGAAATCTAACTTAGTTTTTTTGTCAACCATGCACCTCCTTTTGTGGCACAAGGGTGACACAACTTAATGATAAATCTGCCCCAAAGTGTTTTCAGCTTCGGATTCTGCAACCACTTCTTAGGTTCTTCTTTTCTCACAAAGCTGCGGTGACCAATGACTGTCTTAACATGGCTATGGACTTGCCTGCAATGAGAACCACACATGTGATGTAGAAAGCGGACGCATTCAGTGATTGCTGCATTGAGGCCTGCTATTTGAGTGCCTTAGCACCCAAGGTTCTGTGATCTGAATAAGACACGCTGCAGAACGAGTTTAGGCACCAGCACATGTTACACCAAGCCATCTGCCAATTCCTCATAGTCGATTAAATTGGAGTTATCTTAAAGTTGGAGTCCTGTCCATCTGTGGATTTAACTGCTTTTGGCAACAGTATTACCACACCACAACCTAGCCATATAAGTGAGATGTAGTGCTTTCCTCCTAACTTTGTGGAGCCATTATCAGTATCCTAAAGAAGCATCAGTGATTTTTATGATCCCCTACCACTCACTTTTACAGTTTTAAAAGGGTGATCCTGATGAAGGTGGATACAATTTATAACCCCCACTGAAACCTGGTTGCTGTGCAATCCCAGCCGGCAACACAATTGCAGATATCCTATGAAATGTTCTCTCCGTGACTTCCAACGGTGTGTGCCACTTTTGGCTGGGTAGTGTATGTATGTGAAGTGTGTTTCTTAGTGTGGTGTTTTGTGAGAGGTCAGTGTGGTTGTGTGGTCGATTCAGGGGATATACCATATGTTCCAATATACATGCATTTCTTACAAACTATGATGATTCAAACAAACGTGACATGTATGCCCAAATTGAATAATTGTACATTTGCACTTATGAATGTTTTGTGTTTTCATCAATATGTTTTCAATTTTTGTACAATTTGAGTAATACCCAAAAAAACTTTATATATAAAAATAATAAGAATTAATTGAATAATATAATAAAATGATAAAATTCATACAATCAGCTGTTTGATCTGTATGTTCAGCAGTGGATAGCCCAAAGAGCTGTTGTAAGCCTACAGAGAAAGCATTTAGTCCTCTTTATTATTTTGTGGTTTGTTCCCCCTTGCTCCAAGATCTACAAATTACCCTCAGTGGTACCTTTTTTCATTCTAATCTTGCCTGCAATGAGGCAATCTGAAACAACTCATTTCACTTTTTGTACATTGTGCTAAAAATATGTTAACAAAACAATACAGTACTGCTAGAAGCAGGGTCTCTAGTTGGTAGTGGTTTGCACCCTGTCCAAGTAGGGACCCTCACTCTAGTCAGGGTAAGTAAGGTACACACTAAGAATAACCCATGCTCATCCCCTTGGTAGCTTGGCAAGAGCAGTCAGGCTTATCCCCAGAGGCAATGTGTAAAGTATTGGTACCCGCACACCCAGCAACACAGTGAAAACACCACAAAGTACTCACACCAGGTTAGAAAAATAGCCATTATTTATCTGAGTAAGCAAAACCAAAACGACAAAAATGCACCAAATTATGAAGTTTTCAGTATTAAGTAAAGTTCTCATTCTTAGTAAACAATAGCTCGGACTGGGGCTATTGAGTCACGCTTGACCAGGAAAAATCCACAAGTTCAGTCTGACTGCCAGGGAATGCGGACCAGTTACAGGGGTCAGGCAGACCCCAACACAGTACCTTGGATATGTCAAAACTCAACGATGATGCAAGGTGCAAGGAAGGTGAGGTGTCGCGAAAGCAGGTGATGCGTTGGTTCCTTACTGCTGTGCAGGGTCGTTGGCACGTTGGCGCTCTGGGCGGCGCTTTGAGCAAAGGAGGTGAGGCATCACTGTAGCAAGTGAGGTGTTGCTTCCTGGAGGCAGTGCAGGGTCGTTGACCGCTAATCCCCGGGGATGATGCGAGGCGTAGGGGAGGTGATGCGTTGGTTGCATGTGCAATACCTCTGTTCCTTACTGCTGTGCGGTATTGATGATGTAGTTGGCGGTCAAGCATCTAGGTCTCCATTTTTGCGGCGTTGAAGTCAAACCACTGAGCCACAGCTGCGGCATCGGAGCAGTGCATCACGTACATCAGTGCTCACAGTGGCAATTATTTGGAAGTGCTGCGGCATCGTCGGAGCCTGCGTTGTAAGTCGCGCTTGCTGCATCGAGCGGGGACCACAGCTTCTGTGCATGCAGTGGCATGGCGTCAGAATGGCAGACAGGCGCTGGTTCCGAAGTTGCTCAGTGTCGGTTCCTTCTTGTAGAAGGGAGACTCACTTCCAAGGGCCCAGGAACTTGAATTGTCACCACTTGGTAAGTAGGGCTCTCAGCAGATGAGCTCAGGTATTACAGGTGAAGTCTTTGATGGCCCTGAGACTTCCATCAGGAGACAAGCTGAACTCAAGCCCTTGGGGAAACTTTTGAAAGCACGATGTAGAGAGCAAAGTCCAGTCCTCTCACTCCCAGGACCAAAGCAGCAGGCAACAGGCCAACAGAGCAAAGCAAACAGCAAAGTGGCAGTCCCTCCTGACAGCTCAACAGCTCTTCTTCCTGGCAGAATGTCCTCAGTCAAGAAGTGTTCCTTTCATATGGTGTCAGAGGTCCTGTATTTATACTCATTTTAACCTCTGAAGTTGGTAGAGAGACTTCAAAGAAAGATCTATGTATTGCACAATACCCAGCACTTTCATGCCCTGACTCCAGACACACTACAGGGGGGTATGCAACTCTTTGTGTGGAGACAGACACAACCCTATTCAGGTGCAAGTGTCAGCTCCTCTCACCATTCTAGCTCAGGAAGGCTCATCCGCCTGGTGATGGGCCATCAGGATATGCAGGGTACACCACTGCTCCCTTTCTGTGTGACTGTCTAAAGTGAATTCACAACACCCAAATGTCATCCAACCCAGACGTGTATTTGAAGGGTCAGGCAGAGGAGGCACAGAATGTTTAAGTAGGAAAATGCCAACGTTCTAAAATAGGCATTTTCAGATCTGCAATCTAAAAACCAGTTTCACAAAAAATGTGTTTTTAAATTGTGAGTCCAGAGACACCAAACTCCAGTTTTCTATCTATTCCCAAGTGGAAAATACACTGGTAAGATGTTACCAGGTAGCTCCAATGCTAACCTCTGGGAAAGATAGACGTAGCTGTATTGAAAACCGAGTTTCACAGTTTTTCACTACCAGGACATGTAAAACTCACAAGTACATGTCCTACCTCTTAAATACACTGCACCCTGCCTATGGGGCTACCGAGGGCCATCCTTAGCTGTGCCCTACATGTAGTTAAAGGAAAGATTTTGCCCTGGCAAGTGGGTGCACTTGCCAGGTTGAAATGGCAGTTTTAAACTGCACACACAGCCGCTGTTATTGCAAGCCTGAGACAGGTTTGCAATGCTACTCATGTGGGTGGCAAAAACAATGCTGCAGGTCCACTAGTAAAATTTGAGTTACCTGCCCCAGTTCACACATGGTGCACTGTACTAGGTATTTACTAGTAAATCAAATACTCCAATCATGGAGAAACCAATTGTCATCTGATTTTCGACA
This sequence comes from Calotriton arnoldi, assembly GCA_963921515.1. NCBI lineage: Eukaryota > Metazoa > Chordata > Amphibia > Caudata > Salamandridae > Calotriton > Calotriton arnoldi. Next base: position 668,476 of record CAWUFW010004902.1, on the reverse strand, counting down.
CGGAACACTTGTGATTGAGCACTGCTCAGCAGTGGTCAAGTGCCCAGTGTACTAAAGCCAGCAAAAACAAAAGTCTGCATACAGCCAAAAACAGAAGGTCTGAAGCAAAAAGACAGGGGAAAACACGCCAGAAGATACCAGGTCTAACCGGTACAAATAAGATGGACTTTCATAAAAAAATTACAACTGGCTGGAATTTCGGATTAATACCAATGACATTCCATTGCAATACAATCATCACAACCTGTTGTGACTTGCTAGCTGATTAACTTATGGTTCTCATGCAAATAATAAGCAATGGTATACTTTACAACTGCTTTGGGAGAGAAGTAGCATACTAACATACCAGATAAATATCTGTAAAGTAGTAGAACTTTTGTGTAAAAGATCACTTCCACTTTGTTATTGCCAACTGGATGCATGTAGATGCTGTGTGCTCAGCACATCTGAAGGCGACAGTCAGCAGTCTAGCTTCCATGTCTCCTGGAAGCAATCAGCAAAATACAGTGGAAGAAGAAAGAGGAGGAGCCAAAATGCCTGGGAGTTCAGTTATCATCCGACAGCATGCAGATAAATCATAAAAGAGTTCAGCTCCTCTGGCAGCAGTCACTGTACCCAATTGTAGTGAATAAAATACTATTGTACCATTACTCAAAGGTGTACTGTATTATTTTGCCTCAAGCTGTGTATAAGATATATTGCAGTACATAGGTTAAGGTACTCTTGTGGAATGCTTAATGCACAGTAAGGGTCTTATGTAGAGTTTGGCGGACTCCATACTCCGTCAAAATGCGACCGGTATTCCACCACCCTATCACACGTGCCATAGGCTATAATGCACTTGTAAAATGTTGAACGAGACATCTGCCACCTTTGTGATGCAATATCCAAACCACCAAACTCTAAATAAGACCCTAAGAGCCCATCCCATTTCAGTACTTATGTCTCCTTAAAAGGACAGGTGGTGCAAAGCTGAGGATCAATGCAGCACATGCCAAGTCAATTGCGATTCAATTGCCTTGGGCGGGCAGGAGCAAAGTCTCTACAAATAATAACTCTATACCCGTTGCACCTGATATCATTTGGATTGCCTCACCTGCATTTCGCTGTACTACGTAAAATGAATTTGTCCGTTGCAGCGAACAAAAATTGATTATTAAGCAAACTCTCTATAACACGAATCATCAATTTGTCAAAGAATATTTTGATACAGATATATCTAAATATATAAATTAAAAATATACACCCGGATCTCAGTTTTTCTTTCACAGTTTTCATATGAATTTATTTTGCAATGTCACTTACTGTCACTTCTCTATTTATTGATGAGTGGGTTCTCCAAATAGCAAAATATTTCTACATAAGAGATCTTAACACAGCACTAATAATAGTCCTGTATCGTTAGGGAAATAGACTGCGCTTCGGTGACTTAAGTTAAAACTGGAAACTTTGTGAACAAGGGTGTGAGGAGGACATTGCTGACACCATATATTCTACAGAAGCGAAGCTGGAAGATTAAACATTCCCCTGCACTAACGCTCCGCCTACAAAAGTAGGCCCATTCAGCGTTACAGGTTAGTGGGCGTTACAACTAAGGAAATTTTGTGAAGAAAGAGAAACGGAACCAAAAAACTGATATTGTCGTGGACTGATGGGTGAAACTCATTATTCATAGTCAACTGTTGCAATTATCCTTTTCGACCGAACTTTGAATATGTACATTTCGTAATCAACAACTTTAGTTTGTCAATCGTTTGTCATCACTCTTTGCCTGGAATACCCTTCACAAACCATATTAGAGATTTTTTTCCCCCTGATTTATATAGCGCCAACTCGACCCGAAGGTATTGGAGCGCTTTACATGAGCACCAGTAACATTACACACGACACATTCATGTTTTGGTAGGCACGGGGAGATGAAGTGATTTGCCCAGAATCACAGGATGGGTGGAGCCGACGCTCAGACTCCAACCTGGTTCCCCAGCTCCAAAGTCTGCAGCTCTGGCCATTATGCCACATCCTTTCCCTATTGGCTGGTCTGATGGGGGAACAGCGTGTGATTCATCTACCTCTCAACCACACCTACACCTTGCAATCTGAGCTCCAGCCAATAGCTCATCTGTTTGGATTTAGAGTATCAACAGTGTAAAGTATTTTGATGCCTAAACAGGGTACACCACATTAAAAAGACGAAAACGTCTATGTGAAGGGGACAAACCCGTAAACAGGAGTTTGCTCTGATTCGGGAGTGCAGGCCGATAATGCGTCGTCTTCTGTAGTTCGGCATCTCTGTATTACTACATGCATGCACTGAGTTTTTCATTGAAATACTGTTCGGAGAAATTCAGGAATGGAACCTGAATATTTTGAGCAAATCCCCCCGAAATTACCACCTCTACAAGAGCAACTCGTCTTTGTGTGCTAGAAAGCCTCTCATTCATTTCAGTGTTCTCCATCCTTGGGTTTAATATAATTGTGGGGGGAAATTACAAAAAGTACTCACTTCAGCCTACAGGAATAGTCTCTCACGACCATTTGACATCCACAGGCACTCCACAACCTTGTTTATTTAAGAAATTATTTAAAAGAAGTTGCTGATTGCTATATGTTAACTATAACACAATGTATAACTTTTCAATTAAAACGGTCAGTTCAACTGATTTCTAAAACAATAATGTTTTTTTTTAAACCTCGACTTTATGAAAGCTCGCCCATTGTTTTTAAGTCATTAAAGTAATATGAGAGTTTTGAGCAAGTAAAATAGTTACACATCGGAATGTCGCTTTCCAAACTTTAAATAAAATGTAAACAACTTTAAACATGGCTAATTATTATGAAGATTTATGCATTTTTTTTAAATATAAATTTGTAACAAATTATCTCAACTGCTGCAGTTGTTGAGAAGTTTTTGAACAAACACATGTAATAGTTTTTAACTTTTCAAAAATGCAAGCTTCATTTTCAAATATTGTAAATATGGCTCCCGGTTTTATGGTATGTATTTTTTTGCCATTTCGGTCTGTATTTATACATATTTATTTTTTGCTCATTTTATCTGTGTATATCCATATTTATTTTAGGTTTTGTGAAAAAATGAATCTGAAACATTTATATTTCCACATTTATTAAACCAATAAAAGTACGCTCGTACTTGGATCCCTGACAGGTTTCAATGATATGAACAACCATAGATAATAAATCAATACACTTGTACGAAAACATGAACATTTTAGTATCAAACATCTTCAGTTGTTTAGCCTCATTCCCGATATTTCTCTCGTTTTTAGCTCCGTTACCTGTCAGTCCAGACAGCTATAGGCTGGCTGCCATGACTGACAACATTTATAATCAATAAAAAAAAAAACTGCCAATTTCCATTTTTATCCTCATTTAAATGAATACAGACAGGAAAATGAATTGTTTTCTGTCTGTCTTTACCTTTAAAAATCAGCAAAAACGAAAACAGGGAGCCTTAGATACAAATTCTTGGCAAGTTGAAATTGTCGGTTGTATAATGTATATCACTTTCATCGTGTTTTTTTTTAACAAATCGTCTCTTCTTTAGTGCGTATAGCCATATCACCAGTCAAACAAGAGACATATCCTAGCTCTCTTTACAATGCCTGTCACAGGAGTTGGCCACATTTTATCACCTCATCATTGTGTAATGACAGTGGCATACCATTTTAAATATACAGCCCCCTTAACGTACCGCCACAAACCGATGGAAACTTGTTACGTTCAATCCAACAAAGAACACCAAAGAGGTAAGTGCAGAATGAATATTTATTGGAGATCATAGGTTCACCAACCCTCCCAGGGCAGCTCCAAGTCTCAACTGCTGAACTTGGAACTCTCCACGGGCTACTATTCCAGAACTATGACCATGCTTAAAAAAAGCTGCAGCACATTAACTTTTACAGGAAAAGCCATAACCATAACACATCCTCCTTTCCCCCCAACAAAGCAACAAAGAGATGAAAACAAGAAATATGCCAACATCAATAACAACCAAAGCAACAATTTAAAGGAATAAAGAGGAACAGTGATAAGTAAAACTAAAATAAAAGAAATGACACTAAAAGTATTCATAACAACGTTTAACGTATATAATGATATAACATAATCCTTCCACCACACTGGTCTTCTGCAATGACACTGACCAACTATTCATTCTTTTTGATCAGAGTTGGAAACTCCAGAGTTGGAATCTCCAGGAACCTTCCCACAACTCCACTTCACAAGCCTAGATCTGTTCCACACAACAGTAGCGGCCCGTGGTGGGAGTGCTGCCGGGCGCTGACATGGGGGGGGGGTGGGGCTGGGTGGGGGATAGTAAACTAGGGATTAGGGCGGATTAGAGGTAAGTAAACATATAAATAAATAAAACGAATTTCGTTGCGCGCGCTGCATCGCATTTGGCGATGCAGCGCGCGCAACAAAATTAGTTTTATTTATTTATATGTTTATTTACCTCTAATTCGCCCTAATCCGTAGTGTACTACCTGTAGCGCGGCGGGGCCCAGGTCAGGGTAGGCCGCAGCAGCACTTGGATTAAGCACACGAGACAAGTACTTCACACTCGTGGCCGGAAGATCCCGAGCGGTCTCCGGCCGTTTATTTATCCCCTCGGGTCGAGCCCGCCCCGAGGGGTGTGTGGATGCGTGGAAATGGACACAATGTAGTGGAGGGCCCGGATGGCTCTCTACACTACCCCCCACCCTGCCCCTCCTCCGCCCCACGTCAGCGCCCGGCAGCACTCCCACCACGGGCCGCTACTGCCACACATCCCCATTGTCCAACCTGACAACATTTCTCATGACTGCATTGATTACAGAAGGCCCCAAAAGCGCAGAACTACCCTTCTTTGCAAACTTGGGTTTTTCACAAGTACATCTCCAACACTCCACTTCACATGCTGCACACAATTCTTATGCTCATACCTCTGTATATATCTGGATTGGCATTTCTTTCACAAATCCGGCAAGTCTCTCTGCTCTAGTTCAAACTTTTTCTCAGGCAGTCGTCTATTCATCCAAGCAGGTTTCAGCTTCGTGTTTCCTACTCTTCTTCTCATGCTATTAAATGGAGATGGGAGAGGAGTTGGCATAACTGCTAGGGCGGTCGACCTTGAATCTGGGGAACCGGGTTCGAGTCTCGGCAATGAGGCTGAACATCCTGTGATTCTGGGCAAATCACTTAATCTCCCCGTGCCCAACAAAAAAATAAATAAAAAAATGAATGTGTCCTCATGTAACGCAACTGATGCTATGTAAAGCGCTCTGATACCCGATACCTTCGGGTCAAGTTCGCGCTATATAAAACTCCGTAAAAAAAAAAAAAAAGATCTACAGGTTCCACTATTAGTAGTGGTGTGATGAGCCCACAACATCTGTTGGAGCACTTCTGCTAATGGTGATTAACTTCAAGGGCCCTTTGAACACATGATTTAAGCATTCTGTTCATGCGCTCCGCCAGCGCATTTGCCTGTGGAGAATACAATGCTGTCCTGAGATGCACAATGGGAAGACCACTCAAAAACTCTTGCATCTCTTTGGAAATAAGTTGAACACCATTGTCTGTGATTAAATGATTAGGAATACCCTTGCAAGAGAATTCCTCTTTGAGAAAATCAATCACCACTCTGCAATCTAATGAACTCACACATTTAGGGTCCGAATATGATGTCGGTCAGAGTTGCCTCCGACCGACATCACAGCAAGATCAGGACCGACCGATCTCTGGTCGGCAGTCCCGATCGCCTAATTACAATGCGACCGCACATGGTGCGGTCGCATACTCATATTTCCCTATGGGAGCTTGTGCTGCGGCCGTAAATGCATTTTTTAATGTAGTTGGGGCAGCTACCTCTCTGGGCCTTGAACGCAATTGTCATCGACGGGGAGTGGTGGCATAGACCTGTAGGCTACACGGCGGAAGGCGCACCTAATGACAAATGTCAGTGTAGGGGCCTTCCCTTCCCGACCTCCCATGGAGAAAGTAGGGTAATTACCTAGGGCATTTTTGGATTACTATACCAGCGGGGATAGTGACAATATATACCCCAGATAGTGGTTGATCTTTATTTACACTTAGATATAAAGACAGAGCCCTTTAGATACATGGTCCTGATGAATGCTACGTACCCTTCGGGGACATTTAGCAGAAACATGTTGACCACAATCAGCTCGGTGAAGGGATAATTTGTTCCCAAGTCACCGCTCACTTCTTTTAATACCATACAGTTGCCGAATTAATTAAAAAACAGTCTTTATGACAACTGTAATGGTTTTTAAATCACTTTCACTATTCACGGGCCCCCACTTATTTTAGAAGTGCATCCCTGTCGTCAGGTGTATGCCCGCCCTCTATCAAACCGAGTTTTTAGAGGGCGAGGGACGGCCTATGATGAAGCATGACACCAGGTGGTGTGTGAGGCCAGACCTACACTTTTTGTGAGATGCCCCTACTTTACATGCATCTCTGAGAAGACCTGTAGAAATTCCCCACTAGGGGTAGCCCCATTTGTCTTTGCATTTCATGTTGGTGGCTGGCTAACCCCTAGGCCCTGTGCCTCTAGTTCCCATCCCTGGCTAAATACCAGGGCTAGTGTGTTCAATTAAAGTGGGGAGTGTAACATGACAGAGGGACATGACATGGTAATTTCCTAACTAGCCAAGGCAAAAAAGCCATGTCTTTAAAGCTTTCCTGAACTCCCCTTCAGATGGAATTAGTCGAAGTCTATCAGGGAGGGAGTTCCATAATCTGGTTGATACCACTGAAAAGGCCCTGCCCCCAATGCGAGATTTTGCAAATTGAGGAACGCACGTCAAATTCTGTGAGTTAGATCTTAAAGAACGTATTTGCTGATAGGGGCGAATGCATTTTTTAATGTATTTGGGGCAGCTACCTCTCTGGGCCTTGAACGCAATTGTCAAGGCCTTAAATTCTATCCGATTCACAACCGGCAACCAATGGAGCTGTTTGATATGCGGAGAGATATGTTGTCTGAAAGGTACTCATCTAATTAATCTTGCAGCCGCATTCTGCACCATCTGCAGTCTCTTTATCAGATATGCCGGAAGACCAAGATACAGACTATTAGCATAGTCTAGCCTTGAGGTCACAGTGGCATGAACAACTGATCATCAACAGCTCTCAGGGAGTAAATACAGAAATTTCCTCAGCCCTTTCAGAATGCCAAAGCAGGAAGATGTGATAGACCGTTTTTGGGACAAAAAGGTCAGGTCAGAATCCCATTTTACACCCAGATTTTTCACCGTTGTTGACGGGCAGGGGGGTGGGAGCCCATTTCCTCCGGCCACCACAGTCCAGGCGACGGTGGGGAGTTCTTGCCAAAGAACAGGACCTCGGTTTTCTCTGCGTTCAGTTTTAGCTTATTATTATTCATCCAGCTGGAGACGTCACGCAGGCAGCCCCTAAACCTCGCAAAGGAGTTTGCCGATTGGTCCTTAAAAGAAAACACCAACTGTGTATCGTCTGCATAGGAAATAGTTTTTATTCCCCATTTCGAAATGAGCGCACATAGTGGAGCCAGATAGATATTAAAAAGTAGAGGGCTCAGTGCCGAGCCCTGCGGTACCCCACACCAGAGGGGCTTAGCTTCTGATTTGAAAGGGTGCAAAATGACTCTTTGCGTGCGGTCGCTGAGATAGGACTTTATCCAGGCGAGTACCGTCCCCTTCACTCCCGCCCACTTCAGCCTAGCCAGCAATATTGGATGGTCCACCGTATCAAAAGCGGCGGACAGGTCCAACAGCACTAGCATAGCTGAGGCTCCTCCGTCCACCTCCATTCTTATAGACTCGCCTACCTCCAGCAAGGCCGTCTCAGTGCTAAAGCCCGCCCGGAAGCCAGACTGTGTTTCATGCAAAATATCGCTGCTGGCGATAAAATTACTAAGTTGATGTTAGACCAGTTTTTCCAGCATCTTAGCCGGTGCCGGGAGAAGAGAAATCGGGCGATAATGTTTTTAATCCACCGGGTCAGCATTAGGCTTCTTTAGAAGGGGTAGGAGCATAGCATGTTTCCATTACTCTGGGAAGATGCCAGTGGTGAGTGAATTGTTTCATATAAGATTTAGGGAAGGATTGAGAATGTAGGTAAGATCTTCCCACAACTTCGGGGGGCAGGGGTCTTCTGGGGACCCTGACTTACATTTCAAAATTCCACCCAAGGATTTCTGAAGTGAAATGGGATGAAATACAGACAACGATGCTTCTCCAGCATAGCTATCCTCATCTACAGACTCGATGGTATCTTGCTTAGGCGAGAATGCATCGTATACCTTGTGTATTTTTTCCTCAAAGAAATCTGACAATTTTGCGCACAGTGAAAGTGATGAAGGTATCTTACTTTCTACACTGTGGGTTTAGTAAAGGAGCGGACTATCTTAAAAATGTCTTTACTAGAGTTATCTGCCATGTTGATACGCTTCACAAAGTAGTCCCTTCTAGCGGCTTTCATGGCTTTGTGGAGATATTTTAAGGCTTCCTTATAGGTTCTTTTGGCCAGTGGACAGTATGCTTTCCTCCAGAGACGCTCTTTGCATTTACAGTTGCTCTTTCCCATTCTCAGTTCCTCCGTGAACCATGGTGCCGATGGGGCACTTCTGGGAGAGCTGACTAGTCTAGCTGGAGCACCAGACATAAACACACCCAAGGCCATAGCATCCTTATTAGGGTCGATGGACCATTGGGGTTGGCTGTCCAGCAATACTGGGCCTAATGAAACCGGGGGGGGGGGGGGATGATGCATCACTTAAAGTACCACGTGACACCCAGCAACTGATAACTGATGTGCTCCAGTGATGACACAATGGGAACCTTGCAAGCTCACTTTTTGGTATGTGGCACATGCTTGAGCAGTCTCAAGCATATGCGAAAGAGACCGCTGAAGATAAGAGTAGTGCAAGCTGGCGGCATTAACTTTATCCTCAACGCCATAGAATATTTTGGCTTCAGAAATGCCGGATCACTAACTATTCATCATGAGGATGGTTGATGAGCAAGTATCCTAGAAGACAGAAATTGAGTTGCCTGGAGTAATCGAGTTACTTTATATTCTCTGCCAGCACTCTTCCGGGCAGGGAACATCAGTGCCCAAGGGAATGAAGTCCCCGGGACACTGCACTCATTGAGCCCAGTTGGATGGGGTCCCCAAGTCGGTAAACAACTCAGAGAGTAGGGCCACATGCCCTCACCCCAAAATTTTAAATTCATAGTTGGGGGATGTGATCCCAGGGGCCTTTTTAAGGCTTGGGAAGCGGGGCGCACACTACCCCACTAAATAAATTAATCTGATCCAGGGGATGGGATCCTCAGGAGGGGGGCGGTACGCTTCCTCCGCTAAAATTAAAACCTAGCCTTGGGGCATGGGGCCCCCATGGCCTCCTGAAGTCTTGGTTCTGTTTGTGGGGAGACTGAGAATTGAAGAAGTCAATCATCAGCTAGAAAATAGTCAGTACTAGAAAATTAGTCATGAGGATGGGAATAGAAAGTACATTCACTACCAGTGGAGTTGTGTATTCACCAAACATCAGTGAGATTGTGTGAAGTACAGATATTTAGGAGTTGTAAATGTGAGCGATTGGATCTAAATTTTTCATGAGATAATCAGTCCAGTATTCCGTCAAGAGGGAGATTGAAATCACCACCTAAAATTATACCATTATGATGTGGCAGTTCTGCAATAGTTATATTGAGAGAGGACCAGAATTCACAGTCATCAGCGGATGGGACGTAAATGTTAATGATATAGAATTCAATGTCCCCTTTCTTAGCTAGAATGATCAGCCATCTACCTTCATTATCTCTTTGATGTAAGCTGGCATGTTAGATATTTTTTTTAATGAAGGTTGTAACACCATTTCTCTTGTGAGGTGTCAGTGAGTGGAAGCAATCATTTACCCAATGACATTTAAGCTTTAGAGATTCAGAATAGGCCAGCCTCGTTTCTTGTAAGAGTATAATGTCATCAGGTTTAAGACAATAATCAGCTATCTTCCTTCTTTTAATTGGATGGTTAAAGTGCTTGGTATTAAGAGAAAGTATTTTAAGAGTTGTAAGTTGATGGCACACATAGTTACACATATAAAATGAAAGTTTAGTGAACAGTAAAGAATATCTCCTCAAATCTTCCTGTCTATTTGTTAAGTAGATATATGTCATATGTGAATGGTATCTATAAGACAAAACAATTTGGATAATGTAACTACTATGTCATGTAAAGACATCGGCATATATATGGCTTGACAATATTATCAACCAGATCATGGGAAACGGAGGAATAGGTGCGGAAAGAAAAAGGAGGGAAAAAAGAAAAAGTAACACACAAGCATAAACAAAAACCCAACCCATCCCAAAGGAGCACTAAAACTCATTAACCCACCCAAAAGTACTAGAAACAAGTAGAAACGTGAGTGCTGCAAGGTGGCCTCCTGAACATAACAACTATCAAAGTCATAACTCTCTGTTTGAAGAGAGACATAAGTATGGTCAATCAACATAGCACCATATGAAACAAATGTCAGAAACTGTCAAGCTTCTTACATGCAATAGTCCTCTTTAGTTTTACGCACACTGCGGTGATAAGTACCAACACATGTAGAAATAATGTCCAATAAAGCATTGAAAGATGTTTTGATTTCTACAGAACCTCTATAATAAAGCCATGACATGTTCACAAATTAGAGGGAACAGAGTAAGCCAGCTTAATTCCTAGGTAGCTGAAAGGCAAACTAAGTGATAGAATGAAAATCAGTTAACCTGGAAACAGAAATTCATCATGAATAACTCAATGTTCCATATCAGAGTGTTTGATGTTATTGAAGAAATTTCTGAATCTCAGCAGGATCAAAGAAGAGTCTGGGTTTATCATTGAAGATAATTTTGAATCTAGAGAGGCCTACGAAGAAGTGCTAGATGGAGAGAGATCTGAGTTGGTGCCTGAAGGCTATGAAACCCTTCCTGCGAACAATGATTTCTTTTGCATAATCCTGGGCGATGCCAATTTTTCCTCCATCCCAAGAGATGTATTGGGGCTTTTTTTTAAATATATTTCAGAATCTCCTCCGTGAGCTATTATCTTAAGGGTTTGAAGATCTTCATCCATTAGATGCTTTTTCCTCTTGGAAGATTTTGGTGGTTGTTTCCTAAGGAATCCTGTGGCCTCTTGATTTCATAGTCTCTGGAGAAGGAAATGTTCAAAGTGCGAGGTATCCATGATTCAAGAAATTCTACACAAAAGTGGGCTGCATCCTCAGTGCCCTCCAGCAAACCAAAAATTTGCAAGTTTCCTCTTCTGTTGTGATTTTCTAGATCTGTGACTTGCAGAGAGAGGGACTCCTGCTTATAGCACATTGATTTCGAAAGTTTTGCGAGAACTTTCTGTCATCCCCCGGCTACTTATCTGGGATTCAGCTTCTATAGTCCTGCTGGCCCAATCTTTGAAATTATTCCTTAAGCCCTGAATGTCTGATTGAATCAAATCAGTGTTCTTTTTCATACTTTGCGCCAGATTATGCAAGGTGGTTAGTTGTTGGAGAATGAGTTCTATATTCGTAGGTTGATACCATTTAGGTTTTGAAGGTGAACCTGTTTTAATTTCTTTAGAGTCTTTCAGTTCTTTATTTCTGCTTTCAGTCACAGTGATATGTATAAGTTGGGCACTGCAAATGTAAGGACTCTGATGTAAAATGGCACTTGGAGCAGAATAGGAAATGTTAATAAAAGGTGTGGTCCAGATTATTAAAATCAGTGAGGTTGTGAAATAAGGCAGAGGATTATTGCCTACAACTTCCTGCACACCAAGTAAGATGATGAGAAGAGGCATATAAGTGACTATTTTAAGGTCCAGTAGAGCCTTGACAAAGTCTAACACACCCTCAGAGTGATAAGCCACAGGTTTTAATGAAAAAATAAGTAAGAGTTATTAATGGCGGCAATTTTGTCTCATCGGATATTCCCTGACTTTAACTCTTGAAGAACGAGGAATTTGTAGCTTAGAAAGCAGAGACACCCCAGATAGAGGTAGATAAATGGGCAAAATATAAGTGGAAGACCCAATTTTCCAAACATTTTGGAAGTCACCCAGTGAATATTAAGGAATACATGAAAAGCATGGCAGTGGCCATATTGCTGCCTGACCTTCATGTCGCGCAAACTGTAGCTCCGATCTCACTGGAATGAACTAAATGGCGGAAAAAGATCTCCGCTGCTGTCAGATCTTATGTGCAGTCATGCGAAATTGAGGAATGCTCCTTTCCTCACCATCCAGTCCCGTAATGAAGTGGAAATGCTCTCGATCAGTCAGAGACAGTGCGCAGGGGGCCATCTTGGTTGCACTCTAGCCACACCCACTCCCCAGCTTTCTGCCAAATTTGGTGTAATTCCGTTCAGCCATTTTGCGGTATCTCTGCTCAATTTTCTTATGGAAAATTGCATGGGAAAATGCATGTGGCCAACCCCTTAATCTCGGCCCCCTCTTGATGAGTCACCCGAAGTTTTCCAGTGGGAGCTGAGGTAGATGAGACTTCTTTGGAAAGTTTCATGAGAATTCGTCAAACTGTGCCAACGTTATTAATTAACCAAAAAATCAATTTCCTGTGGAAAAATTGGCCTAGCTATTACTACACAGTGGTGACCTGCACTGAGTAATGTGTTTGGATATATATATAAATATATATATATGTATATATATTTATATACATATATGCAACCCAGTGGAAGGCGTCAGCCGAAACTCGTCGATCAGAGAAAATGATTTTTTCAAATTATTGTCTACCGCTATAGAATAAACTGAAGTTTGCACATGGAAAGATAAAGGAAGTAAAACAGTAAAACAGTAAAAAGAAAACCTTCCTCTTGGATGTTGCTTCTCCGGATTGTGCTGCTGCATAAGGTGTATATATATATATATATCTAGAGGTTACAGACAACATGACATTGAGCACCTGTTATTCAGGGGTACAGTTAATATGACACTGATATGTCTCTTGGGCGAGGTAACCTTAATATTAGGCTATGACTTCTTAGCCTTGATTCCATTGGGACTGGGAGGTATTCCATTCGCCCATCCCTGTTACAGTAGATCACAGTCACGGACTATGAGGCGATGTATTTACAGCCCACAACACGATCCCAGTCAGACCGTCTGCACGAAGAGCGCTACAACATTACACTAACTTGGGGTGTACAGGTTGGATACAGCGCTTTCGTTGCTATAGGACATAGGATCCCACAGGCACGGTTTTGCATTTGTGTTGCCATTTATGTTTTTATTCATTTGCACCATGAGTTTTGCAGCATGTATAGCATATTTTAATTCTATGCAGTTCGGCCTCTTTGTTGAGCACTTTGCCTATTTACAATTTTGATTTACAAATATAGTTGTAAGAGGTTTAGACTACAATTAACCATTCCAATATGGCTGCCATTATAGGCTATCATCATTGTCCTTTCTCTGTTTTGTATACTCTCAATCTGACGTTATAAGACACTTTCTGTTTGTGCACTTTGTACACGTGAGCAAGGCTGCGGACGCAGTCGAAACGCGTAGTGGATTAAACTTGGTTGCATCTGAATATTGGGTTGTGTGTCTGTTATCCTGAGAGCGCACCTACTTGGATTTACACGTAAGGATTGATTTTGCCAGTACGCTCTGCTGGCGTGTGCGCCACCTTCCATGGGTTTCAGCAATCCGGAAGGAGCAGCGTTTGATGGGATTAAGTTGGAGGATTGCGGTGAACCGGCCTTGGAATAGTACGAGAGGAATTCCGAACAGGACGACTAAAGGGTGAACGGCGTGTGGAGGAAAGAGCAGACGGAGGTAAGCCCGCGTGAGTACTGTCCGTCCCTTGGGTGCGGTGGGATTGACGTGCATCAGCGGATGCGCGACGTTCCCATCTCCCGGGGCAGCGGTGGTCTCAGCGGGTTCTTACATATCGGAGCATATTTGATAGATGCAACAGCTGTGCATATTATAATAACGGCACCCCGTGAGGCAACATTCTGGGTCTCACACGCTGCTAGCTCTGTAGACGCCACGGATCCTTGTGAGTGCCTTTTTTCAACTTGTTTGGCCACTCGGATAACGGCAGAAGGAACCTGGTATTTGACGAGGGGGATATGACACACAACCGAAACCCAATACATTGTGGTGCAACAAAGTGAGTGCACTATGGAAGAGGAGCAGAAAGGAGAGCGGCGGCTCTCACGTTATTTACAAGGAAACCGGGACAGAAAACCACTAGAGAAAATAAGAACACTGAGGCTCAACCAACAGAGGATAAAATAAGGAAACTAGAGAAACTCAAAAGAGCAGAGATATCGAAATGGTGGGAGGCCATTTCGCTACAAAATTACGTTGGCCAAGAAATGGCTCCTCGGGGGTTGAGAATTTTTATCACACCCTCATACGAAACACCAAATCCTAAAACGCTGGAAGAATGTTCTGTCAACTCAGCATTAAGTTCAATGCGGATGCTGGAAATACACATTAAATACGCCTGGAGTGACCGTGAAACATTAATTACACAGATCAATGATTTGCAGGAAGATCTGAAAACGATCATGGACACAGACACGTTCAACAAAACCTTGGCAACAATGAAAGAGCGTCGGGGGGCGCTAGAGGGCGCGCTGTGGAATGGCTGCACGTTAGTGCTGCTCCGCCGGTCGGGGACACGATCCTGCAACTAATCGCTGTATTTGGTACAATATACTTTACCAGAAATATAAAATTGTGAATCGGAACAACCCTGCTCCGTGATACTGGCATCAGATGTGCCGAATATTGCGCCAACGAGGAGTATTTTGATTTGGAAGACGAGCTCTCCCGGGCGAAGAGGCTTCTTCAAAATGGCGGCGTCGCAGGCAAGGAAATAGGCGCGAATGTAATGGACGGACGACTCCGCTGTAGGACCGATAGCAACACCGCCGAGAACTGCCTGCCACCCGTGCATCACTGCCACAAACTAAACTGAAGGTGAGCTTATACTTCCTCGACGACTGCCGTGCCTGTGCTTGGTTATAAGTACTGGCGGGATGCAACGGCGGACGTTGGGGACGATACGCGGTGACTGCCTGCTGCGTTTGTTGGAAGACGTTGTACCACACCGCAGGTATATCAAGTGGGAATAAAGCGGCAGCATGCCCATATGAACATAATTTCACGATCGGTGATAACTGCATTGACGCGCGCATCGCGCTGCCCACCACGCATCAGTTCACGCCGCCAGAGCTGCATGCGTTCATACTGCCGGACAACACGCTGCAGCGACCATCACGCCCCAAACATCGTCCAAGATCGCCACCATGGTGTATATGCATCTCAGTTAACACATGTGGACACTGCCCCCGCTGCCATGTAGTTGTGAAGTGACGCTCCAGATATAACCCAACCAGTGACCCACAGGCATAACAGGAAGAGCGAGTGATTGCAGAAGGCAAGCAATACCACGCAGCAACCACACTAGCCCGTCATTGTGCTTTAAAGTCGCTCCAGTTGAATATATACCAGAACTAACCGGGCACCTGCGTACTGTGGCTCCATCGAGCTGCACTGCGGCCACTGAACGTGCTGCCAGAAGCTCTTCGCACTACTTATGTGACACGAGGGAATAAAAGTCAACATTCCATTGCAATCCCCGAATATATGCATGAGCTATTGCTGGCTGCAGACCATACTCTCACGGGATCGACCACGCCTTGCGAGCCAAGCGCATCCTGAAACAAGCTGCGATAAGTGTGGTATTGGTGAACCCTAGATACTACAGTGTACATCATCGCCCAATTGCCGGGACACTGCTGTCATGGGTAAACCAGACAAACAACAGCCAAAGATATCTTTTGACAATCGACGCTCTACCAAACAGACGACGGCGCATTCGGACACTGAATTGGACGCGGAACACGCACAGCAATCTAAGATGGATGCCACCCTACAAGCTATACAGCAGAGCCTCCAAGCTATTAATGGTAAGCTCGACACCCTCACGAAGAGAGTGGATAACATGTCCTCCAAGCTTGATAAACAGGGAGAAAGACTGAACGCAGAGGAAGCCCGTATTTCGGCGGTTGAAGACGAGTCTAATACCACGACGCGCAAATGTGAGGAGATTGAAAAGATCTTGGAAGTCATCAAACAGAAGAATGAAGATTTAGAAGCGAGATCCCGCCGCAATAATGTGCGCATAATAGGGATTCCAGAAAGTACCAACACGGGAAGATTGGAAACTTATGTGGAGGATATGTTGCAAGACATTTTTGGAGCTGAAAACTTTTCTACTATGCTTATCATTGAGAGAGCCCATCGATCACTTGCACCCGTGCCACCACCAGGAGCTCCGCCGAAGGCCCATTGTCGCGCCAGTGCTTAACTACAGAGATAGAGACGCGATCTTACGCATGGCAAGGGAGAAAAAGGAAATAAATTACAAAGGCAACAATATCTCCTTTTATCCGGATTTCACGATGGCAGTGCAGATGGCACGTAAAGACTTTAACTCAGCCCAAAAAAAACTGAGAGACATGGGAATTGAATACGCGATGCTGTACCCGGCGAGACTGCGCATCATGCACGAGGGGCGAACGAAAATTTGCCCTACACCAAAGGAAGCACAGGACTTTATCAAAAAGACTGTCTCCAGCCGTAAGACACAACGTTGTGAGTACCCTGATCCAGACCCGGACTGATTGTAGTGTCGCTGGTGGTAACGTATACAAGATGCTATGCAAATGAGGTTGTATACAGAGACTATTTGTATTCTTTTGCATTCTTTTGTCATTGACTTAACATATATTGGGGTCTAGACTCATCCTGTGCAATGGGGTGTAAACAGTACACCAGTAAAGACTACGGTATGTACGGACACTGAGACTCCACAGCTTGCCTATAATGTGGCCTCCTATCCCATGGCTGATATCAGATGAATCCTTGCATTATAGTACGTTATTGCGCATAGACCACACCTTGGTGAACGTGAACCACTTACATGTTAGACTGCAACTGTATAGTTTTGTTCCATTTGTCTGTTCACAGTATGGACAGTGTATATGGTCTGTTGAATCTAAGTACGTAGCACCTGGCCTAATATATGATGAAGGCGACGGAACTGCTCTATTGGCCTGTTGCCGGCTCATTCAGGACGGAAGTGCAGCACTATACAGGTTCTGTTGCTCGCAAGTTGGGACAGAGGTTTATTTCTTGTTCCTTGTGCTATGTTATGACTATACAATATAACAGAATGTGGTATATACTACAAAGTAAGTTAAACCTCCACATTAGCAAGGCATATAGACCTTGGTTCATATACTCTATTGCGATTTATTTCACCCATATTGGATGTATTCAATGTACCAAACACGTCAAATAAAACCCGACCACATCCGTATGCACGGATGTTGTGACGAGCACTCAGCGCCACCCCCCCGAGGGTGCTCCCCGGAACTGTTAGTGCAATGGGACTGTTGGTTATAAGGGTATGGCTTTGGCATGGTTGGGGTGCCGAAGTGGGTGGGGGGTTTGAGGGTAGGTTTATTGTTATTTACGGGCTTCTACAAACGGAATACTCCATGCACAGTTCCACAACGTATACATGTTTAGGTGTGATAATGGATTTAATGCACATTACACCCCGCGTGCATCAGCGGGACATTTGTGTTATATACTATCACATATATCTCCAAATTAAAATATTGCGACTAAATTAAAGTCGTCACAACTTCGTTTCTTATCCTGGAAAATCAGAGGGTTAAATAATCCTAAGAAAATACGAGAAGTATTTGCATATCTCGATCGTCACCAAATTGACGTGGCGATGCTGCAGGAAACCCACCTTGCAAAAACGACAAAGTGTCCCTTAGGGAGTAAATGGGCAGAGACCGTTATATTGTCTTCATATTCCAATTACTCGAGGTGTGACATGCTCTTAGTGAAAAAGGGCGTCCAATTCATCGTCGATCACACCATAACTGACGATCAGGGCCGCTACATCATACTAACAGGACATATTCGAGGGCACCATGTAGGTGTGATCAACACA
The DNA here is from genome assembly GCA_963921515.1 of Calotriton arnoldi. Lineage (NCBI taxonomy): Eukaryota > Metazoa > Chordata > Amphibia > Caudata > Salamandridae > Calotriton > Calotriton arnoldi. The sequence continues at coordinate 650,412 of CAWUFW010004902.1, read as the reverse complement.
TATGGGCCAAACATAGATGATCCCGAATTTTTCCAAAACATATGGCGTAATCTTAGAGAATTACCTGACATAGAACTAATATGGGGCGGCGATTTCAACCTGTCCCTTGAGGAGGATTTAGATAGATCAGGATCCACTAAAGAACCACACAAGCAGGCGGTCCAGGCGGTTAAGTATGGTATGGCAGAATTTAACATGGTAGATATTTGGCACCTGCGCAACCCACAACGTACAGAAGCCACACATCACTCCACATCTCACAACAGCTGGTCGCGAATAGACCTCTGGTTAGCAACAGGGAAAATCGCCACATGGGCTAAAGATGTACAACACCTGCCGAAAACACTATCTGACCATAAACATGTCCTTTTGGTGCTTGATACTCCTTTCTATGTCCCGCCACCATATATATGGAGATTCAACGCTAAGTCGCTCTTAGACTCATCCTATAACACCACCATTAGGACGGCTATTGAGGAATATTTTACATTGAACCAGCCCTCAGTCAATGACCCGAGTATACTATGGGAGGCCTTTAAGGCAACTATACGTGGCGTGTGTATTAGCACGACTGCGGGCATTCTGAAAGACATACGACAACAACTCACACAACGTGAAACAAAGCTTAAGACCTTAGAACACGAATTCGAACGTACCCAAACACGGCTATACTGGGCGAGATTCGGAACATAATATCCGAATATCAAAATTTGGCTGATGAAGAACTTAAATATATCTCTAAACGTATTATTGCCTGGAAATATGGGGAGGGAGGTAGACCGGGACGAGTGTTAGTGCACAAGATATGTACCGGACGTGCCACCCACACTGTCCTCAAGATTAAAGATTGTCAAGACATTCTACACTATGACACGGCGGGTATACTACAAGCATTTATGGACACATATGGGGACATGTACGCCTCATGTGACACAGCTAATTCGCCAGAAATCTTACAATATCTTGAAGATATTGCAATAGCATGGCTCTCGGATGCCCAACGGGAGTATCTTTTACAAGCAGTCACAGTGGAAGAAGTCACAGCCGTGATTAAAACACTACCTAATGGTAAAGCCCCAGGCCCGATGGCTTCACTAGTAAATTTTATAAAGAATATGTTGACCTGCTAGCCTCACATCTAGTTGAAATGTATGGTGACGCTCATGACAAACAGGAACTGCCACCTACGTTGAGAGAGGCTATGATCATAGCCCTTTTAAAGCCTGGTAAGGATCCGGAGGTCTGCGATTCCTACAGACCGCTATCGCTGATTTACACAGATACTAAAATATTAGCCAAACTGCTTGCCACCCGACTTCAACCCCTGATGTCTAATATTATACTACCAGATCAAGCAGGGTTCGTACCACACCGCTCTACAGCCCATAACATTCGTACTCTATTTGCATTATCTCATCAACTAAACCCTGACTTGCAAGCAGCTGAGGTTCTTCTAGACGCAGCAAAAGCGTTTGACTCAGTCGAATGGACATATCTATTCACAGTCTTATATAAGATGGGACTGCCCCCCATATTCATACAGTGGATCAAAATACTATACACAACGCCAGTCGCGAGAATAAAGGTAAACCAATATGTATCAGAAACCATACCAATTACGCGTGGCACTCGGCAAGGCTGCCCACTATCACCGCTCCTTTTTGCCATTGCGTTAGAGCCACTAGCATGTAAAATAAGACAATGCCACAAAAATACGGCCCTACAATTTCCCCAGCGTCCGCTAAATATTTAGCTATATGCTAATGACATGGTGCTGTATGTCCGTAATCCCGATGTTAATCTATCCCCCCTGATTAGGGAATATATTAAATTTGGAAGACACTCGGGACTCCAAATAAATTGGAGCAAATCGACAATTATTCCTTTAACAGACGCTACCAAACCCTGCCCGCTGGAATTCCCGTTGGAATGGCAGACAGATCCGATTAAATATCTGGGAATTTGGTATCACCGGGACTCCGAGGTGGTTATCCGCCTGAATTACGGAACAGCCATTAGTAACCTTGAGGAGCAGGAAGAGAGGTGGATAAAATTACCGCTCTCCTTCGCAGATCGCATGGCCGTTGTTAAGATGGTTATATTGCCAAAATTTCTATACCTTTTCAATAACATCCCTATCACACCACCATCGGCCACGTTTCGTAGATTGTCAACCGCGGTCACCTGACTTATATGGGCTGGGAAGCAAGCACGCATCGAATTATATACACTTACATTGCCCTATTCGGAAGGTGGCTTTAAAGTTCCAGACTTCTTGCTCTATTACCTGTGTGCTCAAGCGCAATATGCGCACTAAAGGTATCATCCGATTCGGTATTTACCGCACATGGCAGTTGAGGATGGTGACGCATCTCCAATACCGCTACACAATATATTACCACACCCATGCGCCCATGTGAGTAGGCATGAGATAAACACGATTCGCACTGCAAATCTAGACTGGCAGAAAATGGGCAAATTGGCGAATAGACTGCCTCTGTATGCGCCAACACTACCACTGCAGTATCACCCAGAGTTATCTGTAACACAAGACAAGGTGAGAATGGAACAACTCCAACAAGTGGGAATAGATACAATGGGAGATCTCTACAATAACGGCACATTTATAGACACTACTGATCTCACTTATATCAGCAATCAAACGCTGCTTTTCAAATTTACATATCACAGACTACGGGGAACCGTCAAAAAACTATACCCTTCATTTCCACAAGAGCCCCCCCACACTACAGGCACTGCAAATGATAATCACAAATCCTCATAATATACATCTTGTCACGAAATTATATGTACTGCTTCAAGCAGACATTGGGGGACGGGTGTCCAAAGCATTCGACAGATGGAATACACAACTGGACACGCCACTTACAGAGGAGGAATGGCATACTAGCTGCTCTCTGATTGAAATGCTAACTCCAAATGGTAACTTGCGCATCATACATTATAGATATCTGCATCAAATTTACCACACGCCTCTCAAGTTACACAAATGTGGGCTCCGACCCGATGCACGCTGCCAAAGATGTGGTATTGATAATGCTGACTTTCTTCACTTGGCGTGGCAATGTCTCCATATTAGAATATACTGGGAAAATGTTACAAAAATGTTGAGTCAAATGTTAGAGACTCCAATAGACTGTACGATTTGGATATGTCTACTTGGGATAGTGTCCAATTTGCGATCTCTTAAACGTAAATTTTGTATGATAGCATTGCTACTAGCAAAAAGGAGGGTGTCAATGTACTGGGGAGGCAGACGACATCCCAGCGTTAAACAATGGCTTCAAGATCTAGCATACTGTAGAGACAATTTACAGACCTATGAGGAGGAACTTCCTTCTGGACCTCGACCTAGGGACTTCTGGATAACATTGACAGACTATCTTCAGACTCATCAATGTGTAACTGCATCACCTGGGGAATGTACTGTTCAGTGCTTAATTTGTAAAATATGAAGTGCAGGTGCTCAAATGTTTGTCGGAGGCCACACCCACTTTTTTCTGGCTCCACCCACTCCCTCTACTGGCTCCACCCACTTACTCAATGTGTGGAAAGGGACCAGTAAGTATGCGGCCTCAGGCAGAGCGAGAAAGAAATTAAAGAGAGGAGATGGTCTTTTGAGGATAGCATGGTCTCAGAGTACTTGCACACAGCAACATTATGGTAGAGGAATTCTCGTTGTATCGTTCGGATGGTGTGCATTTGTCTTTCATGGCAATTAAGCGTATCTGCTGAATTTAAGAGAAAATGTGGTAAGCATCTAGGGGAAGAACCTGTGGTGGTGCTAGAAGGATCAGTGATGGGTGATTTTATGTTGTGGTGGGGGCGGGGCAGGAAAACACGGTACACCCAATCGGGGTTTCCTGGTTGTCTAACCATTGTGAAGGTCTAACCAGCCCAGCAGGCATGAGGGGAGCAAACAAATAAGACACCTCAGAAGGTGCAGGGGCAAGAGGTTGAAAGTTATGAAAACTGTGTGTGGCCTTGTATAGGTGGATACATGGATGAAGAGGGAGTAGGGGTGATAGATGGTATAAGTTGCAGTTGGGGGGAGAAGGTTTGCAACACCACGAGTTTCAAGAGTCGGGTGGTTAATAAGAGCATTAATAAGAGCACAATTTGTGTAAGTGAAGTGGGGTATTTTGTTGTTGTATTGGAGTTATTGTGTTACATTGCAGACCTCTACTAATAAGGCAGTCTTTTTGTTATTTTTTGATTCTATAGAAATGTTCTGCTTCTCGCCCGATATACTACTGTCTCACTATTCAGTTGGGCAACTTGGGTGCCGTGATGTGGCCGTTCAGCAGGATGTGCTGTGCCTAAAGAGGAAGTAACCTGTGTTTGTCAACGACAGGCGTCTCTCTAACATCACAGCAAGACTTAATCTGTCTTCCAATAACAGACATCTCTCAGCTAGTGTTAAAGGTGTCGCCTCACAGTAACAGGGGTCTCTCAGTGTTATAATTCATACCTCTCAGTGGCAGTGAGGAGTCTCTCACAGTGCTCAAGACTGCAGCTGTATCAGGGACAGCGAAGTGCCTCTCAAACTGAGTTAAAGATGTCTCAGTACAGTGACTGTGAGAAGTCTCCAGGGGTGTGATGGGTGTCACCGTGTCACTTGCCTCCAAACGGCACTAGCGTGGCTCTCAAAAACAAGTGTCATAGCGGTCTATTTCTCGCAGTGACATTCGGGACTTGGGAGTCTCGCATAGTTTTAGAGGGGTCATCTGCCTGCCTCTTGGTGACAGTGTTAGACCTGCCTGCTCTCTCATACTGCAGACTCACATGCAAGAATGCACTTGGCGGCCAACGACTGTGACAAATGGGGGTCTCTGCAAAACTGGGAACAATTCGGTCTACCGCGGGTAGTAATAAACCAGGCAACGGAAAGCCGAGAGCTACCAACCAATCAGTCCTTGTATAATAAACAGCTACAGTGTGCTCTGTGTTGCATATATATTCCATCCATGCTCAGTCAATCGCATGTTTGCAAACTTTTTGCAAGAAGTGCTTTTTTTTACAACGATGGGGTGCCGGACTGCCGGTGCGTGCGTTGTGCGTGCACAAGGTTTCAACTTTAAAGCCTGATGATGAATCAATCTGGAATATGGCTGGTCAGGAGGACTGCCAGGATGCCGCCAAGCATTTGGGCGAGTGAGCCCAAACTCCTTTTTAATAAAAATTCTTTTGGAGCGCTGGGCGGGTAAGGCATTGCTCGGCAGCAGACTGGAAGCAAGAAACCATCTACGGGGCAGGGAGGGGCATGGCACGTGCTGCTTAAACAACCAGAGTGATGCCGGTGTTTTAATACTATAGGAGGAGGGCTGGAAATTGGACGCATGTGTGCTGTGCAACATCGAGGAGTCCAGCACTCAGCACCGCCGCCCATCTGTAGGACTACTCCCTCTGAGAGCCAATGCACCCGAAGCCTGCTGATTGCTATCTTAAAAGATAGAAAACTGTCCAATCAAAATGAGCCCCCCCATGTATGACATCTGGCTCCTCTTTTTATTTTACGCTAGCGGCTAGCCTCGCATTGGCCTTTTAACTTCCTTACACCTTACCCGGCAGGCCAGTACTGCGGCGCCGGCAGGGCAGGCCCTATCGAATACATATAACTTAAGTGTACTGCTACGGCCGGCGGGCGTGGCGGCTTCCGCGGCTAGTACTAGGCCAGGCACTGATCTGCATGGTCTGGCATTCAGTGAATCTGAATGAATCACATCCATGATGATCCTAATAATCGTCGTTTACAATTACTGCTTAACTTCTTACCGTTACTCGTGGTGGGCCGGCCGGCCGGCAGGGACACACACTGGCTGCACTGCCTTTGCTTTAATTAGTACGATTAGGCGGCCTGGTGCTGCTTGCTACCAGACCGTACTGTACTACTGGCTGCTGATCGATGCCTGCACAGGCTGCCCTGCTTTGCCCTTAACGTCGTCGTCGGTCGGGTCGGGCTGACTTGAACGGCGATGACTCGTGGTGAGCTGCGGTGGTTATGCTGGGGTGTGGCACTGGCAACTGGTGGTGGCAATGTGAAAAAAATCTGCGCGCGCTACGCGCACAGCCCCTACCCCATCAGAACCTCCGGCCCCGCGGCCCGCCCGCCCAAATAAATCAGTGTGTGTGTGTTCCGCGACCTGCCCACCGGCAAGTGGCAACAGTCAACCCTGCACTGACTGAACTAAGAAGGGCAGCGCCCGCGGCCGCCATGATCAACATATTATATTTATTATTAATTTATGAATATTTGGGCTGCAGGCTAAGTGATTAAGAAGTCTCACAGCCGCAACACTGTTAAACGCCGTGACTCACACTCGGGATACGTGAAAAACACACTGCGGCTGCACCGAGTACAGTAAAAAGGTACATTTTAAAAAACATCAATGTGTGACGTGCGCAGCAGATGCGTAGACCCGGCCCTGATAATTAAGTGCCGGTGCTAAGCACCGGAAAGCACCGGCACAAATTAAGCACTGGTACTGTTGTGAATTGACTAAATACACTGCGAAACTCTGAAATGTATTGTAATGATCATCATGATTCCGTGTTTTTTGCCCGGTTTGTTTTGTCTTTTTGTAAGATTTATATGAATACAATAAAGGAAAAAACAAAAAAAACAATGTAAGAGCGTCTAAATAAGCACGAGGAGGACACCAAAGCCCGCAAACAGAGGAAATTGAACAGGGACTATGGCGATTACGAAAGTGGTAGAACACTTACTTTCAGTAGCAAATACGACCACCTTTACAAAGAAAAAGCCACACAGGGTACTACACCAGCCACGATCACTGAGAGCCCAGCATCAGAGGCATCAACAGCGAGTGAGAGTGAGTCAGATATATCAAGGGGGAACACCTCTGGTGAAGAACAAAGTCTACGTCCGGTGACTTTTTTAGACGAGTACAGGACATTGCGCAAGGGACGACAAACAACGAGAGACACTCCAGCTCCGAAGACAAGAGGACAGAGAGGTCGGGGTCGAGGCAGAGGATGAGGGGAAGGAGGAACATACGGAAACGAATCCGGCAACAATGGCAAAAGAGGCAGAGGAAGGGGCCGCATGGGAGACAGCAAGACGCGCTCCAAAAAAGCCCACTGATGGACACTGCAATGGTTAATAGAACTATTATTAATCTTTCAAAAAGACAGCTTAGTGATGTAGAAAAATACACGCTATGTCTAGGCCTTTCTTTCTGCCCCTCATCCTCTTTTAATTATGCCGATACTAGGATTGACCTTTTTAAATATGTTAGGAAACTGAAACTTAAAAATTGGCACCTGTTGAGGAGACAGAAACCTAAGGGGAACAGAGGCAGGGTGGCCAGTCATATTACCAATCTGAATATAGGTGACATTGGCACTCTGACCACCATGCTCGAACTGCAACAGGATACTGATACCAATGATTCCGTGATTGACGAACAACAGATTCTAGATGAGCTGGGCATCACTTGTGATGCAGCAGCTTCTACTGATTTCAGACCGTGTTTGACCTTTCTACCATCTCTTCCACACGACAGCATCGACACTTTTCATGAGAGTGTTACTAATGCACTAAGAGATTTCCGACACAAGTATTTTAACAAAAACAAACGCAACACGAACTTGACCTTTAAACAACGACAAGTACTCAAGTCTCTTGCCGAGGACAGGGACATTGTCATTCGCCCGGCAGACAAGGGGGGCAATGTCGTTGTCCTGGACAGAGATCAATACACCACAGAAGCTCTCCGTCAACTCAGTGACACTGAATACTACACACCCATCTCCAGGGAAACGTACAGTGACAGCATTACCATCATATGGGACAAATTGACAACATGGAAGATAAGGAGATCCTCGAATGGGAGGAGTTCTGTTATCTCAAGAAAGACCATCCCAAACTGCCAGTACTTTACCTACTGCCCAAGATACATAAGGACCCTGTTAAACCTCCTGGTCGTCCTATTGTATCATCTAGAGGAAGTGTAGCAGAACGCATATCCAAGTATGTTGACCACTTTCTCAGGGACTTTGTCACCAAACTCCCGAGTTACATCAGGGACACCAAGGACTTCCTGGCAGAATAGAGAACATCAAGTGGGAGAGCGATTTACTTTTGATCACACTTGATGTACACTCGCTTTACACCATCATTGACCATCAGCAAGGGTTAGTAGCATGTTCACACTTCTTTAAGAACAGACATGTCAAGTACTGGGAGCAGTAGCGGCCCATGGTGGGAGTGCTGCCGGGCAGTGACGTGGGGCGAGGAGGGGCAGTGTGGGGGGTAGTAAACTACGGAATACGGCGGAATAGAGGTAAGTAAACATATAAATAAATAAAACGAATTTCGTTGCGCGGGCTGCATCGCCAAATTCGATGCACTGCCGTATTCTGTAGTTTACTACCCCCCACCCTGCCCTTCCCCCGCCCCACGTCACTGCCCGGCAGCACTCCCACCACGGGCCGCTACTGACTGGGAGCATAGTCGCATGATCCTTGAAATGAAAGAGTACTGTCTCACCAACAACATCTTTGTGTTTGACGGTGTTCTCTATAGACAAACCACCGGGTCAGCGATGGGATCTTGCTTCACTCCCAGTTTTGCTAATTTATTCGTGGGCCTCTGGGAGGAAGAGATTTTCACAGGGTCAGACCGTATACAAGATCTTAGCAAGGTCGAATTGTGGCTCAGGTATATAGATGACCTGTTTATCATTTGGAAGGGCTCTGAGCTTGAAGAAAGCAAGTTTATAGAGGAACTCAATAACAGTGACCGCAATATTCGACTCAGTGGCAGTATCAGCAACACCAGTGCAGAATTCCTTGATGTGCGCTTAGAGATTAAAGAGAATAAGATTCACACCGCGTTATTCCGCAAGAGCACAGCGGGTAACAGCATTCTTCATGCCCTCAGCAGCCACCCAGAATCACTGAAGTGGAGTATACCTTACGGTGAACTGCTGAGGGCAAAAAGAAACTGTAGCAGTGATGAGGCATACAGACTTGAAAGCGGAAACATGATTGAGAGATTCAAGGCTAGGGGATATCCGACGTGGGTACTCAAGAAAGCCATTGATAGAGCAGAGGGTATCAGTAGAAGCCAGACACTCTCTGAAAGGGAGAATACTGGGGGTGAGACCAATGACAATAACACCAGGGTCATTCTGACTTACAATTCGGATTCAGACAGCATCAGACGTATTCTAGCTCAAAACTGGAACATACTCAAATCAAATCAAATCAAATAAAGCTTTATTCGGCTGCTATATGAAACAGTCATAAAAGCACAAAAATTAAAAACACAACCAGTTATTTGCATGTAATAAATAGAGCAAAAATAATTTACATGATACACACATTATTAAATCAATAATATACTTTTCCTTGTATAAAATACGGCTTTTAAAAACTGAGCTACCCTCCATGCTATGTGCTCGTTCTCTAGTAATTGGAGTAAGAGCTTGACTGCACTGCCTAAGCCCAGATTTCTTAAAAAAGGGATAATTCAAACTTTCCTTTGCTCTTGATAAAATTTACAAAACAGAACTAGGTGCATAGTGGATTGAACAGAGATATTATCACAAGGGCACAGTATTAAAATACGAGACCAATCATTCATTTTCGGGAATGTCATCAACCTATGAATAATACCCAGTCGTAACCTAGTGAGAAGAAATCTATCAAAGGTTCCTGGGACAAAAGATAAGTAGGGCTCCATCCCTATGGTGGTACATAACAATTGGTGAGATCTCACTGTTATTTTTGTTGCAGATTCTCCATGGAGTCTTTTAGCTTCTAAAAACTGAATGCCCTCTTTCTTTAATGACTTTCTTGAGATCTCCATCATAGAAGACGGTATTAAAAAATATTCAGGGTGCCCTAATTCTGTCATAAACTCACGTACAAATTTGATCCAGGGTATTGTAAGGGCCCCTGCTAATTTTAAAATATCATTTAAAATCTCTCTGTTCAACTCTGTCTGTTCTTTACACCAGATTCTGTGCCACAGAAAGATAGGCTTTAGTTTTACCAAATCATCCAAATAATGGAGAGCTAGCTCTTCGTGGCAAATGAAGGTAGATGTACTTGGAGGAACGGAGAGGATATACCTTATAAACACATTTTCAATAGTTTGTAAACAACTAATGTCCGAAAAACCCCACAGCCCAGCTCCATAGATTGCCATCGAAACGCACTTTGCTTTATATATATGCAATAGTTCTGTCGGCGGTTTTCTGCCTATCTTATTAGCGAAGTTTGTTAGTGCGGCAGTAGATCTGGCAAAAGCTGTTTTTTTTACGGATATAGCGGGGGCCCACGAATCCTGATAATTAAAAAGTACGCCTAAATAAGAAAACAATTTTGTAGATACTAATTTCTTCCCATCTATGAACATTTCACGGGTCTTCTGCTTTCCTTGCTTACATCTCATGACATACGTTTTGGATATATTAGTTTGGAGACCGAGGTCGCTCATGAATGTGCTGAAAATATCCAAGGCTCTCTGAAGGCCATTTTGGGTGCGAGCCATCAGAACGGCATCATCCGCATAAAGTAATGCGGGAATATAGCGGCCACCAGCTTGGGGAAAATCTTTGCCCTGACGAAGCAGTGCACCCTCAAGTCCATTTATGTAAAGATTAAAAAGGAAGGGGGCCAGCACACAACCTTGTCTGACCCCTCTCCTGATCGGGAAAGCTTCAGTACATTCTCCCTTCTGTCCAAAACGGACACTTGCTGAGGCATCACTGTACAATTGACGTAGGAACATAATAATTTGTAAATCAACCCCCACCCCTTCAAGGACCTCCCACAGCCTATTATGCTTAACTGAATCAAAGGCTGCGGTGAGGTCAACGAAGGCCAGGTAGAGGCCGCTTTTTTTCACTCGTGTGTACTTGCCTATCAATAATGTAAGATTTAACGACTGCTCGATTGTACCAAGACCGTCCCGGAACCCATCCTGGAGGTCAGACAAGATCTTATTTTCCTCGGCCCAGTCTGCTAAACGTTCCAATATAACCCTCCCTAACACCTTTACCATAGAGTCTAGGAGAGAAATTGGTCTGTAACATCCTGGATCTTCACGATTACCCTTTTTAAAAATTGGGATTATTATTGATCGTGCCCATGTTGGAGGGAGGGTTGACCTTATGCTAGCATTAAAGATTTGTGTCAATATTGGCCCCCACATGGGGACATTATATTTGTAGAGGTCAACTGGTGCCCCATCGGGCCCAGGTGCCTTGCCGCCCGCACTGTGTGCCAGGGCCCTAGTTACCTCATCCAGAGTAATTTCTAGGTCAATATGTTTGCAGGTGTTTATATTACAAACCTCCGAATGACTACCTGGGTTCCCTCGTTCATTATATAGGTTAGTAAAATGGGTAATCCAAGCTTCTTCTGTAATAGCTATCTCCACTGATGGACCTTTACTTGGGGTTAGAAAGGGGTTCTCAGGACCTTCCAGAAAGCGGTACTATCTTTCTGCTCGGCAGCGTTATGTAAGGAATCCCAGGCATCATTGCGGAGAATTTGTTTTCTTTCTTTTAATGCCCTTCTATATTCTAATCTGGCTAGACGTACATTAGACAATATTCTTGGCTTTGCATGCAATGCCTTTTTCAAATTTGAATATGCCCTTGAGCATTTTTTATTGAACCAGCCATATGATTTCGGTTTATTACTAAATTGCACAGTTAGCAAACTTCTGACCTCCCTAGTAATATCTTCGGAGCAGTACACTATCATTGCATCCGAAGCATCCTCACTTAAACAAGTATCTATCTCAGTCCTACATTATACTAAAACATTTTTGGTTAACAGATCTGCATCTACCTTAGACCACTTCAGAGAAAATCCATTTACTTTATTCAATTCTACAGTTCCCTGCATACGAGTACGCGATTCCAAGTTATTCAGGGAGCGCGTATGTATCTTAAGTTTTAAAAGAAGGGGAAAGTGATCGCTTAAGGCAGTATCTCCAACCTCAAAGGAGGGGACCATGTACACGTGTAAAGATGAGATCAATATAAAATCAATTGTAGTAGCATAGCCTCTCCCATTAAAGGTAGATGAAAAACCAACTGGGGTAATTAAAATCTCATTTACAAACTTAAGATCTAGTTGGGAGATAATTTCGTTAAAAATATCCCCGGACTTGGAATGATTAAAATGTGTGCAGTTGTCTGCATCAATAAAAGTGCCGCATAATCTATTATCGGATTGATGACATAGCCCACAATTAAAATCACCCATCAATAGGGTCACAGTATCTTTGCTTTCCCTATTTAGAATTCTGTTAACTGTAACCATGATACCTTTAACTACCAATTCAAGTTCATTTAGTATAGTATTGTTATACAAATTGATCAAAAGTATTCGGTGCATTGCGGTGGGAACTATCTCCACCACATGAAAATAATTTCCCCCCGGGTGAAATGTGATCTTACTTAAAGGCAACCTATTTGAAATGTATGTTGAGATCCCACCTTTTGGCCTCCCTCCCAAGCCTTTCACTGCCGGAGTATTGAATGTCTTATATCCATTTATATGTATGGGGTCGATTACCCATGTCTCCTGTAGGCATAGAATATCTATATTAGCCACAAAAGCTTCCCAGACTGGGTTCTGAACCTTTGAGCGCAGCCCAGAAATATTCCAGGACACCACTGTAGGAGTTATAAGGTCTGGTACTGAGAATAATATATTATCAAGCGGCCCTACTACGTTAGGGGGGTCCAGATTAAATGTAGTTAGTATCCCTGAAGCATCCACTTGTTGCTCCGGGGAGTATACTAATCCCCTAACGATTCCCATCCCGCTTGTTTTTCCCTCTAGGCACTTGGAATTTGGGGTCTTAATTAGTTCCTCGTGACATGAAGGGCCCAAATACTCAGAGATGTCCATGGTGATAATTTCTTGTAACTCCCTCTTGTCTTCGGGGTTACCTATAGGTGACACTAGTCAATCAACCCCTCCAAAGTATGCAGGGGGTCAAAAGTGTTAAACGTTGGAACACCATATCTATAATGCATAGTGCCGCTATGATTATCTAATACTGGGGCCTGTTTAGATAACAGCGAGGGTTGGTAGAAAAAACCTAAGGAAACTACACCTATCCCCCCTTTTCTGACCATATGGCGCCTAGACTGTTCGAGGATACTGCTCACCAATTCTGGAGATCCAAATGTAATTACTATGCAATCCCCTGCCAACATTTTAGGTGCACAGCCTACCCAAGGGATTCGACGGGCCATCTTAAACTCAGAGAATAACACATTAGTGTGGCCCGTCTTAATGGAAATAGCATGTAGTGCCTTATTTTTCAGGGACGACCAATGCTCAAGAACTCCCTGTTGTAAAGGGGGTACATTAGTTAAGACGACAATATAGGGTGTGGCCTCTGGCGGAAGGTGCAAGGACGTCGGCTCTGATGAGTATCTATATTTCTGGCTCTCATTAAACTCCGTTCTTTGCTTCATAGTCTGTGTCCTAGTAGAAGTTACCTGAGGGGTTTGATGGAACTGTTGGGAGGACCGCGTACAATGCACCGTGGGAGCTACTTCACGCTCAGAATTAGCTATGGACCTAGCTACAGGCACGGGGCTTGCTATTTGTATTCCGGACCAGAAGGGGCCGAAGAGTTATTAACAATGAGCTCTATCTCACAAGATGACTGTATAGGTGGATGTAAAATTTCCAATGAGCGTTTAAAGGCCCCTTCCAAACCCTGAAGTCTTTCTTCTATAGCAGCTAGCTTAATTAAAACAGGTCTAATTAGGGTTGAAAAGGTAACCTCTAATTTATCTAAAAAGCCCTGCTGGGTCATGTCTAGTGTCCCCCCCGTTGCAAGTGAGACACCTATACTCTCATGGTTTGCTGCAAAAGCAGCTAAACCTACATTTTCTGGGTCTATCCCCGGATTGTTTTGCCTGTGGGACAATGTCTTATGCGTATTAGATCCCTGCCCTCGTCTTTTTTGATGGTGGTACTGATCCTTTACCCTGACTAATTTTCATTTTTTGACCCCTTGTTTGAACGTTGGGCTTTGTTATAATATCTTGTTCAGGTACTTTCCGTGCAATTAAGGGTGAAGCTATTTGCGTCGACAGTGTGGGCTCCGCCACGGATAATATAGGCAATTGAACCTCTTTGGGTTGGTCAGGTTTTAGGGATCCCATTGCAGTAGTAGTTAATACTTCAGGATGGTTAATTAGTGGGCGTAGGGGACCATCTTGTGACTCAATTGATAACCTGCGTTCCGTTAATGTAATTTCATGCCTTAAGACCGATTCGGCCCTCTGCAGAAAGGCATCGAGAGTCCCTACCATCCCCTGCCCTGTAGGCGATTTTAGCTTACTCATCATCTCCTTTTCTACTTAATTATAGCCCTGTATCAAATCACTATGTTAGCAGAGCTGTTTCCTTAACCGAGTTACTATGAAGAAACTACTTATGAATATACAGTACAGTGCAGAAATAGTACTAACAGCAAAAAGGGAAACAAAATAGCAATAAAACACGGTGTTCACAGTATAGTAAATGTGACAGCCGAATTTCATAGTGATATATTGATACCGTAGCCCAGCCCAGTATCCTCCAGTCTCTGACGGGCTCAGACGGGCCCGCCCTTGGTCCGGGCTTCGTCCGGGCGTCGTCCCACGCGCGTCCCGCGCCGCGGTGGGAGAGGCTGCGCTATAAGCGCGATGACCCCACCTCACCCTCGCTCGCGGCACTGACAGCAGCTGTGTAACGGGTGATGCACTCTGGGGTTTGCAGTCCTCCCAGTGTGTGGCTGGTGCTGCGAAGTCTAGAAAAGCCTTACCCCTCCAGGGGCTCCTCCAAAATATGTGCTAGTGTCCCGATGGACAAACGGGCAGGGCAGTCAGCAGAGCGAAAAGTAAAGAAAAAGTCACCCGCGCCGCGGGGGGAGAGGCTGCGCTACTAGCGCGATGACCCCGCCTCCCCCTCGCTCGCGACACTGACAGCAGCTGTGTAACGGGTGATGCACTCTGGGGTTTGCAGTCCTCCCAGTGTGTGGCTGGTGCTGCGAAGTCTAGAAAAGCCTTACCCCTCCAGGGGCTCCTCCAAAATATGTGCTAGTGTCCCGATGGACAAACGGGCAGGGCAGTCAGCAGAGCGAAAAGTAAAGAAAAAGTCTCCCGCGCCGCGGGGGGAGAGGCTGCGCTATAAGCGCGATGACCCCGCCTCCCCCTCGCTCGCGGCACTGACAGCAGCTGTGTAACGGGTGATGCACTCTGGGGTTTGCAGTCCTCCCAGTGTGTGGCTGGTGCTGCGAAGTCTAGAAAAGCCTTACCCCTCCAGGGGCTCCTCCAAAATATGTGCTAGTGTCCCGATGGACAAACGGGCAGGGCAGTCAGCAGAGCGAAAAGTAAAGAAAAATGTGACAACATTATAGGTGATACCATCTTAGATAGACCCAACATCACTTATAGACGAGGCAGGAACATAAGGGATATGTTGGTGCATAGTAACATCACCATACAGCAGGACACAGGGGAACATGGCCTCAAAGGGTTTTTTCCTTGCAGACACTGCAAGGCATGTAAGACCAGCAGATTTTGCAATGAGTTCGTACATAGAACCTGCAGAAAAGATATCACTCAGTTCCTTACATGCAGCACTACATTTGTGGTGTATGTCATTGAGTGCCCCTGTAAGCTTTTTTATATAGGGAGCACTACGTTGATGGCAAAAATGAGAATCTTGGAGCACAAACGTGCCATCACTAACAAAGATCCCAAATATCCAGTGACGCGTCACTATCAGGACAAACACTTTTCTGACTCCTCTCTCATGAATTACTTCATACTTGAACAGATCCGGCTGGATCACAGATGAGGAGATAGAGTACTTAGGCTCAGACAGAGAGAGTCCAGGTACATTGTGGATTTTCAGACCAGGATCCCATGGGGTCTTAATCAAGATGAGGAACTCGCTATGCACTTAAAAAAGGAATAGATTGTCACTTTATACTTCCTGTTATTCTATGCTCTCTGTCCTCCTTTTCCTCTTTATCGCTCTTTTTTCTTATATGTATTATATATAATTTCGTTGTGCCTCATAAGTATTTTTTCGCATATGTAGTTTTTCTCATATGTGTTTTTTCTCATATGTGTGTTATCTGTTTAGTAATATAGGGGCATATCAGCAAGGGCTGGCGATAATTATCGCTCAGCGCTCTAAGCGTGAGGATAATTATCGCCGGCCAACTCTGAATTTTATCGTGGAGATAGCATGCTATCAACAACGCTTATCTCCAAAGCGATAAAATTCAGAGCGCAAGCTGCCAACTGTGTGATTATCGCTGGAAATCCAGCGATAATCGCACAACTTTTGGCGATAGCTTGCTGATAGGGCTACACATACTTAGCCATGATATCCACCTTCCATAGGATATCATGGCTAAGTCAGTTTCAAAGCAGGCGTAAGGAAAGTAGCGATAACAGAGGTTATCGCTACTTTTCTTGTCGCTATGCTTCATTGCGTGAGGCTTGATAATAGGAGAAATGTCGCTTAGCAACATTTCTCCCGTTATTCTGGGGAGGAACGCCCACTTTGCATCTCATTAGAGATGCAAAGCTGGGCGATAAGTGAAAGGGCGAAGAAGCATGGATTCACGCGTTAGCGTGTCCTTGCTAATAGGGCATTAAAATTATCGCCGCTTTTCGTCCGAAAACGGACGCTAAAGCGGTGATAATTTTAACTCCGGCCCTTGCTGATATGCCCCATAGTATCTCTGTGTATTTCCTCCAGAAAATTGTGCATCAGAAAATGACTGTTTTTATAGATGTACAGTGACACATCCGTGCCACTTTATTAATTTGTTCCTTTTGTTTGTTTCTTTTGCAGGAGGGAAGGAAGGGGCCCACCCAGTCACACGGGTCACCTACCCTTTTCTTCGAATTCACTTTTGGATATCAACGTTTGGGCAGTATTGTACATGATTGAGATTTGAAAGGAGACAGAGTCATGGGAAGACTGTTCTTCAAGTGGCGGGTCTGTTTATTTTAGTCCATTTGGATTTTACATCACTTATGATTATCATCTTCGTGCCTCTACCTACTGATTAATATTCATTGCATGGAGTTTATTTTTGCACCATGCGATTATTTTTATCGAGCACTATGCGAATACCTGGTATCTAGAGGTTACAGACAACATGACATTGAGCACCTGTTATTCAGGAGTACAGTTAATATGACACTGATATGTCTCTTGGGCGAGGTAACCTTAATATTAGGCTATGACTTCATAGCCTTGATTCCATTGGGACTGGGAGGTATTCCATTCGCCCATCCCTGTTACAATAGATCACAGTCACGGACTATGAGGCAATGTATTTACAGCCCACAACACGATCCCAGTCAGACCGTATGCACGAAGAGTGCTACAACATAACACCAACTTGGGTTGTACAGGTTGGATGCAGCGCTTTCGTTGCTATAGGACATAGGATCCCACAGGCACGGTTTTGCATTTGTGTTGCCATTTATGTTTTTATTCATTTGCACCGTGAGTTTTGCAGCATGTATAGCATATTTTATTTCTATGCAGTTCGGCCTCTTTGTTGAGCACTTTGCCTATTTACAATTTTGATTTACAAATATAGTTGTAAGAGGTTTAGACTGCAATTAACCATTCCAATATGGCCGCCATTATAGGCTATCATGATTGTCCTTTCTCTGTTTTGTGTACTCTCAATCTGACGTTATAAGACACTTTCTGTTTGTGCACTTTGTACACGTGAGCAAGGCTGCGGACGCAGTCGAAACGCGTAGTGGATTAAACTTGGTTGCATCTGAATATTGGGTTGTGTGTCTGTTATCCTGAGAGCGCACCTACTTGGATTTACACATAAGGATATATATATATATATATATATATATATATATATGTATATATATATATATATATATATATATATATATATAGTTATACAATGTGCCCGGAGCATTGAGAAGGCACTCCCAGCGCTCTCACCATCTGGCATTAAGATGCAGCTCGTCTTGATATTTCAAAATTTGCATATCTTGCCGACGCGTTTCAGGGCTCAAGTCCCCTTCTTCATGGGCTGCTAAAATGACGCACCAACAGCTCACCATTCATTTTCAACATTATTTATTGCATTTCCGGCCCATAGTGGGCGTATGCATAGTGCATGATTTCATTGATGCATTGTGGGACATCTAGTTCCTATGGTGAGCAAAGCGTTAATTTCCCTTAGTAGGTTTGATGCGCATTTCTTATTCAAGCTTGTAAAAGTCCTTTAGTAGGTTTTTGAAATATAACTGGCGAACTCAGTAAGCATGCTGAGCGCTGCGCTGTCACGGTTTTGAAGGTTCAAATCCACAGCCTCTGCATTCACGAGGGTGCTCTTCCCCACGGCTGGGCTGCCGTGTGAATTTCTGTTATACAATGTGCCCGGAGCATTGAGAAGGCACTCCCAGCGCTCTCACCATCTGGCATTAAGATGCAGCTCGTCTTGATATTTCAAAATTTGCATATCTTGCCGACGCGTTTCAGGGCTCAAGTCCCCTTCTTCATGGGCTGCTAAAATGATGCACCAACAGCTCACCATTCATTTTCAACATTATTTATTGCATTTCCGGCCCATAGTGGGCGTTTGCATAGTGCATGATTTCATTGATGCATTGTGGGACATCTAGTTCCTATGGTGAGCAAAGCGTTAATTTCCCTTAGTAGGTTTGATGCGCATTTCTTATTCAAGCTTGTAAAAGTCCTTTAGTAGGTTTTTGAAATATAACTGGCGAACTCAGTAAGCATGCTGAGCGCTGCGCTGTCACGGTTTTGAAGGTTCAAATCCACAGCCTCTGCATTCACGAGGGTGCTCTTCCCCACGGCTGGGCTGCCGTGTGAATTTCTGTTATACAATGTGCCCGGAGCATTGAGAAGGCACTCCCAGCGCTCTCACCATCTGGCATTAAGATGCAGCTCGTCTTGATATTTCAAAATTTGCATATCTTGCCGACGCGTTTCAGGGCTCAAGTCCCCTTCTTCATGGGCTGCTAAAATGACGCACCAACAGCTCACCATTCATTTTCAACATTATTTATTGCATTTCCGGCCCATAGTGGGCGTTTGCATAGTGCATGATTTCATTGATGCATTGTGGGACATCTAGTTCCTATGGTGAGCAAAGCGTTAATTTCCCTTAGTAGGTTTGATGCGCATTTCTTATTCAAGCTTGTAAAAAGTCCTTTAGTAGGTTTTTGAAATATAACGGGCGAACTCAGTAAGCATGCTGAGCGCTGCGCTGTCACGGTTTTGAAGGTTCAAATCCACAGCCTCTGCATTCACGAGGGTGCTCTTCCCCACGGCTGGGCTGCCGTGTGAATTTCTGTTATACAATGTGCCCGGAGCATTGAGAAGGCACTCCCAGCGCTCTCACCATCTGGCATTAAGATGCAGCTCGTCTTGATATTTCAAAATTTGCATATCTTGCCGACGCGTTTCAGGGCTCAAGTCCCCTTCTTCATGGGCTGCTAAAATGACGCACCAACAGCTCACCATTCATTTTCAACATTATTTATTGCATTTCCGGCCCATAGTGGGCGTTTGCATAGTGCATGATTTCATTGATGCATTGTGGGACATCTAGTTCCTATGGTGAGCAAAGCGTTAATTTCCCTTAGTAGGTTTGATGCGCATTTCTTATTCAAGCTTGTAAAAAGTCCTTTAGTAGGTTTTTGAAATATAACTGGCGAACTCAGTAAGCATGCTGAGCGCTGCGCTGTCACGGTTTTGAAGGTTCAAATCCACAGCCTCTGCATTCACGAGGGTGCTCTTCCCCACGGCTGGGCTGCCGTGTGAATTTCTGTTATACAATGTGCCCGGAGCATTGAGAAGGCACTCCCAGCGCTCTCACCATCTGGCATTAAGATGCAGCTCGTCTTGATATTTCAAAATTTGCATATCTTGCCGACGCGTTTCAGGGCTCAAGTCCCCTTCTTCATGGGCTGCTAAAATGACGCACCAACAGCTCACCATTCATTTTCAACATTATTTATTGCATTTCCGGCCCATAGTGGGCGTTTGCATAGTGCATGATTTCATTGATGCATTGTGGGACATCTAGTTCCTATGGTGAGCAAAGCGTTAATTTCCCTTAGTAGGTTTGATGCGCATTTCTTATTCAAGCTTGTAAAAGTCCTTTAGTAGGTTTTTGAAATATAACTGGCGAACTCAGTAAGCATGCTGAGCGCTGCGCTGTCACGGTTTTGAAGGTTCAAATCCACAGCCTCTGCATTCACGAGGGTGCTCTTCCCCACGGCTGGGCTGCCATGTGAATTTCTGTTATACAATGTGCCCGGAGCATTGAGAAGGCACTCCCAGCGCTCTCACCATCTGGCATTAAGATGCAGCTCGTCTTGATATTTCAAAATTTGCATATCTTGCCGACGCGTTTCAGGGCTCAAGTCCCCTTCTTCATGGGCTGCTAAAATGACGCACCAACAGCTCACCATTCATTTTCAACATTATTTATTGCATTTCCGGCCCATAGTGGGCGTTTGCATAGTGCATGATTTCATTGATGCATTGTGGGACATCTAGTTCCTATGGTGAGCAAAGCGTTAATTTCCCTTAGTAGGTTTGATGCGCATTTCTTATTCAAGCTTGTAAAAAGTCCTTTAGTAGGTTTCTGAAATATAACTGGCGAACTCAGTAAGCATGCTGAGCGCTGCGCTGTCACGGTTTTGAAGGTTCAAATCCACAGCCTCTGCATTCACGAGGGTGCTCTTCCCCACGTCTGGGCTGCCGTGTGAATTTCTGTTATACAATGTGCCCGGAGCATTGAGAAGGCACTCCCAGCGCTCTCACCATCTGGCATTAAGATGCAGCTCGTCTTGATATTTCAAAATTTGCATATCTTGCCGACGCGTTTCAGGGCTCAAGTCCCCTTCTTCATGGGCTGCTAAAATGACGCACCAACAGCTCACCATTCATTTTCAACATTATTTATTGCATTTCCGGCCCATAGTGGGCGTTTGCATAGTGCATGATTTCATTGATGCATTGTGGGACATCTAGTTCCTATGGTGAGCAAAGCGTTAATTTCCCTTAGTAGGTTTGATGCGCATTTCTTATTCAAGCTTGTAAAAGTCCTTTAGTAGGTTTTTGAAATATAACTGGCGAACTCAGTAAGCATGCTGAGCGCTGCGCTGTCACGGTTTTGAAGGTTCAAATCCACAGCCTCTGCATTCACGAGGGTGCTCTTCCCCACGGCTGGGCTGCCGTGTGAATTTCTGTTATACAATGTGCCCGGAGCATTGAGAAGGCACTCCCAGCGCTCTCACCATCTGGCATTAAGATGCAGCTCGTCTTGATATTTCAAAATTTGCATATCTTGCCGACGCGTTTCAGGGCTCAAGTCCCCTTCTTCATGGGCTGCTAAAATGACGCACCAACAGCTCACCATTCATTTTCAACATTATTTATTGCATTTCCGGCCCATAGTGGGCGTTTGCATAGTGCATGATTTCATTGATGCATTGTGGGACATCTAGTTCCTATGGTGAGCAAAGCGTTAATTTCCCTTAGTAGGTTTGATGCGCATTTCTTATTCAAGCTTGTAAAAAGTCCTTTAGTAGGTTTTTGAAATATAACTGGCGAACTCAGTAAGCATGCTGAGCGCTGCGCTGTCACGGTTTTGAAGGTTCAAATCCACAGCCTCTGCATTCACGAGGTGCTCTTCCCCACGGCTGGGCTGCCGTGTGAATTTCTGTTATACAATGTGCCCGGAGCATTGAGAAGGCACTCCCAGCGCTCTCACCATCTGGCATTAAGATGCAGCTCGTCTTGATATTTCAAAATGTGCATATCTTGCCGACGCGTTTCAGGGCTTAAGTCCCCTTCTTCATGGGCTGCTAAAATGACGCACCAACAGCTCACCATTCATTTTCAACATTATTTATTGCATTTCCGGCCCATAGTGGGCGTTTGCATAGTGATTGATTTCATTGATGCATTGTGGGACATCTAGTTCCTATGGTGAGCAAAGCGTTAATTTCCCTTAGTAGGTTTGATGCGCATTTCTTATTCAAGCTTGTAAAAGTCCTTTAGTAGGTTTTTGAAATATAACTGGCGAACTCAGTAAGCATGCTGAGCGCTGCGCTGTCACGGTTTTGAAGGTTCAAATCCACAGCCTCTGCATTCACGAGGGTGCTCTTCCCCACGGCTGGGCTGCCGTGTGAATTTCTGTTATACAATGTGCCCGGAGCATTGAGAAGGCACTCCCAGCGCTCTCACCATCTGGCATTAAGATGCAGCTCGTCTTGATATTTCAAAATTTGCATATCTTGCCGACGCGTTTCAGGGCTCAAGTCCCCTTCTTCATGGGCTGCTAAAATGACGCACCAACAGCTCACCATTCATTTTCAACATTATTTATTGCATTTCCGGCCCATAGTGGGCGTTTGCATAGTGCATGATTTCATTGATGCATTGTGGGACATCTAGTTCCTATGGTGAGCAAAGCGTTAATTTCCCTTAGTAGGTTTGATGCGCATTTCTTATTCAAGCTTGTAAAAAGTCCTTTAGTAGGTTTTTGAAATATAACTGGCGAACTCAGTAAGCATGCTGAGCGCTGCGCTGTCACGGTTTTGAAGGTTCAAATCCACAGCCTCTGCATTCACGAGGGTGCTCTTCCCCACGGCTGGGCTGCCGTGTGAATTTCTGTTATACAATGTGCCCGGAGCATTGAGAAGGCACTCCCAGCGCTCTCACCATCTGGCATTAAGATGCAGCTCGTCTTGATATTTCAAAATTTGCATATCTTGCCGACGCGTTTCAGGGCTCAAGTCCCCTTCTTCATGGGCTGCTAAAATGACGCACCAACAGCTCACCATTCATTTTCAACATTATTTATTGCATTTCCGGCCCATAGTGGGCGTTTGCATAGTGCATGATTTCATTGATGCATTGTGGGACATCTAGTTCCTATGGTGAGCAAAGCGTTAATTTCCCTTAGTAGGTTTGATGCGCATTTCTTATTCAAGCTTGTAAAAAGTCCTTTAGTAGGTTTTTGAAATATAACTGGTGAACTCAGTAAGCATGCTGAGCGCTGCGCTGTCACGGTTTTGAAGGTTCAAATCCACAGCCTCTGCATTCACGAGGGTGCTCTTCCCCACGGCTGGGCTGCCGTGTGAATTTCTGTTATACAATGTGCCCGGAGCATTGAGAAGGCACTCCCAGCGCTCTCACCATCTGGCATTAAGATGCAGCTCGTCTTGATATTTCAAAATTTGCATATCTTGCCGACGCGTTTCAGGGCTCAAGTCCCCTTCTTCATGGGCTGCTAAAATGACACACCAACAGCTCACCATTCATTTTCAACATTATTTATTGCATTTCCGGCCCATAGTGGGCGTTTGCATAGTGCATGATTTCATTGATGCATTGTGGGACATCTAGTTCCTATGGTGAGCAAAGCGTTAATTTCCTTAGTAGGTTTGATGCGCATTTCTTATTCAAGCTTGTAAAAAGTCCTTTAGTAGGTTTTGAAATATAACTGGCAAACTCAGTAAGCATGCTGAGCGCTGCGCTGTCACGGTTTTGAAGGTTCAAATCCACAGCCTCTGCATTCACGAGGGTGCTCTTCCCCACGGCTGGGCTGCCGTTTGAATTTCTGTTATACAATGTGCCCGGAGCATTGAGAAGGCACTCCCAGCGCTCTCACCATCTGGCATTAAGATGCAGCTCGTCTTGATATTTCAAAATTTGCATATCTTGCCGACGCGTTTCAGGGCTCAAGTCCCCTTCTTCATGGGCTGCTAAAATGACGCACCAACAGCTCACCATTCATTTTCAACATTATTTATTGCATTTCCGTATTTATCTGAGTAAGCAAAACCAAAACGACAAAAATGCACCAAGTTATGAAGTTTTCAGTATTAAGTAAAGTTCTCATTCTTAGTAAACAATAGCTCGGACTGGGGCTATTGAGTCACGCTTGACCAGGAAAAATCCACAAGTTCAGTCTCACTGCCAGGGAATGCTGACCAGTTACAGGGGTCAGGCAGACCCCAACACAGTACCTTGGATATGTCAAAACTCAACGATGATGCAAGGTGCACGGAAGGTGAGGTGTCGCGAAAGCAGGTGATGCGTTGGTTCCTTACTGCTGTGCAGGGTCGTTGACACGTTGGCGCTCTGGGCGGCGCTTTGAGCTTTGAGCAAAGGAGGTGAGGCATCACTGTAGCAAGTGAGGTGTTGCTTCCTGGAGGCAGTGCAGGGTCGTTGACCGCTAATCCCCGGGATGATGCGAGGCGCAGGGGAGGTGATGCGTTGGTTGCATGTGCAATACCTCTGTTCCTTACTGCTGTGCGGTATTGATGATGTAGTTGGCGGTCAAGCATCTAGGTCTCCATTTTTGCGGCGTCGAGGTCAAACCACTGAGCCACAGCTGCGGCATCGGAGCAGTGCATCACGTACGTCAGTGCTCACAGTGGCAATTTTTTGGAAGTGCAGCGGCATCGTCGGAGCCTGCGTTGTAAGTCGCGCTTGCTGCATCGAGCGGGAACCACAGCTTCTGTGCATGCAGTGGCATGGAGTCAGAATGGCAGACAGGCGCTGGTTCCGAAGTTGCTCAGTGTCGGTTCCTTCTTGTAGAATGGAGACTCACTTCCAAGGGCCCAGGAAGTTGAATTGTCACCACTTGGTAAGTAGGGCTCTCAGCAGATGAGCCCAGGTATCACAGGTGAAGTCTTTGATGGCCCTGAGACTTCCATCAGGAGACAAGCTGAACTCAAGCCCTTGGGGAAACTTTAGAAAGCACGATGTAGAGAGCAAAGTCCAGTCCTCTCACTCCCAGGACCGAAGCAGCAGGCAACAGGCCAACAGAGCAAAGCAAACAGCAAAGTGGCAGTCCCTCCTGACAGCTCAACAGCTCTTCTTCCTGGCAGAATGTCCTCAGTCAAGAAGTGTTCCTTTCATATGGTGTCAGAGGTCCTGTATTTATACTCATTTTAACCTCTGAAGTTGGTAGAGAGACTTCAAAGAAAGATCTTTGTATTGCACAATACCCAGCACTTTCGTGCCCTGTCTCCAGACACACTGCAGGGGGGTATGCAACTCTTTGTGTGGAGACAGACACAACCCTATTCAGGTGCAAGTGTCAGCTCCTCTCACCATTCTAGCTCAGGATGGCTCCTCCGCCTGGTGATGGGCCATCAGGATATGCAGGGTACACCTCTGCTCCCTTTGTGTGTGACTGTCTAAAGTGAATGCACAACGCCCAAATGTCATCCAACCCAGACGTGTATTTGAAGGGTCAGGCAGAGGAGGCACAGAATGTTTAAGTAGGAAAATGCCAACGTTCTAAAATAGGCATTTTCAGATCTGCAATCTAAAAACCAGTTTCACAAAAAAATGTGTTTTTAAATTGTGAGTCCAGAGACACCAAACTCCAGTTTTCTATCTATTCCCAAGTGGAAAATACACTGGTAAGATGTTACCAGGTAGCTCCAATGCTAACCTATGGGAAAGATAGATGTAGCTGTAGTGAAAACCGAGTTTCACAGTTTTTCACTACCAGGACATGTAAAACTCACAAGTTCATGTCCTACCTCTTAAATACACTGCACCCTGCCCATGGGGCTACCGAGGGCCATCCTTAGCTGTGCCCTACATGTAATTAAAGGGAAGATTTGGCCCTGGCAAGTGGGTGCACTTGCCAGGTTGAAATGGCAATTTAAAACTGCACACAGAGCCGCTGTTATTGCAAGCCTGAAACAGGTTTGCAATGCTACTCATGTGGGTGGCAAAAACAATGCTGCAGGTCCACTAGTAACATTTGAGTTACCTGCCCCAGTTCACACATGGTGCACTGTACTAGGGATTTACTAGTAAATCAAATACTCCAATCATGGAGAAACCAATTGCCATCTGATTTTCGACACGGAACACTTGTGATTGAGCACTGCTCAGCAGTGGTCAAGTGCCCAGTGTACTAAATCCAGCAAAAACAAAAGTCTGCACACAGCCAAAAACAGAAGGTCTGAAGCAAAAAGACAGGGGAAAACACGCCAGAAGATACCAGGTCTAACCGGTACAAATAAGATGGACTTTCATTAAAAAATTACCACTGGCTGGAATTTCGGATTAATACCAATGTCATTCCATTGCAATACAATCATTACAACCTGTTGTGACTTGCTAGCTGATTAACTTATGGTTCTCATGCAAATAATAAGCAATGGTATACTTTACAACTGCTTTGGGAGAGAAGTAGCATACTAACATACCAGATAAATATCTGTAAAGTAGTAGAACTTTTGTGTAAAAGATCACTTCCACTTTGTTATTGCCAACTGGATGCATGTAGATGCTGTGTGCTCAGCACATCTGAAGGCGACAGTCAGCAGTCTAGCTTCCATGTCTCCTGGAAGCAATCAGCAAAATACAGTGGAAGAAGAAAGAGGAGGAGCCAAAATGCCTGGGAGTTCAGTTATCATCCGACAGCATGCAGATAAATCATAAAAGAGTTCAGCTCCTCTGGCAGCAGTCACTGTACCCAATTGTAGTGAATAAAATACTATTGTACCATTACTCAAAGGTGTACTGTATTATTTTGCCTCAAGCTGTGTATAAGATATATTGCAGTACATAGGTTAAGGTACTCTTGTGGAATGCTTAATGCACAGTAAGGGTCTTATGTAGAGTTTGGCGGACTCCATACTCCGTCAAAATGCGACCGGTATTCCACCACCCTATCACACGTGCCATAGGCTATAATGCACTTGTAAAATGTTGAACGAGACATCTGCCACCTTTGTGATGCAATATCCAAACCACCAAACTCTAAATAAGACCCTAAGAGCCCATCCCATTTCAGTACTTATGTCTCCTTAAAAGGACAGGTGGTGCAAAGCTGAGGATCAATGCAGCACATGCCAAGTCAATTGCGATTCAATTGCCTTGGGCGGGCAGGAGCAAAGTCTCTACAAATAATAACTCTATACCCGTTGCACCTGATATCATTTGGATTGCCTCACCTGCATTTCGTTGTACTACGTAAAATGAATTTGTCCGTTGCAGCGAACAAAAATTGATTATTAAGCAAACTCTCTATAACACGAATCATCAATTTGTCAAAGAATATTTTGATACAGATATATCTAAATATATCAATTAAAAATATACACCCGGATCTTAGTTTTTCTTTCACAGTTTTCATATGAATTTATTTTGCAATGTCACTTACTGTCACTTCTCTATTTATTGATGAGTGGGTTCTCCAAATAGCAAAATATTTCTACATAAGAGATCTTAACACAGCACTAATAATAGTCCTGTATCGTTAGGGAAATAGACTGCGCTTCGGTGACTTAAGTTAAAACTGGAAACTTTGTGAACAAGGGTGTGAGGAGGACATTGCTGACACCATATATTCTACAGAAGCGGAGCTGGAAGAGGAAACATTCCCCTGCACTAACGCTCCGCCTACAAAAGTAGGCCCATTCAGCGTTACAGGTTAGTGGGCGTTACAACTAAGGTAATTTTGTGAAGAAAGAGAAACGGAACCAAAAAACTGATATTGTCGTGGACTGATGGGTGAAACTCATTATTCATAGTCAAGTGTTGCAATTATCCTTTTCGACCGAACTTTGAATATGTACATTTCGTAATCAACAACTTTAGTTTGTCAATCGTTTGTCATCACTCTTTGCCTGGAATACCCTTCACAAACCATATTAGAGATTTTTTCCCCCTGATTTATATAGCGCCAACTCGACCCGAAGGTATTGGAGCGCTTTACATGAGCACCAGTAACATTACACACGACACATTCATGTTTTGGTAGGCACGGGGAGATGAAGTGATTTGCCCAGAATCACAGGATGGGTGGAGCCAACGCTCAGACTCCAACCTGGTTCCCCAGCTCCAAAGTCTGCAGCTCTGGCCATTACGCCACATCCTTTCCCTATTGGCTGGTCTGATGGGGGAACAGCGTGTGATTCATCTACCTCTCAACCACACCTACACCTTGCAATCTGAGCTCCAGCCAATAGCTCATCTGTTTGGATTTAGAGTATCAACAGTGTAAAGTATTTTGATGCCTAAACAGGGTACACATCACATTAAAAAGACGAAAACGTCTATGTGAAGGGGACAAACCCGTAAACAGGAGTTTGCTCTGATTCGGGAGTGCAGGCCGATTATGCGTCGTCTTCTGTAGTTCGGCATCTCTGTATTACTACATGCATGCACTGAGTTTTTCATTGCAATACTGTTCGGAGAAATTCAGGAATGGAACCTGAATATTTTGAGCAAATCCCCCCGAAATTACCACCTCTACAAGAGCAACTCGTCTTTGTGTGCTAGAAAGCCTCTCATTCATTTCAGTGTTCTCCATCCTTGGGTTTAATATAATTGTGGGGGGAAATTACAAAAAGTACTCACTTCAGCCTACAGGAAAAATCTCTCACGACCATTTGACATCCACAGGCACTCCACAACCTTGTTTATTTAAGAAATTATTTAAAAGAAGTTGCTGATTGCTATATGTTAACTATAACACAATGTATAACTTTTCAATTAAAACGGTCAGTTCAACTGATTTCTAAAACAATAATGTTTTTTTTTAAACCTCGACTTTATGAAAGCTCGCCCATTTTTTTAAGTCATTAAAGTAATATGAGAGTTTTGAGCAAGTAAAATAGTTACACATCGGAATGTCGCTTTCCAAACTTTAAATAAAATGTAAACAACTTTAAACATGGCTAATTATTATGAAGATTTATGCATTTTTTTTAAATATAAATTTGTAACAAATTATCTCAACTGCTGCAGTTGTTGAGAAGTTTTTTGAACAAACACATGTAATAGTTTTTAACTTTTCAGAAATGCAAGCTTCATTTTCAAATATTGTAAATATGGCTCCCGGTTTTATGGTATGTATTTTTTTGCCATTTCGGTCTGTATTTATACATATTTATTTTTTGCTCATTTTATCTGTGTATATCCATATTTATTTTAGGTTTTGTGAAAAAATGAATCTGAAACATTTATATTTCCACATTTATTAAACCAATAAAAGTACGCTCGTACTTGGATCCCTGACAGGTTTCAATGATATGAACAACCATAGATAATAAATCAATACACTTGTACGAAAACATGAACATTTTAGTATCAAACATCTTCAGTTGTTTAGCCTCATTCCCGATATTTCTCTCGTTTTTAGCTCCGTTACCTGTCAGTCCAGACAGCTATAGGCTGGCTGCCATGACTGACAACATTTATAATCAATAAAAAAAATCCTGCGAATTTCCATTTTTATCCTCATTTAAATGAATACAGACAGGAAAATGAATTGTTTTCTGTCTGCATTTACCTTTAAAAATCAGCAAAAACGAAAACAGGGAGCCTTAGATACAAATTCTTGGCAAGTTGAAATTGTCGGTTGTATATCACTTTCATCGTGTTTTTTTTTAACAAATCGTCTCTTCTTTAGTGCGTATAGCCATATCACCAGTCAAACAAGAGCCATATCCTAGCTCTCTTTACAATGCCTGTCACAGGAGTTGGCCACATTTTATCACCTCATCATTGTGTAATGACAGTGGCATACCACTTTAAATATACAGCCCCCTTAACGTACCGCCACAAACCGATGGAAACTTGTTACGTTCAATCCAACAAAGAACACCAAAGAGGTAAGTGCAGAATGAATATTTATTGGAGATCATAGGTTCACCAACCCTCCCAGGGCAGCTCCAAGTCTCAACTGCTGAACTTGGAACTCTCCACGGGCTACTATTCCAGAACTATGACCATGCTTAAAAAAAGCTGCAGCACATTAACTTTTACAGGAAAAGCCATAACCATAACACATCCTCCTTTCCCTCCAACAAAGCAACAAAGAGATGAAAACAAGAAATATGCCAACATCAATAACAACCAAAGCAACAATTTAAAGGAATAAAGAGGAACAGTGATAAGTAAAACTAAAATAAAAGAAATGACACTAAAAGTATTCATAACAACGTTTAACGTATATAATGATATAACATAATCCTTCCACCACACTGGTCTTCTGCAATGACACTGACCAACTATTCATTCTTTTTGATCAGAGTTGGAAACTCCAGAGTTGGAATCTCCAGGAACCTTCCCACAACTCCACTTCACCAACCTAGATATGTTCCACACAA
Source organism: Calotriton arnoldi (assembly GCA_963921515.1). Lineage (NCBI taxonomy): Eukaryota > Metazoa > Chordata > Amphibia > Caudata > Salamandridae > Calotriton > Calotriton arnoldi. The sequence goes on along the minus strand of CAWUFW010004902.1, from coordinate 620,200 downwards.
CAGTAGCGGCCCGTGGGGGGAGTGCTGCCGGGCGCTGACATGGGGCGGGGGAGGGGCAGGGTGGGGGATAGTAAACTAGGGATTAGGGCGAATTAGAGGTAAGTAAACATATAAATAAATAAAACGAATTTCGTTGCGTGCGCTGCATTGCATTTGGCAATGCAGCACGCGCAACGAAATTAGTTTTTTTAATTTATATGTTTACTTACCTCTAATCCGCCCTAATCCGTAGTGTACTACCCACCACCCTGCCCCTCCTCCGCCCCACGTCAGCGCCCGGCAGCACTCCCACCACGGGCCGCTACTGCCACACATCCCCATTGTCCAACCTGACAACATTTCTCATGACTGCATTGATTACAGAAGGCCCCAAAAACGCAGAACTACCCTTCTTTGCAAACTTGGGTTTTTCACAAGTACATCTCCAACACTCCACTTCACATGCTGCACACAATTCTTATGCTCATACCTCTGTATATATCTGGATTGGCATTTCTTTCACAAATCCGGCAAGTCTCTCTGCTCTAGTTCAAACATTTTCTCAGGCAGTCGTCTATTCATCCAAGCAGGTTTCAGCTTCGTGTTTCCTACTCTTCTTCTCATGCTATTAAATGGAGATGGGAGAGGAGTTGGCCTAACTGCTAGGGCGGTCGACCTTGAATCTGGGGAACCGGGTTCGAGTCTCGGCAATGAGGCTGAACATCCTGTGATTCTGGGCAAATCACTTAATCTCCCCGTGCCCAACAAAAAAATAAATAAAAAAATGAATGTGTCCTCATGTAACGCAACTGATGCTATGTAAAGCGCTCTGATACCCGATACCTTCGGGTCAAATTCGCGCTATATAAAACTCCGTAAAAAAAAAAAAAGATCTACAGGTTCCACTATTAGTAGTGGTGTGATGAGCCCACAACATCTGTTGGAGCACTTCTGCTAATGGTGATTAACTTCAAGGGCCCTTTGTACACATGATTTAAGCATTCTGTTCATGCGCTCCGCCAGCGCATTTGCCTGTGGAGAATACAATGCTGTCCTGAGATGCACAATGGGAAGACCACTCAAAAACTCTTGCATCTCTTTGGAAATAAGTTGAACACCATTGTCTGTGATTAAATGATTAGGAATACCCTTGCAAGAGAATTCCTCTTTGAGAAAATCAATCACCACTCTGCAATCTAATGAACTCACACATTTAGGGTCCGAATATGATGTCGGTCAGAGTTGCCTCCGACCGACATCACAGCAAGATCAGGACCGACCAATCTCTGGTCGGCAGTCCCGATCGCCTAATTACAATGCGACCGCACATGGTGCGGTCGCATACTCATATTTCCCTATGGGAGCTTGTGCTGCGGCCGTAAATGCATTTTTAATGTAGTTGGGGCAGCTACCTCTCTGGGCCTTGAACGCAATTGTCATCGACGGGGAGTGGTGGCATAGACCTGTAGGCTACACGGCGGAAGGCGCACCTAATGACAAATGTCAGTGTAGGGGCCTTCCCTTCCCGACCTCCCATGGAGAAAGTAGGGTAATTACCTAGGGCATTTTTGGATTACTATACCAGCGGGGATATTGACAATATATACCCCAGATAGTGGTTGATCTTCATTTACACTTAGATATAAAGACGGAGCCCTTTAGATACATGGTCCTGATGAATGCTACGTACCCTTCGGGGACATTTAGCAGAAACATGTTGACCACAATCAGCTCGGTGAAGGGATAATTTGTTCCCAAGTCACAGCTCACTTCTTTTAATACCATACAGTTGCCGAATTAATTAAAAAACAGTCTTTACGACAACTGTAATGGTTTTTAAATCACTTTCACTATTCACGGGCCCCCACTTATTTTAGAAGTGCATCCCTGTCGTCAGGTGTATGCCCGCCCTCTATCAAACCGAGTTTTTAGAGGGCGAGGGACGGCCTATGATGAAGCATGACACCAGGTGGTGTGTGAGGCCAGTCCTACACTTTTTGTGAGATGCCCCTACTTTACATGCATCTCTGAGAAGACCTGTAGAAATTCCCCACTAGGGGTAGCCCCATTTGTCTTTGCATTTCATGTTGGAGGCTGGCTAACCCCTAGGCCCTGTGCCTCTAGTTCCCATCCCTGGCTAAATACCAGGGCTAGTGTGTTCAATTAAAGTGGGGAGTGTAACATGACAGAGGGACATGACATGGAAATTTCCTAACTAGCCAAGGCTAAAAAGCCATGTCTTTAAAGCTTTCCTGAACTCCCCTTCAGATGGAATTAGTCGAAGTCTATCAGGGAGGGAGTTCCATAATCTGGTTGATACCACTGAAAAGGCCCTGCCCCCAATGCGAGATTTTGCAAATTGAGGAACGCACAGCAAATTCTGTGAGTTAGATCTTAAAGAACGTATTTGCTGATAGGGGCGAATGCATTTTTTAATGTAGTTGGGGCAGCTACCTCTCTGGGCCTTGAACGCAATTGTCAAGGCCTTAAATTCTATCCGATTCACAACCGGCAACCAATGGAGCTGTTTGATATGCGGAGAGATATGTTGTCTGAAAGGTACTCATCTAATTAATCTTGCAGCCTCATTCTGCACCATCTGCAGTCTCTTTATCAGATATGCCGGAAGACCAAGATACAGACTATTAGCATAGTCTAGCCTTGAGGTCACAGTGGCATGAACAACTGATCATCAACAGTTCTCAGGGAGTAAATACAGAAATTTCCTCAGCCCTTTCAGAATGCCAAAGCAGGAAGATGTGATAGACCGTATTTGGGACGAAAAGGTCAGGTCAGAATCCCATTTTACACCCAGATTTTTCACCGTAGTTGACGGGCAGGGGGGTGGGAGCCCATTTCCTCCGGCCACCACAGTCCAGGCGACGGTGGGGAGTTCTTGCCAAAGAACAGGACCTCGGTTTTCTCTGCGTTCAGTTTTAGCTTATTATTATTCATCCAGCTGGAGACGTCACGCAGGCAGCCCCTAAACCTCGCAAAGGAGTTTGCCGATTGGTCCTTAAAAGAAAACACCAACTGTGTATCGTCTGCATAGGAAATAGTTTTTATTCCCCATTTCGAAATGAGCGCACATAGTGGAGCCAGATAGATATTAAAAAGTAGAGGGCTCAGTGCCGAGCCCTGCGGTACCCCACACCAGAGGGCCTTAGCTTCTGATTTGAAAGGGTGCAAAATGACTCTTTGCGTGCGGTCGCTGAGATAGGATTTTATCCAGGCGAATACCGTCCCCTTCACTCCCGCCCACTTCAGCCTAGCCAGCAATATTGGATGGTCCACCGTATCAAAAGCGGCGGACAGGTCCAACAGCACTAGCATAGCTGAGGCTCCTCCGTCCACCTCCATTCTTATAGACTCGCCTACCTCCAGCAAGGCCGGCTCAGTGCTAAAGCCCGCCCGGAAGCCAGACTGTGTTTCATGCAAAATATCGCTGCTGGCGATAAAATTACTAAGTTGATGTTGGACCAGTTTTTCCAGCATCTTAGCCGGTGCCGGGAGAAGAGAAATCGGGCGATAATGTTTTTAATCCACCGGGTCAGCATTAGGCTTCTTTAGAAGGGGTAGGAGCATAGCATGTTTCCATTACTCTGGGAAGATGCCAGTGGTGAGTGAATTGTTCCATATAAGATTTAGGGAAGGATTGAGAATGTAGGCAAGATCTTCCCACAACTTCGGGGGGCAGGGGTCTTCTGGGGACCCTGACTTACATTTCAGAATTCCACCCAAGGATTCCTGAAGTGAAATGGGATGAAATACAGACAACGATGCTTCTCCAGCATAGCTATCCTCATCTACAGACTCGATGGTATCTCGCTTAGGCGAGAATGCATCGTATACCTTGTGTATTTTTTCCTCAAAGAAATCTGACAATTTTGCGCACAGTGAAAGTGATGAAGGTATCTTACTTTCTACACTGTGGGTTTAGTAAAGGAGCGGACTATCTTAAAAAATTCTTTACTAGAGTTATCTGCCATGTTGATACGCTTCACAAAGTAGTCCCTTCTAGCGGCTTTCATGGCTTTGTGGAGATCTTTTAAGGCTTCCTTATAGGTTCTTTTGGCCAGTGGACAGTATGCTTTCCTCCAGAGACGCTCTTTGCATTTACAGTTGCTCTTTCCCATTCTCAGTTCCTCCGTGAACCATGGCGCCGATGGGGCACTTCTGGGAGAGCTGACTAGTCTAGCTGGAGCTAGGTTGTCCAGAGCACCAGACATCAACACACCCACGGTCATAGCATCCTTATTAGGGTCGATGGACCATTGGGGTTGGCTGTCCAGCAATACTGGGCCTAAGGAAACCGGGGGGAATGATGCATCACTTAACGTACCACGTGACACCCAGCAACTGATAACTGATGTGCTCCAGTGATGACACAATGGGAACCTTGCAAGCTCACTTTTTGGTATGTGGCACATGCTTGAGCAGTCTCAAGCATATGCGAAAGAGACCGCTGAAGATAAGAGTAGTGCAAGCTGGCGGCATTAACTTTATCCTCAACGCCATAGAATATTTTGGCTTCAGAAATGCCGGATCACTAACTATTCATCATGAGGATGGTTGATGAGCAAGTATCCTAGAAGACAGAAATTGAGTTGCCTGGAGTAATCAAGCTACTTTATATTCTCTGCCAGCACTCTTCCGGGCAGGGAACATCAGTGCCCAAGGGAATGAAGTCCCCGGGACACTGCACTCATTGAGCCCAGTTGGATGGGGTCCACAAGTCGGTAAACAACTCAGCGAGTAGGGCCACATGCCCTCACCCCAAAATTTTAAAATCATAGTTGGGGGATGTGATCCCAGGGGCCTTTTTAAGGCTTGGGAAGCGGGACGTACACTACCCCACTAAATAAATTAATCTGCTCCAGGGGATGGGATCCTCAGGAGGGGGGCGGTACACTTCCTCCCCTAAAATTAAAACCTAGCCTTGGGGCATGGGGCCCCCATGGCCTCCTGAAGTCTTGGTTCTGTTTGTGGGGAGACTGAGAATTGAAGAAGTCAATCATCAGCTAGAAAATAGTCAGTACTAGAAAATTAGTCATGAGGATGGGAATAGAAAGTACATTCACTACCAGTGGAGTTGTGTATTCACCAAACATCAGTGAGATTGTGTGAAGTACAGATATTTAGGAGTTGTAAATGTGAGCGATTGGATCTAAATTTTTCTTGAGATAATCAGTCCAGTATTCCGTCAAGAGGGAGATTGAAATCACCACCTAAAATTATACCATTATGATGTGGGAGTTCTGCAATAGTTATATTGAGAGAGGACCAGAATTCACAGTCATCAGCGGATGGGACGTAAATGTTAATGATATAGAATTCCATGTCCCCTTTCTTAGCTAGAATGATCAGCCATCTACCTTCATTATCTCTTTGATGTAAGCTGGGATGTTAGATTTTTTTTTAATGAAGGTTGTAACACCATTTCTCTTGTGAGGTGTCAGTGAGTGGAAGCAATCATTTACCCAATGACATTTAAGCTTTAGAGATTCAGAATAGGCCAGCCTCGTTTCTTGTAAGAGTATAATGTCATCAGGTTTAAGACAATAATCAGCTATCTTCCTTCTTTTAATTGGATGGTTAAAGTGCTTGGTATTAAGAGAAAGTATTTTAAGAGTTGTAAGTTGATGGCACACATAGTTACACATATAAAATGAAAGTTTAGTGAACAGTAAAGAATATCTCCTCAAATCTTCCTGTCTATTTGTTAAGTAGACATATGTCATATGTGAATGGTATCTATAAGACAAAACAATTTGGATAATGTAACTACTATGTCATGTAAAGACATCGGCATATATATGGCTTGACAATATTATCAACCAGATCATGGGAAACGGAGGAATAGGTGCGGAAAGAAAAAGGAGGGGAAAAAGAAAAAGTAACACACAAGCATAAACAAAAACCCAACCCATCCCAAAGGAGCACTAAAACTCATCAACCCACCCAAAAGTACTAGAAACAAGTGGAAACGTTAGTGCTGCAAGGTGGCCTCCTGAACATAACAACTATATTAATTCTGTGAGAATGGTTGACAATATAGTCTATAAAAACAGTGCAGAAATCCTAATGGATTCATTAAAGGCAAGTAATAAAACTGTACTCAATCAAAGTCATAACTCTCTGTTTGAAGAGAGACATAAGTATGGTTCAATCAACATAGCACCATATGAAACAAATGTCAGAAACTGTCAAGCTTCTTACATGCAATAGTCCTCTTTAGTTTTACGCAAACTGCGGTGATAAGTACCAACACATGTAGAAATAATGTCCAATAAAGCATTGAAAGATGTTTTGATTTCTACAGAACCTCTATAATAAAGCCATGACATGTTCACAAATTAGAGGGAACAGAGTAAGCCAGCTTAATTCCTAGGTAGCTGAAAGGCAAACTAAGTGATAGAATGAAAATCAATTAACCTGGAAACAGAAATTCATCATGAATAACTCAATGTTCCATATCAGAGTGTTTGATGTTATTGAAGAAATTTCTGAATCTCAGCAGGATCAAAGAAGAGTCTGGGTTTATCATTGAAGATAATTTTGAACCTAGAGAGGCCTACGAAGAAGTGCTAGATGGAGAGAGATCTGAGTTGGTGCCTGAAGGCTATGAAACCCTTCCTGCGAACAATGGTTTCTTTTGCATAATCCTGGGCGATGCCAATTTTTCCTCCATCCCAAGAGATGTATTGGGGCTTTTTTTAAATATATTTCAGAATCTCCTCCGTGAGCTATTATCTTAAGGGTTTGAAGATCGTCATCCATTAGATGCTTTTTCCTCCTGGAAGATTTTGGTGGTTGTTTGCCTAAGGAATCCTGTGGCCTCTTGATTTCATAGTCTCTGGAGAAGGAAATGTTCAAAGTGCGAGGTATCCATGATTCAAGAAATTCTACACAAAAGTCGGCTGCATCCTCAGTGCCCTCCAGCAAACCAAAATTTTGCAAGTTTCCTCTTCTGTTGTGATTTTCTAGATCTGTGACTTGCAGAGAGAGGGACTCCTGCTTATAGCACATTGATTTCGAAAGTTTTGCGAGAACTTTCTGTCATCCCCCGGCTACTTATCTGGGATTCAGCTTCTATAGTCCTGCTGGCCCAATCTTTGAAATTTTCCTTAAGCCCTGAATGTCTGATTGAATCAAATCAGTGTTCTTTTTCATACTTTGCGCCAGATTATGCAAGGTGGTTAGTTGTTGGAGAATGAGTTCTATATTCGTAGGTTGATACCATTTAGGTTTTGAAGGTGAACCTGTTTTAATTTCTTTAGAGTCTTTCAGTTCTTTATTTCTGCTTTCAGTCACAGTGATATGTATAAGTTGGGCACTGCAAATGTAAGGACTCTGATGTAAAATGGCACTTGCAGCAGAATAGGAAATGTTAATAAAAGGTGTGGTCCAGATTATTAAAATCAGTGAGGTTGTGAAATAAGGCGGAGGATTATTGCCTACAACTTCCTGCACACCAAGTAAATGATGAGAAGAGGCATATAAGTGACTATTTTAAGGTCCAGTAGAGCCTTGACAAAGTCTAACACACCCTCAGAGTGATAAGCCACAGGTTTTAATGAAAAAATAAGTAAGAGTTATTAATGGCGGCAATTTTGTCTCATCGGATATTCCCTGACTTTAACTCTTGAAGAACGAGGAATTTGTAGCTTAGAAAGCAGAGTCACCCCAGATAGAGGTAGATAAATGGGCAAAATATAAGTGGAAGACCCAATTTTCCAAACATTTTGGAAGTCACCCAGTGAATATTAAGGAATACATGAAAAGCATGGCAGTGGCCATATTGCTGCCTGACCTTCATGTCGCGCAAACTGTAGCTCCGATCTCACTGGAATGAACTAAATGGCGGAAAAAGATCTCCGCTGCTGTCAGATCTTATGTGCAGTCATGCGAAATTGAGGAATGCTCCTTTCCTCACCATCCAGTCCCGTAATGAAGTGGAAGTGCTCTCGATCAGTCAGAGACAGTGCGCAGGTGGCCATCTTGGTCGCACTCTAGCCACACCCACTCCCCAGCTTTCTGCCAAATTTGGTGTAATTCCGTTCAGCCATTTTGCGGTATCTCTGCTCAATTTTCTTATGGAAAATTGCATGGGAAAATGCATGTGGACAACCCCTTAATCTCGGCCCCCTCTTGATGGGTCACCCGAAGTTTTCCAGTGGGAGCTGAGGTAGATGAGACTTCTTTGGAAAGTTTCATGAGAATTCGTCAAACTGTGCCAACGTTATTAATTAACCAAAAAATCAATTTCCTGTGGAAAAATTGGCCTAGCTATTACTACACAGTGGTGACCTGCACTGAGTAATGTGTTTGGATATATATATAAATATATATATATATGTATATATATGTATATACATATATGCAACACAGTGGAAGGCATCAGCTGAAACTCGTCGATCAGAGAAAATGATTTTTTCAAATTATTGTCTACCGCTATAGAATAAACTGAAGTTTGCACATGGAAAGATAAAGGAAGTAAAACAGTAAAACAGTAAAAAAGAAAACCTTCCTCTTGGATGTTGCTTCTCCGGATTGTGCTGCTGCATAAGGTGTATATATATATATATATATATCTAGAGGTTACAGACAACATGACATTGAGCACCTGTTATTCAGGGGTACAGTTAATATGACACTGATATGTCTCTTGGGCGAGGTAACCTTAATATTAGGCTATGACTTCATAGCCTTGATTCCATTGGGACTGGGAGGTATTCCATTCGCCCATCCCTGTTACAGTAGATCACAGTCACGGACTATGAGGCGATGTATTTACAGCCCACAACACGATCCCAGTCAGACCGCCTGCACGAAGAGCGCTACAACATTACACTAACTTGGGGTGTACAGGTTGGATACAGCGCTTTCGTTGCTATAGGACATAGGATCCCACAGGCACGGTTTTGCATTTGTGTTGCCATTTATGTTTTTATTTATTTGCACCATGAGTTTTGCAGCATGTATAGCATATTTTAATTCTATGCAGTTCGGCCTCTTTGTTGAGCACTTTGCCTATTTACAATTTTGATTTACAAATATAGTTGTAAGAGGTTTAGACTACAATTAACCATTCCAATATGGCTGCCATTATAGGCTATCATCATTGTCCTTTCTCGGTTTTGTATACTCTCAATCTGACGTTATAAGACACTTTCTGTTTGTGCACTTTGTACACGTAAGCAAGGCTGCGGATGCAGTCGAAACGAGTAGTGGATTAAACTTGGTTGCATCTGAATATTGGGTTGTGTGTCTGTTATCCTGAGAGCGCACCTACTTGGATTTACACGTAAGGATTGATTTTGCCAGTACGCTCTGCTGGCGTGTGCGCCACCTTCCATGGGTTTCAGCAATCCGGAAGGAGCAGCGTTTGATGGGATTAAGTTGGAGGATTGCGGTGAACCGGCCTTGGAATAGTACGAGGGAATTCCGAACAGGACGACTAAAGGGTGAACGGCGTGTGGAGGAAAGAGCAGACGGAGGTAAGCCCGCGTGAGTACTGTCCGTCCCTTGGGTGCGGTGGGATTGACGTGCATCAGCGGATGCGCGACGTTCCCATCTCCCGGGGCAGCGGTGGTCTCAGCGGGTTCTTACATATCGGAGCATATTTGATAGATGAAACAGCTGTGCATATTATAATAACGGCACCCCGTGAGGCAACATTCTGGGTCTCACACGCTGCTAGCTCTGTAGACGCCACGGATCCTTGTGAGTGCCTTTTTTCAACTTGTTTGGCCACTCGGATAACGGCAGAAGGAACCTGGTATTTGACGAGGGGGATATGACACACAACCGAAACCCAATACATTGTGGTGCAACAAAGTGAGTGCACTATGGAAGAGGAGCAGAAAGGAGAGCGGCGGCTCTCACGTTATTTACAAGGAAACCGGGACAGAAAACCACTAGAGAAAATAAGAACACTGAGGCTCAACCAACAGAGGATAAAATAAGGAAACTAGAGAAACTCAAAAGAGCAGAGATATCGAAATGGTGGGAGGCCATTTCGCTACAAAATTACGTTGGCCAAGAAATGGTTTCTCGGGGGTTGAGAATTTTTATCACACCCTCATACGAAACACCAAATCCTAAAATGCTGGAAGAATGTTCTGTCAACTCAGCATTAAGTTCAAGGCGGATGCTGGAAATACTCATTAAATACGCCTGGAGTGACCGTAAAACATTAATTACACAGATCAATGATTTGCAGGAAGATCTGAAAACGATCATGGACACAGACACGTTCAACAAAACCTTGGCAACAATGAAAGAGCGTCGGGGGGCGCTAGAGGGCGCGCTGTGGAATGGCTGCACGTTAGTGCTGCTCCGCCGGTCGGGGACACGATCCTGCAACTAATCGCTGTATTTGGTACAATATACTTTACCAGAAATATAAAATTGTGAATCGGAACAACCCTGCTCCGTGATACTGGCATCAGATGTGCCGAATATTGCGCCAACGAGGAGTATTTTGATTCGGAAGACGAGCTCCCCCGGGCGAAGAGGCTTCTTCAAAATGGCGGCGTCGCAGGCAAGGAAATAGGCGAGAATGTAATGGACGGACGACTCCGCTGTAGGACCGATAGCAACACCGCCGAGAACTGCCTGCCACCCGTGCATCACTGCCACAAACTAAACTGAAGGTGAGCTTATACTTCCTCGATGACTGCCGTGCCTGTGCTTGGTTATAAGTACTGGCGGGATGCAACGGCGGACGTTGGGGACGATACGCGGTGACTGCCTGTTGCGTTGGTTGGAAGACGTTGTACCACACCGCAGGTATATCAAGTGGGAATAAAGCGGCCGCATGCCCATATGAACATAATTTCACGATCGGTGATAACTGCATTGACGCGCGCATCGCGCTGCCCACCACGCATCAGTTCACGCCGCCAGAGCTGCATGCGTTCATACTGCCGGACGACACGCTGCAGCGACCATCACGCCCCAAACATCGTCCAAGATCGCCACCATGGTGTATATGCAGCTCAGTTAACACATGTGGACACTGCCCCCGCTGCCATGTAGTTGTGAAGTGACGGTCCAGATATAACCCAACCAGTGACCCACAGGCATAACAGGAAGAGCGAGTGATTGCAGAAGGCAAGCAATACCACGCAGCAACCACACTAGCCCGTCATTGTGCTTTAAAGTCGCTCCAGTTGAATATATACCAGAACTAACCGGGCACCTGCGTCCTGTGGCTCCATTGAGCTGCACTGCGGCCACTGAACGTGCTGCCAGAAGCTCTTTGCACTACTTATGTGACACGAGGGAATAAAAGTCAACATTCCATTGCAATCCCCGAATATATGCATGAGCTATTGCTGGCTGCAGACCATACTCTCACGGGATCGACCACGCCTTGCGAGCCAAGCGCATCCTGAAACAAGCTGCGATAAGTGTGGTATTGGTGAACCCTAGATACTACAGTGTACATCATCGCCCAATTGCCGGGACACTGCTGTCATGGGTAAACCAGACAAACAACAGCCAAAGATATCTTTTGACAATCGACGCTCTACCAAACAGATGACGGCGCATTCGGACACTGAATTGGACGCGGAACATGCACAGCAATCTAAGATGGATGCCACCCTACAAGCTATACAGCAGAGCCTCCAAGCTATTAATGGTAAGCTTGACACCCTCACGCAGAGAGTGGATAACATGTCCTCCAAGCTTGATAAACAGGGAGAAAGACTGAACGCAGCGGAAGCCCGTATTTCGGCGGTTGAAGACGAGTCTAATACGATGACGCGCAAATGTGAGGAGATTGAAAAGATCTTGGAAGTCATCAAACAGAAGAATGAAGATTTAGACGCGAGATCCCGCCGCAATAATGTGCGCATAATAGGGATTCCAGAAAGTACCAACACGGGAAGATTGGAAACTTATGTGGAGCATATGTTGCAAGACATTTTTGGAGCTGAAAACTTTTCTACTATGCTTATCATTGAGAGAGCCCATCGATCACTTGCACCCGTGCCACCACCAGGAGCTCCGCCGAGGCCCATTGTCGCGCGAGTGCTTAACTACAGAGATAGAGACGCGATCTTACGCATGGCAAGGGAGAAAAAGCAAATAAATTACAAAGGCAACAATATCTCCTTTTATCCGGATTTCACGATGGCAGTGCAGATGGCACGTAAAGACTTTAACTCAGCCAAAAAAAAACTGAGAGACATGGGAATTGAATACGCGATGCTGTACCCGGCGAGACTGCGCATCATGCACGAGGGGCGAACGAAAATTTGCCCTACACCAAAGGCAGCACAGGACTTTATCAAAAAGACTGTCTCCAGCCGTAAGACACAACGTTGTGAGAACCCTGATCCAGACCCGGACTGATTGTAGTGTCGCTGGTGGTAACGTATACAAGATGCTATGCAAATGAGGTTGTATACAGAGACTATTTGTATTCTTTTGCATTCTTTTGTCATTGACTTAACATATATTGGGGTCTAGACTCATCCTGTGCAATGGGGTGTAAACAGTACACCAGTAAAGACTACGGTATGTACGGACACTGAGACTCCACAGCTTGCCTATAATGTGGCCTCCTGTCCCATGGCTGATATCAGATGAATCCTTGCATTATAGTACGTTATTGCGCATAGACCACACCTTGGTGAACGTGAACCACTTACATGTTAGACTGCAACTGTATAGTTTTGTTCCATTTGTCTGTTCACAGTATGGACAGTGTATATGGTCTGTTGAATCTAAGTACGTAGCACCTGGCCTAATATATGATGAAGGCGACGGAACTGCTCTATTGGCCTGTTGCCGGCTCATTCAGGACGGAAGTGCAGCACTATACAGGTTCTGTTGCTAGCAAGTTGGGACAGAGGTTTATTTCTTGTTCCTTGTGCTATGTCATGACTATACAATATAACAGAATGTGGTATATACTACAAAGTAAGTTAAACCTCCACATTAGCAAGGCATATAGACCTTGGTTCATATACTCTATTGCGATTTATTTCACCCATATTGGATGTATTCAATGTAACAAACACGTCAAATAAAACCCGACCACATCCGTATGCACGGATGTTGTGACGAGCACTCAGCGCCACCCCCCCGAGGGTGCTCCCCGGAACTGTTAGTGCAATGGGACTGTTGGTTATAAGGGTATGGCTTTGGCATGGTTGAGGTGCCAAAGTGGGTGGGGGGTTTGAGGGTAGGTTTATTGTTATTTACGGGCTTCTACAAACGGAATACTCCATGCACAGTTCCACAACGTATACATGTTTAGGTGTGATAATGGATTTAATGCACATTACACCCCGCGTGCATCAGCGGGACATTTGTGTTATATACTATCACATATATCTCCAAATTAAAATATTGCGACTAAATTAAAGTCGTCACAACTTCGTTTCTTATCCTGGAAAATCAGAGGGTTAAATAATCCTAAGAAAATACGAGAAGTATTTGCATATCTCGATCGTCACCAAATTGACGTGGCGATGCTGCAGGAAACCCACCTTGCAAAAACGACAAAGTGTCCCTTAGGGAGTAAATGGGCAGAGACCGTTATATTGTCTTCATATTCCAATTACTCAAGGGGTGTCATGCTCTTAGTGAAAAAGGGCGTCCAATTCATCGTCGATCACACCATAACTGACGATCAGGGCCGCTACATCATACTAACAGGACATATTCGAGGGCACCATGTAGGTGTGATCAACACATATGGGCCAAACATAGATGATCCCGAATTTTTCCAAAACATATGGCGTAATCTTAGAGAATTACCTGACATAGAACTAATATGGGGCGGCGATTTCAACCTGTCCCTTGAGGAGGATTTAGATAGATCAGGATCCACTAAAGAACCACACAAGCGGGCGGTCCAGGCGGTTAAGGATGGTATGGCAGAATTTAACATGGTAGATATTTGGCACCTGCGCAACCCACACCGTACAGAAGCCACACATCACTCCACATCTCACAACAGCTGGTCGCGAATAGACCTCTGGTTAGCAACAGGGAAAATCGCCACATGGGCTAAAGATGTACAACACCTGCCGAAAACACTATCTGACCATAAACCTGTCCTTTTGGTGCTTGATACTCTTTTCTATGTCCCGCCACCATATATATGGAGATTCAACGCTAAGTCGCTCTTAGACTCATCCTATAACACCACCATTAGGACGGCTATTGAGGAATATTTTACATTGAACCAGCCCTCAGTCAATGACCCGAGTATACTATGGGAGGCCTTTAAGGCAACTATACGTGGCGTGTGTATTAGCACAACTGCGGGCATTCTGAAAGACATATTACAACAACTCACACAATGTGAAACAAAGCTTAAGACCTTAGAACACGAATTCGAACGTACCCAAACACGGCTACACTGGGCGAGATTCGGAACATAATATCCGAATATCAAAATTTTGCTGATGAAGAACTTAAATATATCTCTAAACGTATTATTGCCCGGAAATATGGGGAGGGAGGTAGACCGGGACGAGTGTTAGTGCACAAGATATGTACCGGACGTGCCACCCACACTGTCCTCAAGATTAAAGATTGTCAAGACATTCTACACTATGACACGGCGGGTATACTACAAGCATTTATGGACACATACGCCTCACGTGAAACAGCTAATTCGCCAGAAATCTTACAATATCTTGAAGATATTGCAATAGCATGGCTCTCGGATGCCCAACGGGAGTATCTTTCACAAGCAGTCACAGTGGAAGAAGTCACAGCCGTGATTAAAACACTACCTAATGGTAAAGCCCCAGGCCCCGATGGCTTCACTAGTAAATTTGATAAAGAATATGTTGACCTGCTAGCCCCACATCTAGTTGAAATGTATGGTGACGCTCATGACAAACAGGAACTGCCACCTACGTTGAGAGAGGCTATGATCATAGCCCTTTTAAAGCCTGGTAAGGATCCGGAGGTCTGCGATTCCTACAGACCACTATCGCTGATTTACACAGATACTAAAATATTAGCCAAACTGCTTGCCACCCGACTTCAACCCCTGATGTCTAATATTATACTACCAGATCAAGCAGGGTTCGTACCACACCGCTCTACAGCCCATAACATTCGTACTCTATTTGCATTATCTCATCAACTAAACCCTGACTTGCAAGCAGCTGAGGTTCTTCTAGACGCAGCAAAAGCGTTTGACTCAGTCGAATGGACATATCTATTCACTGTCTTATATAAGATGGGACTGCCCCCCATATTCATACAGTGGATCAAAATACTATACACAACGCCAGTCGCAAGAATAAAGGTAAACCAATATGTATCAGAAACCATACCAATTACGCGTGGCACTCGGCAAGGCTGCCCATTATCACCGCTCCTTTTTGCCATTGCGTTAGAGCCACTGGCATGTAAAATAAGACAATGCCACAAAAATAGGGCCCTACAATTTCCCCAGCGTCCGCTAAATATTTCGCTATATGCTGATGACATGGTGCTGTATGTCCGTAATCCCGATGTTAATCTATCCCCCCTGATTAGGGAATATATTAAATTTGGAAGACACTCGGGACTCCAAATAAATTGGAGCAAATCGACAATTATTCCTTTAACAGACGCTACCAAACCCTGCCCGCTGGAATTCCCGTTGGAATGGCAGACAGATCCGATTAAATATCTGGGAATTTGGTATCACAGGGACCCCGAGGTGGTTATCCGCCTGAATTACGGAACAGCCATTAGTAACCTTGAGGAGCAGGTAGAGAGGTGGATAAAATTACCGCTCTCCTTCGCAGATCGCATGGCCGTTGTTAAGATGGTTATATTGCCAAAATTTCTATACCTTTTCAATAACATCCCTATCACACCACCATCGGCCACGTTTCGTAGATTGTCAACCGCGGTCACCTGACTTATATGGGCTGGGAAGCAAGCACGCATCAAATTATATACACCTACATTGCCCTATTCGGAAGGTGGCTTTAAAGTTCCAGACTTCTTGCTCTATTACCTGTGTGCTCAAGCACAATATGCGCACTAAAGGTATCATCCGATTCGGTATTTACCGCACATGGCAGTTGAGGATGGTGACGCATCTCCAATACCGCTACACAATATATTACCACTCCCATGCGCCCATGTGAGTAGGCATGAGATAAACACGATTCGCACTGCAAATCTAGACTGGCAGAAAATGGGCAAATTGGCGAATAGACTGCCACTGTATGCGCCAACACTACCACTGCAGTATCACCCAGAGTTATCTGTAACACAAGACAAGGTGAGAATGGAACAACTCCAACAAGTGGGAATAGATACAATGGGAGATCTCTACAATAACGGCACATTTATAGACACTACTGATCTCACTTATATCAGCAATCAAACGCTGCTTTTCAAATTTACATATCACAGACTACGGGGAGCCGTCAAAAAACTATACCCTTCATTTCCACAAGAGCCCCCCCACACTACAGGCACTGCAAATGATAATCACAAATCCTCATAATATACATCTTGTCACGAAATTATATGTACTGCTTCAAGCAGACATTGGGGGACGGGTGTCCAAAGCATTCGACAGATGGAATACACAACTGGACACGCCACTTACAGAGGAGGAATGGCATACTAGCTGCTCTCTGATTGAAATGCTAACTCCAAATGGTAACTTGCGCATCATACATTATAGATATCTGCATCAAATTTACCACACGCCTCTCAAGTTACACAAATGTGGGCTCCGACCCAATGCACGCTGCCAAAGATGTGGTATTGATAATGCTGACTTTCTTCACTTGGCGTGGCAATGTCTCCATATTAGAATATACTGGGAAAATGTTACAAAAATGTTGAGTCAAATGTTAGAGACGCCAATAGACTGTACGATTTGGATATGTCTACTTGGGATAGTGTCCAATTTGCGATCTCTTAAATGTAAATTTTGTATGATAGCATTGCTACTAGCAAAAAGGAGGGTGTCAATGTACTGGGGAGGCAGACGACATCGCAGCGTTAAACAATGGCTTCAAGATCTAGCATACTGTAGAGACAATTTACAGACCTATGAGGAGGAACTTCCTTCTGGACCTCGACCTAGGGACTTCTGGATAACATTGACAGACTATCTTCAGACTCATCAATGTGTAACTGCATCACCTGGGGAATGTACTGTTGTGAATTGACTAAATACACTGCGAAACTCTGAAATGTATTGTAATGATCATCATGATTCCGTGTTTTATGCCCGGTTTGTTTTGTCTTTTTGTAAGATTTATATGAATACAATAAAGGAAAAAACAAAAAAAACAATGAAAGAGCGTCTAAATAAGCACGAGGAGGACACCAAAGCCCGCAAACAGAGGAAATTGAACAGGGACTATGGCGATTACGAAAGTGGTAGAACACTTACTTTCAGTAGCAATTACGACCACCTTTACAAAGAAAAAGCCACACAGGGTACTACACCAGCCACGATCACTGAGAGCCCAGCATCAGAGGCATCAACAGCGAGTGAGAGTGAGTCAGATATATCAAGGGGAACACCTCTGGTGAAGAACAAAGTCTACGTCCGGTGACTTTTAGACGAGTACAGGACATTGCGCAAGGGACGACAAACAACGAGAGACACTCCAGCTCCGAAGACAAGAGGACAGAGAGGTCGGGGTCGAGGCAGAGGACGAGGGAAGGAGGAACATACGGAAACGAATCCGGCAACAATGGCAAAAGAGGCAGAGGAAGGGGCCGCATGGGAGACAGCAAGACGCGCTCCAAAAAGCCCACTGATGGACACTGCAATGGTTAATAGAACTATTATTAATCTTTCAAAAAGACAGCTTAGTGATGTAGAAAAATACACGCTATGTCTAGGCCTTTCTTTCTGCCCCTCATCCTCTTTTAATTATGCCGATACTAGGATTGTCCTTTTTAAATACGTTAGGAAACCGAAACTTAAAAATTGGCACCTGTAGAGGAGACAGAAACCTAAGGGGAACAGAGGCAGGGTGGCCAGTCATATTACCAATCTGAATATAGGTGACATTGACACTCTGACCACCATGCTCGAACTGCAACAGGATACTGATACCAATGATTCCGTGATTGACGAACAACAGATTCTAGATGAGCTGGGCATCACTTGTGATGCAGCAGCTTCTACTGATTTCAGACCGTGTTTGACCTTTCTACCATCTCTTCCACACGACAGCATCGACACTTTTGATGAGAGTGTTACTAATGCACTAAGAGATTTCCGCCACAAGTCTTTTAACAAAAACAAACGCAACACGAACTTGACCTTTAAACAACGACAAGTACTCAAGTCTCTTGCCGAGGACAGGGACATTGTCATTCGCCCGGCAGACAAGGGGGGCAATGTTGTTGTCCTGGACAGAGATCAATACACCACAGAAGCTCTCCGTCAACTCAGTGACACTGAATACTACACACCCATCTCTACGGAAACGTACAGTGACAGCATTACCATCATATGGGACAAATTGGCATCATGGAAAGATAAGGAGATCCTCGAATGGGAGGAGTTCTGTTATCTCAAGAAAGACCATCCCAAACTGCCAGTACTTTACCTACTGCCCAAGATACATAAGGACCCTGTTAAACCTCCTGGTCGTCCTATTGTATCATCTAGAGGAAGTGTAGCAGAACGCATATCCAAGTATGTTGACCACTTTCTCAGGGACTTTGTCACCAAACTCCCGAGTTACATCAGGGACACCAAGGACTTCCTGGGCAGAATAGAGAACATCAAGTGGGAGAGCGATTTACTTTTGATCACACTTGATGTACACTCGCTTTACACCATCATTGACCATCAGCAAGGGTTAGTAGCATGTTCACACTTCTTTAAGAACAGACATGTCAAGTACTGGGAGCAGTAGTGGCCCATGGTGGGACTGCTGCCGGGCAGTGACGTGGGGCGGGGAGGGGCAGTGTGGGGGGTAGTAAACTACGGAATACGGCGGAATAGAGGTAAGTAAACATATAAATAAATAAAACGAATTTCGTTGCGCGGGCTGCATCGCCAAATTCGATGCACCGCCGTATTCTGTAGTTTACTACCCCCCACCCTGCCCCTCCAACGCCCCACGTCACTGCCCGGCAGCACTCCCACCACTGACTGGGAGCATAGTCGCATGATCCTTGAAATGAAAGAGTACTGTCTCACCAACAACATCTTTGTGTTTGACGGTGTTCTCTACAGACAAACCACCGGGACAGCGATGGGATCTTGCTTCGCTCCCAGTTTTGCTAATTTATTCGTGGGCATCTGGGAGGAAGAGATTTTCACAGGGTCAGACCGTATACAAGATCTTAGCAAGGTCGAATTGTGGCTCAGGTATATAGATGACCTGTTTATCATTTGGAAGGGCTCTGAGCTTGAAGAAAGCAAGTTTATAGAGGAACTCAATAACAATGACCGCAATATTCGACTCACTGGCAGTATCAGCAACACCAGTGCAGAATACCTTGATGTGCGCTTAGAGATTAAAGAGAATAAGATTCACACCGCGTTATTCCGCAAGAGCACAGCGGGTAACAGCATTCTTCATGCCCTCAGCAGCCACCCAGAATCACTGAAGTGGAGTATACCTTACGGTGAACTGCTCAGGGCAAAAAGAAACTGTAGCAGTGATGAGGCATACAGACTTGAAAGCGGAAACATGATTGAGAGATTCAAGGCTAGGGGATATCCGACGTGGGTACTCAAGAAAGCCATTGATAGAGCAGAGGGTATCAGTAGAAGCCAGACACTCTCTGAAAGGGAGAATACTGGGGGTGAGACCAATGACAATAACACCAGGGTCATTCTGACTTACAATTCGGATTCAGACAGCATCAGACGTATTCTAGCTCAAAACTGGAACATACTCAAATGTGACAACATTATAGGTGATACCATCTTAGATAGACCCAACATCACTTATAGACGAGGCAGGAACATAAGGGATATGTTGGTGCATAGTAACATCACCATACAGCAGGACACAGGGGAACATGGCCTCAAAGGGTTTTTCCTTGCAGACACTGCAAGGCATGTAAGACCAGCAGATTTTGCAATGAGTTCGTACATAGAACCTGCAGAAAAGATATCACTCAGTTCCTTACATGCAGCACTACATTTGTGGTGTATGTCATTGAGTGCCCCTGTAAGCTTTTTTATTTAGGGAGCACTACGTTGATGGCACAAATGAGAATCTTGGAGCAAAAACGTGCCATCACTAACAAAGATCCCAAATATCCAGTGGCGCGTCACTATCAGGACAAACACTTTTCTGACTCCTCTCTCATGAATTACTTCATACTTGAACAGATCCGGCTGGATCACAGATGAGGAGATAGAGTACTTAGGCTCAGACAGAGAGAGTCCAGGTACATTGTGGATTTTCAGACCAGGATCCCATGGGGTCTTAATCAAGATGAGGAACTCGCTATGCACTTAAAAAAGGAATAGATTGTCACTTTATACTTCCTGTTATTCTATGCTCTCTGTCCTCCTTTTCCTCTTTATCGCTCTTTTTTCTTATATGTATTATATATAATTTCGTTGTGCCTCATAAGTATTTTTTCGCATATGTAGTTTTTCTCATATGTGTTTTTTCTCATATTTGTGTTATCTGTTTAGTAATATAGGGGCATATCAGCAAGGGCTGGCGATAATTATCGCTCAGCGCTCTAAGCGTGAGGATAATTATCGCCGGCCAACTCTGAATTTTATCGCGGAGATAGCGTGCTATCAACAACGCTTATCTCCAAAGCGATAAAATTCAGAGCGCAAGCTGCCAACTGTGCGATTATCGCTGGAAATCCAGCGATAATCGCACAACTTTTGGCGATAGCTTGCTGATAGGGCTACACATACTTAGCCATGATATCCACCTTCCATAGGATATCATGGCTAAGTCAGTTTCAAAGCAGGCGTAAGGAAAGTAGCGATAACAGAGGTTATCGCTACTTTTCTTGTCGCTATGCTTCATGCTTGAGGCTTGATAATAGGAGAAATGTCGCTTAGCGACATTTCTCCCGTTATTCTGGGGAGGAACGCCCACTTTGCATCTCATTAGAGATGCAAAGCTGGGCGATAAGTGAAAGGGCGTAGAAGCATGGATTCACGCGTTAGCGTGTCCTTGCTAATAGGGCGTTAAAATTATCGCTGCTTTTCGTCCGAAAACGGACGCTAAAGTGGTGATAATTTTAACTCCGGCCCTTGCTGATATGCCCCATAGTATCTCTGTGTATTTTCTCCAGAAAATTGTGCATCAGAAACTGACTGTTTTTATAGATGTACAGTGACACATCCGTGCCACTTTATTAATTTGTTCCTTTTGTTTGTTTCTTTTGCAGGAGGGAAGGAAGGGGCCCACCCACTCACACGGGTCACCTACCCTTTTCTTCTAATTCACTTTTGGATATCAACGTTTGGGCAGTATTGTACATGATTGAGATTTGAAAGGAGACAGAGTCATGGGAAGACTGTTCTTCAAGTGGCGGGTCTGTTTATTTTAGTCCATTTGGATTTTACATCACTTATGATTATCATCTTCGTGCCTCTACCTACTGATTAATATTCATTGCATGGAGTTTATTTTTGCACCATGCGATTATTTTTATCGAGCACTATGCGAATACCTGGTATCTAGAGGTTACAGACAACATGACATTGAGCACCTGTTATTCAGGAGTACAGTTAATATGACACTGATATGTCTCTTGGGCGAGGTAACCTTAATATTAGGCTATGACTTCATAGCCTTGATTCCATTGGGACTGGGAGGTATTCCATTCGCCCATCCCTGTTACAATAGATCACAGTCACGGACTATGAGGCAATGTATTTACAGCCCACAACACGATTCCAGTCAGACCGTATGCACGAAGAGTGCTACAACATAACACCAACTTGGGTTGTACAGGTTGGATGCAGCGCTTTCGTTGCTATAGGACATAGGATCCCACAGGCACGGTTTTGCATTTGTGTTGCCATTTATGTTTTTATTCATTTGCACCGTGAGTTTTGCAGCATGTATAGCATATTTTATTTCTATGCAGTTCGGCCTCTTTGTTGAGCACTTTGCCTATTTACAATTTTGATTCACAAATATAGTTGTAAGAGGTTTAGACTGCAATTAACCATTCCAATATGGCCGCCATTATAGGCTATCATGATTGTCCTTTCTCTGTTTTGTGTACTCTCAATCTGACGTTATAAGACACTTTCTGTTTGTGCACTTTGTACACGCGAGCAAGGCTGCGGACACAGTCGAAACGCGTAGTGGATTAAACTTGGTTGCATCTGAATATTGGGTTGTGTGTCTGTTATCCTGAGAGCGCACCTACTTGGATTTACACGTAAGGATATATATATATATATATATATATATATATATATATATATATTACAGCTCCAAAGACAGGCACGTAGCACTCTCGGGACATAAGTTGTTTTATTAGAGCAAATGCATTTCGGTAACAACCTTCTTCAGTGCTCCTTTCAAATGCCATCAAGATAACACAGGTTTAAATTGTTTCACGGATGATTTCATTGGAGGAGTTCATCAATTAGGCAACAAAGAAGGACTAACAAAGTTTTTGGTTCAAATGCCGATATTGTGGTCGCCATGTCTGCATGTGCATTCTCTGTTTCAAACCTGATGATAACCATTTCGTTTTGCCATTATTGAAAAGTTCTCATAGTCTCTCATAGACAATGCAGCATTTGGTTTTGCATGAAATAAAAGCGAAACTTTTTCTTATCTGATGTACCTTGCATGCAGACCTCTCTTTCAAGTCCTTCGTGAAATAGCAGCCTCCGTCCCCCAAACAGAGTGGTGTCCTGTTGACAGTCTCTCTTGTCCCTCGCCGCTGCCGTGGGTTTAGATAGTACACATTCCTATAGGTTGCAGTCTGTATAGCTGCAATCCTTCAGTTAAATAACTGACAACCTTTCAGATCGATAGGGTAATATTTCTCCTCAACCACGACGGTTCTAGCAGTCATTCAATAAAGGCTCCAGGTTTCACCCAGCGCTGCTGAACTCAAGACGGGTGCTTCACTCCTGCAAACGTGAGGGTGAATCACGTGTAAATATTACAGCTCCAAAGACAGGCACGTAGCACTCTCGGGACATAAGTTGTTTTATTAGAGCAAATGCATTTCGGTAACAACCTTCTTCAGTGCTCCTTTCAAATGCCATCAAGATAACACAGGTTTAAATTGTTTCACGGATGATTTCATTGGAGGAGTTCATCAATTAGGCAACAAAGAAGGACTAACAAAGTTTTTGGTTCAAATGCCGATATTGTGGTCGCCATGTCTGCATGTGCATTCTCTGTTTCAAACCTGATGATAACCATTTCGTTTTGCCATTATTGAAAAGTTCTCATAGTCTCTCATAGACAATGCAGCATTTGGTTTTGCATGAGTTCAGCATGAGTCCGTCTTGAGTTCAGCAGCGCTGGGTGAAACCTGGAGCCTTTATTGAATGACTGCTAGAACCGTCGTGGTTGAGGAGAAATATTACCCTATCGATCTGAAAGGTTGTCAGTTATTTAACTGAAGGATTGCAGCTATACAGACTGCAACCTATAGGAATGTGTACTATCTAAACCCACGGCAGCGGCGAGGACAAGAGAGACTGTCAACAGGACACCACTCTGTTTGGGGACGGAGGCTGCTATTTCACGAAGGACTTGAAAGAGAGGTCTGCATGCAAGGTACATCAGATAAGAAAAAGTTTCGTTTTTATTTCATGCAAAACCAAATGCTGCATTGTCTATGAGAGACTATGAGAACTTTTCAATAATGGCAAAACGAAATGGTTATCATCAGGTTTGAAACAGAGAATGCACATGCAGACATGGCGACCACAATATCGGCATTTGAACCAAAACTTTGTTAGTCCTTCTTTGTTGCCTAATTGATGAACTCCTCAATGAAATCATCCGTGAAACAATTTAAACCTGTGTTATCTTGATGGCATTTGAAAGGAGCACTGAAGAAGGTTGTTGCCGAAATGCATTTGCTCTAATAAAACAACTTATGTCCGAGAGTGCTACGTGCCTGTCTTTGGAGCTGTAATATTTACACGTGATTCACCCTCACGTTTGCAGGAGTGAAGCACCCGTCTTGAGTTCAGCAGCGCTGGGTGAAACCTGGAGCCTTTATATATATATATATATATATATATATATATATATATATATTATCTACTGGCGGTCGCCAGTAGATAGTTATAGTTAGGACCTATTTTCCATAGGAAATCCGCGACATTCTATTTGAAATAACTCTCTTGCCGGTTGACGTATCTTCGCGAAATTTTCAAACTTTGTGGGACGCTCCGGTCCGCTCCTACCCTGAAAGTCTCGGGGTGATTCGTTAAGCGGTGGCCGAGAAAAAGGGGGTCCCAAAACGCGTTTTCCCCATTCATTTTTCCATAGGAAACTTTAGACACGGCTACAGCCCGAACTGCTGAACGGAATTACACCAAATTTGGCAAAGAGGTAGTTCTTGGTTCAGAAAGAACCCTTTTTGTTAAATGGTGTAAATCCGTTCAGTAGTTGCTGAGAAAATCAAAAGTAAAAGTACATATATATCTATGGGCACGGAGGATCCGCGCACCCTCCCGATCACGAGCTGTCTGCTAATTGGCTGTCAACACTCCAAACCAGGAAGTGTTGGCAGCCATCTTGTTCCTCGGTAGAACCGAGGAACAAGAAAGCAGTAAAAAAAAGTGTGCAAAACGCACAAAGGGGGCAGGGTAGAAACACCCTGACCCCCTAGGTCTGCTCAGGGGGTCCCACAAGGAATTTCCTCCCATAGGATAACATTGGTGATTCTATGTGAAAAAGTTTCTAAGTGTCAACTTTTAAAATACAATAATATTCCTTAAAAATCACTACTGTAACCAAAACGCTTTTACTCAACTGTTTACAGGAGATGTCCCAGGACTGAATCTAGGATTCAGTCCTGTGGTTAGAAAAGTAATCCATAAAGTAACTAATTGCATTTAGCTAGAAATTCACATTGAGCTCAATGTTGCATTGTGTTTGAAATTGTGTTGCCCACTGCAACAACTGTAACTATTGTACTTAAAAGTCTATTGCCTATTTGCAAAGTATTTAAAGTAAATTAATTCATTCTGAGAAAGTATATTTTGTAATGTAATGTATAATGTAATTACAATGTAATTTAAAAAATAAAATATCTAAAAATAAATAGTTTTAAAAAATTTAGTAAATCAGTATGAAAAAAATAAAAATAACAATTAATACATTTAAAAATTGGCATTTACAAAACCTTTGAAATTCACTGAAAAAAACCATAGGTTTCAGACATGTTATAGTTAGGAATTAGCATTTAAAAAACCTTTGAAATTCACTGAAAAAACCATAGGTTTCAGACATGTTATAGTTAGAAATTAGCATTTAAAAACCTTTGAAATTCACTGAAAAAACCATAGGTTTCAGGCACGTTATAGTTAGAAATTAGCATTTAAAAAACCTTTCAAATTCACTGAAAAAACCATAGGTTTTAGGGACAGTTATAGTTAGTTGGACATTGCACTCGTACAAAACCCGTGAAATTCCCCCGTTATAGTTAGTTCAGCTAACTATAACTCGCGCCCGCAATGCACTGCTGATGACGTCACATATTACATCACTCATGACATGGTCAGTGACATCACTGATGACATCACTGATGACATCTCAAATGACATCACTGATGACATCATCCAGTGAGTGTGTGTTTCTGTAAAGTTTAAAAATGTTTAATATATATAGGGAAAGGCGTATTGAAGAATGAGTGGGTGTATAAGTGTCTGAATGGATGATTTAGTAGGTGCGTGACTGACTCTGTAAGTGAGTGATTAAACGTATCTTACTGAATGCATGGGTTAGTGACTAAACTGGGTGAATGTCTGTATCCGTCTGTCTGTTGCTGTGTAAGTGGCTGCATGGGTTTGTGAATAGCTACATGAGTGTCTATACGAGTTATTTATTGGTTGTCTGAGAATCTGTATGGGTGCCTGAGTGTTTGTGTGGGTGGGGTGTGTGCGACTCTGTGCATAGATGTGTGAGTGGGTGATTCACTGGGTGGATTATTTCAAGAGTGCATCTGTGATAGACTGTATGGGTGGGTAAGTGTGTGTAAGAGTGTGTTAGTGAGTGAATGTATGTCCCAGTGGTACATGTGTGAGTAACTACATATGTGAAAGGCAGTATATATGTGTGTTGGAGTATATAAATAGCTATAAGCGAGAGTGTGTGATTGTGAGAGTGACTGTATGGATGAGTGTGTGCTTGTATCAGTGATTGTATAAGAGCGTAAGAATGTGCTAGTATTTGTATAAGTAAGTGAGCTGGTGTGTGTATAACTGTATGGGTGAGTAAATGGCAGTGTGTTTAATTATTTGCATGACTGAGTAGGTGTGTGAGTACCTCTATGGATGCGTGGCGGTGTTTGAGTGTCTATATAGGAGTATGAGTGCATATGATAGTCCTGTACTGAGTGACCGTAAGTATGAGTGACTGTACGGGTGAGTGAGTGGATGTGTGTGTAGACCTAAGAATCAGTGAGTGGGTATGTAGTTATTGGTGTTGGAGTGTCTATGGTTTTGCGAATGGCAGTCTGTAATTTAGAGTGGGTGTATCAAAGGTTATATTAGGGTGTGAGGAGGTGCATCAGATTATCACATGGATGATGTCATCAGTGATGTCATCAGTGATGTCATTTGAGATGTCATCAGTGATGTCATCAGTGATGTCACTGACCATGTCATGAGTGATGTAATATGTGACGTCATCAGCAGTGCATTGCGGGGGCGCGAGTTATAGTTAGCTGAACTAACTATAACAGGGGAATTTCACGGGTTTTGTACGAGTGCAATGTCCAACTAACTATAACTGTCCCTAAAACCTATGGCTTTTTCAGTGAATTTAAAGGTTTTTTAAATGCTAATTTCTAACTATAACGTGCCTGAAACCTATGGTTTTTTCAGTGAATATATATATATATATGACAAAGGCTAAACGCCGAAACGCATCGTCCTTGACTTGGTGCACAATAAACTATTGTGCTGTCTTCTGGTGTGCCTCATCTTGTCTTTTTGCTATTGGGGCAGTGTGGTTGTGTCGTCGATTCAGGGGATATACCATATGTTCCAATATACATGCATTTCTTACAAACTATGATGATTCAAACAAACGTGACATGTATGCCCAAATTGAATAATTGTACATTTGCACTTATGAATGTTTTGTGGTTTCATCAATATGTTTTCAATTTTTGTACAATTTGAGTAATATCGCAAAAAACTTTATATATAAAAATAATAAGAATTAATTGAATAATATAATAAAATGATAAAATTCATACAATCAGCTGTTTGATCTGTATGTTCAGCAGTGGATAGCCCAAAGAGCTTTTGTAAGCCTACAGAGAAAGCATTTAGTCCTCTTTATTATTTTGTGGTTTGTTCCCCCTTGCTCCAAGATCTACAAATTACCCTCAGTGGTACCTTTTTTCATTCTAATCTTGCCTGCAATGAGGCCTTCTGAAACAATTCATTTCACTTTTTGTACATTGTGCTAAAAATATGTTAACAAAACAATACAGTACTGCTAGAAGCAGGGTCTCGAGTTGGCAGTGGTTTGCACCCTGTCCAAGTAGGGACCCTCACTCTAGTCAGGGTAAGTAAGGTACACACTAAGAATAACCCATGCTCACCCCCTTGGTAGCTTGGCAAGAGCAGTCAAGCTTATCCCCAGAGGCAATGTGTAAAGTATTGGTACACGCACACCCAGCAACACAGTGAAAACACCACAAAGTACTCACACCAGGTTAGAAAAATAGCCATTATTTATCTGAGTAAGCAAAACCAAAACGACAAAAATGCACCAAGTTATGAAGTTTTCAGTATTAAGTAAAGTTCTCATTCTTAGTAAACAATAGCTCGGAATGGGGCTATTGAGTCACGCTTGACCAGGAAAAATCCACAAGTTCAGTCTCACTGCCAGGGAATGCTGACCAGTTACAGGGGTCAGGCAGACCCCAACACAGTACCTTGGATATGTCAAAACTCAACGATGATGCAAGGTGCAAGGAAGGTGAGGTGTCGCGAAAGCAGGTGATGTGTTGGTTCCTTACTGCTGTGCAGGGTCGTTGGCACGTTGGCGCTCTGGGCGGCGCTTTGAGCAAAGCAGGTGAGGCATCACTAAAGCAAGTGAGGTGTTGCTTCCTGGAGGCAGTGCAGGGTCGTTGACCGCTAATCCCCGGGGATGATGCGAGGCGCAGGGGAGGTGATGCGTTAGTTGCATGTGCAATACCTCTGTTCCTTACTGCTGTGCGGTATTGATGATGTAGTTGGCGGTCAAGCATCTAGGTCTCCATTTTTGCGGCGTCGAGGTCAAACCACTGAGCCACAGCTGCGGCATCGGAGCAGTGCATCACGTACGTCAGTGCTCACAGTGGCAATTTTTGGGAAGTGCTGCGGCATCGTCGGAGCCTGCGTTGTAAGTCGCGCTTGCTGCATCGAGCGGGAACCACAGCTTCTGTGCATACAGTGGCATGGCGTCAGAATGGCAGACAGGCGCTGGTTCCGAAGTTGCTCAGTGTCGGTTCCTTCTTGTAGAATGGAGACTCACTTCCAAGGGCCCAGGAACTTGAATTGTCACCACTTGGTAAGTAGGGCTCTCAGCAGATGAGCCCAGGTATCACAGGTGAAGTCTTTGATGGCCCTGAGACTTCCATCAGGAGACAAGCTGAACTCAAGCCCTTGGGGAAACTTTAGAAAGCACGATGTAGAGAGCAAAGTCCAGTCCTCTCACTCCCAGGACCGAAGCAGCAGGCAACAGGCCAACAGAGCAAAGCAATACCAAAGGGGATGATGGACGGAGCGCTTGAGCTAATCAAACACTCACCCCCAGTCAACTGATCTGGGTTTAATCCATCATCATTCTTTAGCTCACTCCACCACCCCAGTTCAGACATGGCCATATGCAAATCAGTCTGACCCTGTGCCTCATGGGAACAGTCCAGCCCGAACTGCCAAGCCATGTCTTCCCTGGACCGGAAACAAGCATCCTGGGACCGGTTTCTGGCCATTCAGCCGTCATCAGCCAGGCTAGCTTGAATCCAGTGGCAAAGTGAGCAAGGGACCCATGTCTGGGCATACCCTGCCAACTTAGGGCGAACAAAGCGATACCAAAGGGATGATGGACGGAGCGCTTGAGCTAATCAAACACTCACCCCCAGTCAACTGATCTGGGTTTAATCCATCATCATTCTTTAGCTCACTCCACCACCCCAGTTCAGACATGGCCATATGCAAATCAGTCTGACCCTGTGCCTCATGGGAACAGTCCAGCCCGAACTGCCAAGCCATGTCTTCCCTGGACCGGAAACAAGCATCCTGGGACCGGTTTCTGGCCATTCAGCCGTCATCAGCCAGGCTAGCTTGAATCCAGTGGCAAAGTGAGCAAGGGACCCACGTCTGGGCATACCCTGCCAACTTAGGGCGAACAAAGCGATACCAAAGGGGATGATGGACGGAGCGCTTGAGCTAATCAAACACTCACCCCCAGTCAACTGATCTGGGTTTAATCCATCATCATTCTTTAGCTCACTCCACCACCCCAGTTCAGACATGGCCATATGCAAATCAGTCTGACCCTGTGCCTCATGGGAACAGTCCAGCCCGAACTGCCAAGCCATGTCTTCCCTGGACTGGAAACAAGCATCCTGGGACCGGTTTCTGGCCATTCAGCCGTCATCAGCCAGGCTATCTTGAATCCAGTGGCAAAGTGAGCAAGGGACCCACGTCTGGGCATACCCTGCCAACTTAGGGCGAACAAAGCGATACCAAAGGGGATGATGGACGGAGCGCTTGAGCTAATCAAACACTCACCCCCAGTCAACTGATCTGGGTTTAATCCATCATCATTCTTTAGCTCACTCCACCACCCCAGTTCAGACATGGCCATATGCAAATCAGTCTGACCCTGTGCCTCATGGGAACAGTCCAGCCCGAACTGCCAAGCCATGTCTTCCCTGGACCGGAAACAAGCATCCTGGGACCGGTTTCTGGCCATTCAGCCGTCATCAGCCAGGCTAGCTTGAATCCAGTGGCAAAGTGAGCAAGGGACCCACGTCTGGGCATACCCTGCCAACT
Source organism: Calotriton arnoldi (assembly GCA_963921515.1). Classification (NCBI taxonomy): domain Eukaryota; kingdom Metazoa; phylum Chordata; class Amphibia; order Caudata; family Salamandridae; genus Calotriton; species Calotriton arnoldi. The sequence goes on along the minus strand of CAWUFW010004902.1, from coordinate 590,055 downwards.
TAGGGCGAACAAAGCGATACCAAAGGGGATGATGGATGGAGCGCTTGAGCTAATCAAACACTCATCCCCAGTCAACTGATCTGGGTTTAATCCATCATCATTCTTTAGCTCACTCCACCACCCCAGTTCAGACATGGCCATATGCAAATCAGTCTGACCCTGTGCCTCATGGGAACAGTCCAGCCCGAACTGCCAAGCCATGTCTTCCCTGGACCGGAAACAAGCATCCTGGGACCGGTTTCTGGCCATTCAGCCGTCATCAGCCAGGCTAGCTTGAATCCAGTGGCAAAGTGAGCAAGGGACCCACGTCTGGGCATACCCTGCCAACTTAGGGCGAACAAAGCGATACCAAAGGGGATGATGGACGGAGCGCTTGAGCTAATCAAACACTCACCCCCAGTCAACTGATCTGGGTTTAATCCATCATCATTCTTTAGCTCACTCCACCACCCCAGTTCAGACATGGCAAAGCAAACAGCAAAGTGGCAGTCCCTCCTGACAGCTCAACAGCTCTTCTTCCTGGCAGAATGTCCTCAGTCAAGAAGTGTTCCTTTCATATGGTGTCAGAGGTCCTGTATTTATACTCATTTTAACCTCTGAAGTTGGTAGAGAGACTTCAAAGAAAGATCTTTGTATTGCACAATACCCAGCACTTTCGTACCCTGTCTCCAGACACACTACAGGGGGGTATGCAACTCTTTGTGTGGAGACAGACACAACCCTATTCAGGTGCAAGTGTCAGCTCCTCTCACCATTCTAGCTCAGGATGGCTCCTCCGCCTGGTGATGGGCCATCAGGATATGCAGGAGTACACCTCTGCTCCCTTTGTGTGTGACTGTCTAAAGTGAATGCACAACGCCCAAATGTCATCCAACCCAGACGTGTATTTGAAGGGTCAGGCAGAGGAGGCACAGAATGTTTAAGTAGGAAAATGCCAACGTTCTAAAATAGGCATTTTCAGATCTGCAATCTAAAAACCAGTTTCACAAAAAAATGTGTTTTTAAATTGTGAGTCCAGAGACACCAAACTCCAGTTTTCTATCTATTCCCAAGTGGAAAATACACTGGTAAGATGTTACCAGGTAGCTCCAATGCTAACCTATGGGAAAGATAGATGTAGCTGTAGTGAAAACCGAGTTTCACAGTTTTTCACTACCAGGACATGTAAAACTCACAAGTTCATGTCTTACCTCTTAAATACACTGCACCCTGCCCATGGGGCTACCGAGGGCCATCCTTAGCGCTGTGCCCTACATGTAATTAAAGGGAAGATTTGGCCCTGGCAAGTGGGTGCACTTGCCAGGTTGAAATGGCAGTTTAAAACTGCACACACAGCCGCTGTTATTGCAAGCCTGAGACAGGTTTGCAATGCTACTCATGTGGGTGGCAAAAACAATGCTGCAGGTCCACTAGTAACATTTGAGTTACCTGCCCCAGTTCACACATGGTGCACTGTACTAGGGATTTACTAGTAAATCAAATACTCCAATCATGGAGAAACCAATTGCCATCTGATTTTCGACACGGAACACTTGTGATTGAGCACTGCTCAGCAGTGGTCAAGTGCCCAGTGTACTAAATCCAGCAAAAACAAAAGTCTGCACACAGCCAAAAACAGAAGGTCAGAAGCAAAAAGACAGGGGAAAACACGCCAGAAGATACCAAGTCTAACCGGTACAAATAAGATGGACTTTCATTAAAAAATTACCACTGGCTGGAATTTCGGATTAATACCAATGACATTCCATTGCAATACAATCATCATAACCTGTTGTGACTTGCTAGCTGATTAACTTATGGTTCTCATGCAAATAATAAGCAATGGTATACTTTACAACTGCTTTGGGAGAGAAGTAGCATACTAACATACCAGATAAATATCTGTAAAGTAGTAGAACTTTTGTGTAAAAGATCACTTCCACTTTGTTATTGCCAACTGGATGCATGTAGATGCTGTGTGCTCAGCACATCTGAAGGTGACAGTCAGCAGTCTAGCTTCCATGTCTCCTGGAAGCAATCAGCAAAATACAGTGGAAGAAGAAAGAGGAGGAGCCAAAACTATTGTACCATTACTCAAAGGTGTACTGTATTATTTTGCCTCAAGCTGTGTATAAGATATATTGCAGTACATAGGTTAAGGTACTCTTGTGGAATGCTTACTGCACAGTAAGGGTCTTATGTAGAGTTTGGCGGACTCCATACTCCGTCAAAATGCGACCGGTATTCCACCACCCTATCACACGTGCCATAGGCTATAATGCACTTGTAAAATGTTGAACGAGACATCTGCCATCTTTGTGATGCAATATCCAAACCACCAAACTCTAAATAAGACCCTAAGAGTCCATCCCATTTCAGTACTTATGTCTCCTTAAAAGGACAGGTGGTGCAAAGCTGAGGATCAATGCAGCACATGCCAAGTCAATTGCGATTCAATTGCCCTGGGCGGGCAGGAGCAAAGTCTCTACAAATAATAACTCTATACCCGTTGCACCTGATATCATTTGGATTGCCTCACCTGCATTTCGTTGTACTACGTAAAATGAATTTGTCCGTTGCAGCGAACAAAAATTGATTATTAAGCAAACTCTCTATAACACGAATCATCAATTTGTCAAAGAATATTTTGATACAGATATATCTAAATATATCAATTAAAAATATACACCCGGATCTTAGTTTTTCTTTCACAGTTTTCATATGAATTTATTTTGCAATGTCACTTACTGTCACTTCTCTATTTATTGATGAGTGGGTTCTCCAAATAGCAAAATATTTCTACATAAGAGATCTTAACACAGCACTAATAATAGTCCTGTATCGTTAGGGAAATAGACTGCGCTTCGGTGACTTAAGTTAAAACTGGAAACTTTGTGAACAAGGGTGTGAGGAGGACATTGCTGACACCATATATTCTACAGAAGCGGAGCTGGAAGAGGAAACATTCCCCTGCACTAACGCTCCGCCTACAAAAGTAGGCCCATTCAGCGTTACAGGTTAGTGGGCGTTACAACTAAGGTAATTTTGTGAAGAAAGAGAAACGGAACCAAAAAACTGATATTGTCGTGGACCGATGGGTGAAACTCATTATTCATAGTCAAGTGTTGCAATTATCCTTTTCGACCGAACTTTGAATATGTACATTTCGTAATCAACAACTTTAGTTTGTCAATCGTTTGTCATCACTCTTTGCCTGGAATACCCTTCACAAACCATATTAGAGATTTTTTCCCCCTGATTTATATAGCGCCAACTCGACCCGAAGGTATTGGAGCGCTTTACATGAGCACCAGTAACATTACACACGACACATTCATGTTTTGGTAGGCACGGGGAGATGAAGTGATTTGCCCAGAATCACAGGATGGGTGGAGCCAACGCTCAGACTCCAACCTGGTTCCCCAGCTCCAAAGTCTGCAGCTCTGGCCATTACGCCACATCCTTTCCCTATTGGCTGGTCTGATGGGGGAACAGCGTGTGATTCATCTACCTCTCAACCACACCTACACCTTGCAATCTGAGCTCCAGCCAATAGCTCATCTGTTTGGATTTAGAGTATCAACAGTGTAAAGTATTTTGATGCCTAAACAGGGTACACATCACATTAAAAAGACGAAAACGTCTATGTGAAGGGGACAAACCCGTAAACAAGAATTTTCCTCTGATTCGGGAGTGCAGGCCGATAATGCGTCGTCTTCTGTAGTTCGGCATCTCTGTATTACTACATGCATGCACTGAGTTTTTCATTGCAATACTGTTCGGAGAAATTCAGGAATGGAACCTGAATATTTTGAGCAAATCCCCCGAAATTACCACCTCTACAAGAGCAACTCGTCTTTGTGTGCTAGAAAGCCTCTCATTCATTTCAGTGTTCTCCATCCTTGGGTTTAATATAATTGTGGGGAAATTACAAAAGTACTCACTTCAGCCTACAGGAAAAATCTCTCACGACCATTTGACATCCACAGGCACTCCACAACCTTGTTTATTTAAGAAATTATTTAAAAGAAGTTGCTGATTGCTATATGTTAACTATAACACAATGTATAACTTTTCAATTAAAACGGTCAGTTCAACTGATTTCTAAAACAATAATGTTTTTTTTTAAACCTCGACTTTATGAAAGCTCGCCCATTTTTTTAAGTCATTAAAGTAATATGAGAGTTTTGAGCAAGTAAAATAGTTACACATCGGAATGTCGCTTTCCAAACTTTAAATAAAATGTAAACAACTTTAAACATGGCTAATTATTATGAAGATTTATGCATTTTTTTTTAATATAAATTTGTAACAAATTATCTCAACTGCTGCAGTTGTTGAGAAGTTTTTGAACAAACACATTTAATAGTTTTTAACTTTTCAGAAATGCAAGCTTCATTTTCAAATATTGTAAATATGGCTCCCGGTTTTATGGTATGTATTTTTTTGCCATTTCGGTCTGTATTTATACATATTTATTTTTTGCTCATTTTATCTGTGTATATCCATATTTATTTTAGGTTTTGTGAAAAAATGAATCTGAAACATTTATATTTCCACATTTATTAAACCAATAAAAGTACGCTCGTACTTGGATCCCTGACAGGTTTCAATGATATGAACAACCATAGATAATAAATCAATACACTTGTACGAAAACATGAACATTTTAGTATCAAACATCTTCAGTTGTTTAGCCTCATTCCCGATATTTCTCTCGTTTTTAGCTCCGTTACCTGTCAGTCCAGACAGCTATAGGCTGGCTGCCATGACTGACAACATTTATAATCAATAAAAAAATCCTGCGAATTTCCATTTTTATCCTCATTTAAATGAATACAGACAGGAAAATGAATTGTTTTCTGTCTGCATTTACCTTTAAAAATCAGCAAAAACGAAAACAGGGAGCCTTAGATACAAATTCTTGGCAAGTTGAAATTGTCGGTTGTATATCACTTTCATCGTGTTTTTTTAACAAATCGTCTCTTCTTTAGTGCGTATAGCCATATCACCAGTCAAACAAGAGCCATATCCTAGCTCTCTTTACAATGCCTGTCACAGGAGTTGGCCACATTTTATCACCTCATCATTGTGTAATGACAGTGGCATACCATTTTAAATATACAGCCCCCTTAACGTACCGCCACAAACCGATGGAAACTTGTTACGTTCAATCCAACAAAGAACACCAAAGAGGTAAGTGCAGAATGAATATTTATTGGAGATCATAGGTTCACCAACCCTCCCAGGGCAGCTCCAAGTCTCAACTGCTGAACTTGGAACTCTCCACGGGCTACTATTCCAGAACTATGACCATGCTTAAAAAAAGCTGCAGCACATTAACTTTTACAGGAAAAGCCATAACCATAACACATCCTCCTTTCCCCCCAACAAAGCAACAAAGAGATGAAAACAAGAAATATGCCAACATCAATAACAACCAAAGCAACAATTTAAAGGAATAAAGAGGAACAGTGATAAGTAAAACTAAAATAAAAGAAATGACACTAAAAGTATTCAAAACAACGTTTAACGTATATAATGATATAACATAATCCTTCCACCACACTGGTCTTCTGCAATGACACTGACCAACTATTCATTCTTTTTGATCAGAGTTGGAAACTCCAGAGTTGGAATCTCCAGGAACCTTCCCACAACTCCACTTCACAAGCCTAGATATGTTCCACACAACAGTAGCGGCCCGTGGTGGGAGTGCTGCCGGGCGCTGACATGGGGCGGGGAGGGGCAGGGTGGGGGATAGTAAACTAGGGATTAGGGCGGATTAGAGGTAAGTAAACATATAAATAAATAAAACGAATTTCGTTCGCGCGCTGCATCGCATTTGGCGATGCAGCGCGCAACTAAATTAGTTTTATTTATTTATATGTTTATTTACCTCTAATCCGCCCTAATCCGTAGTGTACTACCTGTAGCGCGGCGGAGCCCAGGTCAGGGTAGGCCGCAGCAGCACTTGGATTAAGCACACGAGACAAGTACTTCACACTCGTGGCCGGAAGATCCCGAGCGGTCTCCGGCCGTTTATTTATCCCTCGGGTCGAGCCCGCCCGAGGGGTGTGTGGATGCGTGGAAATGGACACAATGTAGTGGAGGGCCCGGATGGCTCTCTACACTACCCCCCACCCCGCCCCTCCTCCGCCCCACGTCAGCGCCCGGCAGCACTCCCACCACGGGCCGCTACTGCCACACATCCCCATTGTCCAACCTGACAACATTTCTCATGACTGCATTGATTACAGAAGGCCCCAAAAACGCAGAACTACCCTTCTTTGCAAACTTGGGTTTTTCACAAGTACATCTCCAACACTCCACTTCACATGCTGCACACAATTCTTATGCTCATACCTCTGTATATATCTGCATTGGCATTTCTTTCACAAATCCGGCAAGTCTCTCTGCTCTAGTTCATACTTTTTCTCAGGCAGTCGTCTATTCATCCAAGCAGGTTTCAGCTTCGTGTTTCCTACTCTTCTTCTCATGCTATTAAATGGAGATGGGAGAGGAGTTGGCCTAACTGCTAGGGCGGTCGACCTTGAATCTGGGGAACCAGGTTCGAGTCTCGGCAATGAGGCTGAACATCCTGTGATTCTGGGCAAATCGCTTAATCTCCCCGTGCCCAACAAAAAAAATAAAAAATAAATGAATGTGTCCTCATGTAACGCAACTGATGCTATGTAAAGCGCTCTGATACCCGATACCTTCGGGTCAAGTTCGCGCTATATAAAACTCCGTAAAAAAAAAAAAAAGATCTACAGGTTCCACTATTAGTAGTGGTGTGATGAGCCCACAACATATGTTGGAGCACTTCAGCTAATGGTGATTAACTTCAAGGGCCCTTTGTACACATGATTTAAGCATTCTGTTCATGCGCTCCGCCAGCGCATTTGCCTGTGGAGAATACAATGCTGTCCTGAGATGCACAATGGGAAGATCACTCAAAAACTCTTGCATCTCTTTGGAAATAAGTTGAACACCATTGTCTGTGATTAAATGATTAGGAATACCCTTGCAAGAGAATTCCTCTTTGAGAAAATCAATCACCACTCTGCAATCTAATGAACTCACACATTTAGGGTCCGAATATGATGTCGGTCAGAGTTGCCTCCGACCGACATCACAGCAAGATCAGGACCGACCGATCTCTGGTCGGCAGTCCTGATCGCCTAATTACAATGCGACCGCACATGGTGCGGTCGCATACTCATATTTCCCTATGGGAGCTTGTGCTGCGGCCGTAAACCGGCCGTAGCACAAGCTCCCATAGGGAAATGGGAGGTTGTGTTCATCCCTGCACCGCGTGGCAGGCACCTCAGGGTGCTTGTCACATAGTGCAGGGATGAACAGGGGGGCACCATAGGTGCCCCCCTCGGCCCCCAACCAGAGGCGGAAAAGAGAAGGGGGCCCTGCTAGAGGTCCCTAAACTTGTTTTCTGACAGGCTTTCCATGTCGGATAGCCCGGCATGGAAAGCCTGTCGGAAACAGAGCATCGTAATGGGATTATGGGCTGGCCTCGGACTGGCCGACGGGCTCCTTCAGCCCGTCGGAATCCATCCGGAATGACTGGCCTCTTTCAATTCCGACCGCCTATATTGTTATTAGGTGGTCAGAATTGAAACCAACGATCTCGGTCGGAAAGCCTCCGACCTAAGGTTGGAGGCTTTCTGACCGAGATCGTAATAGGCCTCTTAGTCTCCACCCATTTCGACATGTAGTCTACTAACAGTATTATGTAACGCTCAATTAAAGGCAACAATTGAAAAGCACCCATGAAGTCCAAACCCAATTTTTTCCACGAGACAAAGGCGCTCTATTTGCTGCTTTACTATTGTCATTCTTCACACATAAGTTACAATCCTTGACCACCCCCTCAATTTATCTGTACAGACCTGGCCGTCAATACACCTCCCTCGCCCTGGTCTTAGTTATGTTTCTTCATTAGTGGCATTCATGTGCCGATTTGTCACTCTATCTCTCAAACCACTAAAGGGAATTACTCTCATCTCTCTAAAAAGTTCTTCGCCAGACCAACTCAACTCCTCTCTCACACTGCAATAACCCTTCAAAGCTTCAGGAAGACTCTTGTACTCTTGCACTCAGGCCATCCCTTTACATTGAGTTCTTTGAGCTTCTTCAGTCTGCAACCTTATTCTTTACTCTAGATAGGTGTTCAACTAGAAAATTAAACTTAGTCAGCCCCTCCATCCACCTTCTGATCCTGGGGTTGACTTCTCATGTTGTCTAGTGGAAAATATTTGTATAAGTGGTCTGTGATCTGTTCTGATAACAAAAGGTAGCCCCCTCAGATACAATTTGAAATGCTTAATTGCCCAAGCGCACGCCAAGGCCTGGCTCTCATTAACCAAATATCGTATTTCAGCTTCCTTGAGTGAGCTCTACAACTCTTTCCTCTCCACCAACCATTTGTGAAAGAATAGCACCGACTCCCTTAACACCTGTATCAGTAGTAACAATAGTTTTTTTCCTCATATCAAAATGACCCAAAATGGGCATGCTACTGATGCTGCTTTTGATCATGTGGAACACTGCATCACGCTCCTCCATTCATGCAAACTTGGCATCTTTTTTGAGAAATTCTCTCATAGGTTGGGCTACACTTGCAAAATTAGCAATTCATTTGGAGTAAAATACTGTTAAACCTAAGAAAGATCGCAATTGATCCTTATCTTGTGGTGGTGGTGCCTTCATAATGGACTCAGCTAGTTCCAACTTAGGCTTCATACCTTCTCCAGAAATGGTATGACCAAGGCACGAAACTCCAGTAAAACCAAATCTACACTTCTTCTTCTTGAGAGTAGGATTAGTTTTAGCAAAAATGTCACAGAATTAATCTCAGAGTACTGTCATGCTCAACAACATTTTCCCAAAAATCAGAATGTAAATAAAGTACATGGGGAACATCACATAGCACCTTTTTCATTATCTTTTGGAACCATAGCACTGTGAACGCTAATCCAAAAGGCATTCTCACAAAGTGATAGACACCCAGCAGTGTAACAAAAGATGTCAGATGGCTAGACGCTTCATGTAACTTAGCATGGTGATAGGCGGAGGAAAGGTCCAACTTGTTGAACACTTTTGCTGTTCGCAAAAAAGATAACGACTTTGAAATATTTGGCAATGGTTGACGATCTACCTAAATATGTTTGTTTAGATCTGCACACATTCTTATGCATTTGCACCCATCTTTAGGTGCCAAAACAACCGGAGCAAGACACTCAGAGGATTCAATCTCTTCTATGACACCCTCTTCCAACAACCTGTTAATTTCCTCCCTGAGAGGTTCTAATATCTGATTAAGAGCCTTCCTGACTTTATGAGCACATGGAATCACACTGTCCTTTAAAAAAAACCCTATGCTCAAATTCATTCAAGAGACCCAATTTGTTGCTAAATACCTCGGGAATTCACTATAAAGGTCCTTGTACTAACCATCATCAGAAACAATCATGACTTGTTGTGCACCATTCCGGTTCCACATAATTCAAAAGTCCCACTGGCTATGTAGACTTTCCCAACCATTTCTTTATCTCCAGATTCAATTCTGATAACTAGTTAGCCAATCACATTAATTTTTGCACCTCCATAACTCACAGAATTATTGTCAGGGGGTTGAAGTGTGATGCACTCATTACCAAACTCTCTTTCCCGATTTTTATCTCCCACCATTGTGTAGGGTGAACCTGAGTCCACTAAAACCTTCACGCTCTTCCCATCCAGCTGATTGCAACATTCGGGCATAACAACTGAACCAGGATCTACCTCACTCAAACTAGGCGCTATATTGAATACAAATTTGTTTACACTCTCTGTTATATTCTCACCATCTTGATGTTTGTTGCCTTTACAGACACAAGCATCATGCCCTTTCTTCCCAAATTTCTTACAAGTAGCATTTCTCACGTAACAGCTCACACTGTTCGAAGAGTGACCAGGATTACCACACCTATATCATTTAAGTTTAGTGTCTTTAAATTCTCTGTTATTGCCTGATAGCTTACCTTCCTTGGTCATTGTACCCACACACATACTTGCTCTCAACATTCTCATAAGTAAGCTCACAACTGAGGCATCATATGCAGCTGTTCCATTGTCCCGCATCCCCCAACCCCAGCTGTCTGTGCTCTCCATACTCTCAATAATAGCAATAGCCTTGCAAAGAATCTATGATGCACCAATACCACATTTATCTTGTTGTCAAAATGTTTTTCCAGAATGAACAGAGACATGTCAAAAATGTCATTAGGGTCTCCTTTCCTGCCACCTAAAGATAAAAGTTCTAAACCAACATATATATTGTGGCCTTCAACACCAAGATTGTGTAAAAGGACTCCTTGCTTTCTGGCAGCAGAGAACTTTTCCTAACCAATCAGCAACAAATAGGAACCAAACAATTATTTCTACCATTTCCAAGGCAATAATGTTTCACCCTTATCTGAGAAAAAGGGTGGTGATTGGTACATTCTAGCACCTGCCATAAATCCAAGCAAGCCAACACCAACAGATGAAATACCCATAAAAGTGAGAATGACATGTGATACTTGGTAGACTGTCTAATATTGCATAGTCATATGCAGTAGTACTCCTGAGTGAGTGCACACCAAACAACACTATACTGCCTTGGATAGTTTCTTTTGGAAATCATCAGAACACTTAAATTCACCCATACATGAAAAGTACCTCGGCCTGATAGATCACCTCAGTGCTGCACTGCACTTTTCCTCAAGTGAACTGCCACTCCCTCGTTACAATTATCCTATGGTGTGTAGATTTACAACAACAGATTGGGAAGGAACCTAATCCAAAATGGCGGCCGCATATAGGGCATAGCACACGTATGATACAATACATATACATTTCCAATACATATACATTTGTAAAGCGCAACAGCTACCTCAAACAGAGGTGTCCCGGCGCTAACACAGTCAAGCAGGCCATGGGAAAGTGGGGAGTGTAACATGACAGAGGGACATGACATGGTCATTTCCTAACTAGCCAAGGCTAAAAAGCCATGTCTTTAAAGCTTTCCTGAACTCCCCTTCAGATGGAATTAGTCGAAGTCTATCAGGGAGGGAGTTCCATAATCTGGTTGATACCACTGAAAAGGCCCTGCCCCCAATGCGAGATTTTGCAAATTGAGGAACGCACAGCAAATTCTGTGAGTTAGATCTTAAAGAACGTATTTGCTGATAGGGGCGAATGCATTTTTTAATGTAGTTGGGGCAGCTACCTCTCTGGGCCTTGAACGCAATTGTCAAGGCCTTAAATTCTATCCGATTCACAACCGGCAACCAATGGAGCTGTTTGATATGCGGAGAGATATGTTGTCTGAAAGGTAATCATCTAATTAATCTTGCAGCCGCATTCTGCATCATCTGCAGTTTCTTTATCAGATATGCCGGAAGACCAAGATACAGACTATTAGCATAGTCTAGCCTTGAGGTCACAGTGGCATGAACAACTGATCTTCAACAGCTCTCAGGGAGTAAATACAGAAATTTCCTCAGCCCTTTCAGAATGCCAAAGCAGGAAGATGTGATAGACCGTACTTGGGACGAAAAGGTCAGGTCAGAATCCCATTTTACACCCAGATTTTTCACCGTAGTTGACGGGCAGGGGGGTGGGAGCCCATTTCCTCCTGCCACCACAGTCCAGGCGACGGTGGGGAGTTCTTGCCAAAGAACAGGACCTCGGTTTTCTCTGCGTTCAGTTTTAGCTTATTATTATTCATCCAGCTGGAGACGTCACGCAGGCAGCCCATAAACCTCGCAAAGGAGTTTGCCGATTGGTCCTTAAAAGAAAACACCAACTGTGTATTGTCTGCATAGGAAATAGTTTTTATTCCCCATTTCGAAATGAGCGCACATAGTGGAGCCAGATAGATATTAAAAAGTAGAGGGCTCAGTGCCGAGCCCTGCGGTACCCCACACCAGAGGGGCTTAGCTTCTGATTTGAAAGGGTGCAAAATTACTCTTTGCGTGCGGTCGCTGAGATAGGACTTTATCCAGGCGAGTACCGTCCTCTTCACTCCCGCCCACTTAGCCTAGCCAGCAATATTGGATGGTCCACCTTATCAAAAGCGGCGGACTGGTCCAACAGCACTAGCATAGCTGAGGCTCCTCCGTCCACCTCCATTCTTATAGACTCGGCTACCTCCAGCAAGGCCGTCTCAGTGCTAAGCCCGCCCGGAAGCCAGACTGTGTTTCATGCAAAATATCGCTGCTGGCGATAAAATTACTAAGTTGATGTTGGACCAGTTTTTCCAGCATCTTAGCCCGAGAAGAGAAATCGGGCGAAAATGTTTTAAATCCACCGGGTCAGCATTAGGCTTCTTTAGAAGGGGTAGGAGCATAGCATGTTTCCATGACTCTGGGAAGATGCCAGTGGTGAGTGAATTGTTCCATATAAGATTTAGGGAAGGATTGAGAATGTAGGCAAGAGCTTCCCACAACTTCGGGGGGCAGGGGTCTTCTGGGGACCCTGACTTACATTTCAGAATTCCACCCAAGGATTCCTGAAGTGAAATGGGATGAAATACAGACAACGATGCTTCACCAGCATAGTTATCCTCATCTACAGACTCGATGGTATCTCGCTTAGGCGAGAATGCATCGTATACCTTGTGTATTTTTTCCTCAAAGAAATCTGACAATTTTGCACACAGTGAAAGTGATGAAGGTATCTTACTTTCTACACTGTGGGTTTAGTAAAGGAGCGGACTATCTTAAAAATTTCTTTACTAGAGTTATCTGCCATGTTGATACGCTTCACAAAGTAGTCCCTTCTAGCGGCTTTCATGGCTTTGTGGAGATCTTTTAAGGCTTCATTATAGGTTCTTTTGGCCAGTGGACAGTATGCTTTCCTCCAGAGACGCTCTTTGCATTTACAGTTGTTCTTTCCCATTCTCAGTTCCTCCGTGAACCATGGCGCCGATGGGGCACTTCTGGGAGAGCTGACTAGTCTAGCTGGAGCTAGGTTGTCCAGAGCACCAGACATCAACACACCCAAGGCCATAGCATCCTTATTAGGGTCGTTGGACCATTGGGGTTGGCTGTCCAGCAATACTGGGCCTAAGAAAACCGGGGGGGGATGATGCATCACTTAACGTACCACGTGACATACAGCAACTGATAACTGATGTGCTCCAGTGATGCAACAATGGGAACCTTGCAAGCTCACTTTTTGGTATGTGGCACATGCTTGAGCAGTCTCAAGCATATGCGAAAGAGACCGCTGAAGATAAGAGTAGTGCAAGCTGGCGGCATTAACTTTATCCTCAACGCCATAGAATATTTTGGCTTCAGAAATGCCGGATCACTAACTATTCATCATGAGGATGGTTGATGAGCAAGTATCCTAGAAGACAGAAATTGAGTTGCCTGGAGTAATCGAGCTACTTTATATTCTCTGCCAGCACTCTTCCGGGCAGGGAACATCAGTGCCCAAGGGAATGAAGTCCCCGGGACACTGCACTCATTGAGCCCAGTTGGATGGGTTCCCCAAGTCAGTAAACAACTCAGAGAGTAGGGCCACATGCCCTCACCCCAAAATTTGAAACTCATAGTTGGGGGATGTGATCCCAGGGGCCTTTTTAAGGCTTGGGAAGCGGGGCGCACACTACCCTACTAAATAAATTAATCTGCTCCAGGGGATGGGATCCTCAGGAGGGGGGCGGTACGCTTCCTCTCCTAAAATTAAAACCTAGCCTTGGGGCATGGGGCCCCCATGGCCTCCTGAAGTCTTGGTTCTGTTTGTGGGGAGACTGAGAATTGAAGAAGTCAATCATCTTCTAGAAAATAGTCAGTACTAGAAAATTAGTCATGAGGATGGGAATAGAAAGTACATTCACTACCAGTGGAGTTGTGTATTAAATGTAAGTCTGTTTTTATATAGCGCTGCTACTCACCCTTATGGGTCTCAAGGCGCTGGGGGCCGGAGTGGAAATTAAGTGAGCCATTGCCCAGAGTCACATGGTGCTGAGCTGAGGTGCTGCCGGAGCCGGGGATCGAACCGTGAACCCTGTGCTCCGAAGTCAGCTGCCCTGGCCGCTGCACCACACCTCACCAAACATCAGTGAGATTGTGTGAAGTACAGATATTTAGGAGTTGTAAATGTGAGCGATTGGATCTAAATTTTTCTTGAGATAATCAGTCCAGTATTCCGTCAAGAGGGAGATTGAAATCACCACCTAAAATTATACCATTATGATGTGGGAGTTCTGCAATAGTTATATTGAGAGAGGACCAGAATTCACAGTCATCAGCGGATGGGACGTAAATGTTAATGATATAGAATTCAATGTCCCCTTTCTTAGCTAGAATGATCAGCCATCTACCGTCATTATCTCTTTGATGTAAGCTGGGATGTTAGATATTTTTTTTAATGAAGGTTGTAACACCATTTCTCTTGTGAGGTGTCAGTGAGTGGAAGCAATCATTTACCCAATGACATTTAAGCTTTAGAGATTCAGAATAGGCCAGCCTCGTTTCTTGTAAGAGTATAATGTCATCAGGTTTAAGCCAATAATCAGCTATCTTCCTTCTTTTAATTGGATGGTTAAAGTGCTTGGTATTAAGAGAAAGTATTTTAAGAGTTGTAAGTTGATGGCACACATAGTTACACATATAAAATGAAAGTTTAGTGAACAGTAAAGAATATCTCCTCAAATCTTCCTGTCTATTTGTTAAGTAGACATATGTCATATGTGAATGGTATCTATAAGACAAAACAATTTGGATAATGTAACTACTATGTCATGTAAAGACATCGGCATATATATGGCTTGACAATATTATCAACCAGATCATGGGAAACGGAGGAATAGGTGCGGAAAGAAAAAGGAGGGGAAAAAGAAAAAGTAACACACAAGCATAAACAAAAACCCAACCCATCCCAAAGGAGCACTAAAACTCATTAACGCACCCAAAAGTACTAGAAACAAGAAACGTGAGTGCTGCAAGGTGGCCTCCTGAACATAACAACTATATTATTTCTGTGAGAATGGTTGACAATATAGTCTATAAAAACAGTGCAGAAATCCTAATGGATTCATTAAAGGCAAGTAATAAAACTGTACTCAATCAAAGTCATAACTCTCTGTTTGAAGAGAGACATAAGTATGGTTCAATCAACATAGCACCATATGAAACAAATGTCAGAAACTGTCAAGCTTCTTACATGCAATAGTCCTCTTTAGTTTTACGCACACTGGGATGATAAGTACCAACACATGTAGAAATAATGTCCAATAAAGCATTGAAAGATGTTTTGATTTCTACAGAACCTCTATAATAAAGCCATGACATGTTCACAAATTGGAGGGAACAGAGTAAGCCAGCTTAATTCCTAGGTAGCTGAAAGGCAAACTAAGTGATAGAATGAAAATCAATTAACCTGGAAACAGAAATTCATCATGAATAACTCAATGTTCCATATCAGAGTGTTTGATGTTATTGAATAAATTTCTGAATCTCAGCAGGATCAAAGAAGAGTCTGGGTTTATCATTGAAGATAATTTTGAACCTAGAGAGGCCTACGAAGAAGTGCTAGATGGAGAGAGATCTGAGTTGGTGCCTGAAGGCTATGAAACCCTTCCTGCGAACAATGGTTTCTTTTGTATAATCCTGGGCGATGCCAATTTTTCCTCCATCCCAAGAGATGTATTGGGGCTTTTTTTAAATATATTTCAGAATCTCCTCCGTGAGCTATTATCTTAAGGGTTTGAAGATCGTCATCCATTAGATGCTTTTTCCTCCTAGAAGATTTTGGTGGTTGTTTGCCTAAGGAATCCTGTGGCCTCTTGATTTCATAGTCTCTGGAGAAGGAAATGTTCAAAGTGCGAGGTATCCATGATTCAAGAAATTCTACACAAAAGTGGGCTGCATCCTCAGTGCCCTCCAGCAAACCAAAAATTTGCAAGTTTCCTCTTCTGTTGTGATTTTCTAGATCTGTGACTTGCAGAGAGAGGGACTCCTGCTTATAGCACATTGATTTTGAAAGTTTTGCGAGAACTTTCTGTCATCCTCCCGGCTACTTATCTGGGATTCAGCTTCTATAGTCCTGCTGGCCCAAACTTTGAAATTATTCCTTAAGCCCTGAATGTCTGATTGAATCAAATCAGTGTTCTTTTTCGTACTTTGCGCCAGATTATGCAAGGTGGTTAGTTGTTGGAGAATGAGTTCTATATTCGTAGGTTCTTTATTTCTGCTTTCAGTCACAGTGATATGTATAAGTTGGGCACTGCAAATGTAAGGACTCTGATGTAAAATGGCACTTGGAGCAGAATAGGAAATGTTACTAAAAGGTGTGGTCCAGATTATTAAAATCAGTGAGGTTGTGAAATAAGGCGGAGGATTATTGCCTACAACTTCCTGCACACCAAGTAAGATGATGAGAAGAGGCATATAAGTGACTATTTTAAGGTCCAGTAGAGCCTTGACAAAGTCTAACACACCCTCAGAGTGATAAGCCACAGGTTTTAATGAAAAAATAAGTAAGAGTTATTAATGGCGGCAATTTTGTCTCATCGGATATTCCCTGACTTTAACTCTTGAAGAACGAGGAATTTGTAGCTTAGAAAGCAGAGTCACCCCAGATAGAGGTAGATAAATGGGCAAAATATAAGTGGAAGACCCAATTTTCCAAACATTTTGGAAGTCACCCAGTGAATATTAAGGAATACATGAAAAGCATGGCAGTGGCCATATTGCTGCCTGACCTTCATGTCGCGCAAACTGTAGCTCCGATCTCACTGGAATGAACTAAATGGCGGAAAAAGATCTCCGCTGCTGTCAGATCTTATGTGCAGTCATGCGAAATTGAGGAATGCAACCTTTCCTCACCATCCAGTCCCGTAATGAAGTGGAAGTGCTCTCGATCAGTCAGAGACAGTGCGCAGGCGGCCATCTTGGTCGCACTCTGGCCACACCCACTCCCCAGCTTTCTGCCAAATTTGGTGTAAGTCCGTTCAGCCATTTTGCAGTATCTCTGCTCAATTTTCTTATGGAAAATTGCATGGGAAAATGCATGTGGCCAACCCCTTAATCTCGGCCCCCTCTTGATGGGTCACCCGAAGTTTTCCAGTGGGAGCTGAGGTAGATGAGACTTTTTTGGAAAGTTTCATGAGAATTCGTTGTGCCAACGTTATTAATTAACCAAAAAATCAATTTCCTGTGGAAAAATTGGCCTAGCTATTACTACACAGTGGTGACCTGCACTGAGTAATGTGTTTGGATATATATATAAATATATATATGTATGTATATATATGTATATATATATATATATATATATATACATATATGCAACCCAGTGGAAGACGTCAGCCGAAACTCGTCGATCAGAGAAAATGATTTTTTCAAATTATTGTGTACCGCTATAGAATAAACTGAAGTTTGCACATGGAAAGATAAAGGAAGTAAAACAGTAAAACAGTAAAAAGAAAACCTTCCTCTTGGATGTTGCTTCTCCGGATTGTGCTGCTGCATAAGGTGTATATATATATATATATATATATATATATATATATATATATATATATATATATATATATATATATATATCTAGAGGTTACAGACAACATGACATTGAGCACCTGTTATTCAGGGGTACAGTTAATATGACACTGATATGTCTCTTTGGCGAGGTAACCTTAATATTAGGCTATGACTTCATAGCCTTGATTCCATTGGGACTTAGAGGTATTCCATTCACCCATCCCTGTTACAGTAGATCACAGTCACGGACTATGAGGCGATGTATTTACAGCCCACAACACGATCCCAGTCAGACCGTCTGCACGAAGAGCGCTACAACATTACACTAACTTGGGGTGTACAGGTTGGATACAGCGCTTTCGTTGCTATAGGACATAGGATCCCACAGGCACGGTTTTGCATTTGTGTTGCCATTTATGTTTTTATTCATTTGCACCATGAGTTTTGCAGCATGTATAGCATATTTTAATTCTATGCAGTTCGGCCTCTTTGTTAAGCACTTTGCCTATTTACAATTTTGATTTACAAATATAGTTGTAAGAGGTTTAGACTGCAATTAACCATTCCAATATGGCTGCCATTTTAGGATATCATCATTGTCCTTTCTCTGTTTTGTATACTCTCAATCTGATGTTATAAGACACTTTCTGTTTGTGCACTTTGTACACGTGAGCAAGGCTGCGGACGCAGTCGAAACGCGTAGTGGATTAAACTTGGTTGCATCTGAATATTGGGTTGTGTGTCTGTTATCCTGAGAGCGCACCTACTTGGATTTACACGTAAGGATTGATTTTGCCAATACGCTCTGCTGGCGTGTGCGCCACCTTCCATGGGTTTCAGCAATCCGGAAGGAGCAGCGTTTGATGGGATTAAGTTGGAGGATTGCGGTGAACCGGCCTTGGAATAGTACGAGAGGAATTCCGAACAGGACGACTAAAGGGTGAACGGCGTGTGGAGGAAAGAGCAGACGGAGGTAAGCCCGCATGAGTACTGTCCGTCCCTTGGGTGCGGTGGGATTGACGTGCATCAGCGGATGCGCGACGTTCCCATCTCCTGCGGCAGCGGTGGTCTCAGCGGGTTCTTACATATCGGAGCATATTTGATAGATGCAACAGCTGTGCATATTATAATAACGGCACCCCGTGAGGCAACATTCTGGGTCTCACACGCTGCTAGCTCTGTAGACGCCACGGATCCTTGTGAGTGCCTTTTTTCAACTTGTTTGGCCACTCGGATAACGGCAGAAGGAACCTGGTATTTGACGAGGGGGATATGACACACAACCGAAACCCAATACATTGTGGTGCAACAAAGTGAGTGCACTATGGAAGAGGAGCAGAAAGGAGAGCGGCGGCTCTCACGTTATTTACAAGGAAACCGGGACTGAAAACCACTAGAGAAAATAAGAACACTGAGGCTCAACCAACAGAGGATAAAATAAGGAAACTAGAGAAACTCAAAAGAGCAGAGATATCGAAATGGTGGGAGGCCATTTCGCTACAAAATTACGTTGGCCAAGAAATGGCTCCTAGGGGGTTGAGAATTTTCATCACACCCTCATACGAAATACCAAATCCTAAAATGCTGGAAGAATGTTCTGTAAACTCAGCATTAAGTTCAAGGCGGATGCTGGAAATACTCATTAAATACGCCTGGAGTGACTGTGAAACATTAATTACACAGATCAATGATTTGCAGGAAGATCTGAAAACGATCATGGACACAGACACGTTCAACAAAACCTTGGCAACAATGAAAGAGCGTCGGAGGGCGCTAGAGGGCGTGCTGTGGAATGGCTGCACGTTAGTGCTGCTCCGCCGGTCGGGGACACGATCCTGCAACTAATCGCTGTATTTGGTACAATATACTTTACCAGAAATATAAAATTGCAAATCGGAACAACCCTGCTTCGTGATACTGGCATCAGATATGCCGAATATTGCGCCAACGAGGAGTATTTTGATTCGGAAGACGAGCTCCCCCGGGCAAAGAGGCTTCTTCAAAATGGCGGCGTCGCAGGCAAGGAAATAGGCGAGAATGTAATGGACGGGCGGCTCCGCTGTAGGACCGATAGCAACACCGCCGAGAACTGCCTGCCACCCGTGCATCACTGCCACAAACTAAACTGAAGGTGAGCTTATACTTCCTCGACGACTGCCGTGCCTGTGCTTGGTTATAAGTACTGGCGGGATGCAACGGCGGACGTTGGGGACGATACGCGGTGACTGCCTGCTGCATTGGTTGGAAGACGTTGTACCACACCGCAGGTATATCAAGTGGGAATAAAGCGGCGGCATGCCCATATGAACATAATTTCACGATCGGTGATAACTGCACTGACGCGCGCATCGCGCTGCCCACCACGCATCAGTTCACGCCGCCAGAGCTGCATGCGTTCATACTGCCGCATGACACGCTGCAGCGACCATCACGCCCCAAACATCGTCCAAGATCTCCACCATGGTGTATATGCAGCTCAGTTAACACATGTGGACACTGCCCCCACTGCCATGCAGTTGTGAAGTGACGCTCCAGATATAACACAACCAGTGACCCACAGGCATAACAGGAAGAGCGAGTGATTGCAGAAGGCAAGCAATACCACGCAGCAACCACACTAGCCCGTCATTGTGCTTTAAAGTCGCTCCAGTTGCCTATATACCAGAATTAACCGGGCACCTGCGTCCTGTGGCTCCATCGAGCTGCACTTCGGCCACTGAACGTGCTGCCAGAAGCTCTTCGCACTACTTATGTGACACGAGGGAATAAAAGCCAACATTCCATTGCAATCCCCGAATATATGCATGAGCTATTGCTGGCTGCAGACCATACTCTCACGGGATCGACCACGCCTTGCGATCCAAGCGCATCCTGAAACAAGCTGCGATAAGTGTGGTATTGGTGAACCCTAGATACTACAGTGTACATCATCGCCCAATTGCTGGGACACTGCTGTCATGGGTAAACCAGACAAACAACAGTCAAAGATATCTTTTGACAATCAACGCTCTACCAAACAGACGACGGCGCATTCGGACACTGAATTGGACGCGGAACACGCACAGCAATCTAAGATGGATGCCACCCTACAAGCTATAAAGCAGAGCCTCCAAGCTATTAATGGTAAGCTCGTCACCCTCATGCAGAGAGTGGATAACATGTCCTCCAAGCTTGATAAACAGGGAGAAAGACTGAACGCAGCGGAAGCCCGTATTTCGGCGGTTGAAGACGAGTCTAATACGACGACGCGCAAACGTGAGGAGATTGAAAAGATCTTGGAAGTCATCAAACAGAAGAATGAAGATTTAGAAGCGAGATCCCGCCGCAATAATGTGCGCATAATAGGGATTCCAGAAAGTACCAACACGGGAAGATTGGAAACCTATGGATATGTTGCGAGACATTTTTGGAGCTGAAAACTTTTCTACTATGCTTATCATTGAGAGAGCCCATCGATCACTTGCACCCGTGCCACCACCAGGAGCTCCGCCGAGGCCCATTGTCGCGCGAGTGCTTAACTACAGAGATAGAGACGCGATCTTACGCATGGCAAGGGAGAAAAAGCAAATAAATTACAAAGGCAACAATATCTCCTTTTATCCGGATTTCACGATGGCAGTGCAGATGGCACGTAAAGACTTTAACTCAGCCCAAAAAAAACTGAGAGACATGGGAATTGAATACGCGATGCTGTACCCGGCGAGACTGCGCATCATGCACGAGGGGCGAACGAAAATTTGCCCTACACCAAAGGCAGCACAGGACTTTATCAAAAAGACTGTCTCCAGCCGTAAGACACAACGTTGTGAGAACCCTGATCCAGACCCGGACTGATTGTACTGTCGCTGGTGGTAACGTATACAAGATGCTATGCAAATGAGGTTGTATACAGAGACTATTTGTATTCTTTTGTATTCTTTTGTCATTGACTTAACATATATTGGGGTCTAGACTCATCCTGTGCAATGGGGTGTAAACAGTACACCGGTAAAGACTACGGTATGTACGGACACTGAGACTCCACCGCTTGCCTATAATTTGGCCTCCTGTCCCATGGCTGATATCAGATGAATCCTTGCATTATAGTAAGTTATTGCGCATAGACCACACCTTGGTGAACGTGAACCACTTACATGTTAGACTGCAACTGTATAGTTTTGTTCCATTTGTCTGTTCACAGTATGGACAGTGTATATGGTCTGTTGAATCTAAGTACGTAGCACCTGGCCTAATATATGATGAAGGCGACGGAACTGCTCTATTGGCCTGTTGCCGGCTCATTCAGGACGGAAGTGCAGCACTATACAGGTTCTGTTGCTCGCAAGTTGGGACAGAGGTTTATTTCTTGTTCCTTGTGCTATGTCATGACTATGCAATATAACAGAATGTGGTATATACTACAAAGTAAGTTAAACCTCCACACTAGCAAGGCATATAGACCTTGGTTCATATACTCTATTGCGATTTATTTCACCCATATTGGATGTATTCAATGTACCAAACACGTCAAATAAAACCCGACCACATCCGTATGCACGGATGTTGTGACGAGCACTCAGCGCCCCCCCGTGGGGTGCTCCCCGGAACTGTGCAATGGGACTGTTGGTTATAAGGGTATGGCTTTGGCATGGTTGGGGTGCCGAAGTGGGTGGGGGGTTTGAGGGTAGGTTTATTGTTATTTACGGGCTTCTACAAACGGAATACTCCATGCACAGTTCCACAACGTATACATATTTAGGTGTGATAATGGATTTAATGCACATTACACCCCGCGTGCATCAGCGGGACATTTGTGTTATATACTATCACATATATCTCCAAATTAAAATATTGCGACTAAATTAAAGTCGTCACAACTTCGTTTCTTATCCTGGAAAATCAGAGGGTTAAATAATCCTAAGAAAATACGAGAAGTATTTGCATATCTCGATCGTCACCAAATTGACGTGGCGATGCTGCAGGAAACCCACCTTGCAAAAACGACAAAGTGTCCCTTAGGGAGTAAATGGGCAGAGACCGTTATATTGTCTTCATATTCCAATTACTCGAGGGATGTCATGCTCTTAGTGAAAAAGGGCATCCAATTCATCGTCGATCACACCATAACTGACGATCAGGGCCGCTACATCATACTAACAGGACATATTCGAGGGCACCATGTAGGTGTGATCAACACATATGGGCCAAACATAGATGATCCCGAATTTTTTCAAAACATATGGCGTAATCTTAGAGAATTACCTGACATAGAACTAATATGGGGCGGCGATTTCAACCTGTCCCTTGAGGAGGATTTAGATAGATCAGGATCCACTAAAGAACCACACAAGCGGGCGGTCCAGGCGGTTAAGGATGGTATGGCAGAATTTAACATGGTAGCTATTTGGCGCCTGCGCAACCCACACCGTACAGAAGCCACACATCACTCCACATCTCACAACAGCTGGTCGCGAATAGACCTCTGGTTAGCAACAGGGAAAATCGCCACATGGGCTAAAGATGTACAACACCTGCCGAAAACACTATCTGACCATAAACCTGTCCTTTTGGTGCTTGATACTCCTTTCTATGTCCCGCCACCATATATATGGAGATTCAACGCTAAGTCGCTCTTAGACTCGTCCTATAACACCACCATTAGGACGGCTATTGAGGAATATTTTACATTGAACCAACCCTCAGTCAATGACCCGAGTATACTATGGGAGGCCTTTAAGGCAACTGTACGTGGCGTGTGTATTAGCACGACTGCGGGCATTCTGAAAGACATACGACAACAACTCACACAACGTGAAACAAAGCTTAAGACCTTAGAACACGAATTCGAACGTACCCAAAACACGGCTATACTGGGCGAGATTCGGAACATAATATCCGAATATCAAAATTTTGCTGATGAAGAACTTAAATATATCTCTAAACGTAGTATTGCCTGGAAATATGGGGAGGGAGGTAGACCGGGACGAGTGTTAGTGCACAAGATATGTACCGGACGTGCCACCCACACTGTCCTCAAGATTAAAGATTGTCAAGACATTCTACACTATGACACGGCGGGTATACTACAAGCATTTATGGACACATATGGGGACATGTACGCCTCACGTGACACAGCTAATTCGCCAGAAATCTTACAATATCTTGAAGATATTGCAATAGCATGGCTCTCGGATGCCCAACGGGAGTATCTTTCACAAGCAGTCACAGTGGAAGAAGTCACAGCCGTGATTAAAATACTACCTAATGGCAAGGCCCCAGGCCCCGATGGCTTCACTAGTACATTTTATAAAGAATATGTTGACCTGCTAGCCCCACATCTAGTTGAAATGTATGGTGACGCTCATGACAAACAGAAACTGCCACCTACGTTGAGAGAGGCTATGATCATAGCTCTTTTAAAGCCTGGTAAGGATCCGGAGGTCTGCGATTCCTACAGACCACTATCGCTGATTAACACAGATACTAAAATATTAGCCAAACTGCTTGCCACCCGACTTCAACCCCTGATGTCTAATATTATACTACCAGATCAAGCAGGGTTCGTACCACACCGCTCTACAGCCCATAACATTCGTACTCTATTTGCATTATCTCATCAACTAAACCCTGAATTGCAAGCAGCTGAGGTTCTTCTAGACGCAGCAAAAGCGTTTGACTCAGTCGAATGGACATATCTATTCACAGTCTTATATAAGATGGGACTGCACCCCATATTCATACAGTGGATCAAAATACTATACACAACGCCAGTCGCGAGAATAAAGGTAAACCAATATGTATCAGAAACCATACCAATTACGCGTGGCACTCGGCAAGGCTGCCCACTATCACCGCTCCTTTTTGCCATTGCGTTAGAGCCACTGGCATGTAAAATAAGACAATGCCACAAAAATACGGCCCTACAATTTCCCCAGCATCTGCTAAATATTTCGCTATATGCTGATGACATGGTGCTGTATGTCCGTAATCCCGATGTTAATCTATCCCCCCTGATTAGGGAATATATTAAATTTGGAAGACACTCGGGACTCCAAATAAATTGGAGCAAATCGACAATTATTCCTTTAACAGACGCTACCAAACCCTGCCCGCTGGAATTTCCGTTGGAATGGCAGACAGATCCGATTAAATATCTGGAAATTTGGTATCACCTGGACCCCGGGGTGGTTATCCGCGTAAATTACAGTGATGGAGCAAGGACTCAAAAATGAGACTTGCTCGAATGCAATCACCTCACAGTATTAATTTATTAATTATGTATGTTTATACTAACGTTGCATACATTACACGAATAGCAAGGAAGCTTGCCTATGTGTTCTAACTAACAAGTAGCGCTTGTCTTTTTCTAAAATGGCTGCTAAAGCGCGGGAACCTTACTGCGCATGTCTCAACCATGTCACGTGTTGTGACGTCTTTCTTTGCTTGGTGGGAAATTTCTGCTTCTGCGCAGTGTGCTTTAAAATGGCTGCTTGATGTTTTCACATGCTTCAGCTTGCTCTTGTGTTATTATTAATTTATTGTTTTCTTAACGCTACTAATGCGGGATAGATTTATAAGTAAATGGGGATAGAGTAGAAAGAGTGGGTATACAGTGAAACATATTATTTGTGATTTTAATATTTTCTTCTTTGACTTTTATTAGTTCGTAAACTTTGGGCCTGGGGTTGGTGATCTGAAACTCGAGAGACAATGATTCTGCGCATGTGTCCTGTTTGGCTGCCAAAGAATAAAAATGAAGTCAACCTGGACGTCGTCCAAGGCCATGACCTGATGGCCGAAGCTGCTGTGTTCTTGCCTTTCCTGTTGAAAATTGAAACTTTGTATATAAAGAATATATAACATTTGTCGTGAGACGGGTGGGAAATAAAGCAAATGTATAAAATTGGATGGGCGGTAGTTTAAAGACAATGGCCTACAGAAAATGAACTAAAATCATATGGTGTGAGAATCCACCCCCTGTCCCTGTCCAATCAGAAGTAGTGGTCCCATATTTTGGCAACATTAAGGGGAGGTACAAGGGTGTAGAAGGGTATAATAGATATAGAATTAGCTAATTAGTAAGAAGGAGATGCTGCAGAAGATCAGGCGTGCATGCTAACAAGAAGAGCTCCAGACCGTCTAGCAGATTGATTGCAGACAGAATCGCTGTCCAGAGAGGTCCTGAGGAGGGGGCGGCGGAGTCCATTAGAAGGAAGGCACGGGAGAATCGAGGAGAAGTCGAGTATCAGAGAGGGAACGATGCAGGCGTCGTTGTAGAGAGGTCACCGGTCCTGTCCTGATCCTGAAGGAGGTCTTTGCTCTTCATCCTTCCTGGGTCCTATTCTTTCCAACTCCTTGGCCAAGGGGTTTGGTTCTCGCACTTAGGTAAATATAAATGCACCTTTAGTTGCGCTGCTGTCTCTATCTTCTCCTTTCTGAGGGACCATCATTAATCAATAATTATTATTCTATGCTTCACCCGTGATATGCGATTAAGTACCATGTGGTTATGTAATTTACTCTGCTAAATCTTTAGATAAACATTTTAAAACTTCCTGACTCAGTGGTTATTTCAGGATTATGTATTATAATGAATGTCACTCATTTTAAACTTCCCAATTAGCAAAGGATTCATTGGTAAGTCATTACTCTTCAATCGGAAGGTAATTGGTAGCAGGGATTTTGATAAGAGTAACAACTGATAAAACCCAGCGTAAGTATTAGCGTAGTATGAATGTATGGGCCCAAGTGAGTATCTAGTGTATGAATGCTGTTTGCTAATATCGCGCTGGATCAGTTTTCTGGTAATCAGAGGATGGTTACTCTTTGTTAATTGGGTAATGAGAATTTTATTTTTTATGAACTAACATCTGTGTATTTAAAGTTTGTTTTATGTTGTCTAGAATCCCCGGGGAAAATTGAATAGCGGTTGGTAAGTGGAAGCCATACTGCAGTGAGGTTATCTGTCAGGCAGAAAAAGTACTGAAAAGTTAAGCAGGACTATCAGTACTGGTTAGGGAATCTATGCGTGAGTAGTAGCAAAAGAGTACGCTGGTGAAAATTTGATGTTATATCACCTAGAAAGGGTAACATTGAAGAAGTAACAGGTACTTCTGGAGCTTGTGTGAAGAGTAAACGGAAGGGTTTTACTCGTAGTGTATGTTTAGTAAACGGAAAAGGTTTTACTAAGTGTGAGAGAAAACTATCTTTTCTATTTTAGAGAAACTGGCACGATAGCGAATGTTTTATGTTGTTACTGAAATTTAATTAAGATTTATAGAGAAAAATAAAGTTTGCGTAAGATTTTGTAAAGGGAGGGTCAGCTGCCAGAAAGGGAGCTGACGTCACAAACGCCGCGCTGGGATTGGTTGAATCAGCGGATGTGGAACGACTCTTGTAAAGGAGGGGTCAGTAGTCAGGAGTAGTACTGACGTCACAGGTGCCGCGCTGGGATTGGTTGAAACAGCGAGGGACAGAAAAGAGCAGATTGTAAAGGAGGGGTTGATAGACAAAACGTCACCGAAAGGCCGCGTTAGGATTGGTTCAGAATTAAAAGTTAGCAGGCATTTGATTGGTTGAGATTCTAGAAGCTAAAATCTTAGTGGATAGAGATTGCATGCTAAAAAGGGATCCGACTTTAATAGGAACTTGTCCGGATAGGAGATTCCTAGGTTTTGCAGAAAATAATTTTATACACCGAAGATTAGATAGAATGTACGGAGAGAAGAGAAAAATGTCCTTTCTGCAAAAGATTAAGAACTATTTTAAAAAGGATAAACCAATGAAAACTAGGGAAGGAATTATCATTCCACCAGCTAAAACGCCCGCTTCATTCATGATGATGGAGAGAGGTTATCATACTTGTGTATGGATAGAGAATTGGATAGAATATACCAAAAATGATGGAATATTAGCATTTCCCGAGAATGGTACCTTCAATGGAAGAATTCTTCAAAATTTGAGATTGAGGATGAATGACCTAGAACCCAGACCTAGATTAACTCAATACGAAGCCTTAGAGGAATGGGAAACCGAGGCATTTGAGCGTGACCGATCCAGGAGTAATAGGGGTTATCGAGGATTTTTCCCCAGATACCAACATGAGTCTAGGGACGGTCAGATGAAACAATGGAGAAGGGCAATGTTTACAGAAGGATTATATCCAATATTTACGGAAGAAGAACTGTTAGGGAAGAAATGCACAGAAAAGACAAAACATTTAATGAGAAATGGAGATTCGGAAGATGAATTTATAGAAGATATATTAAGGAACCCCCCACCATATCAGGAAGGGACAAGTGGATGCACCCCAAGTGCCCCACTGTTGAAAACTCCATTAGTACCACAGGTAGTGCATGATTTCACCCCCAGTAGGATACTTCATGATAAAGAAAAAGAAGCCCTAGAGAAAACCAGAGCAGAATTAATACAGAAGATAACACAGATAAAGGTACACCCTGATTCTTTGACCATACCTGTAACAATTGGTCCGGTAGTTCCATTATATGGTGGTCAGGGAAATTGTCCTCCACCGTTAGTTATGCCTACTCCTGTGAATATTCCTAAACCTGAAGCAACAGTAATGGTTGAGGATCATTTTAGTGATTGTGAATCAACAATATCATTAATGGATTTACCAATTCAAGATTCTGTCAATAGTACTCCCAGAAGAAATACACCTGGGTGCTCGAAAGAGATAAATTTGATAACTTCATCAGGAGCAAAAAGTGTCACTGTAGTTAGTCCAGAAGACTTAGAAAGGTGGGCACAAGGATCAGAACAGCAGTGTACACCTCCAAAAATTTTGGATATTTATAAATTAAAAGTTGAATTAGAAGAAATAATAGCAGGAAATGTAGGGCTAGATCGCCTAAATGCTTACAATGAAGAAGAATTATTGTTCGTATGCAGAAGTATCACCAGAAATGTAAAAATATTTCATGAAAAATTATCAGATTTGGCTCTGCAGATGGGAATTGAAATAGGGAGATCAAAGGTGTTGCAGAAACCCTATAGAGCAGACTTCTCAGACAAAGACTTAGAAAATATGAATGCCTCTGGAAGAAAGTTACAAGTAAAAGAGTTAATGACAGTTTTGCAAAAATGGGGAGATCTAGATAAATGGAGAGTTTGATGGGCAAAGAAAAAGGAAGAAGCACGATCCAGTAGAACAGCCTCTGAATATGTGTTGAAAGAAACAGGGAAGACAGATCAAATGTACCCGATGCGAGAAGTTCCCGGAGGGGGCTATGTACATGTCCCATGGAGTAGACAGGATATTTTGTCATTTACGAACAATTTTCCAAAATTGAGAGAAAAACCAATTGAATGGTACAAGCAGGTTGAAAGGTTTGTGAAGGTATCAAAGGTATTGTTGAAAGATTTAGATGGGTTGTTTGACATAGTGGTACCTGCCGATTTGTGGACAGATTGTAAAATTACAGTTGATTGGCCAAGTGACGAATATCCTAGAGATCCGAAAACAGGTGCCCCGTCAAACGATGTAATGAAAAAGTATCAGCAGGTGATAACTTACCTGAAAGGCAAAATACCACCGAAAGAAACAGATTGGGTGAAAATAGACCGAACCACCCAAGAAGCTAGTGAATCGGTACACGCCTATTATGAGCGTTTATTGCAGGTATTTAAGCAGTATAGTGGATTTGAAGACATTGGAGACAAGAACATGAGTCAGTTTGTGTATCGATTTGTTTATGGTCTGAAGCCAGAAATTTGTCAGATGATTAAGCAGCACATGTTGTGTTGGCAGGGGAAACCCATAGATGAAATTTTGAAATATGCGAAATACTGTGGAGACGATATTGAGGATAGGCACAAGAAATTGCAGGAAAAAGTGATGTGGGCACAGGTGAAAATGGCTGAGAAACAGGGGATTAATTTGGATAATCCGAGTGAAAATCAAGGAAAGGATTCTGGAACGAATGGCGATACTGGGAATGGTGGAAAAGTGAGAGGACGAATGAGTAGAGAAGAAGCTAAAAAGAAATTTCCTTGTCATGGATGCGGAAAATTGGGGCATTGGAAGGATGAATGTAAAAAGATTCGGAATAATAATGGCCCAAATCAAAATTTAAATCCACAGACGCAGAATGACTCACAGCAGGGTGTAAATCCTCAGAGTCAGTTGCCACCTGCACCTATTCAGGGTAATGTAAGCAGAGCAAACCACGGTACAGACGTCGGATATCAAGGAGGAAGTGGTAAGAATGATTATGTAACATCACAGTTTCTTTTACAGGACGATTTCTGTCAATACAGTTCATGACGGTGCCTGGGAGAGGGGAGAAGGAGTGCGTACTTGGCGCATCCTTATCGGTAGATCAGTCAGGTCCATATGTTGAAGGGAGTGTAAAGGTAATGATATTACTTTTCTTTTGGACACTGGTGCTACCCGGTCTACTGTGAGAACAGCAGACATTCCAGACCTTCCTCTCTCTGGAGAAGCTATCCAAGTAGTGGGAGTAGCTAATAGAAAGATTAGAACACCTCTTACCGAACCAATGGAAGTTAAAATTGGAAATTTCAGAGAAATGCATCAATTTGTAGTGTGTGATTCTAGTCCAGTAAATTTATTAGGTCGTGATTTATTGTGCAAAATGAATTGTACAATTTTCTGCACACCGGATGGTGTGGCAGTTCAGACCCCAGATGAAGATCATGTATATAAGTTTATGATTGCAAAACAAGGTACAGAAGTGGATGAGATGTTTTCTTTGATAACAAAAGATGAGTTGCCAGAAGAATTAAAAACTACAGTAAACCCCATAGTATGGGATTTCACAGGAAAAGAAGTAGGACTTATGGCCAAAATAGATCCAGTTAAAATTACTGTAAAAGAAGGTGCGATTTTCCCAAATACTAGACAGTACAAAATGAGTGCAGAAGTAAAGACAGGAGTAATTGAAGAAATCAATCGAATGGTAGAACAAAACATACTAAGAGAAGTGATGAGTAGCCCATGTAATTCACCAATAATGGGTTTAAAGAAACCTAGCGGAAAATATAGGATTGTTCAGGACCTGCGGAAAATAAATAAGATTGTGGAACCTTGTTGTCCTATAGTACCCAATCCTGCAGTAATCCTATACCAGATTCCTTGGAGTGCAGGATGGTTCACAGTGATTGATTTATGCCAAGCGTTCTTTTCAATACCATTGCATCCAGACAGCCAGTATCTTTTTTCATTTAAATTTGAGAACAAAGTCTATGTATGGAATCGTGTTCCTCAGGGGTACACGGAAAGTCCTTCTATTTTCAATCAGTTATTGAAAAAGTGCTTAGAGAAACTAGTGATGCCAGGAAGCTCAGTCCTAGTGCAATATATCGACGACTTACTGGTGGCATCGAACACCAGAGAGGACTGTGTTGTTGATTCCATAGCACTATTGAATCATTTGGCTGAAGAAGGGCATAAAGTCTCACCAGAAAAATTGCAGTTCTGTACAACAGCTGTTAAATATCTGGGACAGCAAATTGAGAGGGGAAAAAGAAGAATAACCTCGGAAAGAGTACAATTGATTAAGAAAATGCAAATGCCTGTAACCCAAAGAGAAGTGAGAATGTTCCTAGGACTAGTAGGTTACTGTCGACAATGGATACTAGGATTTTCCTTGTTAGCAAAGCCCCTAATTCAAATGACAAGAAAGAAAGCAAAGGACCCAGTTGAATGGGATGATGAGAGTGTAGGAGCTTTTGTAAAATTGAGAAATGCTCTGTGCTCAGCACCAGCCCTAGGCATGCCCGACTATAAGAGAAACTTCGCATTGTTCTGTCATGAGAGAGAAAATTGTGCACTTTCAGTCCTAACTCAAAGACATGGTTTAGACAGACGTCCTATAGCATACTTTTCTGCTACATTGGATCCAGTGGCAGCCGCGTTGCCAGGCTGCTTAAAAGCAGTAGCGGCTACCTGTTTAAGCATTGAACAAAGTGAGTCAATTGTGATGGGACACCCAGTAAAGGTGTTTGTTCCACATGCGGTTGTGATTCTGTTGACAAGAACACGAACTCAGCATCTTACTCCTAGTCGGCTGACTAAATATGAAAGAATAATAATGGGTGCTGAAAATGTGAACATAGTGAGGTGTACAATAGTAAATCCTGCAACCTTACTACCAGACCCGTATCATGAGGAAATTAAAAATGACGAAGAAGAAGAACATGATTGTTTACAAGTCACAGAGTTATGCACGAAACCACGTCCGGACATTGAAGAACAGCCCCTTAGAAAGCCAGACAGGGAGCTGTTTGTTGATGGTTCATGCCAGAGGCATGAAGATGGTAAACTGACTGCAGCATATGCAGTATGTGAATTAACTGGAATAGTCGAAGCATCCTATTTACCAGGAGTAAAATCTGCACAAGTAGCTGAATTGATTGCTTTGATAAAAGCATGCAAAATTGGGAGGAATCAAAAAGTAACTATATTTACAGATAGTCAATATGGTTACGGGGTTGTGCATGATTTTGGCCAACTATGGATGCAGAGGGATTTCATGACTTCTTCAGGATCCCCCATTAAAAATGGAAAATTTGTAAGGGAATTGCTGGAGGCAATACAATCACCAAAAGAATTGGCTGTGGTGAAATGTGCCGCACATCAGTCAGGAGATGACTGGGTGGTAGTCGGCAACAGATATGCAGATCTTGTGGCTCAACATTGTGCCAGAAATAGATTGTCAGTCAATAAAAGGGTGGAAAGAATGGGAATCAGCTGCCAACTTATGCTGTATATGCCACCTGAAACATGGAATGAGGTTCGAAGATTGCAAGATGGTGCTGATGAAAATGAGAAGAAAACATGGGTCAAAGTGGGTTGTTCCCAAAGGGGAGATGATGAAGTGTGGATTTGTGCTGATGGCAGACCAGTCATGCCTGACTGTCTGCTCTCTCAAATGGCCAGGATGTATCATGGAGACACACACATAGGGAGAAATGCAATGATTAGGCTTTTCAGACAGAACTGGTACAATCCCAAGTTCAGGGCTGTAGCAGAGAGCCTTTGCCAAAGATGTTTGACTTGCCAGATGCATAATCCAGGGAGAAAGACAATAATAGGGTTTGGGAAGATTGGAAAGGCAGAAGGTCCATTTATAAGACTACAGTTCGACTTTATACAGTTACCACCATGCAGAGGGTTGAAATATGTACTAGTCATAGTATGTCTGTTGTCAAAGTGGGTGGAGGCTTACCCTACCAGGAGGAGTGACAGCATTACAGTCGCAAAGTTGTTACTACGAGAACTCATTCCTAGGTTTGGTTTCCCAGTAACTTTGGAATCAGATAGAGGAAAACATTTTAACAGTGAAGTGATTCAAATAATCTGTGAAGCATTCCAAATTGAACAAAAATTGCACTGTGCATATCGCCCAGAGGCTTCTGGAGTGGTTGAACAATTGAATGGCACTATAAAATCCAGACTGGGAAAAATGTGTGCATCAACATCATTGGAGTGGCCAGATGCATTGCCACTTGTCTTAATGGGACTGAGAAGCATTCCTGATAGAAATACAGGATTGAGCCCACACGAGATAATGATGGGAAGAGCAATGAGACAAGCACATGTTCCCATAAACAAACTGCTGAATATATCTGATGATATGGTTCTGGATTATTGCAAAGGATTGGCTGACCTAGTGCGTTCTGTCTCTCATCAGGTCAGAGAAGACGCAGTTTCGAGGCAGCCTGAACAAGAACATGATCTGAATCCTGGTGACTGGGTGGTAGTGAAGAATCACACCAGAGAGACGTGTCTATCACCTAGATGGGGAAAACCTTGTCAAGTCATACTGACTACCAATACAGCAGTGAAGTGTGCAGGATTTCCTAATTGGATTCATGTAAGCCACACCAAAAGAGTACCAGATCCTGAAGAAGAAAATCCTCAGTCAGCATCAATCACTGAGGAAGCTGAAGGTTGCCCAGCTGACGAATCTCAGACTCGAGATTCAAGAGAAGCTACAGAAGAACAACCGAGCACAAGTCAGGACTGGATACCAGTGGTAGAAATACCTGAAGTTTACTACAGAACAAGAAGTCAAGCAAAATTGGAAGAAATTGAAGAAGATCAGATAGGTGAAGAAGAAGCAGCTCAGGGAAAAGAAGAACATACAATAAAAGAACCTGAGCAGGACCAGATAGGGAAAGGAAACTGGGCTCAAAATAACGAAGAACCTACAAGTTTTGAGCAGGGAAAGACAGGTTTAGAAGAATACGGTCAGGCTGCAGAAGTACAAAGTGCAATAAGCCCTGATCAGAACCAGTTAGATCAAGAAAATCACACAGAAGAAAAAGATCTCGAGAAAAATGAACATGAAGAAATAAATAAAGCACAAGGTCAATTATTGGAAACTCACAGTGGAGCTGCTGAAGAAAAACAAATCAGACCTGAAAAAGAGCAAGAAAGAAAAACAGTAATTGCAGAAAACGAAAAAGTGTCAGAAAGTGAAAATAAAGAGATTGCTGAAGACAAAAATAAAGAAACAGTGCAAACAAAGAAAACAAGAAAAGGTGATCATTGGCCTAGTGTCATTAAAAGAGTAAAATACCACATAACAACCAGAAGTGAAGATCCAGATCAAGTAAATGAAGTAACAAGTCAAACCGAACAAGAAAATAGAACTAAGAAAAGAAGAAGCAAGAGACTGAAACTTGTGAATAACAAATTCAAGGGTCCTGATTGGACTTACATTATTCTTGAAGATTACGAGAGCTCAGAGTCAAGTGAAAGTGGTGACGAAGGAACAAGTGCAGAACTAACGTACGAGAAAGAAACAAGACCACCTTGACTACGCAAAAGAGTCATATAAAGAAAAACGAAAATAGATAAGAAGAGCAATCTTCCTTGTCGAAATGTCTGATGATAGAGTTGCTGGGAGACCAAAACAGAGATGTTGTAGAAGATGCTGTGCCATATGCATATGTAGTCTAGTAATGGTGCTTATAGTATGGTTAGTTCTGATCGTAGCAGTTCCTTACCTTATGATAATGGATAAAAAGATTAATAACGAAACTAAAGGAAAGACAGCACACATGAAGGGAAATAGAGTAGAACTAATGGCAGAGAATGAACCAGA
Organism: Calotriton arnoldi; assembly: GCA_963921515.1. Taxonomy (NCBI): domain Eukaryota; kingdom Metazoa; phylum Chordata; class Amphibia; order Caudata; family Salamandridae; genus Calotriton; species Calotriton arnoldi. The sequence continues at coordinate 555,467 of CAWUFW010004902.1, read as the reverse complement.
ATTTAATCATGAAATAACTGATAACGACACTAGTTTAAATGTTTTCACAAAATTATTATTTCAATATGTAGATTCCATGGAAGTTAGTAATTGTTATGTCTGTATGAAGTTACCCGAATCAGTAGCAGAAGGATTAACATATCATCACTTACCATTGACATATGGTATATCATGTAGTGTATTAGCTAGTTTATTTTATAGAACAGGGAGACTTCAATATTATTATTCAAACATAGATGTGATATTTTCTGAGGTTCCGATTCGAAAGAGTATGAACCCAGTGCTTAGTAGTCAAGACGCACAGTTTATGGGAGAATTTTTCTTAACAATGAAATCGATAGACATAACACATGCACATAGACACAATCTAACATGTTCTTTACACGAAGAAGAAAAGATATTTTTGAATTTAGTAGAAGATAGAAGACAAGATTTTCAAAAGAAAGCTTCTGAGCATAAGGCTCATTTGCCACCTTGGGCTAAGAAAGAAGGGAGTTACACACCTGGCAAGACTCAAGCTGCTATGGCTCAGGATTTTGTAAAGACAGGGAAAATTTGTCTACATAGATTAAGGACTGAATATAACAATGTTTTCATCGGTACCAGTGAATGTGAACACAATTTCTTAATTCTTGGAGGTTGGGGAATAAAAGGAGGAACAGATTCAGTTTTTCCTGGAATCTATTATGTATGCGGGAATAAGGTTTACTTTAGGCTTCCTGCACGGTGGTATGGAAGTTGTTATTTTGGAATAGTATTTCCAAAAATATACCACGTAAAAAGAAACACTGGGAGCAATGAAAACAATGGCGAATTAACACGTAGTAAAAGAGCTAGTTTTTCTGAAATTGTAGGTGATATATTTGGTGCATTGATACCTTCAGTGGGAATAATTCTGAACTCAAGGAAAATATGTAAATTGTCTACAGTGGTTGATCGTTTATCAATGGATACTGCTGGAGGATTTCTAATGATTAATGCGGAGATGGTTGCGATTAGATCTATGGTTATGCAAAATCGACTTGCTCTTGATATTATATTAGCAAAAGAGGGCGGAGTCTGTAAATTACTGAAGACGAAACATTGTTGCACTTACATTCCTGATAAAAGTGCAGAAATTGGAACGTATATACAGAATATAACTAAACTTGAGAAGGAACTTAAACCACTGGAAGTTGATAGTGTATGGGAAAGATTGACAAGTAGTATTGCGTCAATTGGTACCTTGTTTTCTAATGTAGGAAAAGGGCTTATAGGTCAAATATTAGTACCCCTAGCAGGGTTAGCAATAATAGTACTGACGATGATAATATGGTGCAAATGTTGTAGAAAGAATGGAACATATAATATGACAGGAAAATTGAAGAAGAGAAAGATTGACGAAATAGAACTTGAAGAATGGAGAAGTGAATTATACAAGAAATTGAAAGGGGATGTTAAAAATAGAAAATGTAAAAATGAGAATGAAACTATTTGCTAGAAGTTGGCATCTGATTGAGGGTAGTATTTTGATGGCTCTTAAACGCCATCAGAGAGGGATTGATGGAGCAAGGACTCAAAATTGAGACTTGCTCGAATGCAATCACCTCACAGTATTAATTTATTAATTATGTATTGTTTATACTAATGTTGCATACATTACACGAATAGCAAGGAAGCTTGCCTATGTGTTCTAACTAACAAGTAACGCTTGTCTTTTTCTAAAATGGCTGCTAAAGCGCGGGAACCTTACTGCGCATGTCTCAACCATATCACGTGTTGTGACGTCTTTCTTTGCTTGGTGGGAAATTTCTGCTTCTGCGCAGTGTGCTTTAAAATGGCTGCTTGATGTTTTCACATGCTTCAGCTTGCTCTTGTGTTATTATTAATTTATCGTTTTCGTAACGCTACTAATGCGGGATAGATTTATAAGTAAATGGGGATAGAGTAGAAAGAGTGGGTATACAGTGAAACATATTATTTGTGATTTTAATATTTTCTTCTTTGACTTTTATTAGTTCGTAAACTTTGGGCCTGGGGTTGGTGATCTGAAACTCGAGAGACAATGATTCTGCATATAAAGAATATATAACATTTGTCGTGAGACGGGTGGGAAATAAAGCAAATGTATAAAATTGGATGGGCGGTAGTTTAAAGACAATGGCCTACAGAAAATGAACTAAAATCATATGGTGTGAGAATCCACCCCCTGTCCCTGTCCAATCAGAAGTAGTGGTCCCATATTTTGGCAACATTAAGGGGAGGTACATGGGTGTAGAAGGGTATAATAGATATAGAATTAGCTAATTAGTAAGAAGGAGATGCTGCAGAAGATCAGGCGTGCATGCTAACAAGAAGAGCTCCAGACCGTCTAGCAGATTGATTGCAGACAGAATCGCTGTCCAGAGAGGTCCTGAGGAGGGGGCGGCGGAGTCCATTAGAAGGAAGGCACGGGAGAATCGAGGAGAAGTCGAGTATCAGAGAGGGGAACGATGCAGGCGTCGTTGTAGAGAGGTCACCGGTCCTGTCCTGATCCTGAAGGAGGTCTTTGCTCTTCATCCTTCCTGGGTCCTATTCTTTCCAACTCTTTGGCCAAGGGGTTTGGTTCTCGCACTTAGGTAAATATAAATGCACCTTTAGTTGCGCTGCTGTCTCTATCTTCTCCTTTCTGAGGGACCGTCATTAATCAATAATTATTATTCTATGCTTCACCCGTGATATGCGATTAAGTACCATGTGGTTATGTAATTTACTCTGCTAAATCTTTAGATAAACATTTTAAAACTTCCTGACTCAGTGGTTATTTCAGGATTATGTATTATAATGAATGTCACTCATTTTAAACTTCCCAATTAGCAAAGGATTCATTGGTAAGTCATTACTCTTCAATCGGAAGGTAATTGGCAGCAGGGATTTTGATAAGAGTAACAACTGATAAAACCCAGCGTAAGTATTCCCGTAGTATGAATGCATGGGCCCAAGTGAGTATCTAGTCTATGAATGCTGTTTGCTAATATCGCGCTGGATCAACGGAACAGCCATTAGTAACCTTGAGGAGCAGGTAGAGAGGTGGATAAAATTACCGCTCTCCTTCGCAGATCGCATGGCCGTTGTTAAGATGGTTATATTGCCAAAATTTCTATACCTTTTCAATAACATCCCCATCACACCACCATCGGCCACGTTTCGTAGATTGTCAACCGCGGTCACCTGACTTATATGGGCTGGGAAGCAAGCATGCGTCGAATTAAATACACTTACATTGCCCTATTCGGAAGGCGGCTTTAAAGTTCCAGACTTCTTGCTCTATTACCTGTGTGCTCAAGCGCAATATGCGCTCTACTGGTATCATCCGATTCGGTATTTATCGCACATGGCAGTTGAGGATGGTGACGCATCTCCAATACCGCTACACAATATATTACCACACCCATGCGCCCATGTGAGTAGGCATGAGATAAACACGATTGGCACTGCAAATCTAGACTGGCAGAAAATGGGCAAATTGGCGAATAGACTGCCACTGTATGCGCCAACACTACCACTGCAGTATCACCCAGAGTTATCTGTAACAAAAGACAAGGTGGGAATGGAACAACTCCAACGAGTGGGAATAGATACAATGGGAGATCTCTACAATAACGGCACATTTATGGACACTACTGATCTCACTTATATCAGCAATCAAACGCTGCTTTTCAAATTTACATATCACAGACTACGGGGAGCCGTCAAAAAACTATACCCTTCATTTCCACAAGAGGCCCCCACACTACAGGCACTGCAAATGATAATCACATATCCTCATAATATACATCTTGTCACGAAATTATATGTACTGCTTCAAGCAGACATTGGGGGACGGGCGTCCAAAGCATTAGACAGATGGAATACACAACTGGACACGCCACTTACAGAGGAGGAATGGCATACTAGCTGCTCTCTGATTGAAATGCTAACTCCAAATGGTAACTTGCGCATCATACATTATAGATATCTGCATCAAATTTACCACACGCCTCTCAAGTTACACAAATGTGGGCTCCGACCCGATGCACGCTGCCAAAGATGTGGTATTGATAACGCTGACTTTCTTCACTTGGCGTGGCAATGGCTCCATATTAGAATATACTGGGAAAATGTTACAAAAATGTTGAGTGAAATGTTAGAGACGCCAATAGACTGTACGATTCGGATATGTCTACTTGGGATAGTGTCCAATTTGCGATCTCTTAAACGTAAATTTTGTATGATAGCATTGCTACTAGCAAAAAGGAGGGTGTCAATGTACTGGGGAGGCAGACGACATCCCAGCGTTAAACAATGGCTTCAAGATCTAGCATACTGTAGAGACAATTTACAGACCTATGAGGAGGAACTTCCTTCTGGACCTCGACCTAGGGACTTCTGGATAACATTGACAGACTATCTTCAGACTCATCAATGTGTAACTGCATCACCTGGGGAATGTACTGTTGTGAATTGACTAAATACACTGCGAAACTCTGAAATGTATTGTAATGATTATCATGATTCCGTGTTTTATGCCCGGTTTGTTTTGTCTTTTTGTAAGATTTATATGAATACAATTAAGGAAAAAAAAACAAAAAACAATGAAAGAGCGTCTAAATAAGCACGAGGAGGACACCAAAGCCCTCAAACAGAGGAAATTGAACAGGGACTATGGCGATTACGAAAGTGGTGGAATACTTACTTTCAGTAGCAAATACGACCACCTTTACAAAGAAAAAGCCACAATGGGTACTACACCAGCCACGATCACCGAGAGCCCAGCATCAGAGGCATCAACAGCGAGTGAGAGTGAGTCAGATATATCAAGGGGGAACACCTCTGGTGAAGAACAAAGTCTACGTCCGGTGACTTTTTTAGACGAGTACAGGACATTGCGCAAGGGACGACAAACAATGAGAGACACTCCAGCTCTGAAGACAAGAGGACAGAGAGGTCGGGGTCGAGGCAGAGGATGATGGGAAGGAGGAACATACGGAAACGAATCCGGCAACAATGGCAAAAGAGGCAGAGGAAGGGGCCGCATGGGAGACAGCAAGGCAGCGCTCCAAAAAGCCCACTGATGGACACTGCAATGGTTAATAGAACTATTATTAATCTTTCAAAAAGACAGCTTAGTGATGTAGAAAAATACACGCTATGTCTAGGCCTTTCTTTCTGCCCCTCATCCTCTTTTAATTATGCCGATACGATGATTGACCTTTTTAAATACGTTAGGAAACTGAAACTTAAAAATTGGCACCTGTTGAGGAGACAGAAACCTAAGGGGAAAAGGGGCAGGGTGGCCAGTCATATTACCAATCTGAATATAGGTGACATTGACACTCTGACCACCATGCTCGAACTGCAACAGGATACTGATACCAATGATTCCGTGATTGACGAACAACAGATTCTAGATGAGCTGGGCATCACTTGTGATGCAGCAGCTTCTACTGATTTCAGACCGTGTTTGACCTTTCTACTATCTCTTCCACACGACAGCATCAACACTTTTCATGAGAGTCTTACTAAGGCACTAACAGATTTCCAACACAAGTATTTTAACAAAAACAAACGCAAAACGAACTTGACCTTTAAACAACGACAAGTACTCAAGTCTCTTGCCGAGGACAGGGACATTGTCATTCGCCCGGCAGACAAGGGGGGCAATGTCGGTGTCCTGGACAGAGATCAATACACCACAGAAGATCTCCGTCAACTCAGTGACACTGACTACTACACACCCATCTCCAGGGAAACGTACAGTGACAGCATTACCATCATATGGGACAAATTGACAACATGGAAATATAAGGAGATCCTCGAATGGGAGGAGTTCTGTTATCTCAAGAAAGACCATCCCAAACTGCCAGTACTTTACCTACTGCCCAAGATACGTAAGGACCCTGTTAAACCTCCTGGTCGTCCTATTGTATCATCTAGAGGAAGTGTAGCAGAACGCATATCCAAGTATGTTGACCACTTTCTCAGGGACTTTGTCACCGAACTCCCGAGTTACATCAGGGACACCAAGGACTTCCTGGGCAGAATAGAGAACATCAAGTGGGAGAGAGATTTACTTTTGATCACACTTGATGTACACTCGCTTTACACCATCATTGACCATCAGCAAGGGTTAGTAGCATGTTCACACTTCTTTAAGAACAGACATGTCAAGTACTGGGAGCAGTAGCGGCCCATGGTGGGAGTGCTGCCGGGCAGTGACGTGGGGCGGGGGAGGGGCAGTGTGGGGGGGGTAGTAAACTACAGAATACGGCGGAATAGAGGTAAGTAAACATATAAATAAATAAAACGAATTTCGTTGCGCGGGCTGCATCGCCAAATTCGATGCACCTCCGTATTCCGTAGTTTACTACCCCCCACCCTGCCCCTCCCCCGCCCCACGTCACTGCCCGGCAGCACTCCCACCACGGGCCGCTACTGACTGGGAGCATAGTCGCATGATCCTTGAAATGAAAGAGTACTGTCTCACCAACAACATCTTTGTGTTTGACGGTGTTCTCTATAGACAAACCACCGGGACAGCGATGGGATCTTGCTTCGCTCCCAGTTTTGCTAATTTATTCATGGGCCTCTGGGAGGAAGAGATTTTCACTGGGTCAGACCGTATACAAGATCTTTGCTAGGTCGAATTGTGGCTCAGGTATATAGATGACCTGTTTATCATTTGGAAGGGCTCTGAGCTTGAAGCAAGCAAGTTTATAGAGGAACTCAATAACAATGACCGCAATATTCGACTCACTGGCAGTATCAGCAACACCAGTGCAGAATACCTTGATGTGCGCTTAGAGATTAAAGAGAATAAGATTCACACCGCGTTATTCCGCAAGAGCACAGCGGGTAACAGCATTCTTCATGCCCTCAGCAGCCACCCAGAATCACTGAAGTGGAGTATCCCTTACGGTGAACTGCTGAGGGCAAAAAGAAACTGTAGCAGTGATGAGGCATACAGACTTGAAAGCGGAAACATGATTGAGAGATTCAAGGCTAGAGGATATCCGACGTGGGTACTCAAGAAAGCCATTGATAGAGCAGAGGGTATCAGTAGAAGCCAGACACTCTCTGAAAGGGAGAATACTGGGGGTGAGACCAATGACAATAACACCAGGGTCATTCTGACTTACAATTCGGATTCAGACAGCATCAGACGTATTCTAGCTCAAAACTGGAACATACACAAATGTGACAACATTATAGGTGATACCATCTTAGATAGACCCAACTTCACTTATAGACGAGGCAGGAACATAAGGGATATGTTGGTGCATAGTGACATCACCATACAGCAGGACACAGGGGAACACGGCCTCAAAGGGTTTTTTCCTTGCAGACACTGCAAGGCATGTAAGACCAGCAGTTTTGCAATGAGTTCGTACATAGAACCTGCAGAAAAGATATCACTCAGTTCCTTACATGCAGCACTACATTTGTGGTGTATGTCATTGAGTGCCCCTGTAAGCTTTTTTATATAGGGAGCACTACGAAGATGGCAAAAAAGAGAATCTTGGAGCACAAACGTGCCATCACTAACAAAGATCCCAAATATCCTGTGGCGCGTCACTATCAGGACAAACACTTTTCTGACTCCTCTCTCATGAATTACTTCATACTTGAACAGATCTGGCTGGATCACAGAGGAGGAGACAGAGTACTTAGACTCAGACAGAGAGAGTCCAGGTACATTGTGGATTTTCAGACCAGGATCCCATGGGGTCTTAATCAAGATGAGGAACTCGCTATACACTTAAAAAGGAATAGATTGTCACTTTATACTTCCTGTTATTCTATGCTCTATGTCCTCCTTTTCCTCTTTATCGCTCTTTTTTCTTATATGTATTATATATAATTTCGTTGTGCCTCATAAGTATTTTTTCGCATATGTAGTTTTTCTCATATGTGTTTTTTCTCATATGTGTGTTATCTGTTTAGTAATATAGTATCTCTGTGTTTTTCCTCCAGAAAATTGTGCCTCAGAAACTGACTGTTTTTATAGATGTACAGTGACACATCCATGCCACTTTATTAATTTGTTTCTTTTGTTTGTTTCTTTTGCAGGAGGGAAGAAAGGGGCCCACCCACTCACACGGGTCACCTACCCTTTTCTTCGAATTCACTTTTGGATATCAACGTTTGGGCAGTATTGTACATGATTGAGATTTGAAAGGAGACAGAGTCATGGGAAGACTGTTCTTCAAGTGGCGGGTCTGTTTATTTTAGTCCATTTGGATTTTACATCACTTATGATTATCATCTTCGTGCCTCTACCTACTGATTAATATTCATTGCATGGAGTTTATTTTTGCACCATGCGATTATTTTTATCGAGCACTATGCGAATACCTGGTATCTAGAGGTTACAGACAACATGACATTGAGCACCTGTTATTCAGGGGTACAGTTAATATGACACTGATATGTCTCTTGGGCGAGGTAACCTTAATATTAGGCTATGACTTCATAGCCTTGATTCCATTGGGACTGGGAGGTATTCCATTCGCCCATCCCTGTTACAGTAGATCACAGTCACGGACTATGAGGCGATGTATTCACAGCCCAGAACACGATCCCAGTCAGACCGTATGCACGAAGAGCGCTACAACATTACACCAACTTGGGTTGTACAGGTTGGATGCAGCGCTTTCGTTGCTATAGGACATAGGATCCCACAGGCACGGTTTTGCATTTGTGTTGCCATTTATGTTTTTATTCATTTGCACCGTGAGTTTTGCAGCATGTATAGCATATTTTAATTCTATAAAGTTCGGCCTCTTTGTTGAGCACTTTGCCTATTTACAATTTTGATTTACAAATATAGTTGTAAGAGGTTTAGACTGCAATTAACCATTCCAATATGGCCGCCATTATAGGCTATCATCATTGTCCTTTCTCTGTTTTGTGTACTCTCAATCTGACGTTATAAGACACTTTCTGTTTGTGCACTTTGTACACGTGAGCAAGGCTGCGGACGCAGTCGAAACGCGTAGTGGATTAAACTTGGTTGCATCTGAATATTGGGTTGTGTGTCTGTTATCCTGAGAGCGCACCTACTTGGATTTACACGTAAGGATATATATATATATATATACATATATATATATATATATATATATGACAAAGGCTAAACGCCCAAACGCGTCGTCCTTGACTTGGTGCACAATAAACTATTGTGCTGTCTTCTGGTGTGCCGCATCTTGTCTTTTTGCTATTGGGGCAAAATTCCAGGACTCCTTCTAATATATATATATATATATATATATATATATATATATATATATATATATATATATATATACATATATATATCATATATATACATATATATCATATATATCATATATATATATCATATATATATATAGATGTATATATATATATATATATATATATATATATATATATATATGTATATATATATACATATATATCATATATATACATATATATCATATATATCATATATATATATCATATATATATATAGATGTATATGCCACAAAGTCACAGAATGTATCATGCGATTAGTGAGATCCCTGGCCCCCATCATAAAGCAGATCGGGTGCAATGACAGGGCAGCAGAGGCTGTGCCATGGGTATCTTCTGTTCCCTGAGTGGACCTCGGGACCGAAGTTAGAAATTGTTGCATGTGACCTCTGTCAAACACAGAATTGGAGATGAACTTCCACTCCATGTTTCTGTATTTCAATGCTTTTGGAACATGCTACCACGGACAGCATCATACTCCTATAATGGAATACTTATTTCTATGAAAGAAACTTCAGACATCTAAAAATTACCAAAGGTAATGATAGGAAAGTGGAAATCTATAGGGTAGAAATTCACTTGGTAGAATTTGTGGTGTCTTGAATGTGATTATTTCGTGATAGTGTTTTGTGATAAAGATATTTTTAATTAATAAATAATGTATGCTTAATAACAAGAACGTTTTTTACCGAAAATGAGAAAGCTGCCTCTTACATAACTGTGTGTTTTGTTAACATTGGCCAGACTAGGCTTAAACCAGGGTCAACTCCATCTTGTATATCTGTGCATCCACGTTTTTGTTTCTCATTCTGACACCACATGCAGCAAAATGTGCTCTGATGCTTTGTGATGACATGTCGTTCTAAAAGAACTCTGATGGCAGTTTTCTTTCTCTTATAACAATTCAAGGTCACGTCGTGTTCGATCACTGCAAACCTATTCATAAAATTAGTCTATTCTTTGTGTAACTAGGTCCTTACTGACACATCTTATTACATTAGGACAGAATAGAGCATATCACTGGCTCTGGTGGGTTAGAGGACTAATGTGTCCACTGTAGAGGCCTGTGTTCGACTTCATGGTCACAGGTTCAAATCCTGGTGGATCCACTCAGCCTTTCATCCTTCTGAGGTCTATAAAATGAGTACCTTTGAGTTGGGTAGCAATAAACATCTGTTATGCAGCACCAAGATACCCTTAGGTGAACGAGTGCTTTACAAATGCATATGTTAGGTTATTCAGGGGAATGATGCTAAGATGCTGTTAGGGCTTGGTGTTAGACGATGTTACAGTTATTCTGATTTGTCAATCTATGTAATAGTTCAATGACTTTATACTGATAATGTGACTTCCACTGTGAATTTTAATATAAAAGGCTTTGGTCTAACTATAGAGAGCTAGTCTGTCTCTTGCTTAGGAATCTAGATAGTTTACTCAGAAACTTGACTTCATGTCAGACTCTTTACTGCATTTCATTGAGCCTTATGTTAATTTCTTTTACCAACTAATATTTTTTCCTTCTGTATTGCACTTTAAATATTTAATAAACCGTCATGGTTTCTAACTTTTATATTAGTCTTAAGCGTATTCTTGAGACTTGAGGTTTGCTGATGATTTTGATTCTAATAGAAGCACATTACCTCATCTATTCTTGAGGTCAACACTGCCCCCATCCTCTGAAGACACGTTAACTATTTTCTATCAGATTATCAAAGATGCATCAACATGTGCAACATAAAAAATCCTTCTACTTCACTAACAATGGTGCTAATGAACATAGTACACCGAGCGATGGCGAGAAACCATGGCCCCATGGCTCCCGGGGCTTCGGAGAGGCTATCAGTAGAGCAGCAGGGAGTCATGGTGAAATTTGCCGCTGTGCCATGAGCATGCAGAACTTCAGACTTGCTTCTCCTGAGGGAGGATGGGCTGAGGACACTACCTTACTACAGTAAACAGATGGCTAATAGGAACAACAGGACATAGACTGGGTCTGGGGACCCACTCCATGACTGGAGTAGGAACGGGTTAGCGCCTGTGCAGTTACACTGTACTATGCAGGAGCAAACCAGTTGGAATGTGGTGCTGCTGACACTTCTCCCATGCAATGATGCCACAACTGAGTGCCGCAAGTGCACCCAGTGGTCAAAGTGGGCGGGATCGGAGGGGCACAATTTGCCCATACTTTTTTGATTTAAGGAAAACAGTTCCCCTACTTTCCAGTGGCAGCCGATACATATGGACAGTGGTGAGGCGGGTGGAGGGAGTGCATGGGACGGTGGGTGGGAGTGTGCGGGGTAGCCATGGGGGGGAGTGCAGAGCGTGGGAGAAAAAAAAAGAATAAAAAGCTTACCTCATGCTGCTTCTGCCACCTCGCGCCTCAGAGCTTCTCTGCTTCCTGGTCCCCGTGGACACTGAGACAGGAGCAGACTCCCCATCCAATCCCCGTGCTGCTCTCATGCATGAGAGCAGCCCAGGGATTGGCGTGAGTGGGCTAGTTCGACGCTCCGCTCAGGTCAGGAAGTCTGTGCTGTTTCTCCTGCCTGGCTGTACAATACAGCCGGGTTGGAGAAACATAACTGGGCATGTCTGTTTGGCCATACTAAGATGGCCGGCCAAACAGACATGCACAGTTAGTAGTTCACCGAACTCCGTCCCCTCCCATTGCCTGGCCCTGTCCATCCCCACACACACAGGCTCAGCCAGCAGTCAAAAAATAAAATGTTATTGTGTGTGCTTTTTAAAAGGGGCTGCAGGTTACTGTGTTATGCTACTAACTATTCTCCACTGCTGCAACCAGAATTCAATTCCGTGGCTCTCTGGTTACAGACACAGACCTCCGAAGTGCATTAACTAATAGAGGTTTCATAAAGTATCATAATGCATTTCCCACTGATTAACTTATCTTGCATTTATTTTACATTTAAGCTGTGTGTTATTTTATATGTACATACCTGAATGTGAAAGACAGAAATAGGTTACAGAACATTTTGGTTTTTTTGCCATGCCTTTGACCCCGCCCCCATTGTGCTCATCATCACAGTCCCCTTACTTTTTTTAATGCACTTCGACCGCTGAGTGCACCACACAACGATAAACCCGGGCCTGGGTGGACCATACAGCAGAAGCAGCAGTGCAGAAGGATTCAATACTGAACAATACTGAAGCTTGCTTGGCTTTGTGGGCAGTTGTGGACCAGCAGATTGGCCACCTGTGGGAGGAGCAAAGTAAGTGCTGCACCCTAAAATTAAGACCCAGCGGCACCTAGTAACCACCAGTAGTATATCTGAAGCATTCAATCCGTTTCACACTTTGTAAATCAGATGCTTGGGTCGACTAACTTATAAACCTTCATGAATCAGACTCCTAATGGTACCTGAGAATCTGGAGCTGAAAGGAAGGCATGATCCAGTTGTGGAATGTGGCAACCCACTGGCGCTGCAATGCTGTTCAATGCAAAATGGGAGTAAAGCGGCCCAGTGGCAAAATCCGCTCTACCTATTTACACTTGAGCCTCAATTAGGATTTGGGTGCAGCAGTACAGGATGGCCACAACTAACCTTTCTGGTCGATATCTCAACTGCATCTATTATTTGTTAATCCCAGTGGAATGGGGAATAACTTTACGGACCTGGGCGGAATTCAGCATGACATTCCCACTTGCATGCGCTTTAATGCACACATTTACCACATGCTCTGAGCAGGTGATTAATGTGAACATTAATCCTGTGAGCAGGTGGGTGGGCAGTGAAGGACTGGAGAAAGGGTGTGGGGAGGGTGGCAGAGAAGGAGGTGAAGTAGCTTGGTAGTGCCGAGCAATACATCTCACTCTGCACCCTGGAAGGTAGGACTTAGGACGGACAGCATTTGTATTCCAGCCCCAAACGATTCTGGCTAGATTTCCTGCTGTTAAAATCGGGTGGGGTGTTCACGTACTCAGAAAATCTGAGTGCAAGAACATTGGGCCATGCCTAATTGAGCAGACCTGTATCCCATCCAGGAACACCATTCTCTTGAAGTCGTAATTTCGCCTTGGTGGTAAAACTAATACTTGTGGCATATGCATTACAGCACAAAATCCTCATTACAAAACACAGATATTACCTGCAATCACTTAGTGTGGTCACTGTGACACACAGGCTCTGGCACTCGCCCAGAGGCATTATGCCGGTCGATCCTCCATTCATTCTAATTTTACGAAGTGTTTCAAGGAGTGCAAAGGCCCTGCTCTGCGCCCTCCCACAATTGCAAAAAAACAGCTATACCTTATAATATGAACCTGTTACTTTAATTGATTTTACTGAGTGGATCCTCAACGTCCTACGTAGCCAATCACCTCATGAATGATACGGAATATACATAAATTCCCCTGTGTTGAATTCCAGATGGGTTTGACAACAACCACAGCATGACAACAACCACAGCATGACAACAAGTGTTTTGATCTACAGAGGCGTACCACATTACTCTCACACCTGTTCATGTTTCACTTCCTTGTGTGATCGATAGTCTCCTTGTCAATAAATTGTGTTTTTTCGATGACAGAAAATAACTAACTCTGTCAGACTGATAAAATATCTGCGTCACCCGCGGTAACGATAGCAATAAATAGCATTTTATAAACTTAGTGCCAACAGTTGTAAAAGGTATGACTCACTGTAGTGCTACCATCTAGTTTTACAAGTTTGCTGCTTCTGTGTTTGTGGAGAGGGTGTTTCTGTACGGCCGACACGCCCAGGAGATTAGCGTAAATTGAAGCTATGGGTTTGTTTCACGTTATCATGTGTATGAAGCTCTAGCTATATTTCTGGGCATTAAAATAAGGAATAAATATGCCTCTAGATGCAACCCATCTTTGTCTATGGGAATACCACCCGAGCAAGGCGATACTCTGCCATACTCTATCGCTTTTCTTTGTGAAAGGGAGAGCTAGAGACCTGCTTAACTAGAAAGAACTAGTGCCCAGAAGCAGTGGCGTAACGCAAAATGATTGGGCACCTTGCAGAATGTGACGAGGGCCCCCCGAGTCTCCCATATCTCACAGATATTGGCTTTGGGTTGAATGGGGCCCTCTTTAATATTTAGGGCCCCTGGGGACTTCACCACTGCCCCTCCCTCCCTTGCTCCCCAGGTGTCTAGTTACACCCGGAACAGACGAGGGGACTTATTTACAAGCCTCTTGCGCCACTTTTGCGTCATTTCTAACATGGGAAAAATGACGTACGAGTGGCGCAAGGGGCTTGTAAATCTGCCCCGAGGTGCTTAGAGCAAGTTATTTGATTGGCAGCAGCAGCAGTGCACGTGAGCAGAGCAGTTGCCAGAGCAACCGCAGTCTGTCATATTACAGGACAGGATTGGCAACTTTCATGCAGTCATTGTAGAGGTTTCTGATTTAGCAAAGTGCATCCCTGAATTCTGACCTCACACACAAATGTTTCGCAGTGGGAACAAGGATCCTCTGAGCCATAATAATACTCTAATTTAACATGTGACCTGAAGAAGACACTCAACCCTCTGAGATATTTTAATAGGACTGTAAAGTGTCCTACTTCTTGCAAACATTTTTCAGCAGTGAGGGCTTTAACCTGGGGTTTTGGGCCAGATAACCTTTCTTATGTGATATGGCTGCTTGCTGGCGTTCTCATTGGGAAGTAAGCAAGGGTGCATTACTGTAAGGCAACACGAGGACAGGGCAGAACTGGAGCAGCGGGTAAGATTTGTAATTGATTGTGCAAATATCTGCATGCACTGTGTATTCATGACTGATGGTGAAACGTGCTTATATAGTAAGGATTAGTGAGTGATAGTGCAATGGATGACTTAATGCATCACAAGGTAGATGCCAGGTGCGAAGCAATGAACGTGTTTTCTTTCCCCAGCCTCAAAAGCTAGTCACAATCTGTACGAACGAGTTGCTCACATGAAAAAATTATGCAAAGTTGCAAACAGTGAACATTCAAGAAATTTCGGGAATTTTGCATAACATAAAACTCAGGAATCATGGATATGTTGCCAGCGTAATTAAAATGTCTCATTTTCTTACTTTTGGTTGACTTTGTTTTTGCAATAATCCCTTCGCAGATTCACCTGATATGAGAGCTGGAGTTTTCTTCCAAAGGTGCATAGTTGGTAGAATGTATGGGTGCTGTGTATCTGTATGGGAAGTGTAAATGGCTGTGTCTAAGTACCTGAAGTGTGCTCTGGCATTGATGGTGTGAAGTTGGTGTTGTACGTATGCATGCTTCCATGGCAAAAGTGGGTAAAGTTGACAGAGTTGTGCTTTATTAATACGTACCTCCATCACATCGGTCCATGATGGTCAGAACTTTATCATTCATACCCTTCATGCTTATGATGTTGGTGCTTCACAAGGCAGCAATTCTTCTTCGTACCATCTCTTGCACTAAGCAAATGCCTGTTTATAGAGCAGGTGTGAAATAGTCATGCCTTTATTGCTCTTGTTGCAGTGCAAACGTGGGTTAATATTTATTATACGCTTACTCTCCTTACTACCCTAACCGTACTGGGCCCTTTACGATTAGACAATCTGCAGCATTTCAATTTACGACAGAGGCAATGATCGTCTGATGAATCTTTCTCCTCCGATCAGAGGGATGGAAATTGGGGTAGCCAAACCACCACGTTAGCTGCCCAATGAGGACCATTTATTTACAGCTAACTCACAAATTTGGGATCAGTACCAACCAAAATAAATGAAAAGGAGCATACAGTGTATCATAAATATAGCTCAATTTGGAACATTAGGACAAGTTCCATAAAATGCAAAATCCACATATGTCCATAATATAAGTTCAATAGAATTCCTCGGGATTCTTGTACGTAAGTTCAAATCCACTTTATTGAAGATTTTTGGTAAAAAACTGTTGCACATCAGCAGAGCCAACGTGTTTTGTCCCTTAGGACCTCGATGCAGGCCGATTGCCCGTGAGATGGGATACTGACACAGACGAAGGAGATGAAATAGGGGGTACTACACCACCAACACTCATTCTTGAACTTTTTCGGATGTTTGTTGTTTGATAAACACTGCACACAATGAGCAATAAGGAATCAATGAATTATCCAACCCTCATGAAGTCCTAAGGGACGAATCGCTTTGGCTGGGCTGATGTGCTATTGTTTTTGACCAATAATCTTCAAAGGAGTGGATTTGAACTTATGTACAAGATTTCCGAGGAATTCTTTTGAACCTATAATATAGACATATGTGGATATTGCATTTTATGGAACCTGTCCTAATGCTCCAATTGAAGCTGTATTTATGGTATACTGTATGTCATTTATTTTGGTTGGTATTGGATTGTTTGTGACTTTTAAGCAGGGGGGGGCGCGAAAACCTGAGCATAGACATGATAGATCACAATAGAACGATACACTATTGTGACATCTAATGGCCCACACTGTTATTGCATAGTTTCTGAAATTTGAGATCAGATTTAGGGACACCACTCTTAAAACTATGCTGTAGGAATAAAGAATAGCAAATGGGAGACCTAACCTCCTGAAGAAGTAAAGTCGAACTAGAACTATGCAGACCAAAAGCTCCATAACAGCAATACAGAGCAAAAGAATTAATACCTGATGTTCAGACAGATCTTGCTGATTCTCTGTACAACACACTTAAATCATTTGCAAAATAGCACAGATTAAATGAAAGAGCCAACAAGATTCAATAATAGACTCGGGCGGGTATTAGAATAATTTGGGTATTGTATTAAAGATTCAAAATTCATAGCCATAAACAATCTTTTGAGAATTTCAGTAAGAACATCACAGCTTGCATTAAAGCACTAAGCATTTAGGTAAGATGTTAGACTTGGTATCTTTGGCATGATTTCCCCAGACTTTTTGCCTCTACCACACGTATTTTTAATGCTGTGCTGGATTTCGTTTTTGCTGGCTTAGATGCTTTGGGCACTTTGCCACTGCTGACCTGTGTCAAAGTGCAAGTGTTCCCTGTGTAAATTGTTATTACAATTTGTTCTCCCTGATTGGCATATTTGATTTACTGGTAAGCCTCTAGTAAATTGCCCTGAGTGTGCCAGGGCCTGTAAATAAAATGCTACTAGTGGGCCTGCAGCACTGATTCTGCCAGCCACATGAGTAGCCCTGAAAAGGTATCTCAGACCTGCCACTGCAGTGTCTGTGCGCAGTTTGTTAACTGCCATGTCGACTTGGCAAGTGCACCCACTTGCCAGGCCCAAACCTTCCCTTTTCTTATATCTAAGGCACCCATGGTAGGCCCAAGGTCCCCCCCTGGGCAGGGTGCGGTGTGTGTGAAAGGTAGGACATGTACTGGTGTGTGGGACATGTCCTGATAGTGAAATACTGCCAATTTCGTTTTTCACTATTGAAAGGCTATCTACCCCATAGGATAGAATGGAAAATACTTTGTAACATCATACAAGTATAACTTCCCATTGGGATAAGATAGCAAAATAAAGTTTTGTCGTGTAGTTCCTAGGAATCCCCAGGACCTGCGCGTTTTGGATGACCTAAACTGAGGGCTTGGTGTCCAAACCGCTTCCGGACACCCCCACAGGATATGTCAGCCGTTAGACCATCTAGCTCCACAGTGCCACTACCACCCCCCTGTATCTTACAGTGGTGTAGGTAGTTTCTGGCAACCACTGAGCATGACAACCCTGATTCCTCAGGGATCATGGAAAACAGTACAGTACTTTTCGCTCAGTCACTCGTGCTCACTTATTCTCAGAAAATACACAAAAATGATGACCATAATGGTGGTAACAATACATACTGTCAAAGTCAGGTGTATCTTCATACAATTCCCTGTAAGAAAATGCAGCAGATTGTTCTAGATCTGAGAGCATAGTATTTACAGTTTCAATGTCCCAATCGTCAGAGAGTGTACTCAGGGTGATGAAATCATTCAATGACATTATAAATACATGTGGAATTTTCAAATGTTCAGTAGGACCAAATACATCATATGAAACCCTATCCCAAATTATACCATCAGGTACTGGAACTGCTGTAATGTTCATTTGAGACAGGTCTCTCTGTTCACGGTGTGATGACGTATTTGGTTTCAGGACCAAGTTTACAGGTTGCACTGCAGAGTGTTGTGGGAGGTAATGTCCATTCAGTAGTTGGAAAAAGACAGTTACTATACCAATCCAAATTAACAGGAACAGGATCCCTAATGCAAACCAAAGATGTAACCAAGGGGACACAAAGTAAGTCTTTTTCAGCCAGAGATAGAATTGTCGGAATTTTTCTTTTTGGGAAATGGGTGGCGATTGCTCAGGTTCACTAGGATCTGAAGAAAAGTCATTGAAGTTGATGAAGTAGCCAGATGCAGTTCGATATATCTTTGGGAGCTCAGCAGTGTTTGTAGAACTGGCAGTTGCTTCTTGTGAAGGCACATTGATGCAAATTTCATTATTGGGCCGAATTGCAATTTGCGTTTCAGTTGTATGTGGATGTTGTTCAGTTCCAACTGGTGTAATTCAGACTCCGTAATTTGCTACTCCGGCATCTTGTGCAGAGGAGTCTTGAAACGTTATTAGTCTTTCCATCTGAACTTCCTGTATAGTAGCGAGAGGAGATCTGCGGCTACCCAGGATTCCACGTGGCCTACTGTTGAGGATCGGCCACATAGTGTGTTTTGATCAGATCAATGGAAATTAATCTTCTTTCTTTTTTGCCGGCAGGAGGCGGAAGAAGTACTGTTCTTGTTCCTTGAACCGCCAGGACAGGTACAGGTGTTCTGTAGGATGGCCCAAACTCCTTCCTGTCCACGATCTTTTCTCTGACCAGGTCCCCAATCTTCGGGACCCAGACATGTCTTGCTGGTACCGGTTTCACTTCCCCCGTCGCAGTGCGTTTTACTTGGACATTGCTTTGTAATGCCCGGAATTCATTGAGTTCCTGTAAAACAGCCAAACGCTCATTCGGTTCAAATGGTTTTACACCCGCCACTGTGCTGGCACAATCGAGTTCAGGTACCCACATTCTTGTCCCAAACAGGATCTCATAGAGGGTACGTCCTCCCAAGGATTGTCTTGGCATATTGTTTAGTGCCCTCTGGACCCCATATAGAGGATTGACCCAACTACCGCCCGCACCTAATACTCTTGCTGTTAAGGATTGCTTTAGGTCCCGGTTTTTCCTCTCCACCACCAAATTTCCCACAAGATGGTAGGGGGAGGAGTACCGCAAGGCCACGCCCATACCTTCCATGGCTTCCTTGTAAGCTCGTGAGCTAAACGCAGGGCCACGGTCAGAATGTAACTTGCCAATTGCGTTTGTCCCGATGAAGACTCGCTAATCCTTTATAACAGTTCGAGCGTCAGCCGAGCGCTGAGGCCAAACCCATAGAGATCTTGAGCATGAATCCGCTGCCACCAAGATGTACTTGTAAGCCCCATCTGAATTTAAGGGGCCTCAGTGATCCAAATAGACACATGCGAGAGGTCTGTCTGAGTTAAGTAATGGTGTTTGCGGTGGCCGTGCTATCGTGGAACCCTTGATCTGCTGACAGATGTCGCATTTTAAGACATAAGTCTTTGTTTGTTTAGACAAACTTGGCCACCAGTATCGCCGCTTCAGTAATGAAATTGTATCAGTGACTCCTGCATGTGCTGAGCCCAGACCCTTGTGTGCAGCTAGAATTAAACCTAATCTGCGATCCATGTTTGGTATAACTCTATCCTCCACTCCTGGAATTTGAGCATACGGTGTGTTTTGCGCATCTAATTTATAGGAATATTTTAGTGGAAAGCCCTTCGGTACGGCAGAGCAGTTCTATGAGGTGTTGACAGCTATCATTATGTCTCTGTCTATCCTCGTGCTAGAACGAGTGATTGCAGCAACAGCAGCAGTTCGCACTGTTGCCTTGGCAGCTTCATCAGCCAGTGAATTCCCTTCAACGTGTACGCCAACACGCTGATTATTCAAGTTGTGAATAACTTGAGCCCGTGGCAGGCATGCTTTCAGCTTTGCCACTTGTTCCCATAACAATTTATGTTTAATTGTGCAACCCTTGGAATCTCTAAACCCATTCTGGCCCCAGTAATGAAGATATTCATTATAGGACTGTACACAGTAAAATGAATAGCACACTATCAGTGTGGGGAATTCCCGATCCGTATATTGTAGTGCTAGTATCAGGGCTTTCAGCTCTGCCAGCTGTGCTGTACAATCTCCTAGAGATTGTGTAGTAGTATTGCTGGGATGGAACTTACCGTCCCGCATACGTCCCTTCACTGTAGCACATGCTGCACTATACTGTTGTTTGCTTCCTATGGCAGGCTGAGCAGAACCATCAGTATAAATGACGCATTCATATTTCTCTAGAGGTAAGATTTCATTCGGGAGAGGGTATTCTTGTTTGTACTGCAGGAACGCTTGTGTTTTAACTGTAGAATCGTATTTGTAATCTACATCTGTTGCAGTGAGAGAATTAGCCCATTGTATCCATCGCATATGCAGAGCTTTTGCATTTGGAATGCTCACTTTGGTAACAGCTTCTAAAGTTGGTACCAACTATTATGCGTTTCCCCTGTGAAGTTCTCTTTCTCTCACTACAGCAGTCTGTACTGCTGTCAGGATTTTCTCTGTAGCTGCGAATCGCATTTCAGCATTTGTATATAAATGTGATTTATATGCAATTGGGACTGTTTCACCTTAATTGAAAGTGATGTCTGTATATCCTGATAAACCCGGGACCACCCAGATCACCAAGTTGGTAGTATTCACACGTGTGTGCAAGTATTTTGATGCTATCATGTCAGCCTGAACTGAACGTAGTATATCTGTATGTTCCTGTGTCCACTGATGTGCTCTGAAATCAGGTCTGATTAAGTCGCAGAAAGCTTTTACTCTTTCTGCGTAATCCAGAATGTATGTTCTGCCAAAATTTAGAAATCCTAATATGGATTGCACACCTTTTAGAGTCTTTGGAGGATGGAGCAGCGTACACTTTTCTAAAAAGTTGGCTGCCAGGCTCTTGCCCTCACTTGATAGCTCATATCCGAAAAACGGGACATTGAGATGGGCAAATTTTGATTTTTTTAAATTAAATTTGTAGCCCAAATTGGCGACACCCACAATTATGTTGTTCACCCTGCTCAAGTGTTCAAGTAATTCATCGTCTGTCAGATAGATATCATCTACATAGGACACTGCCTCCTCGTCGCATGTTTGTAATAATTCTGACACTCTTGCCAAGAATAGCCCTGGGCTGTTCTTATACCCTTGGGGCAAACGACAAAAAGTTCGCTGAGTGCCTAGGGCAGAGAATGCCGTCAAATATCAGCTCTCTGGAGCTATATTTTGGCAGAAGAATCCATTCGAGATATCTAATGTCGTTTTGTATTTCTTCCGCACAATGTTATTCATTAATGCGGCACTATGCGCGTTCTGAACTGCAAATGTTCGTGTGCATGTGTTTAAATGTAAATGTCGGTAGTCTAAAACTAGACGATATGAGTTGTCAGGTTTCATTACGGGAAACAAAGGATTGTTCATTGGGGAGGTGCAAGTCTCAATTGCACCTTGGTATTCAAGTTGGTCTAGGATTTCTTTGACCTGTCATTTTACATCATTTTTAATAGGGTACTGTCTCTGAGGATTTGGAATAGATTTTAATGGGATTTTGTGGTGAGTAGAATCCACGTCCCACCCTACATGGTTGCGGTATAATGTCGGAGCTAGTGCTAGGGCCCACTCCTGCGCATATGAACGTTTTGAAGATTCTGGAACGAGGTCAGAGAAAGCAGGCAAAATGACGCTTTCCCCTTTTGGGCAATCTATCACAAACTCTGGCGGCCAATATTTTTCTGCTAGCAGTATGTCATATCCATATGTTAAGTTCTCCCAACAGAGACCTTTAACTTTTCTTGAGATGCTCCCCTCTACTTGGAGTGTAATTTCATGTAGTCTATGTGGGACACTAACTCTTGTATCAGGTGTTTCCACTGTGATGTGTTCATTGAATACTGCTGTCGCCAGAAAATCCTTCAGGTTCTGGTGAGCTATTGTTACTTCTGCCGCACTGTCTAGCATCGTCAGAGCCCATTCCCCGTTCAGAGTCCTCAGCAACCTGGGCATGTCTAATTTTCAAGTCAGCTACTTTTTTCTTTTTGAATTTAGGTTTTGCTTTAGGTTGCTCTTCCTGTTTGATAATGTAATCTGAATTACGACGTATTTCCCTTTTTGTCTTTGGTCGATCTTCTTGCTTTTATTCTGAGCGTCCGTCCCTCTCCGAGCTTTATGATGAACCCTGAAAGGAACGAAAGGAACATGTATCAGTGTCCTGATACCTGTCAAGTTTCCTAATGTTATCACGATTCGTAAGGTTGTACCTTTTTTCAGAGGACTCCCATTGGGGAGACCCACCCCTTGATCGTGAATTCTTTTCTGAATTGCTATTTTTGGAGTTTTTATTTTCCCATTTTTTTTTTAGAAGAAGAGGGTGCTTGCTTCGAGTTGTCCTTGTCAGGACTACCCACCATTTGTGGCTTCCCTGGTTTTGCTCCCAAACTATCTCTACCTAATACAGCATAGGTTTCTTCGATAATTTTTGGTAATTCCCACTCCTTATTTATAGGAGCTAATTCCCTTAGGCGGTGGTGTAAAGTCATTGCTGCTGCCTCCCCTTTTATGTTGCTCAGCATGATTGCAGAGACTTGGGCAAAGTAACCCATCAGTTTCATTCCCAAGTCCAGGACAGGACCTGCCCCGTACTCATTCTGTATCTGTTTCAATACCTCTGGAACGACTGATATGGAAAGGGTACTGTGTATTCTGATGTATACGGCAGCAAAGATTGTTCCCCAAGTGGTACAATCCTCAATCGAGGGAACCATCCCCATTGGCAAGCAAATGGTTAGCATTCTATATTTTTCCTGAGGACCCATATGCTTCCAGTTGTGCTATTTTTTTGTGCTATCCAAAACGGAATTTGCTCCTGTTTGGAGGGTATTGTTCCCATCACTGATTTTAGTGTTTGTGGGTTAATTGTAGGTGTGGTCTGCTGTGGACCAACTGGAGCATTTCTCGCAGGTTGAACTGTTAGTGTTCGCATGACGAACTGGACAATGTGTCTGTATAGCCAGACTATGGGGCCGATTCCGAGTTGGGCCGGAAATCTCACCGACCGAGCCGGACCCGGAGAGATTTCCGACCGAATCGGACTCTAGCAGTCCGACTGAATGAGTACGATGCGCACGTATGCCATCGGATTCGATTCGGTCGGACTCCCATTGAAGTCAATGGGAGCCAGTCGTACGACGCGTACACGGGCTCCCATTGACTCAATGGGCACGACGCGAACAAGGGCGCCCCCTACAGCGTGTTCGCATCGATGCGGGACGCGCCGTACATGCACGTGTAGGGCGACCCATGGGTCCCCCCTGTGTGCGAGTCGCGCGCCTACGCTTCCAGGGGGGTCCGACACGGACCCCCAAAGTGCGGCTCTGACAGCTCCTTGGAGCCGGACTGTGCGAGTCGGTCGGAGCGGTCGCGATGCGCATCGTACTTACCAGGCCGGGGAACGTCTCCATTGCGCGGTGTGAGTCGTCCCCGTGCGAGTCGGTCGGAGCGGTCGGGTCCTGCGAACGAGTCGGTCGGAGATTTCGCGAGCGCACGCATTGTACTCGCTCGCCCGGACGCACGTACGATTCGGTCGGGAAATAGGGCTCCGAATCGGATCCGGTAAAGCCGAATCCGATTCGGAGCCCTACCGGCCGAGATCGGAATCGGCCCCTATGTCTTTAGATATTGTACGGACTTCCTCCACTGGTAGTGTATCTATCTCTGAATGTGGAGTGTATGTCGCTAAGAACGGCCAGGCCGCTTCTTCTTTACTGAGTGGACTGAGTCTTATAACAGATGTTGTGTGTGGGAGGGCGCCTTTAAACCAGTTACTGTGTTGCTGGTAAGTTAACAGGACTTCAATCTCTTCGTATGGAATGTATTCTTCCGGTGGTTCAACTACAATGTATGTGTGGAACAATTTAGTCTGTGGATCTGCAGGTGGGAACTGAAAACAAGAATAGAACACTTCTGGTCCAAACACCTCGTGTGCCTCAATCACGAAGGTAACACAGCCACATGTTGCGGGTACACCATGTTCTATCAACTTAATAGTTAATGCATTTCTACAGTTCTCTGTAATGTTGAGAGCGTTTGCAAATTTGTCTTTTCCCGTGCCTGAACCACCACTTGTGGAGTCAGTCATTTTAAAAGGAGAAGAGAGGAAAAAGAGAAAAGTTAAGAGCTAGGGTTTTGCACAATGTGGGAACTTTTTATCCTTACAAGCTTGTTTAAACCTTCAGCCAATACACCAGGTATATCTGCTCAGCTGAGGCGGATTTCCCTTCCCACTTCAGACATCTCTGAAGAAGTGTGAGTAGGGCTTTCTGAGAAAGCACAACTGAACTACTCAGATTTTAACTGTTAGTATAAAAACCAAACCTACGTTGGCGGCGCAATGTCGTGTAGTTCCTAGGACTCCCCAGGACCTGCATGCTTTGGATGACCTAAACAGAGGGCTTGGTGTCCAAACCGCTTCCGGAGACCCCCTTAGGATATGTCAGCCATTAGACCAGCTAGCTCTACAGTGCCACTACCACCCCCTGTATCTTACAGTGGTGTAGGTAGTTTCTGGCAACCACTGAACATGACAACCCTGATTCCTCAGGGATCGTGGCAAACAGTACAGTACTTTTCACTCAGTCACTCGTGCTCACTTATTCTCAGAAAATACACATGATGGCGATTAGGACGTTTCAATAAGTATTTATTGGTCCAGTGTCAGTCTTGTGTAAAACATATTTGCTGCGACAATCAGGAGACAGAAGCATACCAAAGAAATTGCAAGTACTGATATAGTAAATATTAGATACATTTCTACCATAGTGCTAATAAGATGAACATAAGCAGTTCAGATAAAAATAGTACCACTTGCATATTCCTAAAATGCATGCCCTAAATAATTTGCCTAAATGTACCTAGCCTAGGTCTGTATGTGTAGCATGTATATGCGTATATGCATATATTTAGTAATAAGTACTGTAGCACAAAGCACTTTTAACTAAGCCGTATTCACAATTGAATAGAAATGTATTAAAATACATGGTAGGCGAACATTGAATGAATATTGACAGATTAAGAAGCATTTTGTAAACAGAAATTTTAAATGTATTTATTTACGTTTCAAAATTTTAAAACAGTGATTATACACTGTATAAAAGTTTAAAGAAATGCTTTTCTTGATGCACTTGCATGAGGAATTGTATGAAATACAATGGCGAGAAAACACTCCAAGATGGCGCCCACTCTAATGTGAAATGACGGCTTAGATGTGCATTGGGTTTGTCCTTTGTCTAGGTCCATGTTTTATTAGATGTGTATTTAAAGTTTTAAAAAATGGCACTTCGCATCGTGAACAAGGCTGCGTGTGACAGCCGGAACGCGTGGATGCCATCATTCAAATAAAAATTGAGTAAACTATCCCCCTTAGAGTGCTGGATTATTTCCTGGGAGAAAGAAAGTTGTGAATGAAATACGTAAAGACGCGGCGGGCGTCTTGAGACCAGCAGCCCCGGTGATCAGGCAGCACGCCAGTGAACCCGTCAAAGCGAAAGAGTGAGGAGAAAAGGCAGGCGTGTCCCCCGCTTACCCGTAGAAGCTGTCTACATAAGAACGGATTGAAGCGCTAAGAAACGCGGGACTGGGTTCGGAGGAATCCAGTTATTGTCGAAATACTCGAGCGAATTCCGGTAAGGAGAGGGAGCAAGGTGTAAGCAGGAGCCAGACGGAGTGTGCGACGAATCTGTCCTGAAAGAGTACAAAGGGAGAGTGAAAGAGTCGACTACGAGCCAAGGGGAGATTTACCAACGGTAAAATCATGAGTGATGACGAATGTGCAGCAGGAGAGCTGGAAGCTCTTAAACTCTTTAATGAAACTGGAGCAGTGCAAAACAATGAAAGAGGGAAAGCATTACCTTCAACCAGCAATGAAATAGGGAAATTATTGCAGAAATATGAAAAATTAAAAAAATGGGAAATATCTCGCTGGTGGGAGGTTGCATCACTCAAACAGTATATCCAGGTCGGCAGAGTCCCAAGAGGATTACGATTGATGATAACGCCGACATATAAAAACCCACATCCGGAGCTCTTACGAGAATGGGCTGAGAATAGTGCCAGTAGCTCCAACAATATGGTAAGAATACTTATCAAATATGCTGAGATAGAAAGACAAGAGGTGGTGATAAAAATTAAAGAATTAATTACCATATTAGACAATAATACAGACCAAGTGAGAATAACCAAATTCAAAGGAGAACTTAAGAGCAGACTCGAGAAATACGAGAAAAGGATAAAAGACAGAAAAGCGACCAAATTCTTACGTGACCGTTTGGACTATGAGAGTGGGCGCATCTATACATTCGCTAAAAGATTTGACCTGGTAAGGCGAAAGAAAGTACAAAGTGGAAATGCTTTCCGCCAAGATGCATCACAGAGTGAATTAAGCTCTGATACGGGGTCAGAGGTAGAGCAGGAAGAGTCCACTAAGAGAGGTGTACCTAGTACAAGACTTAACGTGACGGAGGAGCTCTGTTTTTTACAATTAGACCAGAAATCGGATCATCAAATAACGAGAGGTCGTGGGAAAAGAGGAGGACGAGGAGCACGAGGAAGAGGAAACAGAGAAGAGGAGGAGAGGGATACCGAAGGAGCTGCAGGCGGAGCAACAAACAGATCAATGCGCTCCAACACGAAACAGGTATCCAGAAAGTAGCTACCAACAACACAGTGATCAATTTAAGCAATACGGTATTAACTGAGGAAGAAAAATCAGTGTTGGAATTGGGCCTCTCGTATTGCAGTAGAAATTAATTTAACTATGCGGAATGTAGAATGGACTTATATAGATTTGTTCGAAAAATGAAACTGTCCAAACTACACAATAATTTCAAAGGATCTTCACTGCTACCTCAGCCCATAGTACCCCAAAGTGAACAAAATAATTTAACGGTACAGGATATGCTGATTTTGGAAGAACTATGGGCTTTACAGAATGAAGAAAGTGTTCCTGTACTTCCAATCGTGGGGGATCAAACAGAGATGGAGAATTCTAATCCCTTCACTTTTCAATTGCAAAGAATTGATCGTACTCCTTTTCGCCCACGGTCACGATATATTCCACAAACAACGAGAGATAATTTGGACGTCTTTTCTGAGAATGTAGCTATGGATTTGAAACGTCTGTATTATCAAATGGGAAAACAGAAACATAAATTGGATCCTAAGGAAGCACAAATACGAAGAATAATATCCAAACTAAAAAGTGAGGATGGGACACTGGTGAAGCCCTCAGATAAAGGGGGTAATGTTGTACTTTGGGGCTGCAACCTCTACTGTAAAGAAGCATTAAACCAATTGGATAACAGACAATGCTATAAAAAAGTGGAAAGAATATATTATGAAACAGTGAAGGATCAATTGTATGATAGACTGGAAAGTTGGAAAGGACAAGATTTACTAAGTTGGGATGAATTTAAGTTTATAAAGCAGGAAAATCCCATTATTCAAGTCTTTTATATGTTGCCAAAAGTGCATAAGGACACAAAAAAATCCACCAGGGAGGCCAATCATTTCCTCTTGTGGTAGTTTGTTTGAGAATGCTTCCAGATATATTGACTATTTTCTGAATCCCATTACTAAGACTTTAACCTCCTACATTAAAGACAGCAGATTTTTTGAAAAGTATTTATGATGTACAATGGGACAGTGACATGTTGTTGTTAACGCTAGATATTACGACATTATATACTAGCATCAGACATGCAGGTGGAATAAGAGCCACAGAGTACTTTCTGAAAACAAGACCAATGAGATTTGTAGACCAGAATAGAATGATCATAGAAATGATGGAATGGTGTTTAACTAAGAATATTTTTATGTTTGGAACAAACTTATACCAGCAGGAGCAAGGGACAGCCATGGGCACCTGCTTCGCCCCCAGTTATGCTAATCTACATCTAGGCTGGAGGGAGGAGCAGGTGCTCCATGGTCCTGAACTGGAACAGTGGATGTCTAATGTATTGTTGTGGGTCAGGTTTATTGATGACGTATTTGTGCTGTGGCAGGGCACAGAGGAAAATATCAATATGTTCATCAATGACTTGAATAGGAATAACCTGAACCTTAAATTTGTGGGACAGTATAGTACAATCTCTATTGACTTTCTAGATGTGCGAGTTACCGCCAAAGAGGAAAGGTTGGAAACCACTATCTTCCGCAAGCCCACGGCAGGTAACACCATTTTGCATGCGGGGAGTGCTCACCCTGCACCTCTCATCCGAAGTATACCCTTCGGAGAGTTTTTCAGGGCGAGGAGAACCTGCAGCAATTTGGAAGAATATGGGAAAATAGAATGCAAGATGATTGATCGCTTTCTTCAAAGAGGATATCCCCAGGAGGTAATTCAAAAGGCTTCAGAAAAAGCTAGGAAGTTAGAGAGAGATAAGATACTCTTTGACCCATCAGGAGCACGAAGAAGGATAGAGCAGAAAGAAAATTTCAAATCCCATAGATTTATAACAACTTTTAATACTAAACATAATGAAGTACGAACAATCTTGAAAAAACATTGGTACCTAATCAAAGGGGACCCGGTATTAGGTCCAGAAAGTAGAAAATACCGGGAGATAACATATAGGAAATCAAAATCCCTTAGGGACCACCTAGTAAATAGTGAATACCGGGAAATAACAAAGAAACAGACATGGTTATCAACTAAGGATGGTTTTAGAAAGTGTTTTAAATGTAGAGCCTGTCAGCATGGGGCGAATATTGTGGATTTTAAAACTCCTTTTTATAAAACCTTGAAAGTGAGAGGTCATCTAACCTGCAAATCAAATTTTGTAGTGTATATGTTGCAGTGTCCCTGTAAAAAGGTTTATATAGGGAGTACCACTCTACCAGTACATCAAAGGATCCTGCAACACAGATGAGCAATTATAAACATTGATAGAAGCTACCCTGTTGCCAGGCACTTCGAAAAAGAACATCAAAGTGACCCCAATCAAATGAGATATAATTGTATAGCTGAAGTGCCGAGAAAGAGAAGGGGGGAAACAGGGAAAAAGAGCTTTGAAAACTGGAGACATATTTCATACTGGAATTTGACAGCAGGGAGCCCAATGGGCTCAACATTGACGAAGATTTGTTTACATGCCTATGAAAGAAAAAATGTATGAAGTTTAGCTGCACATTCATAAGAACTGTTTTTTTAAACTATTTTTATTTAAATTTGAGGAGAAGGACAAGGGATACATGCACTTTAATGTTTAGCACTTTGAATCTGTAAAGCACTAGCACTTTAAACTTTTTACCTCCATCTTGTTTTTATTGAACAAGAAAGAATCAAAATGGAAAGTATATGAATTTTAATATATATAAGTATGAGGTTTTTATGAGGAAAAATCTTGTATTTAAACGGAGGAAAAATCTTAGTTTTATAAAAGGAAGAAAACAATTTATAAAAATTTATAAAATTATGCACTAGCACTTTAGTAATAAGTACTTGTAGCACGAAGCACTTTTAACTAAGCCGTATTCACAATTGAATAGAAATGTATTAAAATACATGGTAGGCGAACATTGAATGAATATTGACAGATTAAGAAGCATTTTGTAAACAGAAATTTTAAATGTATTTATTTACGTTTCAAAATGTTAAAACAGTGATTATACACTGTTTAAAAGTTTAAAGAAATGCTTTTATTGATGCACTTGCATGAGGAATTGTATGAAATGCAATGGCGAGAAAACACTCCAAGATGGCGCCCACTCTAATGTGAAATGAAGGCTTAGATGTGCATTGGGTTTGTCCTTTGTCTAGGTCCATGTTTTATTACATGTGTATTTAAAGTTTAAAAAAATGGCACTTCGCATCGTGAAGAAGGCTGCATGTGACAGCCGGAATGCGTGGATGCCATCTTTCATATAAAAATTGAGTAAACTATCCCCCTTGGAGTGCTGGATTATTTCCTGGGAGAAAGAAAGTTGTGAATGGAATATATATATATATATATATATATATATATATATATATATATATATATATATATATATATATATATATATATATATATATATATAAATCCAACAACAGTTAGCCCACAAAATGGAAGAGGCCACCAGCAGATCAATGTTTCGTGAATTTATTAGTGGCACCTTGCAAGCATTCAGCTTCGAGGAAACAAGCATCCATATAATCTGGCCAAACGCGTTTCAGGAACTTCATCCTTTCGTCAGTGGCACATCACGCTGAATGAAAAAACAATGTTCAGCCGTACACCTGTATTTGAAGCAAGTTCCCGCCCCAGTGGCCGTGGCCTTTTACAAAGCCTTCTGGGTCTTGTAGTGGCGGCATGTATTTCTCCAGTGAGTCAGCTTTCCATCAGCAAATATTCAACAATAATAAAAAACCAAGTGGGATGATGCGAGGTCCAACAAGGTGATTGCCTCGCTTTGTAGGTGTCATTACGAAAGCCAGTACCACTCTGGCGCCGACTACTGCTTCCCAAGCTGCCGATGCCACTACAGCACCGGCACAGGCCCGCTCACAGGCAGTGGGGCTCTTCCGATGGCCGGACGTAGCCGTAACATATCCAACAACAGTTAGCCCACAAAATGGAAGAGGCCACCAGCAGATCAATGTTTCGTGAATTTATTAGTAGCACCTTGCAAGCATTCAGCTTCGAGGAAACAAGCATCCATATAATCTGGCCAAACGCGTTTCAGGAACTTCATCCTTTCATCAGTGGCACATCACGCTGAATGGAAAAACAATGTTCAGCCGTACACCTGTATTTGAAGCAAGTTCCCGCCCCAGTGGGCATGGCCTTTTGTAAAGCCTTCTGGGTCTTGTCGTGGCGGCATGTATCTGGAATATGCAAAGTGCTGATGAAAGCGAGTGCATGCGCTTTTTTCCTGTGCTTTATGATGTACTTCACTGCCGTCTGATTTTGACCAAAAGTATGTGGTCTGAGATTTATTCAGTAATTTTTCTGTATTTGATTAGCCCACTGGGGCCGGATAACTGAATTGAACAAACATAATGTGAGCCAAAGTACTCATTTGGAGCATGCGCAGTGCTGATGAAAATAAGTGCGTGCGCACTTTTTCCTTTTCTTAAATTTTTTTTTTTATATAGTGGTTTATCTATGGTCATTATACATAGTTTGAAACTTATTTGCTTTGGTAAGCCCACTGGGGCTGGATGTTTTCAAGACACAAACGAGACAACTGTATTTTCGATATGTTTTTTCCCATGAGGAATGTATATAGCTTTGTTTAGGATGAATTGATGAATTTGCCCACTGGGACTAAATTGATTTAATATGAAAGACCAAAGGCTAAATGTGTTTGTTCACATGACGGTTGAAATAAAGTTGGGTATTTTGAATTGAAATTTGTAAATCATGGAAATAAGAATGCAATGTATATATACATGTTCTTTGCAATTATGGCACTATTAGGCAAAGTTAAATACACACTTGCGATGAAATAAGATATGTTAATTAGGTCTCTTTGATTGTTTGAATTTAAAACGAAAAGTCATGTAACTTTCGAAGTCTGTTTTCTATGTTTATGATTTTTTTGATCACATGATTGAGTTATAAACAATGACGATGTGCACACCCAGTTACTCGTGAGCAAGGAGCGAACGCTCCGAAACGCGTAGGGTGTTGTTGCCAAAAGAATAAATTACGTTGGAGTAAAACGAAGGGCTTTGGCGTGCTTGTTTTCATATCCAGACGAACACGTAAGGTGAAATATTGGGTGTTCGCGACCCCGCCACAGCCCGCCGTCGCCAAGAGGCTTGGGTACTACGCGACACTGTGAGGTTTGGATTTATTGTTAGACCCTTGCCCGCCCGCCATTACCGAAAACCAAACCACGAGAAAGGAGCCCGAGGCAAACCCGACGTTGCTACATGAAACGAGAGAACGCGGTCGGGTGCAAAGATTGACCGGGCAAGTGTGGTTTTGGTGCTTCCTAAGGGAATCTACAACAAGTGGATCAATGGGCAGACGGAGTCACAAAGGTAACTAATAGTGTTTCCCCAGTGGCAGTTTAAGCAACATAAGCTCTAGGTTCACCGGCGCTTTTATACGCAGAGAATAACATTATGGCAACTTCAAGAAATATGAAAAGAAGTGAAGCGGCTAATAATATGTTTGATAACCTGATTACGTCAACAACGGATGAAGGCACTGAGGGTGCAGCATCTACCAGCACACATATTCCTAAAAAACAATTATGGGATCGATTATGGAAACTGCTTAAAACGGAACAAAATAAATGGTGGGAAGCAGCGGCACTGCAAAAATATGTTGATGTCGGACGGGTACCTTGGGGGTTAAGAATTTTCATAACCCCAACCTTCAATGACCCCGACCCGGAGCTGGTTGAGAAGTGGGCAGCCAATAATCATCGGTGTTCTACCATAATGCTAGAATTGCTGGTCAAATACGCAAAAAGAGATTGCGATAAAATTTCAGAGGATATTGAAGTACTGACGAACAAGCTCAAAGTAATGTGTGGTGATGATGAATTTGCAACTGACATGGCAAAGATGGAATTACGATTGGAGAAAATTGAGGAAGAAATAAAATTAAAAAAACAAAGGAAGTTTGTACGTGATCAAATAGATTACGAGAAAGGACAGATCCTCACGTTTGCGAAACGGTATGACCATCTGCGAAGTCAAAAAGATTTTCGCCAGGATGAAGAAACACATAGGGATGTGAGTCCAGGCAATGTAGAACAGACCAACTTGGAAACTGAATTAAATGCCAGTACCAGTGAGGTCAATGAATTAATCACGGAGCCTAAACCCAAAGAGGTAAAAGATCAAATTTTAAGCGAGTTTACACTGATGGCCCAGGTTCGAATGTCTGCCCTGAACAAGCAGGGGGCCACAGCAACACGAGGACGAGGTCGTGTTCGAGGAGGAATCAGCGAAAAAAGACAGAACGCAAGATGGAGAGAAGAAATAAGCAGCCCCGTGGGAAGCAGTACGAGGGGGCAGAAAAAAGTAAAATAATGGATACCATGACAGTTGTTAACCTCTCGAATCGAGTTTTAACAGACACTGAGACTGAGGTATTATCTTTGGGGTTATCTTTCTGCCCTACTGTTGATTTTGATTATACGCAACGAAGAATTGATTTGTTCCAATTCACCCGTAAATTGAGGTTAAAAAAATGGTTTGAAACAAAGGTGAATATAGCTGGTAACAGTGAAAGTCAAGTTCCCAGTAACATCACGGTTGGTGATATTGACACATTGTATACCTTACATGAATTGGAGGGGGGACCGGATTTGATACAGGACCCGTACATTAATTTAATAAATGACAACATATGCCTTGATTTGTGTCACAATAGTGGATTTAAACCTAAATCCATATTTTTACCATTGATAGCCAACAAAGCTATCGATGTGTTTGAAGAGGGGGTGATTAGCGAGTTCAAGAAATTGTCTAGAAAGAAAAGTTACAGTAATTATAATTTATCACCTCGACATATGAAAGCAATTCGAGATTTAAAAAATGATGATGAGATTGTAGTGAAAAAGTCTGACAAGGGTGGCAATGTTGTCGTGTTATCTAAAGAACTATACCTCAAGGAAAGATGAATCAAGTGCTTGATATCACAAAATATGAGAAAAGTACTAAGGTAAAATATGAGACAGACAATAAAAAGGATCAGGATCAACTTTGGGAGTGGAAAGAGAGGGGCCTTCTGGAACTAGAAGAGCTCAGCTTTTTGAAGTGCAAGTTTCCCAAATTACCGGCGCTTTATCTGTTACCCAAACTGCATAAAGATGATAAAAATCCTCCAGGCAGACCAATAGTGTCTTCTCGAGGCAGTTGCCTCGAGAATACGTCACGGTATGTTGATTATTTTCTGCAGCCGCTTGTACAGGGCCTGCCGTCCTTCGTAAAAGATACGAGTGATTTCTTGAGACTATTGGACGGCATTGAATGGAAGAACGAATACTTACTAGTTTGTTTAGACATTAATAGCCTATACACTAGCATACCCCGTGAATTAGGCATAACAGCTTGCAGACACTTCCTTAAGACAAGGACTATATCCTACCTATTTCACACTGAAATGCTGGCTGACATGATGCATACATGTCTCACGCACAATTATTTCACATTTAATGGCCAGATCTACAGACAAATACTCGGGTCTGCGATGGGCACTTGCTTCGCCCCCAGCTTTGCGTGTTTGTACCTAGGCTGGTGGGAGGAGCAAGTGGCCAGCACCCTTGACCTGTTTAAAAAACATGTGAAAATATGGGCGAGGTATATAGATGACATTTTTTGTATATGGAATGGCAGTTCAGATGAGGCTATTACCTTTGTTGATCAACTTAACAAGAACACTTTAAATCTTAAATTTAGTAGCCATATACACCATGATCAGATTGAGTTCCTTGACTTAAGAATACAAGTCAACGGGGAACGACTTGAAACCATACTATACAGAAGGGCAACGGCTGGAAACAGTCTGTTGCATGCTAATAGCAGTCATCCCAGTAGTTTGATTAAAAGTATTCCCTTGGGAGAACTTTTAAGAACCAAGCGAAATTGCAGCACCAATGAAAGTTTTGAATTAGAGAAGATGGCTATGATTGAACGATTTCAGGCGAGAGGTTACTCAGCCAAAAATATTAAAACTGCTTGTAAAGAAGTTGATGACAGGGACAGAAACAGCCTGCTACAACTTAAAGATGATAACATAACAGCTGATACGAGTGTAAGATTCATAACCACTTTTCACAAACAATCGAGTGAAATACGTAAAGCACTTGGTAAATTCTGAAATGTATTAAGAACTGATGCAGATTTAACTAAACACATTAAGGATTACCCACAAATCACATATCGCAAAGCTAAATCTCTAAAAGATAGCATTTGCCACCCCTTGACAACCAGTGAGTCAAAACAGAGTAAAATTCAAGGATTTTTTACATGCGGTAGGTGCAAGGCCTGCAAGCATAGCACCAACTGCAAGGAGGTGAAATTGTCTAGATATCTCAAGCCATTTAAAATAAAGAAACATTTATCATGCGACTCTGACCACGTTGTGTATGCCCTCAGGTGTCCATGCAACAAGTACTATATTGGTAGTACAATTCATAAAGCAAAAAAGCGGGTACTTGAGCACCTGAGGGCAATAAAGCACAATGACAAGCAGTATCCTATCGCAAGACACTTTAAAAGTGAACACAATCAAAACAGTGACCTATTGTCGTTTTGTGTACTAGAGAGAATTCCTGTACGAGAAAGAGGGGGTGACAGGGTTCAAGAATTAATGAGGTGTGAGTCAAAAATGATCATTCAGTACTGTACTCTATACCCCCTGGGACATAATAATGATGAAGCTCTCGTAGTACATTTGGGGTAAGAAGGATCAGGTATCAAACATTTTTTAAATGAAGAGCAATTTTTTTATTGTAAATATAAGAGCATTATTAACGATTTGTTTTATTTTGTTAAAATCACTTTTTCACTGTCTTTTCTTGGGTATATCTGTAAGGGTGTTTGTTATGCACTTAGAATATTAGGTATATTCTAATTATGTGTTTTATATTTGTTATTTTTTATTTTTTCAGATTCCGAATTCAGAGCGGTAACGCAAGTGGAAGGCAAAATTGAGCCAAAATATCTATCCGGAATATGCAAAGTGCTGATGAAAGCGAGTGCGTGCGCTTTTTTTCTGTGCTTTATGATGTACTTCACTGCCGTCTGATTTTGACCAAAAGTATGTGGTCTGAGATTTATTCAGTAATTTTTCTGTATTTGATTAGCCCACTGGGGCCGGATAACTGAATTGAACAAACATAATGTGAGCCAAAGTACTCATTTGGAGCATGCGCAGTGCTGATGAAAATAAGTACGTGCGCACTTTTTCCTTTTCTTAAATTTTTTTTTTTATATAGTGGTTTATCTATGGTCATTATACGTAGTTTGAAACTTATTTGCTATGGTAAGCCCACTGGGGCTGGACGTTTTCAAGACACAAACAAGACAACTGTATTTTCGATATGTTTTTTCCCATGAGGAATGTATATAGCTTTGTTTAGGATGAATTGATGAATTTGCCCACTGGGGCTAAATTGATTTAATATGAAAGACCAAAGGCTAAATGTGTTTGTTCACATGACGGTTGAAATAAAGTTGGGTATTTTGAATTGAAATTTGTAAATCATGGAAATAAGAATGCAATGTATATATATATGTTCTTTACAATTACGGCACTATTAGGCAAAGTAAAATACACACTTGCGATGAAATAAGATATGTTAATTAGGTCTCTTTGATTGTTTGAATTTAAAACGAAAAGTCATGTAACTTTCGGAGTCTGTTTTCTATGTTTATGATTTTTTTGATCACATGATTGAGTTATAAACAATGACGATGTGCACACCCAGTTACTCGTGAGCAAGGAGCGAACGCTCCAAAACGCGTAGAGTGTTGTTGCCAAAAGAATAAATTACGTTGGAGTAAAACGAAGGGCTTTGGCGTGCTTGTTTTCATATTCAGACGAACACGTAAGGTGAAATATTGGGGGTTCGCGACCCCGCCACAGCCCGCCATCGCCAAGAGGCTTGGGTACTACGCGACGCTGTGAGGTTTGGATATATATATATATATATATATATTGTAGACGCGCAGACTCTCGCAACCTCCTTTCCGGCGAAGAGAGAGTGACGGACCCAAGGTAATTGGCAAGATGTTATTTATTCTCACTCCTCACAAACGATATATATATATAGCCAATAATTCCCTAGGGAAGAGCCATCCCCTTCACCTGATGGTAGAGAATGAAGGACCCCGTCTCTGCTTCGAGGATGACACCCCGCAAGGGATGTCAGACCGCTGCATGTTGAAGATTCAGCATGCAGTACCCCGTGTCAGCTTGGAATCAATTCTCCTTGGGGGGAATAAGGGTCTTATATACTAGAGTGGTCACTCTGGGGTTTCTTCTAGAATCGATATGTTTTGAAAACAATCATAATGTTTTGAAAACAATCATAAATGTTTTCCCAAACAAATACAATCATGCACAGTGGGCTGTTGGCCAAGGATGAAAAAAGTGGTGACCCTTATACAGAATAATTATGCTGTGCCTGAGGACATGTTTATGTACGTCAGGCACATGGATTATGATTGAATACTAAGAGCCTGGTGTCAAAGAGACAGGAGCAAGCTACTAGGTAAAAGGTCACCTGTTCAGAACCATTATTGTCATGTGGATGGGACAGTGTATGTAAAAAGGGGACATACATGACAGGACTATCCTAAAAGACATGACATTTTGGCTCTATGAACTCAGAATTTAATAACTCATCTTTTAGTAAAGATGGTTTTTAAATTGTGTGTTTGAAAATGCCACTTTTAGAAAGTAAAGGAATACCTAGGACTAAGTCTTAGACAGATGGCGCACTACCGGATATACTCAGAATGAGTGTGTTGCCTCAATATGAATCAAAAACTTTAACATCATGTACAAACGTAAAAAACAAAGATTATCAAATTCACGAGAGTTCTTTGCAATGTATCAAAGGATCAAAAGTTGATGATGACTGAATCCAATGTGGTGTCTTCAATCCAGTTTATTTAGAAGTAACTTTTTCAGCAGTCACTCTTTAAAGTTCTTAGGACAAATGTTGCATACAAACGTGGATATTCAGTCCCAATGCATTTCGGGTGTGCATGCACCCTTCGTCAGGGGGAATCTACAGAAAACACATGTACAATCAATCAGTCTGATGACATGGAAACTAAACTAAAAAATCTTTACAATATATCCGCCTGAACATCCGGAATGGTTACTATAAATAAATACAGCTTCTGAGGACAAATAAATATGAGTCACATGAACGTTACACAATCAATCTGAAGGAGACTACATCATGTCTCTGTGCTATTGAAGAGACGAATAAGACAATAAAAGAATCAAAGTAGGTATAGCAGAGCAAAAAAGATAAATCCACAGCCATCATGCCAACTAATACAGAAGACAAACTACGAAGTGCAAAGTGAAAGTCACCCGTGAAAGATGAACAAGAATATGAAATCAATTCAACAACAGAAACTTGAGAAAATAAACCAAAAGCGAGCCCAGTGTCTGCTGTTACTCTACCACATGACCCAAACACATCGCCGTGAGATAAAAGGTAAAACACAACCGGAACACCCTGCATCACTCTCCGTATAATCGACTGGTGAAGAGAAAGAATGAGAATTCGAAGCTTACCCACAAGTATATCTCTACGCGGTGAATAAGTTGAATATAGAAGTGCTGCAAAATTAAAAAATGCTAATGACCAATGTACTCGTGGTGTGTTGTCCCAAAATACACTAAATACGCAAAACTGGTTGCAAATGTGAAGTAAATAAGCTTACCAGATCCACAATGTCACTAAAGGACACGAAAGCTATCATGTATAGATTAAAGCAACCGCCATTGCACTATGCTGGATCACAGCAGTACCTATAAAAAAGGAAATGCTGTAACACGGCGCATAACTGAGAAAAACCAGAAGCCCTAGATAGTGTTACACTCACCGAAGTAGCGTGAGCTCGTGCCGACTCTATGCTTGCACCTTAGATCCTGTTACGGGTAAACGTCCGTAACATACCTCAAGTATGCTCAAATGGTGCCGACAAGTAGCGTGTCAACATGCGAATTGTAATAGTGATAATAGTAGCTACGCGGCCGAAGCCTGCACCGAGTGAACTAAATTCATGTCGGCAACTGACGTTACAACGTTCATCCATACTAGTAGAAATAGGACAAGTCTAAAAGACTACAACAGCAGTGACTGAAACGGCAGACATCTTAACACGATAATGAAACGTGCATCCATACTGATGGAAGTAGAGCAATTCTAAAAGACTCCAACAATGGTAACTGAAGCGGCAGACATATTAACACGATGATGAAACACACAAATGTGATCCAGTTAAAGAATGAAACCGTTACAAGTGAAACTCCAATGGTTATACATGTGATGTAACAACTATACTTCTCTGTTTTTTTTGGTACACATATTTAGGGACATAATACAACAATACATCTCTGAACTCCTATGTATATCTCTATGTTTGTGTGCATAATTTACAACATGTGAATAACTCAACAACAGTTGCATTTAAATTAACATGAGCAGATATTGTGAAACTGGTTCACGCTCTAACATACACACATGCTGGATGCACTATAAACATTTGCCCCATATTCAGGTCAAGTAAACAAGTGTGGAGCACATACAACATGCAATGTTCAGATACGTGGTGATGTACATAAAAAATCAGTCTGCTATGTTATTAGAAACGTGCATCCTAAAAAATTAATGATAGTGAGAACATAAAATCGTGATAAAAGTAATGCTGTTACAAAAACTATATGTACTGGGATAAACCAAACAACTAACTTCTGCGCTCATGACATATAAAGGCTGTTCGCTTTGCTGTGTTCTAATTCACAGGAAACACGAGAGTTCCAGTTTATCATTGAGACCCTTTGGACTCATAGTGTCCAGGTATCTGATCCAAAACGTCTCACGCTGAGTGATAAATTTAGACATATCCCTGTCTACATGACTCTTAACGATCTCCAACACTGTAAATCTAAGCTGAGCAATCGTGTGGCGAAACTCTGACCAATGCCTCGCTAAAGGTGAAGACATCACCATCGTTCTGATCCTGCTCTTGTGCTCAGTTATGCGTGTGCGCAGTGATCTCTCAGTCTTGCCAACATAATATAAACCACACGGACAACGTATGGCATAAATTACATTTTGAGAATTACAATTAGCCGTGAATAACAATTTAACAGGTTTTCCCGACCAGGGATGTGAGATTAATGTTCCTTGTAAAACATTATTACAATGTGAACAACTGTAACATTTTTGAATACCTCTTGATTCTCCCGCTCTTGCACCTTTTTTCTTTTTTAATATCTCTCGAATATTATTTGATCTTTTAAATGCAAAAATGGGAGGATCTTGAAAAAGACTGCCAAAATCAGGTTCCATTTGTAGTAAGTCCCAACGTCGAAGAATAACTTTCTTAATAGCTGTAGATTGTGTAGAAAAAACAGATACAAATACTTCTCGTCTGTCCTTAATTTTCGCTCTCTTCGTGAGTAAATCCGACCTCGAGAAGGCGTCAGTCTGTCTGGCTGCTGCATCCACTAACTCTTGAGGGTAACCCCTCTCCACGAAACCTTTCTTGAATGTGTGTAAAGAGGTTTGATATTGTGTTTGATCAGAAGTGATACGCTTAATGCGTAAAAACTGGGACAGCGGTAAATGTTTCTTAAGGGACTCAGGATGAAAGCTAGTATACAATAATGTGTTATTACGGTCTGTTGGTTTGGTGAAAACCTTAGTTGCAATCTTGAGGTTGTTTAGTTCTACCTGCACATCTAGATAAGAGATGGATCGTTTGTCCATGGTGAACGTGAATTGGAATCGGGGATTCTTGTCGTTCAACTGACTAAGCTTACTTTGCAAATCAATCCGTGTGCCCAACCATATGATGAAAATATCGTCGATGTATCGACGATACATTAGCAAATGTGCGATCCAATCTGGATCACTTAGTATGTGCTCTTGTTCGAACTTCATCATGTATATATTCGCATAACTAGGTGCCCCAGAAAAACCCATGGAGGTTCCAGTGGTCTGCAAAAAGTACCTTTCTTGCCACCTGAAATAACTGTGAAATAAACAGAACTGAAGAAGTTCCAATAAAAAAACCTTCTCAGCATGTATATCTTCTCTTTGAAGTAACGCCCACTCAACTGCCTCAATTCCTTCCCCGTGTGGTATTGAAGTATAAAGAGCCACCACATCTACTGTGCAGAGCCAAATCTCCACTCCTGTCGGCAATACAAGATTGCCCAACAGCGTCAAAAAGTGAGTTGTGTCCTGTAAATATGTACTGCTGGTTTGGACAATTAACTGAAGAAAAGTATCTAAGTAATGCCCAAGTGGTTCGTGGATCGACCCACAGCCGGAGACTATGGGGCGAAAAGGAGGATCCCTGAGATTCTTGTGTATTTTAGGTAGCATGTAGATTTCGGGTCTGTGTGGAAATTTAGAGTAAAGAAATGCCAAAGTTGTTTCTGAAATCCACCCCATATCCTTAGCATGTGTCAAAATCTGTGCCAAGATTCCTTGAAATTCTGTGGTTGGATCATTATTCATCAAAATGTAAGTGGTGTTATCCGAAAGCATGCATTCAACCTTGGCTTCATAAAAGTCTCGATCCATAACTACTAGTGCCCCTCCCTTTTCAGCTTGAGAGAAAACAATAGAACTATTGTCACGTAGATCTCTGAGTGCCTTCCTGTCTGTTGAAGTCAAATTATGTTTCTTCCTAGATGGAGACTGTATCTGTGCCAAGTCTTTGCGAACTAACGTCTCAAAAGTGTCTAGCACCTTATGGGTTGTAGGAGCTATAAACGTGCTTTTTGGCCTGAACCCACTCAATTCTGGTGTTCCCGACCCCTCTAAAGCAGACTCTTTGTTACTGAAAAAATATCGTAGCCTTAACTTTCTCATGAATTTATATAGATCAATTTCAATATTCAGAGGGTTAGTATGGAAAGTAGGTACAAAAGTAGTTCCTTTATTCAAAAGACTTATCTGGGCTTGTGTCAATTGAACGGATGAGATATTGACCACTAATGTTTCTTCGTTCTGTGACCTGTGCTCACAGCTTTTACTGCCTCTGCGGCCTCTGCGTGTTTTTGTGATACGGGCTGTGTCTCTATTTGGTCTAATGGAGGATGGTTTGCTGCTGGACTGACTTCTAAAAAAGCAACCTTGGTAGCTGTTGAAGTGGATGCTTCTGTATCTGTTAGTACACTCACAGATGGCACAGGTGCTCTTGTCATCCGTGTGTCACTGACCAACGCTATACTCTCATCTGAGGAAGTGGTTCCACTCTTATGGAAAGTGCGTTTTTGAGCGTAAACCTCCGCCCAGGAGTACACCTCATCTAACTTGTAGTCAATCGTGTCACGCCTGAACTTACGAACCTTACGCTCATGTATTTCTTTTGCGTATATGTCTAGTTTAACATTGATCTCTTCTAATGTCGTCACCCAATTATCTGTCTCCATCCGTTGCTTAATGTTATCCTGTAACTCCTTAATTTCCTGCTCTAAGCCTATCAGGACAGTGGACAATTCTTCTACTATCAACAGTATGAGATCGAGCGAACACTTGTTAAGGATGGCATACCATTTATCCATGAATTATTTATTGGCTTTAAACATCATGGGTTTCCATGGTAATCTCAGCCCTCTCGGTATCCTGCTTGCCTTATGATATTGGATTAGGGTCGTGGCATGCAGCCTTTGATTGATTTCTCACCGCATCAGATAATTCAGTTGCCGCAATTGTTGTGTAACAGGTCCTTGGGTCATATCAAATGACCTAACCTCCCGGATGAGGCCATATATATCTTGTGCTTCAGTAGCACTGTAAACTTTAGTTTCTGCTTTATTGTCAGTGAGGTGTAAAATGTCCTCAAATGACATTTTGATGGTGCAAAAAAGTGCTGCCTTGGGTGAAATAGGCAAATAAATATGTGTAAACAAGCAGCGATAATGCACTCAATTTCTCAAATATATTCACAATACGAAAGTAATCCCTAGCCTTATTCAAAAGTTTGGTGTGCGCCTTCTGAAGTGGTTTCACCCTGCCACCTGTACAAAATTAAAGGAATACCTAGGACTAAGTCTTAGACAGATGGCGCACTACCGGATATACTCAGAATGAGTGTGTTGCCTCAATATGAATCAAAAACTTTAACATCATGTACAAACGTAAAAAACAAAGATTATCAAATTCACGAGAGTTCTTTGCAATGTATCAAAGGATCAAAAGTTGATGATGATTGAATCCAATGTGGTGTCTTCAATCCAGTTTATTTAGAAGTAACTTTTTCAGCAGTCACTCTTTAAAGTTCTTAGGACACATGTTGCATACAAACGTGGATCTTCAGTCCCAATGCATTTCGGGTGTGCATGCACCCTTCATCAGGGGAATCTACAGAAAACACATGTACAATCAATCAGTCTGATGACATGGAAACTAAACTAAAAAATCTTTACAATACATCCGCCTGAACATCCGGAATGGTTACTATAAATAAATACAGCTTCTGAGGACAAATAAATATGAGTCACATGAACGTTACACAATCAATCAGAAGGAGACTACATCATGTCCCTGTGCTATTGAAGAGACGAATAAGACAATAAGTACTTTTAGAAAGTATGCATTTTCTTGTTTAGCCATTATGTGTGCCTCTGCCTGTTTGTGTATTGACTGTCTGGTTTTGGAGTAACATGGGCTGGGGATGTGCATTCACTGTAGACAGCCAGTGGAGTAGGGGTTGAGGTGTGCCTGGCCCTTCCTGGATGACTCAGAGCTGAGCTGAATAGACCTTGACTGAATTTAGAGTAGTGGGAGGAGTTTTTCTTGCACCTGATTAGGGCCTGTCTCCCTCGCACAATGCAGTCTCCACCCCTGTGGTCATACTGAACGAGTGAGGACAGAACTGGTTTGGGCAGGACTCAGAGACCTTTGCACAAAGAGAACAAAGACATTTTGGAGTATACGTATTACACCTGAAACGCCAGAACTTTAGATTACTTCTGGACTCAAGAGGAACCTTTGCCTAGGAGAAGAGCTGAAGAACTGTGAGGAGGAGTACTGCCCCTTTGCTGTGTGCTGTATGGGGCTGGCCTGCAGTTGATGTTTCTGCCAAGGAAAAGACAAAGTCTGGAACTTTGCTTGAACTTGCTTGAAGAAGATCTCCAAGGGCCTGTGTGTGCTAGCCTCCTGTTCTGAAGTCTCAGGGACACAAAGACTTTACCCCCAGCTCCCCTGAACTCTGTTTCCGAGAGTTCTGACCTGCCAGAGGGCGCCTGTTCCAGTCCCGGGCCTCTGGAGGTTGTTCCTGCTGTTTGGGAGCTGGAAGAAAAGAAGAACTGAAGAAATCGAAGCATCGCTCTTCTTGCAGCTATTTTTCCCGATGCAGCACCGCCGTGTGAGAAGAATCTCCATGCTTCACCGCGCCACTGCCGAAACCGGTGCAGCGCCTGTCGCAGCTGCAAGAATTGATTCATCAAAGGATCGCGGCTGAAGAAACCGACGCATCGCCGCTCGACACAGCTGCATCGATCGCCGATGCATCCTGGATTTCCACGCATCGCACCTGTGCGGCAAGTTTCCCCTACAGACCGGATTCGACGCCTCACTTCTCCTGCATGCAACAGAACTGTTGCATCACCTCCCCAAGGTCTCAGAAAATGGCGCATCTCTTTGTTTCTCAACGCTTCCCATCTCTGCAGCTGTTTGGCCTTGTGAATTTTGACACATCTTCAAGTACTTTGTGAGAAATTACGCATCCATAGTTTTCTATTGACCAAGTTGTTTGAAACCTTTGAAAAGTCATATTCTTATCACATGTATGTTGGATTTTTGTCATTTTGTTCTTCTTGAGTTTAGATAAAGATACTTTATTTTTCTAATCTGATGTGGTGTCCATTTGTGGTGTTATCACTGTATTACTGTGTGTTTTGAGTGC
The DNA here is from genome assembly GCA_963921515.1 of Calotriton arnoldi. NCBI lineage: Eukaryota > Metazoa > Chordata > Amphibia > Caudata > Salamandridae > Calotriton > Calotriton arnoldi. Next base: position 510,487 of record CAWUFW010004902.1, on the reverse strand, counting down.
AAATACTTTACACATTGCCTTTGGGATAAGTCTGACTGCTCGTGCCAAGCTACCCAGGGGGTGAGCAGGGGTTACCTAAATTGGGTATCCCCCTTACCCTGACTAGAAGCAAGGGACCCTATTTGGACAAACGCACCCACCTCTGCCAACTAGAGACCCCCATTTCTAATACAAGGCTTCATTAAATGGTTATTATAAAGATCAGTTTACAGAGATACAGATCCCTACTACCATTAAGACAGAAAGATAGTTTGTTGTCTAACAGCTCAAATCCTACGAGGAAGGGAAAGGGCTTCAGATTTAAAGTCCATTAGGAGCAAGTCGATTAGCATAGAACAAAAGGAATATAGGTAATTGGAAATGAAATGGTTCAGCAAGAAGGTTCCAGTCCATCAACTACCAACTGTAGCAGCATCAGCAAAGCAGTCCAAAAGTAAAACAAATAGTTCTTAGTAATCATCAAATATCGATCAGCACAGCATCCTCTCACATGGGGAAAAGAAAAAGTATGGCATTGTCAAGAAGCAAAAATCATTGTCGTTGCCCCTACTTTGAGGTTTCTTCTGTTATAAAGTCTCTAGCAAAATTCCAGTGATGTAGCATCACACCACCATCGAAAGACTGTCATATGCTCAGATTCACATAATGTCACCTAGGACACTTGCAACAGGGAGATGCTTCCCCATGCTGGTCATGAGACACGAAGCTTTGAAAGTCCACATAGGCCTAACATTGGTGAAAAAGAAAATACAAAGTATCTATCTATAGCAACCGCTGAAATCCTGTTCCAACAGGAGTATTTCACTGTGAACATTGAAGAAAAATTTAGGAATGTCGAAAATTATACATTTACAGAACAAATAAAGCAACATTTCACTAGTTGTTAATGGACCATTGTATTAGATCAGGGAAAAGGTCAGCATTAGAGGAAAATAAAACATTTTTGAAAGAACCTTTAAGTTAGCATCACACATTTTAAATGAAATAAACTGTAAATCAATATCAAATATAATGCAATAGATCATTTCAAATAGGGAATATGTAGAACTTTCACCAGAGATTATTACATGGAAATAGCTAACGTTAGAAATACCCTACTACCACTATTTTTCTCAACATTCATATAAGTGTATAATTTTCTAAGTTCATACTACAAAATGTGTTTTTCATTTTTCATAAACGATAGAATCTCTAGTATTATTTTGCAAAAATTCAAGATCGGACCGAGGGGCAGATCTACAAGCCCCTTGCGCCACTTTTGCGTCACTTTTAACATGGGAAAAGTGACGCAAAAGTGGCGCAAGGGGCTTGTAAATCTGCCCCCTAGTTTCTACACATTTTTGCACCAACTTTTCTAAATGGTGCATTCTAACAGAAAGCATTAGAAACACTAGGCCAATTTATCTACAGCACAATTTCATAAGTAAACGTTAATAAACGATATGTTCATAAGAAACTCTCATTGGTGCAACTCATTTATATGTATTAGTGCTACTTTGTACTTTGTATTTATGTTTCTTCATCTTGTATTTTAAAGCACACATTTACGGTGCTTCTACTACACTTGCATGTGTCACTGTGTCTAACATGTGCAAAGTGCCCTTTCAGCCTTTCGTGTCTTTTATCAGTAAATGTGTCATGTATTATGATTTTAAAAATCTTGCGTCATCACTCTTTTGAACTGGGGGTAGGTTGTCTTGTTTCTTGCTTGAGTCAAGACGGTGTTCGACAGCAGGCCCTGCTGAAAATTCCATTACACAGGTGAAATCTTGTGTAATTTAAATTATTTCACATTACGCTTGTTAGGCGAAATTCCCACAATTATGCCATTGCGCCATGTCAAGGAATTACTTTCCGTTTGCTGCAAACATTTAGCACAAGGGCACGGAAACAAAGCAAACAACCAGAAAGCATTCAGTTGTTATGTGCTGTGCTTGTGTATTTTGTACTATTGTTTAGTGAGAGATGTAGCTTCAAGTCCGAAATATTTGCATGGATGCATTTCATGCTAAAGTTTTGCATTTCGCATATTACATGTCATTTTTCAGAAATTTCATACAAAAATGCAAAAGCAAATTTTGCATGCACCAAGCAGCAGCTAGGCAAACTGAATCAGATCCAACTCGAGTCATCAAACTTTCAGGGTGATTTGAAGTTCAAAGAACTCCAGATCACTAGCGGAATGTGAGTTGAGGTCTGGTTCGAGAAACACCACAAATAGGTCAAGCAGCTGCAGCTTCTCCCCAGGCTAGAAAAAACACATTCTAATCTAGAAGAAGCCCGATGTGCTGAATTGGGTTTTTAGAACTGGGGGTGGGCGGAACGCGTGGAATTTGACTCCGTGAAATTCCACGGAGTTACATAAAAACTCAGCAAGATTCTGTGAAGTTCTGCCAAAAGGCAGCAATATTTAGTACAAATAACAAAGGGATCCACTGGAAAATTACTTTTACTTTATGTTGGGTCATGAGAGACCGATTGATTATCAAGCACGGATGAATTGTGCTCCTAGTGTATCCCTACTGCAACTCTCAAAACAGAGAGTTGCGGTTGGGATACACTAGGAGAACTATTCAGTCATATGCTACCCGAGGGGTAGCCCTTCTCCACTTTCTGTAGGTTGCCCCTTTAGTTCTTCTACACTGTCCTGATGAAGACCCGCATGCCAGGATGTTAAATCGCCTTATGCAATAGTTGGGTCGAAACGTCAACAACTTCATTTTAGCCTGTATTGAGTACGCTGATCCTCAAGAGCGGTGTGTCAGGATTTAATCACCACCGGAACTTACTACTGGACTTTAATTTTTGAACCAATAAGTGTTTTTTCAAACAGGCTGTCTACAGTGGCTTAGGAAAGATACGGTAGCCGTTGTTTTGCATTGAAAGATTTAATTAATTCTAATGAAATGTTTTTACTTTCCTTTTCATCACCTTACACAGGAGCACTTATATAATCACTTTCTTCTATGCACCTCTTGGAGAAACCTTTTCCTGAATACAATAATATGTTTGAAAAAAAGGTGGAAAATAAAATTGAATTGAATTGAAGAATTTTGTATATGATCTCTTCATTTTTTCTTGCACACCATGACCATTCTAAGTTATACATTACCGTATACTTACCTATGTTAGTAATTTGATAGTGGACCACATAATATTTGTACTAAACGTTACCCAGGACCTATGACGTATCTTGGTTCACCCCATTAATTTATAATGGCAAATGGGCAGAAATAGGCCCGTCACACTGCTCGCGCACTGATTTAGCACCGGTAGCACGTTCCGCGCTGAAAAATCAGCACGAACGGCACCACGCAGTGTGCCAGAGGGCACAGTTACTCAAGTTGATTTTTCTGCTGCTCGAGTAGATTTTCTACTCGAGTAGCAGCCTTCTGACCGTGAATAATCATGACTGCCCATGACCACCCGCGTTAGAAAAATCTCCTCGGGTGCCCTCCTAGCAACCAGAAATTGCACTAGGCGATGCAAAATCTTTCTCATGCATGCCAACTTACCATTCTGGAGCCACACATGAAAACAAAATTCCGCCACACAGCGATTGGCGGAATTGGGCAAGAACTCCATGTTAGAAGAGTAACTCGGAGTCGCCAACATTTTGCCAGTTCCAAGGATGGAAAGGAATATTCCACCCACCCCTATTCAGAACATATTTTAAGGGAAACCTTATGTTGAGGCAGGATGACGTCAGGGTCAAGTACACGCAGAAATTGCAAATAATTTATTTCATCAACAGTAATTCAAAAAATCAGGCAATAGATAAAACATTTAAAGTTCATTATTGAAAGAGTGTAAGCATTCAGTCATTGGTTTTCGATTAACAAAAAATTATTTCAGGGAATATTCAGCTTCTCACTGGCGTAATTTCTTGATTGGTCCAACTTTGAAAGCTAAAAAACAATACAATGCAACAAGCAATAGGTATGACAACTTTCACGGAACTGAATCAGAAAATGTAATTGAACAATAACATGTTTGTAATACTAACTGGAACATACCTCAAAATACTCACACATAAGAAGGAAAGTGGAATGTGGCTCTCTCTTCCATCTATGAACTTTGCACTTTCATAAGTGGATGAGGACTACTTTAGCTATCTTATAGAATGTATGCAGTCCATAAACAGGGCTCACATAGCTATTGCTTGTTGGAAGAGTTCACATCTAAGATTAATTCTCATTACAGCCATTGTGGTTTGTAACTCTCAGTCATGACATATGGAATTTTTCCTCCTTACCAGCATCCTTCAATTTAATCGGTGAGGTAGTGGTGTAAGTATGCTTATCAATAGGTACAGTCTTTTTACTAGACAGATAGGTCTGAGAAAGAGTACAGTGACCCCTGGTGGGAACCTCAGAAGATGGATAGCCCAGAAGCAGCTGCTGCCCCCACTTGTGCTACTCTGCATCGTTCACAGTGAGCACAGATGGAAGGGGCGTCTGCTCTGGTGAGGGGCTACTCCCTTGTCTTTTCCCCTCGCCACTCACAATGGCACTATTGTGTTGAGATCTGCACTCCTAAACCTGGGTGCCCCCTCCAGGATAGTGCACTACCTCTCCTTCTGTCTGACCTACAATAGTTTAATCCGGTGCACTTTATTCTGTGGCTTCACTGATACAGCAGACATCAAGACCATTTTTTGTCATCTGATGTGTGGGGCCAATCATAAGATTGTTACAGACTCGCTAACTTTAAAAGAAACGTTCACTGCATGAGAGGCGGGGGCGGCGCCTTGGAGAGGACGGGGCTTTGTTTCAAGACAGGGTCTGACTGGGGTGAAAAATAGGCCAGGGCACAAAATTACAGTGCCTCCCCCCCCATCAGTGAATTGGAAAGCTAAAATAGTGGCTCATGTTTGCAAATTGGGGCAGTTTTGAACTAGTAAAGACACACTGTATAAGTTTTTGCAAGGTATGGAAGACTACAATCAGTTGTGCTTGCTGCAGGCATCGTTTGTTTTAATATGACTGAAATGAGCAGTACAAATCAGCTTAGCAGACCATAAAAAATGCCCACAAACAGCCAAAGAAAACGACCCACACAATGACCAGTCAGATTAGCTCTTTGGGCACTGCCCGATTGCCCCATAGGCCAGTCTGACCCTGTTTCAAGAACTCCTGGAGTGGCACCACCTAAAATGAAAAGAAAGCTGCCATCAATGCCCTAAGCCCTATTGGACGTCATCTGTTTCGAGCCTCCAGAGACGAGCTGGGAATCCACTCAGCATAGGGCTTCCCAGCTCTCTTTCCCTTCCAGCATTTAATATTGGGTCTTCATTGGGGCACCCTGTGAAAAGGGCTAGTTCTGTGTCACTCAGGGGTGACACTAGGGCGCAGGAGCGTTGCCCCACTGTTTTCTCGCAGTGCGAGAAGCAGAAACAAAAAATGGTAATAACTACCATTTTATGTTACTGCTTCTTGCACTGTGAGAAAACAGAAGGGTTTGGTTGAGGGCGGGCGGGTGGGCGGTGCTGCTCTGTCAGCGGGGCAGGGGAGGAGTGGTGTGTCTACTCCTGAGTGAGCATGACTGGTTTGGGAGGCCCTCTGGGGAGGAAGTGGTAAATTTCATAAAGAACGCCAGAACCTCCGGCGCACAAGGGCCGGACGGAATTCCAATTGCGCTAATTAAAAAGGAGTCAGCTGCATGGGGAGATTTCCTAGCACCATTGTTTAATTATTGTTTTCTAACGAATAAAATCCCCCCCTCTTGGAAGGGGAGTATTATAGTCCCTTTGTATAAAAAGGGTTCCGAAAACTCTGCCGGCTAGTTTTAGACAGATTGCTCTGCTGGATGCTTCAGCCAAATTATTTGCAAAGAGTATATTATGTCACCTGCAACAATGGGCCCATGACCAGAATATCCTACCACCTGAACAAGCAGGCTTCAGAAAAAACCATGGTACCTTGGACAATATTGCGGTCGTTCAGACCATTGTAGAGAAATATGTTTTCTCTCGAGGCATGGCAGTGTATACAGCTTTTATTGATTTCCCCACAGCGTTTGACAAAGTGGATCGCCAAACGCTGTGGAGAAAGCTTCTCCATCTTGGTATACCGCATCATCTATTGGGTCTTATTATGGAATTGCACACGGATACTTGGTGCCAAGTTCTGATGGGAGGTTCGCTGGGGTTATCTTGCAAGATTAGAACTTATAATGGGTTTAAGCAGGGTTGCCTATTGGCCCCTCTTTTGTTTTCTTTATATATTGCTGATCTCCCCGGCGTCCTGAACTCAGTAAGGGGGGATGCCCCCAGAATTGGTACAGTGTCCGTTGGCTCCTTGTTATACAATGTGGCAATATTCGATCTAACGCCCATTGGTCTGCAACGTTGTTTGGATGCCCTAACTAAATATGCGGAAGCCCACTTTTTGAAGATTAATATTGCTAAAAGCAAGATTTTGGTTTTCCGCAAGAAAGGGCTTAGAATAAAGAGATGTCTAAAATAGATGCTTGGTTCTGAAAAAATTGGAATTGGTTGATTCGTATCTATACTTGGGGAAGGTTTTTTCAAAAACAGGGCGAGACCTTGACCATATTAAACTTTGTGTTAGCAAGGCTGTCTCCCTGGCGAGTGCATTAAACAGATTTTATAAATCTTGTGGGAGACGTCATTTTGGCCACGCCCTGTCAGTTTTTAAGGTTAAAATTCCCCCCTCACTAATATATGCTGCTGAGGTATTGGATATGAATCATTGGCTTTCTTTTGATAAGGCTGAAGGACGAATCCTGCGTCAAATCTGCAATCTAAACTCTCTGGCTGCACCACATGTATTAAGTCTTGAATTTGGTTTAGTCTCCTCTTTTACTTTATCCTTGGCAGCGGTTCTGCGGTTGGGCATCTCCCATTGTTGGGGGGAGGAGGGTACTCTAAGGGCTGCTTTTAAAACAGAAATCTTTGATACATTAAAAGATCAATCATTGTTTTTTACGTCCTTTGCACATGCAAATGATACATTTGGTCTTAGCCTGAATTCTGCTTCTCCCATGTCAAAGTCTGCACTGAAGCAGTTTTTAAAGAAATCTGTATCCTCTATCAGCTTGGTGAGAGACACTGCTTTAAGTCGGTCCAAGTCCAGTAATGAAGTGGTCTGCGGGAGTGCCCTGGGGAATAAACCACAGTCTTATCTAACTTGGAATATTCCTCATGGGATTAGAAGGCTGATACTCCTACTGAGAATTAACTTGTTGCCCCTAAGAGAAGTTACTGGTATTTGGGACAAAATCCCAAGAGAGAAGAGAATTTGTGAAATGTGTCATTTGTAAATCCAAGAGCTCAATCATGTTTTATTTGTATGTACGGAGTTGCAAAGGAAAAGACACACAATTCTGTCCATCAACTGTTGTTTTTGCATTTGTCGGAGTTGCAAAGGGCCAGGTATATGTTTTTAAAGTCATTTTTAATCAAATTTAACTTTCAATCGGCCCAGGAGACCCGTTCATTGGTTTTGTCTCCTCCAAATGAAATGGTCTGTTATAAGATATACCAATTTTTTTTTAAATTTCTGCCCATTTACTAGATACATTTTAATAGCAATTTTTTCTCATTTCATAATATTTGATGGTTGGTTATTTGACTGTTTTATGTATTTATTGCACTATTTGCACATTATACAGTACACTTGATATAAGGATCTCTCTAGGAGGCAGCTATGTATAGAGGAAGAATTTAGTATTATATGTAAAGTACGTCTTTCATAATTTGCACATCATACAGTACGCTTGATATAAGGATCTCTTTAGGAGGCAGCTATGTATAATGGAAGAATTTTGTGTTGTATTGTATGTAAAGTATGTCTTTTTTAATTTGTCTGTGTATTTTTGTGGACCTCCGTAGGAGTTCCATATCAAAATAAATCAATAAATTGGAATTGGAATTGAAATTGGGAGGCCCTCTGGGCCCAAACCAGTCATGCGCACTCTGCCCTTTCTCCATGAAGGCTGCAATGCAGCCTACATGGAGAAAGTGGCCTCCCCGTAAGCCCCTGGCTGGGCCGCATCCCTACCAATCATCCCCACCAATCACAACACTGCCATTGCAGCGTTGTGATTGGCTTAGGGGAGGGGAGGGAGGCTGCCTGCTTCCTGTTCCTGCCGGAGGCAGGAGAGCAGGAGCCGGATCTGTGAAAACGCGGGACCTGGCAGGCGGACAGGTACGTTTAAAAAAAATTAATTATTAAATTTACCCCCACCCCCTCCCCGCGTGACCCCCTGCTCCCCCACCCGCGATTAGTGCTGGTTGCGGCTGGTGTCACAAGGTGGCCCTTTGTCAGTCATCAGATCTCTTGTTCACTATCCTTGCAGAAGGGCAAAAGGAGAACAAAAGTTCATTCTCATCAAACTGATTTTCCATTGAAAACTGAAGTATGGACCCTCTGCGAAGTAGCAGAGTAGGTTCATAAACACTGTGGTATTAGCAGTCACTGGACTTGCAGTAGATTTACTCACATGACACCATATCATGATTGGCTCCGCTGGGTCAACGCAAAGCCGAGAACCTGTTTTTATAGCCCTACAGAATGAAAAGTGAATTCATTTCTCTGAGTTAGGTATTGATTTCAGCCAGTACAGTTCAGAAACAGTGAGCAGGATTTACCTCTTTCTGTTTCTGGGGTATGCTGTCTAAAATAATGCACTAAGGTAGAAAAATAATGGAGGGGTAGCCTCAAGCCCTGGTTCTTTTTCTTTCCTTTCTGGGATTTGTTGACCTATTTGTCCTATTATAAAAAAAATGTATACTACTCTGATTAGACAAGGTTAATTAAGCTCGGGTCAAACTCACACAATTTCCTTTGTGGAAATGATACAGTGTCAAAAACCTATGACCCAGCAGAGTGCGTTCAAAATGGAGTGAGAAGACACTTCACAATAAAAAAATTACATAAAATTGTGCATAAGGAAAAACTAGCCTCTCATGTTCGGTTTGTTTGCATCATTCCCTCGATGTGGTTTTTACCCGAACAAAATCTTGTTCACGTGGCATGGCATAATGATGTAACATTTGGCGTTACATACCATGAAATGCAGGAAATTATGAAGGATTATGCCGGCGTAAAATATATTTTGCCAGGGTTTATTTATAATACCGAGACAGGAGAAACTTTAAAACTCTGTAAAAAAACAGGAGGAGGCTCCTGAGGGATGCAGTTATGAATGCTGCACTGGCAAATGCTGCAGTGACAGGGAAAGAGTTGACTCGTGCGGCCTGTGATGAGCCAATTCCGATTGGTTTACACTGGAGTGAATAGGCCAGTTACAACTTATGAATGCAGGACCTTACGTTCTGCAAACCACGATTGGAAATATGGAGCTGCTGACCGAATGGGGCCAAGCTTCAAAGTTCAACAAACCTGCATTTTCATGGACAGGGCCGCCATTAGAAAAGCCTTGTGCGAAAATTGTTTTTGGCGCCCCCATCTCCCCCACGACCTCCTACTCCACAGATTCCCCACTACCACCTTCCAACAGTGCCACTCATTTCTCCACAGCCCCTCTCTCCCATACATTTCATTTTTTTTTATAGCGCTACTCATCCCAACTCTAGGGTGTCAGAGCACTTTACATCACACAACACGTTATACAGAGGCAATGAATCATACGTGTGTAAATCAATCTATAGGAAATGTTACACAAAAGAATGAGGATTATCGTTCTCTAGCCTGCATGCACAAGTTCTTTGCAGCAGATATATTAACCCTCTGTGCTACTTTATGATGAGTCAAAGCTGCCACTGGACTAAGCCTGGGCGGTGAACTACGCTCCGCTCGCGGAGTTTGCGGAGTTTTCTGCACTTTGCGTTACGCGGATTTCGCGGAGTGCAGAAAAAATCCGCTACGCGTAGCGGACATTTTCGCTCGCTCGCGTTCCTCAACGTCAAGTTGGCGACCGCAAGCGAGCAAAATCAACATCCCGGCGAGATTTTTCCTCGTTCGCGATCAGCAACATCAAGTTGGCGAGCGCGAGCGTGGAAAATAAACCTCCCGGCGAGATTTCTCAACGCGGGGGTTCAGGTTTCTCATTGCGAGTGGTCGCGTATGCTCGTGACCGCTCGCGATGAGAAACTGCCCGTTCGCGTTGAGAAAGCTGCCGCTCGAGTAAAAATCTACTCGAGCGGCAGATAACGACCGCTTGCACTGTGCATGATGCCGTTTGCAATGATTGTACAGTGCGGACAAGCATCCGGCACTGTGCAATCACCGCGAACAGCATTTTCCTATCGCACTACGCTGCTCGCGTAGTTCCGTGTAGCGCGGCAGAGTTTTTTTACAGCTTCACGTAGCGTCGCATAGCGCAACTCCGCGAACTGAGCCCGGGGTTAAACTAGACACAACTTCCATCTCGCCCCAGCAGAAACATTAATCACCTGGTTATATTGACATTTTTATTGTTGCCTGAAAACTGCTACACAAAGGAGAAAACAGCAGGTGCTTTTAAAAGCAAAAGTTATTTCTGGACACAACACCTCTCCCGAGGTCAGCACCAGCTGCACCAGTCACACCACCCTAAAGCCGGCCCTGTTCATGGGTGTATAACTCTATCTACGTCTCTGCATGGACGCAGAACAGGATCATAATACTCCACAATAGTTGAAGTAGGCCTAAGACATCCGCTCCCTCCGCCCTTGAAAGATGGGTACTTGTACTCAAACAGGCCTTGTTCCAATGGCAGATGGTCTGCCTCATGCTGCTGTTTCCTCATAGTAGCAGAGAGAAAGGCCATCTTTTAATAAAACACTCCACACTACCATTTGGGGGTCAGTCATCATCTATAGGGGGATAATTAACACAAATGTTCACCTCTGTGCTTCAGTGGGAACCCTCTGATGTAGGGTTGTTGTATTAGAAGAAAGTATGATTAGAAAACAGGAACCTATGCCCAGGGCCGAACTGGCCATAGTGGGCATCGGGCATTTCTCTGGGAGGCTGGAAGGGTGGAGGCCGCTTTTGGAGCGGAGGGAGCCGGTTTTGTTACTGGGGGGCAGTTTTGCAGCAGTGCTGCAGTATCGGCCCCAGTAACAAAAGCAACAGTGCTTCACACTCGCAACACCCCCACCCCACCCCCAGAGGGCTGGTTGAACAAAAATTGGCAGGGCTGCTTTGGATTCCAAGTCTGGCCCTGCCTATGCCTCTCTCCATGGCGCTCATAGGTGCTGGAAGTAGGGGTGCTGGGGGTCCTTCAGCTCCAACAGAAATATTCATGCAGGAGTTCAGAAGGTTAATGAGCAATGAAGATACCTTTAAATATTGTATTTATCTTCTCTCATTTGCTGTGTGTTCAAAGACAAAGGTCAAATCAGGCTATGTCTTTTGAAAAGTTGCTGCTGGTTTTGGTTGGACATTGGAGGCAAGATGGCGGCCACTCTGTCGGCTGACTGAGCACTCGTAGCCGACCCCCCCCCCCTCTCCACTCGTCTCAGCATGTCGGAGAACTTTTTTTGAGGCAAAATTGTCCACACATAACTGTTGACCCCCACTCACGTTTTTAAGGAATGCTGTGGAGTATCCTCACCTCTCGCTGGTCCGTGGTTCCGCTTGCTCGGCTGGTCTGGTCCCGCTCTCAGGGTCTTGCTTTCTATCGACTCCTGAGCCAGCGCACTGTTGTTGGAGCCGCTAGGCGCCAAAATCTGCCCGAGGGGGCACTACTCGCACCGTAGGAGATTCCTCCATCTCCTCCATCTCCGTCTCCACGAAGCTCCTGGAAACAACCCAAGAAAAACAACGACGTGGAGCAGCTGCTAATAGTGAAGCTGTTCCGGGGCATGAAAACAGTTTAACTACTGGGAAGAAGATCACCCCTGCGATTTTTTTGCCCCAAAGAAGAGGAAAAAATGCAAACCCGGAGAGCTGTCGGCTGGAGGAAGGTGTTTCTGCTAATAGAGTAGATGAGGTGAGCCCTGATAACGCGGGGGCTACTGGACAGGGGGTAGTTGCTAAGACAATAAGGGGCGAGCTAGGGAACAGAATGAGTAATGTTTTGGGGCATGACGAGGTTGGGGGACAATCACAGCGAGTCTTGGCTTCTAAGAGTGTTCAGGAATCTACACTCACTGGGTCAGAGGTGGAGGTTGCCAAACCGACTGGGGGGAAACAAATAATGGATGCGAGCAATAACAACCCCATAGAGCTACCTGAGGTAGATGCTGGTGAACATTTTTTCTCTTTATCAGACCATTCTAACTCATCAGACGATGAGTCGATTCAGACGTCGGATATGCCCTAAGGGGGGGGAGGGTCACCAAATGGACATTGGAGTGAGACCAGTAGTATACACCAGGATGAGGAGGGGCCGGGAGCCCGAACGATGGCATTTGGAACAGGTACTGTTCGGAAAAAGGTGTTTTCATCTGTCCCTGGAGAACAAGGGGACTCTGTTGCTGCACCTGCCTGGGAGTACTCCCCTTCACTTGATATGGGAACAGAGACGGAGGGAGCAGCGAGACAAGGGCAATGTAATACATCAACACATTTGGAAGATATGTCCCTTGCTCTCATCTATAAGTTTATAATGACGCATAGAGATGAGACTCGCGCCGAGAGTCAAAAAACACAAGGCGCTTGCCGTAAGCTGCAAAATTCACTCCGTCGAGTAGCTAAATCCTGCTAGCTATTCGCAGAGAGGATATCTGAAGCAGAGAACAGGATCTCTACACTCGAGGACGAGATGACCATCCAGAAAGTCACCACAGAGACTTTGGTGTCACAGAAGAATGACATTGCTTGGAAGCTCGAAAACATGGAAAATCGCCTCCGGCGCAATAACTTAAGAGTTCTTGGTGTGCCGGAGGGTGCCGAAGGCCCAGATCCTCGGAAGTTTATTGCTGAACTTTTCACTGAAGCATTTCCAGAATTGACACAATGGACTTGGGACATGGTGGTGCAACGGGCTCATCGGTTTCCTTTCCGACAGAATAGTCATTCTGGCTCCGGCCAATCTGCTCCACGACCTAGAGCAGTCCTGATTTGTTTGTCCGACTTCTTGTCTAGGCAGTCTTTGTATGATCTGGCGAGGCCAGATAGGAAGAGAAAGGGAAAAGGATTTGAGTTCTTTGTCCGACCTGATTATTGTCATACAATCGTAGAAAAAAGGTGGCAACTTCGACAGTTAATCGAGGCTTTTCAGAGTAAAGGTGCTCAAGCATTCTTCTAAATCACGCCAAACTTAAGGTTATACATAAGGACAAAGCCCAATTCTTTACTTCTGAGGTCAAGGCTAGAGAATTCTTACAGGGTATTAAACCGTAGGAAAATGGTTGATATATAGTCAGGCGGGCAAGTTAATGTATGTTGTGGCTGGCTATGTATAAATCACGGTGTGCTTTATTTTTATTTTTTGGATACTAATCTGTACGAATTTGGGAGGGGCCGAGAGGGGGGGGGTCGGCAATGATATGAGGCTTTCCATCACCCTAGACCCATGGGTCTTTTAGCCTCCTTTTTTGGGGGGTTAAGGGGTGCTTCTGCTAGCAGAGGAAGCGAAGGGGTGGAGTTGGGGGTGTTCTTGGGAGTGGGGGGGCTGCTTCAGGGTCACAGGGGGTGAAAATTTAAATTGAGCCAATAAATGATTTACAGTTAGTACGCGCAAATAGTGTGATGTTAAGGGAGGGAGAGCATTCTCAAAGTAACTTAAGATGGGGGAATGACGGATAGATTATCTATCTGTTCGTTCAACGTACGTGGTCTTAATGATAGAGACAAGTGGCAAAGAGTGGCCCAGGAAATCAGAAGGATGTGCCCTAACGTGGTCTGTTTACAAGAGACATATACCTCGGGGTAAGCGTAAGGTTATTACGGAACTAGGGTACAATCTTTTGCTATGTACATCTCAAGGAACCACTACAAGAGGTGTGACTATCCTTGCTAGGCCTAATATTCTTTCCTGTGGCAGGATTTTGGTGGATGAAAGAGGGCGGTGGGCGATAGTTGAATGCTCATTCGGCAATAACAAATTCACAATATGTTCTGTATATGGATCAAACTTTGATGAGGCTCAGATATTGGATTACCTGAATATAGAACTGGCTTCTTGGGCATCCCCTGTGATTCTGTGTGGGGACTTAAATATTCAATTGGAGGAAGCTACACAATGTCCTGTCAGTAACAAATATGGGGGTCGGAAACCCAAGGTTTACAAAGCCCTACAACAACTTCTGTATGAACATGGTCTAGTTGACGTATGGCCGAGCTTAAAACATCCTGATCCGGGGTTCACACATTATTCCTGCCCGCATCAAAAAACTCGCCAGACTAGATTATTTTTTGTATCGAAAAACTATCTAGCAGAGGCGCAGATACAAATTTACCCCAGGGTCACCTCAGACCACAACCCATTATTAATAAAAACTTGTAATGCAGGGCTTGGTTCGGTCCCATGGGACATTCTCATTTGATAGGAAATTACTATTTAATGACCAGTATATTTCTCACATTCGACAATGGCTAAACCAATTTTTATCTATTAATCGCAATTCTACCACTCATGGTATGGTTTGGGATGCCTTAAAGGCAGGGCTCCGGGGGAAAATTTTGAGTTTTGGATTGTACGCTCAAAAACAGCAGAGACAAGTCATACAGGAGCTATACATGAACCTCCAGAATGCAGAGTATGCTCTTATACAAGCTTTGCAGGCGAACCTTGACATTAGCCAGGTTCAAATGGAGGTAGCCCGGTGCAAGGCTAGGATAAATGCTCTTTGGATAAAAGATAATGCCAAGAAATATCATCTTTTTAGAAGGGATTGTTATGAATATGGTGAGGCAACAGGCAGATGTCTGGCAAAAAGAATTAGGTACAAGGAGGTAAAATCTGCAATCACTGCAATCGAAGACTCAGTTGGGAGATTAGTCGAAACACCTACCGAAATACTCAAAGTCTTTAAGACCTTTTACGAGGAACTGTATAAGGAGGATCCAAGCAGCCAGGAGAAAACTCAGTCCTTCTTTAAAGACCCTTTTAGAAAGATGCTTTGTCTGGATGACCAGAAATATTTGGAAGAGCCTATAACATTACAAGAGCTTGTGGAGGCGGTAGGCTCCTTAGCAACAGGCAAGGCTGCTGGACCAGACAAACTTCCATTAGAACTATATAAAGTTTTTTTGTCTGAACTAAAATCAGATATGCTTAATGTGTTTTTGGAAGCGCAGAAAGGTGATGCCCCGGCATCATGGGATGTAGCTAACATTATAATTTTTAAGAAGAAAGATAAATTGCCCATACTGCCTGGATCGTATAGACCTATTTCACTTTTAAACTGCGATGGTAAAATATATGCGAAGATTTTGGCCACACGACTTTCCCGAGTGATTACCCCATTAGTCACCGTGCGTCAACACAGTTGTATTCCAGGAAGAGGCACGGTCAACCACATTAGCAGGATGGTTGCTGTGTTGGACTATGCTACTGTCCAGCAGGCTCCATGTGGAATAATTTTAGTAGACGCAGAGAAACCGTTTGACCGTGTCTCCTGGGAATTTTTATGGGTAACTATGCAGTGGCAAGGCTTTGGTCCTGGCTTCATCAGGGCAATAAGAACTATGTATAAGTCTCCTGCGGCCCGAATATGTGCGATGGGGCTCGAATCTGATCTGGTGCCAATTTCTAGAGGTACCAGACAAGGGTGTCCGTGCTCCCCTCTACTCTTTGCTCTTTACATCAATCCATTTTTAAATTTATTGGAGAATAGCTTCAGTATTCCATCTGTGAGGATTGGGCAAGAGTATGTCAAAACATTAGCATATGCGGATAACATCGCTGTAGTTTCGCCGGATCCAGCCAAGGCCGTGGTAGAGATTGAGCGGCTAGCTACTCTATTTGGACAAAACTCTGGTTATAAATTAAATACAGCCAAGATGCAAATAATTTGTACAAATCAAGCACTTTTTACTGACTGCAGGGTCACGGAAGAGACAACCTACTTGTGGATCTGTATAAATGCGTGCTTGGATAAAATGGTGCTTTCCAACTGGGACCCCATGGTTAGGGAAATCAAAAGGGAGTTAGATAGGATAGAAGGTTTACATCTTTCAATGGTGGGTAGGCAGAATGTTTTAAAAATGAATATTCTCCCTAAAGTTTTGTATTATTTTAGGTCTGTACCCTTGGAACTTACTAAAAAGCAGCTTCAA
Source organism: Calotriton arnoldi (assembly GCA_963921515.1). Classification (NCBI taxonomy): domain Eukaryota; kingdom Metazoa; phylum Chordata; class Amphibia; order Caudata; family Salamandridae; genus Calotriton; species Calotriton arnoldi. The sequence goes on along the minus strand of CAWUFW010004902.1, from coordinate 494,348 downwards.
AAATTACAGTCTATATGTAGCAGCTTCTTGTGGGCTCAAGGTAAACCCCGTCGAGCTATGAAATACTTAAATCTACCAAGATCGCGAGGGGGCTGGTCAGTACCCAACTTCACGTTTTATTATTGGGCATGCTTACTTCAGCATATGGGAATATTATTGGTGGGGGAAGGGGAAGTTGTAACAGCTGAATTCCCTCACATTTTTCAAATGCTGTTAGGCATTGATGCGGAGAGGGGTTTCTTTCAAAATTTAGAGCCTAGCTATTATAAGAAAAACCGCTTCAAGGCGGTGCTCGCTGCGTACAAGGTATGGCTTCAGGTGCGGAGGTATATGCAGATAGGGCGGATTCATTTTTATACACCTACCGCATCTTCAGCATAATTGCCATCTATTTTCTCTGATACCATAATGGTCAGATGGAGACGGAAGGGTGTCGTAACTCTGGGAGACTTAGTGGATAAAAATGGTATACGGTCTTACGCCTCGCTGGTCTCTGAATTCGACTTGCCAAAAGCGGACTTTTTTAAATGCCTGCAAGTCTGGGATTATCTAGTAAAAAAGACAAATGTTGGATTTCTATCCCAAAAAAGTGACCTACTAGAGACAATTAGGGGGCGGGGGAAGATTGGTACTCTAAACCAACTTCTCATTGAAGCGCAATTTGATGATTTGGAGGCGCAGAATTTAAAATGGAATGCCAGACTATCCCAGCCAGGGGACATACTACATGACTCGATTGCTTTGGCTGAAAAGCTTTTGGTATACTCCAGCCTTCAAACGCAACATTATAAGACTGTATTTAATTTATATTATACCCCTACCAAAATAGCATGTTGGGGCGGGTTAAATGAGGGCAAATGCACATGGTGCGGGGTGGATCAGGCTGATAGTCTACATATGTTTTTCGTCTGCCCAGAGTTGAAGTATTTGATTATTAGGATAGAGGCCTTTTTAACCGAGGTTACAGGAGTACAGATTCTGATCACTCCCACTGTTATGCTATTAGGAATTCTGGAAGACTCAATGGTTAGTGGCGAGATGCACAAATTTAGGTATCTGGTATTTATAGCCGTGGCTGTGGCTCGATTGTGTATAACGACATTATGGCGACAGAAAGAACCACCGTCATTTGAAATGTGGAGAAGGAGGTTATACTCTATCTGTAATTTAAAGCATAGTCTCTATGCACTTAAGGGGGTGCAAAAACGGAGATTGGGTATGGAGATATGGGGTGCTATAATTGATCATTTGGCGGACACCATGGCGTTGGCTATACCGTGGCATGAACCTCCTACCTACTAACCTCGTATATGTTGCTCTTTTTTCTTTGTTTCTCTTTGCTTTTTTCTTTTCTTCTTCTCCTTTTTCTTTATTAGGTATGATTTGACATGTACGTTGAACCTAATGTGGGCTTTCTATAATTATGATAGTTTTATATCTGTTTTGCTTTTCCTCCCCTCCTGGATTTGGATTTAGAAATTGTGTATGGCTGTTGAGACACTTTGTCTGATATATGTATTATTGGCTCATCAAAAATAAAATAAAAAAATAAAATAAATGAAAAGTTGCTGCTTATTTGCAACCTGGAGTGTACTTTCATTTCTCTGATTACAAAGTGAGAAGATTTTGTAAAAGTGATCTAGTTGACAATCCTGCTGGTGTACAGGAAACGAAAGCAAAGGCTGTAACATGGCAGTTTTCTCTGATACACAGCAACATTTAAATGTTGGGAAATGAAATAAAACAAATGTTTGAAATTATATCTGCAATCAGCAAATCACAAATGAAGCACTCTTTTGTAGTTCTGAAGTATGATGGAATTAAACAATTTAATAGGATCAAAACAAATCAAGACACTACTTGGTGATGTGCAAATGATAAATATTTACTGAAACCCGAATTCCACACCTTATTGTTTTTGTGCTACATAGTTTTACCAGTAAAACTGCATGTCCGGGCAAATTTAGTGGGCATTTCAACAGAAAATGTGCTGTTGGTAAATGACTGCATGCTACCGCACCAGTGTGCCAAAATGCACCACAAGCTACATACCACATCCTTACCACTCTCCTGCTGAATTGGTGTGGAACATTTCTACACTTGTTTTTTCTGTATGATACTTGGATTTGTCACTGTCCTTATGACTTCAGGGATATAACATTAATGGAGGCACCCCCAGTCTGATAATTGTTCCACCACGACTGCCGGTGCTGCCCTCTCCTACAACTGGGCTACACATCAGTTGGTTGTAGCTGGAGTCTCTAGGCACAGACAGCAAGGTGTTATTCCATATAGGGTGAGGTTACCATCATTCTTTACTTTGTAAAAGAATGAGTGCTGGTGCCCAAAGCTCTGGTCTGGAGGTGCTATTAACCAGGGCACGCCGAACACCAATGCTACATGTGCTCTTGTGGTTGAATGTTTTACACAAAATTACTCTTAATTTCGCATGTAGACATGATCACATTACTATGGGTAATTCGGCATCAAAGATTAACACAGAATTGCAATAATTACTCAGATTACTCCCGCGTAATAAAAACTACTCCCAGCCCTAGTTTTAGTTCATCTATGAGTAATCATAAGGGAAACAGCCACCACTGTGGCCATATTTGGTAGCACCTTCCACATGGAAACTCACTCTAAGAGCAGGCTAGGTCTACCACCAGCAAAGGTAAGCCGTGTTTGCCAAAATGGCGTCATCTAGACGTCACTGAGGTTGCAATTTAGCAGCCATCAATATTTTTGGCAAATTTACTTCTGACATCAAGTTAGTTGTCTTCCTTATTTTGGTGAGACACAACTTTATCAAGCATAGATTGTGTCTCCCAATGTAACCCTTAAATCCAACTTCTGAAACCACGTGGCTGCCCTGGACTTACCAGTAAAGACAATACCCAGCGCTATTAACCACTCCACTTCCACCGTCCAACCAGTGAGTGGACAAGAGATCCAAAGGCATGTTATATGTCATCTCATTTTAAACAGGCTTTTAGCATGGCAATACTTCTCTCCCCCATCCACCCAGCCTCCAATCAGGTAACCAAAGGCAGGCGGGCAAGAACAGGGCTTGGCAGGAGTGATGAGTCAATGAAGTTCCACAATACTGCAGTTTCACATGCATTTCGGACCTCTTCCTAAAATAGAAAATACTACACAACCACAGTTACACAAGACAGATGATATCATAGCTTTCAGAAACAGAATCAATAATTCCACTACAAAAAACACATCGAGCACTTATAATAAAAAAACAAAGAAGAGATTATGGCATATAGTTTCTTCACAGATATATTTAAACTTCATCCGAAATTGTGCAACAAAAAACATAAAGATTCAATTAACAGGTTGCAACAGGTTTTATGCCTGCGACACCCAGATGTTCAGGAGCCATGGCTTCACAGACAAAATCAGAACATTCCTGACTCACAAATGCAATTGTACAGTTAGTTGGTGTTCATCTAAAGAGAGAACCCACAGTAAACATGTACCCACATACACACATACACACACACATGTTCATCTAAAGTGATATCCCCATACACACACACACACACACACACACACTCACATCCATCTTCTAACGAGAGAACCCACAGTAAACACGTACCCACATACACATACACACACAAACACAGACAAGTTCATCTAAAGAGATATCCCCATGCACACACACACACACACACAAACATACACATCCGTCATCTAAAGAGAGAAGCCAGGTGTTAACACGTACCCACAAACAAACACGTTCATCTAAAGAGAGATCCCCATACACACACGCGCACGCACACACACACACACTCATATCTGTTCATCTAAAGAGAGAACCCACAATAAGCACACATCTGTGCGCACGTCCATTACTTACACACTTTTCCTTATGACTGATAAACAAGGTTAATTCTATTGCCCCAGCAAGTCCTTATTTGTTTTATTTGTTTTTCAGAATGCTCTGCAAAGAAGGAAAGAACTCAATGTTGAAGTTTTCTCCCATTTTAAATTGTAACGCTTCAGGGAATTAGTCCCAAATGTGAATGAAAAAGATGATAGCGATTCATCAAGGTTCTGGAGATTTAGACTGGCATAGGGCAGTGATGTAGTCCGACGTTTCGACCCCAAAAGGTAAGTAGGCTGTTTGGGTCCTTACGCCGGGGTCTTCCTCAGGACTAAGAAGGGGGCACCAGAAACCACCCTTGACTGGATGGAGGATTTGAATGTTGATGGGCTTCTAGGGCTCCGAAATGACAGAGAAACGGACCAATGTCACTTATAGCGTGTAGTGGGGGAATCCTCCTCACATACACTACTTGCGACAGGGAATTAATGTAGAAATCTGCTAAGGCCCAGTGGTTCCATAATTGCTGAAAAGGAAACACAAAATCTCGGCCTTATTTCTATTCAAATGAGTTACCAAATCTCAGTTAATGCGTCTGTCTCCTGAAAATGGAGTCGGACTACATCACTGCCCTATGCCAGTTTGATCAACAGTGCTTGCTTCACTGTGATAGTGTATTGAAAACAATGGCTTTTTAAATGTCTCCATGATTATTGTATAGCCGAGTGAAGCCGGCTCTATTTGTAATGTATTTGATGTCAGTACCTCTCTCTTTCACTTCCCCAGTCCTCACAAAGCGCACCTTACTATTTCCCCCCTCTTTCTCCCACTTCGTGGGGCGCTTGATATAATACGCTGTTCCAGATTTATTCTGATGCTCAATATGATTAAATAATATTGAACGCTTTACTTTATTGTTGTGTAATTTGAACTAATGCCGGCTGGCATTTAATTACATATTTTTTCGAACTGTTAGACCGGGACCACTCCCTTTCTGTACTGGAGAAATATGGGGGCATATTTATGAGAAAATGTTGGAGCGCGAAGCTGCGCCAAATTTGGCAGCCATATTCACAAGAATACAGCACACCCATGTGTTTCCCCTAGCGCTGGCATAAAAAAAACGCCTAGTGCCAGCACAGGCACTTTGCTGCCATGTTGCAAGGGTGCCTGCACAGCAGGAATGATTGTTTATGTGCAGCAAGGGACACCTGAACATAAACAATAAATAATGGCGATTTGCACCTTCTATGTGGAAACAAAAAACGAGGAGAAATTAATAATTTCTCTTCGTTGCACGATTCTAATGCCTGGTATTCCATGGTGTTAGATTTTGGCGTAGCCTCAGCCTTCTAAATCTGGGACAGTGTCAAAAAGCAATGTGTGTAGCAGTGGAACATACACAGCTGCACCCATTGTACGCCCCTTTGCCGCAGAGGACTGTGGCGGAAAGAGGCATATTTACAAGGTGGCGTTGAGCCATCCAAAGTGACTTAGTGGCACCTTGTAATTATGGAAAATGGCGCTGCGCCACCGGAGTGTCAAAAAATGTGACGCTCTGGTGGCGCTGAGGGCTTGTAAATATGCCCCGAAAGTGAGACGGTTAGAAAGCTTGACAGCTCATAAGAGCGGCTTTCAGAAGAATACTCCCCGAATGTTGTGTAGGTTGCGTTATTTCAGCGTACATACACGCTGATATTCCTCAGTGGCCTAAGAGTAAATTAAGTCACGGTGCCTAGAAGAAATGGCAAGACAGGCAGGCTATGCAGAAAGATCCTGCTGGGTCAAAAAGGGCACAATGGCAATCAATATCTACATTTTTAAAGCAGATCAGTCACTTCTGGGTTTATGTCTTACAGTAGAGCTCAATGTGAGAGGGGAATGGTCCAGTGAGGTTTCCCAGAAAAGTGTGGAAGGTAAGCCTATTGAAGGCGGGTGGAGAGGAATCTAAGGCGGCAGCGGGCAGCATGGCAAAGGAGAAGATTATAAACTTCAACTAAGAGAGGCACAAAGAATTTCGATTTTGCAGTTACAAGATTAAAAATAAATATATTGCAGCCGTTATTCCACAATATTTACCACACTTTAGTGCAGCCCAACTTATAAGCAATTGAAAACACGGAATTCATGCAACTCCGCCACATAGGGAGTTAGCTACTGCACCCACAACCCTTTGATAAAACAACTTTACCTTTACATGCTAAAAAGCATATAACCAACTCACAAAAGTAAGCTTTGAAAAATATCAGGCAATGAGAGAGGTGATGATTTTGGGGTCCTCCCTAACCTAGGGCGAGAACCAAGCAGATGCCTTGAACACAAAGAGCACGTCATGCTGAACGATTCGGTGGTGGTCCCATCCTCCTAGGAACACCCCAAGCAAAGTTATGGGCAAAAACACAATGCCAACCAAAGGCCCAGCAAAGCATTATGGGGCGAGATTCTAGAGTGCAGTGAATATTATAGTATTAGCTCTCAGCTGAGAGCCACTGAGCTTGAGGAATGTTTTGATATTGGATACTATAATATTCACTGCACTCTAGAATCTCGTCCCATAATGCTTTGCAGGGCCTTTGGTTGGGATTGTATTTTTGCCCATAACTGTGCTTGGGGTGTTCCTAGGAGGATGGGACCACCACCGAATCGTTCAGCATGACGTGCTCTTTGTGTTCAAGGCATCTGCTTGGTTCTCGCCCTAGGTTAGGGAGGACCCCAAAATCATCAGCTCTCTCACTGCTTGCTATATTTTCATTTTCACTTTTGTGAGATGACTATATGCATTTTAACATGTAAAGATAGAGTTACTTGTTTTAACAAAGGTATGTGAGGTTCTGTTTTATTGATTGGGATGAGATGGAACAGAGTTACAGAGTCTGTAAAAACAAAGTGATGGGTGGAATGCTTGAATGTATCTCAGCCACTGACAATCACTCAGGACCATATTCTAGTCCATCATGTTTCTCCCAATATGCCACTCTGGACACAGACCAGCCATATGCAAGCCAGTCTTGGTCGTGGGGGCTGGCCCAACAAAATTGCCAGGGCTGCTTTGGGTTCCCAGTCCGGCCCTAATCTCAGCACCAGTTGACCCATTTGAAAGCAGGCGCAATGTAGACAAATTTAAACAACTGAGGTTGTCTTGAGAGGAAGCTGAATCCCATCCGGCTGATCAATGAACAATGGTTTCCTCGGTAGGTGTCGATGAATATCCTAATTCTTTCCAATTGCTGTTTGGGATCCTGTGGAGAAAAACCTAATGATGTTAATTAATACCTTTAAATGCCATAACAAAAAAAATAACATGATCAGTTATTACTGATGCCAAATACAAAGATGGTACCCCTCCATAATAACAGATCAATAGTCTGTATAGCGTGACAATATACAGCGCCAGTTGTGACTGGTTGTTGTAGCTAGTTTATCCAAATTCCTGAGCCTGAAAAGGTAGCAAGAAGGAGGGTGAGAAACATAACAATTACTGCCAAAGGGAGAAGGAATTGGTGAAAAAGAACCTACAAGAGTGAGATAAAGATTATAGGCAATGAACGGTGCTAGAAGAAACATTCATGGAATCTGTACTAACACTCCTTGTTTTGTTGCAAACCCAGTGTTAGACCTGGCTTTTCCAGTGGGTTTATCCCCAGACTTTTTGCTTTTTGGCCTCCTGTTTTGGGCCCTGTTTTGTTGGTTTTATGAGTCTGGGCACTCTACCACTGCTGATTAGTGCTAAAGTGCATATGCTCTCCCTGTAAATTGTATTTATGGATTGGTGATTCCCTGATTGGCATATTTGATTTACTAGTAAGTCCCTAGTACAGTGCACTGTGTGTGCCCAGGGCCTGTAAATCAAATGCTGCTAGTGGGCCTGCCTCACTGATTGTGCCACCCACATGAGCAGCCTGTAAATGTAGTTCAGACCTGGTACTGCCATGTCGACCTGGCAAGTGCACCCACTTGCCAGGCCCTAACCTTCCCTTATTCTACATGTGAGTCACCCCTAAGGTAGGCCCAAGGTACCCCTGTGGGCAGGATGCAGTGTATGTGAAAGGTAGGACACGCCCTGATGTGTGTGGCATGTCCTGATTTTGTTTTTCACAATTGAAAGGTTATCTGTCCCATAGGATAGAATGGGAGTTTATTTATAACATCTTATCAATATAACTTCCCATTGGGACAGGATAGGAAAATAAAGTTTAGTATGCCTGAACTCAGAATATAAAGATGCATCTTTTAGTAAAGATGATTTTTACATTCTGTGTTTGAAAATACCCCTTTTAAAAAGTAGGTATTTTCTTGCTTAGCCATCCTGTGTGCCTCTGCTGGTTTGTGTATTGACCGTCTGGCTTTGGAGTGACATGGGCTGATGTGCATTCTCCCAGACAGCCACCGGGGGGGGGGGGTTGATATATGTCCTGGCTTTCCTGAATGAGTCAGGGCTGGGCTGAATAGACCTGGGCTGCATTTAGAGTAGTGGGAGGAGATTTCCTTTCACCTGAATGGGCCTGGTCTGCCTTACACAATGCTGTCTCCACCTCCTGCCAGGCAGCTGCACTAGAGAGTACAGAACTGATTTTGACTGAGCACAGGGCTTCTCTGCCACCAGAGAACAAAGGATTTTGTGTTATAAAAAGTGGGGCCCTGACCCCAGACTTTTAGATTAATTCTGGAATTCTGGAGGAACCTTTGCCAAGGAGAAGAGTTAGAGAAACTGAGGAGAAGCACTGCCCCTTTGTTGTGTGCTGTCTGGTGTTGGCCTGCAGTGGCTATTTCTGCCAAGGAAAGGACAAGGACTTTGCTGTGTGCTGTGTCCCCTGCTTGAGGAAGATCTCCAAGGGCTTGAAGTAGAGCTTGCCTCCTGTTTTTGAAGTCTCAGGGATACAAAGACTTCACCCCAAACACCCCTGAACTCCCTTGCTGAGAGTTCTGACCTGCCAAGGGGTGCCTGCTGGTGTTCTGGGCCTCTGGAGGTTGTTCCTGCTGTTGGGAGCTGGAAAAGTAACGCAGCGAGGAGAATCGCGATGCATCCGTACCTGTTTCTGACGCATCACCGAAGAAACTGATGCAACGCCTGCCCGCGGCTCGAGAAATCGCTGCACGCCACATCGAGTGCACGATCTACGAAGGCCGAGATCACCGCACCAATTCCGATACAGGCGTTGCTGTGCGGCTGCAAAAACCAACGCATCGTGGGACCATGGCTGAAGAAATCAATGCAGTGCCATTGCCGCTGCTGCATCGAAGACCGACGCATCCCTGATCCTCACGCATCGCACCGGGGCGCCAATTCTACAAAGACACCGAGGCCGCAGTAAGAAACCGATGCCTCACCTCCCCGTGCAGTAAGAAACCGACTATAGAAATACTTATTTTTCTAAACTGGTGTGGTGTCCATTTGTAGTGTATTCACTGTATTACTGTATGTGTGCACAAATGCTTTACATGCTGCCTCTGAGATAAGCCTGTCTGCTCGTGCCAAGCTACCAAGGGGGTGAGCAGAGGTTATTTTAGAAGTGTATACCCCTTACCCTGACAGGTAGAAGGGTCCCTACTTGGACAACGGTGCAAACCATTACCAACTAGAAAACCCCATTTCTAACACCTGGCATCTGCCAGTGCCAGATTCCCAAAAAACATTGGGCCTTCGCACTTTTTTAAAACAAATGAAGTGCCTCTTCACTCAGAGCTTTGAGTCTAACTCTATTAAAGAACATCGGAACTTTGAATGTACCTAAAAGTGCAGGGCTGTGGAGACCTCTGAGAGGAATGATTTGAACTGCATGCATCTCATGCAATGATCTTAAGAATCAACTATTGCGAACAGGGCCAGCTTCAGCGCTGGTTGCACCCGGTGCAACAATCTTTTTCGGTGCTCCCCTCCCCCATGAATTTCTTCTCCACGGATTCCCTCACTACCACCATCCTACAGTGGCCCTCATCTCTCCATAACCCCTCTCACAAATGCATTTAATTTGTTTTATAGAGCTAGTCATACCAGTGAAGGGTGTCAGAGCACTTTGCATCACACATTAACTATACAGAGATACTGAATCATATGTGTGTAAATCAGTCTATAGGAAATGTTACATAAAACTATGAGGATTACAAGGAGTAGGAATCACGTAATCCATAATAGTAGGCTGTATATTTTAAGTGTGTTTGGTATGAAGAAGCACAAATTTAGGATTTAAAACATAGTACAGTGGCTCTAGTTGGCTTTACTAATAAAAATGTATTTCTATCCAAACAAACCCTTTTTTAGCAATATTACAGTAATGAAAGATGCGAAAAAGCCTAACTTTCTATCTTATGCCATGCAGCTCTTTGACAGTTCATAGGTCATTGTGCTCTATTACGTTTGGAACCTATGAACTGCAAGTAACAAAAGGCTCTCTGTGACAAATGTAGTAACCCACTGAGCTATCCACATAAATACAGTTCTGTGATCTGCATGGTACACGTTATTTGCAGCAGGCATATCAACCGTCTGTGCTACTTTATGGTGAATCAAAAGTGCCACACTAGACAATACTCGAGGGGGCATATTCGCAAGCCCCTATCGCCACCACAACGTCACTTTCAGTGACGTTGTGGTGGCGATAGGGGCCTCGCCTTATTCACAAGGCAGCGTTAAGCCACTTAACGTGGCTTAACGCTGCCTTGTGAATAGGCCCCCTTTCACGCTGCGTGAAAGGGGCTTGCAGTGGGTGTTGTGTTGGGCGTTCCACCCATTGATATTTACGCTGCCCCCTATTCCCAAGGGCAGCGTAAATAGGAGCTAACGCCAAACTTAAGACCAGGAAAACCCTGGTCTTAAGTTGGCGATACGTGGAGAAATGCTTTATTTCTCCTCGTTTTTGCATTTTCCATGTGTGCTGCCTTGTGCAGCACACATGGAAAATGCAAAATGCCATGGTTTGTTTATGTATAGGAAGGTGTCCCTTCCTGTACATGAACAAACCTTTTTTTTTAAAATGCCGTTTTGTAACTTGCATGTGTGCTGCATGAAGCAGCACACATGTAAGTTACAAACTGGCATTTTAGGTTTGTTTATGTGCAGGAAGAGACACCTTCCTTATGTACACCTTCCTGTACATAAACAAACCTCCCTGCTTGCAGACACCCTTGCACTTTGGTGCAAGGGTGCCTGCGTTGGCGCTAAGTTGTGAAACTTAGCGCCATCGCAGGGGGAAAAGCACGGCTGCACCATGTCCTTGTTAATATGGTGCAGCCTTGCTTTTCCGAAGTGGCGGAGAGAGGTGTTGAGCCAAGAAGGCTAACACCTCTCTCCGCCACTTCCTTGTGCATATCCCCGATGTCTCTCCAGCAGTAACATTAATCACCAGGGTTACTTTGACATGTTTATTGTTCCCCTGAAACCTGTTGGACATAAAAAAACGCATCAGTCTAAAAGCACCTTCTGCAAAGTCATTTTCTATCACGGTCCCTCCCCCACCCCAAATCAGGACCCTGAACTCAGCGCCAGGTGGAACTGCACCGGTCGCACCACCCTAGAGGCGGCACTGATGGCGAATGTCAAGTCTACTGCCATACTCCACAGTTTGGAAATGTATGCTGTCTGCTTTAACATTGATGTGAAGCATAAATGCCTCAAAACCTGTGCACCTGGTAGAGTTCAAGAATCTAGGCCTGTGCATAAGACCCTTCCTGGTCAAACACCTTCTTACCTTAGGAAACTGCAAATCATATGTGTATGGTCAGATGGCCAAAACAACTGTGAATTCTGCTGACAATTAAAGAGGAGATCTGGGCCTCCCCGAGTCTTTGAAAGGGAATAACTGGGAAGTAAGCATCTGGGGTAGTTCAGAACAGCAGGATGCTTCATAAACTGCTCACATATAACATATTTACATAAAATTAATCAAAATGAGAATCATTTAGATGGTGAATAATGATGCTTAAAATTGGCATGGACTAAAGTGGGACGGCCATAGTAAGGGTAAGTAGTAAGGCCACTGATAAATGGTCTGAAACTTCGAAGAAGAGGCAGAAGAGAGAGGAAAAGAATGGGAGTGGGAGGAGTTCACGTATCCCCACACACACTAAAAAATACTTTTATATGAGTGTTTATTTCACCTCAGTCTGTCATTGTGAAAAGAGAGCGCGTATCCAAGAACCACTTAAGTCAGTCAGTGGAAAGAAAGGTCACCAACCACAATGACACCACTAATAGAAGCCACAAAACCTCACCTGTGTTTCTGTCGCTTTCAAGGCATTGCAAGGCAAAATAATTATACACGCTGGTGACAGCACGTTGAATAAATGTATGATGAAATGATCTCAACTAAAATGATGTGTATGCATCGAAAAATTAAATAAGCTTAAACCTCAGTGTTTAAAACCAAAGTAGTATGCTTGTTTTTTAAAAAACAGCAATATAACAAGGCACTGAATCTAGAACTTCAAATATAACAAGTCTGTTTGGTCGCTCTATTATCTAGCAGGAACTAGCTTTAAAAGTTAAACATGCATTGGCAAAGCCAATTGGTCTCGCCTATTCAAGAGCAATTGGCTTTCCCAATATGTTTTAGTCATGTTCTACACCAGCGTGGCTGCTGTTCAGCATGGCTAAAAGTTAGTGGGGTAAAGGAGAATGAAGTGTCATAAAATGGAGTAGAGTGGAGTGATATGGAGTGGTGGAGAGAGTCGTTGAGTGGAGTGGCATGAAGTTGCATAGAGTGGTGAAGGGTAGAGTTGAGTGGCGTGGAGTGTAATGGAGTGGCATAGAGTGGAGTGGTGTAGAGTGTTGTGGAGTGTCATGGTGGGGGTAAAGTGTCATACAATGGAAGGGCAAAGAGTGGAGTTGAGCTGGCCAGAGTAAAGCAGAGTACTGTAGAGTGGAGTGACGTAGAAGGGAGTAGATTGTTGTAGAGTGGAGTGGCATAGAATGGAGTAGTGTAGGAGAGTGGAATGGCATAGAGTGGAGTAGAGTGTTGTAGAGTGGAGTGGTATAGAGTGTCAGAGAGGAGTGGCATAGAATGGCGAGACATAGAGTGGAGCAGTGGAGCGGAGTAGAGTGGAGTAGTGTGCTATAGAATAGAGTGGAGTATAGTGGCATGGAGTGGCATAGGGGGAGTTGCATAGAGTGTCATACAGTGGAGTTATGTTGTAGAGTGGCATAAAGTGGAGTAGAGTGTTGCAGATTGGATTAGAGTGTCAGAGTGGAGTTGAGGTTAATGGTGTAGAGCATCATAGAGTGGACTATCATGGAGTGGAGTGCCATAGAGTGGAGTGTTGTAGAGTGGAGTATAGTACAGTGGCGTAAACTACAATGGTGCAGAGTAGATTGACATATAGTGCTTTGACTTTGAGTAATGTGATGCAGAGTGCATTGGCACAGAGTGCAGTGATGTAGAGTAGAGTGGTGCAGAGTAGATTGCAATGGCGTAGAGTGCAATGGTGTAGAGTGGAGTGGCGCAGGATAGAATGGCGTCGAGTGTAGTGGCGTAGAGTGCTCTGATATAGAATTTAGTAGAGTGGCGTACAGTTGAATAGTGCATAGTACAGTGAGGTAGAGTGCACTTCACAGACTAGAGTGGTGCAGAGTAGAGTAGAGAACCATAGAGTGAAGTGGCGTAAAATGCAATGTTATAGAGTGCAGTGGTGCACAGTAAATTAGAGTGGCATAGAGTAGATTGGCGTAGAGTGTAGTGGCGTAGAGTATAGTGGTGTAGAGTACTGTGGAGTAGAGTGCATTGGTGTAGAGTGGGGTAGAGTAGAGAGGTGCAGAGTAGAGTGACATAGAGTTCAGTGACAGAGAGTGCACTGTTGCAGAGGAGAGTGTCATAGAGCTCAATGGTGTAGAGTGCATTGGTGCAGAGTGCAGTGGTGTAGAGTGGTGCAGAGTAAATTGATGTAGAGTGCAATGATGTACAGTAGAGTGGCATAGAGTAGAGTGTTGCAGAGTAGAGTATAGTAGCGTACAGTGCAGTAGTGCAGAGTAGATTGGCTTAGAATGCAGTGGCGTACAGTGTATTGGCTTCAAGTGAAGTGGCGTAGAGTGCAGTGTCATAGAGTGCAGTGGTAAAGAGTGCAGTGGTGTAGAGTGTAGCGGCATAGGGTAGAGTGGCATAGAGTGCAGTGGTGTAGAGTAGATTGGAGTTAAGTGGTGCAGGGTAGATTGAAGTGGCGTAGTGTGGAGTGGCTTCGAGTGGAATGGTGCAGAGTGGAATAGAGTTGTGTAGAGTACATTTTTCAAAGTAGAGTGAAGTGGCGTAGAGTCTAGTGGTGCAGAGTAGATTAGAGGGGCTTAGAGTGGATTGGCATAGATTGCAGTGGTGAAGAGTGCAGCGGTGAATAGTAGAGTAGTGTGGGGAAGAGAGCATTGATATAGAGTAGAGTGGTGTAAAGTTGAGAGGTATTGAATGAAGTGGCATAGAGTGGAGTGGTGCAGAGTAGAGTGCAATGATGCAGTGTGGAGTGGAGTGGCATAGTGTGGAGTAGTGCAGAGTAGAGTGCAGTGTTGTGAAGTGGAGCAGAGTAGGGTGGAGTGAAGTGGGGTAAAGTGGAGTATGCATGGAATGGTAGTGCACTGCCATTACAGACAACACATCTTCAATTGAAATGACCATTACATTTGCACAGACATACAGTTTTGCTGATAAACGTATATAGCACACAAACAATAATGTGTGGAAATGTTATCACGTAGAGTATTGATTTTCTTTGGCTGTATTAAAATATTTGTTTCCACCACACTTGTGCTTCATTTGTGCTTTCCATACTCTGAAATATCTGTACAGTTCATTTAAAGACATTTAAATTTTGTTTTGTTTATCCCAAGTAGCCAGGTAGAAAAAATAACATCCTACAGCCTTTCAGTCTCACCAGGATTGTCACGTTGAAGTCAGGGATAGAAAAGTAAACACCAAGCTCCCTGGAAGACAGAGCCTGATATTTGACCTCTGTCTTTGAATGTACAGTAAATAGGGTTTGGGCAACGGAAGGGATGAACTCAAACTGGGCAGCCTAAAACGAATAAAGCCAGCAAATAGAAAGTAAGCAAATGTGAGTTAAAAAACGCAAAGTCAATGGTAAGCAATAGGCAAAATGCATTCCTAGATAAGCTTTCTGCTTGTCCATAAGATGTTGTTAGAAAACCAGACAGCTCGGCTGTCTGGTAGTCTTCAACCTAAAAAAGGAACTCTAAAAAGTAGTCCAAGTATTCTAAGAAAAAGAGCATTGAGCACAGGATACTACATGGGTGCCCTTTTTTGACAATAAGAGGAAACAAATGAGACTTTAGTTGGGAATGGTTGCGAGGCTAATGGTATATTTCAATAATTGGACAGTAGAAGAGTTGTGAATACAGACCCACAGTGAAGTTGGCTAAAAAAAAACATGAATGGGTGCGAATTTAGACAATGAGATAGTATGCATGATTCCATCTGCTAAATCAATCAATCAATCACGGTTAAAGCTAACGGTATATGCAGTTAGTGAACCATGTGAGAGTTTTGTTCAGAGTGACACAGTGAAATTGGTTTAACGAAAATGAGAAACAAAAATGAGAACAACATGCATGGCTGAGGTATTAGAGAATGCACTGATCAACCAAATTAGACAATCAAATCGGAAACATGAATCCTTCTGCTTCAATAAGCCAATAGCCTTTGTACAAATTGAATCCCAAATCTTAGGCAGTAATACTTACTTGGCATTGACTCAAGAAGGTGACTAAACATTGTTACAAGTATATATCTGAATTAGTGAATACTGTAGAAATTACTGATCAATTGATACAGGTGCTGGGAAAAGTTCAAAAGCAATAGCATCTGTTTATATGCCAAGGTTTGATGGTACACCTCGATTGTTCAGAGATGGTGGAATGCGCTTAGAATGAAGAAGGAAGTACCTGGTCTTAAGTGTCTGACCAGCAAGACAACATAATTGTTGGTGGTGGGCATTTTAATATTCATGGGTTTAATAGACTTCTGAAATGCCAGACTGAGAAGTAAGACTTTCAAAATGTAGCAAACTAATTGTCAATATTGTGAGCCGTATACCTGAAGGGCCTCATTTATGATTTTTTGCTGTAGGGCTAGCCGCAGCCCTTCCTGTTGCGCTGCTCTAGGGCAAAGGAAAAGGGCAGGAATGTGGCTTATCTATCAGATACAGTGCATTCCTGTCCTTTTCCCCTGCGCTGGTGCACAATGGGCTGGTGAGCGCCAACACAGGCACCTTTGCACCATGGTGCAAGGGTGCCTGCATTGCAGGGATGAATATTTTTGTGCAGAAAGGGAAACCTTCCTGCACAAAAACAATCACAAGAGGCTTTTTCCTTTTTTTATGTGTGCTACAGAATGCAAGTGCGATTAACAAGGACCCCCTGCAAACTTGATGTCACAATTCCTAGGGCAGGGCAATTATGCAATGGAAAACAAACCCCAGGGCAATTAGCAATCTACACTATTTATAGACCATGATATCTAAACAATTTATTATTTGGACTCAGTGTAACAACCAAATGTTAAAAATTCTAAATTTTAATTTGAATTGGTTAAAATCTTGAGTACAACATAGAAACTCAAATTTCAATTTCACTTGAACAGTACAGAATAAAAACAATTAGTGCAACACATTTAATACGTCAAAGACAATGAAAATTATCAAAACACAATATGTCACGAACATCCAATATATAAAATAGTAAAACGATGATGGTGGCAGCCAGTTAAGTCTTCTACGCGCATGTCGGCGCACTTTGCGCCTTTGTCAGGAAAGCCACACAAAAATACCTAAAAATAATAATTAGAAGTTACACTGAGATTCTTGATTATTATACAGTTGATCAACCATACCCTTCGCCATCTAATTATAATAAGCAATACTATAGATATAGATAGAAAAGAGGAATATGAAAGAAATATACTACAGTGAATACCTTAACCCAAATGAGAAATATGACAAGAAGATTGGAAATATTCAGAGTGATACGCTCAAGAACAATATATATATGTGTGGTGAGAATCACATAAAAAGAAATAAAGACCAATCCCCATTCTAACCTATTTAAAGCTTATGCAAGCCTTTTAAACTAGGGATATAGTCATGATGCTTACTAGAAAATCTTCACGGAAGGTCTCCAGATGTATTTAGGTAAAAATAAAGATTTTTGGTTCAAATAGAAAAGTGACCTTAGATCTGGAAAAACCAATACAGATAATCAATGTATGTCTTTCACCAAAGGTCATTAATTTATTTATGATATAAGGGGGCGAGATAATTACCCTTATCATCCAATGTATCCGTATATGTCTCTCAAGGACGACTGGTGGTTTAAAAGCTTTTATTTTTAAATTTCTGTTTCTTTAAAATTCTCTATAAAAAAGCGACAGTTATCAATTTAAAAAAAAAAATATATAATACAATCCTTTAAAAAAGGTCATGAAGGTTTTAATTGTATATTTATCCAAGTAAGTACCTGATTCTGTCGCAACAACTAATAGTTGCGAAATAATATAGGTAGGTTTCTTTCTGTTCCTGCAGTGCGCTATGAAGGCCTCTGCGCAGGATTTCCCAACAAAGGTTATCTAGATGCTCTGGGAATAATCAATGCGTGCACTTTTATTAATTTAGACAAAATAACATTCATGTATATTTATATACATTTATCATACTATCGAACATACCTATATATTTCCAAAATTGTTTTTAGATTTATTCCTATTAGTTCAGGTACTCGTCACCAGGACATATATATCTATCCAATATATATTATCCTTAAATTTAAACGTAGCCTTCAAACTTATTTCCGAAAATAGCGTTGCTCTTTGAATAAAGCTATACTATTTTTCGCGATAAATGACTCTGTTAGTTAAACTAAACTTAAATTCCATGATGTATAACTATTGACCTGCCATGGTAACATACAGGGTCATGTTATTAAAAAATACTAATGTCCTAAATAATCAATTATAGTTCAATATAGCAACCGCATCTCATACTACAAGATTCGTATAATCTTATTCTAAAGACAGTCAACAGAGTGCGGGCATAGCTTACCTACTTGATAGATACAATCGCGTTGGCGTACACACGTCCAAACTGCTAACAGGATGGCTCCCAAAAACGGCTTCCCGCGCTCGCTAACAGTTTAAATACTCGTTTTTTTTGCGTCCTATTAGTCAGATGACTATGACGGACCGTGATTCCATAGCTCCAACGTAACTTAATTGGCCGCCGAGCCGTGATTACGTGACTCTAATCACGTCAGTAGTACTAGAGCGCAAACCCACTATAACGGGCCGTGAATCTGTAGTTCCGACGTAGTTTGACTAGCCAATGAAACGGACCGTAATGACGTGACTTTGACGAGCCGTAACCATGTCAACAGTACTAGAGTGCAAACCCACTTTAAAGTTGTCGTAATGGGTCTGCACATCCTAGATATTAAACGTATGGCTTATTACAGTCTATGGCGAACTTTTAAGTACCCACGACACTGTAGATAGAACTGAAATATTAATACTAGCATACATTTTAGTCTTGTTCTTCTAGATATACAAATAGAGAGTCTCTCTAAAGTGACTATTTTTCTACAAAAGGATGATGTAAAGAACATTTATTTTGGAAGAGAGAGTAAATACTCAAAATCTGTAAATGTACTCTATAACAGTATACTTAAAATAACAACTGTCTTCTAAATTGCATTTTCCCATGGCAAGTCATTATTTAACCCGCATTTAAATGTGTTTAAAAAGAAGATCCAAAAGACTTCTCATTTTTTGCGGATTTCTAGACCTCCCTTGTCATCTGCAATTTAAATGTTTTCTAAAACTCGCCATTGCATGTCTTCTGATTTATGACTCAAATCGAGGTAATGTTTAACTAAAGGTGCAGTCATTTTAGCTGTTCGAATCACAGAACGATGTTCTGTGATTGTAGTATTAACTGCCCGAGATGTTTCCCCAACGTAGCCTAACTGGCACAGACAGAGAATCACGTGGATAACATTTTGGGTTTTACAATTCCATAACTGCTGTGCATGAATAGTGTAGCCGTTATGGATTAATACTTCTCCTTCCACTACGGTATCGCAAGATATACATTTGGAACATTTAAAGGTTCCTTTTACCGGTACACTTCCATCAATGGTCTTTTGGGTAAAGTGTTGGCCTGAGTTAAATCGTGAATGTACAATCATATCCTTAATGTTTTTGTTGCGACGATGCGCAAATAATGGTTTGGCAAGTTTAGTTTCCTGTTCAGGGTCGCTATTTAAAATGTGCCAGTTTGAATTAATAATTTGTTTAACTTTAGCATTCAAAGTAGAGTGCTTTGTGACACATACAAGTTGATTTGATTTCGGACGGGTGATAGATGTTAACAGGTGGTCCCTATCATAAAATCTAGCTCGTTTGTAGGATTCCCTAACTAACCGGTGGGGATATCCTCTTGCTAAAAATTTGTTTTTCATGGCAATAGCTTGCGAATCGAAATCGGACAACTTTGTACAATTCCGTCGCACTCTTAAAAATTGTGAGAAAGGGATACTTTGTTTCTGAGTACGTGGATGATAACTATTAAAATGAAGGAGGGTATTCCTCGCAGTAGGTTTGACAAATAGATCTACTTCCAATGCACCTGTGTTATGTCTAATTAAAATGTCTAAAAACTCAACTTCCTGTTTGCTTATGTGTGCAGTAAACTTAAGGTTGGTGTCTGCCAAATTTAGCCATTGTAAAAATTCTTGGAGATTTTCTTCCTCATTGGTCCAGATAAAGAAGATATCATCTATATATCTGGACCAATGGGAGATTGACTCAAAAAATGGGGCGATTTCATTGTATATAAATTAACCCTGGGCGTAGTTTGCGTAGTCGCGCTACGCAAAGCTACGTGAAGATGTTAAAGCGCTACGCGAGCGTGCGTAGTTGCTTGTTGCGCCCGTTCGCGATGCATTTTTCTTCTTCGGGAACGCGTTGTGCATGTTCGGGACGCTGTTTGCGTGCTCGGGGGATAGTATCTCGCGAACTTGCCCATGCGGTCGCCTATGGGCGCGGCCATCTTGTTTTTCACTTCTCCCGCCCGTTCGCAATGCCTTATTTCCTGTTCCGGGTCGCGTATAGCGTGCTCGCGATGCGCATTTCATGTTCGGGAACGCGTCGTACAAGTGCGCGATGCTTTTTGCGTGCTCGGGGGGAAATATCGCGCGAACTTACCCACGCGGTCGCGATGGGCGCAGCCATCTTGTTTTTCACTCTATGCTATGGTTCTGGGCCTGCTTTTCTATCCTCCCTCAATCTTTGCAATCCTTAGTTTTTTACACTGTTTTTCATTTTTTTAAAATTTATTATCTATTTCTCTCTGTCCCTAAGTCTATATTTTGCATTTATTTCTACTTTTACTGTGTTTTTTTAACTTTTCTACTGTTATATATTACTTCCTTCTTTAAGCTCCTACTTCTTCCCCTAACTTTATTTTTTCCTTCCAACTTTTCTTTTCCGCCTCCCACACACCCCAGAACCATGGCGAAGGGTAGCACTACCGGCTCCAAGGGCAAGGCGCGTGCGCCCAAGAGCCGCCTGCCTTGCGGCAGACTGCGCACTGCAGGGGTGCAAGCCCGGCAGCTTTTTTGCGAGGCGGAGGTGGCCGCCCTTGTTTTTTTTGTGCAGCGCCACCTCTCCTTGACCTTGGCAGCAGGCGGCAGGCCAGGCTCCGGGTACCCTACCCAGGAGCGTCACCGCCGGTGGGCGAAGGTGCGCCGGGCAGTGTTTCGCTGCTCAGGGGTCCGGCGCACCCATAACCAGCTGGCCCACCGGTGGTCAGACATCCTGGACTGGGAGCAGGACCTGTTGGACCTGCTAGGTGTCGAGGTCGTGGGGCTTGGTGAGTAGCTAATATATAGTAGTATAAGTATTGTGTATAATTTTTTTACGAATAACAAGAATACTGCTGCTTACATTGCAGGTAAATTACGTTTCAAAATCTTCTGTGATTGTAGGACACAGGTGCTCAGCGCTACTCTCACTTGTTTGCAACTTTGCGCTCGCTTGGGCTGATTATTATGTAAGAGTTTACTTTAGAGAACTTAAGTTAGGTAATGCTATTGCTAGAGAGACTCTAGTCCTTCCTTTGTCCTCCTGTCAAATAGTGGTGGATGGATTGATACTAGGTTTAGTTAGTATTAGTTGATAATTTTTAGCGGTCTGCGTGACGCATCCTCTGTCACTGAGTGCCTGCTTACCCCAGTCCTTAGTAGAACCTTTTGTAGTTTGTTTAGTGAGTGGTAGGCTTAGCAGTGTCAGTCAGTAGCAGAACATCAGACGCAACCAACCAACAATTTGGTGTATGCACAAATTTATGCATGTGTCCTCCATCTCATCTATGCATTTTTGAGGGCTAAAAAAAATGGAAATGCAGACTTAGTGAACAATTGGCCCGTCTGGAATAGGTGGGCTAGGTCAGGTGGTACTTAGGCTTAGTTAGTATTCTGGATTCGAATCAATCAGAATGGAACACTGGATTAGTGTTCATAAATAAGTAGACGGTCCGTGAATCCCGCAAGCCAGTAGTCGATCTGATTAGATAGGTCAATTTTATTGCAATTATTGTTTCCTAAAATGTTTTTTGAGCGTTTTTTAAAATAATTTATTTGTTTCACAGTAATCATTAATGTCTGTCTCTTTCTTTATTATATCTTACATGATCACTGATCAGCAGCACCCAGGGGCAAGAAGACGGGGTCCGAGTCGGCGGGACAACCAGAGGACCGCTCCTCTACCGAGGGCCCTGCTGCTGGCCCCAGTAAGTCCTCCAGTGGTTAATATTAACAATTATATTTCCCTAACTTTTACTGCACCTTATTTTTTCCGAACTATTAATTCTGGTTCCACTTCCTAATTCTATTTTTTACAAAAGCTTCTTTGATCTTGACTATCTGTTTCTAAATTCTGGTTATCCCTGCCTCTAAGTTCTAACTGCCTCTGCTATGACTCTCTGTACTACTACTATTAGTCTGTCTGTAGCTAAGCTTGCCCAGTTTGCCACTCTTTATTTTACGGTTTTGAATAAAACTCAGATTGACCAATAGCTCTAGCCACTGAGTCCAGTCCTTTGGGTTGTCCTCTTCTAGTCTTCTTAATCTTGAGGCTTTGACAATTACCACCAACAAAATGCCCAACCAGATATTTGACTATTTTTGATAGGATATAGTACATACTACTACTGTTGTGGGGATTCTGCACAGCCACATACAGAACTATGCACAAGAAAATAGGATGTTGGTGATGGGAGGTTGGACCTTCCTCACACCTCAGTCAGAAGTGAACCCACAATCCCCTGACCGACTAGCTATAGTGTCTCATTAGGTCCCCGAACCCCCACCCAAAGATACCCAATGATTACACAACCCAGAACATAACACCCTTTCGCTCACTCACTCGTGTAAGTCCACCACCACACCAAATACCACAGAGTCTATGTGTAAGTTCAAAAGGTTTATTTTCAACTAACAAGCTCTGTACGTTGTTCTATAAAATTCAGTGTACTACAGCCAGCTCCAACAGCAAAATGCATAAGATTAAAACAATAAACATTGTTACAAGTGCATGATAGAAGACAAAAGATCTGTGCGAATTCTGGGAGACCCCTCACCGTAGAACGTAGAAGTACTGGTTACATGCATCATAAGCTCTGCAAATCTCTGGTTCGTAGAAGGGAATCTTCTGCCTGTTATGAGAAAAATGGTGCGCGTTAGATAGTATAATGCAAGCATTTCTCAGTCATGCCAAAAAGTGTAACATGTTACTTATGGCTAAGCAATACGGACTAACCGAACTCCATAACAAAGTGGCTTGTTTTTCGACCTCTTGTACGCAACGCTCAGACAGTAGCTGTATGAGCTCATGTGGGCTCAAAGGCGTCTTACTGCACAACAAGCTGCGAGGTAACATGCGCAAAAGACATGAAGCTAAAATGGTTGCATGGCTCAGGCTAACTTTGCAAAGAGTAGAGTAGACTATAATAATGACCCTAGGGACCATAACACTACTAGTGTCTACTGACTCTACTCTAGTACCCGATTTGGACTAGTGATGTATGTTGTATAACTATTTTTTTCAATCTTGCTAGTGAAAACGAATAAATAGGGGGAGGTGTACAGGCATCTAAAAATGTGTAATGTTTTTTCTAGGCGTACTACCGACCACCAGTGCTGGCGGGGCCAGCGGCGATGGCGATGCGGCCATTCCGGAGGGGGCAGGAGATGCGGCACCTGCAGGAGATACAGGGGGTGAGCCAGCAGCAGTGGCGGGCGGTGGTAAGTTATATTCATTACTTATTGACATTACACTAGCTGGAAGGGTGTTCACTTCACTCACTGTACTGTTGAGACTTATTAAGTATGAAGTTGTAGTGAACATTATACAACGGTTGAAGAAGACACCCTTTACTTAGCATTAGCAATGCATTAGCAATAGCATTAGCAGCGTGAGTTGAGTAACCAATGGCCTCTTCTATCTGACTCCAACTCAGCTGTGAAAGTTTTATGGAGAAGACTAAAAGTCAGATCAGATGACCTTGATGGATGTGTTGAACAAAAAGGGAAAGAAGGGTGGAAGGAGGAAGGACGGGCGAGATGTAATATATATGACTGGCAGAGAAGGATACGTTGGAAGCATGCATAGGTGGCTGATAGGAATCAGATGCATGGGTTGTTGAAGGATGGGTGGAAGGTGAAAGAAGATGCCTGCCTGGGTGGGCGACACAGTATGGGTGGATACTGGGGATAGCAAGAATCATCAGCGGTGTTTGGGTCAAACTCAAAGCCAAGGCAACCAAGGAAGGAGTGGACGCATGGGTGGTTGTTGGTGAAACAAACTAAGGTTTGTGGAGAGATTAAGAAGAATGATAGACATTTACTTTGAATGGATGGATGCCTGTATGTATTCATCATAGACAGCATAGGTGGAGACTGTCACTGGATGCAGAGTCTTAGTTTGAAGAGAATGTAAAAGAAACCGCGCCAGAGTAGCAAAGCCGAGGGGAATATAAGTTGTATTTTCAGAATACAGTTGACTCACAGTAGTTTGCAAGCACATCATATATATATATTGTGTATAGTTAGTTATCAAGCGCCTTCCTCCGACTCCGAGGACCACTCCCTACCTATGTTAATTTATTTTCGACTGTGTCAGCCAGCCTGCAAAGGGTGGCCTATCTGTTGGTTACACAATCAATCAAAACAAAGTACCTTATGCAGTAGCGGTCGGTGGTGGGAGTGCTGCTGGGCGGTGATGTGGGGAGGGGAAGGGCAGGGTGGGGGTAGTAAACTATGGATTACGGCCAAATACAGGTAAGTAAACATAAAAATAAATAAAGCTAATTTCATTGTGCGCACTGCACCGCCAAATGCGATGCAGTGCGCGCAACGAAATTAGTTTTATTTATTTATATGTTTACTTACCTGTAATTGGCCGTAATCCATAGTTTACTACCCCCCACCCTGCCCCTCCCCTCCCCACGTCACCGCCCGGCAGCACTCCCACCACCGACCGCTACTGACCTTATGTCGTCGTCCCATATATAAGCAATGATCATTGGATCAGATATATAATCTGCCTTTTTGTAGTAGCCAGGGCAGGGTGAAAGTGAAATTGAGCAATTGCCCTTCATGTAACAGAGAGAGTATGGCCAGTGCCACCCGTAATAGAAAAATACGAGCTTCCCCACCTGCAGGCAGTAGTAAATAAAACTAACGTGAGTCTGTGTCATGACTTGTATGTTTGTCTTGGGTGCAAGCTTAGCTGGCTGAGCTGGCATGCCGGCTACAACAAGGTTATGTAATTTCGCTAAACTAGAGATAAGAAGAAGACTGGTGTACTGTGTACTGGAGTCCATAGTGCTAGTATAATGCCTGAAACTCCCACAAATGTTAGAGGCCGAGGAAGTGGGAGGATAGATTATTTACCACAAATGTTATGTACTGTGCTTGCTACTAGTGCTACTGTGCCACTATGCGTTGAATTAATTTTGTGTTACTGTTTTGCTAAGAGTATTGGTTACAACAATATTCTTTTTCTTTCTTGATATAGATCCTCCTTCCCAAGAAAAACCAACATGGAAGGAGTTGGCAGCCAGGGCCCGGCACCGGAAACTGGAGGCCATCTGCCAAGAGTACCGGCGGCTGGTGGCTCAGGCGGAGGAGGAGGAGGAGGCGGCAGCAGCTGCAGCCTCCTCCAATGCCCCGGGCCCCAGCCAGGCCCCGCCTCCAGTGATACGGCGCCGCGGTCAGGCAGCCGCCCGCCGCCGCAATTCCTTAACATCCAGCACTGCAGCCCCCCACCCTGGATGCCACTGCAGGGCATTTCGCCGCCAGATGCTCCTCTGGATGGCACGCCTAGAGGAGCACCTAGAGGAGCGGGTCAAGATCCTCGTGGACAAACACCTGAAAGCCCGCCGAATCTAAGAACTATCTAGGACCCCGTTGGATTGCCCCTTTCTTATTCCTTTTGTTGGTGGGTGGGAATTGGGCGTTGGGGTTTATGGACATTGTTTGGACTTTTTCGTTTTGGACATTGGTTTGGGTTAGGGAGAGGGGTGGGTCAGGTGTGGGATAGTTTATTTTTGTTAGGGTAATAAATTATATTTATACTTAAACATACGATGTTAATGTTTTGTGGGGGGTTACTGTTTTACGAATTTACGTCACATGGTTTCCTTGCTGCTGCAGGGCCGCAGCCAGTGTTTGATTTAAATAATCTGCCGATTATGTAACACACAAACAGATAGATGCGGTACCCCTCACTGAGTTATTTGTCCTACTAGTACTGTCAGTCTCTCCTCCTAGTCCATTATACCTCCCACCAAACTTATCTTACCTGTGATTGATGATGATTAAGTTCGGCACAGCGATGGCTGCATGGTTTCCCAAGAGAATGGAGAAGATGCCATGGTTGTGGTGGTAGTAGTAGACACTGGCAGTAGCATTTGCAAAAAAAATAAAAAAGAGACAGTCACTTGCCTGAGAGAGACTGTGGGAGGAGTAGTAGAACGAAGTAAAGTACAGTACAGAAGAAGACTGCCAAACAAACAATATTGCAACTGCTAAAGTAAAATAAAACATAATGGTGGCGGGGACAGCCTAGTACAAGAAGTTACAAACTGTAGTTGTGTCGAGTGAGTCACTTAACACAATCGTAATTCGTAACCTTTACTGCTGTGTGGTAGGATGTTGATGATGAATCCAATCAATGCCGGCAATTAATTATGATGTATTAGGTCCCTTTGGAAAAAAAATTGGCTTGCACATAGACTGAGCATGGGTGGGCAAGCAGAAGAAGATCCTCGCCCTGCCTTGAAATTGAATTAGTGTTGCTTTCACCACATCTGCCCCAGCAAGCGTGTGATCAATTGGTGTACATTTAATGTAGTCACATCACACCTCAATATAAATCACACAGCCCGGGGGAAGAGGGTTAGGGTTTGATGAATGGATGGGAAGGGGGTTTGGGGAAAGGTTTGACAAAGAAAAACAGTACGCATGGACACAACAAAAGCAAAGCACAATCTTGGCAGACGACCATGATCTTATCCAATAAATCTATAAAGGGAGAAAAAGGAAATGCATGCATGATGATGAAGATAACTTGATGGTTAATGAGTAGTACTTACTAACTACTACTAGACAATTAGACAGTACAGGGCAGCAGTATATTCTATGCAATTTGCCTTGCCTGTATGCCCTCAGAGAGACCCAAATTACATGTTGTACCGGGCTTACTTTTAAAGATAGCAAAGAAAATTAAAAAATAGTTGTAGGGATCAATTAGCAAACAAACAACAACACAACACACAGTCGTAATGATTGAAGAGAAAAAAGGAATCAAATTAATTAAAAGACGAATGATGAATGATACTAAAGTTACTGTATTATCCTGGTCAAATTGTGGAGTTGAATCTCGTCATTCCTCTTGGTCCTATCTTCCATGGACGCTCCGCACATCAATCTTGGGTGCCACTGCCTGCCTGATGCGGATTGGTAAGGTAAGTGTGAGTTGTTTCTCCCAGTATAGCACAGGGTAAAGGCCGGCCTGTAAGTGTAGATGGAAAAACAAAAGGGGTATTGAAAAATCAATGAATAAAAAAAAGCATCAATTACGGTGGAGTCCAAGAAGAGAAGAGAGAACACTTTCAGACTGAGGCGGCTTGGATACATCGTGTCTATTCTGTTTACAGCATTAAGCTACAACAACAACAGGACAGAACAGGCCCACGGCACCAGGCCGTGACCCAACCTCCATTTACCTTAAATTTTGACAGAGCCAGACAAAAGGCATATACAGCAACCTAGCATTTTCAAAATTAAGTGACTAAATCAATGCGCCGCTGTCAGTCATACCACTACACTCGACTCCACCACTACATGGACATGTAGGTCTGCTGTGTTTCTTGTTGAATTGTTGTGTTTTTCTTTTATGCCACTTCATGAAACGCAGTTATTCCATCAATCATCTCCGATCCAACTGACTGACTGCGTGCAAAGATAGTATGGTCATCATCATGGTGTGGTACGTGTTGTCCAACTCCAACTCAGTCTGTAGTGACTCCGATTAAGTCCATATTCCATATTAAAAAATTGCAATGGATATTGGCCTGCACCTGCAGTAGTAGGAGTACAATTTGGTTATTAAACAACAAGAAGGGAAACATTGACTGTCACTTGAGTCACTTTCACTTTGTAGATTAACTAGTAGAGTTCGACTTCATGCACAACATCAACACAACAAACAACAGCAATCGCTCAGAGTCAGCAAGCATCCAATGCATGCCATCATTACCTGTCTTGCTCTTCTCTTTGGCTGTCAGATCATCAGATGCCTAGTTCTAACAGGTGTGTTGTTTTTTTTAACGAGGCAGTGGCCTCATTATTACTCCACATTCATTTTGAGTGTTGTTAGTCGCTGTTTCGGTTTTCGTCTTATTCATATGTGGCACTTTGTCGCAGTTTAAGTTGGTTCACATGGTCAGCGCTGTGTTGGGCCGTGGCCTGGGTAGCTGTCATTGCTGGTCAATTGAGTTTGCAGAAATGTCAGCAAGTTTCTTCGAAGAGTCTTGCCTTTCTCTGCCAAGTACCTTCTGTCCTGACAGTGATGAGCTTTGGATGCCTGCCGAGGCTGTAGCCTTCTGACAGTGATGAGTTTACTTTTGGATGCCTGCCCAAGTTCTGACAGTGAAGAGTTGTGGATGCCTGCAGAGGCGGTAGCCTTCGGACAGTGATGAGTTTCAGCTCGGAAACAAAACGGAGGATAGCTATAGTCACGTTTCACTTCTTATGGAGGGACTGTTAGAGGCAAAATTTCTTTTACTCCAATGTCTGGCTTGATGGAAATGTAATTAGGGTGAGTCAGGAAGATGGAGCAGGACTCTGAGGAGTGGACAGTTAAATGCACAGACGTGCAACTCCAATAGGGAAATAAAAAGAGAAGACGGTGGTGATGGATTTGTTGTGATTTGATTTGAACCAGAAAGACAGATACACAGACAAATAAAGGAAGGAAGAAAGTAACAATTTGAAAGCCTAGTTGTCAGGGAAGAGGAGCTCGTCCTCAAACTCTGGTGGTTCGGACAGAAGTAGGTCCTGTAACCCACTACTTACGTCATCGAAGTCGCTCTCCTCTTCCTGCTGTGATTCACGTATTTTGTAATCCGGTGGTATAAAGTGCTGATTCATTTTGATCATGGTTAACCTCTCCACGCTTTTGGGCGAGAGACTGGTCCTTTTCAAAGTTACAATGGCACCAGCAGCACTGAAAACACGCTCAGAAGAGACACTTGCGACAGGGGAAGCCAGATACTTTATCGCCAGCCTGCTGAGCACTGTCCATTGGCTTCTTTTCCCATACCAATACACCAATGGGTTTCGATCCATGAAGACCTCTGTTGGGTCATCCAGATAGGCCTGGACCGTCCGCTCAATGCTCAGGGGTGCTCCGATGTGCTCGGCCTGTTTTGCCTTTGCATCAGCACTGGACTTACCATACCCCTGCCGTAGAAACCAATCAGTTGCCGATTGTACTGTGGATGATCCTGTTCTTGCTGTTGTTGATGTTATTGGTAGTGTTGGTGTCGGTGACTGCTGGGAGGCAAACGCACTGCCCTCAGGCTCCGAAGTAGAACTTGACTCTGGATGCCCTGTAGTACTTGTTATGGCCTGGGGCGGGGGGCCTGTAATTACCAGACGTTCGTTTTCAAAGTCAATGGCTAGCTGAGCTATCAAAGTTTTGTACTTGGCAACATCCACTTCTGAAAAAGGAATTACTGCCTTACTGTTCAGAAATACTTTGTACCGTGGATCCAAAATTGTGGCAGTAATGTAATGTGGATCTGACACAATTTTATTTTGAATCCTTGTATTTTCAGATAAGCGAACGGCTAAGGAGTCCGCCAAATGATATGCGTCTTGTTTGTCATCCACACCTGCGTACGTTTCAGACACCTCCTTCAGCTGTTGCTCTAGCATGTGCAACAATGGGATAGCTTGGCCCATAGTACAGTCCTCCCTGCTGACTTCACGTGTGAAGATCTCAAAAGGAAGTAGCATCTCTGTCAGGCATTTAACGAGGTCCCATTGACCCATCTCAACGGTCATGCCTCTCACAGTAGGATCCCCTAATCTTTGCATGACATAAGCATTGAGTGGTATGTACTGCTCAAACAGACGATCAAGCATGTAATAAGTTGAGTTCCAACGCGTTGGCACTTCCAGGATGAGTGCTTTGACTGGCATTTTATGCTCACGTTGAATGACCCTCAGCTGCTTCCGGGCTTTAAAAGAATGGCTGAAATGTGTGCATATTCTTCTGCAGGTGGCCAGTAAGTTGCTGACTTTGTATTCATTTTTCAGAAAGTCTTGAACAACAATGTTAATGCAGTGTGCCAAACATGGTATTCTGAAATAACGACCATCTTTCATGGCCCTAACTACATTACTGCCATTGTCCGTGGCAACAAAACCAATGTTAAGCCCTCTTGGGCGCAGCCACTCAAAGACCTTGCTGTTAAACTCATCCAAAATGTTTGCAGCAGTATGAGATTTCTCCATGGCAAACATGGCTACAGTTGCATGTTTGCAAGTGGCATGAAAAATCTCAGCAGCGTCAACACCAGCAGATATCTGTTCTCTAACCCCCACAAAAGAGATCCAGTGTTCAGTGATGCACATGTAATCAGTGGCTTGGCAACTGGTCCACATGTCTGTTGTCAGGTGTATACTGTGAACAGCACTCTGCTTCAAGGCTTTTCCAAGCAATTCCAGCACGTCGTGATGTAGTGCTGGAACAGCAACTCTGGAAAAATAGTAGCGGCTGGGAACCTGCCATTTTGGGCAGATGGCTATCACAAATTCCAGAAAACCCACCCCTTCAACAAAAGAAAAAGGGAGAAGGACCAGTGCTAACATTTTAGCCAGCTTCGCATTGTACAAACGTGCTATTTGGTGGTTGTGTTCGTACTGCCCCTCCCCCCCAAACATGCTGATAATGGTAGGCTGCATGGTTTCCCTTTCTCTTAGGCTCAATGACGTACTTTTTTTCATTGCGGTACTCCTTGCTGTCTCAGGCTGACTCTTACTCTTGTGCCACTGAGATGTTGCTGAAGATGTGGGCGACGATAACACTGCACTGCTGGGGACAGGGCTACTTTGTGTACCACTACCAGAGAGAATGTCTCCCTGTCCTTCCTCTTCCACCGTGATCGGATCTTCTACTCGTTTATCCCCACCAACACCAATGGTTGCAGTTTTTATGCCGCGAAGGTGGTCCTCCCAGCTGATCAAGTGGTGTTTTTTCAGTTGGGTTATTTGGCCTCCGGTACCATAGTTTGTACCAAGCTTACCCCGACTAACAGCGGTATTACAAATGGAGCATATAGCAATGTTCTCCTCCTTTTCGCTAACCGTAAAGAAGTCCCAAACTGGGGAGCTTAACTTTTGCCTCCTGCTGGAGGTGCCCCTTCCAATGCCGGATGAACTGGAGGGTGTGGGTTGAATTTGACTCTGTGCTGTACCACTACCTACTTCTACTGAGGTGGTGGTTGTGCTGGATGTAGGTCGCTGCTGGGCCTTTGCTAATGCAAATATGGAAGCTCTAGGTCGTGTTGGTGTTACCTGTGTTGGAGGTATGCGTGCTACATCCCTCGCAGCGATTTTGGATAGGGTAATAATGTTGGTCTCCAACTCCTCGGGGCCGGGAGTGATGTTCGTATTGACTGGCTCATCATCATCATCCTGCTGTTCTACATCGACCTTCATAAATGTAAGGCTTTCTGGAACCTTCCTTTTCCCTAGCCTGGTCTTGGGACGTGTCTCCCTCTCAGACTCAGTTTGTGGCTTCCAAGTGGCATCTAGATCATCAGAAGGGGGCTTGGCGAAGAACTTGATGGACTAACCCTCCTTTTCCTTGCTGGGGATTTGGAAGACAATGGATCTTCTGAATGAGTGGCTTCCTCTTCTTCTACCTCTGCATGAGGCTCAATTTCCTGAACTGCCCCTACTTCGGGAGGAACAACAACTACTATTGCGGGCAGTGGTTGCGGCTGTTGTTGTTGACCACTTATCTGCTGTGTTTCCTCCTGCGTTGAGTGGGTACTACTTTGAGATAGCGATAAGTTTATCTCAGGCTCAGCATCACTGCTTTCCACCATTAGGCTGGCTACCTCTTCCACACTCATGTGCTTGGGCCTGGGTTGGTGGGTTGGGCCCACTGATGCGGAGGTGCTGCCCCCAGCTTGCCCCCCGGACACCGCTGCTGCAGGCGTAATTTTTTGTTTCCCAAAAAAGGTATTGGGCGGCACACCAGACTTAAGTGTCACTTCCTTCTTCTGTTCCTTCTTCTCAATAGCAACTTTCTTGGTACTGGAGGACCTGGTACCTGCTTTCTTTGGGCCCATCTTCTTCAGATGTCAGCAGCACTCAGTTGCACAAGTTGCAGAGATGTCTGGTCAGGTCACACGTCACGTCGTGTACAGCAGCAGGACGTCTGTCTGGCAGTACAACGGGCAATGATGACACACCTCCTCCTCAGTCTTTTGTGCACCTAAAAGCAAAAAAGCCAGAAGAACATCAGTCAAACGATAGCACAAATCAAACTAATATAATATATAACTTAGTGTGTGGTTGTCTCAATTATTAAATTTTAGAAACTCAGTGAACAACAACAGTGTAGCCATTTATGAGACTTTGACAACAAGGCCAGGGCTTTCCTGGTGTACTGTGTACACTCAGGAAGAATAAGAATAGTAAAAAACAAAAACAAAAATGTAGTGGAGCCTGTTTGGCCTAAATTTGTGCATCACGTGGGATGGATGCAGCATTAGGGAGCTGCAGCTGGCAATGGGGATGGATTTGGAAGCAGTAAGACAAGAGGAACAATGGAAAGACACGCAGGCCTATGTGGCAACAACAGCACACTACTAACTACCACCACAAAATGGCCCCCAGCCACATGGTCACTCACAGGCACAAGGCACGGCAAACAATGAACTCAAGCAGGCCTATATGGCCAGACAAAGGATGCCTGATAAACAACACACACAGCTTTAATGCAAAAACTAAAATCCACATGGCTAAAAACAGGTTGGAAAGTTACACAACAACCACAACAACAACACATACACACGCAAAAAAGGCATTTATTTAACACACCCAAAAAGTGAAATAGACCCCCAAAAAAAACCCACATTTTGCAATTCAATCCAATGCCATCCATGCCCTAAATGATGTTTAAATTCAACAGACAACACAAACAGTTTTTATGCACCCATGATGACTACCTCTGGGCCTACTGGCAGACTAGGCCCCAAGCTTGGAGGCCTATGGCAAAAGCACAGTGGCTGGTCCCACAAAATGGCCGCCGCCACATGGCCAGGCCACCCACAACAACAAGAAAAGGAAGACAAGACAGACAATGCAGGCCTATGGCAAAAGCACAATGCCTGGCTTCACAAAATGGCCGCCACCCACATGGCCAAGCCACCCACAATAACAAGAAAGTGAAGACAAAGGACAGGACCAGGAAGTTGGAGACTCTGGGGAACTTCCTTCCTCTTTAAAAAAATTGTAAAAAAATGAAAAATGACTCCTTGCTCACAAAACTACATCTAAATGACAACCTGAGGAGTTTTTTGAGCAAAATGAACAAAATCATCATTTTCAAGAAGGTTTTATGCTGCTCGAGAGATATTCTTCGCCAGATTGTAAATTCTGCGTGTTCGGCATCGCGATCTTCACAAAAAGTCGTTATTGCGCGCGCAAAAACGCATATTGAGCGCGCGAAGAAGAAAAAAGTGTAAGTCCGCGTTGTCGCACAGTGCGGAGTTGCCAACAGTCCTCGAGCTGAACTCCCGGGGTTACCTACTGGCTGAAAAGGCCTATTTATTTAACACACACCAAAAAACTGAAATACCACCCCAAAAACCTCATTTTGCAATTCAATCCAATGCCATCCATGCCATAAATTATGTTAAAATTTAACAGACAACACAGAAACAGTTTTTATGCACCCATGATGACTAGCTCTGGGCCTACTGGCAGACTAAGCCGCAAGCTTGGAGGCCTATGGCAAAAGCAAGCACACTGCCTTGCTCCACAAAATGGCCGCCACCCACATGGCCAGGCCACCCACAATAACAAGAAAGTGAAGACAGACAATGAATGCAGGCCTATGGCAAAAGCACACTGCCTGGATGGCTCCACAAAATGGCCGCTAGACACCAACAACAAAAAGAAATGGAAGACAGACAATGCAAGCCTATGGCAAAAGCACACTGCCTGCCTTCACAAAATGGCCACCACCCACATGGCCAGGCCACAACAACAACAAGCATAAGCCAAGGGGAACAAAGAAAAGACATGCAGGCCTATATGGAAAAAGCAGCACACTACTAAACTACCACCACAAAATGGCCCCAAGCCACATGGTCACTCACAGTCACAACAGGCCATGGAAAACAATGAACTCAAGCAGGCCTATAATGACCAGACAAAGGAGGCCTGCTAAACAACACAGCTTTAATACAAAAATGCAAAAACGGAAATCCACAGGGATACGAAAGGTTGGAAAGTTACACAACAAGCACACACACACATCCAACAAAGGTATTTATTTATTAACACACACCCAAAAAGTGAAATACACCCCAAAAACCACATTTAGCAATTCAATCCAATGCCATCCATGCCCTACATGATGTTTAAATTCAACAGACACCACAGAAACATGCACCCATGGGTACCTCTGGGCCTACTGGCTGAAATTTCAATCAAAGAAAAACAACTAGGCCCCTACTGAAACTACAGGCCACCCAGGCCACAACAATAAATTTTAAAAACAATGAAAATCCCAAAAAAATGTAGGTACAAAGAAGCCCCAATCAAACAAACAAGTACACCAATTCTCCAACTTACTTGTAAAATCTCAAATCCAAAAGTCCTCAAATCCAATCCAATGATATGATGCAGCAGACAGACACAAAAAGTGATCCTTCCAGCTCCAATTCCAAATGAAAGTGAACAGCACATGGACAAAGCAATGGGAGGAGCCTGCTGGACAGGAACAGGAAGTTGGAGACTCAGGGGCACTTCCTTCCTCTTGAAAAAAAAAGTAAAAAAGAAAAAGGACTCCTTGCACAAAAAACTACAGCCAAATCACAATCTGAGGAGTTTTTTTGAGCAAAATAATCATTTTCGAGAAGGTTTTATGATGCTCGAGAGATATTCTTTGCCAGATTGTAGTTTCTGCGTGTTCGGGATCGCGATCCTACCAACACTGCCGCCGGAAGTCAGATCGCGCGTCCGAATGACTTGTTCGCGTTCGCACACTCTCGCCGGATCGTGCAGCCGGATTCCAATTCTTGTGGCGCCCGCGAACGGATAGGAAACCACGTCGGCGAATGCAGAATCACGGTAAGTCGTTACCGCGCATGCGAGAACGCATATTGAGCGCGCGAAGAAGAAAAACAGCTACGCTACGTTGCAAATTGCGTAGTACTCGGTAACTTCGCGTTCTACGCGAATCGTGAAGTTACCGAAACTCCGCAAACTCCGCGAGCGTAGCGTAGTTCACCGCCCAGGGTTAATATAAATTTAGTTATGAACAGGGCCATATAAATGTTCGCTACAGATGGTGCTACTGAAGCTCCCATACTTACGCCTTTAATCTGTCGAGACAGATTATGGCTAAACTCAATGGTGTTTTCTGTCAATACAATGTGTAAGCATTTTACTAGGAAGGATTTAGGGCAGGGGATCTCAAATTTGTCAATGAACCAATCTACAGCCTCCAATGCTTCTTTTTGGGGAATGTTACTGTAAAGTGATTCTATGTCTAGAGTCACTAAAATATTGGTATGTGGGTTAAACTGGAGATTTTTAACTCTATTAATCATATCCCTCGTATCTTTGATGTACGACGGAATTTGAGAAATAAAAGGTCTAATCTTGTGATCAATAAATTTAGACAAAGGTTCTGTGACTGATGCAATAGTGGATACAATCGGTTGATATGGCGGGTCCCTAACATTTTTATGTATCTTTGGTACTCCATAGATACAGGGTGTCTTCCTTTGTGAACTATTCAAGTATTCATATTCTTTCTTGCTAATATGACCTGCATTCAATGCTGAGTTAGTGAGGGATTTAATTTTCAGAGCTACTTTACAGGTAGGGTTTGATGATATTTTGGAACAGAATATATGCATATTGAGCATAGTTAACATCTTTTTTCATAGACATTTGTGTCAATGACTACAATTCCCCCACCTTTGTCACAATTTTTTATCGTGACGGCTTTATCTTGAGCTAAAGACTTTAAAGACATGAATTATTCCTTGTCTAAATTATAGATAGGCTTAGGAATATAATGTAAAGCCTGATCAAGACGTTTTAAAACAGTATGTTCAAAGACTAACACTTCCGGTCCCACTTGATCTAAAGAAGGTGTAAAAGTGGACTGTAGTGATAGCTCATTTCCTCTATACAACTCAGTATTATTCTGTTCATCAGAACTGAAGAACTTTTTTAATCTAATCTTACGAAAGAAAGAAATTATGTCTCGATAGAGTTCAAATTTATTAACATATGCATGAGGAACATATGATAAACCTTTTGAAAGTAAGGTCATGCTAGCAGAGTCCAAAGTATGGGATGCCAGATTGAAGATTGGGATCACATCCCTTGTCTCCAGTACTGTCTGTTTCGGGTTTCCAGCACATGTTGAGTATCTGGTTGATAGTGATAATTCTGATAATTCTCTCTGGGTTGTGATTGGAATCTCACTCTCTGTCGGCCTCGGCGTGTCCCGTGCTGGGCTAAAAAAGGCTGACGCATATTTTGGTTTGAATTAAAGGAATTATATGTTCCTTGAGGCTCATAATAATGTGAGCTTCCTTCACCTTCCGGATCTGAAGTGTCGGAAAAGGTGGTAACTTTCTGTTTTCGAGAGATACTATCATTAACATATTGATTTTGTTTATAGAAATTCTCACCTAAATAGGGATATGTTCTTTCTATTGAATAAAAACATTTATCTTTAATAAATTTGGTTAGGTAATCAGAGAAAGACGCCAATTCTTTATCTGATTCTTCTAATTTCTTTTTAGCTTCCTCTAACGCACTGGTTTTTCTTACTTTGTCTTCTAATTCCATAAGCTCATTTTTCAAAGTAGCTGCCAATTCTTTAGCAGTTTCTATTATGAGTATCATGAGATCTCTGGAGCATCTGTTGGCTATCATGCTCCATTTTTCTAGGAACTGTCTATATTGCACAAAAAGTCCCGGGATATTGCGAACACGCAATCCCTGCGGTATAATACCCGCTTTTCATCATTATATCGTCATTATCCTGAATGCTGGATTTAGAGCTATTACTAAAGGAATTACTGGTGCCTACGAGAATAGCAAATTCTTCATCAGAAAAACCAAAAGTTTTAAGTTGATCCATTTTAGACTAGTCCTGTTAAATTATGTTTTGAAAAGATGTATGATTTAAATTCAAATTATATAGCGAATAAAAGATAGAAAAAAATTACAAGAGAATAAAAGGAATAACAGAAAAAATAGAAAAATACATAGAAATAATAAAGACTAATTTTATACTGAAGATATCAGTATACCTAAGATTTATAGTTAGTGAAGGTAGGTGATCAACCACATTACAAAACAAATTTATCAAAACTCAATAATGAACAGCCCCGCACAGACAAGCTGTGGGTAATACAAGTGTGATTAACAAGGACCCCCTGCAAACTTGATGTCACAATTCCTAGGGCAGGGCAATTATGCAATGGAAAACAAACCCCTAGGCAATTAGCAATCTACACTATTTATAGACCATGATATCCAAACAATTTATTATTTGGACTCAGTGTAACAACCAAATGTTAAAAATTCTCAATTTTAATTTTAATTTATTAAAATCTTGAGTACAACATAGAAACTCAAATTTCAATTTCACTTGAACAGTACAGAATAAAAACAATTAGTGCAACACATTTAATACGTCAAAGACAATGAAAATTATCAAAACACAATATGTCACGAACATCGAATATATAAAATAGTAAAATGATGATAGTGGCAGCCAGTTAAGTCTTCTACGCGCGTTTCGGCGCACTTTACGCCTTTGTCAGGAAAGCCACACAAAAATACCTAAAAATAATATTTAGAAGTTACACTGAGATTCTTGATTATTATACAGTTGATCAACCATACCCTTCACCATCTAATTATAATAAGCAATACTATAGATATAGATAGAAAAGAGGAATATGAAAGAAATATACTACAGTGAATACCTTAACCCAAATGAGAAATATGACAAGAAGATTGGAAATATTCAGAGTGATACGCTCAAGAACAATATATATATGTGTGGTGAGAATCACTTTAAAAGAAATAAAGACCAATCCACATTCTAACCTATTTAAAGCTTATGCAAGCCTTTTAAACTAGGGATATAGTCATGGTGCTTACTAGATAATCTTCACGGAAGGTCTCCAGATGTATTTAGGTAAAAATAAAGATTTTTGGTCCAAATAGAAAAGTGACCTTAGATCTGGAAAAACCAATACAGATAATCAATGTATGTCTTTCACCAAAGGTCATTAATTTATTTATGATATAAGGGGGCGAGATAATTACCCTTATCATCCAATGTATCCATATATGTCTCTCAAGGACGACTGGTAGTTTAAAAAAAAAATCTGCATTTCTGTTTCTTTAAAATTCTCTATAAAAAAGTGACAGTTATCAATTTAAAAAAAAAATATATAATACAATCCTTTAAAAAAGGTCTTGAAGGTTTTAATTGTATATTTATCCAAGTAAATACCTGATTCTGTCGCAACAACTAATAGTTGCGAAATAATATAGGTAGGTTTCTTTCTGTTCCTGCAGTGCGCTATGAAGGCCTCTGAACAGGATTTCCCAACAAAGGTTATCTAGATGCTCTGGGAATAATCAATGCGTGCACTTTTATTAATTTAGACAAAATAACATTCATGTATATTTGTATACATTTATCATACTATCGAACATACCTATATATTTCCAAAATTGTTTTTAGATTTATTCCTATTAGTTCAGAATGCAGCACACATAGATAAAGGAAAAACTAGGAGAAAGAAAGATATTTCTCCTCGTTGTGCCTCCCCTTACGCCTCCCCTGGGAAGGCATACATTTTTGGTGCTGCCTCAGAGTTACGATTTCTTGTAAATCTGGGGCAGTATCAAAAAGCCATGGATGCTGCTAGGAACACCCCCAGCAACACCCATTGCACTCCCCTTCAACGCAGAAAACTGCGTTAAAGTGAAGAATATTTACAAGCTAGCATTAAGGCAAAAAAAGTGGCTTAGTGCTGCCTGGTAAATATGGAGCAGGCTTCTGCGCCACCGGAGCGTCACAACAAGTGACGCACTGGCGGCACAAGGGGCTCATAAATAAGCCCTGAAGATATCTTCCACAAAATGTGTCATAGCATGTCTGCCGGGTGAAATGAAGATTTTCAGTGGTCCGCTCTGTAGGATTTTTTGAACCAATAATCAGATTCCCAAACTTCTCGTTCAATATACACTCTGGAAACTATGATGGGATTTACTGAAATAGGGGGTCCCTCTGGAGGTAAGTTTACCCAATGGGCCAACATCTCCCATTCCTGAAAATACTTATTGAATGGACTCAAGTGGTTTTGGACGAGTAAGTGTGTTAAATTTGCAAGAGACACTATGTAACACAATTTCATGTGCGCATTGTTTATTAAATTTGAAATTAGGATGTTGTAATCATCCGCATTTTTATTGTGAAATATGCTTCATATCTCCACATACACTGAGAATATCAGCAAAACTAAATGATTTTTAGTGTAGAAAAATATGTGTAGTGTTTAAACCCATATTTATAATTCTGGACCTCTATAATCTTGACCTCTGCTAAGTCATGCTAAAATGGCACAGTATCTAACAATGTTCTGTTAAACTAAATACTTGGATGCTTGCTAGGACATCAAGTTTGTTGCATTGGTGTTAATTATAAAATGGTGGCACACCAAATGTTACCCCAAAATCAAAGATGACGTCCTGGAGGCGGGACTTGGCTTGATGAAGTACTATACTGTGATTGCAGGTAGCCCTTGGCACTGATGGCGGGAAGCACAAGGAAGAGGGAGGCAGATTCACAAGCCCCTTGCAGCGCCGGTGCGTCACTTTGTTGACGTCCCCACGAAATAGTGTGGTGCTCCATATTTAGAGGGCCACATAAAGCCACCCTGGGTGGCTTTTCGTGGCCTTGCAAATACAGCCCCTTTTTATGCAGCACTTTGCGTGAAAGGGGCATGCCATTGGTGTTGATGTGGGTGTTCCCGCGCAGCACCAATGGATTCTGCCACATTCTCAGATTTACAATGTTTCGTAAACCTGGGAATGTGTCAGAATCCTACGCCTCCCAGGGAGGTGTAAGGAGGCTCAACGAGGAGAAATACTTTTATTTCTCCAAATTTTTTCCTATTTCTATGTGTGCTGCATTCTGCAGCACACATAGAAAGAGGAAAACACCTCTTGTGATTGTTTTTGTGCAGGAAGGTGTCCTTTCCTGCACAAAAACAATCATCCCTTCATCGCAGGCACCCTTGCACCATGGTGCAAGGGTGCCTGCGTTAGCGCATGGCAGCCAATTGTGCGCCAGCGCAGGGGAGAGCTCAGGGATACGTTGTATTATTGTAAATATGATGCCTCCCTGTGTTTTGAAAGTAACACCGCTCGGTGCAGCCACATGGCTTGGGGCACCACGCTGCGTTACTTTCTTGTAAATAAGGCCCAGAGTGTCTCCTTTTGAAGAACTATGAGCCCTCTTCAGCCTGGACAATGCTGAGAGTGCTTCATTGTGCTTCACTTCTCATCTCATGCCTTGCTGATCTTCCTGGACATCTTGATTCTGACATTGAGAGGAGTGCTATGGTGTCTCGTACTGTGTATATAGGGCCCCTTACTGCTCTCTTCTCTGCAGCACCTGCGAACCCATCCTGAATTTGGAAGAACCACCTTCCATATTCGGGACATACTTTAGTCTTACACCAGTTCAATGTCATAGTCTTTCCCCCTGAATTATACAGCTAGAATTATTCCGCCATGCCAGATGGCTCTTTGAGTTCTTGAGATCTGGGAAGTTATGTCTGTGATCCCCCAAAGACAGTATGAACCGTGACCAGAGGAACATGTCCACACCTTGTTATATTGGAGAGCATGCCCCATTTCTTGCCTGATGTGAAATCAGCAGACACTTTGAACACAGGCAGATATTGCTTTACCTTTCTGTTTAAAACCTCAAAGGATGCTGCCTGGCATGTCAGTTGTGACAGCCATTTCTGGAACAGGCGAATCATGACTTCCCATGCTGGCATAACAGTATTTTGTCTAAAGACTATAACTGAAGGAGCCCTTTTGGAGCCATTTTCCAGCCCTATTTCGATTACATTCCAAGTCAACAGGAACAATGTTCTCCTAGTTTGAGACACAAAGTCTGCCCTGCTCTTACAGTAATCAGCCCCCAACTCATAGATCCTCTTTGGAACAGATAGAAGCCTTACTCTCCTTGAAATGAAGGACTTTTTCAGTGTTCCCTGCCTGCCACATACATAGGTCTTCCATGCCCATTATGTCTCTACACTGGTTATTGGGCCATGATCCTCTCTCACGGTACATGGTCTTTTCACATGTTGGTGCCACTAATGCTCTGCTAAGCTGTAATGTGTGCTTCCTGATTCTTGCAGCTCTCATTTGTTTTATTATACCTTATTTTGTATTATTTTCCCACTGTTGACCTCCGTTATCTGTACTTAACTACTAAGGGCCTTTTAACAACGGTGCAAGGCAACCTCCACTGTAGGACCACCAAAGCCGTGGTGCAGGCGCCCGCCAGATTAAGACTTCAATCCGGGTCTGGGAGCTGAGCGAGCGCACGAATCAAGATGGCTGCCACCGATGAGCTCTGCGATTTCGGCCCGCTTTACGACGATTTTCAAAGCTAAAAGGGCTATATTTCAAATGCAATGGTACCTGGAGACTTCTACTAGCGACAGCTTCCGTTGGAGGCATTTTTCTCCGGTTTTTGGTGAGGTTGAAGGAGGTTTGTGGAGAAGCACCTTTCAGCAGTGCTTCCACTCAGGTATTGCTGATTGTCTCTGTCAGGAGGGCGGAACCACAGGCAGAAAAGGGCGCTGCTTTGGCCTGGGTACTCCCACAGCTGGTTTTAGCTGCTGCACAGTGCTAAATTATACTGCTTCAGATCTAAGGGATTGGAAATTATAATTTGAACAGATTATTGCCTTAAATATTTAACTTGTTACTATGGAGGGAAAAAATACTCCTTTGGTACTCAACAAACTTAAAAAATACTACTTTACCTCCACCAGTCAAGTCTAAAATTGTAGACTCTTGTGAACCTTCCTTAGCTGATTTGTTTGATGAAATGCAGGCTATTCGTTCTAACACAGACACTATTGTGTCAGAAATAAAGAATTTGCGCAAAGACATGGCAAGTATTTCAATGAAAGTTTCTGACAATGCAATTAAAATTCAAGACAACAAAACCAAATTAGATGCTCTTATTCCTGTTGCAGCAAAAATAGAACCAATGAATTAATTATTGCTAGATTTGGAAAATCGTAATCGGCAGTACAATTTAAGAATTTTTAATTTGCCAGAAGATGTGGAAGGTAATGACTGCAGGATGTACTTAGAAAACCTATTGCCTGGCCTTTTACGGCTAACATTTACTGAAAAATTTAAGAACGACAAAGTTCATAGAATTCCTTCACATAGAAGCCCAAATCAAACTAAACCTCGTCAAATGATATTCAAGGTGTTGCATCAGCACCATCTTGTATTAATGCAGAAAGCATCAAGAAAAATTCCATCTTTAATGGTCAACGGTAATAACATTTTATTCATCAAGACTTTGCTAAGGACACTGTAAAAATCTGAAAAGAATTTGCTGATCTTCGTCCAAGATTGAGAAGTTGTGGCTTCAAATATGGACTTTTCAACCCGTCTACCATGCGAATATGGAAAGATGGCTTCTCGAAGTCCTTTCAACATCCGGATGACCTTCGTCTATACTCTCCATGGAAACTAATGAAAATGTTACTTGAGATATTAGATTATTATGCATTTATAGTTAGCCTAAATTGATGTAATTCTTTATTTGGCATGTTTGGATTGGTTATTCTTGTTCTGCGTGTGTGCGATTCAAGAATTGTATCTCTGTCTATATATTGTCTTTATTATATGTTGGTCCGTTTTTCTCTTTTTTTCCATTCTTTTTCTTTCTTTTTCAACAGAACTACGTATATTTTGTTATTTCTTTTAATTCTTTACTTTCCTCTCTACTCAATTTCTCTAATATTCATGGTATTAAACTTGTGTTTTTTAATGGTAAAGGTTTACAGCATCCTGTTAAACATACTAAAGTTTTGGATTACCTAACTAGGCAGAAGGCTGATATTTGTTTATTACAGGAGACTCATGTTGATGACACTATTCTAGCGTACATGAACAAAAAATGGGTGGGTAATATTATTTCTTCACCTGCTCTCAATAAAAAAATGGAGCTGCTATCTTATTTGCAAAAAAACGAAATCTTCAAATATTACATAAGTATTCCGATTCTAATGGCCGTTTTCTTATAACTAAAATGTAAATTGATGACATGGTCCAACACTTGATTAATATATATGGACCGACGAAGGATGACCCTGAGGTTTGGTCTCTTTTTACGTCAGAAGTCTTAAAATTGGGTAATGTTCCACTTATTATTGGAGGTGATTTCAATCTTATAAGTGATCCTTTATCAGATAGATGTTCTCAAATCAAATATCGCCCTCCAAAAGCTTTTTTTGCTCTTAAATCTTTTTTTAAATCAACTAAATTAGTGGATATCTGGCTTTTACATCACCCAACAGACAAACAATTTACTTTTTTATCTAACCCTCATAATTCATTTTCTAGATTAGATTTTTTATTAATATCCCGTCATTTAGTTCCCTCTATTTCTGAACCTACTATCCAAAATATTGATATTTTGGCTCATGCGCTTGTCTCATGCATTTTACATCTTACAGTCTCTCAACAGTCTCGAGGAAGATGACGCATGAACACAAATAATGTTCTTAACGACAACAAACCCAAAATTTTATCATCAATTCATGAATATTTTATGTTTAATCCCGAAGGTTCTACATCAATTGTAAACAGATGGGATGCCTTTAAGGCTTACATCAGAGGGGTTACAATTTTAATTATGGCTCATATTAATAAGACATTTAATACACAAATTCACGAATTAGACAAACAAATTGCCAAATATGAAAGTTTTTTTATTACATCCAGTGACATTAAATACAAAATGCATCTGCAAAAACTTCGCTATGAATTGAACTCTATGTTAAGCACTAGAGCAGGCATTCAAATCTCTAATTCTAAAGCTAAATTCTGTTTTAATGCTAATAGATCTGGAAGATTTTTAGCAAACTATCTGCGTATTAAGAAAGATAAAACTCAAATTAGTGCTATTCACAAATCTGATGGGCAAACAGCTATATCTCATACAGCAATAGTGAATGAATTTATGAATTATTATTCAGAGTTATATAACAAACCTCCTTCAAATGATTTATCACTTATTGATAATTTTTTTCGAGAAGTGTGGTTTACCTCAAATTTCTCAATCAGCTAGAGATAAATTAGATATGCCAATTTCTATTGATGAAGTACTCTCAACTATTAAATCACTCAAGCTGCGTAAATCTCCATGCCCGGAGGGAATTACAGCAGAATTTAATAAAGAATTTGCTACTCTACTGTCAACACATTTATTCAAACTATTTACTCATTTTAGTCTTACAGGAACAACATCAGGGTCTTTTACGGAAGCTTTGATTATAGTCCTTCCAAAACCAGATAAAGACCCCTCTATGGTTTCAAATTATCGTCCTATTTCCTTGATTAATCAGGATTGTAAATTTTACGCAAAGATCCTGGCAACAAGATTAGCTTCACTAGTGCATTCCATTGTGCCTATTGATTAATCAGG
Source organism: Calotriton arnoldi (assembly GCA_963921515.1). Taxonomy (NCBI): domain Eukaryota; kingdom Metazoa; phylum Chordata; class Amphibia; order Caudata; family Salamandridae; genus Calotriton; species Calotriton arnoldi. The sequence goes on along the minus strand of CAWUFW010004902.1, from coordinate 449,915 downwards.
TTTCATGAAAAACAGACAGTCAATAAACAATGTAAGATTATTATTCCATGCAATTGAAAGTGGTGCTGCATCATTAACTCAACCGGCTGGCCTTCTAGCTTTAGATGCAGAAAAGGCTTTTGATAAAGTACTTTGGCAATATCTCTTTCAAACATTGGCTGCATTTAATCTGGGTTCCTCATTTATTCGTATGATTTCAGCTTTATATTCGGGTCCGTCTGCTCAACTTTCTATTAATGGTCAGAGGTCTAGTACATTTTTACTTTACAGAGGTACTAGGCAAGGGTGCCCGTTATCGCCTTTACTTTTCTTACTTGCAATAGAACCTTTGTTACATGCTAAAAAACCTGAATTTTTTCCCTTAAATGTGCATTGTTTACCAGTTATGGTTCCCAACAAAGGGGCCTATTACGATGGCGGTCGGAAGTCCACCGCCGGACCGGCGGTGGTGCCCGCCAGAATTGGCGGTGGACATCCGCCCACGAACGCAAGCCAGAAAACCGGCGGTCCAATTAGGATGGCGGTGGTGACCGCGGCGGTGGAAAATTCCGACCGCCGCTTTACCGCCGGTTGCCATCCGCACTCCTGCCTGGCGGATGGAGCAGGACCGGGATAATGGTGGCGGTGCAGAGCAGGCTCCACCGGCAGGATTATGATGCCGGCGGTAGCCAGCCTTTCCAAAGCGGTCAAACCGCCATGGAAAGGCATGCGGAGATTGTCTTCCGGGGGCCCGTTGCGGGCCCCCAGTGTGTTGGGGGGTGCACTGTGGGGGTACCCATGGTCCCCTCTACATTTCCCTGTACCAGGTGGCAGGCACTGTGCAGTGCCTGCCACGCAGTGCAAGGAAATGCAGGACATGCTCCTTTCGGCATCGCGGCGGTGCTGCGGGCAGCAGCAACCGCCGCAATGTTAAGGCCCATGATCAGACCGCCGCGGTCAGATTTCGAACGTGGGTCATCGTAATTCGACCGGCGGTGATGTCGCAGTCCATGCAGACGGTCTTTTCCCACTACCATGGCGGTCGGGGAGGTTTTCCGACCGCAATCGTAATGGGCCCCATAGATATCATTTGGGTCAAAGATAAAATCAAATACCTGGGTATATTATTTTCACATAATATAAAACAATCAATTTCATTAAACTGTGAATCTATTTTAGACTATATCAGAGAAAAATTTCAAAAATGGTCTGCACTTCATTTAACCTGGTGGGGAAAGATAGATTCTATTAAAATGGTTATTGCTCCGAAAATCTTCTACTTTCTCTCCATGATGCCTACACAGCTTCCTCGTAAATTCTATAAAAAAAACTAGATAGCATCATTACCAGATTTATTTGGAATAACATACCTCCTCGTATAAGCTATAAGAAATTGAAGGTAGTCAAGAACAATGGAGGTTTAGGTGTACCTGATTTTGTAAAGTATCACAAAGCATTCATTTTAAAGCAAAGTACGTTATGGTTTCAAGCTGTGACACCTAACAATACTCCTACTTGGCTTAGTATTGAACAAAACTTGGTTGCACCATTTCCATTGCCTGCATTAGTCACCATGTCTAATTCAACGACTTTGCTTCAGAAATCAACAATTGTGAAATCTATAAAATTAATATTACATGATCTTGATTCAATGTTTCAATGCCCTATGGCATTTACATTACACTCATCATTATGGTACAAACCTAGACTTAAGTTAAATAGATCCACAACATTTTGGAATTCCTGGATTAAAGCTGGTATTTTTTACTTGAAAGATATATACCACAACAATACTTTTTTATCTTTTCAGGAACTGCAACAATTGTTCAAGCTAAAATCTGCTGATAGTTATAAATATGAACTATTGTGTAATTCAATACTAGACTATTTTCCTAATAATTTTCCCCCGAACACAACCTCTGATTTGGCTGTATATATCCAAACCCTGGCCTCCTCATCTCATGTTGTATCTCTCTTTTATAAAAAATTTAATGGAAGTGCAAGTGATAATATTAACTTCCTAACTTCTTTTTGGAATAAAGAATTGGATATGCATTATCCTTAGATATTTGGCGGAAAATCTGGTTGAATAACATCTCAGGATGGTTACCCGTTTCACCATATCAAACAAATACATTTATTTTGTTTAATTGCTTGTGGACTCCTTTTAGGTTACATAAAGCAAAATTGTTGAATTCATGTGTATGTTGGAATTGCTCTCAACAAGAAGGACTGTTGAGACATATGCTCTTTGACTGTCCTAACATTGGTAAATTGAGTGATGTTTGGAATATTGTAACTAAAAAATGTAATATTACAGATGAATTGTCTTATACTATAATAATTTGTAAATCAGTCTTTATTACAACAAAATTGACCGACCTTGAGGGCAAACTTTTTGATTTTTTAATATCAGCTGCGTTGAAATCCATTACTGCTAATTGGAAAAATGCTTCATTAATGTCAGTACATACATGGTGGGCATGGATAATTTTTTCCAGAAGAGGAGCCAATTTATCTCTTACAGGAGTTATCCATAACATATCTAATTATCATTTATTTTGGAAACCAATTGATGATTATATAGCTTTACAGTCCTGACTAATCCTAATCTGTTGATTAATTAGTAATTATATAACTATTTTTATTATAGCTACGTAGTTCTACTCAAGTTTTATTTATTATGATTCCAATAACTTGTACTATTTCTCTCTTTTAAATGAATTGTCTACTTTCTATTTTCTATCTTTTCTTTTCTTCTTTTCTTTTCTTTTACTATATTATATAATTATATTCATGGGTACTTAAGATCGTTTACCAGGTATTAAGATGTTATACAACTGTAAGATAGTTCACAGTTAACAAACTATAACTTACTTGTACCTTTTTCCAATGCTCTTTTTTGTATGGTCTTGTCTATTTATGATCAAAATCAATAAAATAATTGAACCAGAAGACTTCAATCCTGGTCTGGTGGGCAGTCCTGCGGTGGTATGACAGCAGCGGTCTGTGAGGCTCAAAGAAGAGCCTTACATATAGACTGCTGCTGCTAGAGCACCGACTGCACCTTCCTGCACGGTGTGGTACCGTGCAGGCAATAGGGGTGCTAATACAGGGGACACTGCATGTGACCCCCCCGCATGCACCTCCAGACCCAATTCCGGCAGAGGGCCCTGTTAGGGCCCCCTTTATTGCCATTCCGCCACCCTTTTCATGGCTGGTTCACCACCCTGAAAAGGGCAGTGAATTGGCTACTCGGAATTTGCTTGGCGGCTCCTGCTGCGGCACCGCCAGCATATTCCTTCCGGTGAAAGACCGCCGGCCCAGTGGGATCCGTTATCCCGGCAGTGCCGGCAGTCTCATGGCAGTCCGACCACCACACTCTTAATACTGCTGGCGGGCCCGCAGTCTGGTGGTGGTCAGACTGCCACCACGGATTCGGCAGTCCTATGGACTGTCGTAATAAGGCCCTTAGTATTATTCCTAATAAATCTATATATGCTGTGCTATTTTGTCCATATTGCTGCCAATCCTCCCAGATCTTAGTGGGCTTTTTAGGGCACCCACCCATTTTGTAAAGTAGTTTTTTGTGGTAAACAGACAGAATATCGATTTTTTTTTCGACCTACAAGAATATTGAGTTTTAAATATCGAGGTACAAGAATATCGACATCAAGAATATCGTGGTACAGAATATCGACAGTAAGGTAATAAATATCGTTTTTTTAATATTGAAGACAGTAATATCATTTGTAAAAATATTGTTGTTAATAATATCGATTTTTATATTAGTGATCTGTATTTTAGTATGTTTGTTAAAAGTATGTGATGTAATTTTTTTGTATAAGTATAGCAATTTTTTTTAATGTATGTGTTCAATTTTTAGCAATAAATAATTTTATGTTAATTAATTTTTGCGTATTTTAGTTCTGTAGTGAGTTGTGGGTTTATAGGGGAATCAGGTGGGAAGTAATTTAATTATAATAAAGTAATTATTTAGTTTATTTATTTCTATTTATAATTCATTTATTAATAATTACTTATTAATTGGTTAATAATTTGTATTGAAAGATTAATTGATAATTGTAATAATTGAGTTCTTTATTTTAGGAGCGGGTTGTGGGTTTATAGGGGAATAGGGTGGGAAGTAATTTAATTATAATAAAGTAATTTTTAATGTTTATTTATTAGTATTTATAATTAATTTATTATTAATTACTTATTAATTGGTTATTAATTTTTATTAATTGATTACTTGATCATTAAAATATATTTTATTTTTAGGAGCGGGTTGTGGGTTTATAGGGGAATAGGTTGGGAAGTAATTTAATTAAAATAAAGTAATTAATATTTTTTATTTATTAGTATTTATTTTATATTTCTATTTTATAGTGTTGTTTGTGGTAATTTATTTAAAAAAATGTAATTATTAATTGTTTGAAAAGTATAAATATTTAATTGGTAAATATGTTAATTCTGTCAAATTTGTATGAGTTCTTTGTGCATTTATAGAGGAATATGGTGTGAAGTAATTTATTTATAAATTATTAATAAATATTTTTTGATTATAATTATGTATTTGTAAAGATAGTTGTTTGTAAAATGTTGTTTTAAAACTTTTATAAATTAATGTTTGTATTTAATTTTTAGTATTTTTTAATATTTAATTATTTTTGTATCTTTTGGAATTTTGTAATATTTTGATATTTTATTTTGTGTTATTAACAATTTTTGTATTGTAGTTTCTATTTTTTTTATTTTAATTTTTAATTTACATTTTTGAAATTATTAATTTTAACCCTTTGCTATCCAACACTTTCCCTATTGTTGCATTCACTGGAGTGGGAAAAGTAATTTTTACCCCTTTGCTATCCAACACTTTCCTTACTGTTGCACTCACTGGAGTGGGAATAGTAATTTTTACCCCTACGCTATCCAACACTTTCCCTACTATTGCACTCACTGGAGTGGGAATAGTAATTTTTACCCCTACGCTATCCAACACTTTCCCTAATGTTGCACTCACTGAAGTGGGAATAGTAATTTTTACTCCTACGCTATCCAACACTTTCCCTACTGTTGCACTCACTGGAGTGGAAATACTAATTTTTACCCCTACGCTATCCTACACTTTCCCTACGGTTGCACTCACTGGAGTGGGAATAGTAATTTTTACCCCTCCGCTATCCAACACTTTCCCTACTGTTGCACTCACTGGAGTGGGAATAGTAATTTTTACCTCTTCGGTATCCAAAACTTTATCTACTGTTTCACTCTTTGGAGTGGGAGTAGTAATGTTTACCCCTACGCTATCCAACACTTTCCTTACTGTTGCACTCACTGGAGTGGGAATAGTAATTTTTACCCCTACGCTATCCAACACTTTCCCTACTGTTGCATTCATTGGAGTGGGAATAGTAATTTTTACCTCTACGCTATCCAACACTTTCCCTACTGTTGCATTCATTGGAGTGGGAATAGTAATTTTTACCCCTACACTATCCAACACTTTCCCTACTGTTGCATTCACTGGAGTGGGAATAGTAATTTTTACTTCTACGCTATCCAACACTTTCCCTACTGTTGCACTCACTGGAGTGGGAATAGTAATTTTTACTCCTACGCTATCCAACACTTTCCCTACTGTTGTACTCACTGGAGTGGAATAGTAATTTTTACCCCTACGCTATCCAACAGTTTCCCTACTGTTGCACTCACTGGAGTGGGAATAGTAATTTTTAACCCTCCGCTATCCAACATTTTCCCTACTGTTGCACTCACTGGAGTGGGTATAGTAATTTTTATTCCTACGCTATCCAACACTTTCCCTACTGTTGCACTCTCTGGAGTGGGAATAGTAATTTTATCCTCTCCACTATCTAATATTTTCTTTACTGTTTAAGTTAATGTAGTGTAAAATGTATTTAAAAAAATTAAAAATATTGTAATATTCTAATTTATTATATATATGTTTTATTTTTATTTTTATGTTATTGGTGTATGTGTATATATATGTATTTATATTTTTAAATATGTTTGTAACAAAATATAATTTATTCAAATAATTATTTATTCATATTAAGTAAATATGTATATTATATTTTATATATATCTATGTTTAATTTATTTTTACATTTTATGTATTAATTATATTTTTAAACATTTTCTAATAATTTTAACAATGTTTATTTTAATTACCTGTATTATTTAATTTATATTACATTATTTTTTAAACATAAAAAAAACCGATATTTTTAACAACGATATTTTTAACAATGATATTTTTTTATCGATATTTTTGTACTTACCATTATGTAGATAGGACTTCGATATTCTGGACATCGATATTTTCGGTCCGATATTTTTGAAGTCGATATTCTGTCAGAGATTCGTTTTTTGTATTACAACAACTGTCTAAGCTGGATTTTCATTGATTTATAGTTGGGGGAATGTATGTGTCTCCAGATTTTTGAGATATCTCTTTTTTTGACAACTAATCCTAGCTACAGGAATATCTTTTCAGGATTTGTAAGGCCCTTGTTGTCGGCTACATTAAATAATGCAATTTTCAACATCAAGTTGAATGGGTGGCCCAAAACAATCTAAGCTGTGTCTTTTATAGCACTCCAAAAAGGAGTAATGTTTCTATTTGCCTATTCGTATACACCAAATCTCTGTCTTCTGTAGTGCACTTGAAACACATTGAGTCATGGCTTCTTTTAATACCTCAGGCATTGTGGACTTAAATAGATATGCAGGCCTAGATTTATTTATGTTTTGCGTCGCCCATGCGCCACACAAGGGGAGGCAGGGCGAGGCAAAACCTAGAATGAGATTTACCAAGCCATGCAAGGTCACATTGCATGTCACTGTGTGGCTTAGCCAATCTGGAGTTAAACTGGCACTGTAAGGGGCTGATTCCGATTCAGGCCGGAAAACGTACCGACCGACCCGGTACGGGAATGTAGTCCGACCGACACGTACCGGCGCTGTCCGATCCGCGTAGTACGATGCTATGTATGTGAATTACGACCGACTCGTACGGAACACAAGCCGAACGACCGAACCGCACGGAAAGCAGCCATCCGGCCGGAAAATCTACGCGAATTGAACCGACCGACACGCACCAGGAATGAACCCGACAGATACATACCCGCGAACTCCGACCCGTGCAGTACGATGCAATGCGTGTAAAACCAGACCGAGTCGCACGGAGCACGAGCCGTACGACCGACACGCATAGAAAACAGGGAGCCGAAGCAACACAATACTCCGCGACCGACGCGTACGCCGCACATGAAACCCAACAGAAAGACAGCGTGAAAGACTCGGAGAAGCTCGCACGAGACAACTGCAGCGTCCGACTCGGTCAGAAGAACGTCTCCTACATGCCCAAAAAATACAAAGGAAAAAATACAAAAAAAAGGGCCAAACAAGCAATGACAAAGTCAATAAACACTGGGAAAAAAAAACATGGAACAAAGACACACCCACAACTCCACCCATATAAAGGCCACAAATCCCTACCATGATCCTTTGCAAATTCAACTGACCTGCCAGCACAGAACACCATCAGACAGCAACCACAGACACACTCACAACTCATCCATTACACAAGCCACACACCATTAGCACTTCCCTAATAGCACCCTCACATACACCCAGCAAAACTGACACTCACACACCCTCACTTGCACACTCACACACACATCAATCCCCACCACCACCCATCACCATGCCCCCAAAGAAGAACCCAAAGTTCCTAGACAGTGAATTGGAAGTCCTGGTAGATGAAATCCTAAGAGTAGAGCCACAGTTGTTTGGTACATTGGTCCAACAAACCCCCATGTCGCAGAAAACCAAGATGTGGGAGAGGATCGTCGACAGGGTGAACCCACAATCACCATGTTTGCGCACAAAGGAAGACATCCATAACAGGTGGTATGATGTGCGCCGGAGGGTCAAGGACCTACTCAAGAAGGAATACGCCTTGAGTCATCGCACCGGCAGTGGCCCTCTTGCCAAACCAGTATACCTCAGGTCCTGGGAGGAGAAGGTGCGGGCCATCCTACCACCAGAGAGCGTACATGGACTATCAGACATCCCAGAGCCTGGTGAGTACACAACCAATATACCCAATATTGTGTGACAATACACACACATCACTGTCAAGGGGATAGTGAAACCATGCACCGTTAGCAAAGCCACAGTAACCAAAAGATAATCATCCCAAGATGTGTATGCTAGTCAGACAAACACAATACCTGCCATCTCACAGTGATATGTAACTGTGTCATGACATGTACAAACCTAACAACAAATAGAGCAAGGCAGTGGCACAAATCTAACCAACAAACACTGTCAGACATTTTGCCACCACTAGAACACCACCTCACAGGGAAGCTGACTGAAAGGAAGGAATTGTGGTGATGTGGTATGCTGGTGAAGTGAGTGTAGCCAATAGCATGATGGGAGTTGTAGTCACAGATATTGGTCACCCTCACAATTGGCCCATCAACACCACTCTGAACCATGCTCACATCACAGGGAGTGGAAAAGAACTGACAAGATAGCTGACACTGGGTACTGCTGTGCTGTGGGGAGAACAAGCCCCTGCTGGGCGTTGTGCTGAAAACAACAGCAGGACACCACTGCCTGACATCCTGAAAGCCAACTTGCACTCCCTGCAATGGAAGCACGTTCCTTGGTGGGATATCTGGCTGGGTGGGAAGGAGGACTGACAGCTCTGACCATAGTTACCAGCAGCTTTTCTCACACACCCCCTTAACACAAACTCCACACAACTCACCTGGGAGAATGCATTGCCTCACACTATAATTAAATATCCCACAAAGAACTACCACACTGGGGTATGCTGTGTGAAGCACAGGGACACTTTTGGGACTTGTAGCCAAACAAACGCCAGGACAACACTGTCAGCCATCCTGTCAGCACAGGCACAAACCCCACAGGGAAGCAGAGTCAAAAGGAAGGAAGTATGGGCATGCTGGGAAGGGGGTGTAGGCAATAGCATGATGGGAGTGGTAGTCACAGCTCAACATCCCCACCCGCATGGCCCGGCAAGCTCACACTGAAGCATGCACACCTCACAGGGAGTGAAAAGCCACTTCCAAGATGTCTGACAATGGTGCTCTGTTGTGGGGAGCACAAGGCCCTGCTGGGAACTGTGCACCAACAAACAACAGGACCACACTGTCAGCCATCTTGCCATTGCTGTCACACTCACACACAGTGAAGTCGACTCAAAAGGAAGGAAGTATGGGCATGCTGGGAAGGGGGGTGTAGCCAATAGCATGATGGGAGTTGTAGTCATAGATATTGGTCACCCTCACAATTGGCCCATCAACACCACTCTGAACCATGCTCACATCACAGGGAGTGGAAAAGAACTGACAAGATGGCTGACACTGGGTACTGCTGTGGGGAGAACAAGCCCCTGCTGGGTGTTGTGCTCAAAACAACAGCAGGACACCACTGCCTGACATCCTGAAAGCCAACTTGCACTCCCTGCAATGGAAGCACGTTCCATGGTGGGATATCTGGCTGGGTGGGTAGGAGGACTGACAGCTCTGACCATAGTTACCAGCAGCTTTTCTCACACACCCCCTTAACACAAACTCCACACAACTCACCTGGGAGAATGCATTGCCTCACACTATAATTAAATATCCCACAAAGAACTACCACACTGGGTTATGCTGTGTGAAGCACAGGGACACTTTTGGGACTTGTAGCCAAACAAACGCCAGGACAACACTGTCAGCCATCCTGTCAGCACAGGCACACTACCCCGCAGGGAAGCAGAGTCAAAAGGAAGGAAGTATGGGCATGCTGGGAAGGGGGGTGTAGGCAATAGCATGATGGGAGTGGTAGTCACAGCTCAACATCCCCCACCCGCATGGCCCGGCAAGCTCACACTGAAGCATGCACACCTCACAGGGAGTGAAAAGCCACTTCCAAGATGTCTGACAATGGTGCTCTGTTGTGGGGAGCACAAGGCCCTGCTGGGAACTGTGCACCAACAAACAACAGGACCACACTGTCAGCCATCTTGCCATTGCTGTCACACTCACACACAGTGAAGTCGACTCAAAAGGAAGGAAGTATGGGCATGCTGGGAAGGGGGGTATAGCCAATAGCATGATGGGAGTTGTAGTCACAGATATTGGTCACCCTCACAATTGGCCCATCAACACCACTCTGAACCATGCTCACATCACAGGGAGTGGAAAAGAACTTGAAAGATGGCTGACACTGGGTACTGCTGTGGGGAGAACAAGCCCCTGCTGGGTGTTGTGCTCAAAACAACAGCAGGACACCACTGCCTGACATCCTGAAAGCCAACTTACACTCCCTGCAATGGAAGCACGTTCTATGGTGGGATATCTGGCTGGGTGGGAAGGAGGACTGACAGCTCTGACCATAGTTACAAGCAGCTTTTCTCACACACCCCCTTAACACAAACTCCACACAACTCACCTGGGAGAATGCATTGCCTCACACTATAATTAAATATCCCACAAAGAACTACCACACTGGGTTATGCTGTGTGAAGCACAGGGACACTTTTGGGACTTGTAGCCAAACAAATGCCAGGACCACACTGTCAGCCATCTTGCCATTGCTGTCACACTCACACAGTGAAGTCGACTCAAAAGGAAGGAAGTATGGGCATGCTGGGAAGGGGGTGTAGGCAATAGCATGATGGGAGTGGTAGTCACAGCTCAACATCCCCCACTCGCATGGCCCGGCAAGCTCACACTGAAGCATGCACACCTCACAGGGAGTGAAAAGCCACTTCAAAGATGTCTGACAATGGTGCTCTGTTGTGGGGAGCACAAGGCCCTTCTGGGAACTGTGCACCAACCAACAGCAGGACACCACTGACTGACATCCTGAACAACCAACTTGCACTCCCTGCAATGGAAGCACGTTTCATGGTGGGATGTCTGGCCTGGGGGGAGGAGGAGTGCCAGCTCCGACTACAGCTACCAGCAGGCCCTTACACACACACCACTTCCACTAACTCCAAACAACACACCTGGGACCGTGCTCCACAAGAGAGTGAGTGAAAAGCCACTTCCAAGATGTCTGACAATGGTGCTCTGTTGTGGGGAGCACAAGGCCCTGCTTGGAACTGTGCACCAACCAACAGCAGGACACCACTGACTGACATCCTGAGAGTTAACCTGCACCCACTGCAAGGGTGGCATGTTTCATGGTGGGATAACTGGGCTGGGGGGAGAAGGAGGTCCGGATGTCAAGCAAATACCACCAATGCTGGCCATACACACACCTACTCTGCAAAAACACATTGCACACGTGGGACCAGTCACTCTGAAAGTAAAATCCCTGACAAGATGGCTGACAGATGGGCATGAGAATTGATGTGCCTGCAATTCACACCCATGCACTGGCCAACCCAAACACGTACACACTCACAGCCTGTCAGGGGATGCAGTGTCCATGGGTGCCCCCTGGCCTGGCTGTGAAGGTGTGACTTGCAGATGACAACTGTGGAGAATCAGACATACTACATAGCACAAAACACACAGGAAGTCACAGAGACATCATTGACAGGGGACACCTGACAGTGAATGCAATGGGCACACCAATATACCGGACACTGTACCATGGTGTCAGTCACACAAGTTGCGGTTGTGATCTGCATTCCACTCCCACATCGTTCGGCAACATATGCATCCTTCACACAACACACCACTCACTGTCACAGACACTGTAGACACAAGCACCAAGCTGGACTGCATTTGAGGAGACATGCTACTCACAGCGATACAAAAGGGGATGATGGACGGAACGTTTGAGCCAATCAAACACTCACCCCCAGTCAACTGATCTGGGTTTAATCCATCATCATTCTTTAGCTCACTCCACCACCCCAGTTCAGACATGGCCATATGCAAATCAGTCTGACCCTGTGCCTCATGGGAACAGTCCAGCCCGAACTGCCAAGCCATGTCTTCCCTGGACCGGAAACAAGCATCCTAGGACCGGTTTCTGGCATTCCAGCCGTCATCAGCCAGGCTTGCTTGAATCCAGTGGCAAAGTGAGCAAGGGACCCACGTCTGGGCATACCCCCGCCAACTTAGGGCGAACAAAGCGATACAAAGGGGATGATGGACGGAACGTTTGAGCCAATCAAACACTCACCCCCAGTCAACTGATCTGGGTTTAATCCATCATCATTCTTTAGCTCACTCCACCACCCCAGTTCAGACATGGCCATATGCAAATCAGTCTGACCCTGTGCCTCATGGGAACAGTCCAGCCCGAACTGCCAAGCCATGTCTTCCCTGGACCGGAAACAAGCATCCTAGGACCGGTTTCTGGCATTCCAGCCGTCATCAGCCAGGCTTGCTTGAATCCAGTGGCAAAGTGAGCAAGGGACCCACGTCTGGGCATACCCCCGCCAACTTAGGGCGAACAAAGCGATACAAAAGGGGATGATGGACGGAACGTTTGAGCCAATCAAACACTCACCCCCAGTCAACTGATCTGGGTTTAATCCATCATCATTCTTTAGCTCACTCCACCACCCCAGTTCAGACATGGCCATATGCAAATCAGTCTGACCCTGTGCCTCATGGGAACAGTCCAGCCCGAACTGCCAAGCCATGTCTTCCCTGGACCGAAACAAGCATCCTAGGACCGGTTTCTGGCATTTCAGCCGTCATCAGCCAGGCTTGCTTGAATCCAGTGGCAAAGTGAGCAAGGGACCCACGTCTGGGCATACCCCGCCAACTTAGGGCGAACAAGCGATACAAAGGGGATGATGGACGGAACGTTTGAGCCAATCAAACACTCACCCCCAGTCAACTGATCTGGGTTTAATCCATCATCATTCTTTAGCTCACTCCACCACCCCAGTTCAGACATGGCCATATGCAAATCAGTCTGACCCTGTGCCTCATGGGAACAGTCCAGCCCGAACTGCCAAGCCATGTCTTCCCTGGACCGGAAACAAGCATCCTAGGACCGGTTTCTGGCATTTCAGCCGTCATCAGCCAGGCTTGCTTGAATCCAGTGGCAAAGTGAGCAAGGGACCCACGTCTGGGCATACCCCGCCAACTTAGGGCGAACAAGCGATACAAAGGGGATGATGGATTAAACCCAGATCAGTTGACTGGGGGTGAGTGTTTGATTGGCTCAAACGTTCCGTCCATCATCCCCTTTTGTATCGCTTTGTTCGCCCTAAGTTGGCGGGTATGCCCAGACGTGGGTCCCTTGCTCACTTTGCCACTGGATTCAAGCAAGCCTGGCTGATGACGGCTAGAATGCCAGAAACCGGTCCTAGGATGCTTGTTTCCGGTCCAGGGAAGACATGGCTTGGCAGTTCGAGCTGGACTGTTCCCATGAGGCACAGGTCAGACTGATTTGCATATGGCCATGTCTGAACTGGGGTGGTGGAGTGAGCTAAAGAATGATGATGGATTAAACCCAGATCAGTTGACTGGGGGTGAGTGTTTGATTGGCTCAAACGTTCCGTCCATCATCCCCTTTTGTATCGCTTGTTCGCCCTAAGTTGGCGGGGTATGCCCAGACGTGGGTCCCTTGCTCACTTTGCCACTGGATTCAAGCAAGCCTGGCTGATGACGGCTGAATGCCAGAAACCGGTCCTAGGATGCTTGTTTCCGGTCCAGGAAGACATGGCTTGGCAGTTCGGCTGGACTGTTCCCATGAGGCACAGGGTCAGACTGATTTGCATATGGCCATGTCTGAACTGGGGTGGTGGAGTGAGCTAAAGAATGATGATGGATTAAACCCAGATCAGTTGACTGGGGGTGAGTGTTTGATTGGCTCAAACGTTCCGTCCATCATCCCCTTTGTATCGCTTGTTCGCCCTAAGCTGGCGGGGTATGCCCAGACGTGGGTCCCTTGCTCACTTTGCCACTGGATTCAAGCAAGCCTGGCTGATGACGGCTGAAATGCCAGAAACCGGTCCTAGGATGCTTGTTTCCGGTCCAGGGAAGACATGGCTTGGCAGTTCGGGCTGGACTGTTCCCATGAGGCACAGGGTCAGACTGATTTGCATATGGCCATGTCTGAACTGGGGTGGTGGAGTGAGCTAAAGAATGATGATGGATTAAACCCAGATCAGTTGACTGGGGGTGAGTGTTTGATTGGCTCAAACGTTCCGTCCATCATCCCCTTTTGTATCGCTATGCTACTCACAGCAGCAGAACTGCAACACATACCACTGGCCATCACTGTAATGAGAATGGAAAAGCCAGAGAGCTGCTGTGCCCAATCCTTATCACCATGGAGGACATTGACAAGATTAATCACGTTTGCACGTACAAAACTCAGCAACAACATCATTAGCTACGTTAACAACATCACTTGTATGAAATGAGACGTGAACTAGGAACCCAGACAACAACACAGATACTCCCAAGAGATCCCAGGCATACCGGACTGTGACCATGTTGTCCAGACACACCAATGTGACGCACAAAGACTGGCAGAAACTGCCACCACACATGTCCCAATCTTGAAAGATATCCTAAGTGGAATTGCACGTATGTCCCTGTTAAAGGACAAATGTGGACAAGGATGACACACCTGTGTCAGGCACGTGATGGCCCTTGAGTAGCAATGGCCATGTACAGCCAATCAATACATGAGCTGGTCATGCACACACCTCAACACACACACACCTCAACATTCACATTGAAATGCTTCAGGTTGGCAGGACAATGTGCTACAACAATATCAACCTCTGGCTGTGACAACTTAGGACAATGCAATGTACAGGCACGCATCCAGATGTACAGTCACAACTGTCATGTGTTTGAACCATTGATGCCTGTAGAAACATAACATACATTGTGTGTCTCTTCCAAACACAGGTGATGATGGGGACACAGCAGCAGATGATGAGGAGTCCCTGCCCCAGGCTCCGGTGGCCCCTGAGCTCTCTGGTGTGGAACAGTCTCTGCCCTCCTCGGATGGCGAAGACATACCTGGCCCCTCCGGTGTGAGTCATCATGCAGCACCAGCAGGACCACCATCTGCACCCCCTGCACCCACTCCTCCAACATCTGCCAACACACAGACCACCCCCGCCAACACGGACAGACCAAGGACACTGAATGACAACAGCACAGGGACCCCGGCCCCCCGGGAAGCAACAGACAACAACCCCAGTACCAACCCCCAAGGGGGCCTAGGGTCACCTGTGCATGCCACCACAGGTCCCGCACGTGTGGCCAGGGGTGGTGGGAGGGGTGGTAGGCAGAGGTCGCTGTTTGCAGAGGGGTCTGGACTGCATGATGACCCACAACTGGTACGCATTGCAGATGCGTACCAGAATAGCACCGGAGAGGTCAGCCAGGTAGTGGGGATCCTCAAGGACATTCAACAGCAGCAGGCTGCCCATCATGCCCGCTTGGACTCCCACATGTCCCGTGTGGAGACACACATGTCTGGCATGGAGTCCAAGTGGGACACATTGGAAGAACTGACAGCGGTGCAGAGGGACATATTGACATGCCTCTGCCAGATTAGCACCGACATGTCCACACCTCCCTGTGTGCCCACAACATCTGGTGCCGCAACAACTGCAACTACCACAGGGAGGGAGGATGACTCTGGTGGAGAGTCCTCTGCACCGCAGCGGCCTGCACGTGAGGGTCCCCCCAGAAAGAAGAGGGGTCGTCCGAGGAAGGACAACTGAGAGGCAGATGGCCATGTACATCCCCCAGAAACCCAACACCTGTTCTGGAAATTCTCCTTTGTGTGCAAACTGTTCACCCTGTCGAATGCAACCCAACTCCCCCACATGACATGGTGAGTTTAAGTTGGACTAATGTTTCAGATGACTGTGGACTTTACTCAGGACATTTCTGCTACCAACACTTCCAACTCATCTGGGAACTTTGGATTCCAATCCCAATGTACAGCACCCACCATCCTGTGCACTATCCTCACACATGTATGTAAATAAACTCACTAATACACCATACTTGCCTCTGTTGTGATTCCAACGTGGTATTTTGTCATGGAGATGATGATCTGCTAAATGACACTGTGCATGCTAACTGCTACAGCAATTCCAACACCGTCATGTGAGTCATGGCGACGTGACACATATGAGGGAGCCACACCACTAGGGCAACACAACACATACACACCAGGGCCATCTGACTCATCGCCTACACTGATGTTGCCAGGACATACAGTGGAATGCACAGACACCACACCTATTCAGAGTCTGTGTTAACTAGCCCACAGGTGCAGTAAGCAAATGTCAGTCAGATGTGTGACCACAGACAACGCACATCCCAAAGTGAAGCACAGGTTTATTACACATTTGCAACATGTTGTTTCCACTACAGATGCAAGGTAATCCCACGTGGCAGTGGCCACACAGTCAACAAGTGTAGAAGAAATAAAGTCCAGGGGTGTGTGGCACATCACCTGTAGGGAAACGACTGCTTCCACCCTGGAAGTTGAATCATGGTGTCGGGGGATCACAGTTGCCCAAACAACTCTGAAAGTACCCTGTGAAGGACAGACATGACACACAGTTAAAAGCACTGAAGAACAGGACAGAACTGCAATACTCATGCCCAATACATGTCACAAGATACCTACACAAAACCAAGTTAGCATGTCAACACTGTTGGGGAGTACAGACTACCTGTAAGGACACATCGCTGCACGCATCCAGTCAAGTAGCACATGGCCACACTCAAATAGCAACAGAGCACCACCAACACATATCATGCAAACTCAAATCATTGACATAACATCTCTGTATACTCACATTCAGCTGAAGAAGTTGGTGATGAGCTGTGTGCGGACATCACCCTCATCATCATCATCATCACTGGCATCGTGGCCCAGGCCAGGATCCTCCACAGGTAGCGGATGTTGGTCATCGTCATCCAGGATGAGAGGCAACTCCTTCCGCACTGCCAGGTTGTGTAGCATGCAGCAGACGATGAAAATCTTGCACACCTTTGCAGGGGCATATGGGAGGGCCCCTCCTGTCTTGTCCAGGCAGCGAAAGCGGCTCTTCAGGACACCAAATGTCCGCTCGATCACTCTCCTGGTCCGACCATGTGCCTCATTGTAGCGCATCTGGGCTGGTGTCACAGGGTTCCTGAGGGGTGTCAGCAACCACGGCATGTTGGGGTATCCGGAGTCACCTACATACAGACAATTGCACATTAGCTGAGTTGGAAAAGAGGGTGGAATACAACATTGCAGAACACACACAATGGTACAAAGTCAGTACACACCGACAAGCCAGGCACGCTGGTTCTGCATCTGTGACATCATCCTCGGGATGCGACTACTCCTCATCACGTAGGCATCGTGTGCAGAACCGGGGAAACGGGCACACACATGTGAGATGCTCATATCTGCAAGACATACCACCAGAGCATTGATAGAATGGAAATTTTTCCTGTTCCTGTGTGCCTGCTCATGTGCCTGTGGTGGTACCAAAGCCACATGTGTCCCATCAATGGAGCCGATAACATGTGGCATCCTCCCCAGGGCATAGAAGTCACTCTTGACATCAGTGAGTTGTTGACGTTTAGGGAAATAGATGTACTGGTTCAAGTATGTTAACATTGCCTCCAAAACATCGCATAGCACACGGCTGAACATGGTCTGTGACATCCCACCAGCAGACGCCACAGTGTGTTAAAAGGTACCTGTGGCAAAGAAGTGTAGGGCTGCCATCACCTTCACCTTGGGGGTCAGCGCTGTAGGGTATGGCCGGCCAGGTAGCAAATGTGGGGCCAACCGCCCCGCCAATTCCTCAATCAGCGGCCTGTTGAAGCGGTACTGTCGGATGCAGTCACGTTCCACCATGGTTGCAAGGTCAGGGAATGGTCTATGGACAGCTGGTGCCCTGCAGTACATAGGTGAACAAAGAAAGATTGTCAGTCACCCCACATATGTGGCATTGACCATACTCAATATCACATGATACATCATTACGAGACACAAGTACTTGATGTGTGTGCCGTTCTGTATGGACATATATGGCACCTACATGGCCATCATCTAACATCTCAGTTCAACATGTGTTGACAACAAGTTCCAGGTTGTGCTATGGGAAATTATTAGGCTGTGTCACAGTACCCATGTACTGCTGTCACGTTCCAAACACACACCACAGTGACAAGTGAGGACAGATGTGCCCCAGGCATCACTGCTCTTTGACAGGTAGATTCCCAGGGACCCTGTATTGCCGCATGACATGGCGTATCATGTACACGCCAGCAAAACAACCATGACTCCCACAGGTAGTGGCCCCTGTTGCCTCTGCAGGACAGACATGGACGTCTGTGACACACACACACACAACATCAAAGTCGATGCACAAACAACGTGGATGTGGAGACTGTCTCCCATTGTGCACATGGAATCAGAGACATCTGAAACACAACATGCACACAGACTGTGGAGGGCCATCACAATTGTGGCAATGGGTCACCCTGTGACGTACATACCATCCCACATGGGACTCAGGGTGTATGTGACATAACATACACATATACAACCTGGAAATGTGACCATGCCACATGCTCTGAACTGAACAGTTGCACATCACAGTGGTCATGTGCACAACACACAAAGGATTCTGTCCCCATGAACACGTGCACAGCCTGGGAGTGGCTGCCCCCAAGTGCCACACAACAAACCACATGTTGACCCCCATACACACACAGGTAATGCAGCCTTACATGCCTTAGGATACAGTGTGGACAGGCTGTGGTGTTGTAGGTGTGCCCCTGAGTCCCTGGCAAGTAATTGTGACTGGCATACGTTCACCTGTGACAACCATGGTGACATATGCGAGTGACTTGTACAGGGACGCGTCGTACAGCAATGGACCGATCCGTGCGCACGCATTGGCCATTGCATATGATGTTGACGGATGCGTGTTGTGTTTCGAAATACGCGTCGTACAGCAATGGACTGATCCGTGCGCACGCATTGGCCATTGCATATGATGTTGACGGATGCGTGTTGTGTTTCGAAATACGCGTCGTACAGCAATGGACCGATCCGTGCGCACGCATTGGCCATTGCATATGATGTTGACGGATGCGTGTTGTGTTTCGAAATACGCGTCGTCCAGCAATGGACCGATCCATGCGCACGCATTGGCCATTGCATATGATGTTGACGGATGCGTGTTGTGTTTCGAAATACGTGTCGTACAGCAATGGACCGATCCGTGCGCACGCATTGGCCATTGCATATGATGTTGACGGATGCGTGTTGTGTTTCGAAATATGCGTCGTCCAGCAATGGACCGATCCGTGCGCACGCATTGGCCATTGCATATGATGTTGACGGATGCGTGTTGTGTTTCGAAATACGCGTCGTCCAGCAATGGACCGATCCGTGCGCATGCATTGGCCATTGCATATGATGTTGACGGATGCGTGTTGTGTGACGAAATACGCGTCGTCCAGCAATGGACCGATCCGTGCGCACGCATTGGTCATTGCATATGATGTTGACGGATGCGTGTTGTGTGACGAAATACGCGCCGTACAGCAATGGAACGATCCGTGCGCACGCATTGGCTATGGACTGACATGGTAACGGACGCGTATTCGAAGCTTGTACGAGTCGGATGCAGTGAATTCAGTTGGCCACCCACAACAATGTTGCAAAATCATGGGTGTCATCAAGTTGAAATTTTGAAGGATGCTGTAGGCGTGTATAAGTGGTGCAATTCCATGGATTGGCCAGATTCAGAAGATGCAAACGACTTGGACCTATCACTTTGGACACATGGGACAGTATCTGCCTCTGCAGCACACATATAATGCTGGCTGTTCCCCTGAGAGCTCACTTGCCTGCACTATATGCTCCAAGACGACATCTGCCACCACCACTGCTGCTGTCTCTGCATCCTCTGGCTACTGCAATGGCACGTACTGTGGATAGAGCCCCAGCCTTCAGCATTGAGGAGAACCAGGCCCTGCTGGGCAGCCTCCTTCCACAGTACAGCAAGCTGTATGGGAAACCAGGGGAGCAGGTGAGTGTGCTGTCCACTGCCTTACTAATTGTGCATGTTGTCTGACTAGCAGGACTTACAGTGTGTACACCAGTGGCTAGCATGCTCACTGAGTGGTTGTCACCCCCCAAAGTGTGTAGTTACATGCACTGAACAGGTATAGTGCAGTAACAGTGCATTCCAACAAGGTTTTACTTCCGAGGCAATGATACCATTTAGTAACTGCTGGACAACTGTTCATAGCCATAGTTGCACTACCTGTGTACATCATATGCCCCTGTGATTGAGACATGTATATCCAACTGTGGGATGCACGGATATGTTGCATGTGTAGTAATGGCCTTTTCACTTTGTCATCCTCACAGGTTGATGCCCACCAGAAGCAGGAGATCTGGCTGACCATCGCCCGGGCAGTACGATCTGTGGGAGTCTACAGGCGCAGGATCCGCAACTGCCAGAAGAGGTGGCAGGACCTTCGTGGCTGGACCCGGAGGATCGCAAGGGTCCAGCTGAAGCTGTTGCCTCCTCGCAGGACGGGCGGACACCGGACCCTGACCCCCCACATGCTCCAGATTCTGGCGGTGGTCTTCCCTGACCTGGATGGGCAGCTGAAGGCCAGACAGCAGCAAGGAGGGGGTAAGTGCTAGCCTTTTCTGGGTACTATGACTAACATGCTCTATGCACTCCTTTAGCCTGGTTACACTTCCACAGTACGACTGTCTTGTCGTCCTGGACTCATGTCCCTCACTTGTGTCATGCCCCCTCCTCATCTGATACACAGGTGTGGCCCTTACAGTCTGTGACTTAGGTCACTTGGGTACTGTGTACTTGCAGTTACCTGTGGTTCAAGTTGGGGACAGCATCAGTTACAGGAACTTTGTGGTGGGCTGCATGGGTGGTACAATTGCTCACACAATGCCTGTGATCTAACATGTACTCTGGGTATGGCTTTAATATGTGTTCCAATTGCTGCTCTGACTCACCACATGTCTGGGGTATGTGCCACACACCCATGCTGCAGCTGAGACCAAGGTAGGAGCCTCAGAAGTATGTACATCATGTGTGTGACACATGCATAGCCACCTGCCTAGTGTTCAGGGTAATACCATGTTGCACATGGACCAGGACTGTAATGCCTACTCCGGACATCGAAG
Organism: Calotriton arnoldi; assembly: GCA_963921515.1. Lineage (NCBI taxonomy): Eukaryota > Metazoa > Chordata > Amphibia > Caudata > Salamandridae > Calotriton > Calotriton arnoldi. The sequence continues at coordinate 428,747 of CAWUFW010004902.1, read as the reverse complement.
GCACTCTGTTCTCCCACTCACGTGTGTCAGCATACATCTTGGGCATTGTGAAGAGTGCACTCAGGTGTCTGCCTCTGTGTCACCTTGGTGTGGCCTTGCTTTTTGGACTCCTGGAGTGTTTAACAGTTTGGGGTGGCCAGCCATCTGAGTTGTGACTATAGGATCTGCACATTGGTTAATGCATAGGTCTCTGATCCCTTGACTGTGCACAATGGTGTATGAAACATTGAGGTGCAGGCATCTTTGGTTCATTCTCATCAGACGGTGAAGTGCTCATGTGTATGGATTTGTGTTTGCAGTCACTCAAATGTCTCATTTGAATGACGTGGGATCATCTTAGTCCTCATGATGTGGGTGGCCAGTTGTGCACATGTTCACCTGTCAGCTACAGGGCTTGCATTCCCAAAACTTCCATGATTGTGACACAGTGCAGACTGGTGTTGTGTGTATGACCTGCCCCTGTGACAGGAGACAGTTATGACTGACTTGCCAGACAGGCCTGTGCCATGACATTCAACTTGCAAAGGGTGATCCAGCAGTAGTGTGATATGTCCTGCATGCACACCATTGTCGCATTGTCTATCAGGACATGAGGACATCATTGTGTCTGGTGATGGAAGCAAAACCCGCATATCAACAGAGACTCTTCCCATCACTTTTCCTGACACATGTACTGAGTCAGTGGCAGGAGATGGCATGTGTTTTGAGTGACACATTTCCATATGTTCTCTTGGATGTCCAACAACTATGTATGTGGTGCATGTGTGCACATATGATTAGTGGCATTCAACAGGCACCAGACAGATGGGTGCATGGACAGGTAGGATATGAGTGGCATGAATGACTGTCAGGCAGACAATGGGCTTCTACAAATCAGTGTCAGCACTTATTGCAATGTCTAGCAAATGATGGCAGGGCTTGCTCTGTGATGTGCTGTACTTACTGTGGTGTGTGTGGTCAGTACAGGTGACTAATGTTGCTCTGTTTATCCTGATTGTTTGCAGATACAACCACGGCCACAGGAGGATACAGCTCCACGGACCAAGAGGAGCGGCAGAGCCAGACTGGGTCCACTGCAGCGGAGACCGAGGGACCCAGTGGCACGGAGGGTGAGGGGAGCCACACTGAGGAGACCTCAGCTACGACCACCTCGGCTGAGGAACACAGCACTTCCAGTGAGGACTCCCTTGTGGAGGCGGGTGTCAGCAGACCACAGACAAAATCAAGCAAGTCTGTCCCCGCCACCACCACCATCTCCACCCTCCCATCTGCTCCCATCCCACATGTCCGTGGAGGCTCCCATGTAGGGGAGCATGTCTCCTTCATGCCAGGCACCGCACCCCCTGCCTCTGTCCCCCCTGCTGCCCTGAGTGTGGAGTCTGTGGACTTGCTGAAACAGATCCATGTAGGGCAGACATCAATGCTGAGTGTCCTCCATGCACACACGGGTCTGTTGACACAACTAGTGTCATTCATGGAGGGCATGTCATCTGGCATGTCTGCCCTACAGCGGACCAATCAGTCCATGGCCTCCTCACTGACGGCAGCAGTGTCCATCCTGCAACAGTCCCTCACCCCTCCTACCTCTGCCCCATCCACAGTCCCCAGCACCCTACCTGTCCCAAGCACACACACCGGCACAGGCACACACCAGCACAGACACAAGCAGCACACAGACACACAAGCCAAAATCCAGACGCACACGCACGCACAGTCAGGGGACTGATAACTCACTCACAGGGGATGGGGCCCAGACACACACACACGCATCCACGAGCACTTCGCAGTCCTCAGATACCTCTCCCTCCAAAACCCCTTCCCTTGCCTCACCTGCAACCCCCCCATCCCAGAAGCTCTTCCTCTGTGAGCTTGGCCTCTTCCCCACAGATCCATCTGACACAACGTACAGGCGGAAGAGGCCACCACCACACACAGAGGGGAGTGCCCCTCACACCTGGACACCCTCCCCCAGGCACAGGCAGACTGAGGACCCCATTAGGAAGTCCCCCCGGACCAGGAAGGGCAAGACCCCACCACCACCACCACGCAGCTCCACCACACAGTCTCTCTCCTCCATCCCCCAGGCCATCACTCCACAGGTTCCCCCGCCACACCCTGCCCCAGGTTCCCCCACACACCAAACCCGCATCCCCAAACTGCTTAGGCCCCCCCTACCACTTGCTCTTCCACCCCCAACCCAGACGCTCGGCCTGTTTGTGCCACTGGTTGGAGACCGGGTGTCCTGCCCACCTCATCTGCCCCCCCTTCCACTCCCTTGGAGTTATGCACTGCAGTGGAGTCCACAACCACCCCGTCTGACTTGGGCACTGCAGTGGGGACCCAGTCCACTCCATCTGACCGGCCCACTGCAGTGGTTGCAGCACCCACACCATCTGACTTGTGCCCTACAGTGGTGCCGGCCCCCACTGAGTCAGAAACCTCCACTGCAGTTGCCGGTGACACTCCTGCACCCACCACCCCTTCACTGCCTCCTTCTGGCATCCCCTGATCCTGTCCCTGCGGTGCCTGGCTTGCCCCTTGTATGCCCCTCCGAGGGGGATGTCCCCTGTCCGTACCAGTGCAGGCAAGCAATGGGTGACAAGTTGTCACATGTCACCCTGTTCGGACTGTGTATGTGGACTGGCCATTGGCCTTAGTTTCTTTTGGACTTCAAATTTTTCTTTCACATTTGCTGAATAAAGCCTCTTTTTGTTTACTAGTGGTTTTTCTTTTGATGTACATGATGTAGATGAGTATCATCATGCATTTGCTGTTGGAATAGTGTTCATATCAGGAAAATGAAGTGTTGCTGTGATGGACTCCATGTGGTCCATGGGATATGTGTCCTAATCTAGTCTGGATCCATAGCATCCTTTGCTGCAGTCTGAGGGTGTAATGTTCAGCATTTGACACAGGGATGTACGTTTTGCATTTGTAAATTAACATCTGTGGCTTACACTCATGCACATCTGGTGGTCTTACCACTGTTCAATGTTTCTATTTCCCTGACTGTGTGCCCATCTCCACTGGACATGCAGTTTAGCACATCAATGTTGAAGGACTCATCTGTGTATACAGTGCAACTTGCTTGACACATGTTTTGGGTATATGCAGATGACTGAAGTGACGCTCCCGTACCCAGGCTGATGTGAGCAGAGCCTTCAGTGTGTTGTAATTGTTGACTCACTGACCGAGTGTTCTGCTGACATGTTTGAGTCGTGCACAGACAAGGTTTGGCACAGCGACCTTCCACAGGAGTGGAGTGCCCTCATGGCAGTGTGTAATCCCGTGACATTGCCTGGGCCCGTGTTGTGTGTTGTGTAAGCATGTCTGTGTGTGTTCCCTTCCCTTTTCCTACCCAAGCTGTGTCCCTACGGATGTTCCTGTTTGTGATGCTTGCTGAGTTGTCTTGTGATCATCCAGCATCTTGGACCTGGTTTCTCCGGGATGTGGGTGCATGGCAAACTAATGTTCATCAGGTTGTCATCCCTAGTTGTCTTTGTTGTCAGGGCTGGGGATGTGGGCAAACGCAGATGGGACACAGTCAGGATTCCCCTTGGCACTTGTTGGTTACACAAGTCATGTAATTTACAGTTTGTGGTAGCTTTCAGTGATTGTGACACGTTGTGTGTGTGACTGCTGCCACTCCTCAGGGTCAGAGCTGCAATGTTGGAAGTTGTCTACGTGTGTTCTTTGTGGGTCACCTTGGCTTCTTCATTGGTGTGTGACTGTGGCCGGGATCCCATTGATTGGGGTGGATTTCACGTCATGCCCATGTACCGCGTACTGTGCAGTGTGTCAGACATTCACGAGTCTTGTTGACTGGCCATGTGTAATGGGTTTCTGCACCTTAGTTCCCACCACCACCCCTGGGATTGTCATGGTTGCATGTGCAATGTCACCAGTCCATGTGAGCTTCACTGCTGCACATTGGTGGAGATCAAGGTGTGTGGTGTTGAGTGTGTGCAAATGTGAGTTGTTGCACGGCTAGACCCCTACTTCCATATTGGCCTTGGCTGACAGGCCGTGCTGATTGATTTGTGCTTGTGTAGGTGTGATGGTAGTTTGTTGCTCAGGACACATGGCTGTGGTTCACAGTGTGAACGACATCTACCTTTGTCATCACAGTGGGATTATCATGCAGGCTAGTGTCACCACAATGTGGGGTCCCTGGGGGTAGTGCTGTGGTGGGTCTGTCTCTTGCTGTGTTAGTTACTGTTCCTACAAGCTTGTGTGACATGTGTAATTTGGGCTCCCTCTCATCTAACAATGCCTGATTGCCCACATAGGGGAATCCGATCCAAGAGTTACTTTTGTATGGCACTGTCTACACATCTGTGTAATTGGAATTCAGGCCTCCTCATGTGTTGTGTGGTTGCCTGGGGACACTGGCACACCCCCCCCATCACCTGTTGTGTTTGATATGCAGTGTGAGGCTGCCTGTTTGTGTTTGTGCATCTGCACCACTGCATTGGCATATCTTTAGTGTGCCATTGCCTGTATGTTGTTTGGAGGATTTCCCATGCTGTCCCTGGGACTCCTAGGTCATCAGTCAGCACAATAATCATGGTTTGTATGTCCCATTGCTGCCATGGTATGGTACTTGTTCACCTCACATCTACAGTCTCCACAGGATATCTACTTTTGTGTGTCCATTAGTGCAGATATGTGGGTCTGCATTATGATGGTCACTTCTGGCATTGTGTAATTGATAAATGGAGACAATGTCAGTCCCCATGGGTGATGTTTGTCTGCACATGGCCAAAGGTATGTTTTATTTGCACTGCACTGTTTGCCTCACCCAATCTATGTTGCTATGGGACACAACCACTACTTTGCCACTGATGTGTTTGTTGTTCTGTGACCAGGAATCATCCATGCTGTTTGGCAGTTGCAGCTTTTTCCATGACAACACTTACCTTTTGGTCACTGTGATGATGGGTGTTTAGACCCCATTGCCACAATGTTCAAAATGTGCTTCAGCTATGGACCCCACACTTACCTTTTGGTCACTGTGATGATGGGGGTTTAGACCCCATTCCCCCAGTGGTCATGGTCAGCTTGCATTGTGAAGGCCACACACATTTTTGTGTGACACATGTGATAGGGGGTCACATTGTATGTTCAATGTCATGTTCAGTGTTGTAGGCATTTGACACAGACTACACACTCTTGTCATGATGTTGGGGGATGTCTTTTGCTGACATTCCTTATGTTGGAGTATGCTGGTTGTGTCATGCATTACCCGTCCTATGAGTGGGGATGGTAGTAGTGGTAGGCATCCAGCCCCCATGAGTAGGGGTGGTGGTAGTGGTAGGCATCCAGGCCCCCATGAGTAGGGGTGGTGGTAGTGGTAGGCATCCAGGCCCCCATGAGTATGGGTGGTGGTAGTGGTAGGCATCCAGGCCCCCATGAGTAGGGGTGGTGATGGTGACAGGCATCCAGCCCCCATGAGTAGGGGTGGTGGTAGTGGTAGGCATCCAGGCCCCCATGAGTAGGGAGGTGGTAGTGGTAGGCATCCAGGCCCCCATGAGTAGGGGTGGTGATGGTGACAGGCATCCAGCCCCCATGAGTAGGGGTGGTGGTAGTGGTAGGCATCCAGGCCCCCATGAGTAGGGGTGGTGGTAGTGACAGGCATCCAGGCCCCCATGAGTAGGGGTGGTGGTAGTGGTAGGCATCCATCCCCCTATGAGTGGGGATGGTAGTAGTGACAGGCATCCAGCCCCCCATGAGTAGGGGTGATGGTAGTGGTAGGCATCCATCCCCCTAGGAGTGGGGATGGTAGTAGTGACAGGCATCCAGCCCCCCATGAGTAGGGGTGATGGTAGTGGTAGGCATCCAGGCCCCCATGAGTAGGGGTGGTGGTAGTGGTAGGCATCCAGGCCCCCATGAGTAGGGGTGGTGATGGTGACAGGCATCCAGCCCCCATGAGTAGGGGTGGTGGTAGTGGTAGGCATCCAGGCCCCCATGAGTAGGGGTGGTGGTAGTGACAGGCATCCAGGCCCCCATGAGTAGGGGTGGTGGTAGTGGTAGGCATCCATCCCCCTATGAGTGGGGGTGGTAGTAGTGACAGGCATCCAGCCCCCCATGAGTAGGGGTGGTGGTAGGGGTAGGCATCCAGGCCCCCATGAGTAGGGGTGGTGGTAGTGGTATGCATCCAGGCCCCCATGAGTAGGGGTGGTGATGGTGACAGGCATCCAGCCCCCATGAGTAGGGGTGGTGGTAGTGGTAGGCATCCAGGCCCCCATGAGTAGGGGTGGTGGTAGTGACAGGCATCCAGGCCCCCATGAGTAGGGGTGGTGGTAGGCATCCATCCCCCTATGAGTGGGGATGGTAGTAGTGACAGGCATCCAGCCCCCATGAGTAGGGGTGGTGGTAGTGGTAGGCATCCATCCCCTATGAGTGGGGATGGTAGTAGTGACAGGCATCCAGCCCCCAAGAGTAGGGGTGGTGGTAGTGGTAGGCATCCATCCCCCTATGACTGGGGATGGTAGTAGTGACAGGCATCCAGCCCCCCATGAGTAGGGGTGGTGGTAGTGGTAGGCATCCAGGCCCCCATGAGTAGGGGTGGTGGTAGTGGTAGGCATCCAGGCCCCCATGAGTAGGGGTGGTGATGGTGACAGGCATCCAGCCTCCATGAGTAGGGGTGGTGGTAGTGGTAGGCATCCAGGCCCCCATGAGTAGGGGTGGTGGTAGTGACAGGCATCCAGGCCCCCCATGAGATGGGGTGGTTGTTGTGGTAGGCATCCATCCCCCTATGAGTGGGGATGGTAGTAGTGACAGGCATCCAGCCCCCCATGAGTAGGGGTGGTGGTAGTGGTAGGCATCCATCCCCCTATGAGTGGGGATGGCAGTAGTGACAGGCATCCAGCCCCCCATGAGTAGGGGTGGTGGTAGTGGTAGACATCCAGGCCCCCATGAGTAGGGGTGGTGGTAGTGGTAGGCATCCAGGCCCCCATGAGTAGGGGTGGTGATAGTGACAGGCATCCAGCACCCAGGAGTAGGGGTGGTGGTAGTGGTAGGCATCCATCCCCCTATGAGTGGGGATGGTAGTAGTGACAAGCATCCAGCCCCCCATGAGTAGGGGTGGTGGTAGTGGTAGGCATCCAGGCCCCCATGAGTAGGGGTGGTGGTAATGGTAGGCATCCAGGCCCCCATGAGTAGGGGTGGTGATGGTGACAGGCATCCAGCCCCCATGAGTAGGGGTGGTGGTAGTGGTAGGCATCCAGGCCCCCATGAGTAGGGGTGGTGGTAGTGACAGGCATCCAGGCCCCCATGAGTAGGGGTGGTGGTAGTGGTAGGCATCCATCCCCCTATTAGTGGGGATGGTAGTAGTGACAGGCATCCAGCCCCCCATGAGTAGGGGTTGTGGCAGTGGTAGGCATCCATCCCCCTATGAGTGGGGATGGTAGTAGTGACAGGCATCCAGCCCCCCATGAGTAGGGGTGGTGGTAGTGGTAGGCATCCAGGCCCGCATGAGTAGGGGTGGTGGTAGTGGTAGGCATCCAGGCCCCCATGAGTAGGGGTGGTGATAGTGACAGGCATCCAGCCCCCATGAGTAGGGGTGGTGGTAGTGGTAGGCATCCATCCCCCTATGAGTGGGGATGGTAGTAGTGAAAAGCATCCAGCCCCCCATGAGTAGGGGTGGTGGTAGTGGTAGCCATCAGGCCCCTATGGGTGTGTATGGCATTGGTGATAGCCATCCCGCCCCTATGGTTCTGCTGTTGCTAGTGTACGTCATTTCTGCATCCCTATGTGTGTGTGACATATGTCGGGCACGTGTCGTTTGTTTGTGTAGTGGGTGTCTGACTTACCGTCTGCGCCGTACGCGTCCGTACCGGTTCCGGTAATAGATGTACAGTATTGGTAGGACCTGCGCAAAGGGATTCATGGTTTGTTCGTCTCGTTCGGGTTTCTCGTGGCTTCGACTCGTACTCGTAGCTGGCTTGTTCGTCTCGTAGCCGTGGACCGTCTTGTGGCGCGAATCGGAGCATGTGCAGCTCTCCCGGATGCTCTGACGTGCCGGACGTAGCGACCAGTTCGGCGCGTACGGAGTGCGCATCGTACTAGTCCGGCTGGAAGGTGCTGTGTATTTACTTCCGTGCGACTCGAATCGGCGTTTACGGATCCGGCTCGCTCGGGGAACTGGAGCTGGAATGGGTACGTACGGCTCGCTCGGAATTTTAGCAGTAATGCGCATCGTACTTGCTCGCTCGGACGACTGTTCGAATCGGTCGGGAAAAACGCGTTCGGCTCGTATTTTTTCCGGACGAATCGTATTCGGTGCGCTTCCGGCCGAGATCGGAATCGGCCCCTAAGTCGCTGCCTTTCATTACTCTGCGTAGTGGGGGCATTGCATGGGTGTAGCATGGGTGTTCTTACGCATCCACCCATGAATTCTGAAACATTCCCAGATTTATCAACACTGGTAGCCCTGGGAATGTGTCAGAATTGTACACCTTCCCACCAGATGTTCAACATGGAGAAATATCTTTATTTATCCTTATTGTTTCCAATGCAGTACACTTAGAAAGAAGAAAATGCCTCTAAAAATTGTTTTGTGCAGGAAACTGCATAAAAACAATATTGCCTGTAATTCAGGTACTCTTGGTCCATTTTTATTTTTTTATTTTTTTAAAAATATCTTTATTTGCATTTTGTCAAACATATAGGTTACAATGGATATATATGAAAGAGTGGGAAGGGGGAGGGGATGGGATGGGAAAGGGGAGATAGGTGATCAATCAGATAGGATGAGACACTGGATCAATACAGATACAGGAGAGGGCCAGCGGTCTTGTCCGGTGCAGTCTCAGACTGTGACGTATCTTAAGTCCATGTGGCTAGTGACTGACCATAACAGGCACTCTTGCTCCATGGCGCTAGGTTGCCTGCATTGGTGCTAGGCTTTAGATTGTGCCCCAGCACAGGCAGAGGATAGGAATGCTCCCTATCTTGGTAGATATGATGCATTCCTGCCCTTTTCTTTTTACGCAGCACAGCAAGTTGTCTTGCTGCATTGCTTGAAAGAAATGTTAAATTAGGGTCGAAGTAAATTGAATCAGTAGATAACGAGTAGCTATCACTGATTTCTGCAGGTTGATCAGCGCAAGGGTCTATTCCATATCCTTGAAAGGATCTTCCTCATATTTCTCTTTGATTTGTTGAAATGTATCAGGTGTGTTGATAATTAGAGATCTATAATTCAATAATCAACAGTGCTGGGCAGTAGCGGCTGGTGTGCCGTTGGAGTGGCGAGTGGGGGGAGACAGACTGAAAACAGTAATATAAAAAGTAAAATAAAAAAGAACATTCCTGCCGCCTCGTGCCCGCCAAAACGCCGCTCTTCAATTCCTTCCTCGCTGCAGCACAGCCTCCCCTGAGGCCAATCATGATACTGCTCTCATGCATGACAGCACGGTCAGGATTGGCCTGAGCACCGTCGATTTGCACTCCCAGGGAGACTGGGAGCCTGAGACTGATATCTCCAACCCCGCAATGCAGCTGGGGTTGGAGAAAGCTTCACTACACATGTTGCTTTACAGCGGGTCAAACCGTCATGCGCACTGAGTCACATTGCTCACCACTCTCCCTCCTTCCTTGCCTCGCAATGGCCCCACCCCCAGGCCTCATTCAATGGAAGAAAAATAAAACGATAATAAACACGTTTTATTATCGTTTTATTTTTCACATTTTGAGGCTGGCGGGGGGGGGGGGGGTGATGCTCCTCTGCCATAGCGGAGGAGCCGTCGCTGGTGCTGGGGAAATTGGAATGTAGTTAGCAGTGCTTCCAATGGGCTGTAATCCATGATATCAAAATTGGGCGTTAAGTATGGCACAATTGCCTAATAATTTGCAAGTATTTAAGGAATTGTGGTTTTTCTAGACCAAAGTCTATTGCATACCCTCAAAGGACTTCATGGTGTTAGAAGTAGTTACATTTCTGATGGTCGATATGCCTAGGTAGTCTCATTACATGAAGACCTTTAGTGTGTTTACGTGTATGAGGCAATTGCCAATCCCTGATTGGGAGGGGGTCCTGTTTTATCCTTCTCTCCTTTTGTTTGTTTAAAAGAAGCCTTTTGCACATTTATGATTGTCGCGGTTGCTGGGGGAACCTCTAGATAGATTACCTACATATAGCATTGGTGGGATTGCTACCCATTGCCCACAATTCCACTCTGTATACCATGTCTTCTGTGGGACCATATAACAAATATCTGGTCATCTGTGAGTGTACTGTCCTGCAGTATGCTGGTCCATCAAGTCCAATCTCCTATCGTGTAGATTTGCAGCATTGGGCAAAGGCCACTGTGGGGTACCACAAAAATGCTTTTAGCAGTGGTTTTAGGATGGAAAGCATAGTATTAGATAAGAGGAACAGATAATGTTGGAGTACATATATTATTTTGGGGTGATTGATAATTTTGGTCATAGCAATGCTTCCCTGTATCAATACTGGAAGCATGCACCAATGAAGTATATCTTTTTGTGTTTGTTCCATTAGTGGTTTAGCTCTAACTAAGATCTCATTTGCTGCAGCTTTGATCCCCAGATATCGGACATTGTTTTTGCAGAAATTATTGCTTCTTTGTCTAATCATAATTTTTCTGTATTCGTTTGGGTTAGTGAGAATAGTCTAGTTTTTCCCCAGTTCATCTTAAGACCAGAGTTGCTTACAAATTAGTTTAAAGGGTGTATAATCATGGGGCCAGAAATCTCAGGGTTACTTATATAGATTAGGAGATCATCAGCATAGGAAGAAAACTTTGATCCATTTGAACTATCTGAACCCTGAAATACGGACATCCTTTCTAAATATTTCAGCCAGAGGCTCTACTGATGGAGAAAAAAATAGGGATGATAATGAGCATCTCACCCCTGTGCCTATTTGTAATTTAAAAGGCTCGGAAAAAATATCTTAGATTTGTATATCTGCTGATGGTGCTTTATAGAGTAGCTCTATGTATGAGATGTAATTTGGGTGGAAGCCCAGAAATGTTAACTCAGAAAAGAGGTAATTCCACGACAGGCTATGCTCTTAAAGCCTGTTCAAAATCTATGAGCATTATGGCCAACGGTGTATGCAATCCATCTGTGATTATGGTGGCATTTTATAGCATTCTGATGTTGCGTCTAGTTGATCTATTGAGCATGAAGCCGCTTTGAACTATGTGAATCAAGTCAGTAATAATTTCAGAAAGTTGGTTTGTGAGGACCTTGGTCGAAATTATGGTTTTGCCATTAGAGAAAATAGGCACACTGATCAGAAGGTTTACTGGGCTTTGGGATGATAATTATATGAGCGTCTTCAAGATCCTTTGGTAAATTTCCTCTTTTTATAGTGTTTGAGAATAGATCATGTATTGACTGGACCATTAGATCCTTAATGCCCTTGAATAATTTGATCAGGAGCCCATTAGGCCCACCTGTTTTATTAGATGAGTGCTAGCCTTAGATAGTTCATCATTTGTTAGTGTTTCTTCCACCGTATTTCTATGGTCAGCTGAAAGTGAGGGAATATGGATGTTTTTCCAACATAATCAGTTCGCTCCAACCTAAAAATAGATTGAGAGCTATTATAAAGTATCCTGTAAAATTGGGCAAGTGTATTCACAATATTGCTGAGAGGGGTACCGTTATAACCTTCATTGTCCGCAGAGCGTGTTGCACGTCTTCTTGTTTCCTATCTTTCACTCAACCAGTGCATAATTTGACTGTTTTGCTGATGTGTTCATTTAGATGGCTTTGGGAAACTGGACAGATTTTCTTGCCCTTGATTAATTGTGTCTGTTGGTATTCCAGCTTTGCCTGTGATATTTTCAGTAAGTTACCATCTGCGTTATAGGCTCTAAATAATTCTTCTGCTTTTAACACTGAATTTTCTAAGTCAGCAGGTCTCTGATTCTTTTCATTTTAAAGGTGTGCTACCATGGATAAGGCCTTCCCTCTAATGACAGCCTTATATACTTTCCAGAGCATTGCAGCAGATTCTCCTTATTGACTTGCATTCAGTTGCAAGTATCGCACAGTTTCATCTCGAAGTATGTCTCAGAACCAGTGCTTAATTTGTCCAGGTTTTTGCCTCTATTTAGCACTCGCACTTAATTCTTCGCTTTGGCACGTTTTTATGACAGTCCACCAAATGGTGGCCCTGCCTTCCTATTTTCTAGGGGTGGGTGATATATTCTGATCCATTGCAGAGTTTTGGCCACTCCGCTTTACATATCATGGAGTTCTGGCCAAATTCCGCAAACTGCCGCATGGCGGAGTTTTTACTCGTATGTGGCTACCCAACAGTAAGTTGACGAGCAAGATTTGGCATCCCCTAGCGTGATCTTCAGGAGCAGGGAGGGCACCCGGCGAGATTTTTCCAGCGCGGCGGTCAAGAATCCATGACTCCAGACATAGAGTCAGTTCTTTAGAAACTCCTTGGGGGGAGCTGCTGCACTTCTGCAGCTCTCCCATGCCTTCTTTTAAAAAATGGTGGTGTCCCTTGACCATTTTGGTGGGCACCACAAGGGGAAAAACAGCAGTAAATTGAAGAGCCCCTCAGGGCATAATTGGGTGCTCCTCTAAGAGCAGTAAATACTTAATGAGCAGCTCTTCTGCTGTGCTGGTCTATGATCAGTTAGGCTGGGATTATGGTGGAGGCATCAAATTCAGTGTTCTGTGAGCTCTTTTGTTTATGAAGCATGGTAATAGTTCTTCCTCCGGGACAATTGTCATTAGTCATTTCTTCAGGAAATGTTCTCGGTCTCAACCAATGGATCCTATGGGAAAGCCTCCAAAGCACAGGTTATTTCACCTGGAATGGCTCTCTGCATTTTAAATAAAGAGTTCTTTGTAAGCACAAACAACAGACAAAGCAGGCAATGGCTGCAAATGGAAATGTATTTGGGATGGAAAATTAACAAGGTAAAATATCCCCTTTTGATGGAGTTTGTGACCCTCTCAAAGCATGTACCACATTATTTAACTGAACTCACATACAACAAAGAATGAAGACCATTCTGAATGACAAGAGTCCATATTCTAGACATTTAAGAACACACAAGTCGCAGGAAGCAGGGGGAAAGAAACCGATATAATTGTAACTGTAGACAAGAAGAGAACCGCTACCTTGTTCGGTACTTCTGCATATGGTAAAGAGATGGCATAAAAGGATCTTATGAAAATTCTGTTGGGCCTCTAGGATCCAGACCCGAAAGAAATAACATTATATTTTTAAGGGAATGTATCAATTAACACGTTAGCCAAAGTGGATCAATATATAAAACACATGATGAGGGACAGAAACATGAGAAAAGACAAAATTACAGAATAAGACACCTTCAAAGGCAAAAGGCTGAAAGAGAAACATACAACAGCTACATAAACAAACAAACACTCTGTTAATGAGGACGTTTCTACTTCTCTCACTCATCAATCTCATCCACCCAACAGGCATAACTTTATAAAAAAGTAATTTCGAACCCCACATGCAGCTGGATCGTTTAATTCTAGATGATCTGACTTACAATAAGAAAAAAGTGCTCTACCAAGTACCAAGAAAATATCCATCACAGGAGCTGCAAAAAGCAGAAGGGACCCGTGATGAGAGACTTTCAGAAAAGGGCATAGAAAACACAACTAATGCCTACTCTAAACGATCTATGAAAGGCCCATGTCCAAAGCTGTGTTTAAAATCTGGAGCAACTCATGGCCACTCTCAGTAGGCCACTCAGGGTTCACTGCATGACAGTTGTCTTTACTTTTCAAAATAATCCCTCAATCACACCCTAAGACCTTTCTGTTTGACACTAAGACTTATCATAACACCCCTATTAAAATACTCTTTTTCCATATTTTGATCCTCATTAAAGTTTTATAAGAGTGAGGTATTGAACACTACTGGTAAATATAATTATGCCAGGGTGAGATATTTACCATGGTTGATAAATACCTCCTTTTCCAAATTTTCTGCAGTACAACAGCACTATGGCGCAAGGGTACTGTGTTGGAGCTAGGCAGCACAAAGTATGCCAGAGCATGAAAAGAGTAGAAGTGTGCAATTGCTTTGAAGATATGACATAGTTCTGCTCTCTCCAGGTGAGACAATGCAGCACAGCAACTTTGGTTGCTGTGCTCCCATGTGCTGATTTTTAATAAATATTAAGGAAAAAAAGGACTTTTACAAAGTTACCTTTTTCCTGCCTGGAGCTCCTGGAGGCAACATTTGCATTTGCGCTTCAGAATTTCCAAGCCAGTAATTAGAATTTGAATAGGTGTGAAAAAGTGTGAAATGTTTTCCAGTAGCAAAGAATAGGCTGACCTGAATGGTGCGAGATGACTCCTCTAAAGCTCAAAGAACATGCTAGATGGGGACTGTGAGCATCCTTTATGACATTACAGTGTCAATTCCTGCTTGAGTGTCAAATCAAGCTTGACAGGTCTCTTCGTTTTACATATAACACTGGTGAGGGGGCGCTCTTGAAAGCAGGGGAACAGGATGGCAAGATAATGCTTGGGTATCCACTGTCTGGTGGCTGATGAACACTGTTTTGTCTAACAGACTTCTGTCTCTGAGTTTATTGGGGGTAACAGCGGCTGCTTCAAATTGGATTTTGGTTTTATATGTGGATGGACACTCGCATTACCATATTTCATCCTGCACCCCCCCGCACCCCCAGTCCTCAGGGCCCAGATTTAGTGTGGCAAAAGACTTTTGATATCTTGAAATGCCCAAAGTGGCTTGGCTTGGCCCCTGGAACATTTACCCCATTGGTTATGGAGTGCCCCAGAGTCATTCCCAACCAGGTATAAACATGACATGTTCAGGAACCTACTTCAGAACACTGCTGGACCTTCTGTCTGTGATCTGAGAGGAGTTCTGAAGGACTGGACCTGCCCCCTCTTGTATCCAGGACAAATATGTGGACTCCAAGGATTATAAGGCTGACCTCCTGTTCAAGCTATGGGGATACAACAAGCTACCAGAGGCCTTTGCTGTAACTGCCCAGCTGACCTGTGACACTGGATCTGGAAAGGACCCCTAAGTGCCTCCGCTGAGGTCCTGGCAGACTTTAGGAGTGCACTCCTGGTGGTCGATTGGGACTTAATGGATTAAAGTTAGAAGGTAAGATCTATGACAAGGAAGAACCTGTTATAGTTTCCAACCCGTGTTCCATTGCGGTCAGCCTCAAATTGCCCCTGTATTACAGTCTACTATGACAATTGACTATCATTGGCACTTTGTGCTTCCTGATACTATATCTTCTTAAAACATTAAAAATTAATATTTTCAGTTCCCTTTATTGGATTTTTCTTATGTTGGTGTTATTTTGTTTATTAAATTTTACTCTAGTTGTTTCAAACTCAGATTGGCAGTTTTATTGTTTTGCACTTCAACTTTATTACTGTTTTTGTACTGCATAAATACTTTACACATTGCCTCAAGTTAAGCCTGTATGCTCTGTGCCATAGCTACCAGGGGGTTGAGCTCACGCTCATTTAGTGATTTTGGGAGATCACCATGACAAGGGTTGTTATTATTCCTTGAGGTGGGTAGCACCCACCCGACATAATAATCCAGTGTTTTACAAAAGCATTTAAATGTATTATTAGCAAGCAACATTTGTACTTCATTATTATTTAATGCTTTTCCACACTTCCAGTTTAGAAAGTGAGAATACTTAAGTTCAGTTATTAATGGTATTGCTCATTTTTTAATAATAGTAAATCAAATATTTGGGCATTACAGTGACACAGAAACTAGACATAGGGGCCGATTCCGATCTCGGCCGGTAGTGCTCCGAATCGGATTTGGATTTACCGGATCCGATTCGGAGCCCTGTTTCCCGACCGAATCGTACGTGGGTCCGGCCGAGCGAGTATTGATGCAAGCACCCGCGAAATCGCCGACCGACTCGTACAGCGGCTTCAACACGCTCCGACCGACTCGCATGGACACGACTCGCACCGCGCTATGGAGACGTTTCCCGGCCGGGTAAGTACGATGCGCGCCGCGAGCAGTCCGACCGACTCGCGCCGTCCGGCTCGAAAAAGCTGTCGGAGCTGGACTTTGGGGGTCGCGTCGGACCCCCCTGTACGCGTAGGCGCGCAAGTCGCACACAGGGGGACCCATGGGTCCCCCTACCTGTGCATTTACGCCGCGATGCGCATGGACGCGTACCCGCTGTAGGGCGCCCTTGTTCGCCTCGCACCCATTGAGTCAATGGGAGCCCGCGTACGCGTTGTACGACCGGCTCCCATTGACCTCAATGGGAGTCCGACCGAATCGAGTCCGATAGCATGCGAATGCATCGTACTCGTCCGGTCGGACTGCTAGGGTCCGATTCGGTCGGATATCTCTCCGGGTCCGGCTCGGTCGGAGAGATTTCCGGCCCGAATCGGAATCGGCCCCATAGAGTCTGTACTTTAGAAACTCCTTAGGGGGAGCTGCTGCACTTCAGCAGCTCCCCCATGCATTATTTTCAACAATGGTGGCACCCCATGCCCGTTTTGGGGCCACTACAAGTGGAAAAACACCAGTAAACTGAAGAGCCCCACATGGCATTATGGGACATTCCTCCAGGAGCAGTAAATAGTTAATAAGAAGCTCTCCTGCTGTGCCAGGGAGAGCCACTGTTTTGTTTTTGCCGCGAAGCCTCGCACCGTGCGGCTCCTCCTCTTGGTTATTGCTTTTTTATGTCTGACAAGGTAAAGGAGTTTTGCTGCTCATGTGTCACAAGTTGTAGGAAAGTGCAATCCAAGGGAGTCTGGGGGTGCTTCTGGCTTCCACAAGGGTCCCTCACTTCAAGAGTGTCGGGTTTTTGCTAAGGACAAGGGTTATTCACTCAGTTCCAAGTCTATCCTAGTAATATCACTCTTTTGTTTTGTGCTGGTGGACAAAGTCTTGTTCTTGGAGACACTGGTCTCCTCTTGGTCCTTCTTTGAACTAATTTGTTCAGAACTGAGGTTCTAGTGTCAAGGGAGTCCCTTAAATCCTGGATTTAGGGGAGTTAGTGGTGGGGGAGATAGTAGCCAGTGGGCAGCAAGTCCCTTATAGCTGAGGTGACCACATCCAGTAGTGTAGGTCACCTTTTCTACCCAGAGCTCACTATTTCTGTCCTCCTAAAGATGGCAGAAATTAACTTTAGGTGTACAGATCAGACTGCTTACCCTGGAGGTGTACACCTCCTGCATGACTAATTTCCCACCTTACCTCGGTCCAAGAATGCCCGAGGCAAGGGAAGGGCTGTGTCCTCCTCAGGGGCACAGCCCAGATAAATATCAGAGGAGGTGCAGTCGTTAAAGCTCACTGCTCTGATGTGTCACTTCACTAGCCCATTTGGGAGGAGGAAGGTGTGACCTCTTTCCTGCCCAAGCCTTTATTCTGACTCCTGGGAGTGTTCACACTGCCTGGCAGGTGGTCATAAGCCTGTCTTGGTAGCAGCTGGGGTTGGAAAACCCTGTCTTGCCATCCAAAGCGCATGTCAGCTAGAGTAACCAGGTGGGCAACTAGTAAATAGCAACCTGGGTGCATGCCAGCCTTTCCTTGACACTATATTCATGTCAGATAAGAGAAGGCATGTAATTTGACACCAAACTCAACATATTTAGGTCGTACCATGATGGAGCTAGCAGCCCAGGTGTACCTGGGTGCAAGTTCCATATTCCCCTATGGACCACCTATCACTTATAGTCGACTTTAAAGGTAATGCCACTATGGAGACAAATAAGCTTTCACTTACATGTCTACACTCTTAATATACTGCACCCTGCCTCCTGGGCACAAGAGACCTTCTCTAGAGGTAACTGGCCTACACTTAAAAGCAGTGCTGTAACCCTGCCACACATGGTGAGAACAAAGTCAAAATGGAGCAGTGAACACTGTTCCTGTAGTTTGTAATAGCAGGCAAGCTGTCATCTGTTTACCTGGGTCACTCAGGGTGGCACAACCAATGCTGCAGGCCCTAAGTACCCTTTTACCACCCATGTCCTGGGTACCACAGTAACACTTACCATGGACTTACAAGGGAGGTATGGTCTCTGTCAATTGGGGATGCCATTTACACATGTCACTTTTAGGAAGAGAGCACCAGCATCTAGTAGTCCAAATGGGGGCAAAAAGAGGGAGAACATGTGCAAAAAGCACTGTTTTCTTGCACTTGTCAAGCCAGTGGCAAAACAGGGAGCAAGTCAAAGGCTCTCTTGATACCACTGCCAGTGGATGGGACTCCATTTGAGAGGGTGGGGATTGACATTGTTGGTCCCCTAGACACACCAACTGCCTCTGGGAACAGATATATCTTGGAGGTAGTGCATCATGCCACTGGATACCCAGAAGCAATATCCCTCAAGATGGTCACTGCTCCCAATGTGGCCAGAGCCCTACATGGCTTCTTCACCAGAATTGGCTTCCCTAAGGAGGTAGTCTCAGATAGGTCGAGTAATTTTATGTCAGCCTACCTGAAGGCGATGTGGAATGAATGTGGTGTTACCTGCAAGTTCACCATCCCATATGATCCCCAGACCAATGGTTTGGTAGAAAGAGTCAATAAGACTCTAAAGGGCATGATCATGGGCTTAACTGTGTAGCTCAGGCGGAGATGGGATGTTCTCCTCCGATGTCTGCTGTTTGCTTACAGAGAGGTGCCCTAGACAGGGGTTGGTTTTAGCCCCTTTGGCTGACTGTTTGGCAACCCGGTAAGAGTGCCATTGAGTTTGCATAAAAGAAGATGTGCTGGATAATGTGCAAGGTCTGCTGTCCTGCATGGCAGAGTACATGAAGAGAGCAAGCAGCTACCTGGAGTGTAGTCAAGAGCTAATTAGGCTCTGGTATGCACAGAAGGCCACTATGCTTGAGTACCATCTAGGACTGTTGGTGTGGGTGTTG
The DNA here is from genome assembly GCA_963921515.1 of Calotriton arnoldi. Classification (NCBI taxonomy): domain Eukaryota; kingdom Metazoa; phylum Chordata; class Amphibia; order Caudata; family Salamandridae; genus Calotriton; species Calotriton arnoldi. The sequence continues at coordinate 409,867 of CAWUFW010004902.1, read as the reverse complement.
GAGCCCGTGGCTCCCAAGGTCCTCCAGGACAAGTGGTCTGGGCCCTATCCCATTCTGGAGAAAAATGGTGAGGTCACCTACTTGATAGATCTTGGCACCCCACCAGGTACTCCATGTCAACAGATTGAAACCACACCAAGACAGAGCAGACATGATTATGCTGATGGTCAATGATGAAGGAGGGGAGGAGGAGAGTGAGCCTCTGCCAGATCTCCTCTTCACCAGTGCACAAGATGGGTCAATGGAGGGAGTAATACTCCCCCCCCACGTTGACTGATCAGCAGCAGAAAGTCTGCATAAAAGTGTTGGAGCAGTTTGTTGGCCTGTTTTCCCTGATCCTTGGACTCACCACTTGGTGTGTCCATGATATTGACACTTGTGACAGCCTAACTATCGAATACAAATTGTAGAGGTTGTCTGACCAGGTCAAAGCTAAAATTAAGGTTGAGGTAGCCAAGATGCTGCTGCTGGGGGTAATGGAGCCCTCTGACAGTCCCTGGGCCAGTCCAGTGGCACTGGTGCCCAAGCCTTATCCCCAAGGGGGAAAGAAAGAATTAAGGTTTTGATTGGACTACAGCAGTTTGAAATCAATCACCAAGAGTGGAGCTAATCCCATACCTAGAGCTGATGAGCTCATTGACAGCTTGGAGGCTGCAAAGTACCTGAGTACATTTGATTTGACCTCAGGTTACTGGCAGATTGATCTAAAGTCCAGGAGCACAGGAGAGGTCAGCATTGTCCACCCCAGAGGCCACTTTCAGTTCAAAGTGATGCCCTTTGGCTTGAAGAATCCCCCTGCTACTTCCAAAGGCTGGTGAAAAGAGTCCTGGGTTGGAAACTTTCAGTGAAGCTTATATGGATGATATAGCTGTTTCAGTTCCACCTGGGAGGAGCACCTGGGACCCTATTACACACAGGGTGCACTTTCCCTATTTGCTCCATGGTGCACCTTAAAACAGGTGCGCCGGGCACAAACAGGGAACGTGCACCCTATTACATTAAATGCTCTGCCCCCAGGGCAGCCGTGAAGTCATGCTGCCCTGGGGGCAGAGCATTCTAGTGAAAAAAGGAGCGAGTTTAAAGCAGCCACTCCATGTTTCACTGTGCAGATGGCAACTCGCCTGCACTTTTAAGAGGGGAGAGAGATCCCCTTGCAGGTGGGTGCAATGAGTGACTTCACCTGCCTGCAAGGTGATGTCTGGGGGTCCATATGACCACCTTTCCTCCTCCATACGGCTGCCATCAGGGGGGCACCCTGATAGTGTGCCTTCTGACAGCTTCTTTGCTTCTGCACTCGCGTCTATAATACGGCACAGAGGCAAAGGTATTCCCTCATTTGCATAGGGTCATGCCCCCATGCAAATGAAGGAACACCCTCTGGTGATAGCACTGGTGCTATATGTGCACCAGCGCTATCTGTATTACAGAAAGGGGCGCACAAGCGTCTGCGGCCCTTCCTGTAATACCAAAGTACCCCGGGGAGCACACAGCGGGCGCACATGCACTTTGTGCCCCCGGGGCACTTTCCATAGTACAGACCCTGGTCTACCTGAGGGAAGTGCTTCAGGCCGTGCAGCAGGTGAGACTGGCTATCAGCTAGGGCATGGTTCAGTGGTGTACCTGGGCCACCTTGTAGGTGATGGCCATGTACAATGTTTCCAGCCCAAGATCCAGACAATCCTGGGATGGGAAGCTCCAAAGACTTACACACAGGTCAGGGCCTTTCTCTGCCTAACTGGGTGCTACAGAAGGTTTGTGAGGATCTATGAGACCATTGTGGCTCCCCTGACAGAGCTTACCTCAAAGAAACAGCCCAAAAAGCTTATTTAGACCCCAGAGTGGCAGCAGGCCTTGGACACTATGAAGGAGGATATATGTTCAGCACCAGTCTTACTGGCCTCTGACTACAATAAGGAGTTTAAGGTACAGGCAGATGCTTCAGACCAAAGAATTGGGGAAGTGCTGGTACAAGTAAATGAAGAAGGTCAAGATCAGGCACTTACCTTCATTAGCAGGCGACTACTGCCCAGAGAGCTAAGATGGAGTGCCATTGAGAGGGAAGCCTTTGCTATGGCCTGGTTCCTGAAGAAGCTCAGGCCATACTTGTATGGTACTCACCTCCCTGTTCAAACTGGCCATAGGTCTCTCAGATGGCTCATGCTGATGAGGGGGGAGAACTGAAAATTGTTGAGGTTGTCCATTTCCCTTCAGGGGATGGACTTCACAGTAAAACCCAGACCAAGGACTGCCCATGCCAATGCAGATGGAGTTTCCAGGTTTTTCCACTTTGATGATGAAGACTACTAGGGTGTTGTTTGGGTGCGCATCACCTTTTGTCTGGGGGGCGTGTAGGAAAGTCATCCTTTTTGCCCTGATCACCCCCATTCTTTGACTGATGCTGGTGGTTACTGACACTGAACGTGCCCTGGGCTCTACTAACCAGGCCCAGGGCCAGTACTCTGTCCTCTAAAGGTAAATGGTAATTGGTATCATTCTAACTGTCAAAGACAACATACCTGCAAGTCCCTATTATATGAAAGGGCATGTAGGTTTAGAGACCCAGTGGACTTAATACACTCAAGTGTGCACTACAGTGGTGTCTAGTGTCATTTTAAAGACAGACCTGCCTTGCAGGCTGGTTTTAAAATAAACTATGCCCAAATTCGACTTTGGAATTAAAAGTAGTTCCAAAGTCCAAAACTACCTTTTATTACTTATAGATCAGCCCAAATGTCTTCCCTAGGTGTCCCAAGGGTAGGATGCATTGTTATAAAAAGCAGGGACAGTATAAAAGATGTTTTATATGCCCTGATATGGAAATACATCTAAAGTCCCTTTTCCCTATTGCAGTGCTGCTAGCCCCATATGCTAACATGGGGAAGGCTTTATTAAAATTAATAAAGTCTATCTTTGCATAGGAGCTAGCTACCAATACCATTCAAAGTATCAAATTAATGGTCACATTTAATCCAACAACTTGCCAATGTTAGACTTAATGTAACTATTATAGGAAAGTAGTTTTCGAACTTACTATCCTGAAGTTACCTAAAGCAGCCCTGTAGCAGCCTCTACTGATTGGTCAGCCTTTGACAGCCGGAACCAAGCTGCTCCCTGAGTAAGTGTGAAGAGGCCTCTGGCTACAAAAATACCGCCATTTGGTGGCAGAAGATTTGCTTCATGGAGAAGCCAGGGAGAGAAAGTGGGCTGGAGAGATAAGCTGGACTTCAAAGGCAGAGGAGCATATGTCACAGGACCCAGACAAGCCAGATGAGAGCGCCCCCCCACTTAGATTAGGAGAGGGGCTGGAAGGGGAGTGTAGTCAGTTGTTAGCCACACCTTTGGGTTGGGTGACACAGGCACACATACACCAAAAAGAGATTTTTTCTATTTTGATTTTTGAGAGAATAGTGTATTCTGGGTCAAATTTATGCCACACTTCGCAGGAAGTGGTCATAGCAGAGGGAGGTAGCTTCACCCCTACTCGTTAGGGTGCCCCCCTTCCTGCCAGCCTAGAATAGAGGATAAATATGGGGAAGCTGCAGGAGCTCCTCAGAACACTGTCTGAAACAAAAGAAAAAGGACTTCCCTACTAGACCCTTGGGCTGCACCACAAAAGGCTTGCACTCAGAAAGACTGCACCTGCTGCACTCACATGGTTTCACCAAGAAAGGACTGTGCTTGACTCAAAGGAAAAGGAGTGGGCTCCTGATCAGCAACAGGTAAAACAGAGCTGGAAGAAGTCACCTGCCAAGGGAAAAAATAGAGGATTCTTCCAGCTAACCAGTTGCACCTAGATTTTCCTGGACTGCAGAGGTGCATTGTGGAAAATTGAGTCCAAGCCCCAAAGAGGCAAACCAGAGTCTCTGAACTCTTGACTGGTGTTACTGGTCCCTAATTTTCTGAAAAAAGGAACCAACAAGAACCAAGGTTTGGAAACTTTCTCCAAAGTTTTGCAGAAAAGCTCCAGGAGGAGGCCAGCTCGATGTCGAGAAACAAGCTGGCATCGTTGACTCGCAGATAGGCCTGACAATGCTGGTTTGTCCTGCTGAAAGCTCCGGAGCTCCTTGAGTTGACGCTGAGTGCAAAGACTGCCAGAGGCTCATCGAGGCATCGTGCTGCAGCAGGCTGCTGTCATTGAATTGAAATCCAAATTTAAGGAACACAAAGACTCGTCATCGAGGGGAAAAGCTCCAAGAAAAAGACTAATTCCAAAGGTAAATTTGGGACCGGGACCTTGCCCTCAGCCTATCCAACCTGTGGTCCATTGCGGTTGGCCAAAAACTTTGACTTTGTCCTGGTTCAGTGCAACCAGATAGCAGCGAGGGGCGCTTTAAGCTTTTGGTGCTAGAAAGCACAATCTTTTATTTAATATTTGAAAATTCATAACTCTGGTTCTCTAAATTGGATGTTTGTCATTATGGTGTTGTTTTGAAGATAAAAACATTCTCTATTTTTATAAACTGGTGTTGGACTTTTATTGTATTTTGTCTTTTACGATTTGCTGTTTTGGTGGTGTTAAGTGCTTTACACATACCATTATCCTAAGTTAAGCCAGACTGCTTGTTTGCTAAACTACCAAGAATTGAACAAGGACTAATTTACTGAGTCTTGACTGGACCTATTAGTGATTGTGTTATTATTACTAGCCGCGGGTGAATACCCCCACCTACTAATAACCCACTTTTCTACAGTGCAATTCCGACTGAATAGATCTAAACATGTTCCCCATTGTTACATGTTGTTTATGCCACACACTGTGGATTTGTTTATTTCTACCTTAAGTGTGTCTCTCCTCACTCGACCCCCATCATTATCTGTCGCGCTGCTTTGCTTATTAACATATTGTGGCTTCCTGTTCCACTGATGTGCAACTACCTTATGAAATGTTGCAATTTTATACTGTACATTACACTTGAGAGCATGGCTGCTTTTTCTCAACGCCTACAGCTTGCCTGCTTTCCTCGTTTGTTTCATGTGAAATGCCTCTTTACCATGTACAACCCTTCATTCCAACCACTCTTGCCGTCTCCTCCTACCTTTTGGTAAGGTCAGCACCCAGAGACAGGCACAACATTCCTGGGGGTGGGTGTCGGCAAGAAAAGTAAACCGCTGCTACAGTGCAAATGACTTTATACACATGACACCAATTGCATAAAATACAGATTGTCATGCTCCAGCTATGTCGGAAAACGGTGAGAGAGTCCTGCCACCACAATGGCACCACTAACTTAATCTATAAAAATAACCTTTGATTGTATGGGTTAAGACTCTCATTTTTACTCTCAGCATAATTAAACAATTGGATAATGTCAAGGAGCAGAAGGGTATAATTAGCGTGGCACCAGCTCAAGTCTGTGCACAAAAACAATCTGAAAGGTTAAATATGCTGTCTCAGTTGAAACAGCGTATCAGCCTGCGATATGTTTCCCAGTACATTTTCATAAGGGTTTATGAAAAGAGCATTTGGCGCCTGCCTGTTTGATGAAAAAGTTAGCAAATAAAGTTAGAGTTACATTAAGCGGTCAATAATAGCCTTCTCCTGGAAACCACCTCCAAGAAGAAAAGCCTAAACAATTACAAACTCAACCAAAGTGATTAAAACAAAAAATATCTTTATCAATTCGGAATTGTACTACTGCGATTAAAGCAAAATCAATGTCTCTAAGTACTACGACTAGGGGAAGAAGGGATTACAAAACTGGAATAGCCATCAGCAGTCGACTATCAGGCTACATTGTAAAATTGGAATGTTGGGCTCTCCAAAGAAGAGAATGAAGTGACAGAGGTTAAAGGGTATGATCGGATAAAGGCCTTTGGCTAAAATATTTCACTGTTTATCTTTCTTTGTTTCTCTGTTCGCTTTAGAAAATTCTACCTACTCTGCGTATGATGTTCTAAGTTTCTGAAAGCCATTCTGCCTCAGACACCGTTGGGCACATAAGGCCCTCTCTTTCGTTATAGGTTTCATCCTTGAGTCTGGCCTATAAAAGAGCCATTTTAACTCCAGGCAAATAGGCTACATTACTATACCGAAACGCTGAAATCTCCACTGAAAAGAAAAGCTGTGGTACTGGTCCCAGGCTACCATTAGTCTAATGCTCTAATCCAAAATCAGTGCCTCACAATCCCTTTCTCCTCTAAATATGTAAATGATGAGGGGCCGTGAGAAAGATGTTGGCGCAGTAGGAAGCCTCTTCCTCGGCTCCCTCGCATGACCTCTCACCATTCCGACCCACTAACACAGCCCTGCGGGGGACCGACATCAAGAAGAAAGCAAAGAGAATCAGTGGGCTATCCCTGAGATGCTGGTGGGGCAGAGAGACAGCTGAGCAGAAGCATAGGTCCTGCTTGCGGCGAGCCGAGATATCAAGATAACGGCTGTCCTGAACGTGGGCCTACACTGGCTCGAGTCTGGCATGCCCTGGTGACCCCCCTCTGCATAGCTGCCACATTTTAAGATTGCTTATATGTGACATTTCCATGGTTTCTGTGTACTTATGAGTGGCATTCAACAACCAAATGTGTGACACGCAGGGGCATATTATCAAGAACAGCGTTAAAATTATCGCCGCTTTGGCGGCAGGAAACTGCCGCTAAAGTGGCGATAATGGGCTTGATAATATGCCCTTGAGAATTCCAATAGAAGCCCATGTTCTGGTGTGAACCTGGGCTTCTATTGGATTTCTCAAGGGCATATTATCAAGCCCATTATTGCCGCTTTAGCGGCAATTTCCTGCCGCTAAAGCGGCAATAATTTTAACGCCGTTCTTGATAATATGCCCCTTAGAGTGAGACTTTCTTGTGAGTAAAACCAAGTAATGAAGTGCTTGGAAATAGATACATATCAGAAATTACACTATTTTGACAATGAGAAGCTCTAAAAAGATATTGAAACTGCTGCAAAACCAAAGGCGAGGTCCTTTAACCAGAGAGCGGGCCTTTAATTGCCGGTATAGACCGCTACGGAGGGCTCTAAGGCTATTAGAACATTCCGCCCCTAGAGGGCTGAATGTTCTAATTTGTAAAAACAAAGATCTCTCGGTGCCCAAGGGGGTGTACATCCCCTCGGGCTCCATGAGGCCTTTGTTCACAACAACAGCTGTAAAATCTTAAACACATTGGAATGTTGCTCTCCAGGCTTCTACCAGCCAGTAGAAACCTGGAACACTCCATTGTCTTCAATGGAGTGCTCAACATTCCAATGTTCTAATAACAGGACAAACAGCCTGACATGAGTGCCGCCACATTTCCTAATTTGCCCCTCAGATATGACACAGGCTAAGAGTGACAGCAGCAGGGTTATGGTTTACCATGTCTGCCATCCTACCTTCCTTGTACTGAGCCATCCCTTCCTTGGGCCCTCTACTGTGCCACTTAGTTCGTAATGGTGCAGGGCGCTTGGAAAAAGAGCAGTCATTATTTTTGTCACTAGAGTTCAGAACTGAACATAACTCTACCTGCTTACATGTGTTGTGTTTAGTTTAGACATTTGAAAATCACCCACAGGGGCACAACGTTCTTCTGCACACAGGATAATAAACAATGTGATTGTAAATTTGTGAACTAAACCGCTAAATATGCAAGTCAGCTGGCTGGTGCGTGAAAGCAAGAGAATTACCAACAATACATTAATCCAACACACACATTTAAAACAGTAAAATAGTTTAAGAATAATATATACCATGGAGCAAACCATGCCCTTACAGTAAGTTCAATCACAATTTAATTCATCAAATGCTTTATTTGAAGCTGATGTATATTCCGGTTGTTTAAAGGTTGAGCCCACCTACTGCATAGGTGCTTCATCTTTATGTATCTAATTATGTATAGCACAGCTTCCTAGTAGACTAGCAGTATGCTAAATAAAAGCCTTACAGAAGAGAATCGCCAGTCCTAGACTCACCTGACACTGTGTCCAGAAGTGCGGTCCCTTTGTACTGGGTGCCAGACAGCTGGCCTGCCTTGAAACTGTCATATCTGGCAGGAAAGGAGTGTCTGTCCTTTCGAGAGTGGTGAATGCCTGTTTGAGCTGTCAGCTGATTAAAGTGTGTTTCTGCTTGGCTCGGCCTGCGCCAGTCAGAACGGAATGGCATGGTAAGAGCATGGTGCATATATATCAAGGGTTTGCGTCATGTTTGCACCACGCAACATGGTACATGCGCGACGCAAACCCAAAATGCGATTTATCAAGCCATGCAAGGCCCCTTTGCATGGCCCTGAGTGACTTGATAGATCGAGAGTAACGCAATGCAGCACAAATCGCTGCGCTGCATTACTCTGCCCCAGGGAGGTGTTCCATGGGTGTTCCCACACAACTCCCATGGATTTTGATGCATTCCCAGATTTGCTATTACTGGTAGACCTGTGAATGCACCAAAATGCTCCGCTTTGCCTGGGGAGGCGTAATGAGGAGAATATCTTCATTTCTCCTCATCACTTCCTCTTTCTATTTGTGCAGTATTCTGCAGCACACATAGATTAAAGGAATATGCCTCAGGGGATTGTTTTTGTGCAAGAAGGTGCCCTTTCTAGCACAAAAACAATCTTCCATGCAACTGAGGAACCCTTGCACATATGTGCAAGGGTTCCTGCATTGGTGCTAGGCAACCTTTGTACACCAGCATTGGGGAAAGGACAGGAATGCACCATATTGGGATAAATACAGTGCATTCCTGCCCTTTCCCTGTAAAGCAGTGCAGCGCAGCATGGTGACTTGCTGTGCTGCGTTACTTTGACATAAATATGCCCCCTTATCTCTGGGCACTGGTGCAGCAGCAGGTGGAAACAAAAAGAACATCCAGGTGATTAAACGAGGCAGCGCGGGCAATGCCCACTCTGACCACCCTGGGAGCGTGCAGCCCCATTTTTGTTGGCACATGCAACAGCGGGTGACCGTGAGAAAAAAAATTAACTCCAAACTGGAGCTACTGCGTGGACTGTCAACTGTGGAAATAACAGAAGGCACCGCCGACTCCACTTGCACTGGCCCTGGCGTGTGCTTGCTCCTGTTGTATGTTACAGAGAGTTCTGTCTCTGCTTCTGGATGAGATAGAGCAGATCCACGTGTTCCAGAGCCTGAGGCCTTTCCTGGCCACAGCAGACTTGTTTTCTGTTTAAGCCCTGCACTGTTGCAAAAACAATGTGTCACAGTTGATCAGTCAACATAGCAAAGATTCTCCCGAGGCCAGCAGCTCTGAGCGACAAGCACATATTGCCTGGGCAGAGAGTGGCACAGCAAGCGCCTGAAGCGTTTTTTTTATTATTTATTCTACAGCGCCATAAACCACATCCAATTCAGAGGAGCTGTAAATGTGTGACTAATGCATATTAGTGCAGTGATGCGGACACCAGCATTAAAATGCATTAGTCTAACCCCTGATGCATTGTACTTGACATGGCTTCCTCTGAAGTAAGCCTCACCTCCTACACTAGAAAGAGCCCTCAGTCAGCTGCACTCAGTCACCCCCCAGCACCTGGATAAGACCATCGTCGGGGTCATGTGAGGTTAGAAGGGGTAGGGGCATAGTGCTTACAGGGAGAGACTTGCCCAGCTTGAGTGTCCTGCAGACGGGCGAGGCCACGTGGTGCCAGACTGGTGTAGCCTGCTTGCTAGATAGACATGGCAGTAGGGGCACAGAACCAAGGAAAAACTCAATAGTGAGCCCTTCCCCTTTGCTGACAAACAAGTACTTTCACCAGCATTAGGACCCTCTCAATGCCCAACAGCCCTGATGTGGTCTCAAGGCGACTGGGCGGCCAACCCGATCTACCAACCTGAACGCTCTCCCCGAGGCCAAGGGCCTGCAGATAGCACAGCACTCAGACTTGAACAGACTTGAGGGCGGTTTTGGAGGCCAGACTGAAAATGGTGTTGCCCTGCTAATCATGACCTAGAGGACACTCAGAAGTGGCTGACAACCAAGGACAAGACTGGGGCTGGACTCTACAGTTTGCCCCTCGACCTAGGCAGCTCACTATGCTGAGAATGAAGAGTGGTAATGTATACAAAGATCCGCCAGAATAACCCACAACGAGAACAGAACCTCTAGATATTGTGATTGATTGACTGCTTCCCGCTGAGGCTCGTCTGCGATGCTCCCTACACCATTTGAACTTCTGCTTTCTAAGGTTGTCCCGCTTGTACATCACATTACTAGGGGGAGGTTCTCAGAAGCAACAGCAGATTAAAACTCCTTTATGGTGAGGCCACCTTGATGTGGTACAGGTGTTATTGCTTCAATGAGGGTACCCGCCTTCTGGCAGTCGGCTGCATCCCTTGAAGTTTGCGGACCTCTGAACCTGAGAAACAGACTAAAATAACCATGGTAGCTCATAACATTTTAAAAAAAAAACATCATCTTGAAGGAGATGCTCATGAAATACTGCTCTAGGAAACATTACCCACCAAAAGAACTAGACCCAGAAGGAGCAGAAAAAAATGACCTTTCCCTGTCGACTTCTGAACACAGAACGCTTGAGCCCCCCAGAAGTGCTTCTTCATGGAGATCCTCTTCAGCCAGCTGTGAGATGACTTTGCAGCTGTGCGCAATGACGTGGTGAAGGACCTAAAAGAAATTAAGGAGGACATGATAGATCTTGTTCAGAAAGTCCCAACTCTGGAAGATTCTGGGATGCCAGAGAGGAGGATCTTGAACCTTTCAGCTGGAGGTGTTGGATCTACGGGAACAAAATGTCGATTTGCAGTCTCACCTTCAAGACTTCGAAAAACAGATCTTGCAGCTCTAGCATCAAAGTCAGAGGCAGAGAAAGGAAACACTGAAAACTATGTTGTCAGGCTTCTCAAGCACGTCCTCTCAGAACTAACCCAAAATAACATTGGATAGAACATACTGAACTGGCCACCTTTCCAACCCACCAGAAAACCCCCAAGACTTAGTAGTGTATGTCAATCTCTGTTGACAGAAAGAAGATTTCCTGGCTGTGGCCAGTAACATGCCTTCAATGACATTTGAGCGGGGCAAAGATCTAGCTGTTTAAAGATTTATCCCCATCACACTGCAAAAGAGGCGTCTGCTCACTCCCCACTCAACACGCCACCAATTACTTATGAGACAAAGGAATTAAATAAAATGGGGTCTTCCTTTTCACCTAACCTTGGTCTGGATTGGAACAACGAATCCCACTTGATACACAATCCAGCAGAGGTGAACAGCTTGATTGGCATCAAAGAAGCACCCAATGATCCCACTCCACTCAATCGAGGTTGAAATTGGCAATGGGCCACAAGATCCATCAGGAAAAGCTCTGATAGACCTACTATGGAGGAAAGCTCTTGTGAAAGCCCACTGGAAGGACCCGCATATCTGGGTCATTGTTGACACCTGAATTAATTTTGGGCCCCTTGTGGATCCTAAAATTGCCAGGTTTGTATTCAGTCTGGGAACGGGACAGGGATGACAGGACCAGATGCCAACTATAGGCCTACCCCCTTGGGGTTTGGTGAGCCCTTTGATCAAACACCACATTTTACTGTTACTCCCAGAGGAAGTTGTTGTGTAGGTTATTGAACCCTAACTTTGCCACCGCCTACTTCCCACAGGTCTCATCTCCCAGACATGCACTCATCCAGCAAAATCTCCCAAGGCACCAATGAGAAGCCTCTCAAATAGCAGATACGGTTGGCCCCTATGTAGAACTAATTACCGTCAATTAACTCCCCCGCTAAGCACCTATCACTCCTAATGACACTCCTCGGTTCAGATAGCGATGTATATTACCTCCAAGAACCGCCTTAAGAGATATTGATGTCAGCCGAAATCATAGTGGTTTACCTGGCGTTGGACCTGGCCCTCTCTGCAAGGTCACCCCCAAATGTTTTGTCTTAACCCTCATGTTTTCCGAATCCATTTGTATTGGCTTTTAGGACTCGGTGCACTTTACCACTGCTAAGCAGTGCTATGGTTCTTATGCTGTTTCCATTAAACATGGTAAAATTGGCTTACACTGAATTAGTACAATAAATGTATATTTAAGTCTCTAGTAAAGTGGTACTATCTGTACTCAATTTCTGTAATTTAAATGCTACTAGTGGGCATGCAGCACTGATTGTGCCACCTTCTTAATTAGCCCTTTTAAACACTCTGTGTGCAGTTTTAAACTGCCATTTCGACCTGGCAAAATAAACCTTTTGCCAGATCTAAACCTTCCTTTCAAATATATGTCACACCTAGCCTAGGTCCTAAACAAACCAAAGGGCAAGGTGCAGTGTATTTAAAAAGTTAGACATGTACTTTTAACTTTTGCATATACTGGTAGGGAAAAACTCTTAAATTCGTTTTTCACTATTGCAAGGTCCTCTTCTTCTCTCCCAAAAGATAACATTGGGCTACCTTATTACATTTAATAGGTGATAACTTCCAAAATTAGCAGGTGGGAAGGAGGTAAAGCTAAAGAATTGTAATTTAAAACACTATAATGGTAAAGTTGGATTTTAAGTCACAATTCTGAAAATGCCACTTTTAGAAAGTTGGCACTTTTTTGTCCCAACCAATTGGTGCCTGCAGCCTGTATTCTGGGTCACATGACTAGGTGTAGCTGGTAGTTTGTCTTTATGTATTTCTCCTAGACAATGAGGCAAAGAGGGAATAAGTGTTGGTAGGATGGGCCATCTCTGACTTGATGAGGAGGCAGAGCTGTCACATACCACACATGCACATCACAAAGACTCTGACTCAACTCACTCATAAAGGGTTTCACACTAGTCTTCTGTAACGCCAGGCAAGCTGGGGCAAGGGTAGATAGGCAGGAAATCCAAGACACCTCTATAGGGGGAGCACTCTAGAAGCTTCTCCCACTTCAACGTAGGCACCAGGTATAAATAATGGACTTTCAGACCCAATTCTTCAGTACATATCTGAACCTGTGGACCACTCAGAAGGACTGATGTGCTGTCCTGCTGCAAGAAGTACTGCTACTCTGCTGCCCTATGACTCTGCTGCCCTGCTGCCATTATGCCCTGCTACTTGAGTGAGAAGGGCTGGACCTGCATCTTGAATCCAGGACAACCATAGTCAATCCAAGTAGCCTCCTGATCATAGCCTCAATGACAGAAAAAGCTACAACCAAATCGAAACCTGCACCTGGACTCTGCCTGCAGTTAGTCCTGTCCCCCAAGTTGTTCCACCCTGTCCTGGACCATTGGAAGTGGAATTGAAGGTGCTCTACCAGCCCAGCTGTGGTCCTAGCAAAACCAACTTAGTGCAACGCATCGCCTTGCAACTCCTCACTGGCATTGCTGCTGTGTGACACATCCCCGCGCAGAACCTCGCCGCTCCTTGAACCACTGCTTCATGACGTATCCTCGATGCCGAGCCTTGCATCACAGTCCCACAGCTCCTACAAACTGCCACTGTATGACACATCCTTGACGAGGGACCTCATAATGCTCCACAACCAGGACTTTAAGGTACTTTGTTCAGCGGGCCTAACTTGGTCCCTGTATCCGGGCCACGCTCCATCGCATCAGCCTGAACTTGTGACTTTGTCCCGGTCCGGCGTGGCCAGATAAACACTATTGGGGCATTGTACTTTTAATTATTATGTTCACCTAAATCTTTTAAATTGCATATTTCTGGTTCTTCTAATGGGATTTTTTGTCAAATCATTTACTAAATTTTACTCTATTTTTCTAAAATGGTGTGGGATTTTTCTTGTGTTCTGTTTTCACTTTATTACTGTTTGTGTGCTGAACAAAATACTTAATAAATTGCCTGAGTTCTGTAAGGGGAGGTGACTTCCAAGAGGAGTGCAAGAAAGCTATAGCTCCAGAAGGCTCTGAGGGCCCAGGTGGTTCATCAATCACTGGCAGCATCAAAGGACCAGGAGGGGGAGGACTATGTAGAGGAGCAAGAGGAGAAATTGGGTACATCTCCTGAGGTGCAGCACACAGGGGAGGGGAATAATTTGTCTCTTCAATTGGAACTCCCTCCTAGAGTGGAAAGCAGTTTGGCCTCACAAGGCCTGTCCCCAGAGGAGCTGTCAGACAGGAAGGCAGAAAGGGATTTATGCTGCAGATGGCCAAACTGAAGATGCAGGAAAATAAACTGACTGGGGTGAGTGTCTGAAAAGTTTCAGCGCTCCGTCCATCATCTCCTTGTGTTTGCTTTGTTCGCCCTATGTTGGCGGGGTATGCCCAGACGTGGGTCCCTTGCTCACTTTGCCACTGGATTCAAGCTAGCCTGGCTGATGAAGGGTGTTACCCAGAAACCGGTCCCGGATGCTTGTTTCCGGTTCAGGGAAGACCTGGCTTGGCAGTTCGGGCTGGACTGTTCCCATGAGGCACAGGGTCAAGACTGATTTGCATATAGCTGGGTCTGAACTGAGGTGGCGAAGTGAGCTAAAGAATGATGATGAATTCAATCCAGATCTGTGACTGGGGGTGAGTGTCTGAAAAGTTTCAGCACTCCGTCCATCATCTCCTTGTGTTTGCTTTGTTCGCCCTAAGTTGGCAAGGTATGCCCAGACATGGGTCCCTTGCTCACTTTGCCACTGGATTCAAGCTAGCCTGGCTGATGAAGGGTGTTACCGAGAAACCGGTCCCAGGATGCTTGTTTCCGGTTCAGGGAAGACCTGGCTTGGCAGTTCGGGCTGGACTGTTCCCATAAGGCACAGGGTCAAGACTGATTTGCATATAGCTGGGTCTGAACTGAGGTGGCGAAGTGAGCTAAAGAATGATGATGGATTCAACCCAGATCTGTGACTGGGGGTGAGTGTCTGAAAAGTTTCAGTGCTCCGTCCATCTTCTCCTTGTGTTTGCCTTGTTTGCCCTAAGTTGGCAGGGTATGCCCAGACGTGGGTCCCTTGCTCACTTTGCCACTGGAATCAAGCTAGCCTGGCTGATGAAGGGTGTTACCCAGAAACCGGTCCCAGGATGCTTGTTTCCGCTTCAGGGAAGACCTGGCTTGGCAGTTCGAGCTGGACTGTTCCCATGAGGCACAGGGTCAAGACTGATTTGCATATAGCTGGGTCTGAACTGAGGTGGCGAAGTGAGCTAAAGAATGATGATGGATTCAACCCAGATCTGTGACTGGGGGTGAGTGTCTGAAAAGTTTCAGCGCTCCGTCCATCATCTCCTTGTGTTTGCTTTATTCACCCTAAGTTGGCAGGGTATGCCCAGACGTGGGTCCCTTGCTCACTTTGCCACTGGATTCAAGCTAGCCTGGCTGATGAAGGGTGTTACCCAGAAACCGGTCCTAGGATGCTTGTTTCCGGTTCAGGGAAGACCTGGCTTGGCAGTTCGGGCTGGACTGTTCCCATGAGGCACAGGGTCAAGACTGATTTGCATATAGCTGGGTCTGAACTGAGGTGGTGAAGTGAGCTAAAGAATGATGATGGATTCAACCCAAATCTGTGATTGAGGGTGAGTGTCTGAAAAGTTTCAGCGCTCCGTCCATCATCTCATTGTGTTTGCTTTGTTAGCCCGAAATTGACAGGGTATGCCCAGACGTGAGTCCCTTGCTCACTTTGCCACTGGATTCAAGCTAGCCTGGCTGATGAAGGGTGTTACCCAGAAATCGGTCGCAGGATGCTTGTTTCCGGTTCAGGGAAGACCTGGCTTGGCAGTTCGGGATGGACTGTTCCCATGAGACACAGGGTCAAGACTGATTTGCATATAGCTGGGTCTGAACTGAGGTGGCGAAGTGAGCTAAAGAATGATGATGGATTCAACCCAGATCTGTGACTGGGGGTGAGTGTCTGAAAAGTTTCAGCGCTCCGTCCATCATCTCCTTGTGTTTGCTTTGTTCGCCCTAAGTTGGCAGGGTATGCCCAGACGTGGGTCCCTTCCTCACTTTGCCACTGGATTCAGGCTATCCTGGCTGATGAAGGGTGTTACCAAGAAACCGGTCCCAGGATGCTTGTTTCCGGTTCAGGGAAGAACTGGCTTGGCAGTTCGGGCTGGACTGTTCCCATGAGGCACAGGGTCAAGACTGATTTGCATATAGCTGGGTCTGAACTGAGGTGGTGAAGTGAGCTAAAGAATGAACCCAGATCTGTGACTGAGGGTGAGTGTCTGAAAAGTTTCAGCGCTCCGTCCATCATCTCCTTGTGTTTGGAAAATAAACTAGCCAAGGAAGGCTGAGCAAAAGAAAGATGAGACAGAGAGCCTTAGCTGAGAAGAAATTGCTTCTAGCTCATGAAGTGAGCATGAGAGAGCTGGACCTCAAAGCCAAGCATGCAGAGTCCAGCATTAATTATGGCAGCAATATGACAGAGTCCAATGGAGATAAAAGAGTCCACATTCCAAAAGACCTGGGGGTATATTCACAAGAACGTGCGATAACTACAGCAAGAGTAGCGTAACGCAACTTTCAATATCAATCAGTCAATCAATCAGGAGTTTGTTAAAGCGCGACTACTCACCCGTAAGGGTCTCAAGGCGCTAAGGGTGGGCGGGGGTGCAGGTTCCATTCCATCAAGGAGGGGGTCTGTCGAAGAGCCAGGTTTTGAGGTTTCTTGCGAAGATGGGGAGCGATGTTGTCTGACTGAGGTGGAGCGGAAGGGCGTTCCATGCTTTGGCTGCGAGGAAGGAGAAGGAGCGGCCTCCCGATCTGGTCTTTCTGGTGTGGGGGACCATGGCGTAGGAGAGCTGGGCTGATCGTAGGGTCCTTTGGGGTGCGTGGAATTTGAGTCGGCTGTTCAGGTATGCTGGTCCAGTGCCGTGGAGGGCCTTGTATGTGTGGGTGAGCATCTTAAAGGTGATTCTCGCCTCGACGGGGAGCCAGTGGAGTGTGCGCAGGTGCTGGGAGATGTGGCAGTGTTTTGGCAGGTTGAGGACCAGTCTTGCGGCGGCGTTCTGGATGTTCTGTAGCTTGCGGATGAGGTTTTTGTTTATTCCGGCGTAGAGTGCGTTGCCGTAGTCGAGTCTGCTGGTGAACAGGGCGTGAGTGACTGTCTTTCGCTGTTCGAGGGGGATCCATTTGAAGGTCTTACGAAGGAGGCGGAGGGTGTGGAAGCAGGAAGACGAGACAGAGTTGATCTGGCGGTCCATTTTGAGCTCGGAGTCCAGGATGATTCCCAGGTTGCGTGCGTGGTCTGTGGGGGTTGGCGGGTTTTGGAGGGCGGGGGGCCACCAGGTGTCGCTCCAGGCGTCGGGGTTTGGGCCCATGATGAGTACTTCTGTTTTGTTGGTGTTTAGTTGTAGGCAGCTGTTTTTCATCCATTTGGCGACGGCTTCCATGCCTTCTCGAAAGTTGCGTCTGGCGGTGTTGGGCTCTTTGGATAGGGAGAGGATGAGCTGGGTGTCGTCTGCGTATGACACAATGTTGAGTCCGTAGGTTCTGACGATGGGGGCAAGTGGAGCCATGTAGACGTTGAAGAGCGTCGGGCTGAGGGAGGAGCCCTGGGGGACTCCGCAGGTGGTAGGTGTGGGGTCCGAGAGGAAAGGGGGAGTCTGACCCGCTGCGTCCTGCCGGAGAGGAAGGAGCAGATCCAGTCGAGGGCCTTGTCCTGGATTCCTGCGTCATAGAGTCTGCGTATTAGGGTGCGGTGGGAGACTGTGTCGAACGCCGCTGATAGGTCGAGGAGGATGAGGGCAACTGTTTCTCCTTTGTCCAGTAGGGTGCGGATGTCGTCTGTTGCGGCGAGGAGGGCGGTTTCCGTACTGTGGTTTTTTCTGAAGCCGGATTGGGAGGAGTCGAGGATGTTGTCTTCTTCAATGAATGTGGCGAGTTGGCTGTTGATGGCTTTCTCGATGACTTTTGCTGGGAACGGGAGCAGGGAGATGGGTCTGTAGTTTTTGAGGTCGGTGGGGTCCGCTGAGGGTTTCTTTAGGAGGGGGTTGACCTCGGCGTGTTTCCAGTCATCGGGGAACGAGGCGGTCGCCAGGGAGCGGTTGATGGTGTGGCGGAGCATGGGTGCGATGGTGTCGGCGGCTCTGTTGAAGATGTGGTGGGGGCAGGGGTCCGTGGGGGCACCTGAGTGGATTGACTTCATTGTCTTCAGTGTGTCTTCGGTGGTGAGGGCTGTCCAGTCATCAATCGCTGGTTTCCGGGTGTCGGGGGTGGTTGGTGAGGGTTCAGTGTGTTGGTTGTCTTCGTCAAAGTTGTCGTAGATGCTCTTGATTTTGTGGTGGAAAAAGGTGCTCAGTTTGTCGCAGAGGTCTTGTGAGGGAGGGATGTCGGTAGACTCGCTGGTGGGTTGGGCGAACTCCTTGATGATGCTGAAGAGTTCCTTGCTGTTGTGCGCGTGGGTGGAGATTCTGTCTTCAATCGCTTTTTCCTCGTTTCTCTGATGAGTTGATGGTGGGCGTTGGTGGCGGCTCTGAAGTTGTTGTGGGCTTCTGTGGATTTGGTGTTCCTCCAGGCCTTTTCGAGGCGGCGGCATGTGCGTCTGGACTCTCGAAGTTCGGTGGTAAACCATCTGGCTTTCTTGGCACGGGTATTGTTGTTTTTCTTGAGGGGGGCTATGGTGTTGGTGCTGTCCGAGATCCATCTATGCAGGGTTCGGGCTGCGGTGTTGGGGTCGTCGTTTTCCGCGATGGTTGGGGTGGAGTTGTTGAGTGAGGAGGTGAGCTGGTCGTCGGTGATTTTGGTCCTGTTTCTTCGTGGAAGCAGGTGCTGGTGTGTGTGGATGGTGGGTGTTCTGAGGGTGAAGTGGACGCAACGATGGTTGGTCCATGGGAGTTCGGTGGTGTGGCTGAAGGTGATGGAGTTTACTGTAGTGAAGAGGGGGTCGAGGGTGTGTCCTGCTGAGTGCGTGGGCTCGGTCACGATCTGGCGGAGTCCAATGTTGTGGAGGTTGTCCAGGAGGGATGTGGTGTTGGGGTCCAGTTGGTTGTCGAGGTGGAAGTTGAGGTCTCCCAGCAGGGTGTAGTTGGTGGATGCGATGGCCTGCGGGGAGATAATGTCCGTGATGGAGTTGGCGAAGGGTCCGCGGGGTCCAGGGGGTCGGTAGATGAGGGTTCCTCGGAGGGTGGCGTTGGGCCTGGCCAGTATCTTGAAGTGAAGGTGTTCCATCAGTTCTGTGGGCTCATCAGGGAGTGTGCTCAGGCGGAGGCTAGATTTGTGGACGATGGCGATTCCTCCTCCTGGGCGGGTGGGGCGGTCCTTCCTGGAGATCTTGTATCCTTGGGGGATGGCGATGGCGATGTCCGGTCCCGAGGTGGTGTTGGTCCAGGTTTCGGTGAAGAACGCTACGTCCGGGGTGGTGCTGTCGAGGAGGTCCCAGATTTCTGTGGCGTGTTTGTGGAGGGATCGGACGTTGAGGAGGATGCCTTGCAGGTCTTTGGTTCGGTCGTGTTCTTGTGGGCGGGTTGTGCTGGATCCGTGTTCTTGGCGGTGCTGCAGGTGTGCCGGCAGCGGTGACAGCTGAAGGGTCCGTGGGTGTCTGCTGGTGATGCTAGCTTGCAGTTGTTGTTGCAGCCTGGGTTGAGTGCGTGGAGTGCTGCTGGGTCGTAGTGTTGGCGGGGCGGAGGTCCAGGGTTCCTCGCGCTGGTCGTGGACGGGTCGCAGACAGGCGCAGACGGGCTTGCCTTTGACGCGCCTTCGGTGCACCAGCGGCGCGCCCGCTGCCCGCGGCCGTGGGAAAATAACCCTGTGTCAATGTGGAATTCACAACAAGGCGGTAGCATGCGATAGTCACCAGATAACGCGTCAAATGTCAGCGTGAAAATCAACGCCACGCCGAAAAAATGCGAAACGCGAGAAATCATGCGATGAGGCCAATCGCGGTACAAAAAGTAGCGAAAAGCAGCCTCAGGCCTGCAAATCCCACGCGTCTGGCGGGAAATTGCACCATAAAAACCACAGAAACAACACACCAGAAACAAGCCAAAGCACGTAGCAACATGGATGCACCCTGACCCAGCGCAGAGGTCAACGCAAACCCCACAACCCCCAAAGACCACCAGCAAGGAACAACGGGGTCAGGGAAGGCCAAGGAGAAAAGGGAGAGGAAGATGGAGTGCAGACCGCAGGAAAACAAGACCAGCGCCACGGAGTCACAGAACACCACCAGCAACTGACCCACAAGCACACCACCTGGAATGCAGTCGGAGTGCCCAGGAGGCCAATTCAGGAGGCCAAGAGGCGCCGCCAGGACGTGACGACCTAAACCAGGCACAAACCCGCTGCCAACAGGAAGGCAGCAACGGCGACAGGAGGTGGCAGTCCAGCGCCACAGGAGGAGCTAGAGGAAACCCAGGCCACAGTCATCAGTGTGGAGACGGTGCAAGGAGGTGGGAGTACGGACACAGCTCGACAGGACCCGACACAACAACAACAGGGTGAGGATCCAACAGGGACTGGGGGGACGGGGGTGATGGGCACAATGGCACACATGCACAACGAGGTTTAGCACACTGCACACCCACAATTACCCAGGGACATGTCCCCCATCCCGTGGCACACTGCAGCACACACACATAGCAATCACAGCACATACCATGACAATGTGGCACAAAGTGCAACACCCACACTGCAGAACAGGGGACACAACTGGGTCCGCCCAGGCGCAGAAACAGAACAATCACATTGGACAGAGCAGGGAACTGTGAGATGCATATCTACGGCTACAACCCCACATCAGCCATGAAGGCCAAATGTCCACTGTCCCAACTCAAATAGCCACCACCGCCCAAACAGTCACAATGTACATTGTCACACAGTCTGCATGTCGACAAGAACAAAAGCGCCAACACAATGCCAACATGCACCTCCCCTTCACAATGCTGAGGGACAAACAACACCTCTAGCAGGTCAGAACAGACAACCCATCAGTGATGCCGGAGACGAACACCACACCTTCGACACCGACGCCCTACAACAGCCCATGGACATCCCACACAACCCACCACCAGGACCAGGGCAGACAAGCTACTCAGAGGAGAACCCAGCCCCTGCAACAGACCACACAGCATGAAGCACCCGCAATCACGGCTGGCTCACAACACTTCACCGACCCACACATGGCACCCCAATGCCAGGTGTCAGAACGCCAAAAGAGGTGGCCCAACAGGTGCGGGTGTTGCCAAACCTATGGA
Source organism: Calotriton arnoldi (assembly GCA_963921515.1). NCBI lineage: Eukaryota > Metazoa > Chordata > Amphibia > Caudata > Salamandridae > Calotriton > Calotriton arnoldi. The sequence goes on along the minus strand of CAWUFW010004902.1, from coordinate 388,869 downwards.
ATGCGAACTAGAGCACATACGCGGGTGTCCAATACCCTTCAGGGACCACCTACACCCCACAAAGGAGACCCAGACTGCCATAGAGACACATGCAGATGCACATACCCAGTACAGAACCACGCCCAGGGGCACGCACATATCAGTCACACACCCACGTTGGCTCTGCGTACGACGGCACAGTCCACTCCCCTTACGAATTGAGTGGGTGACGACAAAGCTACATGTCCAGGTTCCAGCCCACTGCCTGCGGTGACATGTCTGCGTCCGCTGTACACAGCACAATGTAATGTCGTAGGGCCCAGGGCCCCCATGCATACAACAAGACCACAGGGACACATGCACATATCATGTTGAACTGGATACAGGCACGTACGCCCGGCCCCTTTATTGGCAGGGCCACATGTACAGTGACGCCTGTGCTGGATGTGTGTGGGGTGAGTATAAGCCAGCCCGCACGGAGTGCTTGGTGCTGGCAACAACCTGAACAGTGGACACCAGTGTAATGGAAACAGAAAACACCAGCATAACAGAGTCAACTGCAGAGCAACATGGAGGGATCCGGAGTAAGGACAGAGGTCACCCAATATTCAGTCAGGAGGTTCCATGAGTTGCAGTGCACTGAGGTAGGGGCACTAGAGAAGAGCGCGCTCATGTGAGGAAATTGCTAGTATTGTGTCCCTTCGGGTTAGTCCTGATGCAGATGCAGTGGGGTGTGTTACACCTGCATCAACTTCCTCATCAACGTCCCAGGTCTCCCACACTGCCTGAGGTGACAGTTGCGTCCGCAGTCCACAGCGCAATACCCAGTAATAGATCCGGGTGTGTAGCTTGACTACCACCACCAGTCTGCATTCCTGCCTTGGGGCTGTTGCCTCCTGCCCTCCCATTGTCTGTGCCTTCTCCCATCCGCACACTTGACACATCTTCCTCATCATAGTCCCAGGTCTACCCCACTGCATGAGGTGACATTGTTGCGCAACCTCACAACAGCACAAAACTCAATCAGTAACGGACAATGGCTTGCGGTGCACTGAGTCACTGGCACCTGGAATGCTGAGCAGGGTATCAGGCCGCTTATGGCATCCACAACAGGTCTGAGCAACTCCGTAGGTCTGTCAGGACCACTGTTTCGACTCTGGCAGATGGCGGTTGGAGGTGGTCCTTGCGGTGGTGGCGTGTGCCTCCTGCGGTGATGCGACGTCTGGGCCGGTCAAGACTCGATGCTATGTGTGGGCCCTGGTGGCCCGCAGTTGAGGCCGGAGGATGCGGACAGCGCAGGGCCACAGACACATGGCGTTGATGACCCCAAGACCATCGCTACAGAGGCCATTCAATGTCTCAGAAGAAGGGGTCCCAGGCCTGAGCAGCACTGAGTTAGTGGCCCCGGATGCACTGCGGCCGGCACAGGCACCCAGCCACGGGACGGTGACTTGCGGTGCAGTCAGATGGGCCATGCGACCTGAGCGGGTCCCCATCAATGTCCGAGGTGTATGTTGCAGAGGGTTGCGAGGGACAGTGGAAGGTGTCCTCCAGGGCATGATGCGGAAGGTCTGATGTTATCTGGAAGCAGCAAAAGGAGGGAGTGGAAAGCGCAACCCTCGTTTTCACCAACAATTCTGTATCAGCTACATGAGGATGAAAACTAGCCCCTAGTCCATAGACTCAAACGCCACCAATGTACGACCAGTGAGTGTCCATGAATGTCGGGGAACACACTTAGTGGCACAGGTGCTGAGAGGGGATGCAGTCTGCGATGATGCTGGTACACAGATGTGAACTCCAACATTGCCAAATCAAGACTCTGTGACCTACTGGACCGCAGTGTAGGCCGGAGGCAGCGGTCAGCAGTGGCCCACAGCTACGTGTCGTTGGCTCGCGAGGCACAGAGTTAGTGACACAGTGGCAGTTGTCGGTAGTGTTCAATCACCTCCTTAATGATGATCCTGTTCCCTCCGGACTGCAACGCGTCATCCTCTTACGCCTCTCCGTGCGTGCGATGATATGTATTCTGCCTTTTGAATTACCGATGTTCAGTTCCAAATCTGTGATCCCACTCGTGCGCAGCGAAGGCCGAGGGCAGTGGTCCGGGTAGGCCCACAGACACGTGTGGTTGTGATGCCATGCACAGACTTGTTGGCACCACATCGAAGGGAATATAGTGAATTGTTCTCTGCCTTAAATGATGTTCACTGCCATGGTGTAATCAAGACTCAGTTCCAAATGTGTGACCTACCTGACCGTGGTGTAGGCCTGAGACAGCGGTCAGAACGGCCCATTCACCTAGTGTCGCCGGCATAGGTTGGATGGCCCCACCGGCCTGCGTTGTTCAGGTTCAGTGGCACCACGTGTAGCCGGCTGGCGTTGAACAGGGTTAGTGGCACCACGTGTAGCCGGCTGGCGTTGAACAGGGTTAGTGGCACCACGTGTAGCCGGCTGGCGTTGAACAGGGTTAGTGGCACCACGTGTCGCAAGATGCCCATATGGAACTATGCCTCACTGATCGGGGGGGTCTGGTGCTGTGGCCGCTGGCCCGGATTTGGGGTCACTGCCATTCATGACTCAGGACACAGTTTCACATATGGGACCTACTGGTCCGAAGAGTAGGCCGAAGGCGGCAGTGGAGTACGTCAACGAGAAGGGAATAAAGTGGGCCTGTGTCGTGGAGGCCGTGATGGTCTGAGGTGGCTGCCAAGGTCGCGGGCCTCGGGCTTGGAGCTTGCGCCGGCACGTGGTGGGCCCTCCTTGACACATGCCGGTGTCGGCAGGTGATCAGTGTGGCCTGGCTGCGCAGGGGCGGGCCTGACGGGTTCGTGGCCAGCGTGCCGGGGTCCGGCAGGCGCACAGCATCGCAGGCAACTACGCTCACGAGGACGGCGTCGGCCTCGTGGCAGGGTGGGAGGCACCGCCCTGGCAGAGACGTGGGGCTTTCCGGGAGAGGACCACGCCCAGGCCTACGTGCTTTTTATTCACATCCCTATGCTGGCGTGGCCTACGCCGGGCCATCCCACTCCGGTGACGCTTAGGGGGTGGCGTCACAGGCAACATTTCCGCGAGTTCCCCCACTGGCTGGGGTGGCATGGTTGCGTCCACTGTCCACTGCACTCCATACGCCAGAGGTGTATGTCGCCATGGATATGGGTGTGTTCTGCATACTGCGGTCTGGCCAGCACATCTCCCCCACTCTAGGCATTGTGTGCTTTCCCGATCATGGTTCTACTGCATCCTTCACACATGCCTGGTTGCCACCTCTCCCCACATTCGGCTATTATGTGGCTGAGGTGCCATGCCGTTGATGGCTCATGTTCAGGGCTTGCCCAGGTTACCATTGTAAGTTGTTCTGTCGTGTCTGGTGGGTGGTCATGTTGTTGTGCATGTTGGTTGTGATTTTGTGACGTGTGCATTGCCAGAGTTGTGAGTTGCATGGTTGTGGAGTTGAGGTGTGTGGGGTGTTCATTTCGAACTTGCCAAGGGGGTGTGCATTTCCCTTGTTGCCATCCTGGGAACGCTGGTTGATGATGGACTGTCAGAGGATGAAGGTCTCATGCACACTGGCTGTGTATTTGAAGGCGACATTGTTGGAGGTTCCACGGTGTTCTGTTGTTGCCTGCACATTGATGTGAGATGTGTGTTTCCTGTTGAGGTGATTGTGTGCTGTGTCACCAGGGGGCACAGGTAGTACATGTGTGCTGTGGATTGCCCCCAACACATGCGTGCATCCTGCTATGGCGTATGGTCCTTGCTTGGTCTCCAGCGGATCCTGCGCATTGTGTTGTACGTATGGGGACTGGGGTACCAGGGTGATGGTGATGTCCAGGACAGGTGTGGGGGACTTGGATGTGGCTGGCTGTGTGATCCCCCCCCCGACTCTGGCGGGTGTTGTTTGGGGGGTACCAGGGGCCAACAGGTGCAGCCAAGCCAGCAGCTTTGTGTGGGGTGGGATGTTGGTTGTCTGCTGTGTTGGTGCCGTAGGCCTGTTAGGCGATGATGGTCAGGATGCGTAGGATGGTTGTCCCTTTCAGCCTGTAGTGGACGGTGACATTGTCAGATGTTGGGTCTGTGTGGCTGGTACGTTTCCTGGGGTTCCGCTGTCTTTGTCTGCGCTGCGTCTGTGGTGGTCCGGGGGGGGTGTTCCGGGTGTGGGTTGGGGTCCTGGGGTGGTGGCGGTGGGTGTTGTGGCCCTCTTGGGTGTCCGGGCCGCATGATGAGTGGCTCCATGGCATCTGTTGCCCTTCGGATGTGGCCCTGGGCTGTGCTCCCTTTGTGGTGCTGGCTGCCGTCCGACTTTACACCAGGTCAGAGCAGGTGTAAATTTCCTGGTGCTAACGCGCCTTATCGCCTGTTTTGTGTTTTTATCGCCGATGTGGCTGGTCGTTGTGAATGTTGAGGTGTGATGTTGTCTCGGCTTTTGGCACGGGAACGCCTACTCTGCATCTCATTAGCGATATTTGCGGGGGTCCTCTGTGGCGATGTTTTTTGCGGCTGCTATCGCGGGTAAACTGGTGCTGTGGGCTGTTAACACCAGCTTGTGAATGGGGAGGTAAATTTATCACGACTTTGGCTGCGATAAAGTGCCGTTAATTCGGCGATAGCTCCTTGTGAATATGCCCCCTGGTGCCTTTCCATGTGGTTAGGATAATATCGACAAGTGGTTCTCAGCCTATGGAGTAGCCCCAAGGTTGCAGAGCGTCTCAGAGAAGTATTGGGGGGGAGCAAGTCTCTGGAAACATATGCCTACAGTGGGGAGGGACACCCTGCTCACATTAGAGATAGGAGGCCAGATGAAGTATGACCGTATCAAAGCCATCCTTGTCACTAAGTAAAAATGCACCAAAGATAAGTACTGCATGAGGTTTAGGGACAGTCAGAAACTGCCAAACCAGTCTTGGGTTTTTTTTCCTTGATTATTCCACTAAGGCACTGAGCGGTTGGGTGCAGATCAGCAAAGTGAATGATTTTACTGGGTTGTACAACCTTGTTTTGAGAGAGCACATGCTCAAAACATGTTTTGTGGAGCCAGCACATGGTTGACAGCAATCTCACTGACTCCATAGTGCTTACAGAGGAGGCAGACCTCTGGCTCAGCACCCCATTGTCTGAAAGGTACCTGGGAGTGATCCGAAAAAGGATGGGTCAGGTTCCCCTCAGCAGAATGAGGGGGTCAAGGAAGACACAGATAAGTCCCAGAGTAAGGGCAGTGAAAGGGTTATGATGCTCCTTTTGAGAGACAGCATGAGATTCTGGTGGGCAGTGCCCAAGGTTGCCCATTTCCAACCCATAAAATACCCACTGGTGAGACCTCTACGGGGATGGCCAATGTGGCCTTTGGGGTAAGTAGTCCCCAGGGGAAGGTGATAGACCATGCCCTAGCCTCCCTTAGTTGGGAGGCAGACTCAGAGGGTCCACTGTGATCCCTGAGGGTGGAAGAAGACACTTTGACCAGGATCCATGTCACTGTTTTGAGGGACACCAGGGCTAGTCATACCATGGTAGCGCAATGGCTGGTTTCTCCAGAGCAGTACACCAGTCAGGTGTGTAGGGTAACTCAGGTCCAGCGGCAGGACTTTTTTCGACCCATGGCCCTAGTATACCAGGAGTGGGGTGAAGAGTTGACCCAGAGGATGGTCATAGTTTGTTCCTAGATGCCCATAGATTGCATTCTGGGGAATGAGTTGCCTCCGGTGTCAGGAGAGCTGAGAGGCACAGCTGCACAGGGTATCCTGACAGTTCAGTTTTCTGAGGGCTACCACTCCCACGCAAAGGGTACAGAAGCCCAGATGGGGGTAGGGTGAGGGTAGACTCACCCCGTCCCCTGTTCACTCTCAGGGTACAGACAATGGGCTGAAAAGCCAGTCTCAGGATACCACCCTGAGACTGGTGGGGGGTAGTGTGGAAGTAGGGTGCCTAACACTCCGGGGCAGGTGCCCTCCACTCTGACAAATCTCAGAGGTCAGAGAACCCACAGGAGCCCTCAGGGAACAACTTGCCAGCCCCAAGGCTGAAAGTGAGGATTGCTCAAGGTCCCTGCTGGGAGCTTCCACATGGCAGTGGATGGCCCGGTGCCTGTCTTCTGACACTGATATCTGTCAGTGACCTCTGTTGGTTTCTGTTATTATGAGCAGAACTGTCCTTGGTTTGGGGACATTCGTCTGCTCCAAGGGGCGGAATAGGTGACATCACTTTGGGCATGGTGGTGCTGTCTGCCTACTGGGATGCATCTGTGAGAAAGTTAATTTTAGGTGCTTCACAGGTGGGTTCCACAGGTGAGGAGAAGGGTTCCCCATGGGTAAGTTCAGTGACTCAGGAAAGTGTAGATTGAGGGATCCAACTGAATTCAGGTGGGCATAGACCTGGCAAGAAACTCTGCAGTAGAGGGCCATTGTCCATGTTCTATCGCCTAAGCAGGGAAGCCCATCAAGGTATTGATTATTCTGCCCAGGCTTCTGACTAGAGGAGGGGATCATGTTGGACCTGGCCCTCTCTGATGATTCATCCAGAAATGTTTTGCTTTAACCCTCCTGTTTTCAGATCCCATTTTGTTTGGCTTTTAGGACTCTGTGCACATTACCACTGCTAACCAGTGCTAAAGTACTTTGGCTCAGTCCTTTAAATATGCTAAAATTGGGTTACGCCAAATTGGCACATTTAATTTACGTGTAAGTCCCTAGTAAAGTGGTACTACCTGTACTCAGGGCCTGTAAATTAAATGCTACTAGTGGGCTTGCAACACTGATTGTGCCACCAACTTAAGTAGCCCATTTAGGTTTGCAATCTTTTTACTTGTATTATTTGCAACAGGGTACAACAATTTGTCCACCTACATCTACAGGCCGGTGTTAGTGGTGAAGAATCAATAAAAAGTAAACAAAACAGAAATCGAGAGGGGGGAGCAGATGAGGAGGGAAGGTGGAAATGGGGGAGGAGGGGTTTATAACAACCTGCTGAGGGCAAAACACTAGCCACATGAGAAAGAGAATAAAAGAGGGTTGTAGGCCAGGAAAGCCAATGCCCCAGACAGTGGCTCAGGTATGTGTGTAGTCGGGATGCATTAGGCGAAGGACCCACAAATATTGTGGGCAGGTCAGTTCCCTAAATTCGTCCGATAGGTATCGGATGCATAGCCCCCACATCTTGTCGAATAGAGGTAGCATATGGGACGCTACCGCCATCAGTTTCTCCATTCCCAATAGTTTTCATAGTTTGTGCAGCCAGTCCAGTTGTGTCGGGATCACCTCTGAGCCCCATTGAGCTAGCAAGAGCTGTTTGGCCGCTCCCAGTGCCAATATAATAGTGCACCCTTTTGCAGATGTTAATGGGTAGATCAATGGGTTCAGGAGGCCCAATATAATGTAACTGGTGAACCTAGTATCATATGTAAGGTAGTATCATACATTTTGTCCACTGCCTCCAAGACCTCTGCCCAGAAGGAAGTTATTTTGGGATTTTGCCATAGAATGTGCGTGAGGGTGCCAGTCTGCCCGCACAGCTGCCAACAGGTGTTATCACTACCTATCATCCATTGGGCGACTCTGGCTGGTGTGAACTACAAGTAATGTGCATTTTTAAGAACCATCTCTTTACCGGAGGTACTGCGGGCCTAGGCTTGGGCACGATGAAGGATGTCGGGCCCTTCCTTATCAGTGAACGAACGTGCATTCACATTACACTTCCCATCTGCGTTGTGCAGGTGTTTTGGAGGAATATCTGGGTGTAACGAGAAATGAGTAGATATCGGAGAGGAGTCACTTATCAGAAGAGCCGGTAAGAATCCATTTTTAAAACGATGTAAGAGGTCTACCAGCATGTGGACGAATCAAAGAATAGCCAATGGCGAATGGAATTGTGTTGCCAATGGGCACTTGATGGCAGGCCATTAGCCAATTGAACTTTAGAGAAGTCCATGAGGCCATTGACATCAAAGAGGTCACCCACCCTCTTGCAATCAGCCTCTTGACACCAAAGAACTGCTGAACTGCAATGCACGGGGGAGGAATCAGGGTTCACTATGATTGTTGCTTGGGGTGAGATGGGGTGGATAAGCCCTGTGGAGTTTGCACTGTGTCTCAGATGCCAGTGGTGGCCTGGAGGACCGGTGAAATATAGACTCCAACTAGACTGTGCAGTCTTGGAAGCCAGGGGACCCTCTTTTTTTTTTCTTTTTTCTTTAAGAGTTTTATATACCGAGAACTAGACCCAAGACATTGGGTATCAGAGCGCTTTACATTAGCACCAGTTTCGGTACATATGGACACATTCATTTTTGTTAGGCACGGGGAGATTAAGTGATTTGCCCTTCCAGATCTGAATGCCCGCCACTGCTTGATCAAGAAAGCACCAGTGCTTTCCAGTGCTAGGTCGGGACCACTCCACCATGTAGCGCAGATATGCTGCCTGATAGTAGCTCTGTATATTGGAGACACCCAGTTCTCCCTCCATTTGAGACAGGTATGCCTGCTTCTTCGACATCCTCACGTTTTACTGTCATAAATGAAATCCCATATGAGACGCTGTAACTTTTCTAATGTCTCTGGGGAGGTTGAAGTGCCTGGGTTTGCATAACATAAAGGATTTTTGGTAGGAGGGTCATCTTGATGGCTGCTAAATGGCCCAGCCAAGAGTGGCCACCTCCTCTCCATTTAGACAACTCAGAGAGGGCAGTCGCAAGAATCGCAGTGTAGTTGTGTTCCACCGTGCAACCAGTCATGGAGTGTATCTGTAAGCTCAGGTAAACTATTCCATGTGGGACCCAAGAAAATGGGATGAGACTCTTGAGTTGACCTTCATTGGCTTTGGGAATGGTGAAATTTAGGATGGAGGATTTCTGAAGGTTAGTTTTAAAGCCCGAAGCCGCACCGAAGGGTGTCAATTCATCCGTCACAGGCTGTTGGTGTGGATGGCTGTTGTGGGTGGGTAGAATAGCTACAATCATCAGCTTCCTGGCTTCAGTTTGTCGAACAAGCAAACACACTGTCTTCGTTCACACAGGGGTAGAGCCATCACCCTGACCCTGTGCACTGCCAGATAGGTTATGACTGTTAAGTGTGGGATGGTCTCCAGCCCCGGGTCAATCTGTTCGGCAAAATAAACTATGGAAATTCCTTGGAATGGAAAAATATCTCAGTCGCCCTGGAAAATAAAATTAACAGGTTTGATAAAATGTTGTGCCCCTGAATAGCATTTCTACCCCGAGGAGAACTTACCTTCCCACGTTACCTACTTGTCTTGGGACTAACCTCTAATAGTGGGCATACCACGTGTGATTCGCCCCCTGCCAGATTAAACAAGCTAACCTTTTTCTCTTCTTCCCCCACAAACACACCAAGCAAGTAGTTGGTCTTCACTGCGTAGTCTTTATTAAACTTTCAGATACCGCAATCATTATTTGTTGATTCACTCTCAACATTTGACCAACTTTTATTATCAACCAAAAACAACACACATTGTTATAAAAGAAGTATGCTTGTGAAGTATACATTTGAGCCACAGTTTGAGATTGTATTTACATTTCTGGATCTCCAGAGACACACTTGATGCATGTTGTGCCAGCAGGCCACAACCAATTCCACTGCTCCCATCTATCTGGGGTAACTACCCGTCGTCTATACTTCTAGACGCGGCCACCAGGACACTGCTTCGCGCCTTGCCCCCTACGCGGGTTCATGCGCACAAGATAACCTCTCCAAAATTGCTTACTGCAAGCGCCGGCATCTCGGGTAGAGCCGGAGAGTCCAGGACCACCAGCAGGTCAGCCCCCTCTCCCGCCAGCCCGGAGCCCCACATTGACTGCCCGCCCTGTTCCAGGACCAGACAGTCCCCGCCAAAAAGGAGTCCCCGCCATTTCTCTTGCCCGGGACCCCGCCAACTCAACTTCTAATCTCAGGGATGGGTGGGTGGGTAACTTGACGCGGCTCCGATCCGCTAGGCACCCGCGATGAAAGGACAAAGAGGGCTTCCCCCTCTCGTCACTGGCTTTTATCTTTTTTGGGGAGGGGTCGTCTGCGCACCTTAGTGACGCATCAAAGGGGGACCTTCCGTGTTTCCGGCGACGTTCCCTCCTACCTTCTTGACCGGAAGTGACCCGGGCTCCCGAACGCGATGCCACTAATGGCACCACGCCCCTAGGTGTGGGTGGTGCCTACCATAGTGGGCATACCACGTGCGATTCGCCCCCTGCCAGATTAAACAAGCTAACCTTTTTCTCTTCTTCCCCCACAAACACATCAAGCAAGTAGTTGGTCTTCACTGCGTAGTCTTTATTAAACTTTCAGATACCGCAATCATTATTTGTTGATTCACTCTCAACATTTGACCAACTTTTATTATCAACCAAAAACAACACACATTGTTATAAAAGAAGTATGCTTGTGAAGTATACATTTGAGCCACAGTTTGAGATTGTATTTACATTTCTGGATCTCCAGAGACACACTTGATGCATGTTGTGCCAGCAGGCCACAACCAATTCCACTGCTCCCATCTATCTGGGGTAACTACCCGTCGTCTATACTTCTAGACGCGGCCACCAGGACACTGCTTCGCGCCTTGCCCCCTACGCGGGTTCATGCGCACAAGATAACCTCTCCAAAATTGCTTACTGCAAGCGCCGGCATCTCGGGTAGAGCCGGAGAGTCCAGGACCACCAGCAGGTCAGCCCCCTCTCCCGCCAGCCCGGAGCCCCACATTGACTGCCCGCCCTGTTCCAGGACCAGACAGTCCCCGCCAAAAAGGAGTCCCCGCCATTTCTCTTGCCCGGGACCCCGCCAACTCAACTTCTAATCTCAGGGATGGGTGGGTGGGTAACTTGACGCGGCTCCGATCCGCTAGGGACCCGCGATGAAAGGACAAAGAGGGCTTCCCCCTCTCGTCACTGGCTTTTATCTTTTTTGGGGAGGGGTCATCTGCGCACCTTAGTGACGCATCAAAGGGGGACCTTCCGTGTTTCCGGCGACGTCCCCTCCTACCTTCTTGACCGGAAGTGACCCGGGCTCCCGAACGCGATGCCACTAATGGCACCACACCCCTAGGTGTGGGTGGTGCCTACCATAGTGGGCATACCACGTGCGATTCGCCCCCTGCCAGATTAAACAAGCTAACCTTTTTCTCTTCTTCCCCCCACAAACACACCGGGCAAGTAGTTGGTCTTCACTGCGTAGTCTTTATTAAACTTTCAGATACCGCAATCTTTATTTGTTGATTCACTCTCAACATTTGACCAACTTTTATTATCAACCAAAAACAACACACATTGTTATAAAAGAAGTATGCTTGTGAAGTATACATTTGAGCCACAGTTTGAGATTGTATTTACATTTCTGGATCTCCAGAGACACACTTGATGCATGTTGTGCCAGCAGGCCACAACCAATTCCACTGCTCCCATCTATCTGGGGTAACTACCCGTCGTCTATCCTTCTAGACGCGGCAACCAGGACACTGCTTCACGCCTTGCCCCCTACGGGGGTTCATGCGCACGAGATAGCCTCTCCAAAATTGCTTACTACAAGCGCCGGCATCTCGGGTAGAGCCGGAGAGTCCAGGACCACCAGCAGGTCAGCCTCCTCTCCCGCCAGCCCGGAGCCCCACATTGACTGCCAGCCCTATTCCAGGACCAGACAGTCCCCACCAAAAAGGAGTCCCCGCCATTTCTCTTGCCCGGGACCCCACCAACTCAACTTCTAATCTCAGGGATGGGTGGGTGGGTAACTTGACGCGGCTCCGATCCGCTAGGCACCCGCGATGAAAGGACAAAGAGGGCTTCCCCCTCTCGTCACTGGCTTTTATCTTTTTTGGGGAGGGGTCGCCTGAGCACCTTAGTGACGCATCAAAGGGGGACCTTCCGTGTTTCCGGCGACGCCCCCTCCTACCTTCTTGACCGGAAGTGACCCGGGCTCCCGAACGCGATGGCACTAATGGCACCACGCCCCTAGGTGTGGGTGGTGCCTACCACAGTGGGCATACCACGTGCGATTTGCCCCCTGCCAGATTAAACAAGCTAACCTTTTTCTCTTCTTCCCCCCACAAACACACCAAGCAAGTAGTTGGTCTTCACTGCGTAGTCTTTATTAAACTTTCAGATACCGCAATCTTTATTTGTTGATTCACTCTCAACATTTGACCAACTTTTATTATCAACCAAAAACAACACACATTGTTATAAAAGAAGTATGCTTGTGAAGTATACATTTGAGCCACAGTTTGAGATTGTATTTACATTTCTGGATCTCCAGAGACACACTTGATGCATGTTGTGCCAGCAGGCCACAATCAATTCCACTGCTCCCATCTATCTGGGGTAACTACCCGTCATCTATCCTTCTAGACGCGGCCACCAGGACACTGCTTCGCGCCTTGCCCCCTATGGGGGTTCATGCGCACGAGATAGCCTCTCCAAAATTGCTTACTACAAGCGCCGGCATCTCGGGTTTAGCCGGAGAGTCCAGGACCACCAGCAGGTCAGCCCCCTCTCCCGCCAGCCCGGAGCCCCACATTGACTGCCCACCCTGTTCCAGGACCAGATGGTCCCCGCCAAAAAGGAGTCCCCGCCATTTCTCTTGCCCGGGACCCCGCCACAGGACGAGGAGCTTACTGGCGCTCTCGACCTCCCCCCAATGCCGCTTGACCGTCCTGATCTAATGCCATGGCCCCTAAAATGGTCTGGATGCACTCCATCCGCCAAATACAACTCTGCTTTTGAGGCCTGTATCAAGTTATGCCTAATGGAACGTATGGGTGATCCTGCCAACAGTTTTGCCACTGCCTGATTTAATTTTTTCACCGACCTGTGTACTGCGTTTGATGGCGCATTGTTAGCCCAAGCCTGACATGGAATCACCTCCGACCAGAATATAGTGGTGTCCGGCAGGGCCTTCCTCACCCATGAGAGTGTAGAAAATAGTGCCTCTTTCACCCCCCTCCTGCCCGCCGGGATCATGTCATTGCCACCTGAATGAATCACCAACACGTCCGGTATGGGCATGCCCTTATCTAGCGCGTTCTGTAAATGGGCCGTGAGATCCTTCAACCGCTGCCCTCCAATCCCTATCCAGTGGTGATCGATTCCTTTTACCCTCTGCACTCTTTCATCCCTGGAATTGGCGAAAAATTGCCCTGCTCTGCGTATAAAGGAATGGCCACATCAGCATACCTGCGTCCACTGCCTCGAGACCACTGTATGAAAGTTAAAGAATAGAAAGAAAAAGGCTATGTTAGGCGAGAGGCACCGCATACCCCACTGTGATCCAGCGGCTGTCTAAACTAGTTGAGGTCTCACATATCTCTCGAAACAGGATGACTTCCATCTGCCTACCCTCTTGATGGTTTTGGATGAGAGCCCTAGCGTGGCTGCTGTCGTGGCAGCCCCAATGCGGAATGAATGAGACGTAAAATGGGCAGTTTCCTCCCCCAGCAGAACCAAGGAGCGCTTGCATATTCGCGTGAACTGAAATCTTGTGAGTGGGATTCCGTCTGCATGTAGTAACAGCCTATCATCTCCCCCCCCAGGCCGCATTTGCATGAAGTTCTGCATCAGAGTCACGGGACAATAAACGGCCCCATGCACTGCTCTTAGCTGTACCCAAACTCCTTTCCCCAAAGGGTCTGTCTTTGACCTCCTCACTCTGATTTGCAGCATGTCCTCTGATTTAATCGCATCTGCCATGGTGATTCCCCCCTCCCTATCCGCCTTTGAGGCCGGTAAGAGCTCAGATATTCGGAAAGCCCCAAAGAATGCCAACGAATACGCTAATCTCAACAACTGCGTCTCATAAAGGGATATGCAGACTTGTGGTAACACCTCCAACATACTTGATAGCCTACTGCCGTCTATGGGTCTCCTGCAGTCTTTCACCCCTGGGGCCAACCGTTCCCAACCCCTCACTGCTCGTCTGACTCTATGATCCTTGGTAGGGTCTGCCACCCCCTCCAATCCTGCAAAGAAGGCAATTGCTGACAGCTGCCTCCTAACCAGAGATAGCGATTTTTCACACTCTTTCTGTTGTACTATGAATAGCACTACCCCCTGCGGTGTAAATTTTTCTGTACTCCCTGCTCCCTTTAGGGCTGCTAAGTATACCTGCCACGCCCTCTCATACATACTCTTAGTCTTGGGTGCAAGAGAAGCCGCTATCAGGTCGGGTGCAATGGGGCACCAAGCTTCCATAGCTCTTCCGGGAATTCCGTCATCTGCTTGTCTGCTTGCGGCCATCGAGCTCTGAATTCTGTTAACTTAAAGCGAGACAGGGCATCAGCTACTGCGTTGTCCACCCCAGGCACATGTTTGGCAATAAAATACACATTTCGCTTGAGGCAACCCCGAACCAGTTCTTTAAGTAAGCGTAGAACCCATGGACATTTTGCCCTCTGGTTGTTCACTGCCATCACTACAGACATACTGTCAGACCAGAACACGATGCACCTATTTTCCAGGAGGGTACCCCACAAATGTAGAGCCACAATGATGGGGAATAGTTCTAAAAAAGTGATGTTGCGAGTCAACCCCATCTTGATCCATTCTGTCGGCCATTGCTTCATGCACCACCTTGACCCTAGCATTGCCCCGAACCCTGCGCTGCCAGCTGTGTCCGTGTAAAGCTCTAACTCTGCATTCACTTGCATTGGTTGTTGCCAAATCACTGCCCCATTGAAGCCCACCAAAAATTCTTTCCATGTGCCCAAGTCGTCTTTCACCTCTAAAGATAGCCTAGTGTGGTGGTGTTTTGCCCTTAAGCCCGACATTGACCTGGCGATGTTTCTAGAAAATGCCCTGCCCATAGGTATCACCCGGAGCGCAAAATTCAGCTGCCCCACCAGGACCTGCAACTGGTGCAAGGTAACCTTACGTGCTGCTAAACATTCATCTATGGAAGCTTCAAAGGCTCTTACTTTCTCCTGGGGGAGTCTGCATATTCCGGCTATGGTATCTATTTCAATGCCTAAGAAGGTTAAGCAAGTTGCTGGGCCTTCAGTTTTTCTTCTGCCAGGGGTACCCCCAATGCCTCCGCTAACCGCTGGAAGCCCAGCAGGGCCTTCCCGCAAGCTGGCGAGCCAGGTGGACCCAGAAAAAGGAAATCATCCAGATAATGCACCACATCTCGTGGAGACACGAGGTCTTGAACTCCCCATTCCAAGAAACGACTGAATGTTTCAAAAACCGCATAAGCAATGGAACACCCGATTGGCATACATAGGTCCATGAAAAAAAAACCCTCAAACATAAAACCTAGTAACCTAGTGTCTTCTGGGTGCACCTGAAGGAGGCGGAAGGCAGCTTCTATGTCGGATTTTGCCATCAGAGCGCCCTCCCCTAGTTTCTGTAGTTTCTGAATTGCTGTGTCAAAAGTGGTGTAACGCACTGTGCATAGTTCTGGATCGAGCTTGTCATTGACTGACAACCCCGGTGGACTTGATAGATTATGAATCAGGCGGTATTTCCCCGCCTCCTTTTTTGGCACCAGGCCCAGTGGTGAACACACTTAGGGGCATATTTACGTTCCCTGGCGCATCCCTGCATATCAGCAGGGATGCGCCAGGGAAAATGCGTCACGCAAGTTTACCCTTGCGCCACGTCCGATGCGCCGCATTTACAATGCAGCGCATCGTGGCGCAAGGATAAGCAGATGCGTGACGCATCTGCCAGGCGGAAGGTTGGCGCAGTGCTGAAGTTGTATCGCGAGCGCGACGCAACTCCAGCACTGTTCCAACCTTCCCTATCCCTAACATGGTGCGTCAATCCTTACGCCTGCTTGAAGCAGGTGTAAGGATTTGACGCACCAGCGTCGGAAAAGTGACTGCGTGAAATCTTGTAGATTTCACTACGTCACTTTCCGAGGCGTTCCTGCGCCGGAACACCCCCTGCGCGGTACGCCCACATGAAACCTGATGCAGGTTTCATGTGGCGCAGGGGTTTACTACGTGACGCATCTCCCTAGATGCGTCACGTTGTAAATATAGCGCAACGCGGCGCATGGTTTGTGTCGCCGCTGCGTCACATGCGTGACGCAACGGCGGCGCAAAAGTGGCGCAAGGGGCTTGTAAATATGCCCCTAAGTCTTGCCTTGGTAACTGCTGGAAAGGCCCAGCCACCCTCCCCAGCGCTACCTCTTTCATGATTTTTTCTCTAGCCACCTCCGGATTTTGCAAAACTGAGCGCTGATTGCGTGGGGGAACTGCGGAAGGCAGCGCGCTAGATGGAATATGGAAACCAAATTTAAAACCTTGATATAAAAGCTGAGTCTCTTCCCTCCTCTTGTATCTACTTAGTAAGTGGGCCAGGACATGCAGACGTATGGGAGTGGGTGGTTTCTTATGATGACTGGGCAGGGCGGCCCCTGTTCTGTGCGTGGGCAGGGGTATGCTGTTCTTTAGGTTTCCCAACTTTCTTGTAACACTTGTTCTCTGGATGCCCTTGAATTCCACAGAAGGAACATATATGCCTGAACTTGCATGCCGACCCCCTACTGCATTCATTCTTGTTAAACTGCCAGCAAGCTTGTTTCTTGTCCCCTGTCCCTTTGTCCCCCCGAAAGGAATGAGCTGGCCTGGTAACTGGCGCTGCCGAGTAGAGTTCAGCATGCCATATGTTGATCTCTCTCTGATCCCATGCCACTTCTGGCCTTACCACCTTCATTTGTCTAAATTTGTTGTCGTATTCAAGCCAGGCCGTGCCCTGGAATTCTGAAGCTGCCCCGTGGATCATTGACATGTAGCTAATCAACTGGGCCGCCAAAGCTGGGAACGGCTCTACCATAATTGCTGCGTAGATAGCAAAACCAGTAACCCAATTCTTGATTGACCATTCCACCCACACTTTTTTCTGTTTAAATTCGCCCTCCTTGCCTGCCCTGTTCTTCCCTGGCACCACTCCCGCGTTGATAAGGTCAAATACATCTATGAATTCTCCCCTGAAAATCTTTTCTTTGGTTTCTGCCGGCACGTGCCATGTAATACCTGCCGATGGGGCTACTGCGAGTGACGCAGAACCATAAAGCACCGGGCTCTGTGACAGAGGGGCCTGCACTGATACCACCGCCGCAGGGGGTGCCGGCTGTGCTGTTGGGAGTGTCCCCGACCCTGGGAATCCCGTATTATTGGTTGGTCCCTGTGATAACGCAGCGACCACCACGGGAGATTGTGCCACCCCCCCCAGACTGGACCACACTTGAGCCACCCCACTGCCTTGATGCGCTACTACTGGAGCGGGAGCCTGCGCGATAGGTGGTGTTGCCGTCGCTACCCCTCCCCCTCTGCTGACAAGGTTTGAGGTGTATTTGCCGCTACTGGCGGCGATATTATGGGGAGCGCCGCGCTCTGTGGAAGCCCCCCCCACTGGGAGAGACTCTACATTCATCTGACCCTTCTGCGCAGCTGCGCCAGAAGCCTGATTATTGTCCGTGCTCAACAGGGGCTGGCCCGCTGCCACCGGCTCACCTGAGGTGCTCGCCTGCGATTCCGCGACTCTTTTGAGCTTGTCTTGCTGTGCGTCTTTGAAACGTTCGGGCGTCCGCCTTGTGCGTTTGGATGACGGGGCCTCCTGTTGTGGGCTCGCTCTGGCCCCCTGCGATAATGTCCGCAGTGCCCAATTGATACCTCCTTTCTTTGCGACCTCCCACAATGACGACAACGACCGGAATTCTTCTAGGGTAGCTGGGGCTTCCCTGCCCCCCGTGCGCGCTTTGGTGGCATCTTGCCTACTAGATAAAACAAAAGATAGTTAAACATTGGCCAATGCCACTTTACCTTCGCCCACTTGACGTGCCTTGCGACTCGTGCCCCCCAAACTTTTGCCCCCTCATGCTCGCCTTGCACCCCAATTGCACTCCCCCTCAGGTACACTCAGCCTACTCACTAGCCGAGTGCCCCGGGGCTTTTCATGCTTTAAAACATGCAGTGCCATGCATTATAATCCCCCCTGTAGGGGCGCTCAGCCTACTCACTAGCCAAGGGTCCCGATTTCCATGCCTGCAAAACTGAGCCTCCGCCGGTCCGTGCAATACCGGGTAGGCCCCCCCAACACCACATGCCCTTCCTTTGTTCACGCAGCGTGTGCCATGAACAGCGTTTGCCCTTCTTCCAGCATTCTCACCTATGCGGGCAAACTCGCAAACAAAAGAAACAATACAGGTTCATTGTTGTTTAAGTGCGGTGGTATATCCTTGTTAGTCCATTTCCGCCTTGCCAGTGCCCCTTGCGCTTGCATTTCTTCCCCGCGCTTGCCTCTAAATGCCAGCCACGCGTTCTTATATGCGGGCCATGTTGCGTCCGTGCTCCCAGTTCGCTTCTTTTTCTTGCATGTTGGCCGCGCGTGCCTTTCCCAAAACGCGCTTGCCTCCCGAGCGCCGATCACCCGTTTGTACTCGCGGGCCAAGTTGAACCCACGCTCCCGGTCCCCGCTTCACTCCATTTAAAATAGAACACGCTTGTATTAACACGCGCTCCATTCCCTACGCTGGCCACACGTTACTACACGCGGTCCGCTTCCCCCGTTTGCCTTCTCATCATGCCCCCGCCATTGCTCGCAGGGCTCTCGCACCTCAAAGAGCGCGCCGGCCGCCAACGCGCCTAATCAGCATACAGTTCCCCGGCCTCCTATGCTACGGAGTGATCCTTCCAATAAGATGCAGCACGCTTAGTAATTAACACGGCCGACCGTCTACAGCTGACATAAAACAACCCTTCTGCTACGCCTGTGAGGCCCTCTCACCTAGGTGTGTAACTTGACGCGGCTCCGATCCGCTAGGCACCCGCGATGAAAGGACAAAGAGGGCTTCCCCCTCTCGTCACTGGCTTTTATCTTTTTTGGGGAGGGGTCGCCTGCACACCTTAGTGACGCATCAAAGGGGGACCTCCTGTGTTTCCGGCGACGCCCCCTCCTACCTTCTTGACCGGAAGTGACCCGGGCTCCCGAACGCGATGCCACTAATGGCACCACGCCCCTAGGTGTGGGTGGTGCCTACCATCAGCCGCCTACATCTGACCAGTCAGGCCTTCTTGATCACCACTGCCTGCCCACATGGAACCGCAGAGCTCTGGGTGCAACTGCATAAACTATAAACACATGAGGCATAACCACAATTCATTGATCTGAAGCTCTGGCTAAGGAGGACATAGACTTTTTCAGTTTTCTCCCTTCTGTTTGCTCCTTGCCCCCCCTCCTCCGTGGCTCCCTTCCCTTGCCTCCATCTCTCCTCTCCCCGGTTTCTCCTCCTTTCTCCTCTTCGTTCTACACTTCCACCGACCAGTGGTTGTGGGTGGGTGTATGTGTTTATTGTTTTTCATTCAAAAAACAGATTTAGACCATAAAAATATAGACATTTTCATGTCAGAGGCTGTGGTCGCCTCGTACCCAGACTGAAATATTTATTGTGACCATGCCTCATCGGCCATCAAGAGTCCACGCTGGCTTCCAGTAAAAGAAAGGTCTCAGTTCAAATAATTGTGCCTTGTATTCAAAGACAGGCACCATGGATCAGGCCATCTGTTTTTTGTGTTCCTTTCTTACTAACCTGCTAGGTGCCCACAATTAATCAACCTAAATCCTTTAGCTTTTTGGCCTTAGAGTTAAAATTATTTGTTGAAGTCACCATGTGCAAGGGACCACACTTCATAGCTTAAAAAAATACGGTATGAAATTCAGAAGACATCTGAGGATTTAGTAACCTTTGTTACGTATTTCACGTTATTTCTTTTAAGACATTCCTGGCACCCTGCTTTGTTAAGGTACATAAGCATAGATTCTTCTAATCAGTCCAAGGCTGATGTATACCTTTCTCAATACTTAAAGGGGCATATCAACAAGGGCCTTATCTCCGCTTCTTTGGCTTTAAAAGCCAAAAAAGCGGAGATAAAACTATTGCCCTATTTACAAGTGGGTGCTAACATGCATTAGCGCATGTTAGCACCCGTTTTCCCGACGCCTCGCTTTGCATCTCTAATGAGATGCAAAGTGGGCGTCACTGGGCAGTACTGCATGTAAATTATCGCTGATGTGCACATCGCGATATTTACAAGGAGGCCCACGCATTTTAGCAGACGGTAGTTTTTGGCGAAAACCACGGTTTTCGCCTAAAACTAACGTCTATTAAAATGCTGACTTACGTATACTTAACATTGGGGGTGGATTATGCTGATATGACCACAGGGTCGTATCAGCAAGGTTATCACCGTTTTCCATGGAACATCGCTGGAAAACCAGCGATGTTCCATGGAAAACACCGCTATCGCTGGAATAATTATCGTCATTGCGCTATGCGTTGTTAATACAGCACTAGCATGGCGATAATTACCAGCGATAGCCGGCGAAAACAAATTTCACGCTAAACGCGGCCAGCGATAATTATCGCTGCCGCTTGATAATATGCCCCAGAATCCTTTACCATCCTTTGTACAGTGGCTAATTAGAGTAATTCAGTTTTGCTGGTATGCAGTACCTTCCAGTCCTACGCCTTAGTGCCAAATGAACATATGTAGCACACCTACAAGTTAATGAGTAATGAATGCCACGTAAATCCCAATCATTTAAAAAAAAATGTATATGCGATGAGGTAATCTAAGTTAAATTACAACGCATTCAGGTGAACACAATGGTTACTGTGTTAGCATTTCTTGGAAGTATACAGTGAAATCAGAAGTAAACTATGCTCTGCTGACGTCAAGAGAATTTCCCTATGAAGTGAGTTCATAATAAATAGGAGTGTCCCATAGGCATTGTGTCCAAAAGTGAAATTTGGTGGTAAAAGCTTCAGTGAACGTAAGGCGATGGATGCAAATGAAATGTATACTGCTTGCTTTTGGTGGTGAGTATTCAATCGTAGTCTGAGTAAGCAGTTCCGAATAGGTAAGTAGGACCAATGGGATCACTACATGTTTGCTGCTCCACAACAGAAGTTGTTCAGGGCTAATTTTACTAATTTAAGTCAATTAAGCACAAGACGGTAGATAAAAGAGTTGTGAGCGGCAGCTGGTAATAACCAGGGTGGCGGTCTATATGGAGAATATACAGTAACTAAAAAATTAAAGCAGAGCCCTTCATGGTAATCCTTTCTGTAGGAACTGAAGAATCAGTAAGAGATAAGCATTTATGGGGTCCAGTGCTGGACTAGGACAAACGTTACTGCGAGAACTCAGGAATAAAGGTGTGGCAATAAAAAGGGGGTAGGGTCACGAAGGGCAGAGCCACAAAAAGCTGTATAATAGTCAACTTATACAGTTCATTTTTAAAAGCTCTGCCACAAATAAATTGGAAACAAGGAGAAATCTGTTCTGCCATATTGTTGTTGCAAACGCTGCATTTTAAAATATCGTATGGGGTTAAGGCAGCCTGCTACAGAGGACTTTGTGTGATCAGTAAATCTCAGGAAATAATAATTGTAAGATATCTTTGTTGGTTAATGCAATTGCTGGCGAGACATTTGTTTCTCTAGTCACAGTTGTGACTTATAGAGTAGCATAGAGGGTTAATGTGTCTCCTGCAAAGTGCAACATGTATATGACAGATTTTTATTTTATATAGACTGGTAAGTTAGTTACTGATTTTTACACAGTTCATTACTTGCAGTTCATAAAATGCAATCCTTATATATATAGCACAGCGAGCTATGAACTGGAATCAAGGCCAAGAAGTCAAACTGTGATGTATGGGTTTAGAACCGTATTGATTTTTCTCAATCTATTCTTATGTAAGGCTGCTAAAAAGGCTTCCTTTAGGTATCAATAAAGTCTTACAAGTACAAAATCCAGGCTCTGTTGTTAGACCTGACATCTTTGGCGTGGTATTCCCTTAAACGTTTTACCTCCACCCTGCTGTTGTATAAGCTTTTAAAGCATAGTACATGATGCCCTTATAGTGCACCAGGATATCACACTCTTTGTTGGGACTGTTCAATGTGTCCCTCACTATCACCCTGCAACAGTGCCTCTCATCTCTTCATAGCCCCTCTCTGACATGTATTTCATTTGTTTTATAGAGCCTCGCATACCGGTGTAGGGTGTCAGATCACTCTACATCACACACACACATTCAGAGAAAATGAATCATACGTGTGTAATCAGTGTATTAAAAATGTTACACAAGACAAAGGGGTCTACAAGGTGAAGGATTCACGTCATCCACTCTGGTAGGCATTTTCTAAGAGTGCTTGATCTGGAGAAGCACAAACTCAGGATTCAGGACATAACACAGTGGTTAGGGTTAGATTTGCTAATAAGAACGTATTTCTACCCAAACAAACCCTTTTTAGCAACATTAGGATAATGAATGACTGGGAAAAACATAACTTTCTAACCTGTACCGTGAAGTTTCCATGCAGCTCTTTGATGGCAGTTCATAGCTCACTGTGTTAGATTACGATTGTCAGTTATGAACGGCATAGGAATAAAAGGATCTCTGTGACAAAAGCAGAAATCCACTGAGCTATGCACATAAAATATTGTTCTGTGATCTGCATGGTACACGTTCTTTGCAGCAGGCATATTAACTCTCTGCGCTACCTCAGATAAGTTAAAACTGCCTCCGGACAAAACTCTGATCTCTCTCTAGAGGGTACATTTATCACCAAAAATATCTTGACACTTTAATTGTTGCCTAAAAACTGCTAGATATACAAGGAAAACTGCAGCAGATGCTTTTAAAACTTCTGCACTGCTAAAAAACTGACCCCCAGTAACAAAACCGGCCTCCCCACACTTTCAGCCTCCTAGGGAAAAGCCCGATGCCACGTACAGCAGCCCACCTTGCCTGCAGTGCAATTTTAAACTGCCATTTTGACCTGGCAAAATAACCCTTTTGGCAACCCTAAACGTTCCTTAATACTTATAAGTCACCCCTAATGTAGGCCCTAAAGGCTCATAGGGCAGGGTGCATGGTATTTACAAAGGAGAACATGTGGGTATAAGTTTTACATGTCTTGGTATTGAAAAACTCTTAAAGTCGTTCTTCTCTACTATAAGGCCTATCTCTCCCATTTACTTGCACTGGATTACCTTACTATATTTAATAAGTGTTAACTTTGAATTGGGAGCAGATAGTGATATGCTATTTGACTCAAATGAATTGTAATTTGAAATCCTCTTTAATGGTAAAGTCGGATTTGAAGTCACAATTCTGAAAATGCCACTTTTAGAAAGTTGGCGTTTTCTTGTCCTAACCATTTGTGCCTTCTGCCAGTGTCCTGAGTCACATTACTGTGAATGGTTCTGCTGTTTGGGTTATGTATTCCTCCCAGACAGAGAGACAAAGAGGACTAGGTGTGGGCAGGATGGGCCATCCTGCTAGGGTGGCTGAGGAACTAGCTGTACCCAACCTCATTTACACTTTAGAAAGCTTGCCTCCAACACGCACAAAGGGTCCTGGCACCTGCCTATTGTCATCACAGACAGTTTGGAGCCTTGACAGGGGAAGGGAAGAACTTTCAAAAACCAGATGTAGGAGTAGGACTGGGAGTTCACCCAAACCCAAAAGCTGGCACTAGGTATAAAGATTGGATCTCCAGATCCACTCTTCAGAACACACCTGGACCTGTGGACATTACAGAAGGACGGCCCTGTTGTCAGAGGACTGCTTTTCTGCTGAGGGCTGCCTTGCTGTCTAAAAAGGTAGATTGGACCTGCTTACCTTCATTCCTAGATAACTTGAGTGACTCCAAGGGTCAGTTGGCTGACCTCCTGTTTGTGCTACAGGGACATAACAAGCTCCAGAGGCCTCCCAGCAACTGTCCAGCGGACCTGATGCAACTGGCCTGCCTTGACCTGCAACTAGACCTCCCTAAGCCCTGCTGGCCTCTGCTGGAGTGAGCTCCTGATCCTCAAGAGGTCCCCCCCCAAGCCCTGGACCATTGGTTGGCATCAGTCTGAGCTCCTCCCAAGAAGAAAAGGTGAAATCCTGAAGTTTGGGCTCTTGGCCAGCGGCGGGTCCTCCGCAATGTCGGAGGAGCGTTGCCCCACTGCCTGGCTCAGAGCCAGCAAATGAAAAATAAAACAATGTTTTAGCAACATTTTTTTCTTCATTTGCCGGCTTTGAGACAGCTTGTGCAGGGAGGGGCGGGGCATGTGAGGAGGAGTGCTATGTGCACTTATGTGCACTCCCTAAGTGTGCATATGTGTTTGGCCGGCTGTCTTAGGCCGGCCAAACACACATGCGCACTTAGATTTCTCCAGTCTGGCTGCATTGAACAGCCGGGTTGGAGAAACCCCACAGACTCCCTGTCCTGAGAGGATCGCCTTTTCAGTCCGCTCAGGCCAATCCCCGTGCTGCTCTCATGGCATGAGAGCAGCACGGGGATTGGATGGGAGTCTGTCCCAGAGGATTCTGGGACCAGGAAGAGGACAGGAGGCGCTACACGACACGGGAGGCAGCCGGAGGCTTCAGGTAAGTTCTTTGTTTTATATATATTATTATAAACACCCTCACTGCGTGCTCCCCCTCCCGCATTCCCTCCAACCGCCCCACGACCCTTTGTTTGTGGTGGCCGCCACTGCTCTTAGAGATCGGAAACGGGCCAGTTCGCACCGAGACTCTGCTGCCCACAATGACCGCCAACACAAAGCTCCAGTGAAGTCCTGCTCTTCGCGCTACAGCAAATGCCAGAGATGACTGGCAATGGGAGATCTGTACTTCGCGCCACAATAATGACACCCTTTGGTGACTGCCAACGTGAAGCTCCAGCACCGACCGCCCGCAATGTCAAACCGGCTCTTCGCACTACGGCTATGACAGCCCATGCTGCCCAGCCTGCTCTTCACGCTACAGCAATGAACATCCGCGATGCTCTCCTGCTCCTTGCGGCCTCCTCCACTATAAACGGTATATACGGAACTCTTTGTGGCAGACTTTGAGAAGGTAATGGCTGATGGCCCTTTGTTTTTGGGCCCAGCTATAACCAAAAAATAACCCTCATGTACTGCTCCGAACAGAAAGCAGTCAACCTGCGGGTGCTGCTGAATTGTGTCCCGCTGTTGGCAAATTACACTGGAACAAATCCAGCATATTTCACTGGGGTCAGACGGATCCCCGATCTGGCTCAATAATAGCTGCCGGATCCAGGATCTGGCTGGATCCCCCTTCATTCCAGCACTGATCGGGTTCTCTAAATGAAGCCACACCACGTCTTTAAGAATGGCAAGTGCTAATTACATGGTCACAGAGCAGAGAGGTATTAAGATCTCAGAACTAAAATAGCTATGAAAAGGATATGGCTCTGACCCTCCATTTTATCAGTCTGAGAGGAGGTCTCATGGTGAATGAAAGGAAATCACAGATGTGATGAAGAGAACATATGGACAATGGTTATAGCAATGGTCATCTATGCAACCTTGTTGATACTTAGCCAAATTTGAGCAGTGAAGGACTCAACCTCCCTTCTCCTTACCTTTGACACAACCTCTGTCATCCTAGGGATGCACAAAAAGCATACAAGAAGTCGTTTACCACAGAAAAGACACAGAAACCATCCTCAATTCGGTAGCCCTACTCTCATGGAATTCTGAAGTAAAAAACATTTCTTCAAGGAGGAAAGAAGTGACACCCATAGAGTTCCCAATATGTAGCAAACACAGTCAAAGGCTCTCTAAGAAACAACAAAAGGCCTCATTTACAGTTGGGGTAAGTGCTGTGTTTACAACAGCAGAGCATCCACTGGCTTTACTAGTGTAAACCTCAGACCATGCAGCATGTTCACCAAGGGTTCATCTGTTTACATTGACAGTCATCCTGCTCTACTGAGTGTGCGTTACTTTCACTCATTTTACCTGTTGATGCCCATCATGCAGTGCATGGTGGACATGGGCAGGAAAAATGTACAATGGCCCCCTCGTGAAGGGAGAAAACTCCATGTGTCCGGGCCAATTCCTTTTTTGTACTGGGAAAACAAATTCCCACTTTAGAAGTTTATTTTCTCAATACAAAAATAGATCGCTACGTGGGCAACTCAATCATGTTACCTGCTTAGCAAACTTTCATTGTTGTGGAGGTAGCCAACAGAGCAGCTGATTCTTTCACAGCACAGAAATCAGTGCCAGGCAGGTGGGGATCTCTCTTTACAGGGGGCAGACAGATACTCCATTAGGGTTGCTGAGGAGATGCCTTCCATAACCCCTGGACCATCTCTTATTGTCTTAGTGACCCTTAAAGGCTTGAGACAAGGTTTAATATTCTGTTCAACCTGTTTGCCCAGACATTCCACATTCAGTCGTAACATTGGAAGGTAGAGCGGGAAAGCAGATGCTCTATCTAGCATTGATGGCTAACATAACAGACATTCCATGCAAGTCTCTCTTTCCTATCAATTGACAGATATCAGGATGTTATCGACTCTGAAATGAAATGAAATACACAACCATGGACCTAAGACTGAAAATCCAGAAGTCCTTGGAAGATGACATTTCACTTCCTCCATTGCAACTGGACCAGCCTTTTTCTCAGAAGCCTCTTCCACAACAATGACGAGGCCCTAGCACAGTTTCTGCCTGAGTTAACTGTTGGCTATTGCAAGAGGGAGTAGAGTCAGGGATAAAAAAAAAGACACATTTGATACGTATCCTGGCAGAGATCTCAAGAAATTAGACTTTTAGGCTCCAACTCCCATTATCTGGTCATTAAGCTTGTGGAGGACTGAAGGAACAACTGAAACCTGACCCCACAGATCTACTGAGTGCTGCTATCATAGCTCCCTGAAACTTTCTACTGCAGTTTGGGCTACTGAAAACGAAATATATTGAACATGTGGAATTATAGTTTGAATATTTGATTTCTGGAAGAAGCACTCATTTACTTATCTTTACTAGGTATTTTTTTTTCTTTATCCATTTGTGCTGCCTTCCTGCTTAAGCTCTACTTCCCCACCAGCTTGTTCAGTGCCAGTGCGCCATCCCTATATTCTGTGAAATAGCCAGTCAAAGGCTGTGTTGGAATGTATTCATCTAACATGAATGCCACATGTGTGCTGAATGGACACCTAAAGCAGTCCCAAAGTATTTCCTATGACTGGCATTGCTAGCTGTGCTTCCATACTTTGGTTCCTAGATCCATGCTGGTAGGCAGGGTTGCTTAGGGATGCCTCGCTGTCCTTGGCATCCTTTTCAAGGCAGGTACTTGGGCTGCACATCCACTGATGCGGACATGCTGGGTACCCCTGTTGAACCAAGCATTGGTTGCATTAATGTCAGGTCAATGGTCAAACATATCTGGGAAGCTAGGAGACTATTAGAAACTATGGGGCTTATTTACAAGCCTCTTGCGCCACTTTTGCGTCATATTTAACATGGGAAAGGTGAGGTACGGGTGGCGCAAGGGGCTTGTAAATAAGCCCCTATGTGACTAAACAGTCTGGGGATTTCCAAAACCAGCAGATCAGGAACCAGATTCCAGGCGAGATGCCAGGAGGCATGCACTTACCTTAATCCTCTGCATTAGGAACCTTTTTCAAATTGAGCTACACTATTAATTTAATTTTCTGACTCAAAAATTATTTTGAGAACTAAGCTATTATCTCTTAATTCTGTTCTAATTTATTTTTGTATCTTCTTTGAACGTCATTCTATCTATATATAGTAAATCTATAAAGCACAAACTACTCACCCTTATGGGGGCCGTCGTGGAAATTAGGCGAGCTATTGCCCAGAGTCACATGGTGCTGAGCTGAGCTGCCACCGGAGCAGGGGATCGAACCGTGAGGGTTATGCTCCGAAGTCAGCTGCCCTGGCCGCTGCACCACACCTTTCCACCTAAGCCTATGTTAACTCTGTTCATCGCATGGTCAGTGAAAAAGACTTCCTAAAAGTATTATCCATAATTTTAATTTTTCTTTTGCAGATTGCACCCAAAATGATTTGAACGCTTCTTCTTTAACAGTGTTTTTTCATCCTCAGATGAGAGAAACACTTTTCTAGTCCTAGACCTCACTAAGGGGATATATTGGCACAGAATAGAGACCACAAAGAGCTGCCTCAAAACGGGTGGAATGGTACTTAACCACACCAGCTGTAGAGCAAACGAGAGACCACAGGTAAGTACATGGCATAATGGAAGTAGGCTCACTGATTTCAACAGCATATATTATGGTATGGTGAGCTGCCGACAGGCCAGGTTACAAGATGGGTGACCCAGGATGTCTCTGCAAACCAGAGAGGAGCCGAAGGATGTAAGAGATAGAAGCTATCAGAGGATATGGAAACAAAATACACAGGGATGAGGAACTAGAGAGAAACTAATGTGAGGGAATCAAGAAGGGAAAAAACATCAATCGTTAGGGACGAGTAAATAGGTGCAAAAGGATTGCCAGACACAGACTTCAAATTGAAGTAGCTTTATAAGCTGCCACTACCAAAAATCTCCCAGAAATGCACTATAGCCCACTTCGTTGAGGTACGTGATTTATTTTAATGAATCTTCTAATAGGCCATGGCCTTTGATGAGAAGCAGACACAGCCGCTCACAGGGTGCCTTTTAACTTGTTTTTATAGGAGGACCACCATCCATTAATCTGCACCTCAGTGTCACACCAGAGCATACCGAAATATGACCTTCATTTGGTCAATGAATGTTTTTGGCTACACTTTTGTTCATGTAATTTGTCCATGAACATGTATCAAATGACCTACCTATTCCGTGTTTGATTTCTGATTATACACTGGGATTTCACCAGATTTCGCAGATTTTTTGTAAATATATGAGAGTTACCGCTCGCTATCACTTTCATGATGTTCTGGACTCCAAGGTCCTGACTGCTCCAGGCTGGTATTCCATGCAAAGCTTCTTGATGGCTGAAATTACCTTTTCTAGCTGGAATCTCACCATAGAATTCTACCTGGATATGCCAAACAATTTACAAAGCAGCTAGGCCAAACAAATTACAGCACATCCCCAGCCCTCTCTATTTTTGGATAGGCGCAACCCTGAGTAGTTCCAACTGCTCAAGGTAGGACAGTCAAAACTGAGAAGATCTGCCGAAAGCAATATGGAAGCACCCAGTTCAGGGTCCAATATCATTCAAAGTCAATGATATCCAAATATATAATTGAAGACAATCATTGATGTTGTACAAAATCTTCTTTATTGAATTACAAATTTAAAAGCAATAGATGCACGGCCAAACCATTTCTTTCAGATCAACTTCTTCATTGCGGAAATCATGTAGCATAATTCAGGCAGTTACAGCCCCAAGGTAACGATGCAGTAGGAGGATCAACATTTTCCAATTATTTTCAATATTTGTGATGAGATATTAATATATCATTAAATATAATGGGGTTGCCCTGTGTCCCTCAGAACCTGGGTATACAATTTATAAGCTACAGAGAGTTCTTGAACAAGAATTGTAAAAGATGTTGAACGATCAACATCAGCATCAGTACAGAAGGGTCACAGAATGATTCCTTTTTAAAGGATCATTATGTGACCTTTCTATACTATTGATTGTTCAAGAATTGTGGCACCTGACAGAGATATTAATATAAGCAAGTGTTAGCACCCAGTGGCGGCTCGCAGAGGGAGTGCTGCGGGGTGGTGAGTCGGGGCGGTGGGCGGGGCTTGGTGGGGGTAGTGGAGTCGGACATACAACGGACAGGAAGCGATGCAGCGAGCGCAAGGTAAATAGTTTTATTTATTTATTTACTTACCTTACTCCTGCCCGTCGTATGTCCAACTCCACTAACCCCCCTCCGGCCCCTCCCCGCCCCGCCCCACTGCCCCGCAGCACTCCCTTTGCGAGCCGCCACTGTTACCACCCTACTCAGTAGCCAAACACTCCATGTGTAAAATAGCGTTCTGCTAGAATTCCACCTGAGTTAGACCCCCCTGGAATGGAGAATAGATGTTCAAGCACAGAATTACTGTGTAGAATTTTACACAATATTCCCTATTGTGAAGGGAGTAATGCTCTAGAAGCTTCGTTGGAACAGAGGCATGTCTGCTGATTTTACCCGCCAAAATTTCTGGTCAGTAAAATCCAATCTGATTCTAACACCTGGGAAAGACAGGTGAAAAAACACAAAGCCATTTGTGAACAGGTAGAGCATAACCTTCACACAGCAGTTCCACCTGCCTAACTCGTAGTTGGGCCAGAACTAGACGAGCCACTATGGTTGGCTACCATCCACCATTTTGCAGACCTGTCCGAGCAGTCATGGCTCCTGTCCTTTCCCCTGCACAGAGGCCTTGCAACTTTCCATCTCTCACTCTTTCAGCCCTTTTTGAGCTGAAAAGAGGTGCCTGTCAGTGGCTGGGAGACAGGAGCTGAAGCACAGGAGAGGACCTACTCAATGCAACTTTAGGAGTATGGTTGCTTGCAGAGAGGCAAATAAAGCCTCTTAAAGTTAAGCATCCCTCAATGTGTTTAGGGAAACCATACTGGGATATTGCACAGGGGAATATGCATTTGTTGTTTGTTTTTCTTTCAAAGTCCTCATATATTATCATTAGCAAACTGAGTCACAGTCAATTTTTGTGGGTTTTTTTAACGTAAAAGAAGATTTTATCTCCATACCTACGTAGGCCAATTGGGGTAGGCAGCAGGGCCTGGCGGGCAGCCAACCCCCACCACTCACTACCTTTGGATGCAGTCCAACGTCCCGCACAGGCAGACAACTGCTGCGTCCACCCCAGAGGAAGTCAACAACAGTAAACATTATAAGAGTCTTTCTTTTAAACTCCTCAGGCCACATAATGAAGTTGTAAAAACAGCCACAAGGAGTCTTTACAATGCTAAGCTGAAGAGCAAAAGCTCCATCTCAAAAAACAGCTTTGAAACAGCATTAACCTTCCCTGAGGTCACTTTCTATAAACCCAATGAAACATAGGGCCTTTTCTGTTCTAGTCATGTTGGTGGTTGCCCTTCACCAGATTTTGACACCACAAAGCAGAAAAATTAGTCCTTGAAAGGCATTATGTGGCGCTCCTGGCCGAGAGTAGTGAATAATATGAATAGTGAAGAATAATAATCCTTTTTTTTTCATTTTAATTTTTAATTTATTGGTGCCCGGTTCCACCCAGGACACTCTCTATCTCTTTTAATGTTGGGGGCCACAGAGGGACCACCAACGCCCCTGTAATCTCGTTAGCACCCCTGCCGGAACCTTGTTGGTGTGCCAGCTTGGAAACTGGCTGCACTTCTTAAAAATATTTTTAAATTATTTTGTCCTAGTCCTACCTGGGCACCCACATCTTCTTTTTCATTGGAGGCCATGGGGGGAAGCCCATGACCCCATGGGCCCACAGGCTCCCCAGCCTGCACCCATCCTCATGTGTTAGCAGCAGCTGGCTTGACTGCTTTGCTCCCAACCGGCTGGGAGCCCCTTTTCTTTCTTCTCTCACCGGGCAGGAGCACTCTGCAGTTCACTGCCAAGCAGAGTGCATGCAGCGAGGGACCAATGAATCAGGCAGAAAACAACAGTGTCCAAGAGGATGGGGTCCCCGGGACACTGGTATGCATCGGGCTCTGGGGGTTTAGGTCCCTAAGGCCATACCATGACTCAGGGTGGGGACCCCATGCCCCCTTCTCCAAAATAAAATACAGGGTGCCCTGGGGATGGACTTCCCGGGTCATACCATGGCTCTGGTAGAAGGGACCCATGTTCCCTCTCCCAAAAAATAATACAGTGGGTCCCGGCGGATGGGTTCCTTGGGCCATACCATGGCTTGAGGAGGGGCAGCTGCTCCCCAAACTATAATATGATGAGCCACGGGTATGAGGTCCATGGTGCCACTGGATAGCTTGGGGAGGGACAATCCCCCCTTTTTAAATGACTACGAATATGCTGACCCCATGGGCATTGGCCCACCCTGGGAAATCTCTTTGCTTCGCTTTGTGTAAATATGTTCAGTATTTTTTGACGAATTAGAGTTTAAAAGGTATTCTAGTCTAGGCATGAAGAGGTAAAGTTTTAGAGATATCTAGCCCAATAATCCACAGGTTCTTCACAGATTCACAAAGCCACCGAAGATTCACAAATCCTGTGTCTAAAAATAAAGTTACACTATTGGAGTAGGGATCACTTTCTTCCATTGTCCATTGCTAATTAGGTATTCAGCTGCACTCTGGGTGGACATCTGTTGAGGCTGCTATTATCCAATATGGGGCACTGAGCACCGAGATGAAAAAAATAAAAACAAAAAAGAGAGTAAAGGGGCAGGTTGAGACTACCCTGGCCCCAAGGCTCATGTGGGGGAAGGGGCGCAAGACCAAAGTTAATAATCCAAAAATGAATTTTATCGCAGGATTCTCAAATCCTGTGTTGGATTTGTGAATCCAAGATCTTGCCTAGGTCCAATGGACATTCCAGAATTTATCTGGCACAGAATTAATGAATCATGAACAAAATATCTTTCAAAGAATTTGGTACACTACAGCTGCACTTGGCCAACCTCTGCTGTCCATGCCATTTGATCTTCTGCAGCAGGGGCTGGCCGTATGCGGTGGGTCAGGAGCTGAGGCCAACTCTTGCTGCACCTGGGCAAAGGTGGTGTGCAGGGGGGGATTGTGGTCCATGGCTGATTGGGTGTAGGCCCTGGTCCCTGGCCAGACCGTACGGCCAACCTCCACTGCTCATGGTTGAAGATAATGCACTTCATGCATTGTCCACCTGCGGGGTCTGATGCAGGGAACTGTTAGACATTGTATGCAATAAGAAAAGAGAAAAGATCCCTAAAACAAGCAAAGGTTAATGTCACGTTATGCTTAGTTCGGGTCACCTCAATGTATGTTTAAAAAATCCTCAGAAATTAACTGAAAAAACTGACAGTTAAAACATAGCTATGGTTACAAATTAAAAGCAAAAAGCAAAACAAACAAAAAACCACTGCATTTTGCCAGTTATGTTTAGGACCACAATTCATAACTCGCACAAATGCCATGCAAACCATAATTTGGAGACCACGTACAATGGTAATGACGTCGCAATTAGCAACACTGTAAAGCACAATGGGGCATATTATCAACGGCCAGCGATAATTATCGCTGGCCGTGCTTAGCGATAGATATCTTATCGCTGGCTATCTCCGGAAATTATCGCCCTGGTAGCGCGTTATTAACAACACGCTTCTCCAGGGCGATAAAAATTCCAGAGATAGCGAGGTTATCGCCGTTTTGCAGGGAACATCGCTGGTTTTCCAGCGATGTTCCCTGCAAAGCGGCGATAACTCTTGCTGATACGACCCTGTGGTCGTATCAGCACAATCCACCCCTATGTTAGGGATGGCTAAGTCGGGATAATAGCAGACGTTAGATTTTTGCGAAAACGGCCGTTTTCGCCAAAATCTAACGTCTGCTATCATCCTGTGGGCTGCCTTGTAAATATCGCGATGTGCACATCGGCGATATTTACAACGTAGCCCATCTGGGGTACGCCCAGTAACGCCCACCTTGCATCTCATTAGAGATGCAGGATGGGCGTTATGGGAAAGAGGCGATAGGGCAAGGATTCACGCGATAGCGTGACCTTGCTAATACAGCGATAAAATTATCGCCGCTTTTCGTCTGAAAACAGACGCTAAAGCGGCGATAATTTTTTATCGCCGGCTTGTTAATATGCCCCAATGTAATTAAACAGCACATACTCAAGCAAACCAATAATTGAGACTATATTCACAGTCGTCTTTTTCAGAGTGGGAATGATACTGTGATATGCAATCTTATCTGTGAGCATATTTACAACATTTGTAATTGTATCTGTACCTTTAAGGGTGAGGTCATAGACAATATATCTGAGTGCGATGTAGGGTTTGCATGGCTTATGTTCGACTTAAAGATTGTGGGCCTAATCACAACTTGTAAACTACAATGAGGGCTCGTCAGAGCCTTAGAACACTTTTCAGTAACACAGCAATCCAACTGAGTGCTATTTCACTGAGAGGCTATATATATGCATCTGCAACCTACATTCTCGCAAAGAGAAGTGCCCTACCACATTCCCAGGAAATAAACCCGGAAGTGTGCACTTGTTCAAAGCCCCTATTTGTAATTGTAGTTTATCAAAAAGTGTCGACTACAGTTCAAATTTTCTGTTGACACTGTACAATTGCCGCGACAGAGAACCAACCCACTGTTTTTGCAAGTAAAAGTATTTAGTTCTGACTTCTGCGCACCAAAAACGTTACAGGATAACTTTGCTTATAAGAAACATGACCCTATTTTGGCGCGCGCTGCTGGTTCCAGAAATGCTCTGCATCTCCCTTGCAGAGCTCTGCGTCATATGCGCCCCAAGTACTATATGTAGAAACAAAGCACCGTGTGGCAGTTTCAAAAGGCGAGGGTTCTGGGACAGATTGCTTACGTAAGCAAGGACAAAGCAAGCAATTAAAGTCACTCCATAACTGTCACACGGGTGCTCCTGTGGAGCTAGTTCCCTTATTCAGCAGTCCCATGGCCGGGCAGGTGAGGTAGAAACTGTGTCGTAGCCCTTGTTGGGGGGGGGGGGGAACTGGCGTGCTCGCGGACAGCAGGACCTCAGGGTCCTCTCTCATTTCCAACGTGAGAGACTGTGCAATCCAGGCAGCCATGTCACATCGGTCTCAGGAGCGGGACAGAAACAAACTGCTACGGTTGGCATTTGAAAAGGTCACGAGCTGTCTGAAACAAAACAATTTTGAAACAGGAAACGAAAGCAAATATCTCTGGTATGTTTGGGCTGCTTATAATAGCAGAGCTGACGTCTTGGTGTAACTGCTGTGCCACCAGGGCAGGGTGAGAAAGGCAGGTCAGATGAAACCTCATTGTGCACAGCTGTTTTGTAGGCGCATTCATGAGTAGAGAATGGAAGGCGGAGGCTGAAGGTGCACAAAGATAGAAAGTGAGCAGCCTCAGAACTTTTTACCTATAGAAAAGCTCGCGAAGATTCAGCGCCATCTTTGCAAGTAGAAAAATGTTCCCGCGTCTGTGAGGACCCAAGAAAGTTGGTAGACTGACTGTTGATGCTTGAGGACAGATCTATGTCAACAGTGAAAGCCCCCCTGCCCCACCCAAGTCCCAGCCTACCTTTTACCTAGCATGGTCCTGGGGATCCAGCCACCATACCCAAACACCTGCCCTGCAGCAGTACTGCCTCCATTCTCGGCCCAATCCACCATACTGATAACGCCGATTCTTATCTAATTATCTATAGGAACCTTCTGGTCGCCAAGATCTTTTTACCTGTTGAATAGTGTAAAGGAGAGAATCTCATCTGGTTATATAACAGCATTCATTTTTGTCTGAAAGGACCACTGACTCCGAATTCAAGTTTAAGAATTTATTATCGCCAAAAATAACTGGACATGCAAGCACCTCAACACGAGGTTAAAGAAATAGATGGGCACTAATACAAATAATAACCTACGCAGGAGTCTCATCCGACTCAGGATAAAGAGAATAGAAAGTTCTAGAAGGATCAACCAAGCTATGATTGCTCCAATTTCTATGTTGCTCTTCATTTATCTAAGCAAGCTTAAAATCAATTGCTGTCCCTACACTAACACTTAGTGACATCCCTGCATAACGATTTTTCCAGTCAAGAGTGAATAAAAGGTGTCAGCTGTGAAGACTTCCTAAGAAGTGCAATCACATAATACCTAAGCTCAGCTCTGTCCTTCTCTCTGGTCTCCCCTACCTCTTCTCTGGCACTATCCCTAATACAAAACTCAAATACAATTGTACACGCCTTAATCACGCCTCCTTGGCCAGGTCTTCTTTCTTGTACTTTTCCATCGAAACGGTTACTTCATCCTGGATGGTTGCGATGACCTTGAGTCCCAGGCACCTTCTCCGCTGAAAGTATCATCCCTAAATTCCATTTCACTCCCGTACCATGCCTCCCATCTCTCTAACTTTTGAAAACAAAGAGTTAGTCTTTACTAACGAGACATGTGTCCTTGCACCTGCAACAAAGATACGTTCAACAGAAACCTTCTACTGTGCAAATTAAATCTACCGTTTGTGCCCAGAGAGCCTTACCAAGAGAAACTTTTCTCGGCCTACAAAATAAGCTAACATAAGAATAAACCAGGCCTTCCCTAAGCATATATGTAGTCAGGCCTTTACATATAATCTTTTAAACACACATCTTACTTTTCCCTATAAGCATTTTCATTACAATTCATATGCAAACAATGAATTACATGTGCAACTTTAATATGGTGCACGTTTAAACTACTGCAATTGAATTACACACGAACTAATTCCTCTATGCATTATGTTCACACAATTCAATAAGCATTACATTACATAATTATCATACCACAATTATGCTGCTGATTCACTTTGTCTCAGCGAACTATTCATTCTTTACTAAACATGCATGGATATACAACTGAATATATACGAATATATGTCTGAGTACATGCGGGTGCGGACTATCAGTGATTATGATGCACCCCTACAATTCACAAGAACATTTCGCTCTATCAGTTCCCCCTTTGATGACTCCTGTCATCACATCTCATTCAACTCCCTTGGAGAAAGAACCGACCTAAACAGAACTTGTTGCCATTTTCCCTGATCTTAGTTTCTCCATGCTCTTGAGCCTTTGATACTGACTGTCCTGCAGTCTTGCCAATCTCATCTCATTTTCCCTCAAAGCTCTCTTGACTCGGCCTGCTCGATACCACTTGTAGGCCTTGATCAAAATCCACAAACCAACCACACAAACCACCAAGATAAGGAGGGGTCTCAGAAAGTACCCAAGGAATTCCTTTCCTAGATTCGCAAACCAACCTCCCACTTGACCAAAACCCTTGCCGACCTTTTCCCAGGCCCCTCTTCGGTCAAATCCGCTATTTTTGTGTGGATTGTAGTGATGTTACTTATATATTTCTCCAGATCCTTGCTACGGTCTGGTATATAAGTGCAGCACTCTTGAACCTTCAACATTTTACAGACTCCGCCCTCTTTTGCCAATAAGACATCCAAAGCAAGGCGATTCTGCAAAACCATTCCCCTTATCGACAACATCTCTCCTTCCACCAACACCAATGACTTTGCTGTATTCATTGAAAATTCATCCACCACAGTCGCTAACCTCCGGATCTTCACATCATTCAAGACTACTCCCAGACTGGGTATCATAGCTCCAAAGATATCCCCCACAACGATTTCTGCACTTGCAGCTCTTCTCGCTCTTGAATGCTCCCCACCATCTAGAAGATCCAAATCCTCTGTATGGTAAATCTTTGGAAATATTATTGCCAAATAACATGTTCCATACCAATTTGCAGGCAACCTCACATAAGCATTCTTCCCACACACATAATACACCGTTGGTATCACTTGTACAGGACCTTGGAGAAAATCTTTTGCCACATCTGCCATGGTGAAAACGTGATCACAAGTGCTTTGTCCAACTGCAACCTTTTCGTAGTAAGTCTGATAACGCCTTATACACAACTTACCCCTCTGCTCTTTGTCTAACGCTATAGGACCATAGCTTCCCTTGGTCCTATGCAACTTTTCTTCATCGGTCCAATCAAGCCTGTGATGCCCCAAGTCTCGGGAGTGGGTCAGCTTTCTATACCTGTCCTCTACCTGATCTACAAACTTTTTCTCCACATCTGACATCGCACAGGTCAGATTGTGTCTGTGAGCGAATGCTGTATCCAATTCCAAACTCGGTATGAAGAACTTCCTGAGTCTATCCTCGGTCTTATAATAGTCGTACTTATTCAAATGCTTGTAAGCTGGGACTTCAGGAAGCACTGCGTCGAAATTGGAAAAGAAATACTCAAACTGATCTCTCTCATAAAATAAACTAAGCACAAGACTACATGAAATTCCATAAGTCAGTGGAAGATGGTGATACCTAATACCCTCGTCCACTGAAGCAGGCAACTGCATACACACATAACAATCTTTCGCATCCATCACATCAACATACTCATATAGCAGCTTAGCATATGCATTAAGCTTAAAATCACTCCTAGATAAATCTATATGTAACCTACGACTTTCTTCTAATAGCAAAGCTCTGTCAGCTCCCATGTTTACCCCCTTTTGGCTAGGTGTAGTAGGTGTAGGTGTCCCTGGCACCCCCTGCACTTCTAGCTCATGCGAACCAGTATATGAGACTATGATTACTATGATTATAGAAACTATCACACTACTTATAAGAATGCCTACAATCCACTTTGATCTACGATTGGGATCTCCCGGCTCCATGGTTTCGAAAGTTCTCAAAAGTCTTAGTTATAGCAATGAACCCTGAAAAAGTCTCTGTCCTTTACTCGTGACTTGCTTAACCAGCTCGAGCAACCATTAAATCTCCGGATTTTCCCTTCTCGATCACAATCTTATTTACACAGTCCAGAAAAAGACTTCCCTAGTTTTCGTTCCTCTTCTGTGGAAAGTCCCTAAGTTTATTCTTCTTCCACTCGGACCTAGGTTATCTTCTTTTAGACTTTTATTTACAGATTATAGTTGATCCACAATAAGATCCTCATTGAGCAATACCAGAACGTGATACAAAAGTTCAAGACGCAAAATCAACACTTCATGTGAAAACGGCTCAACTCCAAAAGGCGGGAATTCGAGTCGATGCAGAACCAAGTTTCGAACTTCACTCAGAAGCGGGGGATTCGGAACTGTGAGGGTCAGTGTTCCTTCTATTTCAAGCCCTGGCAACTGCAGCACCACCTTCACCACCACATTCGGGCTCCGACGGACCACCAGCACTGACCTCAGCCTTCCCGTGCTCACCACCCCCTGCATCAAACACCGTGTAAGTCCACTCAGGGGTAGAGTATCTGCGACAAGGTACTCTGGTTCTTTTCGACCTTCGCCGACTATCTTGAGCCTGGTCTTTGTCGCTTGCCTCTGTTTCAGATGCTTCAGACACTGGGGCAAGGTCTCTTTCAGATGCTAACTTCAGGTTCCGTCGCCTCTGTCTTTCAGGCCAACTTTCTGCGTTTCTGTTCGTTCGTCTGCCTTCCCCTGCTATACCCAGTGCACTACTTCCTCTTTCTGCTGAATCTGACTCTTCTCCGCCCACTGCACCGTTTCTGTCTTCGGTGTCTGAGTCAGGGTTCGAACTGTGGAAACCCCTTCAGCTTGCTCTAGTGCACCACCAGCTGTGTCAGCGACCCTTACAGCTTGACTTGTCCTCTCATGTGGCCCTTCCACATCAGCTGGATTTTCATTTACGAGAGGAGCTGTTTCTTCCAAGGGTGCTGAAACTCTGCGGGTATGGGAGGCATGCACCCAGTTCGGCAATCCTCCACACTTTACTGCTGTGTTCGTGATGAGTATCACCTGATACGGGCCACGCCAGCGGGCATCCAAGCAACTCTTCCTCACGTGCTTCCGGACGAGCACCCAATCTCCGGGACACAAGTCGTGGCACAGACCACTCGAGGCTGGGACCACTGCTGCTTGCACCTGCTGGGATACAGAACGGACCACATCAGAGAGTCCTTTACAATAATCGAGAATCAAGTCATCAGTGATGCTTATCAAAGCTGTAGCTGGTACTGCCGGCAACCTCATTGCCCTTCCCATTAGAATTTCGTGGGGGACAACCCGGTTTTCCTGTCTGGGACACTTCGCATGCTCATCAGCACGAGCGGCAAAGCGTCGGGCCATTTCAGGGATGTCGAAGAACACATTTTTGCCATCCGGGCCTTCAAAGTTCCATTAACTTGTTCCACCATCCCAGAAGCCTCTGGTCTGTAACTACAGTGAAGTCTCTGGTCAATATTCAATGCAGCACAAAGTAACTTCATGATTTCACTGTGGAAGTGCCTTCCTCTATCTGATTCCAAAGAGGTCGGGATCCCGAACCTAGGGATGAGCTCCGTCAACAATAACTTAGCCACTGTGAGAGTGTCACACCTGCGTGTGGGGTAAGCCTCCACCCACCGTGAGAATACACATACCAGCACTAAAATGTACCTCAACCCATTACACTTAGGCATTTCCACAAAGTCGAGCTGTATCCTGTTGAAAGGCCCACCTGACCTCCCAATGTGGCTCAATGTAACTATAGTTTTCTTTCCAGCGTTCATCTGCTGACACGTAACACACCTTTGACACACTGTTTCAGCCATTGCTCGAAATCGTGGGTTGTACCACGTCTGTCTAAACACTCTCATCATTGCGTCTCTACCAAGGTGTGCCTGTCCATGTATCAGCCTTGCCATCGGACTCAACAATTCTTCTGGTAATACGGCTCTCCCATCATTGGATACCCACACATCCACATCTCCTCTCTCACAACCAGCTTTGATCCATCCCTCTCTCTCCTGGACTGAAACTTCGTCCTGTAATCGCTTAAGCTCTTCCCAAGTGTCTGCCATGGCCAACATTATGCTGAGCTCGGTTCTTTCTTGGTTCTCCCCTGCGTATCTATCTGTGAATATGCATCCTTGTTCCACACAGAAACCGGCGACCTCGTCCGCGTAATTGTTACCCAATGACACAAAGTCCTCCCCTTTCCCATGGGCGGAACACTTTACAACAGCAATTTCTTTCGGATGCTGTAGTGCATCCAACAGTTGTCTTACATATTCTCCATTCCGAATGGGTGAGCCAGATGATGTCAAAAATCCCCTCTGAGACCATAACTGCCCGAAGTCGTGCACCACGCCAAACCCATATTGGCTGTCTGTGTAAATCGTGATTCGAATTCGATCAGCGGCCAAACAGGCACGGGTCAAGGCAATGATCTCAGCTACCTGCGCGGAGCGTACTCCTTCTAGGCAAGCAGCCTCGACCACTCCTGAAATGGTACATACAGCAAACGCTGCTCTCAATTGCCCCACACTGTCTCTTAAGCATGAACCATCGACAAAGAAAATTTCATCTGGGTCAGCCAATGGTTCATCGACAATGTCAGGTCTCGGTTTGGTGCAAAGCTCGGTCACATCGAGACAGTCATGGTCCGCACAATCTTCATCATCCGTGCTCGGTGTAGGCATCAATGTCGCAGGGTTCAAGACAGAGCACCTTTTCAGAGTCACATTCTCTGCGGCAAGTATGACTTGCTCGTACCTCGTTAATCTATTGTTTGTTAGGTGCTGGGTCTTGGTCCTGGTCATCAACAACTCAACCGAGTGTGGCACATGTACAGTCAATGGATGTCCCATTACAATGCTTTCACATCTTTCAATGCTGACACCTGTTGCAGCAACGGATCTTAGACATCCGGGCAACGCAGAAGCTACTGGATCTAGAGTAGCTGAGAAATAGGCAAATGGTCTACGGACACCTCCATGGTTCTGAGCTAACACTGCTAATGCACATCCTTCCCTCTCATAACAGAACAATGAAAAGGCCTTGTTGTAGTCAGGCATTCCCAGTGCCGGAGCACTGCACAATTCCTCTCTCAGTTTCAGGAATGACATCAAGCACTCCTCGTCCCATGGTACCGGATCACTCACATCCTTGTGCGTAAGCCTCTGCAAAGGCTTTGCTCTCAAGGAGAAACTAGGAATCCACTGTCGACAGTAGCCAACCATTCCCAGGAACATCCTAACTTCTCTCTGTGTGGTGGGTACTGCCATGCTCATTATTGCCTCAATTCGATCTGGTGACACCTTCCTCTTGCCTTTTTCTAATCTGTGTCCCAAGTACTGTACCTCATTCAGACAGTACTGCAGCTTGTTCGGGGACACCTTATGTCCATTCTCTGCTAAGTGGTTCAACAGGGCTACAGTGTCAATTCTGCAAGCATCTTCTGTTTCTGAGGCAATGAGCAAGTCATCTATGTATTGCACGAGGACAGAGTTCTGCGGCAACACAAGACTCTCGAGATTCTTTTTCAAGATCTGGTTAAAGATCGATGGACTTTCCGTATACCCTTGAGGGATACGACACCATGTTAACACGCGATTTTCCAGTCTGAACGCAAAAAGAAATTGGCTTTCTTCGTGGAGCGGTATCGAAAAGAAGGCTTGACACAAATCGATAACCGTAAACCACTCGGCTTCACATGGGATCTGGAACAGTATTACTGAAGGATTCGGTACCACTGGACAACAGGGGACAACTATCGTGTTGACCTTTCGCAGGTCTTGCACGATCCTGTATTTCCCGCTCGGTTTCTGTAGCCCCATAATGGGTGAATTACAGGGGCTACCTCTGATCTCTTTCAGAATGCCTTTCTCAATGAAAGTCTCGATCACAGGTTTTATCCCTGCAATCGTTTCTGGCGACAGGTTGTATTGAGGTGTCCTGGGGAAATCAACATTCTGTTTCACCTCAATCCGTACTGGTTCAACCCCTCTGATTAGACCTATTTCATCGCCTGCGAAATCCCACACTACAGATGACACTGCGTCTCTCAGATCAGGTGGAAGTTCTTCCACAGTCACCATTGGGTACAGATCTATACATAGATGCTGATTGGTAACCTTAAAGTCAGCATCGTCATCTCTCGTCTGGACCTCCACTCCCTGAGGCGTACAATAAATCGTGCAGTTCAACTTGCACAACAGATCTCTTCCCAAAAGGCAAACTGGACTCGTATCACACACTACAAACTGATGTCTAGTTTGGAAGGAACCTATCTTTACTAGGATCGGTTCTGTCAATGGGCTGCTTATTCTCTTGTTCGCTACTCCAACAACCTGGATTGATTGTCCCGAGAGGGGTAGGTTAGGGACCACTGCTGATCTTACAGTAGACCGGGTAGCACCAGTATCAACCAAAAGTGTGGCAGGATGACCCTCAATATCTGCCTCCACAAAGGTCCTCTCTGGTCTACCTCCAAGACCGCTCCAAGCGTGCAGTCTTCCTCCCCCTCAGGCACCGTCAGGATAAAGGGTCTGAGCTACTCTCGTCATAGTCTTCGAACAGGGGCATCTGTTGGTACGTTCGTATTCCTTGTGTAATCCTTGGAGCCTGGGAACCTGGGCGTGAGAGCTGTAAACCCCCCTTTCATCGTCCTAGGCCTCGTCACTG
Source organism: Calotriton arnoldi (assembly GCA_963921515.1). Taxonomy (NCBI): domain Eukaryota; kingdom Metazoa; phylum Chordata; class Amphibia; order Caudata; family Salamandridae; genus Calotriton; species Calotriton arnoldi. Next base: position 346,030 of record CAWUFW010004902.1, on the reverse strand, counting down.
TGTTAACTACCTCTTGCGCGGATGCCTGAGCCCCTCTTCCTCTTCCTGCAACTGATTAACTGGGTTCAAAGGACACTCGCGTTTCCAATGTCCGACCTGGCGACAAAGATGACACGCCGTGGTCTTCTTCAATGTGGCCACGTCCACTCCTGTCTTGGGGTCTACTGGTTTCCCCTTTCCCTGGGCTTGCCCATTCTGATTCCCCTGGAAATTTCCTTGTTTTCTTCCTAAAGTCCCTCCACTAGGCTGACCCTGTGCTGTCTGCATCTGGACAAGCATCAATTTGTCTTTTAGCTTCCGATGTTTCGATTCCACCTCATCACTACAGTATCTCGCATACCTCAATATTTCATCTAGTGGCTTGTTCTGCCAGCAGATCAAATGGTGCTGTATCATGAGGCTGATTTCCATTCTTAGACCCAGTACAAACTTTGAGACAAACTGTCCCATATCTTTGGGGTCCAAGATATCTAACCCACTATACTGTTTAAAAGCTTGCAGAAGTCTTTCATAATATTCATGCACCGTTTCTTTGGGTTCCTGTACATTCCGATCTATCTTAACCCAATCTATATCTTGTGGTGAAATCTTCAGTTTTAGCCATGTAATCACCTGCTCATACTTTTTCATTACTAAGGGTGATGGGCCATTTGTAACCGGCTCCCTTTCAGGTTCCGAAGTCGGCCACTCGACAGCGACTTTACAAGCTGTCCACAAATCTCCCGTTACCACTATGTCAAACAAGGTGTTCAAATCAATCCATAGTACTTTTGAAATTTTAACAAACCGCTCAACCTGCTTGTACCACTCTACTGGTTTCTCCCTCAGCCGAGGAAAATCATTTGTAAATGCAGCCAAATCACCTCTATTCCACGGCACATGCACATACCCTCCATTCTGTACTTCCCGTAAAGGAAAATTTCCAACACCCGTCGCCCCCCCTCCTGGAGGCGGCGTTTCCCCTCAGCTTTCTTTGCTGGTTTCTTCTTGGACCACCTTTCTTCCCATTTGTCCAACAAAATCCATATTCTCATTCCTACAATCAGATCTCTGGTGTGTGTCCTTAATCCTGTGATTCTTTTCTCCTCCAGCTCCTGGTCACTGTATTGTAATCTATGCGGTCCCTGCAACGCTTTAGTTTTGTTCAGGTCTACCTCATATCTTTTGGCCAATTCCTTTAATCTATCATGTGCCATTCTAGCTTTTCGAGTCACATCTTTTGCTACAAACAGCAGCTCATCTGATCCATAAATTTCTATCCTTTCCAGAGGCAGACCCCCACTGATCATCTCGTCTACCTCTGCTTTCAACCTCACTACGTCTAGCAACCTTGCCTGTACTGCACTCCTCAGTACTTCTCGACAAGTTGAACCATCCCGCTCATCACAGTCACTATTCTGTCCTTGTGACCTATTCCCTTCCATCATATTCCTGGGACTTGGTCTGTCTTCCGAGATGTTTTGTGCCCTATCTCCTGGCATCCTATCACTTTGGTTTGTTACTGTTGGTGTCCACATCCTCAAAGCTGACTTGGATTCCTGCAAAGACCTCGGTCTGACCGGTCTCTCCTCCTCCTGTCTAAAGGAAGAGTCTGCCGTAGCCGGTAACGGCGTACTTGTCTCCACTGGTCTTGGGAAATGAACCACTCGTACTCCGAACCCGTTCCCGCTCTCGCTGGTTGCTTCTTCCCTTCCCATCTGTACTGAGCTCCCTTCTCTCACTCGGTCTGGGTCATACACCGGTACTATAGGACCAATGGTAACCGGTACTGTCAAGGAGTCCGGTAACCTTGTGTTCCCAACAGGAGGCTGTGTTATCATAGACGTCGTTGCCCCTTCTGTTCCTGTGGAAATCCTTCCCACTACTCTCATGCTAGTCTGATTCTGGCTCCCATCTATTGTTACTGCTGGAGTCGGCTTTCCCTCTTCTGAGTCTGGATTAAATGGTGGTGGCCTCTCTGCCAACAACCTATCTAACAGGCTGTCGTCTGTATCACTGTCGTCCTCATCGATTCTTATAATCTTTCCGTTCTGTACTAGCAATGGGTATAACTTATCTCCCTCGATTGTTTCCACTCTCCACCTTTTCTCCAGTGCATCCCACCTTGCATCCTGAAATGCCCTGACCGATTTCTTCACCCTTTCCTGGCTCTTGTCTTTCCTCCTATCGTACGCTGCTCTAATCCACGCATGTAGCGCCTCAAACTGTGTTGGTCTAGGTAGTGGTCGTAAAGAAGCCATTATACTTTTTAGCTGGTACAACACCTCTAATCTGAAAGTACCATAGCGTGGGAAAGACAATTCTCCTTCTCCTTCTGTCATTTTATGCCAATTCTCAAGCCATATTATAGTATGCAATCCTACATTCTTTGCCATATAGTGTGCTGGCGTATCCTCGGGAGGAGCTTCCTCTCCTTCCCGAGTAACCACATGTCGATCACCTCTACAAAGTTCCCGTAAAACTTTAAAACATTTCATGATAAATCAACTTTGTATTTGCACTCAAAATGTCGGCTTTTACTTCCTGATTTCAATCCACCAATGCCAGCGCGGCTCACACCAACCGGCCTATCGCAGCGCGGCACTTGTCTGACGTCACTTTTCCTCCGCTCGCAGCAGTTCCCCTCCTTTCTAATTCACTCGTTCTCTCTCGCACCTGTCCCAATCTTACTCTGAAATAATGTCCGTCCTACCGAACAATTACTTCTCTGACCGTCAGTCTTACCAATGACCGATCAGCCTCTTGAGCTTGTTGACCTCAATCTGGCAACCGTCTGTCCGCGAAACGACCGGACAATCGCCTCTAACACACTCGATAGGATTCAATCACTCGATGTTCTGCACACAATAACCTACGACCTGCGTTGCTTATTCACACACTCACACATGTGTTCCCTATCTTCAGTGGGTCTGTCAATGACGTCTCGTGACCCCCACAACCTCTGGTCAACGTTCTCAACTCTGGGTGTATTCTACACCACAATAAATCTCCCGGTCCCGCGCGCGCTCACGGTCCGGTTCTCAATCACACAACTCTCGTTCCAACTCCGCAAGACATCACACAACCATAAAACACCGCAATCTACCAAACACCACTCTTTTCATACTCACTCTACCACGAACTGCTACTTCCGCCGCACCGTCACTCTCCGTCAGTTTTCAACGACCTCCGACATCTTTCTCCCGCGGTCCTCTGGATCTGCGTCCCTCGGGCTCTATGGGGTAACTTAACCTCCTATCTTGCTCTAGATCTCCCCTTACCATCAAAGGTAACCATCCTACTCTGCTACCAACTGATAACGCCGATTCTTATCGAATTATCTATAAGAACCTTCTGGTCGCCAAGATCTTTTTACCTGTTGAATAGTGTAAAGGAGAGAATCTCATCTGGTTATATAACAGCATTCATTTTTGTCTGAAAGGACCACTGACTCCGAATTCAAGTTTAAGAATTTATTATCGCCAAAAATAACTGGACATGCAAGCACCTCAACACGAGGTTAAAGAAATAGATGGGCACTAATACAAATAATAACCTATGCAGGAGTCTCATCCGACTCAGGATAAAGAGAATAGAAAGTTCTAGAAGGATCAACCAAGCTATGATTGCTCCAATTTCTACGTTGCTCTTCATTTATCTAAGCAAGCTTAAAATCAATTGCTGTCCCTACACTAACACTTAGTGACATCCCTGCATAACGATTTTTCCAGTCAAGAGTGAATAAAAGGTGTCAGCTGTGAAGACTTCCTAAGAAGTGCAATCACATAATACCTAAGCTCAGCTCTGTCCTTCTCTCTGGTCTCCCCTACCTCTTCTCTGGCCTCCTCCCTCAGGGCACTATCCCTAATACAAAACTCAAATACAATTGTACACGCCTTAATCACGCCTCCTTGGCCAGGTCTTCTTTCTTGTACTTTTCCATCGAAACGGTTACTTCATCCTGGACGGTTGCGATGAACTTGAGTCCCAGGCACCTTCTCCGCTGAAAGTATCATCCCTAAATTCCATTTCACTCCCGTACCATGCCTCCCATCTCTCTAACATTTGAAAACAAAGAGTTAGTCTTTACTAACGAGACATGTGTCCTTGCACCTGCAACAAAGATACGTTCAACAGAAACCTTCTACTGTGCAAATTAAATCTACCGTTTGTGCCCAGAGAGCCTTACCAAGAGAAACTTTTCTCGGCCTACAAAATAAGCTAACATAAGAATAAACCAGGCCTTCCCTAAGCATATATGTAGTCAGGCCTTTACATATAATCTTTTAAACACACATCTTACTTTTCCCTATAAGCATTTTCATTACAATTCATATGCAAACAATGAATTACATGTGCAACTTTAATATGGTGCACGTTTAAACTACTGCAATTGAATTACACACAAACTAATTCCTCTATGCATTATGTTCACACAATTCAATAAGCATTACATTACATAATTATCATACCACAATTATGCTGCTGATTCACTTTGTCTCAGCGAACTATTCATTCTTTACTAAACATGCATGGATATACAACTGAATATATACGAATATATGTCTGAGTACATGCGGGTGCGGACTATCAGTGATTATGATGCACCCCTACAATTCACAAGAACATTTCGCTCTATCAATACCTTTAGGACAGCACCTGGCTTCTAATCTCACGATGCCCTGCCCTTCATGGACAGGACATTCTGCTTCTAGAACACAGCCCAGTGAGGGCGGAAAATCGGGCAAATTGGAACATTTTGCTTGTTTTCACTCGCAAGTTTCCGAATATGCCTGACTCTACTAGTGAAGGTTTTACCTTCGCCGACCCTGCCTGGACGGTGAAGGGTAGCATAACGTATATCATTGTATACTCTCTTTATATAATATTCATTCCTTTTATAGCACGAACAAAGCACAAGTGCATCAGAGTGCATCTGAAAGACAATAAGAACTCAGATACATCACACCACAATAGCATTTACAGTGAATAGAAAGTTAATTACTACTTATGCAAAACCATGGAGTCATTGCAATGAAGTGATATTAAGAGTCAGGCTAGTCGGAGGCCACCATATGTCTATGGAGCCTGTTAGGGCAAGGAGATCTGAGTCACTCATGGCATCAGTACCCTCAGCAGTGTCCTTCACTCCCCCTCCCCCACTGGTTTCTCTCTGACAGACCTATACAGCATGGTGCCTATTGCAATAGTTGGGCTCTGTCACCTGCTATCAAGATGATTCGGAGCAGCACATAGACAGTGCACAGGCTGTCGCTCCAATCCCAGGAATTCCATTAGGCGCACACACTCACCAGCAAGATGCTGAATCCCTCCGCACTGGGATTACACATGTTTGACACGACAAGCGGGCATCAGTTTTGTATAGTTGCCTACCTGCTATTGTCAAGTCTGAATCCACCAAGGTGTGAAGACACCTGTGAGTACTGTCTGGCTCCAATGGACAAAAAGCAGTACGCAGAGTCAGGAAGCTGTCTTATGGGTGGCCTAAAATCATCGCTGATTAATGAGACAGTACCACCCTACAGGTTGTGGCTTTACTGTTCTTTTCACCCACGGTATATCCCAATGTATAACTGTGAAAATATATTGACCTACAACACGATCTTTTGTGAAAGTGCCTCAGTAGTTGGCCGTGTCTTTAAACCACTGAATAACAAACTGGAGATAGTTATACATCAGTTGCAAGAAATAATGTGAAGACTTTTTCGTTGAAGAATACACAAGAAAAGCAAAGCTCACTGCAAATCAAATCTAAGACCCGAGATCTGGCCTACTAGGTCTTCAGACGGGTCTGCGAAAGATGGAAGAAAAAGATGCCATATTTAAAAAATACAACTAAGAAAATTCAGAGATTTTGCCTTGTTAGTCCATCGATAATGGAGAACGTCACATTTTTGAAAAGGAGAATACATTTGCAGATTGAGATATCAAAACTATATTGACTAGAGGTGCATGCAGTTTTTACTACACCTGTGTAAGCAGGCAAAGTTGGGAAATTTCACTCTTGGTGAAGGCGGACAAAGTATCCCAATTACCAGATTACTGAGGTGAAAGATAAACCCACGTTCCCTGTACTTGGATGATTTCCAGCTCCAGGGTATCCTAGGCAGGACATCACAAAGTGGGAAATCATGGGGGGGGCGTGGCCGGACGCCGATGGAGCTGGGAGCTTGAGCCTGTGCTCCCGCTGGTGATCCCCCGTCTAGCACCATCCTGACAGATATAGGGGGACCCCGCAGATAGGAGACGGATCCCCTAGCCCTGGTGACATCGGGGGACCTGTAGAAGAAAAGCTGCAAGCCGCGGGGAGCCGGAGAAAGCGGCAAATTCGCGGCTCGGGCCGGACCGCGAGGTCGCGCAAAATGGCGGACGCGACCCGAAGGGATTAACTAGCTGTTACTACGGGTGTAGCGGAGATTCGGACGTCGCAGCACCGTCTATGCCCGATACCCCGCGGCCGGAGGGGCCCTGAAGCACAGTGCGCGGGCCGGGAGGCGGCGCCACCGAGACTGCCACGGAAACGGAGGAGGGGGCCCGACGGAGGCCTGGAGACAGAGCGCGACCAGTGGCGGAGCCGCGAGTAATGGTGACCGCTACCTGAGGGCTAGAAGAGGACACGACACTCACTGGGGCCCAAGCGGAGACGGAATCCTCCGGACTGCAGACTCGGGAGCCGCCCAAACGGCGAACAGAGGAATCACTGCAGAGAGGAGCCGGGGGGGCAGGCGGGGCGGCCCACGACACTGCAGGGTAAGCGGCATCGACCTGCGACGGACCTGGGACGGGCCTACAGGCCACTACCGACAAACGGGAGCAACCATACAGGTGACTTGCCGCAGACACAAAAGTGCGCCCGAGGGGCTGCGGGGACTATACAACAGACGCCACAGGTGGGGGCTGCATACCAGGGACGATACGGGCGTGTGCCAACACCCCCCCTGGGATGTGCGAGGCCTGGGCAATCGCGCCAAAATTGGGGAGCAGTGGCCACTGACGTAGCAACACCAGAGAGTGCACACCACAGAGACCAGGCCCTGGCTCTATTCATAGGCCTGCGCAACCTTCTATTATGCATGCAAGAACCTGCAGGCCACAAAATACACGCAGAAACGACTGAGGGACCACAGAGCTCTCGGGAGCTAGCGGCCTGGTAAGCACGCAGCCGCTGGGGCAACAACAGTACTATCACTCTTGCCTCTCACAGTACGAGGACTACAGCTCGGTCGTGGCCAGCGGCGAGTGCCCCAAGCACACCATGGGACGCGTCACCAAGAGACGCGAAGCAGAACAACAGGAGTCAGCGGGTGAGGATAATGGGGAAACGCGCGCACGCGCAGGGACCCGAACAGAAAAGGCTGCACCCCAGGGCGAGCTATCACTCCACGACATCCTACAAGCCATTGAAACATCACGGACGGCGGTGGAAACGAAGATAGACACACTCCGGGAAGATTTGGGTCTGCTGAGAGCGGACCATAGAAAATTGGCAGACCGGGTGACGACAGTGGAGGAAGATGTCGAAGGCATGAAGCCATTAATATCCACGTCCACACGCAAAGTCACGGACATGGAAAAACGAGTCCGGGTCCTAGAGCAGCGCGCCGAGGACGCCGAAAATAGGGCACACCGAAACAACATTAGGGTCACAGGGCTGCCCGAAAAAGTGGAAGGCAATAATATGGTGGAATACCTGGAGAACTGGCTCCGCACTGAGGTGGCAGAGGAGGGTCTCTCGTCATTCTTCGCCCTGGAGAGGGCGCATAGAGTCCCTGCCAGGGCATCACTACCTGGACGACCACCGCGGCCGGTGGTGGCTCGCCTCCTATTTTATAAGGATAGGGATCACATACTGAGCCAGGCGCGCCTTAAAGGACAACTCAAAATAGACAATAGCGTGGTCAGGATTTTCCCCGATTTCTCCAAAGAAGTGCAGCGACAGAGAGCCTCTTTTGTCCCAGCCAAAAGGAAACTGCACCAAATGGGGGTGTCCTACTCCATGGTGTTCCCAGCTAGACTCCGCATAGTGCATGCAGAAGGGACTACATTCTTCACCGTGCCTCAGGATGTCTGGGACTGGATAGAAGAGCAGGACCCGCGTGATCGAAGGAGAAATGGAACAGCCTCACCGGAGAAAGGATACATGCGGTCGCCTGGAAGAGGGATGCAACCCAAGAGCCACCCGACCTTTGCAGAGGTTCGCCGAGACAGAGAAAATGCGGTGGCGGCGGTGGCCTCCCTGAGCATTGTAAGTCTGCAGGACACCTCTTCGCCCTCTGGTGAGGAGCAGAAAGACTCGGACTCTGAGGCCAGCTCAAGTACATTGGGAGACACCAGCCAGGTCCTCCCAGAGGTAACCCCCAGATCGGCGGACGACCTGATGTGAACCAGCCACGGCACGCAAGTACAAATCGGACATTTTTGGCTAGGGAGGGGGGTATGGACTACCACTGCAACAAGTAACGCAATGTGGGGCCTCAACACAGTAACATACGAATTAAAGGCTGGATGGGGGGATCCGGGGGAGCGGGGGCAGCGGGCTTTCCTCCAAGCGGATACTGGTCTAGTCACCACCGCCAGATACTCGCTGTTTTGGCGCGAGTGCGCAAGGTTTGGATGAGGGAGCTGTTCTCACTTGTCCTGGGGAGGGGGAGTTGGGATGTTTGCATAGTTTTAGAAGAATTTTGGGGGTCGCTGCTGTCAACGGGGGAAGGCAACAAGACAGGATATCCCATACTGGGAGATCCTGAAAATCTGAACGCTGGTCTGGGTATAGGAGCCCCAAGGGGGGCGGCGTTGGGCAATACCACAGATGCCGCGGGCTACATATAACATAATATCTTGGAACGTCAGGGGCATGCACTCTATGCACAAAAGATATAAAATATTCTCCCAATTGAATCGGCGGGGGGTACACATAGCTATGCTCCAGGAGACCCATACACTAGCTACGGAGGGGCCAGCGTTGCAGAGACGATGGAGGGGTCAGACATTTTACACATCATACTCGGCATATGCCAGGGGGGTGTTACTTTGGATACGGGCAGGGGTCCCCTTCCAGCCAGTCGGGCACAAAATAGATCCAGAGGGCCGATACGTAATCGTGTACGGGCGACTGGATGGCCGGGACCTTACCCTCATTAACATATATGGCCCAAATATAGACCAGGCCCGCTTCCTGGAACAGATGTCAGGGGTCCTGGCACCGTATATGACCGGACCGGTCCTAATAGGGGGAGACTTTAACTGTATTGCTGAACCCGCCTTGGATAGGTCACATCCTCCGCTTCAAGACTCCCCAGTACATAACGTGGCCCGAACCTTTAGGGAATGGCAAACTCATTGGGGATTGGTGGATACATGGCGCCGTACACACCCACTCCACAGGGAATACTCGCACCTCTCCCACGCCCATGAATTACATGTCCACCTGGACACCTTCTTGAGTTCGCCCGATATACATGCCATGCTGGGAGGGGCAGAGTACTTGACTAGAACAGTCTCTGACCATAATCCACTACTGGTTAGACTACAAGGGGGGGTGCAATTGCAGCCAATCCCTACATGGCGCCTCAAACCGGAGACACTGGAAGACCACGCCTTCAGACAGGAGGTTAAAGATCATATTGAACAATATTTCACTGAGAACGCCGGCTCCACGGACTCCAGGGCTACAGAGTGGGAGGCCTTTAAGGCCGTTATTAGAGGCAAGTGCATGGCCACATCAATTGGAGTGCGCAAGACGCTCGCGGCTGATGTAGATAAGGCCGACAAGGTACTCAGGGACCTAGAAATACGACGCCCAGAGCACCCCGAGATAAGGCAAGAGCTATTAGACGCTAAAGAAGCAGTGGCGGTGCAGGAGGAGTGGCTGTGTTGTTTTGACTATCAGGCATACACAGATAGGACACATGCAGAGCGGGATAAGGCGGGGCGACTGCTGGCGTGGCTTGCCAATCCATTAAGGCAAGGTACTAATATTGTGGCAATTCACGATCAAACGGGGAGGCCCCTACATAGCCAAGTAGAGATTAATAACCGATTTCGAGAGTATTACACACACCTGTATCAAAGCTCCGGACCTCGAGCAGCAGGAGAGATCACAGCCTACTTGGCGGAGCTTCCTTTACACACACTCACGGACGAAGAGGCAGATCTGCTGGGGGCCGGGATCACTGAACAAGAAATTAGAGCAGCCGTTAAAGCCATGGCACGGGGAAAAACCCCGGGCACAGATGGACTCCCTCAGGAGTTCTACGCTGCCTATTTGCCGGCTAGCCCCTAGATTAGTGGACTTATATGCTGAGGTCTGGGAGGGAGGGATTCTGCCACGCACTGCCCGAGAAGCAGTGGTGGTCCCCTTGCTCAAGCCCAATAAACCCCCAACGGAATGCACGGCGTACAGGCCTCTATCGATGCTAAATTTTGATTTTAAAATACTCAATAAGATATTGGCCACCAGACTGCTATCGTATATGACCTCCCTGGTCCACCATGATCAGGCGGGATTCATTCCCAGCAGAAATACGACAATTAACATTAGGCGACTTTTCGCCATATTAGAACACGGGGGCGAGGCAGTCCCTGGAGGAGCGATATTTGTTATCGATATAGAAAAAGCCTTTGATAGCCTCGAGTGGGAGTTCCTGTACGCCGTGATGACACGACTGGGGATCGGGCAGGGGTTCATACGATGGGTGAAAGTTCTCTACGAAGACCCACTGGCGAGAGTTCGCACGGGCCGCACAATTTCAACACAGTATCGGGTGGAGAGGGGCACACGGCAGGGGTGTCCCCTCTCCCCTCTTTATTTGCCTTGGCCGTAGAACCACTGGCCTGTAAGGCACGCATGGGGACAGCCTATGAGGGTCTGCGCCTAGCTGATCAGCCACATCATATAGCGCTCTACGCGGACGACCTCTTACTATTTTTAAATGATACAACAACTGCCCTGAGAGGAGCCAGGGACATGATGGACGAGTTTGGGGCCCTATCGGGATTGCACGTCAACTGGCAGAAGTCACACCTGTTCCCGGTAAAAGGGGATACCCCACCTCCGGCGGAATTGCATGGTCTGACGTGGGAACCCCGCTGCTTTAGGTACTTGGGAGTGAAAGTGTACCACACCCTGGCAGATGTCCAAGAAGGAAATGTGGGAGGGGCCCTACGTGCATTGAAGGGCAGTATGGCCTTCTGGGGGAGTCTGCCCATATCAGTAGTGGGGCGGATCTCCCTCCTAAAAATGATAGCCCTCCCCAGATTGCTGTACTTCTTCACCACACTGCCCGTATGGATTCCCAGTGCGTGGTTCCGCACCCTTAATTCCCTTATCACGGCCTTCATCTGGGGGACGAGTAGACGACGGGTTGCACTGAGCACGTTGATGAGGGCGACAACCGAAGGTGGCCTAGCAGTCCCGGATATGGAGAATTACTATCTAGAGGGACAACTTCAGAGGTTTACACAGTGGGTGGCAGGGAGTCTCGACCCGGACCGTAGACAGTTGCCATTTACCCCGGATAGGGCAGACGTACTGAGCACACTCATGAGCACTATTAAACCGCGAAGGGTATGCTCCTCCGAGCACAAAGTGCTGAGGCGCTGCTGGAGTAGATGTTTACAAAAAACAAAGACCAAGCGCCCTTATTCACCAGAGATGCCGGTGACGCTACTAGAGGCGCTCCCGCATGGGGGGCAATAGAGGGGGCTCAAGGAATGGCGGCAAGCTGGGGTAACCAAAATAGGCGATCTTTATAGGGATGGAGAGCTGCTCACATTCGAGGAATTTCGTGCGGACTGGAACATCCCCCGGGGACACTTCTTACTCTATGGGGCTGTTACGGGGGCCATGCGTAGACACTGGAGGAGGGGAACAACAGAACCACCCACACACTTCACATGCGAATATATTAGCCTGGCGGGTGGTGTGATCAAAGCGGTTTCATGCCTCTACCGAGCCCTTAGGCGGGACTTCACGAAGCCGCTGGAGGGGCTGAGAACCAAATGGGAGGCAGACCTGGGAAACCCGTTGGAAGATAAGGAATGGGAAAATGCGCTGCAGCGGGCCACTAAAGTATCTCGTAACGAGCGATTTCGGTTGATCAGTTTCTATACCTTACACCGTGCATACATCACCCCAGATAGAATTAACCGATACTTCCATAGGGACGATGCAGGCTGCCCACGCTGCGGGGAAAACAATGCTAACTACATCCACATGATGTGGAGTTGCCCACACTTAGACATGTATTGGCAGGAGGTGACTCGGGAAACAGCACGAATCATAGGAAGGGTAGTACCATGCACGCCAAGCCACGTGTTGCTCAACCTGTTCCCCCACTCAGCGAAGACTAAAGTGACTGCGCGGTTCCAGGACTTGGCCTTTATATTGGCGAAGCGTGAACTGACCAGTAGGTGGAAGGCTCCAACGGGCCCTGGGGTCACCAGGTGGAAGTGCGAATTAGCAAAATGGGCAGGCTGTGAACACAGAATATTGCTCAGAAATGCAGAACGGGGAATAGGGAGGTTGGAGAGGGCACAAGCGTGGGGCACACTACTTGATGACATTAGGGAGTCCGCGCCTAGCACACCTCAGGGACCGTCCCGACCTGTAAGTCCGGCCCAAGTAGACCCCGGAGGGGAACAGCATGAGTAGCAAGGAGCACAATGACATGCCGAACCAGTAGCCCTGGAGCGGTATACACGGCCTAACACACCTGGCCACAGTAGAGGAGGACCCAGATCACGCCCACACACCAGAGAGCCATAGGTTTCTTAGTTGACAGCAGCGCAGGGGTGGGAGGGGGGCTAGATGGGGAGTTGGGGGGGACAGTCCTCAAACGGACGACGGGAGGACTACACTGTTCGGAATGCGATCCTTAGAAATTACCAACGACAAATAGAGAATGATACAAGCAGCCTGACCTAATGTAACCTAAGTAACGGCCACGCTGCTGAACTACAATGAAAGATACTACTGATGACTAAATGCAAATGTATGTACATGGTCGATGTGAAAATACCAATAAAATATGTTTTAAAAAAAAAAGTGGGAAATCATGCAGCCTGTAGCTCTCTCTGTCACTAGGTAGGAAGTGCCGATTGCTAGCAGGTGATTGTACAGGTTGCGGGGAGCAGAATGGCAGGGTGGAGGAATGATGGTAACCTGGGAGGAGAATACTTTATGTGGGGTGGGGTGGGGTGTGGTGGGGTGGAGTGTGTAGGTTTGGGCATGACAATAAAAGTGCAAGGCTGAGAAACCTAAGCAGGGTTTGAGACATTTCACTGTGGATGTCAGAGCAGGGGATAGTTTCCAAGTAGTGCAAGTCCGCCCTTGCATTTAAATGCCCTGGAGTGCTCTAAATTGGCTTGAGTGGCCCCTTCCAGCTACAAAGCATTCCCCTCAACAGAGGAGGTTCACTAAACAAAGCCTAAAAAATTTAACAAAAACATATTGCAAAGTTACGAATTGGATGGTTTCACAACTCACGGATGTTGAACCGTCCATTCCTGATACACAGATGCTTTCTAAGTCTTCCAGAGCTCTAGGTCAAAATCATTAGAAAATGCAATTGACAATCTGTAAATACAGAAATGATGATTAAGTTGCCTATTATTCCACCTTTGTACGAATTCCTGAATATATCTATTCAGAAGGGTCGTCAAGTTGACTGCAATGTCCTTATATGAGATTTACAGTGCATTCAGGCAAAACAACTCCAAATGTTGATTTGTCTAAACATGAAGTATAAATGAAGTCATGAGCCTCTAGTGTTGAAAGCTGATTGGCAGCAGAAGCTTGGGAATGGTGCTATTGCTCTACATATTTTGTTTGAACCAGCTGGAAAAGTAGTCTATTCTGTAAGTATCCATCATCACTTTCCAATTCGGCAGTTTGGACATCACTGGAAGGACGAATGAACGCAGCACATTAAACTACTAATGGCTGATTTTCTTGGGTTGTGCAACTGACCTCCAATAGAAGCATTTGAAACCTGCTCTAAACAGGCTGTCATGAAGGACCAGCAAAATGTAAATAACATGGTTTATGACAATAAGACATTGTGAAGCATGTATGAAGGCGTCTTGCTGAATAGAAGCCAGAGAGAGTTGCTGTCAAATCAAAGAACTCTGCATCGGGGAGTGGTATGGTAAGCCAGCAATTATGGGTAAATGGTCTTCTAGTTCTTTTTCAACAAAGCAGCACATATCAGGGACGTCTGATGCTCTCTTCTCAGATACTAGAAGCTCATGGATAAACACTATTTAGTTTGACAACTTTTCACATTCGCATTGACACCATTTAGAGCTAGAAGTGCGACTTAGAGGGGCATCTTTACAAGGGGATATCGCCACCAGAACGTCACTTTTAGCGACATTCTTGTGGCGCTATGCTCTTCTCCATATTTACAAAGCAGTGTTTAGCCACTTTTGGTGGCTTAATGCCGCCTTGTAAATAAGGCCCCTTTACACGCATCACTCATCGGGAAATGGGCATGCAATGGGTGTTGCTGTGGGCGTTCCACCGCAACACTCATTGCTTTTGATGCCGCCCCAGATTTACAAAGAGGTGCAAATCTGAGGCAGCTCCAAAAACTAATGCTAAGCAAGAGCAGGCATTAGAATGGCGAAACGAGGAGAAATACTTTTATTTCTCCTCATTTTTGCTTGTTCTATGTTTTCTATGTGTGCTGCATTCTGAAGCACACATAGAAAGAGCAAAATGCCATTAATGATTGTTTATGTGCAGGAAGGTATTCCTTCTTGCACATAAACGATCATTCAATAATGATGATTTGCTACTTCTATATGTGCTGCATTCTGCAGCACACATAGTAGAAACAAATCGCCATTAGTGATTGTTTATGTGCAGGAATAGACAACTTCCTGCACATAAACAATCATTTCCTGCAAAGCAGGCAGCCTACCACTATGGTGCAAGGGTGCCTGCGTTGGTGCTAGGCAGCTAAATTTAGGGAAAACACAGGTGTGTGCCATATTCTTGTGGATGCAGCGCATCCCTGCATTTTGAAAATGTCGGAGCGTGGTGGTGGCAAATTTGGCGCAGCTCCGCGCTCTGACATTTTCTCGTAAATATGCCCCAAAATGACTTCTGAAAAACTTGCCTCGTTACTCAGCAATCAAACGCACTTAAGTCAGGTGTTCTTTTGAACTTATTGCTCAGTCCTCAAAGGCTCTTTTAAAAACAAAATGATTTATAGCTTTGCAGATGGTTTACTTCATCACAAATGTGACGGCTATCCCGAACACCCTATTACAAGTACCACAGGATACAACACAGCTGTATATAGTGGGCCCAAAGTTTGCTTTGATTGCTGACAATGACATATTTCTATCTTTGTTCAGCTAAGAAAATTACTCAGCACATAAAACTTTATAGTGCATGTCTTCTCATTGATTGAAAATTATAGATGATTCTAAAACTCGAGAAGGTATAGAGTTTGGAATTATTTATCCTGTAAAATAGACATGCATGAGCCTTAACGCCTTGAAAGAACTGACTTGAGAGAAGCAACACAAAATAAACTCTATTTTAAACAAAAGAGTACTGAATATGTTGAGGAGTGACATGACAAAATAGAGATGCAGGTCATTTGCAGTAGGTTGGAGGACAGCCTGAACTAAGAGCCAAAACCAGCTGCGGCAAAATTGTTTAAAAATCAAACACACAAACGATGATAGGACAAAATGCTTGCATTAAGTCTAACCACTGGCAATCGCAAAGGTAGCATTCAACCCATTGTTCTTTTGCCCACCATGCCACGTCCGTTTGGACTCAGCCATATGCAAATCAGTCTTGGTCCTGCTTTGAGAGGAACAGTCCAGCTCGAACTGCCAGGCCAGGTTCTCCCTGAATGGGAACACAAGCAGCTGGTTTCATGCTGATTGGTGCTTTTCAGTCATGTGTAGCCTGGTCCCAGTGGCAAAGACAGCACTGGCCCAACGTCCAGTGCTTAATTTGCAAAACAATAAGTGCCAGGGCCCTCGTCAAGAGGCCACTGCAACATGCACCATCCACTGCCCCTGCCAGTGCTGCTAATGACAATACCAACTCAACTACTAACCATCTCACTATATAACGTGTGACAATGCCAGGTCCCCAAACCTGTAAGAATGGGTTGAGTGGCAGTTATTAGTCATTGTTCCTGTATATTCAATTAATAAACTGTTGTTATTGTGCTCATCCTTAATTAGTTAGACAGCGCCACCATGTGGCAGGCTGTCATAAGAGCCGGTGCTAATATTTAAGCGCCGGTGCCGAGCACCAGAAACCCCCTGCTCAAATTAAGCACTGTCGATGTCAGGGTATACTCTTGGTCATTTTGGGCATTACATCGAGCACACAAAAGGTGATGAGAGGAATGTTTGCAATAAGTGAAAGAGTACTACAGGAGCTCTCTTTTACAAACTCAAAAATACATTGGTGAATGTGCCTTTGAGTGGTTATTAAAACCACAGGCCAGATTAGCATGTGGAGTTTTCAGGGCTGGATCATGGTACCCCATTCCACACTGAAAGGAGACCCTAAGCCTTTGGCTCTCAGGAGAAATTCCAGCATGGCCAGCAGTGCTTAATCTGAGCCCGTGGTTGCAAGTGGGTCTCACCTGCACTCATCTTCGGCCACCAGCACTCATATTGCCTCATCTGACTTTGACACAAAGAAAGAGAGTGAAAAAGACACAAGGGGAAAAGAATGAGGAAGAGAAAGATGGATAAACAGTGACAAAAGGAGAAATCAGGGATGTAAAAGAGCATGTAAGAGTGAATTAAAGGGGCAGGGGATGTCTGCTGGAGGATTAATGAGGTGGAATCAAGACAATGCAGCCTTGGTATTCGGCACACTGATACGCAATAGTCCCGGCTGCAGGCTTCTGAGCAAAACTTGGTGCACGGGCACTTATTCTTTTGCAAATGAATCACTGATGCCTGGATAGCAACAAGTCTATCCTTAGCTGGAGGAACCCAAAATGAGCATGACAAAACCTTCACATGAAGAGGAGGCCTCCTCCTATCACTTGACAGAAAATGTATCAAGCATCAACAGCTTCTCTTCAATGTATGGGAAAAGGAGCTCTGCTGAAAGTGAAGAAGCACCTGAGACTTCAGTTCCCTGGAATACAACGGGGGAAAGGAAATGCACTGTCCATCCGCTCTCTGACTGTGAACATGTGATGAGCCATTGACTTACACTGATCATGCTGATTGATCTTCGTATGAATGATGTGCAAGACAATGCTCTAAGACAACTGCTGAGGAACTTTTACAAATGGCGCGGTGGACTTTACATTTTAACCTGACCTGCTGAATTTAGCTAATTAACAGCCCAAGAAGAAAAGCAATGTAAGCAGATTCGAAGGCATGGCATGTCTACCTCTGACCTTCATCTATCTCCTCTCTGGAGAAAGGCATAAAAGGCTGCTCTGGAGTCAGTGACAGTGCTGAAGGACTTTGGCGACCCAGTCTTGCTATGAAGGGACTGCACGTTTAGGGAATTCCTGCTGCTTCTGCTGAATGATGCTGATACCCCAGGGAAAGGTGGTTGCAAAATGTTCATGTAATTGAGTATTATTGTTGTTTTCCACCAGGAAATTTTGTGGAGTTTCATATCCCCCCTCCCCCCCCGCCCCCCCCAGGTTGCTCAGTTTTCCGGCTTACATTTCTCAAGTTAAACATCTTTTCTGCATTGCGAGATAATTTCACAGACTAGAAACATAGGGGCATATTAGCAAGACCGGCGATAATGGGCTTGCTAATATGCGCTATAGAATTCCAATAGAAGCCCAGGTTAGATGTGCAGGACATCTAACCTAGGCTTCTATTGGAATTCTATAACGCATATTAGCAAGCCCATTATCGCCGTTTTAGCGGCAGTTTCCGAAACTGCCGCTAAAACGGCGATAATGGGCTTGCTAATATGCGTTATGGAATTCAATAGAAGCCCAGGTTAGATGTCCTGCACATCTAACCTGGGCTTCTATTGGAATTCTATAAGGCATATTAGCAAGCCCATTATCGCCGTTTTAGCGGCAGTTTCCTGCCGCTAAAACGGCGATAATTTTAACGTGGGTCTTGCTAATATGTCCCATAATTTTGATTCAAATCCACCTAGCCAAACTGGATAACTCATGCAAAATATTTGTTTTCAAGTTCGCACCATGGCAAATGTTTGCAGAGTTTTGCTCTGCAACCTTGCATTTGTTTAGAGTGTTTTAATACACAATCGCATTTTGCAGCAGAAGAATACATAAGCCCTCATTATGGATGGAACAGAGTTATTGGTGGTTAAAACCATACATGTGGTCTTTTTACTGATACTGGGGTAGGGAAGATAAGGGAACCCGATATTACTAGGGGATTTCAAGTTGATCGCTTACAGTCTCTAATTGAATGTAGAATTCCATCTGAGAATGGATGTTTCCACACCGATTTCTATGTATAAACCAGTATTTCCCGTTTTTCTTTGGAGGATAAAGTCCTCTGGGGCAGATCTACAAGGAAGTGCCGCAGCGCGGCAACGCAAGTCCTTTGGCTGCGCCACGCTGCGGCACTTCCGAAGCACAGGAATGCAACATATTTACAATAATATGTCGCATTCCTGTGCTCTCCCCTGCGCTGGCGCACAAACTGCAGCCATGCGCCGGCGCAGGCACCCTTGCACCATGGTGCAAGGATGCCTGCATCATGGGGAGATTGTTTTTGTGCAGGAAGGGGCACCTTCCTGCACAAAAACAATCACTACAGGCATTTTCCTCTTTCAATGCGTGCTGTAGAATGCAGCACGCTTTGAAAGAGGAAAAAACGAGGAGAAATTAAAACATTTCTCCTCGTTGCGCCTCGCTACGCCTCCCCTGGGGAGGCGTAGCATTGACACGCATTTCCAGATTTACGATTCCTCGTAAATCTGAAAATGTGTCTCGTTCCATGGGTGTTGATTGGGAACACCCACAGCAACACCCATGGAACGCCCCTTCCACGCAAAGTGCTGCGTGTGAAGGGGCCATATTTACAAGGAGAGGAAAAGTCACGCAGGGTGGCTTTTCCTCTCCTTGTAAATATGGAGAAGTGAAATGCGCCACCAGTACGTCACAAAAAGTGACGTACTGGTGGCGCAGGGGGCTTGTAAATCTGCCCCTCTATGTATACCAGGATGACTTGTCTCTACTACGAAGTTTTAGATTACTGAATTTGGGAATATCTGGTGGTGTAACACGATGCCACTTGTAAACCCGTTGGGCCTGTTTTCAGCCAAATGGGCACTGACCTGTTTACCTGATTTCTGCAAAGCGTATTTTATGTAGGACCGTTTTTTGTTTAAAATGAGAATATGTGTAGCATGCACTGCTGCAAGAGTCACAAGTTCAAGAAGAGTGACAAAGCAAAAAGCTTTTTAACTTTCATGAAGTTTGCAAACCTTTGATAAGTTTTCAATAGAAATTTGCAAAGAATCTAGATTTTTTTTGTAAAGATAATGGTTGTCCGAGTTCCTGCTATTGGAGTTTCAATAAAGCGCTGTAGGTACATTGATGTGAGCCTCCGAGCTAGACATAAAATCGTCAGGTCACAATAACCATTAACATGCCCCAACTCAGGAAAGTATAAGTGATAAGCCTTCCACCAACTCAGACATTGGTGAAACTGGTATGTCCATCAGCAGAATAAGCAAGTATGCACTTTAAGTAATAGCATGTATGTGGTATTTGTAGAGTCCAAACCCATCTCGTTGATTTCCTTGATGACGGAGTACCTCTTCACTCATGGTAAGTCGGGTAGGACCCCCACACCATATACCAAGTTACAAAAAGGTGGAGACAAGCTTAGGCTGACCCTCTGCAAAACAATAACATAGCGAATTATGCAAGTGGAGGTGCACTGAGACTCACATGCGCTATCAACCCACATTTTTCGCTTTGGTATTTACAGTGATATAGCCCAACCATAGTTCCCCTTAGCCATACGGTCTATAACATTGCTGAGCATACACTGTTAAATTCCATCATTAATAAAATGGCAGTTGATATCTTTAACCTGTACATTCAGCCAAACCCTCATTGTATCCCTATGCATAACCCTATCCCTATTCCTACAGATATCCCAATCCCCGTCCACATTTGTATCCCTATCCCTATCCATAACCCTATCCCTATTCCTATTTGTATCCTAATCCCTGTCCACATTGTTATCCCTATCCTATCCATCACCCTTTCCTTATTCCTATTGGATCCCAATCACTGTCCACATTCTTATCCCTATGCCTATCAGTATCCCTATCCATGCAGCTGTCCCTGTCCTTACCCATATCCTAATTCTTATGCCTCTCCACATCCCTATCAGTATCTCTATGCCTTTGCCTAACTATATCATTATCTGTATAGATTTCAGAAGTTACGGGCTCACCCTAAGACTTTTACTTACCCTATCTTTATCTGTCTCCCTGATTTAACTGTAACCCTAATCCTAACTTTTGTCAAAGCCAAAAAATACACCTGTGCCCTTTCCATAACACTTAGCTTTTTTCTTACTATAGATCAAACAGTAAGTCTAATTCAAATGCTGACCAATATTTATTTATTTATATTATAGCCATTGCCCTACAGCTTTAACCTTAGCCTCACCATGTCATTGTAACAGGAGTTAATGCATTATTTTTTGGGCATTTTTATTTCTTTTTTGGCTTTTTCCTTTTACACCTTTTTTGGGCTCACATGCCTGAGATAATAGAAGATAATGCACTTGCTGTCAGTTAATGTGAAATGGAGGAAGTTCTTGATGGTCACCATCACTCTTCTTAGGCACTCGTTATCTGCAGAACAAGAAAATAAAGCTGCAAATAGAATGATCAGTTAACCCTTCACGATCTGCCACAAATCTTCCCATTTTACAAACTCTGTTAGTTTGAAGTTGAATTGAAGAATCTTATCTCGTCGAGAGGGTGCAAGCCAAACACCTAGGGTCTTCCAAATAACCTTTGTCTGTGTTAATATAGAGCTCCCAAAATTAAGACATTAAGAGGAAGGAAGGGCTTTCAATGTAGCCATCAATCACTGGTCACCAGTGCTCTTTTGCAAGGCTTTCAGTCATCCATTATCCAAGGATAATCATATGGATATTGCGAGGAGAGCTGGACCAGAAGGCTACAGCCATTTAGCAAGCTGTGGCTTGGCCCATGGTCCTCTCTGATCTCCAAGTCAAAATCGAGCTGAGCCAAGCAGCCTCTCCTGCATCCCTCCAATGCTCTATCACATCATTCTCCAAGCCCCTCGGGTGCAGCAGAGGAGTGGATGGCCAGCACCACTGACTAGTTCCGCAATAAAAATGAATAAACCTCATTGTATTGGCCAACCCCTCTTTGGCTACAACGTGGAGGACTTGGAGAATGATGTGGTGGTGCATGAGAGGCAGAAAGGAAGGACTTAGGTACCTGTCTAGGCAGAGAGCACTGACTGGAAGCATCCCTAATTACCCGAGGAGCACAGAGTAGGGTGAACAAGTGATATGTGTGGCCGATCACTACATGTTCATTGCAGTGGCGTAGCGGGGGGCGGGGCCACAGCAACCGTTGCCTCGGGTGAGAAATTCCTTAGGGGCACAAAAAAAATGGTGGTGGAAGGGACTCAGGAAGTGCTAACAGTCCACAGGTTAGGGGGGCGCAATGCTTGCCGTGTCTCAGGCTCTGCCAACCCACGCTATGCCGCTGGTTCATTGGATGGGAAACTGCATCAGTGGGAAGAGGCAATGGAAGTGGTGGCTGATGTGGATTTGAACATATCTTAATGCAGGTGTTCAACGCAGATCCGAATGCACTCATAATGATGGGGTGCATAGGAGATTCGGAAAGGCATAGGGAGAGCATTGTGTGGGTCTGCTTTGGAGCTGGCAGAGCCTAGAGAAGTATTTCACTGTCTAAATACAATCAACTTTTGTATCACTTTACTGGTTGCCAGAGGGCTGATAACCACGTGTGCGGGAGGGAGAGTGAAAAAAGACAGAAGGAAGAAGAAAGAGGGAGAAAGAGATAGAGAACGAGAGAGAGGAAAGGAAGAGGTAAAAGCAAGTTGTGTGATATATGGAGTGAAAGTGAAAAATGTGAACTAGGGTTGAAACAAAGACAAATAAAAGGAGAGAAGGATAATAATGAAAGTGAAGAAGCAAAAAGAAAGAAAAAGTGCAGCCAGAAACACAGGAGAGGATGAGATGTGAGAAAAAGAGAAACTGAGGCAGAAACACAGAGAGGCAGGAGAGAGAGAGAGAGAGAGAGAGGTCGAAGATTGAAAGATAGAGAAAGAGAGAAAAAAGACATTTTCGTTTAGAGAGAAAGCGAGAAAGTATTTACATATTTTGTTTAACAGTTCGGCTGGCGCTTTTGCTCCACAACCTAAGTCAGACCAATGGCTCAGCTCTACCCATAAATTATCTGGCTTGCCCACCCCTAATTGTAACTTCGGGGATGCCAATTTGCAGGTGTCCTTGAGCCAGGTCCAGAAAATCAAGCTGAACACTTGTCACTTCACCCTTGGCCCACCATTTAACAATGAAAGGAGGAGGGTCCCAGAACTAAAGAACATGGCTGACTGTTTATTGAAGTCGCTTTTCACAAGGCTTCACGTTAGAGGAAGTCATGCCGGTGATGGAGCAAGGTTTCGCAAATGAAACTTGCTCGTATGCAATCTTCCTCATTGTATTAATATTAAAACTTGTATTGTCTGTATTAATATTTGCACACACTACATGAATAGTTAGGAAGCTTGCCTATGTTGTTTTTCTAACAAATAACGCTTGTTCCTAGTCTAAAATGGCCGATAAGCGCGGGAATTTAACTGCGCATGTCTCAACCTGATCACATGGTGTGACGTCTTTCTTTGCTTGGTGGGAATTTCTGCTTCTGCGCAGTGTGCAATAAAATGGCCGCTAAATGTTCTCACATGCTTAAACTTGCTCCTGTGTCATTACTAAATTGTCATTTCTTAACACAATTAATGCGGGATAGGTTTTATATAATTGAAAGGGATTAGAAATAAGATAAGTGGTATACAGTGAAACGTTTTATTTTTGATATTAATATTTCCTTCTTGCACTTTTAGTAATTCGTAATCTTGGGCCTGGGTTGGTGACTTGAAACTAGAGAAGCAGAAGGTTCTGCGCATGTCGCCTGAAAGACTGCCAAAATGAAGTCAACTTGGACGTCTCACAAGGCCATGACCTATCGGCCAAAGAGGATGTTCTAAATGTACAAATTTGTAACAAAAGATACATTTGCTGTAGAAATTGTATATAATTTGTTGTGAGACGGGTGGGAAATAAAGTGAATGTATTAAATTGAAGGGGAGGGAACGTTAATACAATAGGCTTCACAAATTAAGCCAAATTTGTCATGGTGCGAGAATCCACTTCCTGTCCCTGCCCAATCAGAAGTAGTGGTCCCATATTTTAGCAACATTAAGGGGAGGTACATGGGCGTAGAAGGGTATAATAGAATATAGCATTAGTAGTTAGTTAGCTCAGACTTTTTAGAACATACAGAAGAGCTCCAGGCTGCCCAGCTGATCGATTGCTGACTGAATCCCTATCCAGAAGAGGTCCGGAGGAGGGGGCGGCGGAGTCCATTAGAGGGAAGAATCGAGGAGAAGTCGAGTGCCAGAGAGGGGAACGGCGCAGGCGTCGTTGTAGAGAGGTCACCAGTCCGGTCCTGATCCCGAAGAAGGTCCTTGCTCTTCATCCTTTCAGGGTCCTATTCTTTCAAACTCCTTGGCTAAGGGTTTGGTTCTCGCATTTAGGTAAATATATGCAACCTTTAGTTGCGCTGCTGTTCCTATCTCCTCTTTCCTTAAACACCGTCATTGATTAGAAATAATCATTCTATGGCTTTCCACGAGTATTCTGATCAAATACCGTGTCTTTTTCTGTATTTACTCTGCTAAAAAACTTTAGATAAACATTTTTAAAACTTCTTGACTCTGTGGTTATTTCAGGGTTATGTATTATAGTGAATGTCACTCATTTTAAACTTCCCAATTAGCAAAGGATCCATTGGTAAGTAATTACTCTTCAATCAGAAGGTAATTGGTAGCAGGGATTTTGATAAAAGAGTATATCTGACATCCAGCGTAAGTATTAGTGTAGTATGAATGTATGGGCCCAAGTGAGTATATGGTGTATGAATGTTGTTTGCTAATAATCGCGCTGGATCAGTTTTCTGGTAAGCAGAGGACGGTTTGTGTTACTCTTTGTTAATTGGGTAATGAGAATTTTATTTTGCATTTTTATGAACTAATACCCGTTATTTTTGAGTATTGTTTTATGTTGTCCAGAATACCCCGGGGAAAAAGAATAGTGGGTGGCAAGTAGAAGCCATACTGCAGTGAGGTTATCTGTCAGGCAGAAATAGTACTGAATAGTTAAGCAGAACTATCAGCACTTGTTAGGGATTCTATGCGTGTAAGTATAGCCAAAGGGGTACGCTGGTGAAAATTTGATGTTATATCACCTAGAAAGGGTAACATTGAAGAAGTAACAGGTATTTCGGAAGCTTGTGTGAAGAGTAGACGGAAGGGTTTTACTCGTAGTGTATGTTTTAGTAAATGGAAAGGTTTTACTAAATGTGTAAGAGAAACTATCTTTCTGAATTAGAGAAACTGGCACGATAGCGAATGTTTTATGTTGTTACTGAATTTAAATTAAGGACTATAGAGAAAATAAGTTTTGCGTAAGATTTTGTAAAGGGAGGGTCAGTTGCCGGAGAGGGAACTGATGTCACAAAACACAGCGCTGGGATTGGTTGGATCCGCGGGCGTGGGAAAACCTTGTAAAGGAGGGGTCAGTAGTCAGGAGTAGTACTGATGTCATAGGTGCCGCGCTGGGATTGGCTGCATCAGCGTGAGAACAGAAAAGAGCAGATTATAAAGGAGGGGTTGACATAGAAAACGTCACCAAAAAGGCCGCGCAAGGATTGGCTTAGAATTAAAAGTTAGCAAAGGTTTGATTGGTTGAGAATTTGGAAGCAAAATTTTAAGTGGAAAAGGGTTGCATGTTAAAACGTGATCCGACTTTAACAGGGAATCGTCCAGATAGGAGATTTCTAGGGTTTGCAGAATATAATTTTATACATCGGTATTTGCCTAAGATGTACGGAGAAAAGAAGAAGATGTCAGTTTTAAAAAGATTAAGAATTTTTTCAAAAAGGATAAACCAATCAAAACTAGAGAGGGAATTATTATTCCCCCAGCCAAAACGCCCGCATCATATATGATGATGGAGAGAGGTTATCATACTTGTGTATGGATAGAGAATTGGAGAGAATATACTAAAAATGACGGGATACTAGAATTTCCCAAGAATGGCACATTCAATGGGCGAATTCTTCAAAATTTAAGACAAAGGATGAATGATTTAGAACCTAGACCCAGATTAACTCAATACGAAGCTTTAGAGGAGTGGGAAACTGAAGCATTTGAGCGTGATAGATCACGAAGTAATGGGAGATATCCAGGATTTTTTCCCAGATACTTACGGGAAAATAGGGAAGGTCAGATGAAGCAATGGAGAAGGACAATGCTTGTTGAGGGATTATATCCACTACTCACAGAAGGAGAGAAATCAGGAGGCAAGTGTACAGAAAAGACAAAACACTTAATGAGACATGAAGACTCAGAAGATGAGTTTATGGAAGAAATATTGAGGAATCCTCCACCGTATCAGGAAGGGTCAAGTGGAATTCCTCCTAGTGCCCCACCACAAACACCAATGGTACCTCAGGTACTACATGAATTCACCCCGAATAGAATTCTTCATGAAAAAGAAAAAGAAGCATTAGAAAAGACCAGAGCAGAATTAGTACGGAAAATATCCCAGATAAAAACACATCCTGATTCATTGACTATTCCTGTAACAATTGGTCCAGTAGTGCCATTATATGGTATACAAGGAAATTGTCCTCCTCTGATACCCGTATCTTCTCCTATGAATACTCCCGAAAATTTTCAAAAACTTGAAGCTCCAGTTATAATTGAAGATCACTTTAGTGATTGTGATTCCACAATATCTCTCATGGATTTACCTGTCAGAGGTCCAGTAAAAGGTACTCCCAGAAAAGAAATACTGGAGCGTTCAAAAGATGTAAGTTTAATAACTTCATCAGGGGCAAAGAGTGCTACCATAGTAACACCGGAAGACTTAGAAAGGTGGGTACAAGGATCAGATAAATTGTGCACTCCTCCAAAATTACTAGACATTCAAAAATTAAAAGCCGAGTTAGAAGAAATGATAGCAGGAAATATAGGAGTAGAACGCTTAAACACTTATGATGAAGAAGAATTGCTGTTCTTATGCAGGAGTATCACTAGAAATGTAAGGTTATTTCATGAAAAATTGTCCAATCAAGCCCTACAAATGGGAATTGAAATAGGGAAATCAAAAGTACTACAGAAACCCTATAGAGCAGAATTTTCAGACAAAGATTTAGAAAATATGAATGCTTCTGGAAGAAGACTGCAAATAAGAGAATTAATGTTAGTTTTACAAAAATGGGGAGACCTAGATAAATGGAGAACTAGGTGGGCAAAGAAAAAGGAAGAAGCTCGCTCAAGTCGAACAGCTTCTGAATATGTAATGAAGGAAACAGAAAAGATTGACAAAATGTACCCAATGCGAGAAGTTGCAGGAGGAGGTTATGTACATGTCCCATGGAGTAGACAGGATATTTTATCATTTACGAATGATTTCCCAAAGCTGAGAGAAAAGCCAATTGAATGGTACAAGCAGGTTGAAAGGTTTGTGAAAGTATCAAAAGTATTGTTGAAGGACTTGGATGGTCTATTTGACATAGTGGTACCTGCAGATTTATGGACAGATTGTAAGATCACAGTCGATTGGCCGAATGATGAATATCCCAGAGATCCAAAAACAGGTGCCCCGTCAAATGATGTGATGAAAAAGTACCAGCAGGTGATAACATACCTGAAAGGGAAAATACCACCGAAAGAAACAGACTGGGTAAAAATAGATCGAACTACCCAAGAAGCCAGTGAAACAGTGCATTCGTATTATGAGCACCTCTTACAGGTGTTCAAACAGTACAGTGGATTTGAGGACATTGGAGACAAAAATATGAGTCAGTTTGTATACCGATTTGTGTATGGTTTGAAACCCGAGATTAGCCAGATGATTAATCAGCATATGCTTTGCTGGCAAGGAAAGCCAATCGACGAAATTTTGCAATATATGCAAAGTACTGTGGGGATGACATTGAGGACAGGCACAAGAAATTGCAGGAGAAAGTAATGTGGGCACAGGTGAAAATGGCTGAGAAACAGGGAATTAATTTAGATAATCCTAATGAAACTCAGGGAAAAGACTCTGGAACGAATGGTGATTCTGGAAATGGTGGAAGAATGAAAGGACGAATGAGCAGAGAAGAAGCCAAAAAGAAATTTCCTTGTCATGGATGCGGAAAATTGGGGCATTGGAAGGACGAGTGTAAAAAGATTCAAAATAATAATGGCCCAAATCAAAATTTAAATTCACAGACGCAGAATGACTCACAGCAAGGGGTAAACCCTCAGAGTCAGTTGCCACCTCCACCTGTTCAGGGTAATGTAAGCAGAGCAAAACACGGTACAGACATCGGTTACTCGGGGGGAAGTGGTAAGAATGATTATATGACCTCACAATTTCTTTTGCAGGATGATTTTTGCGGGTTCGACGCATGACGGTGCCTAGGAGAGGGGGAGAAGGAATGCGTACTTGGCGCATCCCTGCAGGTAGATCAATCAGGTCCATATGTTGAAGGAAAAGTGAGAGATAATTACATTACTTTTCTTTTGGATACTGGTGCTACCAGGTCTACTGTGAGAACAGTAGACGTCCCAAACCTTCCTCTCTCTGGTGAAAATATTCAAGTTGTAGGAGTTGCTAACCAAAGAATTAGAACACCACTCACAGAACCAATGGAGGTTAAAATTGGAAATTTCAAAGAAATGCATCAATTTGTAGTATGCGATTCCAGTCCAGTAAACTTACTAGGTAGGGACTTGTTGTGCAAAATGAATTGCACCATTTTCTGCACGCCGGATGGTGTGGCAGTACAAACACCAGATGAAGATCATGTATATAAAATTATGGTCGCAAAACAAGGAACAGAAGTAGATGAAATGTTTTCATTAATAACAAAAGATGAATTGCCAGAAGAATTACAAGATACAGTAAATCCCATAGTATGGGATCTCACGGGAAAAGAAGTAGGATTCATGGCTAAAATAGACCCAGTTCAAGTAACTGTAAAAGAAGGTGCAATTTTCCCAAATACAAAACAGTACAAAATGAGCGCAGAAGTAAAAGCAGGTGTCATTGAAGAAATCAATCGGATGGTCAAACAAAATATACTGAGAGAAGTAATGAGTAGTCCATGTAATTCACCAATCATGGGACTAAAGAAACCTAGTGGTAAATATAGAATCGTTCAAGATCTGAGGAAAATCAACAAAATTGTAGAGCCATGTTGTCCTATAGTGCCAAACCCTGCAGTAATTCTGTACCAGATTCCTTGGAATGCTGGATGGTTTACAGTCATAGATCTGTGTCAAGCCTTCTTTTCAATTCCGTTACACCCAGACAGTCAGTATCTTTTCTCATTTAAATTTGAAAACAAAGTCTATGTATGGAATCGTGTTCCTCAGGGGTACACAGAAAGTCCTTCCATCTTCAACCAGATACTAAAAAGTGCCTTGAAAAACTAGTGATGCCAGGAAGCTCAGTTTTAGTTCAATATATCGACGACTTATTGGTGGCGTCGACCACCAGAGAAGACTGTGTTGTTGATTCCATAGCCTTATTAAATCTTTTGGCTGAGGAAGGGCATAAAGTCTCACCTGAGAAGTTACAATTTTGCAGGACAGCGGTTAAATATCTGGGACATCAAATTGAGAGGGGAAAAAGAAGAGTAACCTCTGAAAGAGTAGCATTAATAAAAAGAATGCAAATGCCAGTAACGCAAAGACAAGTAAGAATGTTCTTAGGAATAGTAGGTTACTGTCGACAATGGATACCAGGATTTTCCATGTTGGCTAAACCCTTGATTAACATGACCAAAAAGAAAGCAAAAGATCCTGTTGAGTGGGAAGATGAAAGTGTAGAAGCCTTTGTAAAATTGAGAAACTCCCTTTGTTCAGCACCTGCCTTAGGCATGCCGGATTATAAAAGAGAATTCGCATTATTCTGTCATGAAAGAGAAAATTGTGCACTTTCAGTTTTAACTCAAAGACATGGTCTGGACAGACGTCCTATAGCATACTTTTCCGCTACACTAGACCCTGTAGCATCTGCGTTGCCAGGATGTTTGAAAGCAGTAGCAGCAACATGTTTAAGCATCGAACAAAGTGAATCAATTGTGATGGGACATCCTGTAAAAGTATATGTTCCACATGCAGTGGTGATTCTGTTGACCAGAACACGAACTCAACATCTCACTCCTAGTCGGCTGACTAAGTATGAGAGGATAATAATGGGTGCAGAAAATGTAACCATGGTGAGGTGTACGATAATAAATCCAGCAAGCTTATTACCAGATCCATATCATGAAACAAATAAAGATGACGAAGAAGATGAACATGATTGTATACAGATTACAGAACTATGCACAAAACCTCGCCCAGATATAGAGGAACAGCCTCTTAAAAAGCCAGATAAAGAACTGTTTGTTGATGGCTCTTGCCAGAGACATGAAGATGGCAAGCTAACAGCTGCTTATGCAGTATGTGAATTAACTGGAATAGTCGAAGCATCCTATTTACCAGGGGTAAAATCTGCACAAGTAGCTGAATTGATTGCACTGATAAAAGCGTGCAAAATTGGGAGGAATCAGAAAATAACCATATTCACTGATAGTCAATATGGTTATGGGGTTGTGCACGATTTTGGCCAACTGTGGATGCAGAGGGATTTCATGACTTCTTCAGGATCCCCCATTAAAAATGGACAATTTGTAAAAGAATTGCTAGAAGCAATACAATCACCAAAAGAATTGGCTGTGGTGAAATGTGCCGCACATCAGTCAGGAAATGACTGGGTGGTAGTTGGCAACAGATATGCAGATCTGGTGGCTCAATATTGTGCCAAAACCAGAACATCAGTGAATAAGAGGGTGGAAAGAATGGGAATCAGCTGCCAACTTATGCTATTTATGCCACCTGAAACTTGGAGCGAAGTGAAAAGATTACAAGATGAAGTGGATGAGGTTGAAAGAAAATTGTGGATCAAAACGGGTTGTTCTCAAAGAAGAGACGATGAAGTATGGGTCAGTACAGATGGCAGACCAGTCATGCCAGATTGTTTACTCTCACAAATGGCTAGAATGTATCATGGAGACACACACATAGGGAGAGATGCAATGATTAGACTATTCAGACAAAATTGGTACAATCCCAAATTCAGAGCTGTTACAGAGAGTCTTTGCCAGAGATGTCTAATTTGCCAAATGCACAACACAGGCAGGAAAACGATAATTGGGTTTGGGAAAATCGGAAAAGCAGAAGGTCCATTCATAAGACTACAGTTTGACTTCATACAGTTACCACCATGCAGAGGGCTGAAATACGTATTAGTCATAGTGTGTCTGTTTTCAAAGTGGGTGGAGGCATACCCAACTAGGAGAAATGACAGCATTACAGTTGCCAAGCTGTTATTAAGAGAGCTCAGACCTAGGTTTGGTTTCCCAGTATCTTTAGAATCAGATAGAGGAAAACATTTTAACAACGAAGTGATCCTGATAATTTGTGAAGCATTTCAAATCAAACAGAAACTGCATTGTGCATATCGTCCAGAGGCTTCTGGAGTGGTGGAACAATTGAATGGCACCATAAAGTCAAGATTGGGAAAAATGTGTGCATCAACATCATTGGAGTGGCCTGATGCATTGCCACTCGTTCTGATGGGACTCAGAAGTATACCTGATCGAACAACAGGTTTGAGCCCCCATGAAATTATGATGGGAAGAGCGATGAGACAAACACACGTTCCCACAAATAGACTGGTGAATATTTCTGATGATATGGTGTTGGACTACTGTAAAGGATTGGCTGACCTAGTGCGTTCTGTCTCTCACCAGGTTGGAGAAGACGCAGTTTCCAGACAGCCTGAACTAGAACATGATCTGAATCCTGGTGACTGGGTGGTGGTGAAGAATCACACCAGAGAAACGTGTCTATCACCCAGGTGGAGCAGACCTTGTCAAATCATATTGACCACAAACACAGCAGTGAAGTGTGCCGGATTTCCGAATTGGATTCACGTAAGTCACACCAAGAGAGTACCAGACCCAGAAGAAGAAAACACTCAGACGACACCAATCACTGAAGAAGCTGAAGGTTGCCAAGCTGAAGAATCTCAAACTCAAGGTTCAAGAGAGGCTGACGGAGAACAACCGAGCACAAGTCAGGATTGGATACCAGTGGTCGAAATTCCTGAGGTTTTCCACCGAACAAGAAGCCAAAGAAAATTAAAAGCAATTGTAGAAGATCAGATAGGTGAAGAAGAAGGGGTTCAGGCTCAAGAAGACAAGCTAATAAACGACCCTGAACCAAATCAGATAGGGAAAGAAAATTGGACTGAAAGCAGTGAAGAATTAATAGAATTTGAACAGGGAGAGACAGGTTTAGAAGAAGCAGGTCAGGCTGCAGAAGTACACAGTGCAATAAGCCCTGATCAGAAGCAGTTAGGACAAGAGGGAAAAACAGAAGAAATAGAGACTGAGAAAAGTGAACATAAAGAAGTAAACCCAGAACAAAGTGAATTGTTGGAAACTGACAGTGGAGCTGCAAATGAGAAACCAATAAGACCAGAAAAAGAACAATTAGATAAGTTAAAGAAAACAAAGAACAGAACAGTACAGACCAGTGAAATTAAAAAGGCACTTAAAGACGAAAATAAAGAAACAGTACAAACAGAAAAGCCAAGAAAAGGAGACCAGTGGCCAAGTTTCATCAAAAGAGTAAAGTGCCACATAAAAACAAGAAGTGAAGATCCAGATCAAGTACCTGAAATAACAAGTCAAACAGACCAAGAGAAAAAGTCTGGGAAAAGAAAAAGTAAAAGATTAAGACTTGTGAACAACAAATTCAGGGGTCCTGATTGGACGTATATTGTTCTTGAAGACTTTGAAAGTTCAGAATCAAGTGACAGTGGTGGTGAAGGAACAAGTGCAGAACTAACTTACGAAGAAGAAACAAGACCACCCTGACTAAACAAAAGAATCCATTGAAGAAAAGGAACAGAGATAAGAAGAGCAATCTTCCTTGTCGAAAAATGCCTGATGATAGGGATACTGGGAGACCAAAGAGAAAATGCTGTAGGAGATGCTGTGCAATTTGCATATGTAGTCTAGTATTGGTGCTTGTAGCATGGTTAGTCCTGATTGTAGCTATTCCTTACCTGATGATAATAGATAAAAAGAACAATAATGAAACTATAGGGAGGAAAGCAAACATGAAAGGAAATAGGGTAGAACTAATGGCAGAAGAAGATGAAGGAATTCATCATGTGATAGCTGATAATGACACTAGTTTAAATGTCTTCACGAAGTTATTGTTTCAGTATGTAGACATCATGGAAGTTAGTAATTGTTATGTTTGTATGAAGTTACCTGAATCAGTAGCAGAAGGATTAACATACCATCATTTACCACTGACATATGGTATTTCATGTAGCGTATTAACAAGTTTATTTTATAGTACAGGTAGACTACAATATTACTATTCCAATATAGATGTTGTATTTTCTGAAGTTCCTATTCGCAAGAGTATGAACCCAGTGCTTAGCGCCTTAGATGCACAATTTATGGGAGAGTTTTTCTTAACAATGAAATCAATAGACTTAACACATGCACGTAGACACAATCTAACATGTTCTTTATTAGAAGAAGAGAAAATATTTTTGAATTTAGTAGAAGATAGAAGACAGGATTTTCAAAAGAAAGCTACAGAGCATAAGGCTCATTTACCACCTTGGGCAGAGAAAGAGGGAAGTTACACCCCTGGCAAGGCTCAAGCTGCTATGGCTCTGGATTTCGAAAAGAAGGGAAAAATTTGTCTTCATAGGTTAAAGACTGACTATAACAATGTTTTTATTGGTACCAGTGATTGTGAACACAATTTTTTAATATTGGGAGGTTGGGGACTCAAAGGAGGAACAGATTCAGTTTTTCCTGGAATCTATTATGTCTGCGGGAATAAGGCTTATTTTAGGCTTCCTGCACGGTGGTATGGAAGTTGTTACTTTGGAATAGTCTTTCCAAAGATATACCACGTAAAAAGAAACACTGGAAGCAATGAAAACAATGGCGAATTAAAACGTAATAAAAGAGCTAGTTTTTCAGAAATAATAGGTGATATATTTGGTGCATTGATACCTTCAGTGGGAGTAATTCTGAACTCAAGGAAGATATGTAAATTGTCTACAGTAGTTGATCGTTTATCAACGAATACTGCTGGAGGGTTTCTAATGATTAATACGGAAATGGTTGCGATTAGATCAATGGTAATGCAAAATCGACTTGCTCTTGACATAATATTGGCAAAAGAGGGCGGAGTCTGTAAAGTATTGAAAACTAAACACTGTTGTACGTATATTCCTGATAAAAGTGCAGAAATTGGGACATATATTCAAAATATAACTAAACTTGAGCAGGAACTTAAACCACTGGAAGTTGATAATGTATGGGAAAGATTGACAAATAGTATATCGTCAATCGGAACCTGGTTTTCTAATATAGGTAAAGGACTTATAGGTCAAATATTAGTTCCCTTAGCAGGGATAGCAATAATAGTTCTGACAATAATATTTTGGTGTAAATGTTGTAGAAAGAGTGGAACTTGTAAAGTGACTGATAAAGGAAAGAAGAGAAAGAGAGATGAAATTGAACTGGAAGAATGGAAAAGTGAATTATACAAAAAGATGAAAGGAGATTGTAAAAATAGAAAAGCTAAAAATGAAAATGAGAATGAAGTGATTTGCTAGAAGTTGGCATCTGATTGAGGGTACTTTTTGATGGCTCAGAAACGCCATCAGAGAGGGGATTGATGGAGCAAGGTTTCGCAAATGAAACTTGCTCGTATGCAATCTTCCTCATTGTATTAATATTAAAACTTGTATTGTCTGTATTAATATTTGCACACACTACATGAATAGTTAGGAAGCTTGCCTATGTTGTTTTTCTAACAAATAACGCTTGTTCCTAGTCTAAAATGGCCGCTTAAGCGCAGGAATTTAACTGCGCATGTCTCAACCTGATCACATGGTGTGACGTCTTTCTTTGCTTGGTGGGAATTTCTGCTTCTGCGCAGTGTGCAATAAAATGGCCGCTAAATGTTCTCACATGCTTAAACTTGCTCCTGTGTCATTACTAAATTGTCATTTCTTAACACAATTAATGCGGGATAGGTTTTATATAATTGAAAGGGATTAGAAATAAGATAAGTGGTATACAGTGAAACGTTTTATTTTTGATATTAATATTTCCTTCTTGCACTTTTAGTAATTCGTAATCTTGGGCCTGGGTTGGTGACTTGAAACTAGAGAAGCAGAAGGTTCTGCGCATGTCCCCTGAAAGACTGCCAAAATGAAGTCAACTTGGACGTCTCACAAGGCCATGACCTATCGGCCAAAGAGGATGTTCTAAATGTACAAATTTGTAACAAAAGATACATTTGCTGTAGAAATTGTATATAATTTGTTGTGAGACGGGTGGGAAATAAAGTGAATGTATTAAATTGAAGGGGAGGGAACGTTAATACAATAGGCTTCACAAATTAAGCCAAATTTGTCATGGTGCGAGAATCCACTTCCTGTCCCTGCCCAATCAGAAGTAGTGGTCCCATATTTTAGCAACATTAAGGGGAGGTACATGGGCGTAGAAGGGTATAATAGAATATAGCATTAGTAGTTAGTTAGCTCAGACTTTTTAGAACATACAGAAGAGCTCCAGGCTGCCCAGCTGATCGATTGCTGACTGAATCCCTATCCAGAAGAGGTCCGGAGGAGGGGCGGCGGAGTCCATTAGAGGGAAGAATCGAGGAGAAGTCGAGTGCCAGAGAGGGGAACGGCGCAGGCGTCGTTGTAGAGAGGTCACCAGTCCGGTCCTGATCCCGAAGAAGGTCCTTGCTCTTCATCCTTTCAGGGTCCTATTCTTTCAAACTCCTTGGCTAAGGGTTTGGTTCTCGCATTTAGGTAAATATATGCAACCTTTAGTTGCGCTGCTGTTTCTATCTCCTCTTTCCTTAAACACCGTCATTGATTAGAAATAATCATTCTATGGCTTTCCACGAGTATTCTGATCAAATACCGTGTCTTTTTCTGTATTTACTCTGCTAAAAACTTTAGATAAACATTTTTAAAACTTCTTGACTCTGTGGTTATTTCAGGGTTATGTATTATAGTGAATGTCACTCATTTTAAACTTCCCAATTAGCAAAGGATCCATTGGTAAGTAATTACTCTTCAATCAGAAGGTAATTGGTAGCAGGGATTTTGATAAAAGAGTATATCTGACATCCAGCGTAAGTATTAGTGTAGTATGAATGTATGGGCCCAAGTGAGTATATGGTGTATGAATGTTGTTTGCTAATAATCGTGCTGGATCACCGGAGAAGGCTATTGATTTGAATTTTTAAGTCATCAACCAAGAAACCTAGATGGAAGAACCTGCTGGACAGGGTATTCCCACACTCTTGAAATGAGAAAGAAGATGGAATCAAAAATGAGCATCTTATAAGAACTGACTTGCTCTAAAGTAGGTTTATTGAATGATCAGTCCACCCATTTAGCGGAGTGAAGTACATGAACATGACAAAAATACATACAAATATGTGAATGAGTGCATTTTCCAGTCATAAATACAGCAGGAGAAAAGTTGAATTACCTCCTGTTATGTGCCTGATCCCAGTAACAAGCCAGCACCTATAGCTTCAGGAGGATTCAATTAAATACAATGGCTGGAATTATATGAACACTGACATTTTAAATAGAGCTGAGAAACATCCATAGCTAATGATCATTGGTGAGCACCCCAAATATCATGGCATGGAGGTGGCAAACTCAACCTCTGTAGAGAAGCTGATGCTAATAATGATCCTAGAAATCACTGCGATCCCCAAGAATCTTAAATCTGCTAATGTGTCTGCTATTCTGTGCCTTTGAAATCCAAGTAATCTATTGCTACACAATAATGTCTTGATGATATCAAGCAAAAGGAGGAGTAGGGTCCTTCACACCAACCCTGAAGAAGGTCCTTTAGATTATGAAGGAACTAGGAACAGCAGAGGAGGCAATCCTTCACTCCCTGAGGGGATCCAAAGCTAGCACAAACTTTGTAATGCAAAGACAAAGATTTTGGCAGCGTTCTCACTTTTGGGCTGACCAGTGACAGCCACCATTCTGTCTTCTCAGTCCTGGAATCCTCAACCCTGTGATCCCAAGCCACAGACAATTAGCAACAAAGTAACAACAAGAAAAAGAATACTAGGTAAGCACCTGAACATTGTACAATTGAGAAGGATACTATGTTTTCATGCACAATTTGGAATGACGTTTGAGACAGTGCTCCTAATTGTAACATGGAGAAAGGCACTTTAGTTACCTTGATGAGGATTAACACCACCCTGCAAAGGTTCAAGAAGTATAATGTGCGGGGCGTGGCCAGCCGGCAACGAAGATGGCTGCACCGGAGTAGAGCTCCGAGAACCACAGGCATAAATCCCTCAAATCCGCCACATTAATCCGCATAGCCCAGTAAAATGGCCTCCTTGGTGGTCCGGAGCGCACAGGGAAGACGCGGTCCCAAAACTGCGGTCTCCCGAATTGCCGGAGCCGTGGTGTGCGGGAGCGACAACGGAGCAAGGAAGACGGCGAGCAGTGTCCCGTAGCTACTGAAGCTCGCAGGGGCGGCAAACAAAGTGTTGTATACAGCAGGGTCAAGGCTCGATGGTTCCGACCTCCCCCCCCCTGGGGTTTCCGCGGGCTGAGGTGGTGATTGAGGAGGACACGCAATTGCAGCGCAGCGGCCGCCTGCGGCCTAGAGTGGTGAGATCGGCCGATATTCATTACGGGGGCACGCAGGGCCCAGCGGCGCACAAACAAGGTACCCACATACGTGGTGGGGACGCGACAGGTCACAAGTGGTGACGGACGCCCCCTGCCCCCCTTCCCCCTCCCCGCTTACAGCGTTCTGGGGCAGTGGCTCGCCTCCACGGGGATCGCCATAGAGGTGAGAAGAAGTAATTGCAGGAGGGCTAAGTGCTGAGTGGAGACACTGCAGGGAGGGGCCATATCTTGAACTACCCAGTCGATGCGTGAGTGGCTGGGGGTGACCGGAGGAGGCCAATAGGGCGATAAGGCTGATCCCACCAGGAGGGACGCGCTTTTCTGCGGCTCTGGACCAGCGCCCTCCCACGAAGTGCATTCTAATAAGGTACAACACCGGCAGCACTAGGGGACCATATGTATTGAACCTGCGCACCTTAGGCAACAACACCCTCCCCCGCAGCGCATAACTTTGAGAGACGCATCGGGACTAAAGGGCTGGGCTGAGCCCCCATTACCGTCACAAGCAGGACATTGATCCAACTGAAAAGCCAAATTCCCAAACCCGCCATAATGTCCGCTCCAAAGGGCCTCAAACAAACACACCAAACAAAACTGGACAGATTTGCCCACACCAAGGCAGACTCTGGGGAAGACAAAACCGAAGCACAAAGTACAAAACAACAGACGGAGGCAGTTTCCCCTATGCT
Organism: Calotriton arnoldi; assembly: GCA_963921515.1. Classification (NCBI taxonomy): domain Eukaryota; kingdom Metazoa; phylum Chordata; class Amphibia; order Caudata; family Salamandridae; genus Calotriton; species Calotriton arnoldi. The sequence goes on along the minus strand of CAWUFW010004902.1, from coordinate 308,243 downwards.
GCAGGATATTATGGCGGCAATACAAGGGGTGCGCTCCACACTTGAACTTAAAATTGACTCAGTCACGACTGAAGTGACGCTAATACGCGCTGACCTGCGTAATTTAGGTGAAAGAGTAAAAAGTACAGAAGACTCTGTCACTGCACTACAAACGTCCACTAAAACACTGGAAACAACGGTGAAGAAACTTCAAGCTACGACAATGAACTTAGAAGCAAAACTCGAAGACTAGGAAGGGTGCGTGCGACTAAATAATGTTCGTATTCTGGGAGTACCGGAGAAAATGAAGGGACCAGCCGCGGATCTATTCGTAGAGGACTTGGCAAAGAATCATCTGCAGCCCAGCGCCCTCTCTCAGTACTTCTCGGTAGAGCGCGCCCATAGAGTGCCGGGAGGGCCGCCAAAACTGGGTGCTCCCCCGCCCTATCTTGGCCAGAATCTTCAATTATAGGGACAGAGACATAATATTACAGACGGCGCGTACGGCCCCTGCGCTCAAATTGGAAAACTCTACGGTAACTTTCTTCCCGGACTTCACAGTGAAGGTCCAGAAAATGCGGCGGTCCTTCTTGGAGGTGAAACGTGCTCTTCGAGAGCGGAATATAAAGTACGCCATGTTATTTCCAGCAAAATTATGGGTGATAGCGGAAGAGAGATCCTGGTTCTTCTTTACCCCGGAGGAGACCTGGGACTGGCTTGAAGGGTCCAAAACCTCAGGAACCCATAAACATGGCTCGCTAAAATGAACGCAGGGGCAAGAGCATTTATACGACACCAGTGTGCTCAGGGAAGGCCATCGACAGGAACTGACTTGAACGGGCATACTTACTTAGAGAGACAGTCTGCTGGACAATTCGCAAATGAAGAGTTGGCCATCGGGGCACGGATGAGAAACATTTAGTCAACGTGGTTGAACCCAGGGACCGCTAGGTATACCACAATGGGGAGGGGGGCTAAATGTTACATATTTGAATGTGCGATCACTTGACTCCTCGCTCCTACATAGGTGCTGAGATCATGATACTACAGCTACACCTAGTGCATTTGGCAGAAACTGCATGGTTTAATACAAACTATACACATGGGCTAACAATGGTAGCGAACTTGGGGGGGAAATGGGCTCTCTGCAGGATCCCGACTAGGCCAGGTTCCCCTCTCTAATGTTCAAAGGACAAGGGTATACAGGCGCTCTGCATAGATGGGGGGTGGGCAGTTTAAAGTCCACGTTGCAGGGAGGCAGGGAGGGGGGTTGGGAAACGTATATGTGGGATTGTTATTGAAATGTTTACTGTTTATTGTGTTGTATGGCGGAATATGCTACAGTGCACGGGCTAGAAATGTATCTGTGGGTGGAGGATCAATTTTGAGACAATTAATATTACTGAACGTTGAACTGCGACTCACTTATCAGAGGGTGCAGAGGGGGACTGGGACACACAATATCTCCGACCCCCCTGAGACGACTTTCACACAATCGAATGACTGACAAGCCTATCACGATTCCCCAAGTAGGCCGTATAAAATTGCTTTCCTGGAATGTCAACGGTTTGGGGGATAAAATTAAACAGGGAATAGTATTGCAATATTTGAAAAGACACTCGACTGATGTTGTTCTATTACATGAAACCCATATACAAGTGACCTCTTACTGTGCGCTCACTAGATGGGGATACAAGCTAGTTGCCCATGCTGGGTACACCAAAGGGTCCAGGGGAGTGGGTATCCTAGTTCGTAGTTCATCCCCCCTGCAGATCCAAAATGTGTCCCACGACATACGTGGGAGACTTGTGACCCTGTCGGGAAACTGGGAGGGTAGACCTCTAAACATAACGTCCCTCAATGTCCCACCTAGACTACACTCCTCCACCATGGCCGATTTGGGGTCACATATACTTAATTTACCTGAGGGAGAATTGCTGATTGGAGGAGACTGTAATGCGGCCCTCCATGGGGATCTGGTTAGGAAGCCGGCTAGACCGGAAGAAGCGTCCGGAAAACTGCTGGAGGATTTTCTAAGAGCTATGGGCCTTATGGACATCTGGAGAGCATATAATCCCTCAGCTAGGCAATATACTTATCACTCAGGGGCACACGGAGGCTTATCGCGCATAGACTATCTCCTTGGTAGGGCGGAACAACTTCCCATGTTGGATGAGGTGGCACACCTCCCCAGGGGCATCTCCGACCACTCACCGGTCGTGGCGTTTTATGGGAGAAACTACTCTATGAAAAAGGGCGAGACGGCACTTAACCCCTGGTACTTAAAAATACCGTCCATACGGGATGACCTCATTGAGGCCACTACCAACTATTTCGCCGAAAATAAAGGGTCGGTGGACTCGGCCCTAAAGCTCTGGGAAGCATACAAAACGGTGGTCAGAGGACAGGGAGTCTCAGCAATTGCAGGTCATAAGAAGGAAAAGAGAAGACAAATACAAGAAGTAGAAAGCGAAATTAGCCAACTAGAAAATGGTTTAGCAACCTCAGCCGCCCCAGATATTCAACATAGGCTATCATTAAAACAAAAAGAGTGTAGAGATCTGGCTGAAGATGCGGTACAAGCCCATTATCGGGCTACTCACTCAGCATCGCATATATGAGATAGGGGATAAGACAAGCAAATTCCTAGCGTGGTTAGATAAGCGGGAAAAAGCTTCAAGATGGGTATTCGAGATTGAGGCGAAGGATGGCGCGCGGCTTAAAGATAGGCAGAGTATAGCAGAAGCGTTTGGAGAGCACTTTAAGCAGGTTTATACATCCACAGGGGCTTCCACTTACAGTGAGCACAAGGGTTGCTGGCCACACTTAACCTTCCTACACTTGACAGTGCAGATATCGAGGAACTGGATGCAGCCCTAACTAAAGAAGAGGTGACCAAGGCGATAGGAGCGCTGCAATCCGGAAAAGCGATGGGCCCCAGTGGTTTACCAATTGAACTATATAAAGCGTGCGCATCCACAATTGTTCCATACTTGACAGACATGTATGACGAGTGCGTTGTTGATGGGATACTACCTGAAACTCAGAGATTAGCTAACATTGTAGTGATCCACAAAAAGGGGAAACCCCCTGAACAGTGTGGCTCGTACCGACCCATCTACCTCCTAAACCCAGAGGTAAAAATATTAGCCATAATACTGGCCGCATGCTTGACACCTCTACTACATAAATTGATCCACCCTGACCAATCCGGCTTTATGCCTGGCAGAAATACAGCACTAAACTTAAGGCGACTTAATGGTGTCTTGGGCAGAGCAGGGACTATACGGGAGGAGGCGGTGATAGTATCCATCGACGCCAAAATGGCATTCGATCTGATTGAGTGGACCTTCTTATTTGCAGTGCTTAAAAGATACGGATTCGGAAAAAAATTCCTGTCATGGGTGCGGCTACTCTATGCAGAGCCCCATGCGCGTGTGACAGTCAATGGAGGCAGATCCAAGACTTTTCAGTTACAAAAAGGGACGAGGCGGGGGTGTCCGTTGTCTCCGTTGATTTTCGCACTCGTACTCGAACCCCTGGCAATATGGATTAGAGGCGACCCTTTGATAAGGGGTTTTAACTGGACGGCAGAGTGGGAAGACAGAATCTCCCTCTACGACGATGATATCCTGCTTTGTTTGGCTAAACCATATTCCTCATTGCACAGAACTTTGCATATATTCACACTCTTCCAAAAATACTCCGGTTACACCATTAACTGGGATAAGTCGTTGATTTATGTTTTATATGGAGGGAGCCCCAAACTACCCACCCATTGTGAAGCCAAGATCGTGACAGAAGGCTTCCGGTATTTAGGGATATATGTCACGACAAACCCCGCGGTATTCTACGAGAGCAATCTGGTCCCCCCGCTTCATCGTTTGCAAACCGACGTGCAGCACTAGAAGACCCTGCCCCTTACATTGCTAGGGAGAGCCTCTCTATACAAAATGATGGCGCTACCTCGTTTTGTTTATGCACTACAAAATACACCTTACCTGGTCCCAGATAAGTATTTTAAGGATATAGAATCAGAAGTCCGGGCACTTCTCTGGAACAATGGTATTCCACGTATAGCCCTGACCAAGCTGGCGAAAAGCTGGTATGACGGAGGGATTTCCCTCCCAGCAATCAAAAGTTATTATTGGGCCTCTCAATTGATCCTCACCAATCACTGGATGCATTGGCCAGGTACAGAACCTGCCTATAGAATGGATAGGTATAATATGTCCCCAGGGACCTACTTAAGGAGGGAGAAAACTCAGGCCGAAATATACCCAACCTCGACCACTGTGGCGCTGTGGCACACAACAACAACGGCTCTGGGGTGGAAAGAAAAATCACACTAGCTACCCCCCTTTTAGAGACAGACTGGCTGGGGCTGCTAGCTAAATGTTCAGGGTTTGATAAACGGGATCTTATCGGCCTCTCACGGGTCGGGGACGTGTGGATGGGGGGAGGATGGTCCCATTTCAGGATCTCCAAAGAGATTATGAATTGAACAAAAGAGAAACCTTCCGATATCTGCAGGTCCGCAATGCATTACATAAAGCGATCCCCAGAGACTCAGATCTCCTGGCCTCGCCCCCCCTTGAAGACAGACTCCTCGACTACTATCTCAAGGAGAAAGCGATCTCTCTGACTTATAAAAAGATACTTAATAACACACCGGACAAAGGGGCAAAAACACGAGACAAATGGGTGGAGGACATAGGTGAAATGAGCGATGAAGATTGACTGGAAGCACTTGCTTCCCCTCGAGAGGTCGCAATCTGTTCCAGATTCAGGTTGATCCAACTCAAGCTCTTACACAGAGTGTATTACACCAGTGTGGTGCTGGTGAAGATGGGCCCTGAATAACTCACTATGCCCAAGAGGATGCGGCAGGGAGGGGACTTACATACATCAGTGGTGGGAGTGCCCCATCCTCCAGGTGTACTGGGAGAGAATAACCCCAAAAATTTTGGTAACCTGTGGGAAGACAATGGAGATCTCTCCCCGATGGTGTCTCCTCGATATATGGGATGCAACAGATTTGACAACTAGTGAGAAAACCTGGGCCACTCTGGGATGTGTGGAGGCAAAGCGCAATATAGCTAGAACCTGGAGAGGTGATGCTAGGCCCAAAGTGCGAGAGTGGGAAGCGGATATGGACTGGTGTATGCTTGCGGAGAGGGCTATTTATGAAGGGAGAGGATGCCCAAAAAAATGGACCAAAATTTGGGGGGGCGTGGAATAGAAGTAGGGGTATGATTTGCACACCATTTAGCGATTCTTCCCTGCAGGATCTCGATGATTCGAGCGCTCGACGTTTACATCAGGATTGAAATTGTAATCACTGATATAACTATGTTGATTTATTGAACAGATAGTATTACTCATGAACACATGCACTGCACCCGCCTACAGCCATATGTTATTTGTTTGTATTTATCATTTAATAAAAAAGAATTAAAACAAAAAAAAGAAGTATCATGTACTTAGCAGCTAGGAAGCAGTCATCAAAGATCTACAGAGGACCTGTTTGACACTGGAAATGGACATTAATTACCTGAAGCTTGGAGGACCAGCTCTTGCCCAAAACTGGCCTATTCTATTTCTTGTTTTAAATGCCTAAATAACTCCCTCCAACAGAATCTGAGAAGAAAAGTTCAGAAAGTGATACCCCAGAAGCCAATGTATTGTCAGGGGTAACTGGGTCAAAAATTGCTTCAAAATGAAAATACATGAATTACCACCTCAATAAAAACATCTGGTCCTACTGCACCATATATAGGGAACCAATAGTGGGGAGAAGAAAAAGTACACAAAATATGTAATCAATCATTTTCCAGCAATAACCTAACAACTGAAAAAAACACCTTGTGGGGTGGATGTCAGGTTGATGATGATAAACCTGACCAACTGACCCAAAGGGTATCTGAAAATGACAACACACACATAACATCAAATATATTCAACGCCTTAAACAGTGCTCCCACCAGCACATCCTTCAGACTGCCATCTCTCGTGGTTCCCCAGAAAAGACCTACCAGAGACAGTTTCGTGAAACATACATTATGGGCCTCATTTATGAGAGGGTTGCATCACGTCTGCAGCATGCAAAGTCCCTACATGAGTGACGTAAACTTCTAAGTCAGATTTTTGAAGCCTTCAAAAATCTGGAGTAAAGCAACACAGCGCAAATCGCTCCGTTGCGTTACTCTGCACTGAGTAGGCGTTCCATGGGCATTGCGTGGGTGTTCCCACGCAACTCCTATGGATTTTGACACATCCACAGATTTACAAGAAGTTGTAAACCTGGGGATGCACCCACAGTGTACACCTTTCCAGGGGAGGTGAAACGAGGAGAAATATCTCTATTTATCCTCGTTTCTTCCTCTTTCTATGTGTGCTGTATTCTGCCGCACACATAGAAAGTGGAATATGGCTCACAGGATTGTTTTTGTGCAGGAAGGTGCCCCTTCCTGCACAAATACAATCCTGCATGCAACACAGGTCCCCTTGCACCATGGTGCAAGGTTGCCTGCATCAGCGCAAGGGAAATGACAGAAAAGTGCCTTATTGCCTTAAATACGGCACTTTCCTGCCCTTTCCCTGTCATGCAGCTAACTTACTGCGCTAGACTGCGTGACTTCCTCATAAATAAGGCCCTATGCCAATACTCGCATCTCTTTTGAAACCTAATGGAGCAAAAGTAAACAGGCACCCCTTACTAAGATCTGGAAGAGGCTTTTGGTGTTCAGGTGGCTAGTCTCCACCTCTTAAGCAGAGCTGACCCAGGCTTGGTTCCAAGTCTAACTACTCCCCATATTCCTGCAGCCCTAGCTTCTGACGATGCCCAACACATCCTTCAGTCACACCAGAGAGGTCTAGGCATCATCACTTAACTTCTGTCATTGATGGTGAAACGTCATGATATCAATGTACTTGCAAGCCAAATGCTCAGTTAACCAAGCATTGTTGCAGACGTCCATCTGTGAGCTGCAGATGAACATGTAAAATTATAGCATATCATTAGACCTATGAAGTAGAGAGCAGTCGTGAAATCTATTTAAAACAAGCATTGGTAAAGCCAATAGGTTTTTCCTATGCGCAATCTATTAGCTTTGTCAATTTTATTTGGCCATGTTGTACAGCTACATAATGGCTGTGCAATGTGGCTGAAAGTTTTAAAAAATGATACAACATGCTCAATGGTGGACACGTCATAGCACTTTTTTTCTTTACTTTCAGCCATGTTGCATAGCAGCTGTGCTGCTGTACAATATGGCTAAAAAACATTGACAAAGCAAAACAGCACTCGTGTATGCAAGATCTATTTGTCTTTGCCAATGATTTTTTTGTGGCATGGTGGGAGAGGGCAATATGGGGCACAAAATGAAAGAGGGTGGGATGGGCAACCAAAACAAGGGATGGAGGATGGGCCAAGTCCACGGACTGCGGGAGTAGGGAGGGAAGGAGGTAATCTGAATGAAAATAGTAGTGTGGCAGGGCAAAATGACAGACAACAGAGAAGGGTGGGGCATCCAAGCAACACGAGGGAGGAGGTTGGGGCAAGACAGTGGGAGGAGTGAGGGATACAGGAGTGAGCAAACAAAGCAACAGACTGCAGGGGGAGGTGGACGAATTGCAAACACATGCACTCTAATAAAGTGCAACTAGAAGAGAAAAGAAACAGTACCTGCAGAAGAACGTGGCCAGTGGAAGGACACTGGCTGCAGACAGGAGCTGTAGTTGGTCCATGCTCCACAGCAGCATTAAACACCAAAGAAAAAGTGAAAACAGCAGGGAGGCGCTAACCAATCAGAAGCAAGGAAACAAAAGTGATGTCTAAGCCAAACAATGGTATGTAAAGATAAGTAATAAGCAGGCTCTAAGCCATTTTAAGAATTTTTTTTAAGCGTAAAAAAGATTTCGCAATGACTGTGCATGCGCTGTCTCAGGCAAAACCTAAAAGTTAGTCAATATTACTCTTAAATATGTGGCCGTGTTGTCAGCTTTAATTTAGTACCTATTGTGCAAACTCTCAGGCAATCCTGGCGGTGTTTTTAATAGCAGCACAAGCACCCTTAAGCATCAAAGTGAAGCAGGACACCTCTACAGGCGCACTTACCAAGCTGTATAACCATTTGACCGATGATAATATTCATATGTCAAATATTACTTTGTGTGCACTGCAACTTTAAAGCCGTTGCCAGTTCTTGCTTAGAAAGGCAGGTAGGCATCATTTAAATTAATCTTAGTTTGTTTAAAAAGAAAAACGAGCAGCTCTCCTTTCCCAATCGTACTCATAGAACAGCTACAAAATCTGATTTTTAGAAGGCTATTGAAACAGTGGCCAAGAAGGAAAAAAAACTCGCCACGGTGCAAGTAAGTAGCTATGATAACTGGTGCACCGCCTTCTTATCACGGAAATAACCATCTGCCGGTTGATGATGTGAAAGACACCTGTTTGTGTTCACATCCTGGCCAAGAGAAGGATGTGATGAAGCAACACATCACATACGCCAAGGAGGAATGTAAGGATTTTCTAGGGCAGGTCGGCCTTGCATTCCTAAGTAATTATAGAGCTAGCTGCTGTACCAGCCAACGTGTAGGAGACATGCATGGATGCTGAAGCGCTTGTCTCTCTTATATAAGCAATGCGGATGTTTGTTCACACTGTGATATTATGCCGGATTCCTACAGATACTAGGACATTTAACAGGCTGAAGGTTAATGCCACCAGGAAAGATCTTAACCTTGTGTCATGCCTAGAAGCAGGTGGCAAGGAAGCGAAGCTTTGTGTGCTGACAACTCTGTTACATGCTGGGACAGAAAAACGTTTCCGTTTTTAAAAAAAGTACGTTTATTTTTCGTTAGTTACTTGGAGGACACAATGTCAAATTTAATTTTTTGTGCATTGGGAAAATGGAGAGGAGAAAAAAGCCAGGGTTCCCCTGTTTTGAAAGCTCTTCTGTTTTCTGGGAGGAGTGGGAGGAGTGAGAGGACAGAATAATAAGAGTGGGGAGTACGAAATAAGCATATTATCTACTATTAAGGCCATGAAATAACTCCTCGTCACCATGAACGAAGTGTTCTTGTTCATGACTGGTGTTTAGCAATCTAATGCATTCTGGGAGCTATAATCCTGGATCACAACATTTGAACTAGTGCACCTGAAGACAAGGATTTTTGCAAGAAAAGCACTGGACTGAAACATTGCATCGATGGGGGCATGAAGTACTTTGTAGATGCAATTGTGGAAAGTTAGGATGAATTACAAAATACAGAACTACATGGTCCACAAGAAAGTGGGAGGCAAAAAAACAAAGGTACGACTGTAAAAGCTAAAAACAAACACACCTAAAATTTGTTAAGGCTTGGTTGATGGAATGCAACCACAGCCTGTGTTTTAGATTTGATAGTACTGTGCTGCTATACTTCACACACTCACATTCTTGTGCTTGCAATGTGATCTCACTCACAATCATATATGTACAGAACCTGATCAATGACACAATATCGTTTCGCAAAAATATCAGAAATTAAATAATGTTCACATAAATATCAGCTTCTTATATAAGAAAATTGCAAATATGGGCAACAAACATATTGCTGTTATAAATATAGGTTTTTACTCATATTGAAAAAAAAATTGGCAACAAAAATATCACAACCTCTAAATAAACAAGTAAATATTAAAACAAAATGGCCTCACACAATAGAGAGTACATTAATATCAGCACAATAATTAAATTAGAATTGCAAAACATAAAATAACTTTTTACAATAAACAAAATGTGAAAATAAAGATGAAGCAACATATGAACATATTTTATCAACATGATAAATATATAACATTAAAACACCCAAATTAAAAATAAAGCTAAATACATCCCAAAATCAATTACAAAATTATTTCTAATAACTACAAAGAAAATAATTAAATTTATGAAAATAATGTTATTATGAAAAAAATATTTATGAAAATACAGGGGCATATTAGCAAGACCGGCGATAAAATTATAGCCGTTTTAGCGGCAGGAAACTGCCGCTAAAACGGCGATAATGGGCTTGCTAATATGCGTTATAGAATTCCAATAGAAGCCCAGGTTAGATGTGCAGGACATCTAACCTGGGCTTCTATTGGAATTCTATAACGCATATTAGCAAGCCCATTATCGCCGTTTTAGCGACAGTTTCCTGCCGCTAAAGCGGCGATAATTTTATCGCCGGTCTTGCTAATATGCCCCAAAATTCTATCTCCTATCCATTACTATGGGAATGATCCTAATTAGAACTACACTGTGGTGACTCTATACCATATATATAGTATATATAGTCACCACTGTGTAGTTCTAGTTAGGACCATTTCAATAGGAATGGATAGGAGATTACATTTTTGGTTTGCTTATAATATTGAGGCCATTTAACAAATCATCACTATATCTATATATCTATATATATATATATATATATATATATATATATATATATATATATCTATATCCAGTTGTGCGGCCAGTGTAAATAGAGCAAACCTGTTCTCTGCTATACGATTGCAGTGTATCTGCATCAGCAGTCCGCTTTCACATCTTCGCGGCGGTGCAGTCTTCCCGACCTGGTTGCAGGCCGGTAAATTTTCATCCAAAAGGCAACCCACAATTGAAGACGCACTCAGAGCAGGCGAATCCAGCCTCCGGCAGTATTCTTTATTGAAGCACAACCGGCAAGCACAACCAAGTATTACAACAATTAGCCCAACGCGTTTCGAAGGAGGTAGCTCTATGGAGAGCTTTTAAAAACCGAATCGCTACGAGGCAGAACCTATTAGGGTATTATTTTAACGGCAGGACTACAAGTCCCAAGAAGCTATGGACAATCAAAGCCCACCAGAGGGCGATATAAATGGCATTTCAGAGTCTGTTTCCTGCCTTATCTGCCCATTTGCATACGCCCATGATCAAGGAGGTAACTTCGAAACGCGTTGGGCTAATTGTTGTAATACTTGGTTGTGCTTGCCTGGAGCCCATGATGGCCCTGGGGACCGCCACCCCCCAGGGCCGGCTCCTGCAATGTCCCAGGGTGCCCACCCCCGGGACATTACCGTTTGCTATGACAGGGTAGGAGCACGGCTCCCGCCCTGTCATAGCAAACTCTGCTTTGCTTCGTTGAAACCTGCTCTCGCTTCAACGAAGCAAAGTAGAATTGCTTTTGGGCAAGGGGAGCTGCATTTTAGCAGCTCCCCTTGCCGAAAAGCAATGCCGGCTCCTGCAGGAGGCGGGGAGCCGGCTGGGACCGTGGGGGCATTGGGGCTCCCCCCATGGTCCTCATCAAAGAGGCCAGGCCCCGGAGGATGAGGTCCCCGGGGCCATTATTGGCCTGAGGAGGGGGGCACGCGGTCCCCCACTTTGTAGAAAAAAAAAAAAAGAAAATAGTGGCAGGCCCCGGGAGATGGGGTCCCCGGGGCCAATATTGGCCTGAGGAGGGGGGCCACGTGGTTCCCCTCATTTAAAAAATAAATAAATTGTGGCAGGCCCTGGGGGATGGGGTCCCCGGGCTGTTAGCGGCCTGAGGAGGGGAGCCACGCGGTCCCCCTCCTTTTAAAAAAAATAATAATAACTGCGGGCAGGCCCCGGGGGTTGGCATCCCAGGGGCGAATACCGAATAATGGAAGTGAGACATTTTTTTTTCTTTGGAGTTGCGACCCCAACGCGGTTCTCAGCGTGCCCCCCCGTGTAACGTTGCGTTGGATTCGCGAATTCACCTCAAATAAATAATTAAGTAGTATATAATTTAGAAGGTAGTGGAGTTAATGACAAGGTTACAATGTACAGAGTTGTTAAAAATATATAAAATTTAAAATTAATAGTTAAACTTGAAAAGTGTATTGTGTTGTAGTACATTGAATTTCAGCTTTTGCAGATTCGCATCGGGTGCGCGAATCCACAAAAAATAAAAAACAAATATGTATGAGTAAAAAAAATTATATTCACTACTATGTTATAGCGTGGCTCTAAAAAGAGCGCTTGTTTTCATTATGAGTTTGTTGTAGCTACATGTAAGTGCAGATGCACAGCTTTAGGTTGTTGAGAAAGACTCTGTTTCCTTGATCTGTGAAGTGTACTCCATCACTTCATCCATATCAAAATGTAGATTGTTGTTATAGATGGAGCCCATCCTATGGTCTCTGAGGTAAGCAGAAACAGCTTTATTGACATTCTTTCTAGCTTTCTCAATCTGTGGACAGAATTGATTTGACTACTTCCGTTTCTGTCTTTGGCATATATTAGAGTATACAAAGGCAGTTTGAGGTAAAAGCAACATCAATTGTACAAAGGTGTCCTTCATTAGCATTTCCAGACCTACCCCAGTCAATGTGCCTAGGTCATTGCCACCACAGTGCACAATCATGAGGTCAGGGGGTTGGAGATTCAAAAAGGGTTTAACCAAAGGCATCAATTGGTGCCACTTTAATCCTCTCTGTGCAATCCATTTAATATCCACATTTTGCAAAGCTAGGTCTTGTCAATACCTCTGCTTTCAGCATACCTTTTGCACCAGAAAACATAGCTGTGCCCAACAATCCATACTGTAAGAATCTTGAAGGGATGTCTGGAAGTAATGAAAAGGTGTCTGTAGCCGAGGTAGTCAGTTGGTAGAATGAGAAGTATCTAAAATGGTGGACAAGATGCTGTTTTTAAAAAGTAGAGAATTGATTAGCTGTTTAAGAACATTGTACATTCAAAAATAGGGTGCATGTTACTTTCTTTAAAAAGCATGTTTCATATTGGTTAGTAAAAAATGTTTGAAAGGTACAGTAGATAGGACAAGGTCATATTTTGCAAACGTCAACCACTCCTGCTGTTTGCATTTGTAACCTTGTGTGCTGAACTTGAAAATATGGTGAACTTGTGACCTGTCAGTTCAGTTGAATGTTCCATGAACTTTTACTGTGGAAACTGGCATTAAGCAGAATGGGGGAAGGGTTGAAACTTAACTGTGGACTTAAAATGTGAAATTGTAATTTATATATAAGTGATATCTTATTAAAGTAAGATTTCCCAAGTCAGTACTATCTTTAGAAGTGGTGTGTTCTTAAAAAATAGTGGTATTTTTATTTGTAATATATTTTTGAACTCCCGTATGGATTCGCGGCTCCATCGCGTTGGTGCACGGTGGAGTCTCGACTCCAAAAAATTCCAGAACCAGTTTGGGCACTTTTAGAAGTCAGTTGGTAAGGGTTAATATATCTAACCAATAGAAATGTGTTTTATAATTTGAAATAATGTAGGAAGCTATGTGATTTGTTACTTACATGTATTTGTGTGGAGAAAGAGAGGAAAGTTTGCCATTACTGGTTTTACCTTGCTGAAAGTGGTGCATTACATTGATTGTGTGCATAAGAAAATCATTTATGAGTTTGTGAAATTTTAAATTCTACAAATCAGTTTGGAAGGTGAGTTATAAATTTGTGAGGTGTATTATGTATTAGGTTTAGTTTTAATTATTAAAAATTATTGATGAACTGTAATATTTGAAATATATTATTAAATGTAGAGATGTGTATTGTAGTTTGTTTAATTGTAGATAAATGTTGTTTGAAATAGATTCTATATAGTAATATATGTATATTGGAAGATGGATTAGTGATTATGGTAGTTTGTTTTAGTGTGTGGATATGTGCATTTGTAGTATACCGCATAATTTTGGCTGTTGTTTTAAAATTAGAGGTGGAGTCTGTCAAGTTTTAAGGTGTGCATGGACTTCTGTCTGAAATATGTCTCTACTTGTATATATATTTTTACATGTCTTATACATTTGAAGGTGCATGATGTATAAGAAAGAGGTGTTTTATGTGGTCGGCTGAAGACTGTGAGTAGTAGTGGAATGGTGAAGATGCAGCACAATAGTGTGGTTTGAAAGATGTTGACATAAGGTATTATTGATTAGGCTTTTTTTTAAAAAGTTTCTAGAGAGGTACAGTTTAAATATGCCACATAATTTTTGGTGTTAGCTTGAAATTGGAAGTTTGTTCTATGAATTTTTAAGGTTTGGATAGTGTTATGGTACATGTCTGCTTTTAGGACTATGGTGAGACTTTTAGTAAAGACATGTGAAGTGTTCCTGCTTTGTATTTGGGTAGGTGTAACATTATAAGTAGTTGTAGAATGGTAAAGCAGCAGCCTGAAAGTGAGGTTTGAGATGCTTGGAGAGATGTTATTTATTAGAGTAATTTGTATGATGTGAGGAAAGTTATATTTCATATATACCGCATAGTTTTCAGGGTCTGTTTGAAAATTGAAGTGTAGTCTGTGAAGTTTTGAGCTGTGGATGGTGTTGTGACTGAGATATGTGTCTACTTGTACATATATTATGGTATGTGTTATGTGTCTGAAGATGATAGATGTATAAAATACAGGTATACATTTATCTCTGTATTATTTTTCAATATGATGCTGCTAGCAAAAGGTACAGACATATGCATACATGCTTTTAGAAATATGGGGAGACTTTCATCAAAGTTAAGTGAAGGGTTGCTTTGCTGTTAGCTATGCTCAATACCTGATTAGTACTAGATTAGTGAAGCAGTAGTAGTAGAAAAGTGATGTTTAAGATATGTTGGGAGAGGAATTATTGATTATGGTACTTTATAAGAGTCTGTGTAAAAGTTCACTTGAAATTTGCCGCATAAATCTAGGTGTGTTTGAAATGTTAAGTGTACTCTGTCAAGTTTTAAGGCCTTTATGGTCTTGTGAGTGTGGTTATGTTTGTACTTGGATCGGATCGGAACAATGCTCTACATTTTCAAAGTTTTCACTCGCCAGCTTTAAAGAAGCATTTACCCTTGTCACAGTTCATTAGAATCAAACGCATAACTTCGGATGAGACAACCAGCATCAAAGACATTGAAGAAATGGCACAACAATTTGAGCGTAGGGGATATCCGGGAGAAATGTTGACAGCAGCCAAACTGAAAGTATCACATTTACAAAGAGAGAACCTATTAAAGAAAAGTATATCTACCAAAATCAAAAGAGAAGTATGCGTTATTAAATATTCTACAGCAGCAACAGCCATCAAAAAAAGTATTCTGAAAAGATGGGAAATCATTGAACAAGAATTGGATTTTAAGGAGGTATTTGTAGCAAAACCATTGTTTGCTTACTCAAGGTCAAGAAATCTTCGTGAACTTCTGAAAAAACGAAGGGATATCCAAGCACCTATAAAACATTTAGGAATGCGCAAATGTTATAATTGCGGACATTGTGGGAATGTGATTACAGGCAATATGTTCACGCATCCACACACGGGCAAAACAATAAGGTTGAGACATACTAGTGATTGTAATTCAGACATGGTAATTTATGCCATAAAATGCCCCTGCGGGTTGGTTTATGTGGGCCGCACTTCACGCAAAATAAAGGTCAGGGTCACTGAACATAAGAGTACCATCAGAACTGCTAGTACAAAATCAAGTTTATCAGTACACTGGACAGAGCAGAAACATACGATACCTCAGTTACGCTTTACAATACTTGAGAAAATTGCGGTGAAACCACATACAAATCCACATAAGTACTTGGCACAAGGGAAACGTATTGGATACGTACCTTGCATACACTAATACCATTTGGATTAAATGATAAGTTGGAAATGGCATGTTTTTTATAAACATGTCTTTTTATAAACATGATTTGTTATTTGGATGATTTTTTCAATAATGCAGCTCTTTCTTAATTACGTGTATAAAGACAACTTGTATCATTTGTATCGAAAGTACCATTTATGTAAAAGAATAATGTATTTGAAATTTCCAAGCTTTTCTTAAGAGTTAGACATATAGATTCACTTTTCAATGTGGTTGGGTGCACTACCATATCAGGAACGACCCTTAGTTGCATGGTAGCAACTATAGAGCCGTGTAATATCTATATATTTAGTGCTGTATTGAGGATGTACACAGGGCAATCTGTACGGCAGCAATAACGTGAAGGTAGCACACTTGGTTAAATGGATGGTTTTTGACTTGTTGCAGCAGGGGTTCGAATCACCACTTTTTTAGGAATGGCAAAAAATCTTTTTCTTTTTCTTTTTATTGGTGGTTTTCTTTTGTATTAGCTGTTTCTGGTAAAGGAATAGTGAGTATTTTACTTTAATGAATGGGAGCTAAGGTTGTTTGGATTTCTTAGCGTTTGTAGGGCGAAATCTGTCAGCAGTCTATTTACGGACAGTCTTTCTTTCATATTCATTACATTGCACGCATGTACGTCAGGAGCCGGTGGAAGTTTGAACACCAGGAGGTTGTCGATTAAGAAGCAGGAGGAGGTTTTTCAGAGGAAATGATGGACTGGTTGCAGTAAGTAGTAGTTAAGTGACACATGGAGTAATGCAGTGTTTTAGAGACTCCTTTTTTGTAAATTACGGGTGGATTAAGGTTACGATGGTCGTTTCTTTGTTTTCTAGCTGAAAGCTGTCCTGAAGGGTATGGTGAAACTGACAAACTACACGATACGAGGTAATTTTGAAATATAGTGCAAAATCTAGGTGAACATGCAGACTGTAATTGTTGAAGTAATGGATCACCATAATAGTCTTCACATCTATTTTCATTCGTTTTTTTAGCATTGGCATGAAGGTTTGATGTGAGTTTGTTCTCAATGGGAGTACTGATGGAGTATTTGCGACAATCTTCAGGATAAAAGTTGAAGCATAACTGCGAGACGGGTTCTCTTTTATGTAAGTGATACCTTGAGGACATTTAAGCAATATATTATGGTAGTTTTGTATGTGAGCAGTATCGTAGATCGATTTCTCAGTTTCGTTTTTGTTTCTGTTTACAGTTACTCCCATATAGATGTGCTTTGCTTGTGGATAGGTGAGCTGTGGAGGATCACATGTAGACATTACTTATCTTTGGTGGTTATAAAGGGCGTTATATATTACACAGTAGGTGCTCTGGTGGGTACTTGTTTATGGCTATACTTGTGCACATACACTTTTTTGGGGTTTCACGTTTATATTTACTCAGGTGAAAAGCTTGAATCTTGTTATACATTCTTCTTCTTATTTATTTTGGATGTATTTATGTGTTTGCGGAACACGGTATATTCCTGAAAAACCTTTAAATTGAATTATAGCATAATTTAAATATATGATTGAGTTTGAATTATAGAAACAATTAGGCATTTAATTGAATTTATTCTTGTTACTTTTAGTGTTCCTCTGATGAAGGGTCATCCCGAAATGCATTGGGACTCATAACACTATACAGGAATTGTAATACCACGACGAATTTCGAAATTGAAGATCATATGTGCAGATTTATTCACTGCACGATAAAAAAAGAATAAAAAAGTGCATGTGAAACAATGTGGAATTGATGAGTTTTTGAAATACTCAGTTTTGTTTTGTTTTGTTTTGTTCATGAAGACGGGGGATTTGACTGTATTTGTATGTTTGGTTATTATTTGGATATATTTTGTTTAAAAATAGTTAAAAATCAGCAAAAGTTGATGCCATTATAGGCTTGTGAAAAGTGCTCCTTGTAATTTTGTGACATGATTGTGTCTCAATCGATTGTGTGCCAGATACCCCAGGCACATGTGGTGGCTCAGCTCAGCAAGTGGACCGCATATCAAAGCAACACGCAGATTACATGTCCGAACACAGGCATTGTGTGAACAATGGACCCACCCATGATGCCCACAACAGAGTTAGGGAAACAGATGCTGTCCCCCACCTTGAGTGAAGCAAACTGCAAGGACACAGTCCCAAGTGACACAATTCCCTGACTGTAAGGGCCACACCTGGGTATCAGATGAGGAGTGGGCAGTGCACAATAGAGGGACATGGCTCCTGGACAACATGACTGCTGTACTGTGGCAGTTTAACCAGGCCAGAGGAGGGCACATAGCATGTAATACAGAGTTCACAGTGCAGTCTTTGACTCACCCCCTCCTTGCTGCTGTCTGGCCTTCAGCTGCCCATCCAGGTCTGGAAACAACACCGCCAGGATCTGGAGCATGTGGGGGTCAGGGTCCGTGTTCCGCCCCTCCTGCGAGGAGGCGACAGCTTCAGCTGGACCCGTGCAATCCTCCGGGTCCAGCCCCGAAGGTCCTGCCACCTCTTCTGGCAGTTGCGGATCCGGCGCTTGTAGACCCCCACGGACCGGACAGCCCGGACGATGTCCTTCCAGATCTCCTGCTTCCGATGGGCATTAACCTGTGAGGATGACAAAGTGAAAAGGCCATTACTACACATGCAACATATCCGTGCATGACACAGTTGTATATACATGTCTCAATCACAGGGACACATGATGTACACAGGCAGTGCAACGCTGCCCATGGACAGTTTGCCAGAAGTCACTACATGGTATCATTGCATGGGAAGTAAAACCTTGTTCAAATGCACTGTCACTGCACCATACCTGTCCAGTGCATGTCACTACACACTATGGGGGTGACAACTACTCAGTGAGCCTGCTAGCCAGTGGCGTGCAGACTTTCAGCCTTGCTAGTCAGACAAAATGCACATTCAGAAAGGCAGTGCACAGAACACTCACCTGCTCCCCTGGTGTCCCATACAGCTTGCTGTACTGTGGAAGTAGGCTGTCCAGCAGGGCCTGGTTCTCCTCAAGGCTGAAGGCTGGGGCTCTCTCCACAGTACGTGCCATTGCAGGGTCCAGAGGGGGCAGTGACAGCAGCAGTGCAGTGGCAGATGTCGTCCTGGAGCATGTAGTGCAGGCAAGTGAGCTCTCAGGGGAACAGCCAGCAATATATGTGTGCTGCAGAGGCAGATACTGTCCCATGTGTCCGAAGTGATAGGTCCAAGTCGTTTGCATCTTCTGAATCTGGCCAATCCATGGAATAGCAGCACCAATACACGCCCACAGCATCCTTCAAATCTTCAACTTCATGACATACATGATTTTGCAACATTGTTGTGGGTGACCAACTGAATTTACAGCAACCGACTTGTTCGAATTTTGAAAACGCCGTCCGTTGCCAGGCTAGGCCATTGACAATGGGTGCGCACCGATCGGTCCATTGCTGTTCAACGCGTACAGGGGTACAACGCGTACCCGCACACATTGAATGCAATGGGCCGGCCGGGTGCACCGATCGGTCCATTGCTGTTCAACGCGCACAGGGGTACAACGCGTACTCGCACACATTGAATGGAATGGGCCGGCCGGGGCACCGATCGGTCCATTGCTGTTCAACGCGTACAGGGGTACAAAGCGTACCCGCACACATTGAATGCAATGGGCCAGCCGGGGCACCGATCGGTCCATTGCTGTTCAACGCGTACAGGGGTACAACGCTGTACTGCGCACATTGAATTCAATGGGCCGGCCGGGTGCACCGATCGGTCCATTGCTGTTCAACGCGCATAGGGGTACAACGCGTACTCGCACACATTGAATGCAATGGGCCGGCCGGGTGCACCGATCGGTCCATTGCTTTTCAACACGTACAGGGGTACAACGCTGCACTCGCACACATTGAATGCAATGGGTCGGCCGGGGCACCGATCGGTCCATTGCTGTTCAACGCGTACAGGGGTACAACGCGTACTCACACACATTGAATGCAATGGGCCGGCCGGGGCACCGATCGGTCCATTGCTGTTCAACGCGTGCAGGGGCACAACGCGTGCACTCGCGACACATTGAATGCAATGGGCCGGCCGGGTGCACCGATCGGTCCATTGCTGTTCAACGCGTACAGGGGTACAACGCTAGCACCGCACACATTGAATGCAATGGGCCGGCCGGGTGCACCGAATCGGTCCATTGCTGTTCAACGCGCACAGGGTACAACGCTGTACCCACACACATTGAATGCAATGGGCCGGGCCGGGGCACCGATCGGTCCATTGCTGTTCAACGCGTACAGGGGTACAACGCGCACCCGCATCACATTGAATGCAATGGGCCGGCCGGGGGACCGATCGGTCCATTGCTGTTCAACGCGTCACAGGGTTCAACGCTGCACCGCGCACACATTGAATGCAATGGGCCGGCCGGGGGCACCGATCGGTCCATTGCTGTTCAACGCGTGCATAGGGTACAACGCTGCACCCGCGACACATTGAATGCAATGGGCCGGCCGGGTGCACCGATCGGTCCATTGCTGTTCAACGCGTACAGAGGTATAACGCGTACTCCGCACACATTGAATGCAATGGGCGGCCGGGGCACCGATCGGTCCATTGCTGTTCAACGCGCATACAGGGGTACAATGCGTACTCGCGCACATTGAATGCAATGGGCCGGCCGGGGCACCGATCGGTCCATTGCTGTTCAACGCGGCATAGGGGTACAACGCGTACCCGCACACATTGAATGCAATGGGCCGGCCGGGTGCACCGATCGGTCATTGCTGTTCAACGCGCATAGGGGTACAACGCTGCACTCGCACATTGAATGCAATGAGCCGGCCGGGTGCACCGATCGGTCCATTGCTGTTCAACGCGTACAGGGTACAACACGCACCCGACACATTGAATGCAATGGGCCGGCCGGGGGCACCGATCGGTCCATTGCTGTTCAACGCGTACAGGGGTACAACGCTGCACTCGACACATTGAATGCAATGGGCCGGCCAGGGCACCGATCGGTCCATTGCTGTTCAACAGCGGCATAGGGGCATAACGCGCACCGCACACATTGAATGCAATGGGCCGGCCGGGTGCACCGATCGGTCCATTGCTGTTCAACGCGTAAAGGGGTACAACGCTGCATACCGCGCACATTGAATGCAATGGGCGGCCGGGGCACCGATCGGTCCATTGCTGTTCAACGCGTACAGGGGTACAACGCGTACCCGCACACATTGAATGCAATGGGCCGGCTGGGGGCACCGATCGGTCCATTGCTGTTCAACGCGTACAGGGGTACAACGCGTACCCGCACACATTGAATGCAATGGGCTGGCCGGGTGCACCGATCGGTCCATTGCTGTTCAACACGTACAGGGGTACAACGCGTACCCGCACACATTGAATGCAATGGGCCGGCCGGGTGCACCGATCGGTCCATTGCTGTTCAACGCGTACAGGGGTACAACGCGTACCCGCACACATTGAATGCAATGGGCCGGCCGGGGCACCGATCGGTCCATTGCTGTTCAACGCGTACAGGGGTACAACGCGTACCCGCACACATTGAATGCAATGGGCCGGCCGGGGCACTGATCGGTCCATTGCTGTTCAACGCGCATACAGGAGTACAACGCGTACCACGCACACATTGAATGCAATGGGCCGGCCGGGGCACCGATCGGTCCATTGCTGTTCAACGCGTACAGGGGTACAACGCTGCACTCGCACACATTGAATGCAATGGGCCGGCCGGGGCACCGATCGGTCCATTGCTGTTCAACGCGTACAGGGTACAACGCGTACCCGCACACATTGAATGCAATGGGACAGCCGGGGCACCGATCGGTCCATTGCTGTTCAACGCGTACAGGGTACAATGCGTACTCGCACACATTGAATGCAATGGGCCGGCCGGGTGCACCGATCGGTCCATTGCTGTTCAACGCATACAGGGGTACAACGCGTACCGCGCACACATTGAATGCAATGGGCCGGCCGGGTGCACCGATCGGTCTATTGCTGTTCAACGCGTACATGGGTACAACGCTGCACCGCGACACATTGAATGCAATGGGCCAGCCGGGGCACCGATCGGTCCATTGCTGTTCAACGCGTACAGGGTACAACGCGTACCACGCACATACTGAATGCAATGGGCCGGCCAGGTGCACCGATCGGTCCATTGCTGTTCAACGTGTACAGGGGTACAACGCGTGCACCGCACACATTGAATGCAATGGGCCGGCCGGGGCTACCGATCGGTCCATTGCTGTTCAACGCATCCCTGTACAAGTGACTGGCATATGTCACCATGCCTGTCTCAGATGAACATATGCCAGCCACAAATAGCTCCCAGGGAGTGAGGGGCACACCTACAACACCACAGCCTGTCCAAACTGTATCATAAGGCATGTAAGGCTGCATTTCCTATTGTGTGTATGTTGGTGTACATGTTGTCCTGTGGGTGTCACCTGGGGGCAGCCACCCCCAGGCTGTGCACATGTTCATGGGGACAGGATCCTGGGTGTTATGTGTACATGACCACTGTGATGTGCAACTGTTCATATCTGAGCATGTGCCATGCTCACATTTCACGGTGCTGTATGTGTATGTCATGTCACATACCCCGTGAGTCCCATGTGGGACGGTATGTTTGAGCCAGGGTGACCCAGTGGCACAATAGTGATGGTCCTCCACAGTCTGTGTGCATGTAGTGTTTACAATGTCTCTGATTTCATGTGCACAATGGGAGACAGTCTCCACATCCACGTTGTTTGTGCATGGACGTTGATGTTGTGCGTGTGTGTGTCACAGACATCCATGTCTGTCCTGCAGAGGCAAGTGGAACCACTACCTGTGGGGGTCATGGTTGTTTTGCTGTGGTGTATACATGATACTCCATGTAATGCCAGTGTCCATGTGGCAATACAGGGTCCCTGGGAATGTACCTGTCGTTGAGCTGTGATGCCTGGGGCACATCTGTCCTCACATGTCACTGTGAGGGGTGATTGTAACATGGCAGCAGGAGATGGGAACTGTGACACGGCCTCATGATATCCAATGGGCCAACCTGGGACTAATTGATGCCACTTGTTGAACCGTGATGACAGATGTTGGCCATGTATGTACCATACATGTCCTTACGGAACTGCACACTTCATATAGTTGTGCCTCATAATGATGTATGATGTGATATTGAGTGTGTTCAATGCCACATATGTGGGGTGACTGACAATCTTGATTTCTTCTCCTCTGCACTGCAGGGCTCCTGCTGTCCATAGACCATTCCCAGACCTGGCAACGATGGTGGAACGGGACAGCATCCGACGGTACCGCTTCACCAGGCAGCTGATTGAGGATTTGGCAGTGCAGTTGGTCCCACATTTGCAGCCTGGCCGGCCGTATCCTACAGCGCTGACCCCCAAGGTGAAGGTGATGGCAGCCCTACACTTCTTTGCCACCGGTACCTTTCAACACACTGTGGCGACTGCTGGTGGGATGTCACAGACCATATTCAGCCGTGTGCTCCGCGATGTTTTGGAGGCAATGTTGCTATACCTGAACCGGTACATCTATTTCCTAGACTGCAACGACTCACTGACGTGAAGAGTGACTTCTATGCCCTGGGGAGGACGCCGCATGTCATTGGCTCCATTGATGGGACACATGTGGCTTTGGTACCACCACAGTCACATGAACAGGCCTATCAGTAACCGCAAACACTACCACTCGGTCAATGCACTGGTGGTGTGTCTTGCAGATATGACCATCTCACACGTGTGTGCCCGTTTCCCTGGTTCAGCACACGATGCCTTTGTGATGAGGAGTAGTCGCATCCCCAGGATGATGGCACAGATGCAGAACCAGCGTGCCTGGCTTGTCGGTGTGTACTGACTTTGTGCCATTGTGTGTGATCTGATCTGTAGTATTCCGCCCACTTTTCCAAGTCAGCTAATGTGCACTTGTCTGTCCGTAGGTGACTCGGGATACCCCAACATGCCGTGGTTGCTGACACCCCTCAGGAACCCTGTGACACCAGCCCAGATGCGCTACAATGAGGCACATGGTCGGACCAGGAGAGTGATTGAGCGGACATTTGGTCTCCTGAAGAGCCGCTTCCGCTGCCTCGACAAGACAGGAGGGTCCCTCCCATATGCCCCAGCGAAGGTGTGCAAGATTATCATCGTCTGCTGCATGCTCCACAACCTGGCAGTGCGGAAGGAGTTGCCTCTCATCCAGGATGACAATGACCAACATCCGCCACCTGTGGAGGATCCTGGCCTGGACCACGATGCCAGTGATGATGATGATGATGGTGATGTCCGCACACAGCTCATCAACAACTTCTTTAGCTGAATGTGAGTATCCTGAGGTGTCATGTCAATGATGTGAGTTAGCATGATATGTGTAGGTGGTGCTCTGGTGCTGTTAGAGTGTGTCCATGGGCTACTTGACTGGATGTGTGTAGCGATGTGTGCTTACAGGTAGTCTGTACTCCCCAACAGTGTTGACATGCTAACTTGGTTCTGGGTGGGTATCTTGTAACATGTATTGTGCATGAGTTTTGCTGTTCTGTCCTGTTCTCCATTGCTTTTGACTGTGTGTCATTTCTGTCCTTCACAGGGTACTTTCAGATTCGTTTGGTCAACTGTGTCCACCGACGACGTGATTGTACTTCCAGGGTGGTAGCTGTTGTGTCCCTACAGGTGATGTGCGCCACACCCATGGACTTCCTTCCTTCTACAGTTGTTGACTGTGTGCCCGCTGCCAGGTGGGATTACCTTGCATCTGTAGTGGTTACGACATGTTGCAACTGTGTAATAAACCTGTGCTTCACTTTGTGATGTGCGTTGTCTGTGGTCACACATTTGACTGCCATTTGCTTACTGCACCTGTGGGCTACTTGACTACAACTGGGAATAGGTGTGGTGTCTGTGCATTGCACCGTCTTTCCTGGCAACATCAGTGTAGGCAATGAGTCAGATGGCCTAGGTATGTATGTGTTGTGTAGCCCTGGTGGTGTGTCTCCCTCATATGTGTCACGTTGCCATTACTCACATGGCTGTGTTGTACTTGCTGTTGCAGTTCGCATACACAGTGTAATTTTGCAGTTCATCATCCCCATGACAGCACCCACGTTCGAATCACAACAGAGGCAAGTATGGTGTATTAGTGTGTTTATTGTGATACATTTGTGTGAATAGTGCACAGGATGGTTAGTGCTGTACATTTATATTGCAATCAGAAGTTCCTAGATGAATTGAAAGTCCTGGTAGACAAAATCCCCAGTATCGGGCCACAGTTGTCTGAGACATTGGTCCAACTTGTACTCCCCATGTCATGTGTGGGAGTTGTGTTGCCGTCAACAGGGTGAACAGTTTGCGCACAAAGGTGATCATCCAGAACAGGTTCAGGCTTCCTGGGTGTTGCACATGGCCATCGGCCTCTCACTTGCCCCTCCTCGGACGACCCCTCTTCTTTGGGGGGGCCCCTCAAGTGCAGGCTGCTGCGGTGCAGGGGACTCTCCGCCAGAGTCATCCTCCCTCCCTGTGGCAGTTGCAGTTGTTTCAGCACCAGATGTTGTTGGCACACAGGGAGGTGTAGACTGGTTGCTGGTCATCTGGCGGAGGCATTGTAATATGTCCCTATGCACCGCCGTCATCTCTTGCAGTGTGTCCCACTTGGACTCCACGCGGACATGTGTGAGTCCAAGCGGGCATGATGGGCAGCCTGCTGCTCTTTGATGTCCCTGAGGAGCCCCACTACCTGGCTGAGATCTCCGGTGCTGGACTGGTACGCATCGGCTATGCATGCCAGTTGTGGGTCATCATGCACACCAGACACCTCTGCAAGCAGCGACCTCTGTCTCCCACCCCTCCCACCACCCCTGCCGACATGTGCAGTGCGTGCAGTGGCATGCACAGATGACCCTGGTCCCCCTTGGGGGTTGGTGGTGCTGGTGGTGTCCATGGCCCCACGTTGGTCCAGGGTCCCTGTGCTGGTGGTGCTCCTTGTTCTGTCCATGTCGGCAGGGATGGTATTTGTGGTGACAGTCGTTGGAGGGGTGGGTGCAGGGGGTGCAGCTGGTGGTCCTGCTGGTGCTGCAGCTGGTGGTCCTGCTGGTGCTGCATGATGACTTGCACCGGAGGTGCCAGGTTGGTCTTCTTCATCCGAGGAGGGCAGAGGCTGTTCGACACCAGTGAGCTCCGTATCCTCTTGAGCCTGGGACTGGGACTCCTCAGCGTCTGCTGCTGTGTCCCCATCATCACCTGTTTTTGGGAGACACACACAATGTATGTTATGTTTCTGCAGGCATCAATGGTTGACACACCTGACAGTTGTGACTGTGCCTCTGGGTGCGGGCCTGTACATTGCATTGTCCTACGTTGTCACAGTCAGGGGTTGATATTGGTGTAGCACATTGTCCTGCATTATTTGGGCAGTTCTATGTATTTGTTGGGGTGTGAACATGGTCTGCATTGGTTGTATTTGGTTGACAGCCGGCCCTCCTTCCCACCCAGCCAGTCAGTTATCCCACCATGGACTGTGCTTGCATTGCAGGGAGTGAAAGTTGTCTTTCAAGATGTCAGTCAGTGGTGTCCTGCTGTTGGTTGTTGCACAGTTGCCAGCGGGGCCTTGTGCTCCCCACAGCAGTTGCCAGTGTCAGCCATCTTGTCAGTTGTTTTCCACTCCCTGTGATGTGAGCATGGTTCAGGGTGGTGTTGATGGGACAGTTGTGGGGGTGAGCTATGTCTGTGACTATGACTCCCATCATGCTATTGCCTCCACCCCAGTTCCCAGCATTCCCATACTTACTTGCTTTTGTGGGGAGTTCAGTGTGTGTGTGGGTGTGAGAGCAATGGCAAGATGGCTGACAGTGGTGTCCTGCTGTTGGTTGGTGTGCAGTTCCCAGCATGCCCTTGTGCTCCCCACAACACAGCACCAGTGTCAGACATCTTTGATGGGCCTTTCCACTCTCTGTGGGATGTGCATGCGTGAGTGTGAGCTTGCTGGGCCATGTGGGTGGGGGATGTTGAGCTGTGACTACGACTCCCATCATGCTATTGCCTCCACCCCCTTCCCAGCATGCCCATGCTTCCTTCCCTTTGACTCTGCTTCCCTGTGGGGTTGTGTGCCTGTGCTGACAAGATGGCTGACAGTGTAATCCTGGGGTTAGTTCTGCTACAGGTCCCATGTGTGTCCTTGTGCTTCACTCTGCATGACCCAGTGTTGTGGTTCTTTGTGGGATAGATTATTGGTGTGTGAGGCAATGCATTCTCCCAGGTGAGTTGTGTGGAGTTTGTGTTAAGGGGGAGGTGTGAAAAGCTGCTGGTGACTGTGGTCGGTGCTGTGAGTCCTCCTTCCCACCCAGCCAGATATCCCACCATGGACTGTGCTTGCATTGCAGGGAGTGAAAGTTGTCTTTCAAGATGTCAGTCAGTGGTGTCCTGCTGTTGGTTGTTGCACAGTTGCCAGCGGGTCCTTGTGCTCCCCACAGCAGTGGCCAGTGTCAGCCATCTTGTGAGTCATTTTCCACTCCCTGTGATGTGAGCATGGTTGTGAGTGGTGTTGATGGGCCAGTTGTGAGGCTGAGCAATATCTGTGCCTACTACTCCCATCATGCTATTGCCTCCATCCCCCTTCCCAGCATGCCCATCCTTCCTTCCTTTTGACTCTGCTTCCCTGTGGGGTGGGCTGCCTGTGCTGACAGGATGGCTGGGAGTGTTGTCCTGGCAGTTGTTTGGCTAAAAGTCCCAAGAGTGTCCCTGTGCTTCACACAACATAACCCAGGGTGGTGGTTCTTTGTGGGATCTTGAGTTAGGATGTGAGGCATTGCATTCTCCCAGGTGGGTTATGTGGAGTTTGTGTTGAGGGTGTGTGAGGGGAGGTGCTTGTAACTATGGTCAGTGCTGCGAGTCCTCCTTCCCACCCAGCCAGATATCCCACCATGGAACGTGCTTGCATTGCAAGGAGTGGAAGTTGTCTTTCAGGATGTCAGTCAGTGGTGTCCTGCTGTTGGTTGTTGCACAGTTGCCAGCAGGGCCTTGTGCTCCCCACAGCAGTAGCCAGTGTCAGCCATCTTGTGAGTCCTTTTCCACTCCCTGTGATGTGAGCATGGTTGTGAGTGGTGTTGATGGGCCAATTGTGAGGCTGAGCAATATCTTTGCCTACAACTCCCATCATGCTATTGCCTCCACCCCCTTCCCAGCATGCCCATCCTTCCTTCCTTTTGACTCTGCTTCCCTGTGGGGTGGGCTGCCTGTGCTGACAGGATGGCTGGGAGTGTTGTCCTGGCAGTTGTTTGGCTAAAAGTCCCAAGAGTCTCCCTGTGCTTCACACAGCATAACCCAGGGTGGTGGTTCTTTGTGGGATCTTGAGTTAGGATGTGAGGCATTGCATTCTCCCAGGTGGGTTATGTGGAGTTTGTGTTGAGGGGGTGTGTGAGGGGAGGTGCTTGTGACTATGGTCAGTGCTGTGAGTCCTCCTTCCCACCCAGCCAGATATCCCACCATGGAACGTGCTTCCATTGCAGGGAGTGCAAGTTGTCTCTCAGGATGTCAGTCAGTGGTGTCCTGCTGTTGGTTGTTGCACAGCTGCCAGCAGGGCCTTGTGCTCCCCACAGCAGTACCCAGTGTCAGCCATCTTGTGAGTCCTTTTCCACTCCCTGTGATGTGCGCATGGTTCATGGTGGTGTTGATGGGACAGTTGTGGGGGTGAGCAATATCTGTGACTACGACTCCCATGATGCTATTGGCTACACTGACTTGCCCAGCATACACAGAATTCCTTTCTTTCAGTGGTCTTCACTGTGTGTTGGTGTTGTAGTGGTGGCTACATGTCTGGATGTGTTTGTTAGTTATATTTGTGCCACTGCCTAGCTGTAGTTGTAGTTGTGTTTGTACATGTGATGACACGGTTAAATGTAACTTTGAGATGGCATGTGTTGTGTTTATCTGACTGACATACACATTTTGGGATGATTCTGTTCTGGTTGCTGTGTAATTGCTAAGAGTGCATGGTTTGACTCTCCCCTTGACAGTGATGTGTGTGTGTATTGTGGCAGAATATTGTGTACATTTGTTGTGTACTCACCAGGCTCTGGGATGTTTTCTAGTCCATAGACGCTCACTGGCGGTAGGATGGCCCGCACCTTCTCCTCCCAGGGCCTGAGGTATACTGGCTTGGCAGGAGGGCCACTGCCGGTGTGTTTGCTCAGGAGGTAGTCCTTCTTCAGCAGGTCCCGTACCCTCCTGCGCACGTCATACCACCTGTTCTGGATGTCAGTCTTTGTGCGCAGACATGGTGATTGTGCGTTCACCCTGTTGATGATCCTCTCCCACATCTTTGTTTTCTGGGCGATGGGTGTCTGTTGGACCAGTGCGCCAAACAGCTGTGGCTCTACCCTGAGGATCTCGTCTACCATGACTTCCAATTCACTATCTAGGAACTTGTGATTCTTCTTTGGGGGCATGGTGATGGGTGGTGATGGTGAGTGATGTGTGTGTTGGTGTGCAGGTGAAGGTGTGTGAGTGTGTGTTTTGCTGGGTGTATGTGAGGTAGCTATTTGTTGGTGTGCTGATGGTGTGTGGCTTGTGTGAGGGATGAGCTGTGGGTGTGTGGTTGCTGTCTGTTGAGTGCTGGCAGGTGAATAGGATTTGCAAAGGATCATGGTTGGGATTTGTGTCCTTTATATGGGTGGAGTTGTGGGTGTGTCTTTGTTCTCTGTCCCCACCCCCCCAGTATGTATTGGCTTTGTAATTGCTTGTTTGGCCTTTTTTGTGTATTTTCCCTTAGTACTTTCTGTGCATGTTGGAAACGTTCTTGTGACCGAGTCGGACCCTGCAGTTGTCTCGTACGGTCTTCTCCGTTTCGTTCACGCTGTGTTTGTGCTATTTTCTATGCTGCGTACGCGTCGGTCGCGGTGTTTTGTGTTACTTCGGCTCGCAGTTTTGTATGCGTGTCGGTCGTACGGCTTGTCCTCCGTACGACTCGGTCGTGGTTTTCGCGCCTTGCATCGTACTTGGCGGTTTGGAGTTCGCGGGTACGTTTCGGTCGGATTTGTTCCGGGTGCGTGTCGGTCGGTTCGATTCGCGTGTTTTTCCGGCCGGATTGCTGTTTTCCGTGCGGCTCGGTCGTTCGGCTTGGGTACCGTACGTGTCGGTCGGATTTTGCACGCTTTGCATCGTACTTGGCGGGTCGGGCGCCACAGGTACGTGTCGGTCGGAATTAATACCGGCTCCGAGTCGGTCGGTGCTTTTTCCGGCCCGAATCAGAATCGACCCCTAAGTGTTAGAAATTGAATTTCTGGTTGGCTAGGGCATGCTCCTAAGCCAGGCAGAAACCACCACTCTAGTCAGGGCAAGGGAGTTACACATTGAAGATAACCCCTGCTCACGCCCTTGGTAGCTTGGCACGAGCAGTCAGGCTTATCCCAGAGGCAATGTGTAAAGCGTTTGCGCAACACACTCACACAGCAGCGACACACTTGGCACACCCCAAAAGAAACTCCACACAAGATTATATAAAAAAATAGCCTTTGTTTTACTCATAAAACACATTAGAAAGCAATCACATATATACACTGTGCCACCTGGCACTAGTTATGACTTTACAGGGTATTATATACATTACAGGGCCAAACGGGCCAAACGGGCCAATGTCATAAACAACATTAGAACACCCAAGTAGTAAAACAACCAGTAACTACTGGTACCACTGTACATAGTATAAACACATTATGCATCAATCATGGCCATAACCATCACAATTAGTGAGAAAAACCAGTAACTACTAGTAAAGTTACAATTAGCATAAGCATATTAGGCAAACATCCTAATTAGCAGTGCACCATAGCATGACCCATCATGCCCCTCTTAGGTACAAACATAACTGCACCTTATGCCACACATTATAACCACATCAGCGAGACAATAACCCTGTACAGTATGGCATAAACACAATCAGCAGCAGTGCACATTCCAGCATTATTAGCGTGCACATAGCCTCAGCACATCAGGCCCATAACTGCGGGGAGCCCTGAGTCACCTAGAGGGCGTATTTCCTGTCCCGGCCTCTACATCGCCGTGCGGTATTATCAGGAAGGTTCCTTACTACTCCTGAACTCGGGGGCCTCCGTCAAGGCTTACCCCAGGTGTCCGAAACCACCACAATGCCCCCCCGGTCAGGGTTCCCAAGCTCGGTGTCTCCCCTCACACGGGGCCTACAACCTGGCCCCTCCTGGCTGCCGATGCAGCAAAAACAAAGTGCGTAATGCACAGGGGTGCAACTCACCCCTATTTCCTCCAATGGTGGATGGCCCCCTGTGCTTGAGATGAGCACGCAGTTGCCCGCAACCACGCGGCGCAACTGTGATAAGGCAAAGAGTGTCACTAGGGCCTTCCCCACAGGCCCTACTCACCGGGGCCTCTCTAGACTCTTCCGATCTCAGCCTCGCTCAGCTTCTCTTCTTCCTTGCTCACGACGAGGCTTAAGACACACGCGGGGCTCTCCTCGGCCTTACGGGAGCCCCGCCCAACACCAGGCATTCTCCGCCTGACTTCCAGGCTCCCAGTTAGATTCTGAAGCCTCAACTGCTGCAGGCTCCTCACCTGGCCTCGGGACCCCAAGCGATGACTCTCTCTTCGCTGCCTATGTCCTGGTATGCACACGGAGCCCCAGAGGCTCTGTCTCGATCGTGCTATCAGCCCTACCCACCTTTAGGCACCAGCATGCCAGACTACCTGACTTCTCTGGACTTCCTCTGGCCGGCCCTGCCCACAACCAGGCACCGTCACGCCTGACTTCCGGTTTCACGGGAGCACGCAGGGCTCCGACTTCTTTTCCTGGCATGGCAGAGCCTCTTAGAGGGTTAAAAACAAAGCGCCCAACATGCGCTGCAAGGGGGCAGGCCATCACGTTCCATATGCTGGCTGGGGGTCTGAATTGCCCTCTCTCCCCTCAGGGTACAGCAATCCTGGAGTGCTCTCCACGCCGCTATGGGCACAAGGCCCTTCTCAGGCCCTCCAGGACAGGGAACTTGGAGCGCTCACCACGCGCTGGGTTTAGAGGGCAGGTCAAAAGAAAAGTCCAGTGCTCAGCCCGCCTCCCACCCGGAGCCACCAACAGGGAGCAGGCAGCGCTTCCTTGCCAGACCTCCAAAAGGGTATAGCTGGGCACAGGTAGGCCAGCACGCAGGGCCTCCCAGCAGAGGGCAGTCCATCCAGCACCTCAGGCAGCAACTGGGTCCCACGGTGGTTCCTCCTGGCCGTCTAGCAGCCCGCCGGCCACAAGTAATTACCAAGCAGCACACAACAGCCTACATGGGGTCACAGCCCCAATATTTATATGGCAAAGGTCTTTGTTCTCCCCCTGCACAGGGCTCTGCGCCCGGTCCAAACCAGTTCTAGGGGCACCTACACATGTGCACAAGAGCCTCCTTTGTCAGTGTAGGTCCTGGCCACAGACACACCACAGGGGGGCAGAGCCAGCATTGTGTGATGTAGGCTCTGTCCTATCCAGGCCCAGGTACTACTCCTCCCACCACTTCAAATGCAGATTGGCCTATTCAGCCTAGTGCTGACTCACCCAGACCCTCTGGAGCCACTGCACCTCCCCAGACCCTGTCACTCCAGAGCCAGACGTGCAATACACAACAGGCAGGCACAAAGACACATAGCACACAGAAATGCCCACCTCTGAAAGTGGCATTTCTAAAATAGTGATAATAAATCTGCGAACACCATTACGCAGTATTTATTACCACTATTCCAAACATACCAAACTTGACCACTCTACTCCTCTCAGGTCAGGAATTACCACTGAAGCACATGTCAGGGAATCCCCAATGCATTCCTATAAGAGGGCAGCCTCACAGTAGTGAGAAAACAAAATGGTTGTTTGTCACTACCAGGACATGCCACACAGTTAAGGCACATGTCCTACCTTTTTAGTAAAAGGGGAGTCACAGACGTGGCACCCACTTTATGTGCCACGTCACAGCGTCAGTAAACTGTGCGCACAGGCCCTGCAATGGCAGAGGCCTGGGTCAGGTTTGAAAGGCTACTTTGGTGGGTGGCGCAAGCAGCACTGCAAGCCCACCAGTAGCATTTAATTGGCCCTGGGTATCTGAGATACCACTTTACTAGGGACTGATAGGTAAATTAAATTAGCCAAACAGGTGTAGACCAATCTCACCACGTTTTACCATAGAGAGCACATGCACTTTACACTAGACAGCAGTGATAAAGTGCCCAGAGTCCTAAAACCACCAACATCATGTCAGAAAAAAGACTAGGAGGAAGGCAAAAAGTTCAGGGATGACCCTGTAAAAAGGGCCAAGTCCAACACAAACCCCTTCCAGCCAAAAGCCAGGGTAGACCAATCATTACCTTGATGGGCTTCCCTGCTTGGGGAGATAGAACACGGACGCAGGCCCGCAACTGCAGGGGCGCACTCCAGTTCTGCGCCAATCTGAACCCATGTGGTTCCCTCTGTCTAAGCTCCCAGGACCAACTAGTTACCCCACTGGGACTCCCTAGCTGTCTGCGGCCAGGACCAGGCGCTAGGTCATCCAAATGTCTCTGGTCCTTGCATTCTCACAGAGTGGGAGGCAGTATCCCCAGGTACATAGTATCCATTCTCCACTCTACCTCTCATCAGTGCAGTTCTAAACTGCCACTGATCCTCCAACCCAGGGTCTGCACCCTCAGGCTGACCAGAGGTCACGGGCGAGGCTCTCCTCCCCCTATCTCTCCTTCTTGGGTTCCGCAATCTCCACTTAGGAAAGGCTCCCTCAGAACACAACTCTCCCACCAGTTCAGGACCTCTTTTCTGCAACTGGTCTCCCAACCTAGGATCTAAACCCTTGGGTTAAACCGGGGCCAGAGGCGAGGACTCCCTCCCTCTGCACCCCCCTCCAGAGTTCTACACCCTCCCACCTGAAATGGTAACCCCAGAAGACAAAACGGTAGGGACACTGGTTACAGATGTCCTTCGCTCCAGGCCAGGCAGAACCTGAACCTGGCCTCCCAACCCAGGGACTAAACCCTCAGGTTGAACCGGGGTCAGAGCTGAGGACTCCCTCCCTCTGCACCCCCTTCCAGAGTTCTGCACCCTCCCACCTGGAGTGGTACCCCTAGAAGACAAACCGGTCAGGACACTGCTTACAGATGTCCTTCCCTCCAGGTCAGGCAGAACCTGAACCTGGCCTCCCAAACTAGGGACTAAACCCTGCAGCTGAGCACCCGCCTGGCACACCAGGACTTCCTGGGGAGCATGCGTGTCCCCCTTAGGGTAACACATACCTCATGTGTTGCGTGACAGTCTGCCTTGTGCTGATCTCCCGAACCCCTGTCCATCTGACAGTGCGCGAAGACCCCTCAAAACAGAAGTGGTGTCACCATGGTCACTCCTAGGAGGCTCAACCCTTAGAGCTGGCCCCCTCCCCCTCTCACCCCTCCATCTGGACTCCTGCACCCTCCACTCAGGAGCGGCACCGCCAGACACCAGAACTGATGGAGCTCTGCTTACAGACACTCCAAGTTCTCCTGACACTAGGAGATCCCCCTCAACGGATGGCCTACTAGTATAGCCTAGGATCCCCACCGGGTGTTCCCTTAGGGAACCCTCCAGGCCCTGAGACTGGGTTTCAGGCACCTTGGGACGCATCCTATCCTCACTCCTTCTCCGCTGAGACAGGACGTGAGCCCCTACACCCCTCCCTCTACACCGGGACCTATCTGGGCTACTAAGAACCTTTTCCACCACCCTGGGCTGGGAAATACCTTAGCCACTCCTCTTAGGGTCACTCCCCAATGCCTCCTCAGACCCTCTGGCACTCACCCAGAGGTCTGCCTCCCGTGCAAGCTCCCTGGGATCTGAGAACCCACACTCCAACAGGTGTTGGCGTAACCCTGGAAAACAACAAAGAAACATGTGCTCTCTGACAATCAGATTGAACAGCCCTTCAAAAGTGTTTGCCATGCTACCCATCACCCAACCTTCCAGTGCATCACAACACTCATCCACAAACTCCCCCCAGGACTGGTGAGACAGTTTCCTACTGCCTCTGAACCTCAACCGAAACCCTTCAGGTGTGACACCCTCTTCCTGGGAACTAGGTACCATTCTCTGGGATCTGGGAGTGGGATTTCCCACACTGGACTCTCTCTTGCTGCCACCACTGGACCCCCCCTCACTGGTGAATCCAGACCATAAAACTACACTCAGGGGACATATCCTCAAGAGCTAGCTTTTCTCTGGCGAAGGCCCTCTCTGCCTCTGCCATCCTCTCCTGCGCTAAGACCATCTCAGTCTCTAGCTTTTCCTCTTCAAGGACCAGCTCCTTGAGACTAAACTCCTGAGCCAATAAGGCCTTTTTCTCCTCCACACCCAGCTGCGCTATCTCCTTGGCATGCTCTAACTTGAGCTTCTCCAAAGCCAGCTGATGCTACCTTCCTTCCCTCCTATCTACCCACTCCTCTGGGGACAGGGAAAGGGTTGGGGCACTGCCCCGGCACTGGACACAGCAAGGGACTCCCTCTCTATGGGGTCCTCACTATCTACTGGCGTCCCTGCCCTGTCATTTTCTTCCTCCCCTTCAGGCTCTTCAGGCCCTCCCTCAAAACCACCACTTAGGCATGCGGAGGGGTAGTCTTCAGGGTTCCCCAAGATCTCTAAGACCACTCCCCTGTGGGCTGCTTCAAAGAGGAATAGTTTTCTGCGAAAGTTGCCTTCTATTGGTATCCCCCTTTCTCTGCAGAAACTCTTTAACTCTTCCTCAGTGTACTCCCAAAGGTCATCCTTATTATAGATTAACCCCATCTTGGCAAGATACACAACCCACAGTGCAACACAAGAGACCTAGGCGTCAATACAATTAAAAATGACACTTTTGAGGAGAAATAATAAAATCAGGAGAAATCCCCAAACACGTGATTGTCTAAAATGCAGATATTTGTAGTGCAAACATGCGTCACTGTGGTACTGCGCAAACGCAAGTCCTATCCTCACCGCTGCCACCCAATGTTAGAAAGCAAAGTGCTTAATGCACAGGGGGCGGTGGGTGCAACTCACCCCTATTTCCTCCAATGGTGGATGGCCCCCTGTGCTTGAGATGAGCACGCGTTCTCCGCCTGACTTCTGGGCTCCCTGTTAGATTATGAAGCCTCAACTGCTGCAGGCTCTCCACTGGGCCTCCGGGCCCCCAAGCGACGACTCTCTCTTCGCTGCCTACGTCCTGGGATGCACACAGAGCCCCAGAGGCTCTGTCTCGATCGCCCCATCAACCCCGCCCACCGTCAGGCACCAGCACGCCTTACTTCCTGCCTTCTCTCGACTTCCTCTGGCCGACCCTGCCCACAACCAGGCGCTGTCATGCCTGATTTCCGGTTTCACAGGAGCTTGCGGGGCTCCGACTTCTTTTTCCCGGCACGGCAGAGCCTCTTAGAGGCTTAAAAACAAAGCGCCCAACATGCGTGAGTTTTTGTGCAGGAAGGAATGTCTTCTTGCACAAAACTATGGGGCATATTAGCAAGACCCACGTTAAAATTATCGCCGTTTTAGCGGCAGGAAACTGCCGCTAAAGCGGCGATAATGGGCTTGCTAATATGCGTTATGGAATTCCAATAGAAGGCCAGGTTAGATGTCCTGCACAGCTAACCTGGGCTTCTATTGGAATTCTATAACGCATATTAGCAAGCCCATTATCGCCGTTTTAGCGGCAGTTTCCTGCCGCTAAAACGGCGATAATTTTAACGTGGGTCTTGCTAATTTGCCCCTATATTTTGAGGCTATTTCCTCTTTGTATTTGTGTTGCAAAAAGCAGCACACATGCAAAGACGAAATAACAAGGAGAAATAAAGACATTTTTCCTTGTTTCGCCAGCCTCAGGTTGGCAGACCATTTTGGCGCAAACCCAGTTTTAGAAGTCTTGTCTATATGGATTTGCTTCAAAATGACCCTGCACCACCTATGTAATGCCGGCTTGACTCAAGGTAATGCAAGATAGCGCTATGCACTCCATTGCATTCTTTTTTTTTTCAAAGCCATGCAAAATTGGATTTGTGTGGCTTTGTAAATCCCTAAAAAGATTTTACATTAGGTTGCACCAAAAAAGTGACTCAACCCCCATGCAAAATAATAGTAAATCTGGGCCTTAGTTGATAATTCTGGATTTTTATCACTTTTTAAAAGTTTAATTTAATGTTGTTTGTTTAGAGCTGGAGCTATGAAGGGTTATTCTACGTTACAAAATGAAAAATGCAAGCTTATGCAAAGTCCTGAAGGCATATGATGTAATCGGGGTGGTATTCATTACACCAGTAAACATTGATACTTCTATTTGAAGGTTTTCTGTGGGTGAGAAGGAGGAGCATTAGTGATTATTGATATGATTTACATGTTTTGCCTCTCCTGAGCTATTTAGTCCCTGATCGCAATCACACGATTTTTCCTGGTGACATTTAGCAAGGGAAATTACAGCGATGTGGTAATTCTCACAGAAATCCAAATTCTGAGCACTGGACAAAATCCCATCTGTGCAGAGATTTGATTTTTATCCACTTCTTAAACTCCGTGTTTTATGACATTGTCCGGATGATTTTCTTTGGGACAATGTGGCTTTAACTGGATCACTTTTACAATTAGCTGAATGGTCTTTAATTAAAATGAGTGAATGTATTAGTGTAAGAAACTAGCACTGGGGCAATTTAACCTGTGAGTGTGTAAGACTTATACTGTGTATTAAAGGCCATAAGAGGATAACTCAAAACAATATAGCTACCTAACTGTGTACCCGGGGACTAGAAAAATTGAAATCTAAGGAGGAAATAGTAGGGCTGCATGTAAAATGAATGGTCTCAGGCCACTGCTAGCTCATCTCCTTTAGTGAGCTGATGTGACCAGTCGTTGGCCATGTGTAATGCTGGACTTACTACAATAGTGTACGTTTCTACAAAAGTGTAGTTTGTGATTAACAAAAAGTAGTAAACTTACTCAAAAGTGTAAGCTACCTTTGTGAATAAGTCTAATTCCATTTAGTTGACTCGTGTTTGAAACGGTTGTATGTTGGAACAACAAGCTCCTCAACAACGACTACCCTAACAATGAGGTCGCTACCAGGACCTCGTCTAAACCACGATTTTTTTTACCACACATTCCTTTACCACGATTTTTCGTGGTAAAGGCATGCATGGTAAACAAAATGCATACCAACTACTACCCTGATCCCCCCAACCCCACCACCCCCTAAAAACTAACCCTAACCCCCTCACCCCCAAAAACAAACACTATCCCCCACACCCCCTAAAAACTAACACAACCCCCTGTAAACTAACCCCAACCCCTACCACCCCTGAAAACTAACCCCACACCCCTGAAAACTAATCCCAAACCCCCACCCCCTAAAAACTAACCCCAAACCCTGCACCCCCTAAAAACTAACCCCAACCCCTCCACCCCTGAAAACTTAACTCAACCGCTCCCACCCCCTCAAAACTAAACCCACACCCCTAAAAACTAACCCCAACCCCCCACTCCCTGAAAACTAACCTCAAACCCCACACTCCCTAAAAACTAACCACAAACACCTCTTACCTGCTCCTGTGCGACGCTCCTCCGAACTCCGCCCTGCCCGAACACGAGACCGAATCAGCCTTAACCACGCACATGCGTGGTAAAGGCTGAGTCGTGGTTCAGGCAAGCGTTGTTCTGCTTGCGTGACTCCGGAACTCGTTGTTCCAGAGTCGTGGCAAAAGTTGTTTCCCGTTTGAAACAAGGCAGCATTGTTTCATCCATGGGGCATTGAGAGACTGTTCAAAGAGAGTGGCTGGGAATGAATGGTTTAAAGGGTCATTTTTTTACTGTACTCTTTATAACATGTGAATGTTTTTAATGGATTGCATTAGATTAGATTATATGAGACGAGATGAGATTAGATTAGATTAGATTAGATTAGATGGACTGGGTTGAATGAACTGTCCTGGAATTGGTTGCACTGGCTTGATTGGATTGGGTTGATTGGATTGACTTGGAATGGATATAGCTGGATTAAACTGGAGTGTTTCTAAAGACTGTGGCATTTACAATTTACCCAGTACTGCACTTTGTAATTGTTTCTACACTTAATATGTCACACCTTAACATACACATTGTTAGGCCTGGCATTCTTGGTGTGGTTTCCCCTGACTTTTTACCCTCTGACCTCCTGTTTTGCTGACTTAATTTTTGCTGGCTTTAGGATTATGGGCACTTTACCATTGCTAACCAGTGCTAAACTGCATATGCTCTGTGCTCTAAACATGATAACATTGACTTCCCCACAATTGGCTTGTTTAATTTACTTGTAAATCCCTATTAAAGTGCACTGTATGTGTCCAGGGCCTGTAAATTAAATGCTACTAGTGGGCCTGCAGCACTGATTTGGTCACCCACTTTAGTAGCCCTGCAAACATGCCTCAGGCCTGCTGTGTGTGCAGTTTTAAACTGCAATTTTGACCTGACAAGTTAACCTACTTGCCAGGCCCAAGACTTCCATTTGATTACATATAAGTCACCCCTAAGGTAAGCCCAACTCAGCCTTATGGGTTGCATGCAGTGTATTTAAAAGGTAGTTCATATATCTCTGAGTTTTACATGTCCTGGTAGTAAAACACTATCACATTTGTTTCTCTCTACTGCAAGAGTTTTTTTCTTATTTGTTTCATTTTGAGGCATGTGTTTGGGGGTTATATCCAGCAGGGGTCTTGCAATCGTTATTGGGTTGGACGTCTTAAGAGTGTTCCTCCTAGTGCCTGATTGGTCCACTGCAGTGAGAAGAGGCGCCTATCTCTCCCATAGGTTAACATTGGGGATGCCTCAAACATCTTTTCAGTGTCATTTCCAATTGGGAAGCGATAGATATTTGGCGTTTGGTGACCATGGACTCACAATTTGAAAACACAAGTAGGATTTTAAATTGTAAGTCTGAAAATGTTACTTTTAGAAAGTTGGCATTTTCTTACTTTAACCATTCTGTGCCTTTGCCTGTCTCTTAATAAACATCTGCGCTGGATGACAGCTGGGCTTTGTTCATTCCCTTTAGACAGTCACATACAAAGGGAGCTGGGGAGTGACATTCATATCCCGATGGCCCGTCAGCAGGTTAATGGGCCTTCCTGAGCTAGAGTGGGAGGGAGGATCTGACACTTGCACCTGAATAGGGTTGTGCCTGTCCCCTCACAAAGAGCTGCATACCCCCCTGTAATGAATCTGGAGCCAGGGCAGGAAAGGCAGGAAAGGCAGAGACCTTGTGAGCTTCAATCAATCA
Organism: Calotriton arnoldi; assembly: GCA_963921515.1. Lineage (NCBI taxonomy): Eukaryota > Metazoa > Chordata > Amphibia > Caudata > Salamandridae > Calotriton > Calotriton arnoldi. The sequence goes on along the minus strand of CAWUFW010004902.1, from coordinate 268,360 downwards.
ATCAACCAATGTCTTGTAAAGCGTGACTACTCACCCGTAAGGGTCTCAAGGCACTGGGGGGGGTAGCTGCTGGTCCGACGTGGCTTCTGCGAAGGTATCGGTGAGCATGGTGGTGTATGTGGGTTTGGTGAAGAAAAAGTGGACAAGTGAAGGCGCAGCTGCAGTTCTGGCAGGAGAAAAGGCCTTGGGTGTCTATCAGAGATGTCTGCCTGCAGGCGGAGTGGCATCCGATGTTGAGGGCATGGAGAGGGCTGGTGCTGTATCGGTGGATGGTCTGAGAACCAGGGTCCGTGGCGCTGGGGACGGTGAAGGCACTGATGGGGGCAGACGGGCTTGCCCTTGGCGCATCTTTGGTGCCCACAGAGGGTCAGCAGCAGCTATGGGATCAGTGGACTGCACCTTCACTGCGCAGCAGCTGCCATTAAGTAGAGTGCAGGGGAGGGCTGGACAGCTGGGAGGCAGGAAACGCAGGTAGCGAGAAGGTGGCACTGGAGGGGGGTGGGCCAACAGGGAATCACAGTGGCAGGGAAAAAAAGAAGCAGAGAAGAAAAATGCCCAAAAAGTAGCAAAAGGGATGAAAGTGGAAAGGACAGTGGAATGGAGGAAGAGAGAGAAAAACAGAAAGACAGAAGGCAGAGCAGAGAGACAGAGGGCAGCCCAGCAGCAGAGCAGAGACGCTCTACCACTGGACCAACAGGGATGAGGCACAGGTAGCAGGCTGCGGGTGCAGGAGGGTCTTGAACAACTGATCAGAGGGCAGCTGCAGCTACCAGGTGGAGCTGTGCAGGGAAGGGAACAATCCACTGCCAGAGGGTAAGCGCAGGTTTATTTAGGTTGTGTATCTAACTTACCTTGTCTAGGATTGTGGTCCCTACTTGGACCCTTACTTGGACAGGGTGCAAACCTCTGCCAACATGGACAGGGTGCCAACCTCTGCCAACTAGAGACCCAATTTCTAACATTGGTGATCAGTTGTGAGGATAGCACTTGAGGTTGTGCAGTACCTTTCAGTAATTCGGTGAACACTACTATTCACATTGAGATCAATTCGAATCAATTGTCTCTGATCCCCATTAGCCTTTTTTTCCTACTCTCTTTAATTGGCATTTTTTAATTATTCAATTGTACCTGATTGGCATTTTTGTCTTTCTATAAATCAGGTCTCTGATTGGAGGTCCCATACCTGCACCTGCCCCTGCAAACCTGGATTTTGAGCTGTCCAAAGTGGAGACGTACACAGTCCAGCAACTTAAGGATTTTTGCAAGGAGTTTGGGGTTTCTACCAAGAGCTTCACCAAGGAGGTGGAGCTGCAAAAGGTGCTGAGGGCCTTGAAAGAAGCTAGAAATGCACCACATGAGATCCCTGAGGAGGAGAGGATGAAGAGATGGAGGATGATGTGGAGCTGGACCGGGATTCAATGGAGTATCTGAGACTGCCTGTGGGGCAGGGGGCCACCAGCCGGCAAGGAGGAATGGTTCCCCCAGGGCAATGAGCAGCTTGTCTTCTAAAGGCTTGTCCACAGAGGAGGTGGAGGAAAGTAGGGAGGGGAGAAAATTAAAATTGGAGCTGGCTAAGCTCAAGTTGGATAAAGAGAGAGCCTTAGAGGATAGAAGGCTGGCAATAGAGGAGGAGGAAAAGAGAAAGAGATTGGCCATGGAGGAAAAGATGATGTTGGCCCAGGAGTTGAGACTGAGCGAGATGGACATCAAAGCCAGGAGCGATGAGTCTGGGCCAAGATGGTGGCAGCATTTCTTCAGTGTCCAAGGGTCTGGTGTCTGACTTTGTGGTGTGGGACAACATAGACAGATGGTTAGAGGCCTACAAAATTCCTTTACATATGCACAAGGTCCTTGAGGAGGATTGGGGGGCAAATCTGTGGAGGATTATCCCTAGTGAGAGGAGGGACACTCTACCGGCCCTAGCAGGGAGTGAAGGAGGCCCTAATCAGGAAGTTTGGTTTGACCCCAGAAAAGTATAGCCAAAAGTTCTGGCACAGTCAGAAGCTATCCCAACAGACCTGGGTAGATTGGGTAGATTTCTTCTGCAAGGCACTGGAAGGTTGGGTGAAAGGCAGCGAGGTAAAAGATTACCAGTGGCTGTATAATTTGTTTGCAACAGAGCATATGTTCCGTCTTTGTTTTCCAGATCTGCACCAACACCTTGTTGAAAGTAAGCTCACTGACCCCAGGGAACTTGCTAAGGAGGCGGACTACTGTGTAAGCTCTAGGGTCCAAAGGAAGGTATCTGGGGGGAACACCACAAGGGTGGGCAGGGTCCTCGCCTGAAGTAGGTGTTGGGGGGACAAAAAGAGCAAGGAGTTCTCTAAAGGGCCCCAAATTAGTTCCCATGGTCAGGTTCCCATCCCCCGCTGAGAAGAAAAAGAAATGGTTCCCTGACAATATGTCTGCCGGGAAGGATCCTGTGAAGTGATCTGAGTGTCAGCAAGAAGGACACTACAAAGGGGATGCCAAGTATCCCAAGTGGGCACAGCCCTCCACAGGTGGGCAGTCACTGGGGTTGGCTAGTGTAGCACTTGGGGAGGAGATTGCCCTGATAGTTTTGGGGAGAGAGTAGAGTTGACACTAGTGTCCCTGGGTGATGGAGAGATGGTACTGTTAACCCACATGCCTGACAATACTAAGAAGTACAGTCAGTTGGTGTCCGTCAATGGGCAGAGGGTGGAGACTCTGAGAGACACAGGACTCAGCATGACAACCGTCAGGTGTCATCTGGTGTCTTCAGAGCAGGTAGCCCCTAATACGTTCCACCAAGTTGTTGCTGCTGACAACCGTGAGAGCCACTACCCAGTAGCTCCAGTTCCCTTTGAATGAGTGGGGGGAGGGGGTCTCAGGCCTGCTGAAGGTAGCTGCAAGTCAGTTCTTGCCTGTGGATTGTCTGCTGGGCAATGACCTGAAGCACACCATCTGGAAGGAGTTGGAGCTCAACTCACACTTGGAGATGATGGGATTGTCTGAGTGGGTGTGCCTGACCACACAGTCCATGGCAGCTTGGTCCATTGCAGCTTGAGAGGGTGGTCCAAGGACCTTGAGCCTGGAAGAATTGCCTAGGTGCCTGCCAAAAAGAGGTAGGGCAAGAGGCGTGGGAAACCCACTCCTGAAACTCCTTCGGACCGGGAGGAGGCTGACCCTGAGAGGAACACCACAGTAGTTACAGGGGAGGATGTGGCTGAACTGGGGTACCAGCCTGAGCTGATCAACTGGCAGCAGGAAGTTGGTCCCTCCAGGGAAGAGTTCTGTAAAATGCAGAAGGAGTGCCCTACTCTTGTGGGTCTTCTTCAGCAGGCTTCGGCCCAGGCAGCTGGTGACGCCTCTCTCAAGCACATCATTTACTGGGAGAATTATCTCCTGTATAGTGAGCTTAAGGTTCCTGAGCCTGGTGCAGCACGTTTCAGGACTCTCCTAATGGTTCTGACTCATGATGTGCCACTGGCAGGTCATTTTGGGCAAGACAAGACCTCTGACAGGCTTGTCACCCACTTCTACTGGCCTCAAATGAGGAAAGTCTTGGATGCGTTATATAGGTCCTGTCCTATATGCCAGGTGAGTGGCAACTCAGGGGGAAGTGCAAGGCCCTGCTGCTGCCCTTCCTTGCCGTTAGCACCCCTTTGGAGCAGGTTGGCATCGACATTGTGGGACCTCTGGATCCCAAGACAGCCATGGGAAATAGTTTCATTCTGGTCTTGGTGGACCATGCCATCTGGTACCCACAAGGGAAGATATCCCTCTGAGAACAGTGACTGCACCAGTCATGGCAAGGGCACTGGTGGGGATCTGACCGGGATACCAACTTCATGTCCAATTACATGAAGGTATGTGGAATGAGTGAGGGTTGATGTGTAAGTTCACCACTCCTTACCACCCCTAAACTAATGGGTTGGTTTAAATGTTCAACCGGGCCCTTAAAGGCATGATTATGGGTCTACTTGAACGCATGAGGCATAAGTGGGACGTCCTCCTGCCATGTCTTTTGTTCGCCTACAGGGAGGAACCACAGAAGGGGGTTGGCTTCAGCCCTTTTGACCTATGTGGTTACCCTGTGAGAGGACCTCTGAGTTTGGTTAGGGAAGGCTCCTCAGGATGTACTTAGCTACATGCTGATGTTACATAATCAGACAGCATGTTTTAGTAAACTCCCTCAGGAGAACCTAGAAGCTAGCCAGGAGGACATGAAACGGTAGTATGACCAGAATACCACTCTGGGTGAGTTTCAGCCTGATCACAAAAGTGTGGGTAATGGACCCAGTGGAGGCCCGGGCCCTGCAAGACCATTGGTCTGGGCCTTATGAGGTGAAGGAGCGCAACAGTGATGTCACCTACTTGGTAGACCTCAAGGTTCCTAGGAAAGCTTTGGGGGTCTAACATGTGAATTGCCTCAAGCCAGGGTTTGAGAGGTGTAAGATTACCATGCTCCTGGTTTCTGATGATGGGTGGACCTCTGCCCGTCCTCCTATCTTCCAAGGAGTAGGATGTGTCAGTGGAGGGTGTCAGCCTCTCCCCTACACTGACCCTAGATCAACAGAGAGACTGCCGCCAGTTGCTGGGGCAGTTTGACTCTTTGTTCTCCCTCACCCCAGGACTCACTACATGGTGTACCCATGATACTGATACTGGGGACAGCAAACCTGTGAATAACAACATTTACCGGTTGTCTGATGAGGTGAGAACCAGCATTAAGGAGGAGGTCTCCAAAATGCTGGAGTTAGGGGTTATTGAACCCTCAAACAGCCCTTAGTCCAGTTCAGTGGTGTTGGTTCCCAAGTCTGCCCCTCCAGGCATCACACCTGAACTTTGGTTCTGTGTTGACTACCGTGGGCTCAATGTAGTCACCAGAACTGATGCACACCCCATCCCGAGAGCTGATAAGCTCATCAATTAGCTTGGAGCTGCCAGGTTCATGAGCACATTTGACTTAACGTCTGGGTACTGGCAGATTGCTTTGGCCGAGGGGGCTAAAGAGAGGTCAGTGTTCTCCGCACCAGAAAAGCACTTCCAATTCCAGGTCATGCCATTTGTTTTAAAGAACGCCCCTACCATCATCCAGAGACTGGTCAATCGGGTCCTGGCTGAGTTGGAGAACTTCAGTGCTTCCTACCTAGACAGCCCTAGTTGGGAGGACCACAAAAATCATCTCCAGGAAGTGCTTCGGGCTCTGTAGAGGGCAGGCCTGACTATCAAGGCCAGTATGTGCCAGATAGGGCTGGCTTCTGTCGTCTACTTAGGACACCAAGTAGAGGGCAGCACGGTGCAGCCCTTGCAGCCCATAATTAACACCATTCTGGCTTGGGTACCCCCCCATGACCCAGACAGAAGTGAGAGCCTTCCTATGACTCACTGGATATTACAGGAGATTAATCAAGGGATATGGCAACAATGTTGCCCCTTGACAGAACTGACTTCCAAGAAGCAGCCACATCAGTTGATCTGGACAGGGGCGTGCCAGAAAGCTTTTGATGCCCTGAAGGAAGCCATGTGCACCCTTGAGCAGCAGTTTTCTCAACGCGGACTGGTAGTTTCTCATCGTGAGCGGTCGCGAGCATACGCGACCACTCGCAATGAGAAACCTGACCTCCCCGCGTTGAGAATCTCGCCGGGAGGTTTATTTTCCATGCTCGTGATCGGCAACTTGATGTTGCTGATCGCGAACGAGGAAAAAGTCTCGCCGGGATGTCATTTTGCTCGCTCGCGGTCGCCAACTTGACGTTGAGGACCGCGAGCAAGCAAAAAATGCCCGCTGCGCGTTTTTGCACTGTGCTACGTGCAATTCGCGTAGCGCATAGTTGCGCAAACTACGCAAACTACGCGAGCGTAGCGTAGTTTTCTGCCCAGGCCTACAGTCTGCAACGGAGCCCCGCACACAGCCAAACCCGAAGAACAAACGACACCATGGAGCTACTCATCATGCAGCTCGGAGCCCCAATAGGGCCACAACACCCACTGCCACCACCCCCCCCAGGACCCGGACCCGCACCCTCCCGGACCACCACAGAGGCAGCGCAGAGTAAGACAGCGGACCAACCGAAAACGCACCAGTCTCACAGACCTAACGCCCGAGGAAGTCATCGCCCACTACAGGCTCAAAAGGACAACCATCATCCGCATCATGACCCACATCGCCCACAGGTTGACGGTCCCAACCCAGCGGAGAACCAACATCCCTCCGCAGACAAAGCTGCTGGCTGTGCTGCACCTTTTGGCCTCTGGTACCTTCCAACCAACAACTGCCAGAGTCGGAGGAGTCTCACAGCCAGCCCTATCAAAGTTCATCACACCTGTCCTGGTTGCCATCATCAGCTTCATACCCCAGTACCTTCACTTCCCCCACACTGCGCAGGAACAGCTGGAGACAAAGCAAGGCTTCTACGCCTTTGCTAGCTTCCCACACGTGTTGGGGGCCATTGACTGCACACATGTCCCACTTGTGCCCCCTGCGGATACTGCACACCACTACCGCAACAGAAAGCACACGCATTCCATCAATGTGCAGGCAATAGTTAACCACCGGGGAATGTTCACCAATGTCGTCGCAAACTATCCAGGCAGTGTGCACGATTCCTACATCTTCCGACAGTCCATCATCAACCAGCGCTTCCAGGATGGCATCTATGGAACTGGACTGCTCGTTGGTAAGTGCCAAATCAACACACCACACACCTCAAAGCCACCATCTCACAACGCACAACTGTGGGAATGCACACGTGACCAAACCACATACAACATGTCAATCAACATGCCCACCTACCAGACACGACAACACAACTCCATGGGGATCCTGGGATTCCCCTGCACACAATACAGCTATATCATGGCACCACAGCCACACAACAGCTGAACGTGTGGAGATGCGGAATGCAGCCATGTGCGAAGGATGCAAGTGACCCGTGCATGGGAATGTACACAACGACAAGTGAGGCGTGGATGTGCTGGACAGACATGGGTATGCAAACCACAGATATGTCCATGCAGACATCAACTGCTGGTGACTGGAGAGTAGTGAACAGTGGACGCAACCATGTCACCCCAGGCTGTGGGTCAGATCGCGGAAATGACGCTCGCTGCGTCCCCCCCTGTGTGCGTGAGCATAGTGGGTGGGCCCGGAGTACGCCAGGCCTGTGCAGGGGGTGTGGACAAAAACCCAGTGGCGCAGAGCGTGGTTCACTCCCGGAAAGGCCAACGTCACTGCCAGGGCGGCACCTCGCAGTCCGCCACGAGACCAACGCTGTGAGCAGCGGGGCCTGTGAGCCTGTGCGCCTGCTGCACCCCAGGACGCTGATACCCAGACCAGGCCTGCCCGCACCAGCGCTCCAAGGCCGCACTGCTCACCTGCCAACACCGTTGTGTGTCAAAGAGGGCCCACCACGTGCCGTGCTAGCTCCAAGACCCATGCCCGCGACCTTGGAAGCCTCCTCAGGCCATCGCTGTCCTCTGTGACACAGGCCCCCAGGGGTCCCCATTCATTGACATACCCCACCGCTGCAGCCCGGCTACACTGCAGTCCAGCATGTCCCACATCCTGAACTGAGTCATCATTGATCAATGGCAGGGTCCATGTCAGTGTACGCAGGGGGAGGACTGAGAGGGAGATGTGACACAGTCCGGTGGTAACACGGATCACGGTTACCGAGGAGGTCAACCAGTAGCAAGGACTGACCTGGTACCACTAACCCTGTGCGCCGTGAGTGACCGTCAGCCTCCGGCGGGACATCGTTGGTGTCTGAGCCTGTGGCCTGGGGGTTGTCATGAGCAACGGGTAGGTACGAACATGGTGTCTGGCATGAGTCTGTGGCATTCATATCCGCCATGTTGCCGGTCACAGCTGGCATGTGCCCTCTGCATCATGCCCTGGGTGTACACCTCCCATTCTCCCCCGAGACACTCCGCGGAAGGCACCTCTGAGACATTCAAGACCCTGCTCTGCCCTCATGACCCTACCCCAGTCTCCCGCAGGACAGCGTCGCATGGCGGTAGGCCCGTGTCGGCCGCTGTGCATCCGGGGCCACTAACCCTGTGCGACTCAAGTCATGCTCCCTTGTTGTTCTGACATTGCATTTGTGAGTGCCTGATGACTGTTGGAGTTGTTGCCAGCACCAGCTACTCCCTGAGGGCTGGCTTACACTCACCCCACACACAGCCAGCACAGGTGTCACTGGATCAGTGGGCCTGCCATCACATCATGCCGAACCAAGTATTGACTCTTTTCTCTCTGCACTGTCCCAGGTGATCAAGGATATGCACTCTGCCCTTGGATGATGACACCCCTCAGAGACCCGAACACACCCGCCCAGAGGCAGTACAATGCGGCCCACATACACACCAGGGGCATCGTTGAACGCACATTTGGCGTGTTGAAGTCACGTTTCAGGTGCCTGGACGTCACAGGTGGAAGGCTCCTGTACAGCCCGGACATCGTGTGCAAGATGATCGTTGCATGTTTTGTGTTGCACAACATCTGTGTACGCACCAATGCCCCATGGATCCCAGTTCCAGAAGTACTGGACGATGATGGGGACGATGGGGCAGGTGGCCCACATCCCACTGCAGCTGCGGCAGGATTGGCCCATAGGAACACCATCATTAACAATTTCTTCTCATGAGAACGTCACATTGTGGCCGTCCCTGGCAATCATGGGACAGTACAAAATGTCCACAAGCACAGCATGTGTGAATAAAACATATTTGCAGGTTACAGGTTGTACTTGTACATTGTCATGTCACAGTTTCCTGCTGTGCCAGATGTGATTTCCCATGTTGTGCACATTTGCGGCACCAGTTGTGTCCTGTGTTCTGTTGTGGAGGTGTTGCTGTTTGCACCGGGATGTTGTCAATGTCTAGGTGCACTTATACTTATGTGTGTATGCTGCACTGTGGGTGATTCGCTCCTGTGGCTCTGATTTGTCTGCCACTGATCCCTTTCATGCGGTGTGCCTGTCAGTTCTGTGCTTCCAGGGTGCTGAGATGTTGCAGACTTGGGTAACTTGTGCTCTTTGTCGAGTTGTGACTCTTGGGCCTGATTTGTCCGCAGATGTGTCGTTGACGTCAGGGGTTGTTTGTGCAGGTAGTTGTGTCCGAGTGCGACCTGCTCCTTTTCGGGTATTGTCCGCACTCAGCCACCTCAGTGTCATGCCGTGTACATTGCCATGATGATTGGACTGCAGCCAAGCTACTGGTCATGTGGTGTCTCTTGCATCATCAGTGTGGTTGACGTATGTGCATGTTCGCATGTTCGCACGTGGGCATGTGTTGGTTGTGTGACTGTTGATGTGTTGGGTGGGTGCTCCTTTGGGCACAGGCTGTTCGTGGGACTACTTGGTGTTTGTGTGTGTGCTGGAGTGTTCCCGTGGGATCAGGGACATGAACCAGGGTCATTGTGGGTGTGCAGTGTGCCCTGCTTGATTGTGCATGTGTGCCATTGTGCCCATCTCCACCCGTCCCCACACTCCCAGGTCGCTACGCACCATGTTGATGTGATGTTAGGTCATGTTGGGCAGTGTCCAGATCACCAACTCATGTCACCGTCTCCAGACTGGTGAATGTGGCCACCATCTTCTCCATGTCATTTAGCTCCTGGTGTTCTGCTGGCCCCCCTCCTCCGGGGTGCGTTGCTGCTTTCGTGTTGGCAGCAGGTTTCTGCTTGGTTTTGCCTTTCACATCAGTCCAGCATCTCTTGTGCTCTTCCATTGTCCTCCTCTGCCATGCAGCGGAATTCACATGGTCCGAGGTGGTGTGCCATCTTTGCCTCTTTGTTGCCAATGACACGTTGGAGGTGACGTACAGTTGGTGGTGGTGTTCTGTCTCATCCGTGGCGATAATCGGGTTTTCCTGTAGACTGTACCCCGTCTTCCTCTTCCTCTTCTCATTGCCCTTCCACGTGCCCTGTATTCCTGGGTGTTCCTCCGTGGGGATTGTGGGGTTCATGTTGTCCTCTGCAGTCGGTCAGGGTGCGTCCGTGGTACTCCGCAGTTGATTTCGTTTGTGGTTGGTGGCATTTTCCGTATGCTGTTCTTGTGCTTTTTCCCGCATTACGCGTGGGTTTTGCTGGCCTCTCGCTGCTTATCGCTGATTTCCTCATCGCGCTTTGGCCCATCGCATGTTTTTTCGCGTTGAGGTTTGTGTTTTTATCACGGTCGCGGTTATTGTATCGCGGACATTTACCGCGTTTTCGGGGGATTATCGCATGGTACCGCCGTGTTGTGAATTCCACGTTAACACGGGGTTATTTTCCCGCGATCGGCTGCGATGTGTAAAGTTGCGTTAACATTTTTTGGAGATGTTTAGCACACATTCTTGTGAATATACCCCTATGTCTTTCTAACGTAAGATTTGTGCACACTTTAAAACGTACATCCAAGGATATAATGGCTTAAGCATATTTATCTTCAACTCCTTTACCTTCACTGTCCACCGTAAGTACTACTTCTTTGGGAATGTGCTTTAAGATTTTGCGATCCTCTGTGCTGAAGCAATGTTTTAAAATAGCAAACTTTTTCTTGTGTGTGAACAATTCTTATTCAAGGGCATTGAGATAAGCCTCAAAACCTTCCTTCGATTGCTCCCAATCTGTCTCAGGTGTTGATGGATTAAGTACAAAAGCAGGAGGGCCTTTGATTGACTGTTGCATGATGAAGGCAAAGATGTTACACCACAAATCAGTCACTAGACCACCTTTCAAAATGTACGGGATAACAACACAACCTAAATTCACACTATTCGAAGGGTTATGACAACAAGTGGAGGAAACCCTACAAAACTGCATGTGCGCAAAAAGAAGTCAGACTTTAAACACACTAGTGCGCACTACCAAAAGGGGGAAATGTAAAGTTTGCTAGAATAGCACTAAATGCCCATGCTGTGCGTAAAGCCAAAGTACAGGGTGTGCATCACTGAAAATGTGCTGACTCCCAATTTATTCATGTAACGTGCCGCCTTGTGTGCACATCACCAAAGTGCACTGAAGTGCATGGAAGAACTGAAGTGGTGAACTGTCACAGAATTCAACACACACTTGGCTGGGCTTTTAAAAATAAATGTGGCCTCAACGTACAGTGACTGTGGCAGTGCAGAAATGCAAACGTGACAACATTGGTGTACGTATCACCGAGCTGAATATACGAAAACGTAAGACTTCTTACTTGAAGTCTGCCCAATTGAAGATGGCCGCTGACTTCAAAGAGGCAAATTGCCTGGAAAAAGAAAATGCACAAATTGGTGAACGTATCACAGAGCAATGTAGTGTATGCACAATGGCCTATTTGAATGTAGTCAGCCCGATTGAAGATAGCCACCATCCACGTCCTACGTGCGTGCGCAGGGACTCCCTATTAAAGCAGTGAGTGCGCGGCCAACGGCAAGCTAGGCTCATGCTGAGGAAACTGCAATGTGCTTGCACCAAACCATAAAAATGCACAGTACCTCAAGAGTAGACACAGCCAAAGCCACCAGGACCACTGTAATTACGGATGCAGCGATTTTCCTTTAGCAACAGTCCTCCGTACATTGGCACCAGCAGAACTCACAGGAACGTGAACTGCAGTGCTCCCTGATCATGCTTGGGATGTCCAATATTAAGGCATTGACTCACAGATAGGTTTGAAGTATTTATTCACTGACAGCAGGACAAGAGGAATACATCTGCACTGCAACTAGTCACCGATCCAAACACCCGTCCCAACCGCCACCCTCGCTCGCCCCGTTCCAGAACCTCTCCCCTTGACATTATGGTCAGGGACTACCGACTATCCCCCTCCCTGTCTTGTGCACCACCACAGTTAAACAATTAAAGCAATTGGACATGAGAGGAGTTTTCTTTGGAAGGCGGGGGTCTCGCGACCCCCGGCCGTATTTATTAAAACATGAAAACAAATTAAAATTTGAAATAAACAATATTTACACAAGCATTTTTATGCAGAAAAATTTGACATTAGATTACAATCAATGTAGACAGGTATCAAATGGCTATCCTTAACAAATGTCTAATACAGCGTGTTTCCTAACCGAATCTAACATCATACTTATGACTTTTCTGCATATCCTAGTTTTGGGCCTACGGCAAGGTCGCTAACCGGTGTCAAATCCTTATTAACCAACTACGCCCTCACGTATGAGTGCGCATGCGCAGAGGGCCCGTTTATCGAGAGGGTACTTCCCCCCCCTCCCGGTTACCCCCGTACGCTTCATGAACTCCATTAACCAAAAGGGGGGCCCTTGCACTCTGCGCCGTTTAATGACATCATAGTGCACGTGTGGGGTGGCTAACCAGCCAAAAGAAAGCGTGATTCCCCCTCCCCCGCACCCATCCAACCAAGCGGATGTACCGCCCCTGGAGTTCTAGGAGAGACCACTTGCCCCTTCCCTGGGCGACCCCATTCAAGAATGGTGACGCCCCTAAGGACCTTAAATTGACTGCTCACCGATCATGACCTTACCGCCACAGGCCAGCATAGTTGACCGACTATCTGGCCCCCCCTATCCTCCTCTTCCGAAAGGTCATGCCTACTTAGAACCCTCCCGCCACGCCAAAATGTTCTCCAGAAAAAGTTTGTTACCTGCCCCAGTCAGGTGGACCCCGTCTTGCAAGAAGAACTGTTCCCCCCAGATACACCCATGTGGTATATTCTGTAGTTGAGGTGACCGAAATAATTTCTCTATCTTGTTGTTGGTCCTCTTTACCGAGTGATTCAACGCCCTGACAGAGTCCCCCCCCCCTCCATTTAAGCCTAGGAATCATCTGAGACCACACTATGGTGCAGCCTTGGCATGTTTTAGCTTGCCAGTTTACTTCCGAAATTATCTCTTCCATCAGGACCCTCCTGCCCAATTTCACCAGATCGTTGCCACCCAGATGTAAGATAACTACTGCGGGCGGCGGGGTGTGTCTATTGAGCAACTCTGTAAAGAACCCCCTAAACTGACTGAGGCATAGGCCCCCCCTACCATGAAAGGAAACTTTGAAACCTCCTTGTTCCACCCTCTGTCTATAGCTACCTGAAAAGAAAACAGATTTAACGCGCTTCACAAATGAGTGACCAACCACCCATACCACTTGTGTCTCCTTCCTCTGTTCCTGTGTCCGCCGTGCTGAAGATACTTGCTGTTGGTGATCCGGCAACAGTTTCCGCCCTGCGTGACAGGCTCGAGAAACTGAAATAGAAGCAAACAACAAGACAGGCGTCAGCGTAACTTACTTGTCACCTCACAACATGTGCATCCGCACATAACGTTTGTAACAGTTGGAAGACCATCTCCCAATCCTTTTCACACTGTTCGCATGCAACCCTCTAGCAGTCGCTTCAGTGGCCGCACCTATCCTGAAGGAATGCGTCCCAAAATCCTTTGGATTGAAACCAGGCCTGTCCATTGTCATTGCCAATACTCGGAATTGGAACCTGGTCAGTGGGGTACCGTCTGCATGCATTAACAATGCTCCCTCCTTTGCGCCTGCTCGCTGTTTGATAAAGGCTTCTACGTGGAACACTGGGCAGCAAGGATTAGTCCGTGCCCGATGGAGTACCAGCCCATCCCCCCGGGCCTCCTGGTCAGTTTTTGATTTACGTATGGTAATCAACAGCATATCGCCCAATATTTTTGTGTGTTCCAGCCGAAGACCCCCTAGCATGTCCTGCTTGCTGCTAGCCACCAGTTCACCTACCCGAAATGCCCCATAAAAGGCCAAAGTAAAGGCGGCTCTGAACAAGAGTACCTCCCCATACGAACTGCAGGTGTCAGCCAAGGCATTCAATAATGATGCCAGCCGTTCTAAACCTATCGGTTGCCTGGAATCTGTGGCGGTTGCTTGCAGGCGCCGCCACCCCTTTAGTGCCTTCCGCACGATGAAACTATTCGTGGGATCTCTGGCCCCCTTGAGTTGTGCAACGAAAGAAACGGCCGCCCTGTGTCTGCTAGCTGTCGCTGCTGAGCGCCCCTCCTTATGTAATGCATCTAGGTACTTAGTGAAATTCTCCTCATGATCCCATTTCTCTGCCCAGTCCCGTCCCAAAAAGGAGCAATAAGACAAAACGCCCCTTCGTAAGCTGCTCTGGTCCTGGGCGCTAGGCTAGCTGCCACGAGGTTCTGTAGCTGGGGGCACCAATTTGCCAGAGTGTTGCTGGGAAGTGTGCAGGCGTCGCCTCTGCGGATGGTAGGTGTTCCCTGAATACCTGCATCTTAAAGCGAGAGAGTGCATCAGCTACGTTATTCAACACCCCTGGGACATGTTTGGCCCTAAACTGTACATTGAGTTTCATGCAAACCAACACAATTTCCTTCAGTAGGCGGAGTATAAACTTACACCGTGCCGCCTGCTGGTTGATACATTCGACTACCGTCATGTTATCTGACCAGAAGATTACAGATTGATTACACAACTGATCAGGCCAAACTGTTAATGCAACCCAGATTGGAAATAGCTCCAAGAAACCGATGTTAGCTGTCAGGCCGCTCTCATCCCACCACACCGGCCACCGTTGGGCCACCCGCTTGTTTCCAAGTATGGCGCCAAACCCCACACTGCCCGCAGCATCCGTCCATAGACCTAACTCTGCAGACGTAGTAGGGGGACCGCACCACACCACTCTGCCATTGAAGCCCTCCAGAAATGCGATCCAAATACGCATGTCCTGGCGGACCTCGGCCGGCAATCTAGTGCGATGGTGTTTCTCTCGCAGGCCCGTCATGGCCTGCGAGATTGAGCGGGAGAAGGTGCGTGCCATGGGTATGACTCTTAGTGCGAAATTCAGCTGGCCCACAGTCTGCTGTAGCTGCTGGAGCGTCACTCTTTCTTTAACCAAACATTGCTGGAGAGCTGCTCTGAATTTCGTGATTTTGTCTTTGGGTAACCTGAAACAACCCTCCACTGAGTCCAATTCTATGCCTAAAAATTCCAATGAGGTTGCCGGACCCACCGTATTTCCGGGTGCCAGCGGGACCCCAAAAGCCCGCATGAGCACGCAAAATTCCTGCAATGCCCACGCACACTCCTGTGAGCCCGCCGACCCCAGAAAGAGAAAGTCATCCAGGTAATGCATGACATGGTGGTGTCCTGATGTTTGCCTAAAAGCCCATTCCAGAAAGGAACTAAATTTCTCAAAGTAGGCGCATGAAACAGAACAACCCATGGGCATACACATATCCATATAGAATTTTTTTTTAAAAGAGAAGCCCAGCAGATGCTGATTTAGGGGATGCACTGGCAGTAGCCGAAAAGCCGATTCAATGTCTGACTTGGCCAGCAAGGCTCCAGGTCCGAGAGACCTCAACATATCCACTGCCTGGTCAAAAGACGCATACTTAACACTACAAATGTCTTCATTTATAGCGTTGTTTAATGATGCGCCCCTAGGTGCTGACAGGTTATGAATGAGCCTGTACTCGCCCTCCTCCTTCTTTGGGACCACGCCGAGGGGCGAGCAAACAAAATTAGGTACAGGGATCTCATTAAAAGGACCCGCTATCCTACCCAGGCGCAGCTCTTTAGCAATTTTGCTGCCACCACATCTGGGTTGTGCTTAACTGAGAGTTGATTCCTACATTCTGGTGTTCCGGTATATCCCACCACTGGGATCCTAAAGCCCTGCAAAAAACCTTCCTGCAACATCCCCGCAGAGGCATGGTCTGGGTACCTGTTCAGCCAAGGAGTCATAGCCAGAACGTCAATGGGTGAATGAGCTACAAACCGGCCTCCCCCCTAATCCTGTTTCTTTCCTCCCCTGTTTCCAGAGGCGTTACCTTTATTGCGGCAGGCTGTTTCTGGGTGGGAAGGATGGTTACAAATGGAACATGCGTGCCTGAACTTACAAGTGCCTTGTGTCCTGGTGCATGTACGCTTGTTAAAATCCCAGCACACCCCTTTCCGCCCACCACTGCTCCCTGTCTTAGTGGCTGTGCCACCCCCCTGAGGTGGCCGAAAGGGCTGCTGGTGTTTGGAGGGGTAGCTTTTGCTCCAACTTGGCCCTGCACTCCCTGGTTGCCCGGCCGTAAACTGGCCATACCATGAAATCGAATCCACCCTATCCCATGATAATGCGTGGTCAAACTCCTTAGCCTTCCTGAAAGTAGTGTCGTACTCCTTCCACCCATCCCCTCCATATTTCTCACTGAAAGTTGTGATCCTACTCTGGTAACATGCCATCTCTGCCTGCAAATTAGGGAAACGCTCGGCTGTAATTGCCATAAACACAGAAAAGGCTCTAATCCAGTTGATCAATGTCTCCTCCACCCTGAATCTTGCCATTTCACCCCGCCATTCGCTAGGCAACATCCAGTCTTTCTGTTTCCTAGCATACTCCATTTCCCTGTTATCAACTAGCAAAGAAAACATATTGACATATTTGCCCGCCCAGATCAAATCCTTCACTTCTTGTGTCACATGCTGAGCCAGATTTTCCCTCCTGGAGGGTATTGTACCTTCCCCCAGAACTGGTAATGCCACCTCCTTACCACTTTCTGCGGCTCGCGTCGGTTCAACAATCTTGTCTTTTCTAGAATCGCTGCCCGAACATGTTGCTTGTGGAGTAATGGGCGCGCTTGGCCCCTCCCTGCCACCCTGAGCAATCATGATCTTTGCTACCATTTTTAGGGCCTCCGCCGAGGGGTCCTTTCCACCTCCTTGGCGCCCACTGAAGAAGGTAACATCCCACCTATCCCTAGCCAAGGAGTACAGCCGCTATCTGCGCTGCCAGCTCTGGAGGTACCCGACCAACCACTGGGGGTGCTGAAACTGGCATGGGGATCCCGTGCCGGGTACCGGAATAGCTGCAAGGTTAGGCACGGGTACCACCGGGACTACTGCTGGGAGCACCTGAGGCACTATGCTTGGTGCTGGCGCCGGTGAGGCCGGAGCCGTTGTCACCGGTAGACTTGTCGGGATTATGGGAGCAGGCATAGGAGCCACCGGCGGTGTAAGCCCTCCCTCAGGGACCACCCCAGAAGGCCCCCCCTCTCCGTGTGGCTTGTGGACCCGACCGCTACCCCTCTTGGCCCTGACCCGCTTGGGCAAAGCATCCAATTCCCCCCTGGGCTGCGGGGGCACTATTATTCGCTTGGGTCTCCCAGATGGCCCAACCTGTTCATCAAACCTCTGTCTGAGCTCTGCCACGCTCTTGCCTATCTGGTCCACCTTCCCCCATCTCCTGTCCATAGCTGTCATCTTGCGCATCATGCCCTGCAGCATATGCTCCATGCGGGAGCGCCTAGCGCCACGTCCACTAGTCATCCCTGCGACAGGTAAACCACCTACACTTACGAATCGTATGAGCACGCTGTGTCCCTGCACCCACCAGGGCCTGCCTGGTGTTTACCTGTACCAAGTTGGAGGTACACAGGCTGGCCATAAGCACCACGCAACTGTGACCGCGGCACACCAGCTAGCCTGGGTGTTGGGCGAGCGCACTCTAGCCCGGCGGCCCAACAGAAGCAGTGAAGTGCAGGCCTGCCTGTGTCCCCGGATAGCGTTGTCCACCGCGCCACTCTCCTTTGGCTCAGCCCGCCGTGTCACCCTTAACGAGAACTTCGGCCCGTGCAGTTAGCAGGGGTGCCGCTGACCGCCTCTCGCTCTCCCCACCCGACTCGCTGGGCTCCTACCGCTCCGCTTCTGCCACAGAGTGCTACTGGCCGGTTCCGCTCGACGACAAGCCGCGCTGGACACTCCACACCTATAAAACAAAAGTAAGATTATTCTGCGCCTTGAAGAGGCGCGGGGCAAGCCTGGGGAGCGCGGGAACAAGAGGGCACCTCCCGCGCTCCCCCGGCTTTTTAAACCCTCTGGTTACAACCGGTCTGCCCCCTCTGGCTCTCCTCCTTTGACCCGGAAGCAATTAGATTGCTTCCGGGTCAATGCAGGAGCCAGCACCAATCGGCGGTGGGGCGCACCCGCCTCGTCATCAAGACGCGGCGGAGGGGCACGCCCCACCACCGAGAGTGCAGGGGGAAGGAGGGGGCCAGAAATGGCACATGAGCTGGTTATAAAGATAACATATGACCAGCTATCACTGTCTCTTAATGCCCAGATCTTTCTGCCTGGATGAGTATGTTCACACATTAGCAAGGCTTTGCTTCAATAGTAAATTCCCACTGTGCCAACTACACTAAGCTGCAAATTATTTCACTCAGGAAATTTCAAAATTGGTACTTTTGTAAGTACATAAGTATTCTGCCGCTGTGTCGGTGAAACCCCATGTGAATGCATGTTTATACCATGTCAATGCCGCCTGGGTAAAATAGTCATTTTTATCAAAAGAATTTCTAAACAGTTTGTAACTTCAAACTGTTTCAACTTTTTAATTTAAATAGCAAATATTTTAACTAAAAGCACTCTTTACCTCATTGTCATAAAAACTCTTAAACCGAACCCCCCACACTCTCTTCAGGGCGTACTCTCTTTTCCACTTACCATGAAAGCAGTAGGCTATCAAATCCTATTAAACTCGAGCTATCCTAATGTTATACCCTCCTACCATTTAACACTTGTAGGCCCCAATTAGGAGTTATGCGGAATTCTGTCCTGCTCATGTATAAGTCGGTTAGGGTTCCCCCACCTGGATTTCTGGGGTATAGGAACATCAGGCCAGATTTTATTCACTGTAAATCCAGGTCTCTAAAATTGTTTTCGGTAAGAGCTGCAGTGCAGTCTGGCCTTTGTACTTGGCCCCTGTCAGCTTGTTACCAAGCCATGGGAGGAGCATGTAATATTTCCCAATACATGGCTACATCTACCCACGCTCTTGATCACCCTACTCATGCCAATTCCACACTACCTCACACTGGTTGCCCCACAGACATTTACCACCTACTCATCAGAGGTGTTAAATATCAGTAAACATGGTCAACACAGTTATTCTCCATTCTGTGAAGCTTAACTTATAATCAGAGGAACTCTTTGTGGTTATTCCATCTGGTAACGGAAATTATGACCACACATAATCTCCCTACATAATTGATCCGTATTTCATTCCAGTGCTGAATTTGTATAAAAAAATAAAATAAGAATCAAGGCCTAGGTCTTCACGGATGTCAACTACAACCTGAACCATATACTACCACTGCCAGTGCTGCCAAATGCCAGTTCCACTGTTGTCTATTAACCATGACTCTCTAACAAATGTGTCAATTTGTTCCAATATGTGTTACCCAAGCTCTAAATTACTTCTGTAATTTTAATGTATATTAATATGTTAAACACACTGCTGCTTTGCAATGTTCACAAATAGAAAGACAGCACCACCATTTGGTGGTCTATCAGAAAAAGCAGTGCTTAACTTGTGACGGTGTTTGCCGGTGCTCAGCGCCTATTGCTTATATCCACCATATGGTACATGAAAAAACTTTCTCATCATCAGTCCTGCTCACTCTCAATCTCATTCAACATTAACATTTGTTACCTATGTTATTATTCAATCATAAAACTTATCAACTTCAGACTTTCTCAAATCTAAACCTTCATGACTAGGAAACTGTTTTCAAATATGTTTTGCCTGTGGAGGACAACCAGCTGGAGGAACAGCTGCAGGCAGGTCTCATAACAAGTATTGTGAATAATACCTGTTAGAAAAACAACTCCTGAAAAGAGATTCATGGGTGTGGGCTTTTTGCAGTACTGTTGTCCAGCAGTCTGCTTTTGGGGACCTTGGTAAAGGAGAAACTGCAAAAGTCTGCCATTAAGCCTCACTTCATATGACTCAACATTGTCATTCCATAAAACTACAAGACGGTGTGGGTACTTTTTGCAAATGACCAAGGAAACAGCTGAAGCAGCCAGAGGAATATTTAGCCACCAACTTGCACAAAGAGCTGAGAAAGCTGAAATGCATTATCTAGACACAATGAAATCAGTGTTGGGGAGGTTTGAGGAGAAAATAGGTTAGGCCTGCCAAAGAGAGGGTATGATTTAGTCAATTTACTTTGCTTTCACTCGTTAGGTTTTTTGCTCTGAGTAGTTTAATTCCACTATAGGGCACCTTTACGGCTATCAGTTATGTTATTCTGTTATTCTGAGAAGTAAGATTGTTTTTCTGTGTTAACCACCTAAATGTATATACTTTGTTCATTGGGTACCCAATTCTTTATTCTGTTTTCTTTTTCTTTCAAAGTTTACAGTTCTTTGTTCACCGAAAAGCACTTTCACACCTCATCAGGGGGTAGTAGGTGCTATATA
Source organism: Calotriton arnoldi (assembly GCA_963921515.1). Taxonomy (NCBI): domain Eukaryota; kingdom Metazoa; phylum Chordata; class Amphibia; order Caudata; family Salamandridae; genus Calotriton; species Calotriton arnoldi. The sequence goes on along the minus strand of CAWUFW010004902.1, from coordinate 248,199 downwards.
ACTACAATTACAATTATAATTACAATTCACTTACCAATAAGGTATGAATTGCAATTTGATGTATTATGCATAGACTTTCAATGAGGAAAAGTTCTTGCTCAGTCTGCCCCTTTCTTATTTTGTATATGTGCAATAGTCAGTCTAGTATTAATGCAGTGGGATAGCACGGATGTTACAAGCCTTCATACAAGTATCAAATATGAGACTTTCTGTCATATTGTGGGGGACTAAAAAACAACTACACCTGCAGTAGCGCAGCAAGGGTGCAAGGAACCCTGATGCAAGCATAGAAAATGGCCTTTTGACTGCTGCGTAGGAACCCATATACAGCAATTTTAGAGTTCAATGGGCCCCTCAGGACTCTGTGCTCTGGTGCTCCTGTAACTAATGCACCAATGGTACCTATGCCCCAGCAAACCTGGAGATCAGCTGGCCCCTAACAATTCTGGGCCCTGGTTCCACTAAACTAGCCCACTATTAGTAGTTAAGTCCCGGAGCACTTGAACTCCTCACATAATATTTTCTGAACATGAGCTAGAGTGCACCTTGTCTTTAATTTTATAGCCCGGGTGAGGCAAAACTAATATATTTTGGTTGTCTCTTTTCTTTGGGACTGCATTACTTCCTGTGTCTGTTGTCAATTGAGTTTCTGATACAATTTTTATTTTTTGTACTCAAATGAGCCTTTTCTCACTGTTAAGCAGGTACTAGAATAGTACCAAAGGTGTTTGGATAGAATGCAGGGGCAGTGAGATAACAGAGAGATAGTAAAAGAGGAAAGAAGAGAGAAAGCGAGAATGTGTGAAAGAGGGAGAGTGAAAGAGAAGAAGAGGAAGAGTTATGCGTACAACAAATGAGAGAAAAAGATAGAGAGACAGGGCGAGAGTAGAGAGAAAGAGAGTGGAAGATAGAGAGATTTCATCATCTGTTAGACCGGACCGCCTTAGGGTGGTCTTCCTACAATCGTTTTGCCTGCTTGCCTCCAATTTTGCTGAATTTCTTTTTGTTGGCCTTAGGACTCTGGGCACTTTACCACTGCCAACCAGTGCTAACGTGAATGTTCTTCTTCCCTAAAACATGGTTTGATTGACTTAACCACAATTGCCATATTTAGTTTACCTGTAAGCCCCTAGTAGAGTGCACTGATTGTGCCCAGGGCCTGTAAATTAAATGCTACTAGTGGGCCTGCAGCTCTGATTGTGCCTCCCACACAAATAGCACTTTAAACATGTCTCAGGCCTGCCACTGCAAGAGCCTTTGTGTGCAGTTTACACTGCCATGTCAACTTGGCATTTAGAGCCCCTTGCCAAGCCTTAAACTCCCCTTTTATTACATATAAGTCACCGTTAAGGTAGGCCCTAGGCAGCCCATAGGGCACGGTGCTGTGTAATCAAAAGGTAGGATATGTACTTTTAAATTTTGCATGTCCTGGCAGTATAAAGACCCAAATGAGTTTTTCACTTCTGTGAGGCCCTCTCAAAGGTTAACATTGGGAATTCTTTATTACACTTATAAGCTGTAATTCCTGATAGAGAAGGAGTAGCTCTGTCGTGTTTCATATCATTTGGAGAGCTAATGATACTTCCTCTTTACGTGTAAAGATGAATTTATCATTACCCTTTTTAAAATACATCTTTTAGAAAGATGACATTTTTCTGCTCTTAGCCTTGTGAGCCTGCTGCCTGTCTCCAATACATGTCGGGGGTGGGTGACAGCTGGAATTTGTGCATTCCCTCTCGACAGCCACACACAAAAGGAGCTTAGGTATGACTGAGTGGCCATCCACATCCTGTTGTGTCATCCTGGGCAGGATGGGAGAGAGGAGCTGACACTTGCACCTGAATAGGCTGTGTCCTGTCCCCACACAAAGGGTAGCATGCCCCCCTGAAGTGAGTCTGGAGCCAGAGCTGGGAGTGACCTTTGCACACTTCAAAGTCCCTCCTTGAAGTCACCTCCACTTTAAAGGCACAAATGGATTTATGTATTGGGTCTCTGACCCCACCAAATCAGACACTACTGGACCTGTCAAGAAACTCTGCTAGGAGGAAGGACTGACATGCTTCTACAAGGACTGCCACTCTGCTGGACAACTGCTCTGGAAGAACTTATTTTCTGCTGTGCTGCCCTGCTGCCCTGCTGCCTGCTACCCTCTGCCCTGATGAGGAAGGACTGGACGCATCTCACTTGAACCCAGAGTGACTCCAAGGACATGCTGTCTCGCCCCCTGTTCTAAGTTGAAGGGACATCAAAAACTTCTCTTCCACCTGCAGCAGCACCTGGACTTTGCTTGCTGCAAGTCTTGCTCTGCCAAGTGGTGCCAACCCAGTACAGGACCCTTTGGAATTGGGTATAAAGTGCTGCAACTGCTAAAACTCGATGCATCGATGACGTTGCGCTGATTGGAACCCACACATCTCCTCGATGCCGACGCATCGCTGCTGCTGCAAAGACCGCGGACCTCGCATCGCCGACTGTGCAGCACTTCTCTCCATTTCCTGGCGCATTGCCTACATCCTGCGATTCTTCGAAAATGCATCTCTGATTTGTGTGGCTCGACGACAACGCTTCACCTTTGATCCAACGGCTTGACGCCATCATATCGCCTCTTTTCTTCTCGCATCTCAACTCCGTCAACAACCCATCCCGGGTACTTTTCAGCGGGCCAAGGTTGGTCCTGTAGTCGACTCGCACTCCATCATGGTCGACCTGAACTTTTGGATTTACCCTGGTCAAGCGCAAACAGATGTCCCTGGTTAGCGCTTTAAACTATTAGGCACTATATTTTTATGTATTCTTTAAAAATTCATAACTCCGATTATACTTATTGAATTATTGTTGTTTTGGTCTTGTTTTGTTCATAAGAATATACACTCATTTTCTAACTTGGTGTAGAGTCTTTTTGTGGTGTTTTCACTGTGTTATTGTTCGGATTGTTTCACAAATACTCTACACGTTGCCTCTAATGGTTAAGCCTGCCTGCACTAAGTCAAGCTACCAGAGAATGAGCACAGGTTAATTTATGGTGTGTATCTGACTTACCCTGAGTATGATTGTGGTTCCAGCTTGGACAGGGTGCATACCTCTTCCAATCAGAAACCCGATTTTTTACACTATCCAAAAGAAAAAAGGAACTAAAAGGTTTTTTGGGGGGTCAAGAGTAACGCATAATATAAACTATTGAAACACTAATCAGAAAACCGGTGGCCCACTATGGAATTACCATTTTTGGACAGGTCTCTGTACTGCTAAGAGAGCCTACCTGTGGAAATACTTTAAAAAAACATTGCCCACAGAGAGCAGTATTAAGTTATGCCTCTTTGAATTTTTCTGGACAGCACAAAAGTGCTGACTATTCTTACTAGAACGGCATAAAATTTGATTTGAAGATGGTTGTTTCCTGTTTCTAATGGCACAGAGAAAAAAATTGATTCACTTTAATGCCTCACAGAGTAAATTCCAGTGGCTGGGTTTAACTCAGCCATTCATGTATTTCTCCATGCAATGTATATAGTAGTCACTGTGCACATGCTTGTAGTCTCAGAGGACTTAAGCTGTGCCTTACCAGTGTGACTCAACAAAACAAAATGCTATCTGCAAACACTATTCTTCCTGTTCAGACAGATGGTGACCTGGCAGTTCTGGCTTTGCTTTTCCTATTGGAACAGAACCACGTCTGATTTTCATTAGGTTGGTCACTGTTAGTAATGACACAGTGACCAAACGGAAAATGCAGTCAATCAATCAGTCAATCAGTGTTCTTATAAAGCACAACTACTCACCCGTGAGGGTCTCAAGGTGCTGGATGGGGATGGGGGGCTGGGTGGGTCTGCGGTTCAGTCGAAGAGCCAAGTCTTGAGGTACTTCCTGAATTGCTGCAGCGATGGTGATTGCCTGAGGTGCAGAGGCAGGGAGCTCCAGGTCTTCACAGCGAGGTAGGAGAAGGATCTTCCTCCTGTCGTGGTCTTGCAGATCTGTGGGATGATGGCCAGGGCCAGTTGGGTGGAGCAGAGATGTCTGGTGGGAGTGTAGAAGGAGAGGCGATGTTGAGGTATGTAGGTCCAGCATTGTGGAGGGCTTTGTAGGCATGCGTGAGAAGCTTGAAGGTGATTGTCTTGTTGATAGGAAGCCAGTGAAGGTCTCTCAGGTGGCCGGTGTGCAGTAGAGTGTGGTACAGAGTAATGACCAGTGGCTGAGATTAATTCAAACATTGCATCCATCACATTTCTTATTTCTCAGTGAGAAACTCTAAGTCTGTTGAGAATACTCAGACGTGGATCTTGTGATTGCCATATGTCGAGCTGCACCTAAATGCTAAGGCCCAGCAAGGCCAAACCGATGGGTGCATTTGCCCTTGTTGAGAGATAGCCACATAGCTTGGATGTTTGGGCTATAGTATTCCTATTAGAGCAGGGTCATTCAGTCTTCCTGTACCTAAAAATGTAGACATGTTTAATGCGTTTGCAAATATATGCAATGTAATAGTGTAATTGAAAGGTGTAAATCCCCAATTCAATTACACTTCCTTATATTGCCTCCCAACACCCTCCATAATGAGATCATGTGTTCACTGAACACTCAAGCTGCTCGTCAATAATGAGTCCTAACAAAGCTGAAGCTGGTCTTGGTTTGCTTCTGTTCGTATTCAGAAGACACTTGGCCTGGCAGTTTGGACTGAACTGTTCTATTGAAGTGGGGCCAATTCTGATTTGCATAACCTTGGTCTCTGTCTCTAGTGGCAGATGGATCAAAAGAGACACATTGTAAAGCAGCCTAGTGTATTAAACAGTGAGATTAATTCAAGCATTCCACCCACCACTATTTTATTTCTCGCTTAGTCAACCTAAGTTTGACATTCAGTGCTCAATTGAAAAAGAAATACCGAAGGAGCCTAAAGATATTCTTAGATCCCACTACTAGTTCTGTCATATGCGCTGAATGAGGAATCATAAGGCGGCCTAATCATGATTCCAAGTCATACCACTTTCTTCAACCAAAGTGCACTTCCTGCCTCTTTATGTTGCTGTTTAAGGTGGTTTTCTATTTCTGTTTTCTTCCTCCCTCTTTCTCCCTTTTCTGTCTTTCCCCTTCTTGCTCTGAGTCAAAGTCTAATGTGGAAAAAAGAAATCCTAATTCATATAATTGAGCGATGGTGCCCACCACCTGCAACCGCCAACAAAAAGTGAATGTAAGTGATGAGTACACCCATACATTTGTCCTGCATTTGCTGTATCAAAGGAACAGGCTAGTCACTGTCTAAGTTCCAAAAAGATCAAAAATGCTTTTGTGCTACGTTTATTCCTGTTCAGAGGGAAAAAACTGTGATAGGTCAAATGAACTACATCTATTAGGTGAGAATTAGGTAAAAGTGTTCTTGTGACTCAGCTGCCAGTTGTGGAAATAAGGGCGCGTTTTATTCTGGAAATATCACAGCATCTTCCAGTGCTTAAAATTATAAATATGGGCAGTGTAATCCAAAGATTAAAATCTTTAATTAATGTACTATATGCTATATTATCTCCCAATACCTGATGATGTATAACTCTCTATTGTTTACCGAGCTAGGTTTGTGCTATTTATAATAGATACAGACAGTGCTATATATATATATAATAGATACAGACAAGTCGGAATGGCACAGGTTTTATGCGTGTCAGTAGTGGCACGGCGAGCAAAAAAATATTAACTGGATTGCAGTCCAGAATAATTAATTCATACGTTACACTCATCATTTTTTTAAATCTTTAAATTAGTGCTTGCATTGCACAATTCTGCCATCTCCCTGTGCCCATCCCTTCTCTTGTAGCCTGGTATGTTTCTCTTTTACTTTGAATTGAGACATAAGTATGTGACTTTTCAGTATAAACATATTTATTCATATTGTCGTCAAACTTTACTTTACAGAGTTCTTCTTGTACCCTAATTCAAAGCTACCAATACTTTAAACTTGTTTGCATTGTTATCTTTTTAGAAGCAGTACAGAGTGCCATCTGGGCACTTCTGCAGTTCCCACTCCTAAAGCAGAAATGCCATAACATGATAACTCTGATGCGGACATCATAATGATATACTGTCCAACTGCTCACTGACAAGGAGGATGGTGGGTGAAGCGCTGACGCCCACCCACTGAATGTTGCTGGCACATTGGAGAGGCACTTTGGGAAGAAGGTTACCATTAAATAAACAGAAAAGTACATGTGACAATTTGTTGCAACTATTTCCAGAGAAAGAACACAATTCAATACGTTTTCAAGTCTCGTAGAATTCTGTATGCTTCCCACAATCATCAGTCTCTTTTACCGGCCGGGCTCTCAGATAGCTGGTGGCATGGGTGGCAGTGTCAAACAGCTTCATCCTCATTTTCTCTTTTGAAACAATTGGATTAGGCACATCACCACCAGTATGTGATTTAAAGTCCACCCATAGATACTGAGCACAATTTATATTTACTGGTGGATGTTTTTATGCAGTATTTTTTCTCCAGCGGTAAAATGATTGTTGTGTAGGGCTAAATTGTGTGTACAAGTTCTGTGTTCTGGAGACAACCTTTTTTTTGCAAAGTAAGCTCTGGTTTGGATGTTAGTAAATATGGAAACATACTTCTCCAGTAATCCCCTACTCCTCTTCCTCACTATTAGAATAAATACACAGTATACTGACCACATTTTAAGAAGTCTGTTTAACCCTGTAGTGAGTGATCTGCATAATATATGCCTAGGATAGCACATTCCTAGTCCCTGTTAGCATAATAAGTCTCTCAACATTTTATAGCTGGCAGACAGGTATTGTATCTTGCCAATGACAGCTTCCGCTGCAATGAAGACACATTTGGAGAATATTCTAGTGTCAAGACATAACAAATATGGTCATGCTCGCCTTCCAACTGCTGGTCACTATCGCATTTTTCATGTAACTACTCAAAGGGTCCTTTGTCTTGAGCATGCACCTATTGCTGTAAGATTTCCTTTACCGCCTAAATATTATTGATAGAAATTTAATATTTATTATTGTACTGGAGGGTGGAAGAAAATAATATAATTGTATTACCAAATACACGTTGGAACTTTGAACCTGGAAGCATACATGATGTCATAGCTGCTCCTGGAAAGAAACCTTGTCTTAAACAAGAGCCGCTTTTGGTCATTGTTGACAGTTGTATTGACCTGTTGGTGCTGTAGTGGTAGTAGTGGGCTTATAATGGTGCCCCACCCCAAAAGCAGGCCTCATTTTGCTGAGGTAGAAGAAGGGGAAATTCTCCTCTTTATTGCCCTTGAAATTTTAGCTACAGAATTACTGTCCACAATGAACCACCTGTGCTTCCTGGACCTTGAAACAGGCTTGCAGAAGGCAAGAAAGATGTTGGCGTGTAAACTACTTTCACATCGAAAAGGATAAATATAAGATCTGACTGTCTAGGTATATAATCTCCATTTCGCAAGGCAAATACTCTCTTTTTTACTAGTTAGATAGCGCGGGCAGCAAATTCCTCTAAGGAACTCTTTTCCACAGTAAAAAAGCTTACTTCTACTATTTCACCCTTTCCTACAGAGTGCAGTCAAGTTTTCTGTAACTCAGTGGCCAATAACTTTCGCCTTAAGGTTGAGGATGTTTTTAATACTTTTTCATCACTCTCTGGTGTCCTTGGGTCAGGCAAATCTTCGTTAGTAGCAACCAACCTGAGCACTGAACTTAGCATCTTTCGTCCCACCCACCACCAATGAAGTCATCAAGTTACTAAAGGCTGCCACATCTGGCTCTAAAGATGATCCTTGCCCCCCTTCATTTGCCAACTTAGCAGCTGAAGTTATTGGGACTAAGCTGGCTGACCTTTTTCAGCTCCTGCTTCTCTCTGGGTTGTTTCCTTCTACTTGGATGAAAGCCATAGTGGTGCCTCTCATCAAAAAACCTTCTCTTTAACCCTGACGATCCTAATAGTTATCGGCCTATTTCCTGCCTCCCACTGCCAGCACATTTTTTTGAAAAGACAGAGTTGGGAGATTACATTAGTTCCAACAATCTCTTGGCCACCACTCAATTCGGGTTCCATGCTGGCCACAGCATGAAGACCACGCTGATCAAGGCTACGGAGGAGATCAGGCAATCTCTCAACAAGGGTGGCCGGGTTGCACTGATCCTGCTTGACCTAACAGCAGCCTTTGATACTGTGAATCAATGGTTGCTGATGGAGTGCTTGAGCGGGATCAGTGTGACCGGCATGGCCTGGGAGTTACTGAATTAATTTTTATTCAGGCAGGTGCATTTGGTTAGGTGGGTTCTCCACTCTACCTTTCTCCCTTCTTTGGGGGGGTCCCTCAAGGGTCATCTATCAGTCCTCTCTTATTTAACATCTATGTCACTCCTCTCTCATATGCAGATGAAACAAAAGTGGTTGTGTCACTAGCAACAGAGGATAGGGGAGTGGCAGCGAGGTACTGTGACCGCATGAAAGAGGTAGGACACTGGATGGCGAGAAACTATCTCAAATTGAACCCTGCAAAAACAGAGGTGCTGGTGTTCGGTATCCAGCCCTCATTTTGGACCTCTGACTGGTGGTCTTCTGAGCTTGGCCCACTTCTGTCACCCATCAGATGTGTTAGGAATTTAGGAATATCTCCTATATCAACCAAGTTAATGCTGTAACCTCTGCAGCTTTCTTCAGTTTAAAATGATAAAGAAAATGTTCTCTTTTCTACCTGGCCATCTCCAGAAAACAGTTGTCACTTCTCTTGTCATCTCAAAGATCGATTATTGCAATGGGCTTTATCTAAACGTCCATCATCATGTCCTGAACAAATTACAAACACTACAGAATGCGGCTGATCCAGCGCTACACTTTATCAGGTATCGATACTCATCAATATGTCATACAAATGGCCTATACACATTCACCCAACTCATAAATCCCTGTTGCACTGGGGGTCAAGTTTTAATGGCGTGAAAAATTGTTGCCTTCACAGATTCATGTTTATCATTTCTAAATACATAACTAGACCTGTATATCAACTCTCTTTCCTCTCGGTCAACGGACCAATTAGTTGAGTAGTTGATGGTAATAATAGAACTAACTAACTATCTAATCAGTTAAATGATCACAGACTCTCGATAAGATTAATAAAGTTTATCTCAAATAAATGTAAATGATCAATGCTCATTGCATACAGGTTACAATGCAAACAAAGAATCTCACATAAGGAAGAGAAAAACAATCAACAATGCAAACAGTGTCATACTCATCATCAATAAACAATATGCACATGAAGGAGTGGATAGATGAAGAGACATACGTTTCAGAGACAAAAATACATTTGCAAGTAAATTATGCAAAGTATGAGTCAGAAAGATAATACAAACCCACAGGATCTGTGAAATACCACCCCCCTGGCCAAGGGAGTAGTGGGGGTCTCCTGAAATAGAGTCAGGAGACAAAGATTTCAGGAACTGGACAGGACAGGGACAGAAACAGCTATACCTCTCTGCAAACCGACGTACTGCGACGAATCTCCCCTCTCAATCTCTCGAACCTTCTCCTCAATCTCCTACTGCTGCCCAAACCACACCCCCAAATGCACCCCAGTTATACCCTAAAACCTACATGTCCAACACACATTAATTGAAACATTACACAGTATTCGACTGCTCATTGGATGCTTGGGGAGGTGGTGTATCACACCACAGTGATTTCATTCAAAATTGTTCATGCTCATTGTTCTACATCCTTTCCCATTACATATTAGTTGACCAGTACATACAATTTTTGTTCTTGCTACATTTAATTAATTTCACACAAATTTCTCAGCCACGTCTGCGGAAGAAGTCTTGAATCCCACGGCCAGGCTCATCCTTTGGCAGGCGAACAATGCTCTTTGAGCTGGTTAGCCTTGAACCGTTAAACTTTCTCTGCAGCGCTCAACGCTTCAGTCTACTTTGTCATGTCATTTTTGTTCACTCTCCAGCCCCTCATCTCTCCGGACAACTTAAGAGATTTCAGGCCCATTCGACTCACTACGGCAAATAGAACATAAGCATTCATTAATTACATGGTAATGCACTTTTCTCTGTTTACTACCCACTTTTGCACTATCTCTTGTTAATATTTTTCTTAGCATAAGCTTCATGCAAAGCGGCATTATTTATTATCGTTTAAAGCAAGATGCAAGATGCAAAATGCGGCTTAAACATGTATTAGCTTTGTTTCTTTCAAACGCAATGTAAAATGAAGCCTTGTACTTTCATGCATTTAGTTCACATTAGTGCACGCATGCGCAAAGCGGTTTCCCATGTGTTCATGTGATTTGCATTGTTAATTTTTCACTGCACACTGTTAGTAAGTCAATCAATCAATCAATCACAGAATTTGTAAAGCGCGCTACTTACCCACGAGGGTCTCAAGGCGCTGGGGAGAAAAAAGGGGGGGTGCTGCTACTGGTCGAACAACCAGGTCTTGAGTAGCCTCCTGAAGGTCAGCAGGTCTTGAGTCTGTCGTAGGCTTAGTGGAAGGGTGTTCCAGGTCTTGGCGGCGAGGTGGGAGAAGGGGGGGGAGAGGGGGAGTTAATTCGAGCAAGTTTCTTTCTGCAAAACCTTGCTCCATCAATCCCCCCTCTGATGGCTTCCTGGAGCCATCATAAAATACCCACCATACCAAGTGCCATCTTTATTTATCTAATGATCAGTATTCATTTCTCTTCTCATCAACTTCTTATCTAACTCCTTCATTTCATCATAGTAATCTTCTTTCATATCTTCTAGTTCTATTTCGTCTCTTTTTCTCTTTTTTGCTTTTCGTTTCTTATTTGATTCTGTCATCTCTTTTCTTCCACATTGACGCTTACAACATTTGTATATTGTTATTATTACTAAGTCTACTCCAGCTACTGTAATCATTGGCATTATTATTTTTCCTAATAAACTACTTCCAAAGGTAGAAAACCATTTACCTACAGAAGAGAAACTCTTACCAAGTCTCTCCCAGACACCGTCAACCTCCAGTTGGGTCAAATCTTCATGTAATTTCGTAATATTCTTAATATGTCCCTCAATACCTTTACTTTTGTCAGGGATATAAGTACAGCAGTGTTGAATTTTCAACATGCCACAGACTTCACCCTCTTTTGCCAATAAGATATCATGGGCAAGTCGATTCTGCACAACCATTGATCTGATTGCAACCATTTCGGTGTCAATCATCAAGAACCCACCAGCAGTGTCTGTCGATAAACATTCAACCACTGTGGACAATTTTCGAATTTTATGCAAATTCAGAACGACTCCAATTGATGGTATCAGGGCAGCAAAAATATCACCTACTATTTCTGAGAAACTAGCTCTCTTCTTACGTGTTAGTCCTTGTTTTATTTCATTGATTCTATTATTACTTTTGTCTACATGGTAGACCTTTGGGAAAACAATTGCAAAGTAACAACTACCATACTAATGTGCAGGCAACCTGTAATAGGCTTTCTTACCACACAGATAATAAACTCCTGGGAAATCAGGATGAGTTCCACCCTTCAATCCCCAACCTCCAGTAATTTAGAAAGTATGTTCACATTCACTAGAACCAATGAAATAATTATTATAGATAGTTTTCAGTCTAAGCAAACATATTTTCCCTTTTGATACCAGTCCAGGGACATTGCAGCATTTGTCTCGCCTTTCTCATAATTTCCTTCTCTAAATGCCCATGGTGGTACCTGTGACTTCTGTTCAGCAGCGTTTCTTTGGAAACTTTCTCTTCTATATTCTACCATGTCTAGGAACATCTTTTCTTCAACCCGCAAACTACATGTTAGATTGTTTTTGTAAGCATATCCTATATCTAGTGTCTTAGTAATATGGAAGAATTCTCCCATATAACGTGCATTTTTACTACTTAAAAACTTGCTCAGTTCCTTTATAATAGGTATCTATATTGAAATAATGATACTCCAGCTTTCCCGTCACGTAAAATAGGCTGGTTAAAACACTGCAAGACACACCATATGTTAAAGGTAGGTGATGATAGGTCACCCCTCTGAGACAGACGAAGGTAATTGCATGCACACATAACAATCACTCACATTCATTGTATTAACATACTCGTACAACAATTTTGTAAAAACATTTAACGAGAAATCACTAATTGATTTATCATGATGGAAAATACTTCCATCTATCTGTTCTATGTTAGTATTAGGGGTTTCTTTAGTAACATCACTCACTCTTTCACTTATTACATTATTAGTATTGTTTCCATTATTAGTTACCATTAGAATAGGTACAACGACTGTTAATAATATCCACATAAATGTCAGTAAAAAGACACTACATAAGCAAGCTTTAATACCTCTACGTTTTAGGCTAGATTTTGGATGTTCAGTCACTTTTGCTTCGACCATTTTTGTATTCTACTAAAAATAAAAAAATCTAAATCTATAAAAACTCTAAATTTACTATAAAATCATTTTCTGAAAAATAGTGTTATCCTACACTTCAAGGCTTTCTTCTTTTACCCCTTTCTTTTATTTCTTTTTCTTTAAGTCTTCTGAGTTTTTCCATTCATTTCGTCTGGCAAGGTTTCACCTTAATTTTTCACAGTTCTTTTAAGGTGGTTTCAATTTGCTTTCATCCACTTGCTCAGTGTCAGTACTGTCTTTTTCTTCACTTGGATCTGATCTTTCAATTTCTTCCAAGATCACATACGTCCATTCCGGTGCTGTCTATTTCTTGCTTGGAATTCTTACTCTCCTTGTTTTTCATACTGAATCTTTTCCTGACTCTTCTTGTTCTGTTTGACTTGAGACCTCATTAAGTTGCTCTGGTCTTCTTTTTGACTTTCTCCTCGCAAGAGTGTATTTCAGTTTTTTCACTCCACTTGGCCAATTGTCACCTTTTCTCGGTCTTTTAGTTTGAACTATTTTTTCACCTTCTTCATCTGGTTCACAGGTTCTTTTATTTGGCCTTTCCTCTATTTGTTTTCATTCTTGACTTTCAGTAACTTCACTTTCTTCTGGTTCTACAGCAGTCTCATGAGACCCAGTAACTGGTGCCCACTCTACTTGACTTGTGCTTGGCTGTTCGTCATCTGTTTGTTCTTCAGAATCTGTTACTCTAGATTCTTCAGCTTCACATACTTCAGCCTTTGGTCTTTGGCTTTGGTTTACCAGTTGCTGCTCTTCTTGTCTTTCAAGTGGACTTAGGACTCGTCTGGTATGTCTCGCATTGATCCAATTTGGCAAACCACCACACTTCACTGCTGTCGTCGTCACCAGAATCACCTGGTAAGGTCCGTTCCACCTGGGTTCTAAACACTATTTCCTCACGTGTTTCTTCACGAGAACCCACTCCCCAGGACTCAGATCGTGAGCTTGATTCGGGTGTGTTGTAGTGGCATTTTCTCCAACCTGGTGAGACACAGAACTCACCAGATCAGCCAATCCTCAGCAATAGTCAAGCACTAGATCATCAGATATATTCATCAGTTTGTTCACTGGTATAAATGCTTGTCTCATTGCTCTTCCCATTAGGATCTTGTGAGGACTCAAACCCGTCTTTTTGTCAGGAATGCTTCTAAGACTCATCAATACAAGGGGTAAAGTGTCAGGCCATCTCAGTGTTGTGGATGCACACACCTTTCATAACCTAGATTTTCTTGTGCCGTTTATTTGCTCAACCGCTCCAGATGCTTCGGGTCGATAGGCACAATGCAGCTTCTGTTCAATTTGTAATGCTGCACAAATCATCCAAATTATCTCATTGTTAAAATGGGTTCCTCTATCCATTTCTAAAGTGACTGGAAATCCGAATCTAGGTATTAGCTCTCTTTGAAGTAGCTTGGCGACTGTTAGACTGTCATTTCTTCTCGTTGGATAGGCTTCCACCCAGCGAGAAAACAAACAGACGACAACCAACACATATTTCAGCCCATTGCACGGGGGAAGCTCAATAAAATCCCACTGGAGTCGGGTGAATGGTCCTGCTGCCTTTCCAATTGTCCCCAACTAACAACTGTCTTTCTACCTGGATTTTGTTGCTGACAGGTGACGCACCTTTGGCAAAGACTCTCTGCAATGAGGTCAGAACTTTGGGTTATACCATGATTGCTTGAAGAGCCTGATCATTGCATCTCTTCCAACATGTGCAATTCCATGGTATATTCTTGCCATATGGGATAGTAAACTATCTGGCATGACTGGTCTTTCGTCTATGTACACCCACACTTCGTCCTCATCTCTCTTCCTGCAGCCTGAATTTTTCCAGATTTCTTTTTCCTCATCACTTGCCTCTTCCTGCAACTGCCTAATCTCATCCCATGTTTCAAAAGAAGAAGAAAACATAAGATGGCAATTGGTATTTTCTTTTTCAATCCCTCTGTTTAGGGCAATTACATTTGGTGCACAGAAACGCGCTACTTGATCTGCGTATCTGTTGCCCATAGTCACATAGTCATCTCCTGACTTATGTGCGGAACATTTGACCACTGCAATTCTTTTGGGCAATTGTAAAGCATCCAATAGATCTTTTACAGTTTTGCTGTTCCTTATAGGGGAACCTGAAGAAGTCAGAAATCCCCTTTACATCCATAGCTGCCCAAAATCATGAACAACCCCGAATCCATATTGTCTATCAGTAAATATAGTGACCCTCAGGCTTTTGGCAATTTTGAACGCTCTAATTAGAGCTATCAATTCAGAAATTTGAGCAGAGTTTACCCCTTTTAGACAGGATGCTTCTAAGACTCCCGCTATGGTGCAAACAGCATAGGCAGAACATAATTCTCCTTTTTCATTTCTTAAACATGATCCATCAACAAACATCTCACAGTCGTATTCTTCTAATGGGAGGTCCTCAATATCGGGCCTGGGTTTTGTGCACAACTCTGTCACATCCAAACAATCATGATCTGCCTCTTCTCTCACTCCCCTCACAATATGAATTCGGCAACAGAGTGTCCGGATTTACTGTAGTGCACCTTACCATGGTCACATTTTCAGCACCCAAGATCACTCTTTCATACTTAGTCAGCCGACTAGAGGTCATGTACTGCGTCCTGGTGCGTGTCAAAAGAATCTCAACTGAATGAGGCACATACACCTTGACTGGATGTCCCATCACAATTGCTTCACTCTGTTCCAGACTCACACAAGTAGCAGCTACTGCTTTTAAACAGCCTGGCAATGCTGCAGCCACTGAATCCAAAGTAGCAGAAAAATATGCTACTGGACGTCGTGCCATTCCATGTTTTTGAGTTAAAACTGAAAGTGCACACCCATTTCTTTCACAACAGTACAATGGCAAATCCTATGCATAACCTGGCATTCCCAATGCAGGTGCTCAACAAAGACTGTTTCGCAGTTTAGTAAATGCTTCCATACTTTCATCATCCAACACAATCGGATCCTTCACATCTTTTCGTGTCAACCTTTGTAAAGGTTTTGCAATCAGTGAGAAGCCACTGATCCATTGCCTACAGTATCCAACCATTCTCAAAAACATTCGGACTTCTTTCTGAGTGGTAGGTGGGCTCATTTGTTTAATCACACTAATTCTTTCTGGTGTCACCTTTCTGACTCCCTTTTCTATTTTGCGTCCTAGGTATTGGACCTCTTGTTTACAAAATTGTAATTTTGTTGGAGACACTTTGGGGTCGATTCCGATTCGGGCCGGAAATTTCTCCGACCGAGCCGGACCCGGAGAGATTTCCGACCGAATCGGACCCGTGCAGTCCGACCGAACGAGTACGATGAGTCCGTATGTTATCGGACTCGAGTCGGTCGGACTCCCATTGAAGTCAATGGGAGCCGGTCGCACTAACGCGTACGCGGGCTCCCATTGACTCAATGGGTGCGAGTCGGATCAAGGGCGCCCCCTACAGCGGGTGCGCGGCGAAGCGATTCGCGCCGTGCACACGCACAGGTAGGGGGACCCATGGGTCCCCCCTGTGTGCGACTCGCGCGGCTACGCGTACAGGGGGTCCGACACGGACCCCAAAGTGCGGCTCCGACAGCTCTTACGAGCCGGACGGCGCGGCTCGGTCGGACTGCTCGCGGCGCGCATCGTACTTACCCGGCCGGGAAACGTCTCCATTGCGCGGTGCGAGTCGGAGTCCCGAGCGAGTCGGTCGGAGCGGTTCGAGCCGGGAGCGAGTCGGTCGGAGCGGTCGGGATGCCCGGACGAGTCGGTCGGCGATTTCGCATCGTACTCGCTCGGCCGGACCCGCGTACGGTTCGGTCGGGAAACAGGGCTCCGAATCGGATCCGGTAAAGCCGAATCCGATTCGGAGCCTACCGGCCGAGATCGGAATCGGCCCCTTTGTGTCCTCCTTCTGCCAAATGGTTCAGTAAGGCAATGGTATCAGTCACACATGCCTCTCGGGTCTTTGATGCCACAAGTATGTCATCATTGTACTGAACCAAAACTGAATTTTCTGGCATGACCAAGGTCTCCAGACACCTTTTCAGAATCTGATTAAAAATTGAAGGACTCTCGCTATACCCTTGAGGAACTCGGCACCATGCCAAAACATGGACTCCGAACTGGAATGCAAACAAATACTGGCTTTCCGGATGTAGAGGAATCGAGAAAAATGCTTGGCACAGATTAATCACTGTGTACCATTCTGAATCACATGGAATTTGGTAAAGGATTACTGCTGGATTTGGTACTACTGGACAACAGGGTACAACAATTTTATTAATCTTTCTTAAATCCTGTACTACCCTATATTTTCCGCTTGGCTTTTTAATTCCTATAATGGGTGAGTTATAAGGCCTACTCATTATTTCTTTCAAAATTCCCTGTTCAATCATTTGATCAATCACAGGAGTGATTCCTACAATTACTTCTGGACTCATTTTGTACTGAGGTGTGTTTGGATACACAGCACTAAGCCTGGGCGTAGTTCGCGAAGTAGCGCTTCGCGAAGCTACGCAAAGTGCAGTTCGCACTACGCGAGCTACGCGTAGCACTACGCGAACTGCGTAGTGCACTGTTCGCAATGATTGCACAGTGCCGGATGCTTGTCCGCACTGTGCAATCATTGAGAACGGCATCTTGCACAGTGCGAGCTGTCTTTACTGCCGCTCGAGTAGATTTTTACTCGGGCGGCAGCTTTCTCAACGCGGACTGGTAGTTTCTCATCGCGGCGGTCGCGAGCATACGCGACCACTCGCAATGAGAAACCTGACCTCCCCGCGTTGAGAATCTCGCCGGGAGGTTTATTTTCCACGCTCGCGATCGGCAACTTGATGTTGCTGATCGCGAGCGAGAAAAAGTCTCGCCGGGATGTCATTTTGCTTGCTCGCGGTCGCCAACTTGACGTTGAGGACCGCGAGCAAGCAAAAAATGACCGCTGCACTACGCTACGCTACGCGTGTTTGCACTGTGCTACGTGCAATTCGTGTTGTGCGAAGTAGCGCAAACTACGCGAGCGTAGCGTAGTGCTTTACCCAGGGTTACACAGCACCCTCTTTCACTGTAACCTGAATCGGATCTACATTTGTCATTAGGCCAATCTCTTTCCCCGTAAAGTCCCATACATCCGACATCACTGTACTTTTTAATTCTTCAGGCAAACTTTCTTCTGTGAGAAGTGAAAACAACTCATCCACTTCTGTCCCTTGCTTCACTAATATCATCTTGAATTCAACATCCTCATCAGGTGTCTGAAACACAATACCATCTGGTGTACAATAGATGGTACAATTCATTTTGCACAATAATTCTCTTTCCAAGAGATTTACTGGACTCGAGTCACATACCACGAAACGATGCATGTCTCTGAAACTTCCAATATGAACTTCTATTGGATTTGTGACTGGGGTTCTAATATGCGTATTTGAGACTCCAACAACTTGGATAGTTTCTCCCGAGAGGGCTAGGTTTGGAATTTCTGCTGCTCTCACAGTAGAACGGGTAGCCCCAGTGTCCACCAGGAATGTAATATCATTCCCTTCCACCTTTCCTTCGACAAATGGACCTGACTGATCTACCGCTAACGATGCGCCAAGTACGCACTCTTCCTCCCCCCTCAGGCACCGTCATTGAGATGAGTCTGAATCAATCTCATTGCACTGCAACCAATATTGCGGAACCATTTGCACACTTTGATTCTTACCAATCTGGTCACCTCCGTGAAATCCAGTGTTCGCACTGTATCTCTGCACCTGAGCATTCACATTATTGGGCATAGGAGCTTGTGGCACCTGTAACTGTGGAGCAACTACCTGCTGCTGCTGTTGATTCACACCCACCTCATTCTGCATCTGTGTATTTAAATTTTAACTTACCCCATTATTCTTTTGAGCAGATCTACACTCGTTCTTCCAATGTCCATACTTTCCGCACGCATGACAAGGAAATTACTTCTTAGCCTCTTCTTTGCTCAATTAATCTCTACCTCTGCCTCCACTGGATACCTGACCAATTTGATTCTGACCATTCATTTGATTACCTGTTTGAGAACCATTGTTTACTTCTTGCTGCTCTGCTACCTTCACTTATGCCCACATCATTTTCTCCTTTAATTTTTTATGTCTTGATTCAATGTCATCACTACAATATTTTGCATGCCTCAAAATTTCGTCAATTAGTTTGCTCTGCCAACAAATCAAATGCTACTGAATCATATTACTAATTTCCAGTTTCATTCCAAACACAAAACGATACACAAAATGTCCCATATCTTTGTCTCCAATGTTCTCAAACCCGCTGTACTGTTTAAACACCTGCAACAACCTTTCATAATAGGCATGTACTGACTCCTTTGGTTCTTGAGTTGTTCTGTCTATCTTAACCCAATCTGTTTCCTTAGGGGACATTTTTCCTTTCAAAAAGGTGATCACCTGATTATACTTTTTCATCACCTCCTCAGATGGTGCACCTGTTTTAGGATCTCTAGGATATTCTTCTTTTGGCCAATCAACAGTAATTCTACATTCTGTCCACAAGTCAGCTGGTACAACAATCTCAAACAAACCATCTAAATCTTCTAACAAACCTTTGAAACTTTCACAAACCTCTCTACTTGTTTGTATCACTCAACTGGTTTCTCTCTTAACCTGGGAAAATCATTCGTAAAAGACAATATATCCTGCCTTGCCCAAGGGACGTGCACATATCCACCACCTGGAACTTCTCTCATTGGACACGCCCTTTCAACTTGTTCTGTCTCTCTTAACGGGAACATCGATGCTCCTTTACCAGCTGCCTCTTCTTTTTTTTTCGTCCATCTACCTTTCCACCTTTCCACATCTCCCCATTTTTTCTGAATATTCATCAACTCTTTTAGCTGTAATCTTTTTCCAGAGCATTCAAACTCTCCAAATCTTTTTCGGTAACGGCCAATCTGTACGATTTCTGCAGCACCTTTGACTTCTCTATATCTATTCCATATTCACTAGCAGCCTCTGCTATTTTCTCATGAGGATTCCTCACTCTCCATGTAATACTTTTACAATAAAACAACAGTTCTTCATCTCAGTAAGTCCCTAGTCTGTCTGGACTTATTGTACCAATAATCATCTCTTCCAAATCTACTTTCAATTAGCTCACATTTATACTCTGTGGTTGAGGTTTTTGCTTTTCCATTCCCTTTATCCAATCATTTAATTCCTCTGGTGAAGGACCTGCTGAACTCCCTGTGGTTGGAATGACGCTTCTCCCTATTCTCCTTGGATCTATTTGTATACCTCTTCTAGGGGTTTCTGTTATCCTCTCACAAACCGGACGATCTAACAATGTACTATTTGTGTCAGCCTGTCCATCCTCCTCCGCTACCATCACCATTCCACTCCTGACGCTACTCCTTGGAACTGCCAATGTATGTACTTTTGATATATTCTGTTTTTCTCCAAACAATGGAACTACAGGACCAATTGTTACCGGAACCGTCAATGCTTCCGCATTTAGACTTAACTGATTTATTTTCTGGATCTGCTCTACTCTTTTCTTATTTAATATGTCCAATTCTTTTTCTCGCACTACTCTAGCTATGTCCGTAATCTGTGGAGTTAATGGAGTTCCCATTAGTGGTGCACTCGGAGTCACCTCAACTGAATTTTCTTGATATGGCGGAGGTCTTTTGGTTATAATGTCTTCTAACAACTCATCATCAGATTCGTTCGGGTCATATCTTAAACTTGAAGTTTCTATATTTTTCTTTTTCTCTCTACATTTGCCTCCTGTCTGATCTTCAGCAACCAAAACTGGGTACAAACCCTCAGTTACCGCAGCTCTCCTCCACCTTTTCATCATATCTTCTCTTCTCTCAAAAGGATAGCTAGTCATTACATTTCTGTATCTCCTACCACCTTGATATTTCTCCCTTTCAAATGCTTCTACTTCCCATTCTTCTAGCGCTTCATACTGGGTAGGTATGGGATTTGGCTCTAACAAGTTCATTCGATTTCTCAAATTCTGAAAAATCCTTACATTAAACGAACCATGCTGTGGAAAAGCTATAACACCATCATCCTTTGTGCATTCCACCCAATTCTCTAACCAAGTACACGTATGGTATCCTCGCTCCAACATCATAAAGGAAGCAGGCGTTCCCGGAGGTGGAAAAAGAATTCCCTCTCTAGTCACTATTGGTTTATCCTTTTAAAGAAATTCTTTATTTTCTTTAGCAACTTCATTTTTCTGACTTTTTACGCTAATGTATCTAATCAAAACAAATAAGGAAACCTTTCCGTAATTCTACTATTTTGTTTGTCAGTTCTCGTCCAATATCAGAACGACTCACACCAACTGTCCAATCACTGCTCTCTACGTATCTGCTATCTCAATCAATACCAGCGCGGCTCACACCAACCGATCAATCACAGCTCTCTACGTATCTGCTATTACAACCAATACCAGCGCGGCTCACACCAACCGGCCAATTAGAGATTACTTCACGTTCGCTGCCTGACAAATGCCAGCGCGGCCTTTTTGTGACATCGGTATTACTCCTTCTACTGACCCTCCCTTTACAAAATAATACGGCGATGTATTTCTAAGTTTTCTTAATCAAATTCTTGTTAGTAACAACACAAAACAATGCTACCTTGTCTGTTCCTCTAGATAAAGAGATAGTTCTTCACTTCAAAACGAGAAGTAAAACAACGACCAGCGTTATTTTACCCCCAAACAAGCTACAGGTGGACTTGGTACTCCTCTAGAGATAAGGCCAAAGTTTTGCAAGAGGACTTTTTGGTGTAAAAGAGGTCTTGGTACTCCTCTGGGGATAAGGCCAGAGTTTCGGAAGTGGATCCTTCGCTATTTTCAGACACTCTACTCATATACAAATTTTCCCTAAATATAACACCCACAGCCTTCCGCCGTACAGTATTATAACAACAGACAAAGTACTTCTGCAGTGTGATTTCTTTATCCACACTTTTCTTCTGCCTACTTCAGGCTAAATTTCCATCCCGGGATTTCTCAGGTACCTCCATACCTATACTTCTAGACAACATAGAACAGGATACTAACTTTTTCTTGTTAAAACATATAATCAATAATTATTACCAAACTAATCAATAATATAACCGTCTTCTGCTACCAGAAAACTGATCCAGCGCTACACTTTATCATGGATCGATACTCATCAATATTTCATACAAATGGCCGATACACATTCACCCAACTCATAAATCCCTGTTGCACTGGGGGTCAAGTTTTAATGACGTGAAAAATTGTTTCCTTCACAGATTCATGTTTATCATTTCTAAATACATAACTAGACCTGTATATCAACTCTCTTTCCTCTCGGTCGACGGACCAATTAGTTGAGTAGTTGATGGTAATAATAGAACTAACTAACTATCTAATCAGTTAAATGATCACAGACTCTCGATAAGATTAATAAAGTGTATCTCAAATAAATGTAAATGATCAATGCTCATCACATACAGGTTACAATGCAAACAAAGAATCTCACATAAGGAAGAGAAAATCAATCAACAATGCAAACAGTGTCATACTCATCATCAATAAACGATATGCACATGAAGAAGTGGATAGATGAAGAGACATAAGTTTCAGCAAAATAATGCGAAACAAATATACATATGACGGAGTGGATAGATGAAGAGACATAAGTTTCAGAGACAAAAATACATTTGCAAGTAAATTATGCAAAGTACGAGTCAGAAAGATAATACAAACCGAAAGGATCTGTGAAATACCACCCCCCTGGCCAAGGGAGTAGTGGGGGTCTCCTGAAATAGAGTCAGGAGGCAAAGATTTCAGGAATTGGACAGGACAGGGACTGGAACAGCTGGCCTCTCTGCAAACCGATAGACTGCGACGCATCTTCCCTCTCAATCTCTCGAACCTTCTCCTCAATCTCCTACTGCTGCCCAAACCACACCCCCAAAGGCACCCCAGTTATACCCTAAAACCTACATGTCCAACCCACATTAATTGAAACATTACACAGAATTCGACTGCTCATTGGATGCTTGGGGAGCTGGTGTATCACACCACAGTGATTTCATTCAAAATTGTTCATGCTCATTCTTCTACATCCTTTCCCATTACATATTAGTTGACCAGTCCATACAATTTTTGTTCTTGCTACATTTAATTAATTTCACACAAATTTCTCAGCCACGTCTGCGGAAGAAGTCTTGAATCCCACGGCCAGGCTCATCCTTTGGCAGGCGAACAATGCTCTTTGAGCTGGTTAGCCTTGAACCGTTAAACTTTCTCTGCAGCGCTCAACGCTTCAGTCTACTTTGTCATGTCATTTTTGTTCACTCTCCAGCCCCTCATCTCTCCGGACAACTTAAGAGATTTCAGGCCCATTCGACTCACTACGGCAAATAGAACATAAGCATTCATTAATTACATGGTAATGCACTTTTCTCTGTTTACTACCCACTTTTGCACTATCTATTGTTAATATTTTTCTTAGCATAAGCTTCATGCAAAGCGGTATTATTTATTATCGTTTAAAGCAAGATGCAAGATGCAAAATGCGGCTTAAACATGCATTAGCTTTGTTTCTTTCAAAACGCAATGTAAAATGAAGCCTTGTACTTTCATGCATTTTGTTCACATTAGTGCACGCATGCGCAAAGCGGTTTCCCATGTGTTCATGTGATTTGCATTGTTAATTTTTCACTGCACACTGTTAGTAAGTATTATGGGGGAGTTAATTCGAGCAAGTTTCTTTCTGCAAAACCTTGCTCCATCAATCCCCCCTCTGATGGCTTCCTGGAGCCATCATAAAATACCCACCATACCAAGTGCCATCTTTATTTATCTAATGATCAGTATTCTTTTCTCTTCTCATCAACTTCTTATCTAACTCCTTCATTTCATCATAGTAATCTTCTTTCATATCTTCTAGTTCTATTTCGTCTCTTTTTCTCTTTTTTGCTTTTCGTTTCTTATTTGATTCTGTCATCTCTTTTCTTCCACATTGACGCTTACAACATTTGTATATTGTTATTATTACTAAGTCTACTCCAGCTACTGTAATCATTGGCATTATTATTTTTCCTAATAAACTACTTCCAAAGGTAGAAAACCATTTACCTACAGAAGAGAAACTCTTACCAAGTCTCTCCCAGACACCGTCAACCTCCAGTTGGGTCAAATCTTCATGTAATTTCGTAATATTCTTAATATGTCCCTCAATACCTTTACTTTTGTCATGGATATAAGTACAGCAGTGTTGAATTTTCAACATGCTACAGACTCCACCCTCTTTTGCCAATAAGATATCATGGGCAAGTCGATTCTGCACAACCATTGATCTGATTGCAACCATTTCGGTGTCAATCATCAAGAACCCACCAGCAGTATCTGTCGATAAACATTCAACCACTGTGGACAATTTTCGAATTTTATGCAAATTCAGAACGACTCCAATTGATGGTATCAGGGCAGCAAAAATATCACCTACTATTTCTGAGAAACTCGCTCTCTTCTTACGTGTTAGTCCTTGTTTTATTTCATTGATTCAATTATTACTTATGTCTACATGGTAGACCTTTGGGAAAACAATTGCAAAGTAACAACTACCATACTAATGTGCAGGCAACCTGTAATAGGCTTTCTTACCACACAGATAATAAACTCCTGGGAAATCAGGATGAGTTCCACCCTTCAATCCCCAACCTCCAGTAATTTAGAAAGTATGTTCACATTCACTAGAACCAATGAAATAATTATTATAGATAGTTTTCAGTCTAAGCAAACATATTTTCCCTTTTGATACCAGTCCAGGAACATTGCAGCATTTGTCTCGCCTTTCTCATAATTTCCTTCTCTAAATGCCCATGGTGGTACCTGTGACTTCTGTTCAGCAGCGTTTCTTTGGAAACTTTCTCTTCTATATTCTACCATGTCTAGGAACATCTTTTCTTCAACCCGCAAACTACATGTTAGATTGTTTTTGTAAGCATATCCTATATCTAGTGTCTTAGTAATATGGAAGAATTCTCCCCATATAACGTGCATTTTTACTACTTAAAACCTTGCTCAGTTCCTTTATAATAGGTATCTATATTGGAATAATGATACTCCAGCTTTCCCGTCACGTAAAATAGGCTGGTTAAAACACTGCAAGACACACCATATGTTAAAGGTAGGTGATGATAGGTCACCCCCTCTGAGACAGACGAAGGTAATTGCATGCACACATAACAATCACTCACATTCATTGTATTAACATACTCGTACAACAATTTTGTAAAAACATTTAACGAGAAATCACTAATTGATTTATCATGATGGAAAATACTTCCATCTATCTGTTCTATGTTAGTATTAGGGGTATCTTTAGTAACATCACTCACTCTTTCACTTATTACATTATTAGTATTGTTTCCATTATTAGTTACCATTAGAATAGGTACAACGACTGTTAATAATATCCACATAAATGTCAGTAAAAAGACACTACATAAGCAAGCTTTAATACCTCTACGTTTTAGGCTAGATTTTGGATGTTCAGTCACTTTTGCTTCGGCCATTTTTGTATTCTACTAAAAATAAAAAAATCTAAATCTATAAAAACTCTAAATTTACTATAAAATCATTTTCTGAAAAATAGTGTAATCCTACACTTCAAGGCTTTCTTCTTTTACCCCTTTCTTTTATTTCTTTTTCTTTAAGTCTTCTGAGTTTTTCCATTCATTTCGTCTGGCAAGGTTTCACCTTAATTTTTCACAGTTCTTTTAAGGTGGTTTCAATTTGCTTTCATCCACTTGCTCAGTGTCAGTACTGTCTTTTTCTTCACTTGGATCTGATCTTTCAATTTCTTCCAAGATCACATACGTCCATTCCGGTGCTGTCTATTTCTTGCTTGGAATTCTTACTCTCCTTGTTTTTCATACTGAATTTTTTCCTGACTCTTCTTGTTCGGTTTGACTTGAGACCTCATTAAGTTGCTCTGGTCTTCTTTTTGACTTTCTCCTTGCAAGAGTGTATTTCAGTTTTTTCACTCCACTTGGCCAATTGTCACCTTTTCTCGGTCTTTTAGTTTGAACTATTTTTCACCTTCTTCATCTGGTTCACAGGTTCTTTTATTTGGCCTTTCCTCTATTTGTTTTCATTCTTGACTTTCAGTAACTTCACTTTCTTCTGGTTCTACAGCAGTCTCATGAGACCCAGTAACTGGTGCCCACTCTACTTGACTTGTGCTTGGCTGTTCGTCATCTGTTTGTTCTTCAGAATCTGTTACTCTAGATTCTTCAGCTTCACATACTTCAGCCTTTGGTCTTTGGCTTTGGTTTACCAGTTGCTGCTCTTCTTGTCTTTCAAGTGGACTTAGGACTCGTCTGGTATGTCTCGCATTGATCCAATTTGGCAAACCACCACACTTCACTGCTGTCGTCGTCACCAGAATCACCTGGTAAGGTCCGTTCCACCTGGGTTCTAAACACTATTTCCTCACGTGTTTCTTCACGAGAACCCACTCCCCAGGACTCAGATCGTGAGCTTGATTCGGCTGTGTTGTAGTGGCATTTTCTCCAACCTGGTGAGACACAGAACTCACCAGATCAGCCAATCCTCGGCAATAGTCAAGCACTAGATCATCAGATATATTCATCAGTTTGTTCACTGGTATAAATGCTTGTCTCATTGCTCTTCCCATTATGATCTCGTGAGGACTCAAACCCGTCTTTTTGTCAGGAATGCTTCTAAGACTCATCAATACAAGGGGTAAAGTGTCAGGCCATCTCAGTGTTGTGGATGCACACACCTTTCCTAACCTAGATTTTCTTGTGCCGTTTATTTGCTCAACCGCTCCAGATGCTTGGGTCGATAGGCACAATGCAGCTTCTGTTCAATTTGTAATGCTGCACAAATCATCCAAATTATCTCATTGTTAAAATGGGTTCCTCTATCCATTTCTAAAGTGACTGGAAATCCGAATCTAGGTATTAGCTCTCTTTGAAGTAGCTTGGCGACTGTTAGACTGTCATTTCTTCTCGTTGGATAGGCTTCCACCCAGCGAGAAAACAAACAGACGACAACCAACACATATTTCAGCCCATTTCACGGGGAAGCTCAATAAAATCCCACTGGAGTCGGGTGAATGGTCCTGCTGCCTTTCCAATTGTCCCCAACTAACAACTGTCTTTCTACCTGGATTTTGTTGCTGACAGGTGACGCACCTCTGGCAAAGACTCTCTGCAATGAAGTCGGAACTTTGGGTTATACCATGATTGCTTGAAGAGCCTGATCATTGCATCTCTTCCAACATGTGCAATTCCATGGTATATTCTTGCCATATGGGATAGTAAACTATCTGTCATGACTGGTCTTTCGTCTATGTACACCCACACTTCGTCCTCAGCTCTCTTCCTGCAGCCTGAATTTTTTCAGATTTCTTTTTCCTCATCACTTGCCTCTTCCTGCAACTGCCTAATCTCATCCCAAGTTTCAAAAGAAGAAGAAAACATAAGATGGCAATTGGTATTTTCTTTTTCAATCCCTCTGTTTAGGGCAATTAAATTTGGTGCACAGAAACGCGCTACTTGATCTGCGTATCTGTTGCCCATAGTCACATAGTCATCTCCTGACTTATGTGCGGAACATTTGACCACTGCAATTCTTTTGGGCAATTGTAAAGCATCCAATAGATCTTTTACAGTTTTGCTGTTCCTTATAGGGGAACCTGAAGAAGTCAGAAATCCCCTTTACATCCATAGCTGCCCAAAATCATGAACAACCCCGAATCCATATTGTCTATCAGTAAATATAGTTACCCTCAGGCTTTTGGCAATTTTGAACGCTATAATTAGAGCTATCAATTCAGAAATTTGAGCAGAGTTTACCCCTTTTAGACAGGATGCTTCTAAGACTCCCGCTATGGTGCAAACAGCATAGGCAGAACATAATTCTCCTTTTTCATTTCTTAAACATGATCCATCAACAAACATCTCACAGTCGTATTCTTCTAATGGGAGGTCCTCAATATCGGGCCTGGGTTTTGTGCACAACTCTGTCACATCCAAACAATCATGATCTGCCTCTTCTCTCACTCCCTCACAATATGAATTTGGCAACAGAGTGTCCGGATTTACTGTAGTGCACCTTACCATGGTCACATTTTCACTACCCAAGATCACTCTTTCATACTTAGTCAGCCGACTAGAGGTCATGTACTGCGTCCTGGTGCGTGTCAAAAGAATCTCAACTGAATGAGGCACATACACCTCACTGGATGTCCCATCACAATTGCTTCACTCTGTTCCAGACTCACACAAGTAGCAGCTACTGCTTTTAAACATCCTGGCAATGCTGCAGCCACTGAATCCAAAGTAGCAGAAAAATATGCTACTGGACGTCGTGCCATTCCATGTTTTTGAGTTAAAACTGAAAGTGCACACCCATTTCTTTCACAACAGTACAATGCCAAATCCTATACATAACCTGGCATTCCCAATGCAGGTGCTCAACAAAGACTGTTTCGCAGTTTAGTAAATGCTTCCATACTTTCATCATCCAACACAATCGGATCCTTCACATCTTTTCGTGTCAACCTTTGTAAAGGTTTTGCAATCAGCGAGAAGCCACTGATCCATTGCCTACAGTATCCAACCATTCTCAAAAACATTCGGACTTCTTTCTGAGTGGTAGGTGGGCTCATTTGTTTAATCACACTAATTCTTTCTGGTGTCACCTTTCTGACTCCCTTTTCTATTTTGCGTCCTAGGTATTGGACCTCTTGTTTACAAAATTGTAATTTTGTTGGAGACACTTTGTGTCCTCCTTCTGCCAAATGGTTCAGTAAGGCAATGGTATCAGTCACACATGCCTCTCGGGTCTTTGATGCCACAAGTATGTCATCATTGTACTGAACCAAAACTGAATTTCCTGGCATGACCAAGGTCTCCAGACACCTTTTCAGAATCTGATTAAAAATTGAAGGACTCTCGCTATACCCTTGAGGAACTCGGCACCATGCCAAAACATGGACTCCGAACTGGAATGCAAACAAATACTGGCTTTCCGGATGTAGAGGAATTGAGAAAAATGCTTGGCACAGATTAATCACTGTGTACCATTCTGAATCACATGGAATTTGGTAAAGGATTACTGCTGGATTTGGTACTACTGGACAACAGGGTACTACAATTTTATTAATCTTTCTTAAATCCTGTACTACTCTATATTTTCCGCTTGGCTTTTTAATTCCTATAATGGGTGAGTTATAAGGCCTACTCATTATTTCTTTCAAAATTCCCTGTTCAATCATTTGATCAATCACAGGAGTGATTCCTGCAATTACTTCTGGACTCATTTTGTACTGAGGTGTGATTGGATACACAGCACCCTCTTTCACTGTAACCTGAATCGGATCTACATTTGTCATTAGGCCAATCTCTTTCCCCGTAAAGTCCCATATATCCGGCCTCACTGTACTTTTTAATTCTTCAGGCAAACTTTCTTCTGTGAGAAGTGAAAACAACTCATCCACTTCTGTCCCTTGCTTCACTAATATCATCTTGAATTCAACATCCTCATCAGGTGTCTGAAACACAATACCATGTGGTGTACAATAGATGGTACAATTCATTTTGCACAATAATTCTCTTTCCAAGAGATTTACTGGACTCGAGTCACATACCACGAAACGATGCATGTCTCTGAAACTTCCAATATGAACTTCTATTGGATTTGTGACTGGGGTTCTAATATGCGTATTTGAGACTCCAACAACTTGGATAGTTTCTCCCGAGAGGGCTAGGTCTGGAATTTCTGCTGCTCTCACAGTAGAACGGGTAGCCCCCGTGTCCACCAGGAATGTAATATCATTACCTTCCACCTTTCCTTCAACAAATGGACCTGACTGATCTACCGCTAACGATGCGCCAAGTACGCACTCTTCCTCCCCCCTCAGGCACCGTCATTGAGATGAGTCTGAATCATTCTCATTGCACTGCAACCAATATTGCGGAACCATTTGCACACTTTGATTCTTACCAATCTGGTCACCTCCGTGAAATCCAGTGTTCGCACTGTATCTCTGCACCTGAGCATTCACATTATTGGGCATAGGAGCTTGTGGCACCTGTAACTGTGGAGCAACTACCTGCTGCTGCTGTTGATCCACACCCACCTCATTCTGCATCTGTGTATTTAAATTTTAACTTACCCCATTATTCTTTTGAGCAGATCTACACTCGTTCTTCCAATGTCCATACTTTCCGCACGCATGACAAGGAAATTTCTTCTTAGCCTCTTCTTTGCTCAATTTACCTCTACCTCTGCCTCCACTGGATACCTGACCAATTTGATTCTGACCATTCATTTGATTACCTGTTTGAGAACCATTGTTTACTTCTTGCTGCTCTGCTACCTTCACTTATGCCCACATCATTTTCTCCTTTAATTTTTTATGTCTTGATTCAATGTCATCACTACAATAGTTTGCATGCCTCAAAATTTCGTCAATTAGTTTGCTCTGCCAACAAATCAAATGCTGCTGAATCATATTACTAATTTCTGGTTTCAATCCAAACACAAAACGATACACAAAATGTCCCATATCTTTGTCTCCAATGTTCTCAAACCCGCTGTACTGTTTAAACACCTGCCACAACCTTTCATAATAGGCATGTACTGACTCCTTTGGTTCTTGAGTTGTTCTGTCTATCTTAACCCAATCTGTTTCCTTAGGGGAATTTTCAAAAAGGTGATCACCTGATTATACTTTTTCATCACCTCCTCAGATGGTGCACCTGTTTTAGGATCTCTAGGATATTCTTCTTTTGGCCAATCAACAGTAATTCTACATTCTGTCCACAAGTCAGCTGGTACAACAATCTCAAACAAACCATCTAAATCTTCTAACAAACCTTTGAAACTTTCACAAACCTCTCTACTTGTTTGTATCACTCAACTGGTTTCTCTCTTAACCTGGGAAAATCATTCGTAAAAGACAATATATCCTGCCTTGTCCAAGGGACGTGCACATATCCACCACCTGGAACTTCTCTCATTGGACACGCCCTTTCAACTTGTTCTGTCTCTCTTAACGGGAACATCGATGCTCCTTTACCAGCTGCCTCTTCTTTCTTTTTCGTCCATCTACCTTTCCACCTTTCCACATCTCCCCATTTTTTCAGAATATTCATCAACTCTTTTATCTGTAATCTTTTTCCAGAGCATTCAAACTCTCCAAATATTTTTCGGTAACGGCCAATCTGTACGATTTCTGCAGCACCTTTGACTTCTTTATATCTATTCCATATTCACTAGCAGCCTCTGCTATTTTCTCATGAGGATTCCTCACTCTCCATGTAATACTTTTACAATAAAACAACAGTTCTTCATCTCGGTAAGTCCCTAGTCTGTCTGGACTTATTGTACCAATAATCATCTCTTCCAAATCTACTTTCAATTAGCTCACATTTATACTCTGTGGTTGAGGTTTTTGCTTTTCCATTCCCTTTATCCAATCATTTAATTCCTCTGGTGAAGGACCTGCTGAACTCCCTGTGGTTGGAATGACGCTTCTCCCTATTCTCCTTGGATCTATTTGTATACCTCTTCTAGGGGTTTATGTTATCATCTCACAAACCGGACGATCTAACAATGTACTATTTGTGTCAGCCTGTCCATCCTCCTCCGCTACCATCACCATTCCACTCCTGACGCTACTCCTTGGAACTGCCAATGTATGTACTTTTGATATATTCTGTTTTTCTCCAAACAATGGAACTACAGGACCAATTGTTACCGGAACCGTCAATGCTTCCGCATTTAGACTTAACTGATTTATTTTCTGGATCTGCTCTACTCTTTTCTTATTTAATATGTCCAATTCTTTTTCTCGCACTACTCTAGCTATGTCCGTAATCTGTGGAGTTAATGGAGTTCCCATTAGTGGTGCACTCGGAGTCACCTCAACTGAATTTTCTTGATATGGCGGAGGTCTTTTGGTTATAATGTCTTCTAACAACTCATCATCAGATTCGTTCGGGTCATATCTTAAACTTGAAGTTTCTATATTTTTCTTTTTCTCTCTACATTTGCCTCCTGTCTGATCTTCAGCAACCAAAACTGGGTACAAACCCTCAGTTACCGCAGCTCTCCTCCACCTTTTCATCATATCTTCTCTTCTCTCAAAAGGATAGCTAGTCATTACATTTCTGTATCTCCTACCACCTTGATATTTCTCCCTTTCAAATGCTTCTACTTCCCATTCTTCTAGCGCTTCATACTGGGTAGGTATGGGATTTGGCTCTAACAAGTTCATTCGATTTCTCAAATTCTGAAAAATCCTTACATTAAACGAACCATGCTGTGGAAAAGCTATAACACCATCATCCTTTGTGCATTCCACCCAATTCTCTAACCAAGTACACGTATGGTATCCTCGCTCCAACATCATAAAGGAAGCAGGCGTTCCCGGAGGTGGAAAAAGAATTCCCTCTCTAGTCACTATTGGTTTATCCTTTTTAAAGAAATTCTTTATTTTCTTTAGCAACTTCATTTTTCTGACTTTTTACGCTAATGTATCTAAGCAAAACAAATAAGGAAACCTTTCCGTAATTCTACTATTTTGTTTGTCAGTTCTCGTCCAATATCAGAACGACTCACCCCAACTGTCCAATCACTGCTCTCTACGTATCTGCTATCTCAATCAATACCAGCGCGGCTCACACCAACCGATCAATCACAGCTCTCTACGTATCTGCTATTACAACCAATACCAGCGCGGCTCACACCAACCGGCCAATCAGAGCTTACTTCACGTTCGCTGCCTGACAAATGCCAGCGCGGCCTTTTTGTGACATCAGTATTACTCCTTCTACTGACCCTCCCTTTACAAAATAATACGGCGATGTATTTCTAAGTTTTCTTAATCAAATTCTTGTTAGTAACAACACAAAACAATGCTACCTTGTCTGTTCCTCTAAATAAAGAGATAGTTCTTCACTTCAAAACGAGAAGTAAAACAACGACCAGCGTTATTTTACCCCCAAACAAGCTACAGATGGACTTGGTACTCCTCTAGAGATAAGGCCAAAGTTTTGCAAGAGGACTTTTT
The DNA here is from genome assembly GCA_963921515.1 of Calotriton arnoldi. Lineage (NCBI taxonomy): Eukaryota > Metazoa > Chordata > Amphibia > Caudata > Salamandridae > Calotriton > Calotriton arnoldi. The sequence goes on along the minus strand of CAWUFW010004902.1, from coordinate 215,723 downwards.
GGTGTAAAAGAGGTCTTGGTACTCCTCTGGGGATAAGGCCAGAGTTTCAGAAGTGGATCCTTCGCTATTTTCAGACACTCTACTCATATACGAATTTTTCCCTAAATATAACACCCACAGCCTTCCGCCGTACAGTATTATAACAACAGACAAAGTACTTCTGCAGTGTGATTTCTTTATCCACACTTTTCTTCTGCCTACTTCAGGCTAAATTTCCATCCCGGGATTTCTCAGGTACCTCCATACCTATACTTCTAGACAACATAGAACAGGATACTAACTTTTTCTTGTTAAAACATATAATCAATAATTATTACCAAACTAATCAATAATATAACCGTCTTCTGCTACCAGAAAACTGATCCAGCGCTACACTTTATCATGGATCGATACTCATCAATATTTCATACAAATGGCCCATACACATTCACCCAACTCATAAATCCCTGTTGCACTGGGGGTCAAGTTTTAATGACGTGAAAAATTGTTTCCTTCACAGATTCATGTTTATCATTTCTAAATACATAACTAGACCTGTATATCAACTCTCTTTCCTCTCGGTCGACGGACCAATTAGTTGAGTAGTTGATGGTAATAATAGAACTAACTAACTATCTAATCAGTTAAATGATCACAGACTCTCGATAAGATTAATAAAGTGTATCTCAAATAAATGTAAATGATCAATGCTCATCACATACAGGTTACAATGCAAACAAAGAATCTCACATAAGGAAGAGAAAATCAATCAACAATGCAAACAGTGTCATACTCATCATCAATAAACGATATGCACATGAAGAAGTGGATAGATGAAGAGACATAAGTTTCAGCAAAATAATTCGAAACAAATATACATATGACGGAGTGGATAGATGAAGAGACATAAGTTTCAGAGACAAAAATACATTTGCAAGTAAATTATGCAAAGTACGAGTCAGAAAGATAATACAAACCCAAAGGATCTGTGAAATACCACCCCCCTGGCCAAGGGAGTAGTGGGGGTCTCCTGAAATAGAGTCAGGAGACAAAGATTTCAGGAATTGGACAGGACAGGGACTGGAACAGCTGGCCTCTCTGCAAACCGACGGACTGCGACGCATCTTCCCTCTCAATCTCTCGAACCTTCTCCTCAATCTCCTACTGCTGCCCAAACCACACCCCCAAAGGCACCCCAGTTATACCCTAAAACCTACATGTCCAACCCACATTAATTGAAACATTACACAGAATTCGACTGCTCATTGGATGCTTGGGGAGCTGGTGTATCACACCACCGTGATTTCATTCAAATTTATTCATGCTCATTGTTCTACATCCTTTCCCATTACATATTAGTTGACCAGTCCATACAATTTTTGTTCTTGCTACATTTCATTAATTTCACACAAATCTCTCAGCCACGTCTGCGGAAGAAGTCTTGAATCCCACGGCCAGGCTCATCCTTTGGCATGCGAACAATGCTCTTTGAGCTGGTTAGCCTTGAACCTTTACACTTTCTCTGCAGCGGTCAACGCTTCCATCTGCTTTGTCATGTCATTTTTGTTCACTCTCCAGCCCCTCATCTATCCGGACAACTTAAGAGATTTCAGGCCCATTCGACTCACTACGGCAAATAGAACATAAGCATTCAATAATTACATGGTAATGCACTTTTCACTGTTTACCACCCACTTTTGCACTATCCCTTGTTAATATTTTTCTTAGCATAAGCTTCATGCAAAGCAGCATTATTTATTATCGTTTAAAGCAAGATGCAAGATGCGAAATGCGGCCTAAACATGCATTAGTTTTGTTTCTTTCGAAACACAATGTAAAATGAGGCCTTGTTCTTTTATGCATTAAGTTCACATTAGTGCATGCATGCACTAAGAGGTTTCCCACGTGTTCATGTGATTTGCATTGTTAATTTTTCACTGCACACTGTTAGTAAGTATTATGGGGGAGTTAATTCGAGCAAGTTTCTTTCTGCAAAACCTTGCTCCATCACGGCCGCTCGATTGCTGTGCAAAATCCCCAAAAATCTATCGGCAACTCTATTCATTGCGAAACTTCACTGGCTTCTGGTCAGGCAGAGGTTCACATTTAAAGCCCTGTGCACAGTGTTTAAGGCACTGCATGGGATAGGCCCTGATTCTTTGAGAAAGTGCTTTATTTGGTGTTTACCAAGTCGGTCTCTGCACTCTGCATCGGTCAAATTGGTGACAGTTCCCAGATTTAGATACACTAACTGAGGAGGGAGAAGCTTTGTGCTTGGAGCCTTAAAGGCTTGGAATGCCCTCCCTTTACATATCAAAGCCCTACTCAATCTTTTGTCTTTCAGAAAGGCACTAAAAACTGAGGGCCTCATTTATGAAAAGTGACGCATCGCTGCGTGAAAACAGCGATGCGTCACTTTTCATTGCGCCCTCCTTGCGACATGCTGGATGCGTCATATTTACAGTATGACGCATCATGTCGCAAGGAGTTACAGATACGTCAGTATTTCTGACGTATCTGTAGGCGCAAAAATGACGCATTGCTGGAGTGTGTCACAAAAGTGACGCAACTCCAGCAATGGGTCATTTTACATGGGCAAGTCCCATTTCAAATGTGCCTGCGTCAGTCTTACGCCTGCTGTGAGGCAGGCATAATATATTGACGCATTTGCGTCCTAGAAGTGGCGCAGTGAAATCTCATAGATTTCACTGCGTCACTTCTATGAGGCTTACTTGCGTCGGAACGCCCACCCTGCATACATTATACTTGGTGCAGGTATAATGTGGCGCAGGGGCTTACAAAGTGACGCATCTACCTAGATGCGTCACTTTGTAAATATGACGCAACATTGCACATTTTTTACGCCGCTGGTGCGTCACAAAAAGTGACGCACCGGCAGCGCAAAAGTGACGCAAGGGCTCATAAATAAGCCCCTAGGTTTTTTTCCACACATTAACTGTTTCTTGACTTCATCCATTTTCTTTTCTCTCAGCTAGCGCCATGATGCCCCTTGGGGCAAGCAACAGCTTTACAAAATACTTAACATTAACATTAACTGTAATAAGTTATTGCAGTAGAGTTGTGACGTCACAATGCCTGCTGCCAGAGTCAGCAACCAAGGTGAAAGCAGGTCACGTCACGGAGCAGCTGTTGAAAGCAACAAAAATGAAACATTGATTTACTTTCTTCTGCTCTATTTTCCTACTTTACAGTAACTAGCCAAAAGAACATGATTATTTTTGGGATTATTATAGAAAAGTTAGAATCTTTTTGCATGTTTCTACACATTCTGACCTACTGCAGCTTTTATATACTTTATTTTTACAAAAACTGACTTGTATTGACCTGTGTCTAATATCTTTTTACAACAAATATCTAACAGGTTTTTGATGTGTTTAATTTTCTATTTTTATTCATCATTTTTGCAAACATGCACTCTCTTTCATATGAAAGAGCCGCACACCAAGGGCTCGATTCACAAAGATAAATTTAGACCTGAAGTCTAACTTTAGACCTGAAGTCTAACTTTAGACCCAAACTCTAAGTTTAGACCTGAAGTCTAAGTTTAGACCTAAAGTTTAACTTTACTAGTAGTAAAAGTTAGGCTTCTGGTCTAAGTTAGTCTTTTGTCTCAGTTAAACTTACGTTTTGGTCTTAAGTTTAACTGAGACCAAAACTGAGACAAAAGTCTAAATTTGCTACTTGTAAATGCCCTTTGTGAATACCGAAAGTCGTAAAGTTAGACTTTCGTCTCAGTTTACCTACGTGAATCAGGCCCTTAAACTTCAGGTCTAAGGTTAGACTTTTGCTCTAACAACTTTACCTTTGTGAATCGGGCCCCAAGGCTCTAAGTGTTTTGTGGGAAAAGTGATGATATGACCATGTATTATATGGAGAAAGTGCCTGCAACTTGCGATGCACCCTGTTGCAGATTATAAACAAAAGTTGTCAGAACTCAACTATTATAAGTTTACAATTGAGGTTTGATGTCACAATCCTGCTGCCAGTGCCAGCAGCCCAGGTGAAAGGCAGGTCAATCAATTAAATATCAATCCAATAGGATTTGTAGAGCATTGCTTATCACCCCTGAGGGTATCCAGGCGCCGGGGGGAGGATGCTGCTGCTGAGATGAATTTGTTCAAGAGCCAGGTCTTTAGGTGCTTGTTGAACTCCTCCAGGGTGGGGAAAGTACAGAGGTAGAGGGGGAGGCCACCACTCCTGCTTCTGTGGATGCAGGGGGTGTGGGCCAGGAAGAGGGATGAGGAATGAAGTATCCTGGTAGGTTGGTGGAAGTTTACCCTGTGGTTGAGGTAGACTGGACCCTTGATGTGAAAGGCTTTGAAGGCGTGGGTGAGCAGTTTGAACTGGCACCATTTGCTGACGGGGAGCCAGAGTGGAGCTTTGAGGTGGGGGGAGATGTGGATCTGCCTCGGGAGGTCAAGGATGAGCCCGGCTGCTGCATTTTGGATGGTCTGGAGTCTGTTTAGTTGTTGTGCGCTGATTCCCACGTAGAGGGAGTAACTGTAGTCCAGGCAGCAGGTGATGAGGGCTTGGGTGATGGTGTGTCTGATTTGGAAGGGGAGCCATTTGAAGATGTTTCTGATTAAGCGCAGGGTGAGAAAGCAAGAGAATGAGACAGCATTTATCTGCTTCCTCAGCTTGCTGTTGAGTATTATTTTGAGGTTTCTAGCGTGCTCTGTGGGTGTGAGTGCAAGGCCGTGGGTGCAGGGCCAACCTCTGTTGGCCACCAGAAGTCATCCCACAGGGAGTTGCTGCTCCCAAAGATGAGTATTTCTGTTTTTTCTGTGTTGAGTTTGAGGCATCTACTATACATCCAGCCTGCGACACGGGTCATGCACCTGTGGAAGTTAGATTTGGTGTTAGTCAGGCGAGGAGAGTGAGTGGGTGAGCTGAGTGTCATCAGCGTAGGAAATTATGTTCATGCTGAGGGATCTGACCAGGGTGGCCAGCGGTGCCATGTAAGTGTTGAAAAAGGTCAGGCTTAAGGCCTTATTATGAGTTTGGCGGTGCGGGAGCGGGACCGCTCTGCTCATGCACTGCCAAACCCATGTTGGAACCGCCTGCAGAGTAAGAGTTTTCTCCTGTCTGGTGGGCTGTTCCTTGGCGTTTCCACGGCGGTGCCTATGAAATAGGCAGCGCAATGAGAACATCAAAGGCAGTACCTGCATGGCATGGACTGCTGCAGTCCATGCCGTGCAGGTACTGGTGTGCACGCACACAGGGCATGAGGCACCAGGGGGCCCTGTAGGGCCCGCTTTGTTTTCTCACTGCCACAATTTTCATAGAGGTCATAACACCATGAAAAGTGTGGCAGTGAGGAAACTCATAATATGCTTGGCGGGGCCACAGTGGCCCCGCCAAGCTACTTGAGTCTTCAAGACTGCTGCACCACCACCAGTGACTTCTGATCCCTGGCAGTTGCGGTGGTCCCAGGGTTTCCCGACCACCCTGGTCGTAATAGAGTGGTCAGAAGACCGCCACTGCCGTGCCCCACAGGTCTGGTGGTCCCTTGTGGAACATCACAGATTATGTTTTTCAGGCCCGAGGTGAAAGGTGGGAGGCATACACTTTGTGTTTGTCCGGAGAGAAATTAAGATACCCATTCAAGAGCTTTCCCTAGGATTCCCATTTGGTGGAGACCAAGCAGGAGGGTGTGGTGGGACACAATGTCAAATTCTGCGGAGAGATCAAGGAGGATAAGGGCGGCAGTCTCTCCCCTGTTCAGTAGGGTCCTGATGTCTGTGGCAGCAATCAGGGCTATCTCAGTGCTGTGACTTGAGTGAAATCTGGATTGGGAAGGGTCTAGGGTAACCCTGGGCAAAGCACTACGCTACGCTCGCGTAGTTTGCGAAGTTTGCGCTACTTCGCACAACGCGAATTGCACGTAGCACAGTGCAAACACGCGTAGCGTAGCGTAGTGCAGCGGTCATTTTGCTGGCTCGCGGTCCTCAACGTCAAGTTGGCGACCGCGAGCAAGCAAGATGACATCCCGGCGAGATTCTCAACGCAGGGAGGTCAGGTTTCTCATTGCGAGTGGTCGCGTATGCTCGCGACCGCTCGCGATGAGAAACTACCAGTCTGCGTTGAGAAAGCTGCCGCTCGAGTAAAAATCTACTCGAGCGGCAGTAAAGCACAGCTCGCACTGTGCAAGATGCCGTTTCAATGATTGCACAGTGCGGACAAGCATCCGGCACTGTGCAATCATTGCGAACAGTGCACTACGCAGTTCGCGTAGTGCTACGCGTAGTTCGCGTAGTGCGAACTGCACTTTGCGTAGCTTTGCGTAGCGCTACTTCGCGAACTACGCCCAGGCTTAGTCTAGGGTCCAGGTGGGCTGTGAGTTGTAAATGTATTGCTTTCTCTAGCACTTTGGCTGGAAAAGGCAGTAGGAAGATGGGGTGGTAGGTTTTTAGGTCTTTGGGGTCTGTGTGGGTTTTTTGAGGTGTGGTTTGATTTCAGCGTGTTTCCATCCTTCAGGAAAAGAGGCAGATGTGGTGGAAGCTTTGATGAATGTGATGATCTCCTTGCTGATGGTGCTTTGTCCTAGGTTGAACTTGTGGGGCGGCAAGAATCCTCGGCGGCTGAAGAATGGATGGAGCCCATGATGGCAGCAGTTGTATCCGCAGACAAAAGTCCCATGCATTTAGAGATCTTTCCTGGGGGTCGGGGTTGCTGAAAACCCTGATGAGTTCGGTTGTCGGGGGTTAAGGGTCGAATTCCTCGTAGATGGTGGGGATTTTGATGTAGAAGAAGTCAGCGAGGTCAGGTCACGGAGCATAATTAAAGCAGCTGTTTAGCACAATGAAAATGTAATGTTGCTTTTCTTTCTGATGCTCTGTTTTAATAGCTTACAATGACAAGCAGTCAGAATATGTTTATTTTTACACTCCTAGAGAAAAGCTGGAATCTTACAGTATGTTTCCACACATTCCGAGCTACTGCAACTTTTTTTTTTTTAAACTGACTTGTATTAAACCATTTCTATTATCTGTTTGCAATAAGTATCTAACAGGTTTTTGATGTGTTTAGTTTTACACTAGAGGGTTTATTATTTTTCTTCACGTTTGCAAAAATGCTCACTCTTTCATATGAAAGAGCTGCACACCAAGGTTTTAAGTGGTTTGTGGGAAAGGTGATTGTGTGACCATGTATTATATGGGATAAAATACTCCTGGCATACATGTTAAGGATATTGCAAGTCACCTCAGCGTTCCATAACTTTATAAAGGACTCGTTCATCTATATGGTTATCGAACTCTGATGTGACTTGCAATATCCTTACTATGTACAGCAGTGGGTATTTATTCCCTTATATATTGTGTTTTGTTGTTAAATACTGATAGTTTAAGTAATGGATTCTGCAATTTCTATTGAAGGCATGCAGAGTAAGCGCTTTACCTTTCTGCACCCACTGCATATGTAAAGGGATTTAAAATAATGGCCTAAATGTTTATACATGTTTATGACTGATGGCCAAGGTGTTTTTATTTAAGGCTTGCACAATAAGAAAAGGCAATGTATAGAGCAAAGTATGCTTAAGCATGGGTCATCAAAGAGCATATGTACAATGTTTTGTAATTCATCCATGTCAGTGTGAACTACAAAAGTCACAAAATTATCCTATGATTAACCCTCTGGTACCTTGGTGCAAAAGCAGTCAAGCCTAAATTAGAGAAATGTGTAAAGTACAAAACACAAGAAAAAACCCTCACCAATTTAGAAACATAGAGTACATTTTAATATTTTTTGACACCAAAATGTTAAAAATCCAATCAGTAAAACTGAAATTATGAATTTGTAAAGTTTAAGGTAAGAACTAGTGCCTAAAAGATCAAAGTGCCAACAGTGGACCCAGACGAGACAGAGTCAAAGTCGAAAAAAAATGACCAACTGCATTGGAGGGGGAGATCGAATTCAATAAGTGGATTGGACCCAATCTACACTTATCTTTCGACTTAGACAAAATTCTCTTGAAAAATGACTGAGAAGGCAAAGTTGGTGTTCGAGGAGGAGGAGTCATCGTCGGTGACCTGCTGGAGGAAGTCACAGAGAAGATTTCTACATTTTGACTTTTTGGGAATTTGAAAATCTCCGGGGGGAAGAAGCTGAAAGCTGTAGTCGAAGAGGGCTCCATGAGGTCAGATACCCCTTCTGCAAAGGACCACTGACCAAGATTTGCTGCTGTGGAGAAGAACATAATGGGAGTTGCTGCGAAGTCAGGCTGACCAGCAATGCACCTTGGGTGGATCAACAAGTAGGTAGGTTCCAGACTCCTCTCAGTTCTCAGATATGGACTCTGACTATCTGGACACCTTTAGCACCAACTCCAAGTGTCTAGGAGGCACCAATTGGAGGATCAGGACTCACTCAGACTGGGTCTAGGTGTGGGTTCAAGACGGTTAGAGCATTTTCTGTCCTTGAGGCACTGATGAGGAGGCCAGCCAGCAAGCCCTTGTAGTCACTCTGGTAGTCCTGGGTTCAAATTGGAACAGGGCTCAAGCAGAAGGACAAGCCTCTGAGGGTTCAAGTCAGGCTTCAGGCAGCAGAGCCGTCCTTCCAAGGGCAGCAAAACAGTCTTCTGAAGTACACAGGGGCCACAGCAGCAGGCAGCTCTCTGAGTCCATCCACAGGTCCACAAAGTAAACTGAAGAGTGTGTTTGAGGGTCCTATTTTTTTAGCTGGTGCCTTCTTTGAAGTAGGAGATGTTTCTAGAGAATTCACTTTGAAGCGGTTGAAGTCTTCAGCCTCCGCTGCCCTAGATACAACTGACTGAATGAAGAATGAGGTAGTGTGAAGTTCTTTGTGTAAAGGCAGGGCACAGCCTACTGAATTGCAAGTGGGTGTTGTGAACAGCTCCACCCCCATCCTGCCAGTGATTGCCCATCCAAGCACACCTAAACCCTCTATTCTATTGTTGGCCTGTCTAGGAGGAATAAACAAAGTCCAACTGCCAACTACACACAGCCATGTGACCCAGGAACAGGCTGCAGGCACAAAATAGCTAGGGCAGGAAAATGCCAACTTTCTAAAAGAAGTATTTTCAAAATTATAACTTAACATCCGCCATTACAAATAGAGAGGAGTTCAAATTACAATTTCTTATACACAAAACATGAATTTCCCACCTGATATCCTATGGGAGATGTAGGCCTCGCAGGGGGAAAAGATTTTTTTAGGAGTTCTTCACTACCAGGACATGTAAGACTTAAATGGTCATGTCCAACCTTTTAATTATTATGTATGGGATGTCTAGGACCTTCCCTAAGGGTGACTTATATGTAATAAAAGGAGAGTTTAAGGCTTGACAAGGGTGTTATTTTGCCAAATCGAATTGACAGTTTAAAACTCCATATAGGCTGCAATGGCAGACCTGGGACATGTTTTAAGGGGCTACTCAAGTGCATGGCACAATAGGTGCTTCAGGCCCCCCAGCAGCAATTCAATTACAGACCCTGGGTATATGGTATACCACTTTGCATGGTAAGTATGAGTAAATTAAATATGCCAATTAGGTGTAAGCCAGTTTTATCATGTTTTTGGGAATGAGCACAAGCACTTTAGCACTGGGAACGTGCAGAGAGATCTAAGTTCAACAAAATCAGGTTCAGAAAAACAGGGTGGTGAAGGAAAACATTTAAGGGGAAGACCACCCTAGGACTGACCAGTCTAACAGGAATTATGCAAAGTACACACTGACATTCACCCCACACTGAAAGAGGTGACCTATTGTTCTTTAACAAGAGGTTTTTCTGTGTGCATGAACCAATGCAACAAAGATAAGTTTAGTGTGAACGTGAACTCCAAAAGGAAAATGAAAAAAGCATAGGTCTCCGCTTTTCTCAGCGCACACAATCACCAAAAGTACATCAAATCGTCTAAAAAAGAATCAGAAAAAAACAGCAAAAAGAATAAGCATAAAACAGAAACAACAATACTGTGCAGACAACTGAGAACAAACTAGATGACCTGAGATCCAAGTTAAAAGAAATGGAATAAAACATGCCCCACAGACTTGTTCACTTATCAAACAAAAGTAGAAAAAGCTGTCTAAAAAATATCATATTTAGCGGTACAGATCTTATTTGGAAATATAGTGCTGCTATCGATATATTTGTCCTTTATTAAAACACAAAGTAAATTCGTGATATCTTTTACCGAAGCACTCCATGCTACCAATGCCGCATTATACTTTTACTGGTGTCATATATTAAGATAGTAATAACCACTTCTGAGTTATCACCTTTCTTCATTAAAGTGTGTGCAGGTTCCCCTAACTTAATATTAGCCTCTCGTTAGGGATTCCAGATGGAAATGTGAATGCATATGAGCTAAATTTGCATGTACTGGATGTAAAAGAAGATTATGTGCATACTCAATTGCTTATCTTGAAAACCAGAGTCACCTTTAATGTTCAGCAAGTTGATCTTGCACACCGCAGAAAATTTGGTTAGAACAATAATTTTGCAGTGAATGCATTAACTTCACCGTAGTGTAATTGCTTACCCCTTCACTTCAAGGAATCGCAAATATTAGTGATGGAGTTCTACTGGGTAACTTTTTTCATATTAGAAATTCAAAGTATAGTCAGAAACATTCTCAGAGTTACTGTCAAATATGCGTTATGTTCTGGTTAATTTCTAATCATTTCCCCTCGGATGTAGATCAACATTATCTGACTATGTTAATGAATAATTTCAGAGTTATCTCCTTAAATGGCTTTTTCAAGCAAGAAAGTATATTAAAATCCATTCCTTACTCTAAAATAGCATAATAGCATGTCATTGCTTTGTTTTCATGTCATTTTTCATCCATTCGTAAAAAAACAGGCATGTGTGCACCTCATCTTTACACAATATTTGCTAAACCCAGTTCGTGATTTATTTACTGGGTTCTTCATTGCACGTACAATGGGAAATATATTTTAGACAACTATACACGTTGATGAAACCTCACTAGTCAATTAGAATAGATTATATGGTCAGACAGACAAAGAAAAACATTGAAAAAAAGTACGGTTAAGTAGAGATAGATAAATAGACAGGCAGGCAGGGAGGCAGATAGATAGACAGAGAGACAGCTAGATAGACAGAGAGACAGCTAGATAGACAGACAGACAGACAGACAGACAGATAGATAGATAGATAGATAGATAGATAGATAGATAGATAGATAGATAGATAGATAGATCATTCTTTCTTCTTACAAGTTCTTTCAAGATTTGACAGCATCTCTCATCTTAAAAAGCAACCGCCACATTTAGAGATCTTTTCAGTCTAATAGGAGTGCTATTGTTTTCATTATTCTCAGAATGCTACTTTTTGAGTTTGTCCATATTGTCCACTTTCAATAGAGATGCACGTTAGCCCAAGTTCATTGTTCACAATTTTGTTTTCTCTCAGGTGGAAGCCATAGTTGCTTTTACTGCTCTAACACCGTTTTTGACACCATCCAACCAATGGTAGGTTTTATATTTATAGAACCATTCTAGGCTCCAAAAGAACTGTAAGAAATTGGGTTATTAGTTGAGGGGGGTTAAGTATCCACCTCAAGTAATAATCACAATTCACATCATGGTGAATCCTTAAAGTCACTAAGTTACTCAGAGCTCAACCCCCTGGTAGATGTGGCACAGAGCTTAATTAGAGATAATGTGTAAGGTATTTATGCAATACTAAAACAGCCATAAAGTCAAAATGCAAAACAATAAAAATGCCAAAACAATTTAGAAAAATGCAGTAAAATTTAATATGACACTAAAATAATAATTTTAAAAAAACAATAAGGGTAACCGGTGATATGATTTTGTAAAGTTTCAAGTAGAAATAGCACCAAGAAGCACAAATTGACAATAATAGTCAATGGTTGTGGAAGACACAATTTAATGCTGACCATGATGGAGTGCGGGTCAGATACACTAACCAGGCTTGTCCTGGTCAAAGATTTTACCTTCTGACTTTAGACATTTAAGTTCCAATCTACCATATAAGTACACTACTAAAGCCCCTCAGGATCTAAGGAGAGGTACTTAGACACTCGCAGGGTGGGGGGCAGAAGGAAACGGTAGGGTTCAGTCCAGGTTGATTTGACACTGGTCAGTTGGGCAATAGCAGGAAAAGGCCTACTGTATCTTGTTGTGTCTCTGTAGCCTCAACAGGTCAGTCTTATGGTCCTGGATGTCCTCTTCTTTCTCCTAGAAGGAGAGCAGGCCAAGTCTTATAGGCTCTTATCAGGTCTCAGACAGCAGGTTCTGTCCTCTTCTGATCTTCCACAGGCACAGGAGTGTTCTGAAATGGGCGCCTTGAGATGCCACATTTATGCCTGCATTGCCAGGTCAGGTCCTCCCTGAACCGGAACAAAAGCAACCCAGGACAGGTTTTGCCTTAGTTAGGGCTTATCAGTAAATTATAGGTTTGTTCTAGAACACAGTCTGCACAGGACCCACATCTGGTCATAGCTGTCCCACTTAGAGTGACATATTAAAGTGTAAAAATAGGTGATGGATGGAATGCTTCAAATTTGAGGTGGCATTATGTGCAAATAGTCTGGGAACCTGTAATCTTAACTTGTACATCTCATCATTTGTCCTTATACTAATTAGTTTTTCTCTTTTTTGTTAGTATATTAAATGTTTAAAAATGTATTTCATGGTTGTGTATAAGCTGCTGTATGTCTCTCCAATGTATATGCATTTATGGTCATGATGACTTATATAGATTGACAATATCAATTGAACCAACCTCTCTATAGCTGCTGGATCTGGACATACTTTGGAAACACCATCTTCACAGACCCAGATTCAGCAGCAGACCACACTCGGAATCCCTAAAACAGTCATCTCTGTGGCTGTAGCTGGTGAGTTCACATTGTTGAGATATAATAATCTCATCCATGGATGACATTCATGGATCAACTCTTAATAACATATGTTGTCTTATGGACTCATGGTACTAACTTATTTTTTTATTTGCAGAACAATGTTTATTAAAGATATTTGTTTATTAAAGATATTTGTGCCATGGGGCTACTATGCATGATATTGCTGACACACTTAAATGATTCCTTTAGATGATTGACAGTCAGACACATGCCCTGGACACTGTTGTAGAAAGTTACCAAAACATGTCAAAAATGCACCAAGAAAATCTATGAACATGAGGAAAGAGAAGGCAAGACACCATGCCTTGGCCATAGACAAAATAGGCAGAAAATGCCACTGTCAATCTTCAATGCATGTAGGAGATTATACACATATACCTGTACCACCTATAACAGCTGCACCATCTCCATAACCTGCACAATCTGCAAACCAACCCAGAACATAGGCACAGTCTAAAAAATTCTCACAAGTATTTCCTGAGGGAGGCCGGTGGTATACTGGCTCTGAAGCTGTGTCTGCCTCGGAGCTCAGAGCTCCCTGCACACTCCTCCACCTGGCGGTGTCCCCACTCCAGACTCTGTCCTCTAGTCAATTTGGGTAACAGGAATAGTCATTCAGCACTAAACTCCCAGATCACTGGCACACAACCACTGTTGTGTATAACTCCATGTAACATGTGTCCTCAAGATCTGAGAAAAGAGGCTCCTCCACAACAAGTCCAATTAATTATCCTTTATTCAAATAGTAGAGCCAACACGTATTTCACAACTACACAACTCCTTCAGGGCTATAAATGATGTAAGTCGCTTCTTAATTTAGTCATGTATTGCTCCAGTCCCATGAAACATTAATCTAAAATGTATGATCTTTTAAAGTCATTCCCATCTTCTACAATTTCAATCCACAACCTATGATATGGGAATCTAGTATTCACACAAAAAGATATACATGATGGTCCCGAAATGACCACATCCAAGGGAAAGGTTACTTACTGCTGCTTAAAAGCTTCTAGCTGAGCATGGAGGGTCAGCGGGGCAGATTTCAACAGCCTCCGATTCATTGCTGTCATTAGGGGGTGACTCGGATGTGGCTGGGAGGACAAGCCCATAATGTTTTCGCCCCAAATATTTGGGCCCAAAACATTCCCCATTGACAGAATCCTCTCAGCACTTGCAACTCAGCTTCCCTTGACAGGTGTGGACACTCACTGTACTGCAGCGCATGGTGATGTCCCACCAGATTAGTGCCAGCGTTGCATTGCTCCCTGTGTATAACGTATCGTATAAAGCTGAGGGTACTTGTTAACAACCCCCTTAGTGAGGATATTTACTTCACTTTCTGAACAAGGAGGGCCTCTCATCAAGTTCCTCAGCCATATTGGGGCAAGACTATGCAAAGGAGTGGCAGGATGGAGGAGGATGCTTCTTGGAGGAGAGGATGGTTCAGAATGTAAACAAAATGGCTGACTTCCTCTTCCTGTATGTAATTTCCCCTTTGCTTGCACATTAGGCAGAGATCTCCACCCTGACTGCAGAGTTTCCACCCGCATACAGAGAAGCACCTCTCCATATGGGGTGGAGGCTCAGCAAGTGGGAGAGATGCACCCTACATGAACTACAAGATTCCAAGTGTGAAGCATTAACAAAAACAGAGCAGGATGCTTTGTGTATAATACTGGGATGCTTGCTATGAACCTTGAGTGTAGTTTGTGAGATATTGTGGTTGCATGTTGGTCTTGATAAGTGTTACAATGTTTGGTAAAATGAACAGTCCACTTATTTAAACTTGAACATAGCATGTTAGTTGGTGACATTTTGTGAAGTAAACACAGTTGTCTCAGGATGTCAATAATGGACACTGTTGGACAGCCACCATTCTTCATTGAGTGTGTCCAACCTTATACATTCAGTAATCAAACTAGCTTCTTAATCAAAAAATGAGTAGACCATGCAATCCATCACCTGCATACCCTGACCTCTGTTCTGGACCACATGCTGGTTCCCTCGATGTGGCCATAGATCAGGGTCATCATCTTTAAGTAACCCCCATTGTATGCCAATATTATGCAGCACACAACAGGCCCTAACAATCTTGCAAGCAACTTTTGGGGTGTACATTAACATCCCCCTGGTCAAGACATCTGAATCACGATTTGCAAAAGAGAGTTCAGTAATGGCTTGTGTACTTATTTGTGCCTATTATACCTCTACCAAGATGCTGCATTTGGATGTCTGTAGGATGTGAGGAGACGTGGATACTACATTACAACAATCACCTGCAAAAACAAATGTGATTTTATAACAATGGAGTGTCTATTGTAATTATACTACATCATGCCTACCTACATGCATTGCGTGTGAGGGTAATTTGTGTGTATTGTGTTTTAATCATTATTAATTATTCATTAGATGCCACCCCAAGATGCTAGAGCATGGCCAGTGTGAAATGTTATTACTTAGCAATAAGCCACATGTCACCGAAATCCCAGCAACCAAACAGCATGCAAGAGGCGACTGTCAAAAAACGTAGTTGTGTTGTGTGCTTCCAGGAAAGGCGGTGCATGCATTACTGGAGCAGCCCATGGCATTACAGACTGCCTGCAAGCTGATGGAGTGCCAAAGGTGTCTGTTGCAGAAAAGCTTTGATTTGTGGTGAGGTGGTTGAAATGTCATGTGGCCAAAGGCATACAAATCCCTTGCCACTCTTTGCTTAACCACCTGGGACTGTGGCATGGAGATAAACTGGCACACTCTTCTGTTGATGCATATCAAGACATTATGAACCTGGTCCTCTCTGCAGGTTCATCCCCAAACTTTTTGTCTTCACCCCTCCTATTTTTATTGAATTCGTTTTTGTTGGCCTTAGGACTCTGGGCACCTTACCACTGCTAACCAGAGCTAAAATGCTTCTGCTCTCTCCGCTAAACATGGTAGAATTGGCTTATACCCAATTGGCACATTTAGTATACTTGTAAGTCCCTAGTAAAGTAGTACTACATGTACCCAGGGCCTGTAAATTAAATGCTACTAGTGAGCCTGCAGCACTTTTTGTGTCACCCACATAAGTAGCCCTCCTAAATGTGTCTCAGGCCTGCCATTGTAGCCTGTGTGCGCAGTCTTAAACTGCTAGTTCAACGTGCCAAAATCAACCTTTTTATAAACAAGAGGCTTTGGGGAAGAAATCCCCAATGCCTGGAGGGTTGAGAGGATCCTACGTTGGAGTATAACCTCCCATGTAAAGACATTAAACCACAAAAGATACTCCAATAGACCGGCAAGTGGTCAAGAAACTAAGTAACCTAATAATGATGGGGGAAGTGTCTGTGTGAGGATATAAACCTACCAACACCAAATGGTGCGTAAGGAAACAATTCCTTTTGATTTAATTACCCTCACACACCCTAGTGGTGTCATGCTTCATCATCGGGTCACCCCGATGCCTACAAGTCGGAGTGGGCTCAACCACAGTATTGGGAGCTCTTGGAACAGTAAGGACCAGGGGGATTAAAGATAAAAAACCTCAGACAGACCCCGGTTTCCCTTTATTATTGGGTCTGTCAGGGATATTAAAATTAATTAAAAATAGGGTCAATAGGAGTGATTATGGTCCTATGACCCTATTGCCAACATGTTTCAGTCCTGAGTCGGCCGTAAAGGTCCTGGACTCTCTTCAGGGCAAAGGTCACCCACCCTGGGGAAAACAGTAAGAGGGAAGTCCCTATCCTGTAAAGAATTAAGGGCAGAGTAGCCGCTCCTTAAGTAAAAGTTACAGATGTTCGATCTGTTATGCGCAGTTCTCCATCTGTAAACAACAAAAAGACAGACAACACACCGTTTTCCATGGACATACATCATTTGTGTAGTCATATAACTTCCCAGTTAGGTGCATAGGTAGTGACCCAACATTAAATAAATGCCAGGTGAGTATGTAAATACATTTTCACAATCTCATCATCCTTGTGACAGTCACATCTATATCTGAAACATAATTTTGCTATGTGGCAGATAAATGTGTGGTGGCGATTTTACTCGCATACTGACGTTATCAGCAAGCCAGTGCGTGTACATTCAATAGTGTAAATAACGCGTGACAGTCTCTATAAACAGCAAAATGCTGCTACCATTCTGTGTGAATTTATATAAACATGCACTCACATCTTTTTAATAAAAAACATCCAAGTTCTTACCCAAATTGAGGAGAGAAACTGTGTCACAGGGGACCGCTAGGCATAAAAGGGTAGCCCTGTAGTCAAACCCTAATGTTTTGTTCAAAGGTAGGGAAAGGGTAAAATAAAGCGGCATATTTGAGAAAGGGCCAACAGCCTTTGTCGAGTACAAATGTAGAAATGTAGAGCTAAGCCTACAGTTGGCCAATCAAAGTACCAGCACTTACTTCATCAAGGATCCTGCCCCGCCTGTGTACCTACTTGGTCCGAGTCCCCGGCTTTCACTCTGAAATGCCGGCGGAACCGGATATAAATACACCTGTTTACCGCAAGAAACTTGTTAATTGAGAACGACGCCCATAGCGTTGTCACGGCATTGCTATACGTGTAACTATTACGTATAGCATGCCGGGCCTATTCATGGGAAATGTAGTATTCTTCACAAATAAAGCAGTCAAGAGGAACTATTGATCATATTCAAACAGCAATATATTGCCGGTGTCAACGACATGATGTCTCTGTCGTATTAATAAAGGATCATGGGATTTGTAGTTTATATAAAGAAATTAGTTTGAATGAGAATGACGGCCGTGGCGTTTGTCATGATATTGTTAGACGCGTACATCTTGTGTATAGCGTGCCGGGCCTATTCATGGGAAATGTAGTATTCTTCATAAGTTAAAGAGTCAAGAGCAACTATCGGACATGTTCAAACAGCAATGTATTGCCGGTGTCACTGACATGATGTCAGTGTCGTATTAATAAAGGATCATGGAACTTGTAGTTTCAGTGTAGAATATCATTCAATTTAGATCATGTGAGTGAAAAATAGACGATGGATACTCCCAACAGGGGGTAGAGGAAAATTGAAGTTGTGTTTTCAAAATTTAATATTCGAATATTTAGTCACATGAAAAGGTGGTAGCAGTGATAGCCTGTCGTCAAATTTGATTTTATTTATTCAGCTGATTCCAGGGTATGGAATCATTTAGGCCAATCTTATGTGTTTTCAAGCGATACACCCATCGTTGCTCACGTTCCAGAAGTCTGCTCAGTAGGTTACCTGAGCCCTTCACTTTCTCAATAATTGTCCACCTAATGTCTGTGTCTTTATGTTGTTTCTCCTTATAATGTGCAGTTAATTTAGTTGCTATCACTGCCCGTCTTATTGTGCTTCTGTGTTCGCTAATGCGAACTTTGATCTTACGGCTTGTCATGCCGATATAACTCAAATTACATGGGCACTTAATGAGATAGACAACTGACTCTGAATTACAGTTGGTGTGAGATCTTTGTTCCCATGGGAAGTGTAGGCCGAGGTCCAGGCTCTTGGTATGTTCTGTAAAAGGACAAGCCACACACGAGCCGCAGGGAAAGTGACCCGTGACAGGTGGGTTACTCCACAATGTGGATTGAATATTGGTTTTAACCTTAAAAGTGTCGGTGTTAACAAGTGTATCTCTTAAACTTCTATTTCTCTTAAATGAGAACATAGGTTTCTCATAGGAGAGTCTATTTGATGTGAGTATGGGCCATTTCTTGTTTATTATTTTCTTCACATCATTAGAAGAGGAGTTGTATGTTGTGACACAAATTATTTGATCTGGTTAAGTCTTTTGATGGGTCTCTAGCAATGCCTCTCTTGGGGTGTTACGTGCTCTTTTTTTGGCCTTTTCTATAATCTTTACAGGGTACTTCTTCTGTCTGAGTTTGGTGGTAAGAATTGCAGCCTCTTTTTTATAGTCTTGAAGATCAGAACAGTTTCTACGCACCCTCAAGAACTGGCCTACCGGGAGGTTTTCACTAAGAGAACGTGGGTGTGCACTGTCAAATCTTAACAGGCTGTTCCTGTCAGTAGGCTTAGTGTACAATGAGCTGACCAGAGTGCCGCCAACTGCCTTTAAGGTGATATCTAAAAGGAGATGTTCTCTCTGTTCATATTCATAGTGAAACGAAGGTGAGGATTCAGATGATTAATCCAATCTATGAAGTTGTTAGGAGTGGAAATTTCTCCTTTCCAGATGAGAAGAACATCATCAATATATCTGTACCATTTGCATATGTTGGTTGTGTAAGCATTAGCCATCCATATATGTTGGTCTTCAAAGTGGCTCATATACAGGCAGGCTAAACTGGGGGCGAAGGTACTGCCCATCGAAGTTCCGTGTATCTGAAGATACAACTGATCTTCGAATTTGAAAAAATTCTCTGTAAGGGCCAACCGAACTAAAGTGATGACCCACTCGATGGGATCCACCCATTGCCATTCTTCATGTCTTAGAATGTCTTCTATTACCTTAATACTTTCTTCTTGGGGTATACTAGTATACAATGCTTCTACGTCCAGACAGACCAAGATGTTTTCCTTTGGGTCATATTCGATATCGGTTAGAAGATTGAAGAGATGTTTTGTATCTTGTATGTATGATGTTATACGTGTAACCAATGGGCGTAGGAACCAGTCTGCATATTTCGATAAAGGTTCCAGGATGGACCCAATCCCAGACACAATGGGTCTGCCCGGAGGCGGTGTCTTGCCTTTATGGATCCTAGGTATTGTGTAAAACAGAGGTATCCTTGGATCGTCTTGGTTGAGAAAGTCGTGCTCCTTTTTGGTGATCCATTCTTTTTCAAGGGCATCTGTCGTCAATGTAGAGATCGTAGTCTTAATCCGTTGCGTGGGATCCCTGTTGATCTTTTTATAATATTTGATATCAGCCAGTAGATCAAGACAGGCTGTTCTGTATGCATTTGTCTTCTGAATAACGGTTGCCCCGCCCTTATCTGCTGGTTTTATAATAATATCAGTTCTAGTTTTCAGGGCTTCAAGGGCAGTGCGTTCCTTTGTACTTAGATTGTTGAATGTATCTTTCTTTGGGTGTAGCTGTTCAATTTCTTTGACTACTGCTTCCTCAAAAGCCAAGACTTCTGGAGGCATCGCTGAGGCTGGAGGAAGAAAAGTGGATTTTAGTCTCAAATTGGTATGACTATCGTAATTTTCCGGTCTTTCTTTATCCAGGAAAAATGTCTTAAGGCGGATATTTCTGAAAAATTCGCCTAGTTCACATCATAGCCGGAATTTATCCAGGTAAGTGGTAGGGACAAAGCCTAGTCCTTTCTCCAGGATTGCCTTCTCATCCATCGTCAGGGTAACATCTGTGAGATTGACTATTAGTCCCTCAATGTGCTCGTGCTCGGCTGTTGTTGGCCTCTGGTGTAGCTCCGTGTATTGACTGGGGTCCTTTCGTCTTCCCACTGGATTACCCTGTTCCCACGTCTTCCTCGTTTGCCTCTTCTTCCGCCCTGTCCTAAAAATGCTGGTTGAAATCGGGCTGGTAGTAGGGTCCTATAGGGTATTGTGGTGGTCCATGAAAGGGGACAGGGCCAAATTGGCCCGGCCAGGGATACAACTGTGGTTGTATGAATCTCTGGTTAAAGCCACCTCTTCGAGGTCTCCTTGGTTTCCTCGCCAGCTTCTGTTAGATCCATAGCTGGACCAGTCCTCTTGTTCCGAGTCAGATGATGCAGAGTGTCCGCTATTTGAAGATCCTGAGTCTGAGTGTTCATGACTCTTGTAGTCATCCTTTATATAAGTGTAAACTCTCTCATGACTGAACTTTTTTAGGTCTTTTTGTAATTTGCTGATCTTGTTTTGCATTAAATAATCTTTATGTTCACTTATTTCTTTATTGACCTCTTCAAGTTTTGCAGCATTTTATACTACTGATTTTAGCACTCACATACTTTGTCCTTCAATAGAAACATGACAGAACTATTAGGGATTGGCTACTCAGATGACATCGCATCAGCCATTTTAGCAGGGCCATCCCTGCTACCTGATACCAATATCAATCAGAGTCTTACCCAGGCACAGAACTGGGATGAATTGAAAGAACTGAAACGATGCCAGATGAGAATTCTGCTACATGGGGCCATCATGACAGAATATCTCAGTGGAAATGCAGCACCAAACGGACTATTAGTTAACAACGCTCCAAGAATATTTCTGGATGACCCCCAATTTAAAAAGGAATGGTCACTAATCGCGTGGCGATGTTCACGCGATTGGTTGATCCTCATCATCAACACAGCCAAACGCTTATCTGAAGCACTACTGATCAAAATCAAAACCAGCGAAGATTGTTTGATAACAGAAATCAAATTGACTATCTATAAGAAAAAACTTGAAGAGGTCAATAAAGAAATAAGTGAACATAAAGATTATTTAATGCAAAACAAGATCAGCAAATTACAAAAAGACCTAAAAAAGTTCAGTCATGAGAGAGTTTACCCTTATATAAAGGATGACTACAAGAGTCATGAACACTCAGACTCATGATCTTCAAATAGCGGACACTCTGCATCATCCGACTCGGAACAAGAGGACTGGTCCAGCGATGGATCTAACAGAAGCTGGCGAGGAAAACCAAGGAGACCTCGAAGAGGTGGCTTTAACCAGAGATTCATACAACCACAGTTGTATCCCTGGCCGGGCCAATTTGGCCCTGTCCCCTTTCATGGACCACCACAATACCCTATAGGACCCTACTACCAGCCCGATTTCAACCAGCATTTTTTAGGACAGGGCGGAAGAAGAGGCAAACAAGGAAGACGTGGGAACAGGGGAATCCAGTGGGAAGACGAAAGGACTCCAGTCAATACACGGAGCTACACCAGAGGCCAACAACAGCCGAGCACATTGAGGGACTAATAGTCAATCTCACAGATGTTACCCTGACGATGGATGAGAAGGCAATCCTGGAGAAAGGACTAGGCTTTGTCCCTACCACTTACCTGGATAAATTCCGGCTACGATGTGAACTAGGCGAATTTTTCAGAGCAATCCGCCTTAAGACTTTTTTCCTGTATAAAGAAAGACCGGAAAATGACGCTAGTCATACCAATTTGAGACTAAAATCCACTTTTCTTCCTCCAGCCTCAGTGATGCCTCCAGAAGTCTTGGCTTTTGAGGAAGCAGTAGTCAAAGAAATTGAACAGCTACACCCAAAGAAAGATACATTCAACAATCTAAGTACAAAGGAACGCACTGCCCTTGAAGCCCTGAAAACTAGAACTGATATTATTATAAAACCAGCAGATAAGGGCGGGGCAACCGTTATTCAGAAGACAAATGCATACAGAACAGCCTGTCTTGATCTACTGGCTGATATCAAATATTATAAAAAGATCAACAGGGATCCCACGCAACGGATTAAGACTACGATCTCTACATTGACGACAGATGCCCTTGAAAAAGAATGGATCACCAAAAAGGAGCACAACTTTCTCAACCAAGACGATCCAAGGATACCTCTGTTTTACACAATACCTAAGATCCATAAAGGCAAGACACCGACTCCGGGCAGACCCATTGTGTCTGGGATTGGGTCCATCCTGGAACCTTTATCGAAATATGCAGACTGGTTCCTACGCCCATTGGTTACACGTATAACATCATACGTACAAGATACAAAACATCTCTTCAATCTTCTAACCGATATCGAATATGACCCAAAGGAAAACATCTTGGTCTGTCTGGACGTAGAAGCATTGTATACTAGTATACCCAAGAAGAAAGTATTAAGGTAATAGAAGACATTCTAAGACATGAAGAATGGCAATGGGCGGCTCCCATCGAGTGGGTCATCACTTTAGTTTGTTTGGCCCTTACAGAGAATTTTTTCAAATTCGAAGATCAGTAGTATCTTCAGATACACGGAACTTCGATGGGCAGTACCTTCGCCCCCAGTTTAGCCTGCCTGTATATGAGCCACTTTGAAGACCAACATATATGGATGGCTAATGCTTACACAACCAACATATGCAAATGGTACAGATATATTGATGATGTTCTTCTCATCTGGAAAGGAGAAATTTCCACTCTTAACAACTTCATAGATTGGATTAATCATCTGAATCCTCACCTTCGTTTCACTATGAATATGAACAGAGAGAACATCTCCTTTTTAGATATCACCTTAAAGGCAGTTGGCGGCACTCTGGTCAGCTCATTGTACACTAAGCCTACTGACAGGAACAGCCTGTTAAGATTTGACAGTGCACACCCACGTTCTCTTAGGGAAAACCTCCCGGTAGGCCAGTTCTTGAGGGTGCGTAGAAACTGTTCTGATCTTCAAGTCTATAAAAAAGAGGCTGCAATTCTTACCACCAAACTCAGACAGAAGACGTACCCTGTAAAGATTATAGAAAAGGCCAAAAAAAGAGCACGTAACACCCCAAGAGAGGCATTGCTAGAGACCCATCAAAAGACTCAACCAGATCAAATAATTTGTGTCACAACATACAACTCCTCTTCTAATGATGTGAAGAAAATAATAAACAAGAAATGGCCCATACTCACATCAAATAGACTCTCCTATGAGAAACCTATGTTCTCATTTAAGAGAAATAGAAGTTTAAGAGATACACTTGTTAACACCGACACTTTTAAGGTTAAAACCAATATTCAGTCCACATTGTGGAGTAACCCACCTGTCACGGGTCACTTTCCCTGCGGCTCGTGTGTGGCTTGTCCTTTTACAGAACATACCAAGAGCCTGGACCTAGGCCTACACTTCCCATGGGAACAAAGATCTCACACCAACTGTAATTCAGAGTCAGTTGTCTATCTCATTAAGTGCCCAAGTAATTTGAGTTATATCGGCATGACAAGCCGTAAGATCAAAGTTCGCATTAGCGAACACAGAAGCACAATAAGACGGGCAGTGATAGCAACTAAATTAACTGCACATTATAAGGAGAAACAACATAAAGACACAGACATTAGGTGGACAATTATTGAGAAAGTGAAGGGCTCAGGTAACCTACTGAGCAGACTTCTGGAACGTGAGCAACGATGGGTGTATCGCTTGAAAACACATAAGATTGGCCTAAATGATTCCATACCCTGGAATCAGCTGAATAAATAAAATCAAATTTGACGACAGGCTATCACTGCTACCACCTTTTCATGTGACTAAATATTCGAATATTAAATTTTGAAAACACAACTTCAATTTTCCTTTACCCCCTGTTGGGAGTATCCATCGTCTATTTTTCACTCACATGATCTAAATTGAATGATATTCTACACTGAAACTACAAGTTCCATTATCCTTTATTAATACGACACTGACATCATGTCAGTGACACCGGCAATACATTGCTGTTTGAACATGTCCGATAGTTGCTCTTGACTCCTTAACTTATGAAGAATACTAAATTTCCCATGAATAGGCCCGGCACGCTATACACAAGATGTACGCGTCTAACAATATCATGACAAACGCCACGGCCGTCATTCTCATTCAACCTAATTTCTTTATATAAACTACAAATCCCATGATCCTTTATTAATACGACAGAGACATCATGTCGTTGACACCGGCAATATATTGCTGTTTGAATATGATCAATAGTTCCTCTTGACTGCTTTATTTGTGAAGAATACTACATTTCCCATGAATAGGCCCGGCATGCTATACGTAATAGTTACACGTCTAGCAATGCCGTGACAACGCTATGGGCGTCGTTCTCAATTAACAAGTTTCCCGCGGTAAACAGGTGTATTTATATCCGGTTTCGCCGGCATTTCAGAGTGAAAGCCGTGGACTCGGACCATGTAGGTACACAAGCGGGGCAGGATCCTTGATGAAGTAAGTGCTGGTACTTTGATTGGCCAACTGTAGGCTTAGCTCTACATTTCTACATTTGTACTCGACAAAGGCTGTTGGCCCTTTCTCAAATATGCCGCTTTATTTTACCCTTTCCCTACCTTTGAACAAAACATTAGGGTTTGACTACAGGGCTACCCTTTTATGCCTAGCGGTCCCCTGTGACACAGTTTCTCTCCTCAATTTGGGTAAGAACTTGGATGTTTTTTATTAAAAAGATGTGAGTGCATGTTTATATAATTTCACACTGAATGGTAGCAGCATTTTGCTGTTTATAGAGACTGTCACGCGTTATTTACACTATTGAATTACACGCACTGGCTTGCTGATAACGTCAGTATGCTGAGTAAAATCGCCACCACACATTTATCTGCCACATAGCAAAATTATGTTTCAGATATAGATGTGACTGGCACAAGGATGATGAGATTGTGAAAATGTATTTACATACTCACCTGGCATTTATTTAATGTTGGGTCACTACCTATGCACCTAACTGGGAAGTTATATGACTACACAAATGTTGTATGTCCATGGAAAACGGTGTGTTGTCTGTCTTTTGTTGTTTACAGATGGAGAACTGCGCATAACAGATCGAACATCTGTAACTTCTACTTAAGGAGCGGCTACTCTGCCCTTAATTCTTTACAGGATAGGGACTTCCCTCTTACTGTTTTTCCCAGGGTGGGTGACCTTTGCCCTGAAGAAAGTCCAGGACCTTTACGGCCGACTCAGGACTGAAACATGTTGGCAATAGGGTCATAGGACCATAATCACTCCTATTGACCCGATTTTTAATTAATTTCAATATCCCTGACAGACCCAATAATAAAGGGAAACCGGGGTCTGTCTGAGGTTTTTTATCTTTAATCCCCCTGGTCCTTACTGTTCCAAGAGCTCCCAATACTGTGGTCGAGCCCACCCCGACTTGTAGGCATCGGGGTGACCCGATGATGAAGCATGACACCACTAGGGTGTGTGAGGGTAATTAAATCAAAAGGAATTGTTTCCTTACGCACCATTTGGTGTTGGTAGGTTTATATCCTCACACAGACACTTCCCCCATCATTATTAGGTTACTTAGTTTCTTGACCACTTGCCGGTCTATTGGAGTATCTTTTGTGGTTTAAAATCAACTTTTTGCCACGCCCAAACCTTCCTTTTTAATAAATATAACTCACCCCAAGGAAGGCCAAGAAGAGTGTATATGACAGGGTGTCATGTATTTAAAAGGTTGAACATGTACCTTTAAGTATTGGGGAGAGAATGTAGCCTTACTGCTAGAGCGGTCGACTTCGAAGCTGGGGAACCGGGTATGAGTCTCGGCAACGACGCTCAACATCCTGTGATTCTGGGCAAATCACTTAATCTTCCTGTGCCTAACAAAAATGAATGTGTCCTTCTGTAACGAAACTGGTACTCATGTAAAGCGCTCTGATACCCGATGTCTTGGTTCTAGTTCGCGCTATATAAAACTCTAACAAAAAAGAAAAAAAAAGTGTTACATCTCCTGTTAGTGAAAAACTCTTAAATTTGTTTTTCACTACTGAAAGGCCTCCCTCTTCCATAAGACAGCATTGGGTTTCCTTATTACATTTAATAAGCGATAACCTCCAATTTGGAGCAGATAGACAGGTCTAGTTTTATGTCTAAAGAATTGTAATAAAAATCCCTCTTTAATAGTAACGTTGGATTTTTAGTCACAATTCAGAATTTTCTTGTCCTAACCATTTGGTGCCTGCAGCCTGTTCCTGGGTCATATGACTAGGTGTAGCTGGCAGTTGGTCTTTGTTTATTGCTCCGAGACAGTGAGACAAAGGGTCATAGATGTTGGCAGAATGGGCTATCTCTGGCTTGATAATGTGGTAGGAGCTGTCACCTACTGCACTTCCACATCACAAAAACTCTACCTCAGCACTATCACAAAGGGTTTATCACTAGTTTTTGTGTCCCCAGACAAACAGTGGCAAGGTAAGGGAGAAAGGGGATGCCTGGCACCTTAAGGGGGTGGAAACCTCAAGAATCTTCTCACGTTTCAAAGAGGGTACCAAAAATAAATATTGGACCTTAGACCCCAACTCTTCAGGAAGCTTAAGGATCTGTGGATGCTACAGAACAAGGACAGCTGTCCTGCTTTACTGCCATAATGACCGCCACTCTGATGCTCTGCTGCCCTGCTTGCTAAAAAGGAATGCTGGAATTGCACCCTTCATCCCAGGCTGAAGTGACTCTACAGGAAAGTCAGCTGACCTCCTGTTCTGAGCTACAGTGGCTTTACTGCCAGAATAATTGCACTCTGCTGCCCTGCTTGCTGAAAATGAAAGCTGGAACTTCCCACTCCACTCTGTGCAACAGTAGGGAAAGTGCATTGGTTAATTGATAATGTTCATATTAAGAGGTTTATATTTGTTGCAAATTAATAGGGTTATTCAAATTTGGTATGTGTCTGAAGTGAAGCACTTTCCCTACTGCTGCACAGACTGGAGTGGGAATAGTAAATGTAGCCCCTCCAAAATCTAACACTTTCCCTACTGTTGCACAGAGTGGAGTGGGAATGGTAAATGTAATCCATTCAAGGTCCAACACTTTCCCTACTTTTTGGAAAGTGGGTTATTGGTAGGGGTAAGTATGCACCTACCACTAGCAATAAGGCCACTACGCAGTGTAAGGTCCAGGAAAAGGCTCAATAAATTAGTCCCTTCCTCAACTCTTGGTAGCTGGCAGCGAGCAGTCAGGCCTAACTTAGGAGACGTGCATTTAAAAACAATAATACAATAAATAAGTATGACACCAAACACAATAAAAAATCTCACACCAATTTATACAAACAAGTTATATTTTTATAAACAAATAGAAAACAAAAGGACGAATATCCAATGTAAGCAGCCAGAGATATGATTTGTTAAATAATTAACACTTACTAGTGCTTAAAAGCCTAAAGCGTCACTTTGGAACATCAGGTTGCGCTTGATGGGGACAAAGTTCAAGTTTGAGGCTTTTTCGATGGAGCCTTGGTCGGATACAGTAAATGGTAGGACATGGTCCAAATTTTACCTTCTCACTTAAAAACGTTTCTGGAGCTTTATCTTCCGACGTCGGACAAGGCACTTTGTCAGGCCAGATTTGGTGCAAGTTCACTGGCTTGAGTTTCTACGAGTCCTCAGTCACATCTTGGAAGTCTGGTGCTCCGGAGCTTTCAGTGGGACAAACTTGAAATCCAGACTGGGTCACAGTTGAAGATGGCCAGCTTGACTCTCGACATCGGGTCGTTCACATTATGGAGCTTTATTCACAAAAGTTCTCAAAACTTCTGGAATTCCTTCCAGAAGGTCTCATTATAGGTTCAAAGTGTCCAAAACACCAATCCAAAGGTCTGGAATTTCTAGATGGTCTTTGGGATGTCTGGACCACAATTCCCACAATGCACATGGCCAAATCCTTAAAAGTCCACTGGATTCACTCCAGGCTAGGGACTCTTGGGGGAGATGATGCAGGTGGGCTCTGTCAACCTGTAGCTTGCGAGGAGTCCACTCCTTAATCCTTCTTGAAGCAAAGCAAAGTCCTTAGGGATGTAGTACCAGATTGTGCAGCAGTTGCAGTCGGTCAGAGTGTTGTCCTTTGGGTGCAGATCAAGATTCCAGCAGGGCAGTACTTCTTCTCCTTGTAGTTTCAGACAACAGATCTGAGAGGCTATTCAGCTCTCATATATTTATTCTGTGTTCTGGGGCTACAAGCATGGGGGCACCTCTGTCTAATTAGATGCGGGGTGCCATCCAAAAGCATGACAACTTCCTCCAAAGTGTGGCATCTTCTTGATCCCCAAAGCCTTGCACTTCCAAAATCTAACATGGATGAATTCTCTTCAGAGGAGAAGGAGCTGGTTAAACCAACCCACAGTGTGGCTCATTTCGATTAGCTCTCCTCCTCCTGACCTCTGCAAAATCCTGTCCTAAGCCTGCCATCTGGCTGGGGTACTGGATGTGGGGGTAGGGAGGCCTGGCATTCCTTTACTGTCCTCCTCTCTTTGAAGCCCAGGTTTTATTGCCCATCCTCCTGCCTGGCCTGGTCTTTGCAGCTGCAGAACTCCCACCATCAGGTTACCTCTGTTCCGACCAGCCCACTTATCACCTAACCAAAGCAGTCTGGCTAAGCCTCTTATAGCTGACCAATCAGGGCGACTGCTAGAAGGCTGGATTGTGGGTCACAGAAAAGAAAATGGTATAAGTTATTTTCTGTACTAGTTACGACAAATTCAACAGTGGCAAGCTGTTGAATTCATCAATACCAATCATTTAAGTCCTTGAATGACATTTTGCTCCTTTCCTAGCAATGGTTACACTTGAATAAATTATTGCAATGTTAGCCTATGGAGCTAAGTACCTACAATGGGGATCAATAAAAAGGGCAGTTTTACCCTCACCAGGTCATATAAAACCTCTTTTATAAGGTCCCTGCTTATAGTTACATGGCCCCCCACCCCTGGGACACCCATGGGATACCTTAGGGGTGCCTAATTTGTAAAGATATGACAGATTATCACTTTTAAAGGGCCCATACCTCCAAAGTCGAATTTTCATAAAATAGATTTTTAAAGACAATCTGAAAAGCAAGGCTTCCTTCAAAATGACAGCAGGCATACAGCAGTACACACATGAAAGTGCCAAAAATCTGCTGGGCCACTAAACCTCCAGGCCCTATTCTATGCTATGGACTTATAGGTAGTTTTAACCCCCTGGCCCTATTATATACTAGGGTCTTATAGGGGTCTGTCACTACCAATGCAATCATACCCAGGTAGTATATACTTTTAACACAGAGCACAGTCCCTGGGTCTTGTTAGCAGAGCCCAGTGCACAGTCAGAGGCATAAAACCAGCATCTAGTGGTACAAAGGGGGGCAAAAAGTGTTGGGGGGGTTAATGCAAACAGGTCCTGAATTCTCACACTATTGTTGCACAGACTGGAGTGGGAATTGTAAATTTAATCCCAACTAAGTCCAATGCTTTCCCTACTTTTGCACAGACTGTTGTGGGAATAGCACATTTTACTCCTCTGAAGTCCAATGCTTTGCCTACTACCCTACTGTAGTGTAGTTCCTATTTCCCTAATAGGCTCTGCGCATTGGAATAATATACCCTATAGGTTTGACATAGGACTAAAGTCGGTATGTCCCTATCGAGTATATTAAACTTAATTACTTTTGTGCCAGCTAACTCAGAGGCCACTAGAAACTTCTTGTAAACAAGAAGGGAGTAGTTTCTGGCAACCGCATAATCATGACAACTTTATTTCCCTTTAGGTCGGAACACTTCTCAGAATCGTGGAAACAATAGATAACAGTTTCACTCAGCTAGTCGTGCATGCTTAGTTTCCTCAGAGTTACAAAGAAAGAATAGACGGCGTTTTAATAAAAAGGTTTTATTGAACAGTCTTGTTTCTTGTGTAAGAGATATGAGCTGTTATGATCACAAGACAGTATGCAAGATATATAATGTACAGAGTAAGCAGTAGAAATAAATAATACTGCGCTAGCATTATCTTTTAGCATATATTCACATACATAAATAACATGAGCTAAAAATGCGAGTACTCATAAGATGCGTCTCTAAGCTAGTTCTACCCCAATGTACCTAACCTAGTCTAGGTGTAGGGCAAGGTAAGAAGTAGGTGAAGTATTCTCTAGTATGGTACACTAAGAGTATGCTAAGTCTAGTATGCCAAGAGTCCCTCTAGGTTCTAGTCAGCTCCATACCTTGAGAATGAGAGAGGTGGGAATCTCCTGCCGGATCTCAAACTCTAACACCCCGCAAAGGGAGTCAGAACACTGGAAGTTAGATTCTTCTGCGAGCAGGAATGACAGCGTCTTCTCAGTGCATCAGGCCAGGATACGGGCTCCTCTGAAGTCGAGGTCTCCTCTAACTTGCTTGGGCAAGGGAAGGTATATTTATACCTGGTAGGTGCCTTGGATGTTAGCATTGACGTGAAGTCGGACAGAGGAAGACATCAGGAATGAACCCTTAAGGTATAGCGGTTCATGCATAATAGATGAGTTCTTGGAGAAATCAATAATCCTGTGCTAGGGGAACTCCCAAGAGCTATGGGATCTGGTTTCTAAGAACTCGTTGTGACGTTAGGGTGGACGGATGTCGGTGACCATGCCTGTATTTGGAGTGCATGGCTAATGCCTAAATAAGGACTGGGATTCTATGCCTATATAAGGGCAATGCGAATTGTGCCTATATAAGGACATGTTTCGGGAAAACCTATATACGGACACCTAAAGCGGAATACAACACCCACTCCACTTTCGAATGAACGATAATACTAAATACTAAACATTAAGCTTGAGTATCACATATTGCTAAAAACATTGCTAAAAGCATAGTAAAAGAAGTTTTTAAAAGAACTGTTGCTAAAACATGTAATGCAATAGGTACTGTACATTTTAAAGCATTTTTTCATTCTAAGCATATATTGGAAATAAATGCAACATGAATGAATAAACAGAAATATATACATATGATGAAATGGTTGACAAGTTTTCAAAAATCAAAGCCATTGCATATCATGGTATTAAATGAAATTTTAGACAAATAAGGTGACAATGTGTCCCTGGAAGTATTCAAAGAAGTCCGTTTTATAAGAATAGTTCTACTGTAAGCAGATTGTTTTGCCATGTATTTTCAAAAAATAAAAAAATAAAAAGTTCAATTTTAGGAAGAGTTCCAAGTTTTGAAAATATGAAGGCCAAATTCATTGCGTCCCTGGTACACTGTGAGCCGAATCAAAGTCAGTGTATGGGTCTGGTGTAAACATGAAATCATCTATTTCTATAGCCAAAATATGGTCTACCGATGTTGGCGACATTTGGAATACCTCATTCAGAAGGTTAATTGCACAGAGATGAGAAACATCGCCTTCAGCAGAAGATGCTGCAGCAATGTTCGCGTCCGTTGTTACCTGTGTGCCTGTTGATCCATCTCGTACCTCAGCAGCAGCAGGAAGCGTCTGTGAGATCTCAATGAATGCCGTCATGAGGATTGGTAGTCTCTGGGGACAACACAGAGCATGGGCCGTTACCGGGTCCAGCAGAGTATCGATATCCGTTGGCATGACTGATGGGAGTGTTAGACAGGTGTCTAGCACGCATTCTTAACCGCAAAGCAGGCAGTATAGAACAGGTAAGATGCAATCTTGCCAGATTGTTCTGAATGACAGGAACCATGTTGTATTAAGTTCCCGTAGACGAGGCATGCCCAAAAGCTGCACTATGCACTCACGGCACTTCCGTTCTAGGAGAGCTTTCTCCACATCGCTCGGAGTGATGTTGGTGGATAGGCTTGCCATAGCGTAATAGTAGGAATAGAAATAGGATTCCTGCAACAAGTGCTAGAATTAATGGCACACCACGAAACACCGAATGTGCGAAGTTTGGGATGATTCCGAGGACTGCCTGGAAGGGTGCTAACAGTCCTGAACAGATGGTCTTAAATACATGTACAATACCACTCGTATCAGACATGTTAAAGATACGTCCCATCCTTTCTGCTAAATGTATAGGGCAGTTTGTACGAATTAAAGCCTGTATCTCAGCCGAAGTCCTTGCAATTTGTAAATCATAGATTTCTTTGGCCGACGTCAGAGGCACGGTCTGTTGCAAAAGCATGGCTTTCATTCTGCTTAAAGTATCAAAACGTATAAAAGAAACATTCAATGAAGGCCATAGAGGCGACTCCCTGACTGTGTCTATTGGGGGGAACAATACTTGCATACAGCAAGTAACCCTGGAGTCGACCGTTACCAGATATGGGATGCCTGGCAACATGCCACAGCAACTCTGATCATTCAACATGAGGTAACTCCCGTTAGAAAGTTGGCCAAACGTTGGATTAATCACAGTAGCCGGTGTACCCTGCTGGTGGCAGGACAAATTTGCCACAGAACCATTACAAGCCCCGTGTAAAGAAATGTCCTGACATATGAGTGAACCGCTTAGTGCATTTTCACAGTGTGTACCGCTTAGAAACACTTCACGATCCCCACTCCAACATCTGTAGTCGTAAGGTAAATCCCAGGATATCTTAATGTATTCTTTACCCAACCCTTCATATTTGCCTGCTTGCATTTGTTTGAGGCAATACTGAAACTGAAAAGTAGAGACAGGCAGAGTGATTTTGCCATGGATAAGCCATTCTGTAGCTGTTTTTTCTGCTACTGTAAATGGTAATTTTTCCAGTTTTTCAATGCTCAGCACTGTATACTTTGCTCCCCTTTGTGCCAGTTTGATCTGTTTATCAGTTAGATTGTATTCTGCAAACAGAGCCGACGTGTTGATAAAACGCCAAGGCACATAGCCCACATGCAAATATTGCAGAGTCCAGCTTAATAACATAATAGAACGTTAAACCAAAAACACACCGAAGCACACCAAATAGTTGTGACTATTATCAAAAAGTACAAAGTAACTCAATGAGTGAGAAAAGTTTTTTTTCCTCCTCCCCCACACTGTATGGTTCAATTCGCCGTAGATCAATTTCTTTTTTATAGATGTCCACAAAGAGTCTTGAATCAGGTCCTTTTGTTTGTTTTATTTCAAATCTTTGGAATGAACATAATAGAACGTAACTGAGATTGGCCTTGTTGTAACATGGCTAAATCTTGTTCCAGTATGTCAATAGCAGAGGATACAATGTTGTCCAATGAATACATTCTGGATGACAAAGTTGTTAACCCATTGTCGACCACAGAGAGAGTTTTCTCTAAGTTAATACGATCAAGTTCACGTATTCGTTCTGCAGCCTCTGCCTGTGAAACCTTCCATACTTCATTATAAGCAGCATAAATGCAGGCATATATGAAACGTTTTTGACGCAGTTTTCTTGGTCCTAGCAAGAATTCCCTAAGGTCTGCGTCTTCTTTAAGTAAAGATAAGTGTTGTTTCACATCCTCAAGTGTAGATTTTTGTAGCCAGTAGAGGCACAATTTTCCTACACTGTATGTTGTTGCTACCCCCGGATGTTGTTTTTGAACGTATCGTGGGTCTGGCCTATGGATAGTAAATCCCTGTCTTCTATTCAGGAATCTTTCTTGACAGATGTTTGTGTCTGTAGGCCAGAGTAAACAGTTTTTCCAATCAGGATCTGTTCTGTTGGTGTGTAGTATTGTGTCAACTGTAACCGCTGCCTGTGTAGTGTTATTACTTGCAGGTGTTGGTACAGAAGGTGTTTTCATGTCTTTGATCTTAGCTAAACCAAGGCAAGACGTTTGTTGCACAGTTTCATTCAAAAACATAATTTGCTGAGGGATGATACATGCTCTAAACAAAGCTTCTATCCCCTGTACTTGCCAAACTTTAGAACCCCAGACCGATTTCGTGTCTATTGTATCTTTCCACAAGTCAAATCCATGTCTAGACCATTGGGTAATAAATGCTGCAGAGTAAATCTGTTTTGTATTTGTTAACATAATTTTCTGTCCTGTTTTGTTTACATTTTTATAGTAAAATGTTTCTGGATCAGATGTATTATACCCTGAAAAATAGGGAAACTTTTTAGCAAACGTTTTTGAACTACCTTTTCGCGGTGTAGGACAATGTTCCTAATGGTTAAACATAAACACATTTCTAGGTGTTGCAGATTTATGCAAGAAATGATGACCATAGTGGTTATAGCAATAAAGCTGTTCATAGTCTGATGAACCCTCTAAGTATTCATTGTTAGAGAATGTTGCAGACCTTTCTAGATCAGACATCATATCATTTACAGTCTCAAACTCCCAATCATCAGAATAGGTACTGGAGGTAATAAAATCACTTAGTGAAATTTTAAATAAATGTGGAATGTTCAAAAGTTCCGTAGGGCCGAAGATATCGAAATTGATTTTGTCCCACACTATACCATCCTGTATAGGAACGGCTGTGATGTTCACTGCTGACAAGTCTCTAGCTTCACAATGGGATGATTTGTGTGGTTTCAAAAGTAAGTTCACATTTTTACTTTCAGAGTCCAAATGGATGTATCTGCCATTTATAAGCACGCTGATAGTCATAATCAAAGCTAGCCAAAGCAGAAAGAAAAATATTCCAGAAATAATCCACAGTTCAATCCATGGTGAAACCAGATAAGTCTTTTTCAGAAAATGAAAAAAATCTTGTACTTGCTATTTGAAAGTTTTTGATGCTGGTGTCGTTTCAGGCTCACTCGGATCCTCAGAAAACGTATCAAAGTTAATGAAATAGCCAGAAGCAGTTCTGTCAATTGTTGGAATTGCATCAGGATTTGTTGAAATCGCTGGAACCAGTTGATCACTTGTTACGTTGGTGTAGACAGGTGTATCTGGATGAACTGTTACTTGAGTTTCAAGAGGGATGAGTTCCATAGCATTGTTGCTCAGTCCTTCAACTGTTACTGCTGAATTCTTGATTGTCATGAGTCTTTTAGTCTGAACCTCTTGGATAGTAGCGAGAGGAGTGCGTCTGCTACTAGGTCGGAGTCCACAAGGCCTACTATTTAGTATTGGCCACATACTGTGGTTTGATGAGGTCGATTGACACAAATCTTTTCTCCTTTTTTCCAGCAAGGGGCGGCAGAAGTACTGTTCTTGTTCCGTGTATGGCTAGGACAGGTACTGGTTGTCTGTAAGAAGGTCCAAATTCCTTCTTGTCCGCAATCTTCTCTCTGACTAGATCCCCAACTTTTGGGATCCAGACAGGCCTTACTGGGACTGCCGGTTTTTCCCCAGTGGTGGTTGGCTTCAGGAACACGTTGCTTTGTTTCGATCTTAGTTCATTTAAATCCTGTAAATCAGCCAAACGATCTTTGATATCAAAGGGTTTATTTTCCACCACTGT
The DNA here is from genome assembly GCA_963921515.1 of Calotriton arnoldi. Taxonomy (NCBI): domain Eukaryota; kingdom Metazoa; phylum Chordata; class Amphibia; order Caudata; family Salamandridae; genus Calotriton; species Calotriton arnoldi. The sequence continues at coordinate 180,160 of CAWUFW010004902.1, read as the reverse complement.
GCCTTTACATTCGAGATCAGGAACCCACATTCTTGTCCCAAATAGGACCTCATATGGAGTGACCCCCTAGAGAACTTCTTGGCAAATTATTTAATGAGCGTTGGACCCCATAAAGATGTTTGACCCACCCATCACCCGAACCTAATACTCTAGCTGTTATAGACTGCTTTATGTCCCGGTTTTTCCTTTCCACAACAGAATTTCCCTCAGGATGAAACGGAGAGGAGTACCGCAATGCTACGCCCAAACTGGCAATGGCTTCTTTGTAAGCCCGAGAGCTAAACGCAGGGCCCTGGTCAGAATGTAGTGTGCCAATTGCGTATGTGCCGATAAAGACTCGCAAATCTTTTATAACAGTTCGGCGTCAGCCGAGCGCTGAGGCCATATCCATAGGAACCTTGACTTAGTATTTGTGGGATTGCATTTGTCCATAAGGACGCCTGCGCATAGATAGTCTAATGCTGTCTAACAACGGTGTCTGTACTGGGCAGGCTACTTCGTAGCATGGTGTCTGGTGGCGTTCTGCATCACGCTGTATATGACAGTCTATGCAGTCCTCGATAAAGATGTGAATCTGTGTATTCATTCCAGGCCACCAGTACATCTCTTTTAATGTTAATATTGTTTTAGAGATCCCTTGATGTGACAGACCCTCCCCCAGATGTGCTTCATAAATCAAAGCTGCTCTACGTTCCATGTTTGGAATTACCCTATCCCCCACTCCAGGGATTCGAGCAAAAGGAACGTTGTTCGCATCAATTACATAAGAGTACTTGAGTGGAAACTTCTTTGGTAACGCTGCACCACTGCCTTTGCTTTAAGCATTGACAGCCAACAATATCTCACTGTCTATTCTCGTTTTTGGACGAGTGATTGCAGCTACGGAAGCCATCTGAACAGCCCCCTTTGCGGCTTCGTCAGCCAATGAATTCCCTGCAACGTGAACGCCATCACGTTGATGACTCAGCGTGTGTATTACGTGAGCCTTTCGTAGTTCATTTTTTAACTGAACTACTTGTTCCCAAAGCGTTTTATGCTTTATTGTGCCACCTTTTGCATCTTTGAACCCATTTTCAAGCCAATTTTGTATATATTCATTATACGACTGCACACAGTAGAAAGAATCGCACACTATTAGTGTGGGGAATTCGCGATCTGTACCTTCAAGTGCCAGTTTGAATGCTTGTAGTTCAGCTCGCTGAGCTGTGCAATCTCCTAGAGATTGAGTTTTAGTGACCATTGGTCTGAAGTTACCATCGCGCATGCGACCTTTAACGATTGCGCACGCTGCACTGTAAGCTTGCTTACTCCCTGTAGCGGGTTGTGCGGATCCGTCAGTGTAAATTATGAATTCATACTGATCGAGAGGCAGAATTTCAGTGGGCAGAGGACATTCATGTTCATATTGCAGGAACGCTTGTGTTTTTAGATCAGGATCAAAAACATATTCAACATCTGTTGCAGCAAGAGATTTAACCCATTGTATCCATCTAGGATGTAAAGCTTTTGCATTTGGAATGCTCGCTTTTGAAACCGCCTCTAAGGCCGGTACTGGAGTTACGACAATAATGCGTTTCCCTTGGGCTAGAGCTCTTTCTTTTGCTGCAGCGGTTTGAACTGCTGTCAGTATTTTTTCTGTTGAAGTGAAGCGCATTTTTGCTTGTGAATATAAATGTGATTTGTATGCTATTGGTACTTTTTCACCCTCATTAAATGTTAAGTAGGTGAATCCGCATTGACCTGAAATTATTCGGACCACTAAATTGCGTTGACTTACGCGTGTTTGTAAGTTATTTGTTGCTAACATGTTAGCTTGGAGTGAACGCAGGATTTCTGTGTGTTCCTGGGTCCAATGTTTGATTGAAAAATCAGGTTTGATTAATTCGTAGAGAGGTTTAACCCTTTCTGCGTAATTTAGAATGTAAGTTCTTCCAAAATGTAGGAAACCCAAGATGGACTGTAAGTTTTTCAGCGTTTTTGGAGGTTGGAGCAGCGCTCACTTTTCTAAAAAGTTAGCTGCCAGGCTCTTGCCTTCACTTGAAAGCTCATATCCTAGGAAAAGGACATTGAGATGGGCAATTCTGGATTTTTTAAAGTTGAATTTATAGCCTTCAGAGGCGAAGCCTAATATAATGGTACTCACCCTGTTTAAGTGTCTATCTAGGTCATCGTCTGTCAGATAGATGTCATCGACATATGACAATGCCTCATTATCATAAATTTGTAGTAACTCTGTTACTCTCACTGAGAATAACCCCAGGCTATTCTTGAACCCTTGTGGGAGTCTACAAAATTGACGCTGGGTCACCATTATTGAGAAAGCTGTTAAGTACCTGCTTTCAGGTGCTATGTTTTGACAAAAGAAACCATTTGAAGTGTCCAATGTGGTTTTATATTTTTTACGCACAATGTTATTCATTAATGCTGTACTATGTGCATTTTGCACTGCAATTGTTTTTGAACAAGTGTTCAAGTGTCTGTAATCCAAAACTAGAAGATATGTATTGTCTGGTTTGGATACAGGAAACAAAGGGTTGTTCATTGAGGAGGTGCATGTTTCAATCACCCCTTGGTATTCAAGTTGATCTAAGATCTCCCTGACCTGCTTTTTAGCTTCTTGCTTTATTGGGTACTGCCTTTGTGCAGTAGGTCCATTTTTTAGATGTATTTTGTGGTGAGGTGAGTCCTCATCCCATTCTACATGATTTTTATATAATGCTGGGGCCTGGGCAACTGCCCAATTCCTGGCATAAGTATATTTTTGGTGAATTGGAATATGGTTGGAGAAGGCAGGCATAATGATGTCCTCACCATGTGGGCACTCCCTGACAAAATTGTGGTGGCCAGTCTTTTTCTGCTAGAAGTATATCATAACCCCTTGAAAGTTTCTCCCAAAAGAGTATTTTCACTTTTCTTGGTATGTCTCCCTCCATTCGGAGTGTTATTTCTTATAACTTTTGGGGAGTACTAACCCTGGTGTCAACAGTCTCTACTGTGATGTACTCTTTCAAGTCCACTGTCTCCAGAAGTTCCTTCAGGTTCTGGCGAGCTATTGTGACTTCTGCTGCACTGTCCAGCATTGTCTGAGCCCATTCTTCGTTCTTGAGCTGTGTTCTCAGTATTCTCGGCATGTCTGATCTTCAGACCTGCTACCTTCTTTTTGAGAATTGAGGTTTTGATTTATTTTTCTGAACATGTTTATCGTCTTTGGATTTCACACGTTCTTCTCTGTGTTCTGACCGTCCTCTTCTTTCCGATGTCTGTGACGATATCTGAAAGGTACGAGAGGAACGTGTATCAGTATCTTGATACCTGTCACGTTTTCTCAAATTATCCCTATTCCTGAGGTTATACCTCCTTTCAGAGGGCTCCTTTTGAGGAGACCTACCTCGGGATTGAGAATTTTTCTCGTTTGAATTTTGTTTATTAGTTTCCCACTTCTTTTTGGAAGATGTAGGAGTTTGTTTAATAGAGTCCTTTTCAGGACTTTCAGATAGTTTTGGCCTAATTCTGCATAAGATTGTTCTATTATTCTGGGTAGTTCAGTTTGATGTTCTGTAACATCAAATTCCCTTAAGCGTTGGCGGATCGCCACTGATGCTGCCTCCCCTTTAATATTAGATAATATTATTGTTGAGACCTGGTCGAAACTTTTCAGTAATTTCATACCTAAATTCAGAGCAGGATCTGCCCCGTATTCATTTTGAATTTGTTTCAGGACATCTGGTATTACTGCAATTGACGGAACACCATGTGTTTTAGTATAGATGGCAGCAAAGACTGCGCCCCAAGTGGTGCAGTCCTCCAGTTGTGGTGTGATCCCCATTGGTAAACAGATTGTTAGGATTCTGTGTTTCTCATAAGGGCTAGTATTAGGACATACTGCTTCGATTTGAGTAATTTTTTGAGCTATCCAGAATGGAATTTGCTCACGTTTTGTGGCATTTTACCCATGACTGCGTATAAAGTCTGTGGAGTAATTTTTAGTGTATTCCCCTGTTGAGGGGTTTGATTTGGAATGGTCAATGGTGGTTGGACTGTGAAAGTCCGCATGACATATTGGACCAATTGTCTGTAAATTTTTATTAACTCTGTAAGTTGAGTAAGTAATTCCTCGTCTGACATTATATCGAGGTCCGGATGAGGAGTGTAGCCGGCTAGAATCGGCCATGTTGCTCCTGGTCTACCTAGTGGACCGAGCCTGGTAATGTTTCTGTGATGTTTTAGGGCGCCTTTAAACCAGAGATGATGCTCCTGGTATGTGAGTGGAATTTCAATATCCTCGAAAGGAATATATTCCTCTGGTGGTTCATCTTCTTTGTAGTAGTAAAACACTCTTGTGAATGGATTTAATTCTGGGAATACTATCCATGAATAGAATACCTCTGTCTGAAATGATTTGTGTGCCTCTATCACGAAAACTGCTCTACCCCCTCTTTGTGGTAGGCCGCGTTTTATAAGTTTTAGAGTGATGGCTCTTCTTAAGTTTGAAGCGATGTCTATAACACCCTCCTTGGTTTCATTTAAACCGGTAAAGTTAAAAGCTGTTACGACTGGGCCAGCCGCAGCTACACCGTTCTCGGTGCCATTGTCCCCGTGATTGGACATTTGTTTTTTGAAAAATGTAGTACAAGTTTCAAGGAAACAAAAGATAAGGTGCACAATATTTTGGAACACTGTATCCTTCAACGTTTATTAAACCAAAATAGCTAATCTATAGGTTTTTTGTCCTATTTAGCTTTGGCGGATATTTAACCCTACCCACTCCAGACCTCTTATGGAGTATGTGAGTAGGGGTCTCTGAGAGAAAAGCACGACTGAGTTACTCAGTATCTAGCGTTAAATTAGTGCCTTACCAAACCGTTGGGCGCCATGTAGTGTAGTTCCTATTTCCTTAATAGGCTCTGCACATTGGAATAATATACCCTATAGGTTTGACATAGGACTGAGGTTGGTATGTCCCTATCGAGTATATTAAACTTAATTACTTTTGTGCCAGCTAACTCAGAGGCCACTAGAAACTTCTTGTAAACAAGAAGGGAGTAGTTTCTGGCAACCGCATAAACATGACAACTTTGTTTCCCTTTAGAATCGGAGCACTTCTCAGAATCGTGGAAACAATAAATAACAGTTTCACTCAGCTAGTCGTGCATGCTTAGTTTCCTCAGAGTTACACAGAAAGAATAGACGGCGTTTCAATAAAAAGGTTTTATTGAACAGTCTTGTTTCTTGTGTAAGAGATATGAGCTGTTATGATCACAAGACAGTATGCAAGATATATAATGTACAGCGTAAGCAGTAGAAATAAATAATACTGCGCTAGCATTATCTTTTGGCATATATTCACATACATAAATAACTTGAGCTAAAAATGCGAGTACTCATAAGATGCGTCTCTAAGCTAGTTCTACCCCAATGTACCTAACCTAGTCTAGGTGTAGGGCAAGGTAAGAAGTAGGTGAAGTATTCTCTAGTAAGGTATACTAAGAGTATGTTAAGTCTAGTATGCCAAGAGTCCCTCTAGGTTCTAGTCAGCTCCATACTTTGAGAATGAGAGAGGTGGGAATCTCCTGCCGGATCTCAAACTCTAACACCCCGCGAAGGGAGTCAGAACACTGGAAGCTGGATTCTTCTGTGAGCAGGAATGACAGCGTCTTCTCAGTGCGTCAGGCCGGGATACGGGCTCCTCTGAAGTCAAGGTCTCCTCTAACTTGCTTGGGCAAGGGAAGGTATATTTATACCTGGTAGGTGCCTTGGAATGTTAGCATTGACGTGAAGTCGGACAGAGGAAGACGTCAGGAATGAACCCTTAAGGTATAGCGGTTCATGCATAATAGATGAGTTCTTGGAGAAATCAATAATCCTGTGCTAGGGGAACTCCCAAGAGCTTAGGGGTCTGGTTTCTAAGAACTCGTTGTGACGTTAGGGTGGACGGATGTCGGTGACCATGCCTGTATTTGGAGTGCATGGCTAATGCCTAAATAAGGACTGGGATTCTATGCCTATATAAGGGCAATGCGAATTGTGCCTATATAAGGACATGTTTCGGGAAAACCTGTATACGGACACCTAAAGCGGAATACAACACTACTGTTGCACAGACTGGAGAGGAAAAATTAAATCATATATTGTATCCTAAGCATTATCAAATGCCTCGAGCCTAGCCAATGTGTTTCAATCCCCCGTTTGGTGTGTTGTCCACAAAAGTGAAGATCCCATTTGGGAAAAACAGAACTACTGGGAATTTGGAAATGTTCCCAACATATCTGGCCATTAGAGGATTTGCACATCATACTGTGATACTAGGCACATGGAGATACCAACCCTGATGAAATTTTCATGGACGAAACGTGTTGGCTGGGCAGAATGACATTTGATAAAGGAATGAATAAAATTGGATTTGGATATTAATATATCACTCCTCACTCAATGATAGACTGAATCTGATTGGATGAATAATATTTGAGACTTTTTGGATGAAAAACTTTCACTTCGAATTTTCATTACTCAAATGATACCAACAAACTTTGATTTTTAGCGCTCCCTTTTCATTTTTGTGTTGACAAGTTTGGATATCAGTGTGATTCCCAAGCAGTTGAGGGCACCAAGGTGAATTCACTAAATAGGAAATCAATATACACAAGTGTGATCCCAGATGGCCTACACTGCATTTGCGGTTGTTTTTTTCATGTTGGCCAGTGTTTGATGATAATAAAGATAACGGTGCTAAATGCATTGGAAGAAATTTGTGCTTTTCCTTTTGGAACAGTATCTTTTGCTACAGACCCTAAACTGAGTTTTGGTTTTTGCACTTCACAGCTTATGCCAGGGATGCACTGGTTTGGGTGAGGGTTGGAGCTTCAACTGCTCATCAAAACTATAGACGGGGACGAGTGGAACACCTTTGTGGAGGAGCATCTGGATGTCACATCAGATCTCTTGGGCAACAAATACGCTGACAAATTGAGCTTTTTTTTTCCTCAGGAATATACTGGCACAATGGGCACAGATATCCTGGATTTTTGGAGGAGATTTCAATGTTGTCCTTAATATGCATTTAGACAGATCAACCCCCCTTGTACCACAAGCCCCTAATGCCCACATTACTGCGCACCTCGCCAATGGCTCTCGCATTGGTCACTCAAGGACATTTGGAGATACCAGAACGCAAATGCTTGGGAATGCTTGTACTATTCAATCCCTCAAGAACTATACATTTAGCTTCACCACATAGTTCGTTCATTTTCCACTGCTCTCCTCACAGCTCACACTGATTACCGAAGCAGAGTACTATCTAATCACAATGCACAAATAGAGGATTTCCAATGGGGTAGCTTGCTTCCCCTGGTCCCTACCTGGCATCTTCAATGCGAGACAGTAGAGTACGCTGTTTTCCGAGTCACACTGTCTGACCATGTAACCTGCTATTTCAAGGAAAATAAGGCAACACTTTGTTATGAGTGATGGAGTTGTAATCCTTCAAGGAGGGGACAAGGAGTCTGTGTATCCGAAAGATAGTGGGTGTGTGTCGAGAGCTTTAGCGCAGAATTACAGATTTAGAAAAGTTCTTGACCTAAAGGGAAATGGACCTGGAAAATGACCCTACTAGGGTACCTGGGTTTAGGAGTGCCCGAGTTAGTTATGCCACTGTAATGGAGCAGCTGGCTTCCTTCACAACACTGCATATACCTCTAAAACACATTGGAAGGAAGACAAGGTTGACAAACTACTAGCCTGGTTCATACGGCAGGATACCCAAGCAGTCCCCTTTTTATTAATACGTCTCCAACCTGACAAGATCCTGTATGCCGAAAATGATATATTGGACACTTTCCACACTAAGGGCCTGATTCACGAAGGCAAACTTACCCTACACAAAGGAATTTTATGAGTAGTATATTTTGACTGCTGAGAATTCGTACATAAAAAGATAGGCAGTCGTAAATATTCTTCTCATAAAATTTGTTTGCGTAGTGTAAAAAAATGTAAACCTACTTATAAGTGTAGGTTTACCTTTGTGAATAAGTTAGAAAAACTAGATTGTCCAATAAACGAGAAGCAAATTAGAGCATGCATTAGCAATCTCGAGAGGGAAATATTGCCGGGCCAAGATGGGCTTTCAGATGAATATAATAAAACTATTGCTAACCACCTGGTTCCCCACCTGGCTGCGATGTATGCTGAAACCCTCCAAACAGATGTCCTTCCTCCATGCCTCAGAGAATCACTCCATGATTTCAATCCCCAAGCCTGACCTGGACCAAACCCAACTGTCCTCTTATAGACCATTAGCAATGTTAGACACTAACTAAAAATTCTCAGTAAAATATTAACAGACACATTCTTACAATTACTCCCCGGATTATCCATTCAGGCAAGAATGGTTTTGTTCCAAGATGCGGTACTTCTCTCAATATTTTCAGGCTACTTCATATTATGGACAGAGTTCCCTCTCTGCTTCCCTACGTGGCCTGCCTGGCGCTAGACCTAGTGAATGCCTTTGAAATGCTGGACTGGGACTCCATCTTCCAGGTCCTCATCCAGAAAGTGGTCAGCAAGTGATTGTCGCCTTTACCCAACTGTTGTACAACACACCCTCTTCGCGAGTCTGAGTGGTTAAGCTGTCCATAGGGGCCCTAGGCAATGAGGCCCACTATATCCCTTATTTTTCACAAAGGCAATGGAGCCCATTGCAATAAGTATTCGACCTGAGTCCATAATGTATGGTATATCCCGTATATACCATGTATTGCATAACGCATAACCCATTGGATGGCATAACGCATGCCATCTCACTATATGCGTACGACATGCTGCTTTATCTTAAACACATTTGTACTGATCTTCCTACCCTTGGTTCATCCCTGAAGGAATTTGGAGACACAGCTGGCCTGTGGATCAATTGGGGAAAATCCAGTGTTTTTCCATTCTAGAGTGGCACTCTCTGTCAACCCTCAGACCGGGAGGGTCAACTCTCTTGGGAAGAACATACATTCCAATACCTGAGGATAAAAATCTACCCACAGAGACGACTCTATGATGGCAATGTGGATCAGGCCCCAATGGTGTTGCAGGCCTGGATCTATTTCTGGAAGGGCATGTCTTTGGCAACTACAGGCAACAAGCCCTAGCCAAGATGGCAATGCTCCTGTGCCTAATATACTACTTTGCTAATGTCCTGGGTAATCCCCTCTAGGAAGTTCTTTCAAAAGCTTGACAGCATGCTTGATGCCTTAACTTGGGAATCAAGACACCGCTGCGTAGTGCTGCATAAGCTCCAGTTGCCAGTGAAAGAGGGCAGGTTGGATGCCGTCTACATTGAGCAGTATTACCTCAATGCTCAACTCTTAGCCTATCGTGATGGCTTGCCGACCGCTTCCTTGGAGATTCAGGGCCGGGTCAATGCTTTCTGACCCCGGAGGATGTGCTCCTCATTCTCCTCCCCAAAGTTTTAATACAACTGCCATTCCCTGGATCAGTGACAATTGTTCACTGATGCATTAACCGAATGCTCCTCCTAATGTGGGACATCCTTCTGGATGCCCCTGAGGTACTGCTCTAGGGTTTTCCCGGGAGCTTGGGAATTCCGAAACCTATGGACTTACATCACTGGCACGACAAAAACATAACTATCCTTGGAAACTTTTTCTTAGATGTCCACTTTCTTTCATTTGAGCACTGTATCGAAGAGCAGGGCATTCCACCTGGAGAATATTTAATGCACATGCAGATCCAACAGCTCTGCCTCACACTGTTGGGTGTTTCCCAGGAGAATCCACAACCAAACACAGTGGTACAAAAATTACCGTCAATGGGAACTGGCTGACATTTAATCACCTGGATATATAATGTCTTACAGGAACACACTCTAACCCCTCTTAAAGAGCTCTGGGAGCACTGAGAAGCAGACTTTGGAAGAGGGCTTCACAACTCGGAATGGTTGTTTGCATTAGAGTATCCACACCTGTTCTCCAGACACATTAGGTTTAAGAATATCCAGTTCTCTATCCTACATAGGGTGTACCTTACTCCTACCTTCCCAAATGCACAACTTTGCTGCTGCTGCTGTGATAACGCAGACCTCAGCCACATTTTCAGTCCTGTCCATCACCAGCACGCTACTGGCAAGAGGTACTAACTACCATAGCTGTCATCACACACTGTGAAAAACTGAACTTGTGGGATGCTGGTGCCCTTGGGATCTACAAGTACTACAAATGGAACAAAGTGGCAGCTCAGTTTGCATACCTCACACTTCTATTACCCAAAAGCGCCATACCCTAAAATAGCACTCACAGCCACCCCCTCTGGTAGAGTCCTATCTCACAGTGCTGGCACTTTCCGCAGAAGCCGAAAGCGCAGCAATCCGAAGCGAGGAGGCAAGGGGTCTCCACAAACATCCAATAACATGGAATGGGACACCATGCTGAACTATTTCCAAAGCCTTATCAGGGATGATTCCTGCCCACTGTGAACATGCAAACTAACACACTCCCTGGGGGAATATAATAACCTTGAAAAAAGTAGCTCAACACCTAAATCCTTGACATGTCAGCATTTCATTTGACTCATGGATATCAAGTGCCCCATGGTTCCCTTTACTTAACAGGGATCTCACAGATATGCCTGCACTGCTTCCCTGAGCTTGCACCACCCTCCTGTCCACCCAGTAATGATAATAATAATATAATAACAATAATAGAACTTCTAAAGCAGAATAGTTACTTTGAAAGAAGTGTCCCAACACTGCATTGTCGGAAACTTTCACTTAAGTTTTACAACAAGCTGACAGTATCAACAGCCTATCTAAAAAGCCATGTATTCAGAGGTTTCCAGAACAGGCCCTCTGTCTTAAATTGCCTAAGGCAGGGAGGAAGAGAGTTCCATAACTTAGGCGCCAAAAAACTGAAGAAGCTGCCCCTAAATGCGGACCTTCTTAACTTTAGGAATTTGAGTCAACAAGGTCCCAGAGGACCTGTGACACGTTGCAGGAGAGTAAGGCCTAATAAGCGGGTGCAAATAACTGGCCTCTGTCTTCCTAAAGGCTCTGTAGCAATAACAGAGATCTTTAAAGGAAAAACGTTCCTTGATCGGGAGCCAGTGCAGTTTGCTCAAAGCCTAGCTCATAGAGGCCAGCTTAGAAAGATTTAGCAAAAGCTGAACAGCGGAATTCTGCAAGAGCTAGAGTCTCATCATCCGACACTGTGAAACTCCCATGTAAAGGATGTTACAATAATCCAGCTGGGAAATAACAAGTGCCTGAATCACTGTTTTCTGGGCAGACTCAGGCAAAAGACAAATTATGTTCTTCAGGGATGTAAGAATGCCAAAGCATTTGCCTGCTGAGGCCGTGGTTTGACTGCTATAGGCAAGGTTTTCATCAAACCAAATGTCTAGGTTTTCAACCCTAGGTTTGGTGAAGGAAGGGGGCCTGAGGTAGATGGCTACCAATTGGGAGACCAGATTGATGGCTGCTTGCCCAGAATAATGACCTAATCGGCATACAATATGATGTCAAACTTGTAACACTCGAAGATATCAGCCAGAAGGCACAGATAAAGACTGAAAAGAGTAGGGCTCAAAGAGGATCAGTACGGCACCCCCTGCTGCTGTGACAGTACCTGAGAACAACCTCAAAAGAGCGGCCGACACACAGTTCCACAACCTCTCTAGAAGGAGTCGCTCTAGAAGGAGGTTGTGGGATACGGTGTTGAAAGCTGCACTCAGGTCCAGTAGCAACAATGCTACAGTATCACCCTGATCCAGAATCTGACGCATGGACTCAGAGGCGCCCAAACCACCCAGGAGGAGGCATCCCCATCGTCCACAAGAATACCCTCCAACTAACCATGCACTCTAATGACCCAACAATGACCATGGAACACCTCTACTTCCACTTCCACTACCAGACCAACCCCAACACCACCCTCCGTGGCACCCTCAGCTACGGGCTCCCCAAGCCCTGACCGCCGTTCACCGATGCCATCGTAGATCTCATCGCACCCCAAGCTCTGGCATCCATGATTACATCCTACTCAGAGACCTCAACTTCCACATGGACAACCCCAGTGACCAGAACACCACCTCACTACTGTAGAACCTCACCAACATCGGACTCGAGCAGCTAGTCACCTCACGACTCACCCAGCCAAACACACGCTCGACCCCGTCTTCTCTGCCAGCGGGAACAACAGCTACAGCCACACCACCGAACTCACCTGGACTGACCACCACTGCGTGCATTCCGCCTTCCCCACTCTACCATACAGCACAGCCCTCACCGCCCCTCGCCCCCCTGTCGCAGCTAGATCAAGGCCACCAAGGAACTGCTTGTCGACTCTCTGAGCACAACCACTCCGCCAACGCAAATGGATGCCAACACTGCAACACGCAACCTCCACTGATGGATGTCCAACTGCGCCGACACTCTGGCACCCCTCAAGGAAGCCCAGGCAAACAACACTCCAAGAAAGCCAGCTGGTTCACTCCCACCTTCCACAAGTCCAGACGCACCTACAGACGACTCAAGAAGAGATGGAGGAGCAATAATACCCCGGAAACGCGCGCTACCTTGAAATCCGCCATCAACACACACCACCTCCTCCTCAAAACCACAACGAAAACGGTGTTAACGCACCCAACAGCAAAGAACTCTTCACCATTGTCAAGGAGTTCACCAGGCCCAACAGCAAGACCACAGACATCCCTCCCTCCCAAGACCTCTGCAACAAACTTGGCGCCATCTTCCACCGCAAAATCAGACACGTCTATGACAGCTTCAACACCTCAGACCCTGCCACTACGCTCGCCACTACTGCACGCAAACTCACCACACCCCAACAGACCGTGCTCTGCTGGACCCCGCTCACAACAGAGGATACACTCAAGACCATGAAGAGCATCCACTCGGGAGCCCCATCAGATCCTTGCTCATGCCACATCTTCCACAGAGCAGCTGCTGCCATCGCCCCCCAGCTTCGCCGCACCATCAACTGCTCCATCGAAACGGCCACCTTCACTGATGACTGGAAACATGCTAAGATCAACCCCCTGCTGAAGAAGAAATCCTCAGCCCCAACGGACCTCAAGAACTTCAGACCCATCTCCCTCCTCCCCTTCCCAGCCAAGGTCATCAAGAAGGCCATCAACGCCCAACTCTCCATGTTCATAGAAGTGAGCTACTTCCTGGACACCTCCCAATCTGGCTTCCGAAGCAACCACAGCACGGAGACCGCACTCATCGCCACCACTGATGACACCCGCTCCCTCCTAGGCCAGGGTGAAACCGCAGCCCTCATCCTATGCGACCTATTGGCCGCTTTCGACACAGTCTTCCACTACACCCTAATCACGAGACTCCGAGACACCAGCATCCGTGACAAGGCACTCGACTGGATCCAGTCCTTCCTCACCGGCCAGGCTCAGTGAGTTCGACTACCCCCAGTCATCTCAGACCTACAGAGATCAGCTGCGTGGTGCCCCCAGGGCTCCTTCCTGAGCCCCACCCTCTTCAACGTCTACATGGCCCCCCTCGCAGCCATCATCAGCAGCCATGGACTCAACATCATCTCCTATGCTGATAACACCCAGTTTATCCTCTCCCTCACTAATGAATCCACAACTGCCAGAACCAAGTTCCACAGCGGAATGAAGGCCATTGCCACCTGGATGAAAGACAACTGCCTTAAGCTCAATTTAGCCTGGGACAATTCTTGGTGGCCAGCAGCTCTGGGACCCCCTCCCACCCCGATGGACTACACTCGAAACCTCAGCATCATACTGGACTCATCGCTCACAATGAACTGCCAAATCAATGCAGTTTCCTCAGCCTGCTTCCAAACGCTCCGCCTACTTCGAAAGACATTCAGATAGATCCCCACAGAATCCAGAAAGACAGTTACCCATGCACTCATCACCAGCAGACTCAACTATGGCAATGACCTCTATGCCGGCATCACCCAGAAACAGCATCCAAAACACTGCAGCCAGACTGGTCCTTGACATTCCCCGCTGCAGCCACATCACGCAACACCTCTGACAACTTCACTGGCTCGCAGTCAACAAGAGAATCACCTTCAAGCTCCTCACACATGCCTACAAAGCTCTCCACGATGAAGGATCAGCATACATAAACCACCGCCTCGCATACCACCTAATCACCAGACAACTCTGTTCCACCCAACTTGCCCTAGCCTCCGTCCCCAGGATCCAAAAGACCAGAACCGGTGGAAGTTAATTCTCCTACCTCAACGCCAAGACCTGGAACACCCTGACCAATTCAATTCAAGAAGGACCTAATGACCTGGCTCTTTGAATGATCCTACCCCCAGAGGGACCAGCAGTCCCCCCAGTGTGTTGAGACCCTCACGGGTAAGTAGCCATGCTTTACAAGCCCCTGATTGATTGATTGATTCATTCATTGATTGAGGCGAGCAGAAGAGCTGACTCAGTAGTGTAACTGGGACGAAAGCCCAAATGACTTCCGTGGAGTAAATTCTTAGCTTCAATAAACATGGAGAACTGTTGATTAACACATGTTTCTGCCACTTTCGATAAACAAGGGAGCAGCAAGATAGCCTATAATACTCCACTTTAGTGGGATCAAGAGAAGGCTTTTTCAACAATGGCACCACAGAAGCATGCTGCCACCTTGTGCTGCCTCTGTTAAGCCAGTTTAAATGTTCTTGGTTCCTCTGTGTTCAGGTTTTACTTGGTTAGTCCACACAGCATTTTATGATCCATGTTAAATGATGACAACAGCATGCCTTCAGCCTTATCTACGAAGTATGCTATCACTCAACCTGCAAGTTGTTAAAAAATACTTACCGAAAATTGCGTGCAATATCACAGTTTTTTACAATGAAAAATGCCTAATAATTTTTTTTAAATGTTGTATACCTATCATTCCTTGTATTTTGCAATGAACAAAATTCCCACTGCTAGAGCAAAAGAGCAGCCAACAGCTATGACCTTTATCTGGTAATATAAATGATAATCTGTCTTGAAATAGTTCTTTAAATGACATATTTTGGACCGACTCAACACTCTCGATCTTGCCAATGAAATCCATTTCATCCTTCATATAGGATGCAAAATTTTCTATAAATTGTTTAAAAAAAAGTCAATATACTTGGTCAATAGTTGTAAGGTCATAGTGATTCTGTGGCTGAAAAGATTGGTTTCCCTGGTGGGCTCGGTTCATCCGTGTGTGTCTTTGCTAAGGAGTATGACACTGGAACTCATGGTTTCTTATAACCTAGCAAGTCGCTAATACCTCTATAGCAGCCTTATGCTTGGATGTGCAGAAGTTTGTTGGATTTCTAATATATGGATTTCTTTTTGGAATAAAGTATTCCTATTCCCAAAGTAACACTTTAATCAAATTCTCCCCAAAAATCGTTATAAATTTTGCTCTGACCCAAATAAAATCTGTTGACTTTTTCGGGACAAATTTTAATCCTTCTGAAAATAGGTGCATCTCACAGGGATCCAGGGTCTGCTGGGATGTTGTGTATAGGTGACACGTCTCTGCTCCCCTCTGGTATTACTTGCGTGAGGTTTGCATACCCTCAATCCATAATGTTGTCAGTGCCTTCCCCTTCTCTTCCAAGGCATCATTCTAAAAAATTGTTTCTGCTTCTTTGTGCACACATGTCTCTAGAGGTGTTCCAGAAACTGCTAGATTCCAAGAGAGAAGCATCTTCTCAAAAATGACACATCTATATATCCTTCTACCTGGATACTGCTGAGGGGTTCTGATGTTTTCATGCTGGTTGTAGTAATCAGATTGTTAGGACAGTTTCTTTCTAATTCACAGTTGGCAATGCTCTTCTTCAGTTTTTGTTTGTTTCTTTTTTATCTGTGTATTTGTATTGAACTCTGCTATTTTCTTATCTATGTTGGTCAGAAGTGACTTTGCTTCTGCAATTGGGGTATTCTAATGCATCTCTTCCTCAATTCTTGAATTGCTTCCAGTTCTTTTTTGCTTAATCTCTCATATCATTTAATAAAAATAAATATCCAGTCTTAGGAACATTTGGTTCAGATGCTGCAGAAGTTCAATTTTTATATTAAGGATCCTCAGAGAATATAACTGGAATATTTTTGGCTTGAAGTATCTGTGTTATAGTATTGGCCTGAGGATGGCCCAACATTACTTCCCCATGCAACACTGTTCTCACATGTTTAATTTAGTCTTATTAGTTTCTGAGATTCAGTTTATTGCTGAATACTAGGTGTGGAGCCTGTATTCAGTTCAGATGTTTTCTGTAGTAAGTCACTCATATCATCTTTTGTATCTCTAAAGGTTTTGGGTTCTGATATTTTCTGTGAAAGATTACTTTGAAAACCTTGAAAAATTTGAAAACCAGTACTTACTTATTTTAAGCTTTGCATTACTGTCCCAAAATTAGAACCCTAGTGTAGTTTTTGTATCTTATAATGCATTTTCTGCCATTAAGTATTTAGTTATTTATATGTTAATGTAGCCTTGTTTGTATTCACGCAGCTTTGCCGGTCACCTCACTCTGTGTAGGGAGGGGCCACCATCACTCATTTTCCCTCCCTTGTTCTGCCGTGTGGGACATGGTGGCTCTGGGCAGTGAACGCTTACAAAGTACTGGGATCAGAGAGAAACAGCTCCAAGCCATTGATTGATTTTTTGCTTATTTAAATAATGATGAATGTGCGAGAAAAAAGCATGGTGCTCACTCATTCTTCATTCCTGACTCTAGTGTTTCTGCTGCACCACTGGAAGCTCTGCAAACATAGAGATCCCTGCCAGGCGGTGAGGGTTTGTGAATTATGTAGGGTGGTCATTTCCCAAGGGCAAAAAGGCCATGGAATCCACTGACTTGGTGGAATGGCCAGCCAAACTCAAAAAGGAAGCCCTATGTTCTGTCACTGCCCTACTGTTGTCTGTTGTTGCCTTCATACATCCTGCGCTGCTCTCTCGCTTGGTGCTGTGTTGGTGCAGCCTCTTATCTCGTTTCTGATTTACCTACAAGTAACTTGGAAAACCACTATTGCGCAATTATAAGGATTGCACCTACAGGCAGCAGAAAGCAATAAATAATGCCGCTATTCCTTATTGAAGTATTTAAGTGGCATGTGTGAGGGGCAATGGTGTTTCAGTAGGCTCATGTGCAGTTTCTGAGAAAATGTGATTGTCTAGATACAGCATATGTCACAAATACTTATGCACACTAAGATGGGGGGTAGGAAATATCAATCTGCACTCTACCACCAATAATATGTCAACGCACTTCTCTGTTAATATCGGATGTTTACGTGGAACCTGGATTCCTGACCTCTTAAACAGCTACTACCATCATGTAATCATTACCAGAGTGTCAGAAATCAGTTCACTCTTCCTGTCATAGGCGTTTTAATGGATCACTATTTTACTTCCATCTAATAGTTTTGAATTAGAGGAGCTGTTTAGTATTAGAACATTACTAAATTGTTTTAGTCTATTGTGAGTGGAATTGTCTTATTTCATAGGATATTATCATTATTACATAAGCCATAGGCCACTTATACCCCAATTGTGACCTATTGCAAAATTATTATACATGACTGTGAATTTGATTGAGCTTTTATGGGGTTTTTCTAAAAATCGAATAAAGATATTCTACTACTACTTCCATCTACGACTTATGTGTCTGACATTGAAACTTTTTCCAATTTATAAAAACTATTAATTTTTCCTTAAGTTGAGCCAGGCTTTTCCCAATCTCATCAGACTCCTTGTGAGCCTTTTTTTAACTGTCAGTGCATCAGGGGATGATCAACCTTGTATCTCAATATGTTAGTCCAGGTTCTATTACAAAAAGTTACAAATTATCTTTAAATGGGCCATCAGGGTTTTCATTTTTTCAATAATATTGCCCAATTTTGATTGGTATGATTTTTCATTTTCCTGACCAGTGAGCTTTGATCACCAACAGTAGGCATTAATAATCACAGGCAATACATTATTTCTAGGGTTATCCAAAATATTTATTATACAAACATGGTCATGCAAAAATGTTGATTGTTGGGTTGCATGTATTTTGCACAATTTGTGTATTTTTTAAACTTAGTCTGAAAAAGTAATATTGGCCTTTGAGATACTTGTTCGAGCAGAAAATAACTCTCAGGAACTTTGAAACTGGACGTGTCCCACAACTGCATTCACTACGTTAGCAATGTTCACTAAAGGACTTTACAAGCCTTATGGACAAAAATTCTAGCGTTGAACGGATGGTAACTCTCTTTTAGGAAAATAATAACATTTTGCAAACAGTTTTGATTGTAACGGCTTTTGAATGTTATGTTCATCCATTGTCATTCTTTGCAAGATAATAATCCTGGTAAAGATATGCACTTTGTAAGAATTTATAGCCAACAAATGTTTTGCTATTGATCTTTCTTAAGGCAATGAACATTTTCTTCACATGATCAATCTATCTGTTATTGAGTCGGAATTGAAAAATACTGTATCAGTCATTGAGGTGTCGGTGATTGTCTTTTGTAAGATGCTTCTTTCTATCTAGTTTACAAGGATTACGTGAATAACCTAAAGAAAAAGGCTTCTATTTCACCCACTACTAATCACCACCCTGCACCCACTGACAATTATTTTGGTGGAGCATGGCTCAGCACAAAAAATAAGGATTTTAGAGTACTAAGCCTCTATGTCTAGACCATAACAGACCTGCTGTGTCATAACATGGACTCTACTGTGTTTTCTGATCTGCAGGTAGGTGCAGAGCACAACCATTTACTATGAGAATGAAAGACATGCTGTTGACAACTGGACAAGAATGCCCCAATACACAGATGAAAATAGACACAGACCCAAGGATACCAGTCACCCCCCTGGTAAAAACTCTGTTCAGAATGAGCTTTTGCTTGTCCTACTGATATGTCGTATGTGAAGCCAAGCCCATCTAACTGTCACATCATGTTAAAGGAAAGCTGTTGGAAGATACGTTTTTTTTTCCTCCTGATCAAAATGTGGCATCATTGTGTGTGCCTAGGGTACATTTTTACAGTATTGAAATCATTTATGAGCATGTGGTTTTCAGTGCACGGCGTACTTTGACAGGTAGATCAACTCTACAGCAAGAAAAGGGATTAACTAACCTGAAATTAACCAAGATGTCACGTGTTCTCTAAAAGCCTTTCCTGGGCACAATGACCCATTAGATATTCAGGTCTTCTATAACCCATTGCCTGTTGAGCAGGACATTGCAGTGTTTCTTTCTCTGGGGCACTGCTCATAGGGAGTCATTATATTTTATTTTGTATTATCATATAGCAGTGAGTCAATGCTCACAGTGGAAACCACTATTAAGCTGACAGATAATGACTTCATGGCATTCTAGAAACTGCAGCCGCCATGGAGATACCAAAAGGGAGTGAATTGCAATTTTTGATATCACGATAGTAGACAACTTAGTAAGGTAGCCTGACTGTTGGAGCATATGGTGCTCACAGTACCCTCCATTCGGATGACTCAATGAAATGCAATTTACAGATTGGCCATAATTTCAATATTGGTAATCTTTCAAAGTCAGGTCAGAATAAATCAGCGACGACTTGCCTAATGGGCATATGGTGGGATCACAGTTTGGGCACAGTTAATACATTTATCATAGAAACATATATCTGTGGCCGTGAGCACTTCATTGACTGTTTACATTTTGGTTACTACTGTTTTTAGGCCCAGCACATGAAGTCACGTATCTTTCAATGATGACTGCCACTTTCAGATGATTCAATTCCATTTTAACTTGGACTTGCATATATGATCAAAAGCAAGGGTGAGATGAAAGGCCTAACTTATTATATGTGGAGTTCCCCGCCCTGACTGCAGACTCTCCACAGTTGTAAACTTACTATTAACTTGTGGTTTGTGAATATTAATAAAAAAAGTAATCTTACACAAAATTGTAAGTTTACCTTTGTGACTCAGACCTTGAGATACATACTTTTTTCCCCATGCATTACAGCCTATGGCATTTGCTGTCCCTCCAATGTATAGTTCCATTCTAGTACACAAAGATAATAACACTGATAATAGACATATCCAGAAAATGAGAAAGGGAATTGTGCAGTTGAGTCACTGCTTGTCATGGTGAATCTGGAAGAGGGAACTTTTCAATTTTTCCTTGAAGTTGGGAGGTGAAGCACTGCCTCAGAGTTTGACAACAACAGAGAAAAATACTTGTTTTATGGTGTTTCTCTCATTAATACAGGATTTTGTGCCTTGGGAGTTGCTCTCAGAAAATCCGTGAGCCACCAAATGTAAGGACATTTGGGGCAAAAGCAATAGGGGTCAAGATTATGTGTAAAGGTATAGTTTTAAGGCTCTAGGCGACTTGGTTAGCAGTTTGTAGATATAGTTTAAGGGTTTGGGTAAAGGGGTTATGATTATGTGCATAGGGCTAACGATATATGGTTAGGGATGGGGTTAAAGGTATAATGGCTAAGACTATAGAATTAATGGTTAGGGGTGCAGGGGTAAGTATTAAGAGTTAAGGGTGAATAATAAAACGTTATGGGTTAAGATTATTGGCTTAATGATTTTTGTATAAGGTGAACAGTTTTGTTTATAGTTGAAGGATAAGGTGTAAAGGCTAAAGGGGTAAAGCTATGGTTGTAGTGGTTTTAGATTAGCTACATAATGTATAGTGTTACATTTTCTGGGTATAAGATTAAGGGTTTGGGATACAGGATTATGTTCTTTTGGAAACTGAGGTTAGGGTTAAGGGGATTAAGGTAGAAAAATAACACATATGATGACATTTGTTTTGTGTTGTGTCACAGTTGACATTGTGTTTTCTTTTTAAGGTATGTTAATGAGTGATGGTCACACCCTTTGCCCATTGACACTTTGACATTTTATATTATAGCATAGAGCTATAGCACAAAAACAGGATCCAGATCAATAATGTAATATTATCTTTCTGAAGGGGTCTTTTGGTGTTGTGATATTGCCCTATGTGCTATCTGCTGTGCCAAGCTAGTCATATATTTGAATCCTGCTATGGCCATCTCTGCGTTTTAATATTCTGAAGTTGGTAAATAGGGTTATGATAATAACTGTTATTTACAGTGCTTAGAGAAGGCAAACAATCATATACAAAACTACACAAAACAAATACTTGATAACAAAATTTAAAAATGCAATATCTTGCTAATATTAAAAAACAATGCTTGAAAGGACTGCAAAGTTGACATATTATAAGAAAGACACCCAAAGAGCAATTTGTCAGTTTTAAGTAAGTGTTATTTTTATCTTTGAAGCATAATAATTCAAGGTTTATTCACCATAAGTGAGGACACTAGGGACCACATTACATTTTCATTGGTGCTGGTCAGTCCTTCACTTAAGTGTTTTCACCACTTAACCTGTGCAAAGTAAGTTTGCATCTGTCAACCATGGATATGGGAATTGCAAATTTGCCATTCACTAGTGTGAAGTTATGCACTATGAACCTTTTATAACAATCATGCACTGCATATGTTTTGCAGATATATATTTTAGCAAGCAGTATTGCATGAGATCCCAAGCACAATAAACAAGCACACAGAATGAAGTCCAATGTTCACAAATAGAACTCACATAGAACACTCCCATAAACAAACGTTCACACTGATTAACAGAAATTGAGACATTTCTTTTAAATACACCTTGCAACTCTTTCAAATGATAAACAGACAAGCGGGTACCAAAGCAAACAGTCAATCGGACACACAAGCACCTATGACCACAAACTTACACTTATACATAGCCCTGCTTACTACTGAGCAAAGGACCATGCACATACGTCAATTGTATTGTCAAGAAAATAGTGTTACACACCAGGAGAGCACAGGGTGATGTGTCAAAGAGAATGACAGGGTAGGTATTAGATATCTGGCAAGGGCTGGGTGTAGTTCAATCAGAAAAACCCAGGCTGACTGCAGGTTGTTGCAAATTAGGTTGTGAATTTTGTCCTTAATGATGTTTACTTTCTTGTCCACATACATTTGGTGCTTAATTAGCAATTTGGTACACAGGCCATCTTTGGGAACACCTGGTACAGACTGGGAAACCTTTCCTGATGAGCAAAAAATTAGTTCACTGCAGCACTTGCACTATCTCTCTGATTTAGCCTATGCACTGTAGGAACTGTAGGAGAAAGGCAGTTTAACCACCCAATGTGGGTTTCTCTTCAGGAGGTGATAATAATTTTGTGGGCCCTGAAGGCCTTACACCAACATTGTGTCCTGCACCTTTTAAGTGTCTTTCAATGTGTCTTTTAATGTGTACCCTACCCTGTGCCTAAACCCACATTTGCTGGGTTCCCTGGGACCATATGTACCCCTTCCCAAAGGGCATTGTAAGGTATATAATAGCTACATTCTGCATCCTGGTTGATGCACAGGGAGCTCGTCCTTCAACAGGTTTTTTGAGCTTGGACCTGGCTTGGTAATGTGCTGCAGGTGGAGTGGTAATATGTACTTCCTCATTTGCATAAGTGAGTGCTCTTTACATCCTGCATGTGAGGAAAGGAATACTTCAATTGTACAAGTCCAAGATGGGATGGTGTATTGATGAAAAACAACAAACTGGGCTGCTTTTCCCTCTGGATTAGAAAACTACCCATAGAAATGACCAAAGCTGGAAAAAATTAGCAGTGCTCTTCTGAGTCATTATTAGACCTGGCAACCTTAGAGTGGTCTTAATACAAACTCTTTGCCTTCGGCCTTAGGACTCTGTGCATATTACCAGTGCCAATCAGTGCTAAAGTGCTTGTGCTCACTCCCTAAAACATGGTAAAATTGGCTTTACCTATGATTAGTATTTTTATTTACTTATAAGTCCCTAGTTAAGTGGTATACAATATACCCAGGGCCTGTAAATTCATTGGTGCTCGTGGGCCTGCAGCACGTATTGTGCCACTCACTTAAGTAGCACTTTAAATAATGTACCAGGTCTGCCGTTGCATTCTGTATCGAGTTTTATACTGTCAATTTAACTTGGCCAAAGAACTCCCTTGATAAGCCTTAAATAACCCTTTTATTGTATAGAGATCACCTTTAAGGTAGGCCCTAAAAAGCCCGTAGGGCAGGGTGTGTTGTAATTAGAAGGATGGACCTGTACTTTTAAGCATAATGTGTCCTGCTTTTAAAAACTCGGAAATGTATTTTTCACTATTGTGAAGCCTACCTCTCCCATAGGATAACATTGGCTTGCCTTATTACATTTAATAAGTGATAACTTTTGATTGGGAGCAGGTAGTAAATTCATGTTTAGTATCTGAAAGAAATGTAATTTAAAATCCTCTTTAATGCTAGTCAGTTTTTAACAACACCTTTCAAAAGTTGTCATTTTCCTATCCTAACAGTTTGATGCCTGTAGCCTGTTCCTGGGATACCTTACTAGGTGTGGTTGGCGGTTGGACTTTATATATTCCTCCCAGACCGCGTCAAATGCAGCCATGTCACAGAACTCACATGGACAATCACTCCATCATCCACTTCAGCATCTCCAGCCCCCACACCGCCACCCCCAAGATGACTAACGCCCCCAACAGATCAGGTCTCAGAGACCAGCTGTGTGAACGCCCTCAACACCTCCAAACCTGATACTGCCACAAACCTTGAACAGGGAGTGAAAATCTTCAGCGCTTGGATCACTAATTGCACAGACAGCATCGTCCCTATCAAGAACAACATCCAGAGAAAATCTGCCAAAAAGGCCAATGGGTACACCCAAGAACTCAGAACAGCATAACAAGACAGCAAACAGTTGGAGAGGAGATGGCTCACGAGCCTCTGACAGGGCAGCTTTTAAGACCTCCCTCAACCTCTACAACTGCCTGCTAAGGGCAGCAAAGAAGAAACCCCTTGCCGCACGCACTGAAACCAGCACCAACAACACCAAGGAACCTTTCAACATCATTAAGGAATTCTCCAAACAGACTGCCAGTGAAAACAACATCCCAACCTCACAGGAGCTGTGTGACAAATTTGCACACTTCTTCCATGACAAGATTGTAACCATATACAGAAACTTCTAACCCCAACCGACATCTACAGACTTCATCGACTGATACGCCATCACTATAACCTACACAAACCACACACTGACCACCTGGAATATTCGCTCCACCCAGGACACCATCTCCACCAGGAAATCTATCCACACAGGGGCTCCCACAGACCCATGCCCGCAACACATCTTCAACCTCAGAAATCAAAACATTGGCCAGGAACTCACCACCCTACTCACACCTCTATCACCACCACAACGTTTACCAAAGCCTGGAAACATGCCAAAGTCAGACCACTACTCATAAAGTCTCCGCCTACCCCAACAAATTCAAAAACTATTAGCCAATCTCCCTGCTCCCATTCCCTGAGAAGGTACTGGAAAAGTTCATCAACAATCAACTCATGACACACCTGGAGCAAAACCAGCTACTTGACACCTCCCAATCCGGCTTCAGCAGCAATCACAGAATCAAAACCGCCCTGATTGCAGCCACTGATGACATCTGAACCTTCTCGACAGAGGACAAACAGCAACTTTGATCCTCCTCAATCTCTTGGCAGCCATCAACACCGTATCCCACCACACACTGAACAACTCCTGCTGGCCATCAGACCTAGGACCCACACCCGCTCACTCCAACCATGCCAGAAACCTTGGAATCATCTTTAACATCAAGCTCACCATGAAATCATAGATCAACAGCATCTCCTCCGCCTGCTTCCTCACTCTGTGCATATTACGTAAGATCTTTAAGTGGCTGCTCCTACATACGAGACGCACTGTGACACAAGCCCTCATCACCAGCTGACTGAACTATGGTAGTGCCCTCTACGTAGGAATCATTGCACACCAGAGACTTCAGACCATACAGACGCTGCAGCCAGACTCATCCTCGGCCTTCCCTGACAAACCCACATCACACCCCATCTCAGGAAACTCCACTGGCTCTTCATACAGAAGAGATGCCAATTCAAGATGCTCACTTATGCGCAAAAGGCTCTAAACAACCAAGGACCTGCCTACATTAACCACCGCCTGAACTTCCACCAACAATCGAGAAGACTACGCTCTGCCTCCCTTTCACTTGCCCATACTCCCCGTATCTACTGTAGTAGAAGTGCAGGACGCTCCTTCTCCCACATCACAGCAAGTACCTGGAAAAGGCTCCCCACGCATCTCTTCCGGAACCACTGAATAGCCCTCAAGACCTGGCTGTTAAAATAAGCCTCCAGGGCCTGCAAAAGCCTGAATACCCTTTAGGGTGATTAGCCGTACTTTATAAATCCTGATTGATCGACTGATTGATTGACTTTCTCACACTTGTCCTATTTCAAATCAGGCACTAATTACAAAAATAAGACCCTCAGATCCACTTGTCAGTACACATCCGGACCCGTGGAAGACTCAGAAGAAGGACTCATGTGCTGCTCTGCTTCAAGAAGGACTGCTACTTTGCTACCGTACTACGCTCGCTGTTGCCCTCCTGCACTGCTGGCTGAATGAGAAGGACTGGATCTGCACCTTGAACCCAGGACCAGCAGAGAGACTCCAAGGACTAGTTGGCTGGCCTCTTGATCAGAGCATCAGGGACAGAAAAGGCTGCGGTCATCTTGAACTTCACACCTGGACTCTGCCTGCTCTGTGTCCTAACCCCCCACGTGGTCCCACCCCAATCCTTGACCTTTGGAAGTGGACCTGAAGGTGCTCTGCCAGCCCAGCTGGGGTCCTAGCAGAACAGATGCAATGTGACACATAGCCTCGCAGCTTTGCATTGGAACCACCGAAGTGCGACGCAATCCTGATGCCACAAGCCCCTTAGAACGCCCACTGCACTATGAATCATCGACACAGGATCTTGCATTACAGCCCCTCAGCTCATCAGAACCACCATGACGTGACGCAGGACCTCTCAACACTCCACAAACTGGATTTAAGGTACTTTGTTCAGCGGGACTAACTTGATCCCTACATCCAGCCACGCTCCATTGCAGATTTTAAGCACTATTTGTACCTCAATTTATCAAATTGCATATCCCTGGTTCTACAAATTGGACTTTTGTTGTTTTGGTGTCAAATAATTTATTAGAACTTCATCTACATTTCTAAATTGGTGTGGAATTTTTCTTGTGTTGTGTTTTCACTTTATTACTGTTGCTCTATATATCCGTTACACATTGCTTCTAACTTAATCATGACTGTTTTTGCGCCAAACTACCAGAAGGTTAAGCATAGGTTAATTTAGTGATTTTAGTTGTTTGTCCTCACAGGGATTGTTGCTGTTGCTTGAGCTGGGTTTGCAGCCCACTCAGTCAACAACCCTATTTCTCAGAGTCATAATATAATTATGGTGCAAAAAATATTGGTAATTTTGCGTACTTCCATACTCTAGATGAAAATTACAAGCTTGCTACACAAAGTGTTTACTGCTCTAGGTACTTAGACCTTTTCAATCATCTATATTTACATTTTATTCATGTCTTAATGGTCACAAATGCAAAAAAATGTTTAATTAGACACAGACCTGCATTGAAATTGATTATTGGTTAGTCAGGGAATGCAGTAATCCTTGTATGGCTACATGTTATTGCAGCTGACAAGGCATTGGGACAAGGCAAGGAAAAAGGGTGTGTGCATAACTTTGGAAAAAGACTGGACAATGGGGTGTGAGCACTCTGCATAGAAAGGGCTTTTCGGAAGAGGGAAACACATATACATGAGAACTGGAAAGGAGAGAATGAAAGAAGGGCAGAAGTTGAGGATTGGAACAAGTGGTTTGTAAAGGAAACTGAAATGTCTGATTCCCAGTGGATGAATAAGATGCATAAAGTATGCGCATACAAGTTGTTGTACCGAATGCGTGCAGGCTCCCTACAAAAAATAGTTAAAGTTTGGGAAAATTGGCAGGAGCCAATATGAATTTTGCATTGAAAAATTACATGGGGGTCGAAGATAGAACGTGGGGAGTAGATGTAAGGATGTTGGGAAGTTTTGTTTTAAATTGTATATATATGATTTGCATTGTTAATCCTTTAAATTTGTATACCAGTTCTGAATATTCATATATTTATTGGACCATGCTGCATTGATATAAATAAAGGTAAAAAAAAAGAAACTGAAAAGTCTGCTAAGGGAAAACTAAAAGATAACACTAATATTACAACAAACAGATACAAGGAAAACTATAGACAACCAACCATAAAGTATAGTTTATATGTGCCTTGGATAATGAAATCTTCATGAGCAGAAAAGATCTTACCAGAATTCAAGAAGCAAATTAATGTCACGGAGTTTGGGGAGACACCAGCAGCTCCTATGGAGAAGGACCACTGGGTGCTTCTCTGTACCAAAGGCTCAAGCCTTGGAGTTTGAATGGTAGTCTTTGAAGCAATGAAAATCAGGGTAATATTATAAACAAACAAGAAGACAAAGGGGAACAGTGGATGGTACACAGAAAAAGGAACTGATCTCAGGGAAAAGCTGGACAGGAATAAGGGTCAGGGACAGGACTGAAATACACAGAACTGTGAGTACTGGAAATCTGCACATTAACTTTCTGGAAGGGGAGCAAACATATGTAAATAAATACCTGTTAGAAATAGGGTGTCTGGTTGGCTATGGTATGTACCTATCCCAGGCAGAACCCACCACACAAGTCAGGATAAGGGAGTTACACACACAAAATAACCCCTGCTCTCCCCCATGGTTGCTCGGCAGAGCAGTCAGGCTTATCCCAGAGGCAATATGTAAAGCGTTTGCGCCCCCCCACACACACACACCAGTGACACACTAAGCACACAACAAAAAGAGACTCCACATAAGGTTATATAAAACTATCCTTTGTATTATGCACAAAACACTTTAGACCATAATCACAAAAATCACTTGCCAAAAGGCACTTGTCATGATGTCACATAGATCATATAAATCACTTTGCCAACCAGGATATTGTCATAGCATTACAAGTTAGTGCAATCCAGTAAATACTTATGGATTACCCATGTCATCAAAATACATCATCACTGTACACAATATGCAGGGCCTGGAGGGATACTTGCTATCCTGTCAGTACAGGGCATAAAACGACACCTGTCAACACATTTGGTCATACCAAGAAAAAAAAACACCTGAGTTACCAAACATCCCCATAAATGCAGAGGATGCAGCTTCCCTGCACTCCTATTATACTTTATGTGGTACTTCCCATCCACAACGTGGGGCACAGAAGCATCTGTGCCCCTATGACAGGGAATAGAGTAATTTCTGGGGATTCTTTGAATTCAGGAATCAGGGGTCTCTGTCGAGGTCTCACCCAGTCCTTACGCCAGGATCCGGTGCCGCTACTACCACAGCAGACTGGCACACCCCAAAGGTAGGCACCAACACAGTGTGGGGGTGCTCAATGCCAAATACTGTGGGGAGACGTCGCCGGGTCCCCTGCATTGGGACCAACAAGAAACAAAATGCTTTCCAGGTATGTGGTGCAGCAACTGCCCGCAATCGTGCGGGCTGCTGCTTGATTCAGAATGGGCTGGAAGTATGGGGCAAAGCGGGGGACCTCACCCTGTCCTTCCCCCGTGATCACCGCATCCAGGAAACTGCCTGCATCCGTGCAGTGCAGCTGTATGCCAAGCCTGCACTTAGGCTCTCGGAACCCCCAGCAGGGCAAAGCAGGCCAAAGTACCAGGCGGTGGCTCTTCCAATCTCAGCAGGAATCCTCCTTCCCTCAGCGCAGCACTCCGGCGTCTTCCTCCCTGCAGTGCAGCTTGTTGGTACTTTGCTGCTGGGGAGTGCAGGCGAAGCCTGGGTCTCCACAGGAGTGCCTCATACTGGGGGCTCCTCTTCGGTGGTGCAGGCTCGCTGATGAGCGACCAAGTCTGCCTTCAGAGACTTCCCTCAGCTTCAGTTTGGCCACGAATGAAGCGCTCACACACGCTGCTGAAGTCGGGCCTGGCCACAAAGGAAGTGCTCTCAAAAGTTGATGCAAGAGAAAGGGAGAACATGCTCTGACTCCACTGTCATAAGCACTCCTCACGCTTAGGCTCCAGGCCAAGAGCTCAAAGGACAAATGGCTCTCCAAGCACTAAGTTGAGGGTCCAGAAATGAAGCGCTCATCTCACACTAGGGTGGCAACAAGCGCTCACCCTGTGATCCACTGGCAAGGAAAAGGGGCACCAAAGCACAATTGCAGGCAGTAGTCCAGCACAAAGTTCCCAGAGTCATAAACCCAACAAAAATAGTTCAGTAAAAAATGCATGAGGAAGGCAAAAAGTTTTAGGATAACCCTGCAAAAAGGGCCAGGTCCAACACAACCTGAGAACTGAAAAGTAAGTAAGGACTGAAGCTGAGTACTGGAACAGGTTATATGGGTTATGAAGGAAACTGGAAAGGCTTCAAAGGGATAGCTGTAAGATAACACTAATACTACACCAATAAGGTACAAGGGAATCAATGGGCAAACACTCATACATGATAGTTCCTATGCTACTTGGATAGTATTCTATGAGGTAGAAAATCTTACAAGAAAACAAGGGGCAAATTAATCTCACAGAGTTCATGGAAGGTACAGTGGAAGGTACACAGAAACAGGAACTGAGTTCAGGGAAAAGGTGGACTGGAATAAGGGTCAATGAAAGGACTGGAATACACAGATCTGTGAATATTGGAAATCTGCACATTAACTGGGACAGGACAGGAATAGGCAGTCAGAGCAGGAACATAAAATACTAGATAATGAATCTGCATATATAAAATAGGTATGGATGTGTGCAGTCAGTACTAAGAACAAGAGAAACACAGAAAGAAGAACAAGAGACAGGCAACAAACACAAATAACTATTTAGAACAGGA
The DNA here is from genome assembly GCA_963921515.1 of Calotriton arnoldi. Lineage (NCBI taxonomy): Eukaryota > Metazoa > Chordata > Amphibia > Caudata > Salamandridae > Calotriton > Calotriton arnoldi. The sequence continues at coordinate 150,282 of CAWUFW010004902.1, read as the reverse complement.
ACATGGAATCAAATAACAATGGAAAGAGAAATCAAACGGCAAGCCTGGAATATAGCAGCAGGATCAAACAGAGCACAGGGAGACTCAGCAGCAAGGTCTTTGCGAGCCACTGCACTCCAGCGCCGGACTGGCTGTATCCGGCATCGGGCGTTTCCCCGGTAGGCTGAAAGGGTGGGGGCAAGTTTTGTTGCGGTGGGGCTGGTTTTGTTACTGGGGGCCGGTTTTGCAGCAGTGTTCCAATATCGGCCTCCAGTAACAAAGGCAGCAGTGCTTCACACTTGCTCCCCTTCTTCCCCCCGGTGGCAGGTCCAACAAAATTGCCAGGGCTGCTTTGAGTTCCAAGTCTGCCCTTGCTGCACTCTGGACTCTCCAGGCAGAAGTCGCAGGAGGTTCCAGGGAGGATCATAGGTGCAGGAAGAGAGCCAGCTATAAGGAATTAAGGAACCACCATAGAAGGGAATGCTGAATTGGAACTTGGAAAGGGAAAGAGCAGCAAAACCAGGAGGCACAAAACAGGACACAGGGAAGCCAAGAACAGAGTACAAGTCAAGAGAGTGAAAAGTACAGAAGGCAGGTATGAAAGCGAGAGAATAGAGCACCTCTACCATGGTGTGACTGGGACAGGGTTTGGAGAGAGAAGGTACTACTAGTAGCATAATGCATAAGAGAAGTGGGAAAGAAACCTGAACTGGAAAGTGAAGAGAAACTAAGTATGGTAAATGTTGAAGTGTATATTGTCCTATCCTGATGTAAAGGCAGGCTCGTAAGGGGCTCTCATGAGTGACACCTGGTGATTAAATGGCAGAATCCTGGCAGCTTATCTAAAGAAGAGTTTCTATGAAGACTGGATTTGTTTTAAAACAGAAAAGCAAACAACGGCCGACCAAGGTTGAGCACTTCAATTCCACTTGTTTCATATATCACAAAAAGGTGCAGCTACTCCTGGCATCCGCCATTGATGGATGCCAATTTTGTAAGAGAGTTCACGAGAAGGGAAGGTGCACTCTGATGGAAGTCAGTCAGAAAACAAAAGTATAGTCCATCAATCTTCTTTTTATTTAAAGTTCTTTTTAAAACCGGCACACAGCCAACGCGTTTCGTTCCCTAATGCCACAGGAACTTCGTCAGGGCTGAAGTGTTTGTAAAGGTTCCAAGGTAAATCACAATAGTTCCAAGATTTGCTCCCGAGTATAGAAAAAACAGGTATAAATAAATCCTGCTACGAATTTCTTCACGATGGCAAAAGTATAACAGATAGCATGATAACCGGCATATGCGTGGTGTGCGTGTCTTGGTGCCAACTGAGATCGCAGAAAGGAGTGCTGGTTGAACGTGCACTCGGAGTCGACGTGAAGTCCCATCAGCGTTGTGTGTGTGGCTTCGTGCCAGAAGAGACCCGGAGGGTGCGGTGGTGAACGTGCACCCGGAGTAACGTAATCTCAGGGGCATGGGGTACGTGTGCCCTGCAGCCACCTGAGACCTTCCTAACAGTCGCGGCCCAGACCGGCAGCCCCGGAGGAGCGGAGCTGCCAGGCCGAGCCACTGAGGCCCATTGAGAAGTTCTGCACGAAAGGCCTAGTTCATTGAAGGAGGAGAGGAGAGTGGGGTTGCGCCCCCCAGGTAACGTGGATCACTGCCTGGGTGGGGTGCGGGCTTGGAGGGATACTCTCTCGGCCTCTCAGTCCTTCTGACGACGTGAGCCTTTGCTTCGGCTCAGATTGGGGCCCGTACTGACCAAGGAGTGGTGGTACTGGGGCCCGGGTGGGAAGCGGTACTGTATTTCATCGTGAATACGTCTGGGGGGGCAACTGTTATCGAAGAGGCTGATTGTGGTAATACACATTGCCAATATTGCTGCTAACGAACTGCCAGACTGTCTTATGACGCCTGACATTATTTCCGCCTAACGAAGTACACGATTGTAGCGCTACACATTGCATTATTTCAAAGGTAAGTCACAATAGTTCCAAGATTTGCTCCCAAGTATAGAAAAAACTGGTATAAATCAATCCTGCTACGAATTTCTTCACGATGGCAGAAGTATAACAGACAGCATGATAACTGGCATATGCGTGGTGTGCGTGTCTTGGTGCCAACTGAGACCGCAGAAAGGAGTGCTGGTTGAACATGCACTCGGAGTCAACGTGAAGTCCCATCAGCGTTGTGTGTGTGGCTTCGTGCCAGAAGAGACCCGGAGGGTGCGGTGGTGAACGTGCACCCGGAGTAACATAATCTCAGGGGCATGGGCAGGGGCATATGCCGGTTATCATGCTGTCTGTTATACTTCTGCCATCGTGAAGAAATTCATAGCAGGATTTATTTATACCTGTTTTTTCTATACTTGGGAGCAAATCTTGGAACTATTGTGATTTACCTTGGAACCTTTACAAACACTTCAGCCCTGACAAAGTTCCCATGGCACTAGGGAACGAAACGCATTGGATTTGTTTTAAGTAGTGCTACCACAGAAAATATGAATGCTACATCATCAGAATGCAGCATCTAAACTCCACCCTGAATCATGATCCTTTCACACCTCTCTCAGCAAATCTCAACAAAATTCAAAGCTGGCCTTTCCACATCAATCAACCTCACCCATTACTCTGCTAACTTAAAAAGATTTGTCTTGAAGTAATATACCAAAAAGCATTCATCACGCTGTTGGAAGCCGGAGTCCCCATCACGCGTCACTGTCACAAATGCGCAACCCGGGACTCCCCACTCAACGTTAGGCCAAGTAAGGACACCGTTTGAGATAGCCCTGCTCACCCCCTTAGTAGCTTGGCACGAGCAGCCAGGCCTATCTCCAAGGCACGAGTGTACAGTGTGTGCAACCACGCCCACAGCAACCCCCTGGTGACACCACAAATGGACTCCACACGAGTTTGATAAAACGAGTATAAACTTTATATAGAAAGATATACGATCAGACCACAAGTTACAAAAGCCAACATATAATAAAGGGTAATATTCGTTCCGGCTGGTTGGTAGGTTTAAATCCCAACCACTGCTTTCCAAACGCTATGCTGGTCGTAATGCTATAATCACACACGTTGCAATGGACAAACAATAGTGCTCTGCTTAACGATACAATCCTGTGCTGGGCACAGGAGAAATAATACAAAGCGTAACGATACACTCCGGTACCTGCAATGGGAGAAATTATGCAATGCGTACCGCTACAATCATGTACTGTGCAATGAAGGAATAATGCAATGCGTCACACCCCAATCACGTACTTTGCAATGAAGAAACAATGCAATGCCGCTGCCACAATCATGTACTTTGCAAATAAGGAATAATGCAATGCGTAGCTACAATCATGTACGTTGCAATGACGAAATAATGCAATGCGGGCCGCTACAACCCTGTACTTTGCAAGGGAGAAATAATGCAATGCGTAGCGCTACAATCGTGTACTTCGATAGGCGGAAATAATGTCAGGCGTCATAAGACAGTCCGGCAGTTCGTTAGCAGCAATATTGGCAATGTGTATTACGACAATCAGCCTCTTCGATAACAGTTGCCCCCCCAGACGTATTCACGATGAAATACAGTACTGCTTCCCACACGGGCCCCAGTACCACCACTCCTTGGTCAGTACGGGCCCCAATCTGAGCCGAAGCAAAGGCTCACGTCGTCAGAAGGACTGAGAGGCCGAGAGAGTGTCCCTCCGAGCCCGCACCCCGCCCAGGCAGTGATCCACGTTACCTGGGGGGCGCAACCCCACTCTCCTCTCCTTCTTCAATGAACTAGGCCTTTCGTGCAGAACTTCTCAATGGGCATCAGCGGCTCGGCCTGGCAGCTCAGCTCCTCCTGGGCTGCCGGTCTGGGCCGCGACTGTTAGGAAGGTCTCAAGTGGGTGCAGGGCACACGTACCCCATACCCCTGAGATTACGTTACTCCGGGTGCACGTCCACCATCGCACCCTCCGGGTCTCTTCTGGCACGAAGCCACACACACAACGCTGATGGGACTTCACGTCGACTCCGAGTGCACGTTCAACCAGCACTCCTTTCTGCAGTCTCAGTTGGCACCAAGACACGCACACCACGCTGCAGAGACTCACTTTCTTCCGGTGCACACGATGATCAGCCGATCACCTCCACAGTTCCAGGTTGCACCAAAGCACACACACTGCTTCACTGAGACTTACTCCAATTCCGGTGCCCTGATATCCAGGCGCTCCTCACCAATGCCTCCGGCCGCACCTCGACACGCTCACCGTGTCCGAGCCTTGCTTCTCCTCCGGTGCACTCGATCACCAGGCGCTCTTCACCAATGCCTCGGTGCACCCTGACACGCACCCTGCGCGTCCGAGACTCACTCCACTTCTGATGCACGCGTTGACCAGGAGCTCCTCGCCAACACCTCCAGTGCACCATGACACGCACCCAGCGCGTCCAAGACTCTCTTCACCTCCGATGTACCCGCTCACCAGGCCCTCTTCACCAGCGCCTGCGGTGCACCCCGACACGCACCCTGCACGTCCGAGTCTCGCTTCACTTCCAGTGCACACTTCACCAGGTGCCCCTCACCGACGCCTCCTGTGCACCACCACACGCACCCTGCGCGTCCGAGACTCACTCCTCCGTCGATGAACACGTTCACCAGGCGCTCTTCACCAACGCTTCCTGTGCACCATGACACACACCCAGTGCGTCCGAGTCTCGCTTCTCCTCCGTGTGTCCAAGATCACAGGGCACACCTTCTGAGGGTCTCAAGCTGCCACAACACGCGCCCACCGCGTTGCTTGAAACATCTCCGGAAACTTTTATGTTCCTGTGTTTCCAAACAGGGAGCCAGCTCACCTCGGGCCCTTGGGGTTACAAGACAGCACAAAGCACAGTCTTCTGCAAGCAGGGTGCCCCAGTGCCTCCAAGCACAGTCCCAACAGCCTCTCCCTTCGTTAGAACAGCAAACTGCAGACCAGCCCCAGATCACGAAACAAGGATTGGTCTCCCCCAGCAGTCTCTTCAGTTGCTCCTTCTTTAGCAGAGGTTCCTCTTGACCACAGAATGGGTCCAAGCCTTTTCAGTCTCAATCCATTTCTGTTTCATTCCAACGTTCAGGGGTTTCAGCTCTCATAGATATACCCCTCAATGTCTTTGAAGTTCGTTGTGCTCAGGGGTCCCTGACCCCTGCCTAAATCAGTTCTGGGTGTCTCCCTCCCAGTGTCACCTTTCTCCCTTTGATACTGGGGGTCTGGATCCTTAATCACTCAACAGGAGATGGGTCAATTGTTTTATAGCCACAACCCAGGCCTCTTCACCTCCCGGGGCTTCTCCTCGCATACTCTCCAGCTGCAAGTCAGCCTGGTGCTATCTCACCCCCTCCCCTCTCAGATCCAGACAGTCAATCCACATTCAACAGAGACACACAGAAAAGCTTAAAGCACAAAACTCAGCCACTTTCTAAAAGAGCGGCTTCTGAACACAGAGTGACAAAACCACTTTCATAGAAATATGGGTTATGACGCTGTGAGTTCATACATACCAAACTTCACTTCTCCATTCTAAACTTATGGGAAACTAGGCTAACAAACACAATACCCAGCCTCCCCCATTCTGTCCTATGGGCAGAATGGCCTTTCACCAGTGAAAAACGAAATGAAGTGTTTTTCACTGTCAGGACATAACACACACCTCAGTATATGTCCTGCCTTTTACTTACATGGCACCCTGCCCAGGGGTTACCTGGGACCTACCACAGGGGTGCCCACGGTGCATGTGAAAGGGAAAGTAAGGCCTGACAAGTAGCTGTACTTGTCAGGACACATGCTAACTTAGCAAACTGCGCGCAGGCCCTACACTGTAGGCCTGAGTTCCCTTCTCCGCGCGCCCTTGCATTACTAGCCCTGGCACACACAGTGCACATCACTAGGGAATTTACTAGTAAGGCAAACATACCAATCATGGCCAACCAATTACCATTACACTTTACACAGGGAACTACTGTACTTTGACACTGATCAGCAGTGGCAAAGTACCCAAAGCATCTAAAAGCAAAGTAGTTAGAGGCAAAAAGTCATGGGAAATCACGCCAAGATATGCCAGGTCTAACACACGCCAAATGTTAAATACCAAATGTTAAAAATGCATTTCAAATTTATGATTATGGTATTGTTTTAATATATAGAACCTCTTCTAATTAAAGTTTTTCCTATTGTGACATACTAACTACCAAATACTAAAATACACTTTTTAATTAATTATTACCTCAACGGTTGTCAATTGAAAGTTGTGGTTTTAAAATCTATATATTGTAATGTTCTAATACTCTTCCTGTTCACATCAAAATTTCCATGTCCATTTGTAAATTTCGAGTATTTCTGCACATTGTTTAGTGTTACTGTATTTTTAACAAACACAGAGAGTACATACAAGGAGCATATTTATGAAAGGCATGCATTGCATTTGCACCAGGCAAAGTGGTACATGTGAGACGTAAACCTTTAAGATGGATTTATGAAGCCACGCAAAGCCACTTTGCGTGGCTCTGAGTGACTTCATAAATCTGGAGTCGCACAACGCAGCATAAATTGGTGCGTTCCACTACTTTGCCCTGGGTAGGCGTTCCATGGACATTGCTTGAGTGTTCCCATGCAATTCCCATGGATTTTGATCCATCACCAGTTTTACAAGATCTTGTAAACCTGGGAATGCGCCAACAACGTACGCCTTCCCAGGGGGGAAGTAACAAGGAGAAATATCTTTATTTCTCCTCGATACTTCCTCTTTCTATGTGTGCTGCCTAATCCTTTTAGGTTTACACGAGTCAAACTATCACTCTTGTGTCCCCCTTTTAGATTGCCATAAGGACACAGCCACGGTGGATTCTGAACATACCCACGTTTTATCAAATGAGTTTCATTCAATCTGATTGTACCTACATTTTGCAATATTCCTTCTTGGATGTTTTGAGGGATCACATTATGCAGTCCATGGGCTTATGTCTCCCATTTAGAGCGTTTTGGATTTGATACAGAGGGACCATGATTGATTAACCCTGATGCTACACCAGCTCATAACTAAGGGGTCCATTACGATGGCGGGCGGACAAAGTCCGCCCGCCATCGCCAGGGACCGACCTCCGAAGTGGCGGCGGTCCCGCCATGAGAATTAGGATGCGCCCGCCACACTGGTGGGCGCATCCTGGGCCTTTTACATTGTGGGTGGATCTGCTGGCTGCAGACCCACTCGCAATGCAAAAGGTCTGTGCACAGCATTGCCATGCACTACATGGCAGGCACCACGTGGTGCCTGCCACGTAGTGCATTGCAATGAGGGGGGTACCATAGGTACCCCCCATGTGCACCCCCACACCCCCCAACACCCTGGGGGCCCGCAACGGGCCCCCAAAAGCAAGAACCGCATGCCTTTCCATGGCGGCAACACTGCCATGGAAAGGCGATTCACCGCCTGCATCATAATATGGATGGCGGTGTCTTGCAGACACCACCACCATATTATGCCCTTTTTCGGCCCAGTCGACGAGTCGACCGGCGGAAAAGCGGCGGACGGTCTTTCCGTCTGCCGCGGACCCCCCAGCCATACTAATATGGTGGGGGGTCAATCAAGCAAGGATGGCGGGCGGATCGCCCCTGCCGGGCCAGTGGTGGCTACCGCTGGCCCGGCGGGGGCGATCCGCCCGCCATCCTAATGGGCCCCTAAGTAAGTGGGTTTAGTATTATCAGCCAACCAGCGATGGCCTTAGCTCCCATGACTGCTTTGGTGTTGACACAGTTTTTAATTTTAATTTATTTTCAGCATGCTGTGAGTCCTCTCTACTTGCCTCCATGACGTAGAAGCCTACGGGCCCGTATTTCCAAATTTTACCACCAGATTCATCTAGGTGGTTCTAATGGTAACATTTATTGCCTTCCTTGCATAATCGACTATAATCATATTCTTCATCACCTGATTAAATAAGACCAATTTAAATTACCCTAGGTGTCTCCACATGTCCTGATGAAGACCCCAGGCTAAGGATTAAATACCCTACACACATCAAAGGGGTCGAAACGTAGACAGTCTTTCTTGGTTTTTTCACGTACAGACAACAGAAATTGATTTCCTGTGTCACGAGGATACTATGTTTCTTGCATAATTTGCCTTCAAAGTGGCAGGATAGGTCACTATCAGTCTGTGATGTATATATTGCACATCGCCTTTCCTCTTCTATATCCCTCACAAGCGCACACCCTGTTTGAGCACCTTTTCCTTCCCTTTCTTGGAGCACCTTTTTAGAAATGTACAGATATGTGTGCTGTCATTGAATATGAACACAAGTATATCATGAATATGAATAAATCGTATTAATTGATTTATCAAGGTAATGATTTGACTCCATGTTAATACAAATTTCCACTGTGACCATTATTTTTTTTGTCATAGTTCTGTTTATTGGCATTTAGATATAGACAGTTCCAAACCATCTTGGCTAATAGTCATCTCATCATTCCAAAAGCTATACATAGCTAATTCTGTCGCAGTATCCTACCATTCAGGAATGATTGTCTTGTGAAGCTCATCATTAGCCCTTAGTGCAATGGCATTTACCAGAAAAAGAGAAACAGGTAACTAAAGCCCCCAACTCCCAACCCTTTCCCCTCCCCTCCCTGTGGTGGAGAAGCAGACCCATCCCCCCTAGCTACTACTCAAGGTTGACTGGTGGAGTGCATTTATTCTGCGTGGTGTCTGATTAGTGTCATTCTGTTAGTCATTAAATGCCATCTGCGGTAACCCTATTGCCAGATCTAAAATTGGAACAGGTGTAGCCCTCTCAGTGTAGGTGGACAGACTGCAAGCGGGAACCCTTTTGTAAGATACGTCACCAGAGGACCCTACTTATATTCAAAAATGTTATATTCGTCTCTGAAAATGTCCGACATACGCTCCATCGTGAGGATTTTCCATAAGCGAGAGTGCCATTGCGCCAGTATTGGTGCTTCTTTTTTCTTCTAGTTAGCAGCTATTGCCTTTTTTGCTGCTCCCAAACATGCCCACATAATTGCTTTGTCCGCCTTAGTTTGGTGTTCTAGTGTAATATCTCTAAGGCCCAGGAGAATCACATCTATGGAGCTCGGGACGGGGTAACCTAGCATGTCCTTCATTTGGGCCAGAATTTCTTCCCAAAATGGTTTGATCGTTGGGCAGTCCCACCAAATGTGGTGGAAATCCCCAAGGATACTGCACCCTCTCCAGAATAGGTCTGAGGTGAGGGGGAAGAACTTCCTAAGTTTGGCAGGTACTAGGTACCAGTCGAATAAACTTTTGTAATGTGCCTCCCTCAGGTCAAGTGAGTGGTTAAATTTAGTGATGTCTGTCCATAGGTGTTTCCATTCCCCTTCAGTTGTCTCCCTTTCCAATGTCTGTTCCCATGTAGATCTGTATCGGGGCTGTGGTACGATCGTAGTGGAAACCAGAAGCTTGTATAAAAAGGAGATTGTGCCCTTGGTGGTACTAGCCTTCTGCACCAGGGTTTCTATCGGGGTCAGGTCTCTAGTCGCCACCTCTCTAACCTGCGGATGTTGTGCACAATGTTTAAGTTGCAGATAGTGAAAGTGCTCTGATGGTGGGACCCCAAAATCCCGTTGACAATTCCCAAAAGAGAGAATGTCGTAGTTGTGGAATAGATCTGAGAGCATTCTGCGCCCACCCTCTCGCCATGCGTCATATGGCCCTTCTTTTACCGCGGGTGGGAGGTCCGGATTAAAGTGTATAGGTGTATAAGGAGATGAAAAAGAGGTCCAGCCCAGGTTCCTATTTACCTCGTCCGAAGTCCTAAGCGTGGTCCTGGTAGGGGTGCTTAGATATGCATTAGCTGGTCTATCCTTTTTGGGTTTCCACAGCACGTCCCAAATTGTCCTGCCCACAATGGCCCGGTCCATGTGGAGCCAGTGCTTGTCCGATTCCCGCATGGACCATTCAGTGATCACCCTTAACTGTGCTGCCTTATAATAAAGCTCTATGTCTGGTAGAGCCACCCCTCCCTCCGCTCTAGGTCTCCTTAATACATGGAAGGGTAACCGGGCTCTACCATCCTGCCAAATGTAGTGGAGTATCATAGATCGTACTCCTTTTATGTAATCCTTATCCAATTCTATTGGGAGTGCCTGGAACAAATCGACCAGCTTAGGGAGAAGGGTCATTTTGACTGCATGGATCCTATCCAGCCATGAGATAAACAGGGGTTTCCATCGCTGTAGTTCCTGTTTTACCTGTCTGAGTAAGGGTGGGAAGTTCGCCCGGAACAATCCTTCTATACGTGGGGTAATCTTTATTCCCAAGTATGTTAAACTGTGCTTAGCCCATTTAAAATGGGGATTCCTCCTGTATTAGTAGCTTCTCCCCTTCCGATAGCGTTAAGTTCAGTATGGAAGATTTAGAGAGGTTGACCCGAAAGCCTGCTGCTTCCTCAAATGCTCTTAATTCTGGCTGTAGTGCTCGGAGGGATGATCTAGGAGTTGTGAGAGTTAACAGGATGTTGTCCACAAATAGTGACACCATATGTTCATCTCCCCCAAATCTAATTCCTTGACTATCTGTATTCGCTCTAAGTCGGGCCGCCAGCGGCTCGATACTCAGAGCAAACAGCAGTGGGGACAAAGGGCACCCTTGCCTTGTTCCCCGTCCCAGCTCAAAGAACGCCGAGCTCACCTCATTAACCTGAACTCTAGAGCGCGGGCTTAAATAATTGGCTCGTATCAGTTGCAAAAACCTATCTCCAAAGCCAAACCTCTCCAGGGAAGTGCCAGTCCACCCTGTCAAAGGCTTTTTCCGCATCCAAGCACAACACTATCGCTGGAAGTTTGAACTTGTTGGCTTTTTCTATAAGGTGAAGCGTCCTGCGGATGTTGTCATGTGTCTGTCTCCCTTTTATAAAACCGGACTGGTCCGGGTGGATAATGTCGGGCAGTAGATTTACTAAACGGGTTGCTAAAATAGCAGAGTAGAGCTTGGCGTCTAGATTTAGGAGAGCTATCGGTCTACATGAGGCGCAATGCTGCGGGTTCTTCCCCGACTTTGAAATTACTGTGATGAGCGCTTCTGCCATGGTGGGGGTGACCGCCTGTCTCGTTGCTATGTCATTAAATAGGGATGTCAGATGGGGCAGTAGTTCGGATGTGTATGTTTTGTAAAAGAGGGCCGTTAGACCGTCCGTCCCCGGGGATTTATGAAGTTTAAGCGCTCCAATCGAAAGTCGCACCTCATCTTCAGAGATTGGAGCGTCCAACTTTTCCCTCCAGGTTTCTGAGATCTTAGGGAGGGCGAGCGAGTCCAAGTAAGCCCTCTGCACCGAGGTATCAAGGGGCGCTGCTTTATAGAGATCTTGGTAAAAAGCGCCAAACAAAGAGGCTTTACCCCGTCGTCTAAAGCTAACTCCCCCCCATCTTTGCGTATTCCTCCAATTAGCTCCCTCGTCCTTTTTTCCCTAAGCTGTTGTGCCAGATGTGAGCCCACCTTATTCCCCTGTGCGTAAGCACTCCGACGAAGCCAGAGCAGTGTGAATTCAGCTCTGTTTGTATAAATTGCCCCCAGTTTCCCTTTGAGAGTACCCAGCTGGCGCTTTAGACTGCGAGTGAGGTTCTTTTTGTATTCCTTTTCTACTTGGGAGAGGGCTATCTCCAGGCCCTCCCGCTCCTTTGCCCTTTCCTTGTTTATCGCCGATACCATCGCCATACATTTTCCCCTAATGACCGCTTTAAAAGCGTCCCAATTGTTCTGGGGGGAGGTGTCACCCAGGTCATTTGTTTGAAAGAACTCTCTAATCGCGAGTCGCAGTTCATCACGGAGCAACTTATCTCATGTCAGTGAGGCGGGAAAATACCATTTGGTGAACCCCTGCATCTTCCCTCCCCAGTTTGGGCCAACTGTTACTGGACTATGGTCAGATAGAGAGATGGGAAGGATCTTAGCCCCCTGGAGGGAGCCCTGTAGTTCTTGTGACATAAAAATGTAGTCTAGCCTAGAGTATGTTTGGTGGGCATGTGAATAGTACGTGTACATTTTGGTGGTGGGATTGAGAAACCTCCATGCGTCAAAGAACCCCAGGTTTTGAAATGCTTGTTGTAGGGATTTAGGGAATCTGCCTCCCTGGACCTATGCTGCTGCGAACTATTGTCCGTATGGTGCCAGGTGAGATTAAAGTCCCCCATCATGATTATTTGTCCCTCTGCAAAACCACTCACCATATTCAGTAGCGAGCTCACAAATGTCGCTTGTCTGGAATTCAGGACATACGCCGAGACTAGTGTCACAGCTCTACCTCTGAGCTTCCCTTTCACCATTACCACCCGTCCGTCTTTGTCCGTCTCAATGCCTTCAGTCTGGAATTTAGTGCTGTTGTGAAACATTAATGCAACCCCATTATGTTTCGTTGTGGCGGATGACCTGTATATAAGTGAATAGTTTGTATGCCTAAGCCTCAACTCTTCTGATCTTTTAAGATGCGTCTCTTGGAGCGCCACCACATCAAATTGGTGGTCGACCCAAAATTTCCAAATTTTTTGCCGCTTGATCGGCGAGTTCAAGCCTTTCACATTCCATGTCGTGATTGATATCATCTTATTTGGTACCCCCGCCCCATCGCCGTGTGTCCCCCCTGGGTAGCCCGTGTCTTACCTCCCTGCCAGTTACCTCTTGCCGAAGCCTCGTCTCCACCAACACCATAGATCGCCCTTGGGCGGAGCCATGTCCCCCCCCTCTCCCTCTGCTTCTGCTCCACCCCTCCCTCCACCCGAACCCTCCCTTTAAATTTAGAACATAACCATAAAAAATAACAGTGTTTGTCTGCAGGACCCTTACGTGCCCTGCTGTTACGACAGTTCTCGCTGAGAGCGTCCAGCCGGGGTCTCGGCCCTCACCCGTCACCTTGCTGTCTCTGTGACAATGTCCAACGTAGCCATATATCCGTTGCAGCGTGAGCCTCGTCTGCGCGCTTCATGACCCCTCCTGAGCGATGTGGGATATATCGTACCCTACTCCGGACCTTTTGTTCCTCGGCAGCCTTAGGAGTTGCGCAGCCTTATGTTGAGCATCCAAAAAGCTCCAGTCACTTCCGAGGACTGTGTCGTAAAAGTTCCGATCTTTCCCTGTTGTCGTGCGGGCCGCCTTAGGCCTCCTTTAGTCGGGGGAAGCGTTCCTTCCCCATTGATCGCATCAATCCGTAGGCTGATGTAGGTTAGATTTAGATCAAACCTCTGACCTTCTGTACCTTGTCCGTCATATTTTATGTAAATCCTTCCTTGCACTTGTACAGGCATCGGGTCCTCTCGCGTGTGTCAGTTCCAGTTAAACCTTCCTCTCCTTCTGTTGTCCTCGCATTAGGTCCTAGATGAGTGACCTTTAGTGATTGTTTCCCACTGGGTGGCGTTGGTCCGAGGATGGTCACTTCTTCCGGACTGTGAGCTGGAAGCCTCATCTTCTGGTATGGGGATCTCGAGGAGCTCCATGCCTTCTTTGAGCTCCGTGACATGACGCTGTCTGTTTTCATATTCGAACGCTGGCCCAATGGGATAGGTCCATCGATATCTTATTTGGTCTTTGCGGAGCTTCTCTGTGAGAGGTCTTAAGGATTGTTTCCTCTGAAGGGTCGCCTGCGCCAGATCCTGGAATAGTACACAGCGAAATCCTTGAAAGGTGATGGAGTCTTTCTTTCTGGATTCTTGTAAGAAAGTTTCTTTTACCTTGTATGAGTGAAGTTTGACAAGAATGTCTCGGGTGCGACGTCTCTCACCCGGCAGCGCGGGGCCCACCCCGTGCGCTCTTTCAATTTTAATTTTAAGTCGTTTAGGCCCAAGGATCTCTGCGAAGAGGCCTTCCACAAACGCCTCTAAATCTGGACCTTCTTCCCCTTCCTCCAGGTCCCTGATGCGTATATTTTCTCACCGATACCTGTTTTCCAGATCTTCATTCTTCAATAGGGCCAGTTGGAGTTGTGAGTGCAGGGATTGTACCTTGTCATTCGTGTCCTTCGTTCATTTGTCGAGCTCCTGGGTTTGGGTCTCTGTATCTAACAGTCTCGTTCCGATGGAGTCTATATCCTGTTGTAATGAGGTCATTTTTTCTGAGAGATCCGTTTTCTAATTGAGCCATGGAGGCCTGCAGATCCCCTTTTAATTCATGGCGCAGTTCAGCTTTAAAGTCCTTCAGGGAACTAAGCAGGTCTTCCTTGGTCAAGGCCATGATTGGATCGGGGGTTTCTTTCTCCTGTGCTTGTGTCCTCTCCGCAGGCGCAAAGTAACTAGACACCTTAGAGGTAGTCTTCTTAGGTGGCATAGATGCAGTCTCTGTTGCAATCCAGAGCTGCCACAGTTTCCCAGTCCTTTCCTATGCTCTTCTCTCTTGCCGCTGTGGTCACTCTCGGAGAGGTCCCTGTGTCCCCGAAGATAAGGGCAGGGCCCCTCGCCCACGAGGTGGGCAAGAGGGCTTATGTAGAAGGACAGTCTTCGGCGGCCATCTTAGGGTCAGGCACTCATTGTGTGTACATGGTTTCAAAATATAGGCGCACTGCCCACCGACCCCTAATACCTTTAGTTGCTCGTGCCCTTGATGGATGACATATACATTTCAGGCTTGCATCGGTTATTCTTTAAGTGGAAATCGTCGGTGTGGGCTTAATTCTGCCATGTTAGAGTCAGGCATTGCGAAGTGAGGGCTCCCCACCGTGTTGCCGCCGCCCTCTGGGACCCCCAGGGCTATCACTTGCCTCTCGTGGGTGACCGAGTCCAGGAGCATGGGGCGGGGGCCCCCGTCGACCCCCAGAGCCTTCAGGTGCCACTCGGCCCGCCACACCCCCTCGGTGCTCCGTGCAGATTTTTCCGGTGCGGAGCCAACCGGCGGTAGGTGTATCCGCAGGTGTCTTCTTGACCGTTTGCTCACTGCTGTGTTGGGTGATTGCGCTGGGGGTCGCGTAGTGGTGCTGCTCCCGCTTTGCGGTCCCCAATCTTGTTTAGAGGCTCTGGCTCAGCCTGAGCGGCCGCGCGCCACCATCTTGAGTCCCGCCGTCCGTCTCCGCATTTCGTGCTCCTCTGCGCCCTGGCTGGTTTCTCGCCTGTTCCGCTGAGAGCACCTTCATTACTGCTGCTAGTGCCGCTTAGTTTGTTGAGTCGAGGATACACTGGGGCTTTAGGATTGCCCACAACATCCTCATGGTGACAGAGCCGATGCGGATCACGTCCGATCGGCCATCTTGCGTGGCCACGCCCCCATGACCATTATTTTTGTACTGTATTTTACCCGGGTCCGGTGGATGTTCGGGTTCCCCCATTTTTCTGTAACTCTGCATTGGCGTTAGGCAGCCAAAACTGCACCAGCACAGGGACAAGGACAGCAATGCATCGTATTCTTTTAAATATAGCACATTCCTGCCCTTTCCCTGTCATGCAGCGCAGCAAGGTGACTTGCTGCGCTGTCCTATGTGAATGTTTTGTAAATATGCCCCGGAGTATATGATGGAGCAGGGTTTCGCAAAAATGAAGCCTGCTCGGAATTAATACCCCCATAATACGTACTAACAGTAAGTAGATGTTGAAAAACTAATGTACACCCAACACGAACATAAGGGAAATTGATTTGCGCATGTCTGAACTAACACGTAAACAAAATAATATTGTAATAACATTTGGGATTTGGGAAAAATGAGAAACATTGGATAAATAGGCTGCATATGCTTCAATAATCTGCATGTTGTATTCTATAAATAATACTAATTTGGAACAAAAGCTTATGCTAGGTAACATTAATGGGGAACAGTGCAAGGTGGGTGGTAAACAGTGAAGGTTTCATTATCATATAATTAATAAATGTTCATTTTCGTTTGTTTTAGTATGCTAGTTGAAGCAGCCATCTTTCTAAACTTGGCTAAAAAGGGAGGCGGAATGCAGGAGGAGTGAGTTCGCTCTGTCAGAAGCAAGACAGACGCACAGTGCACCGCAGATGACATGAGGAGGGTGAAGGCCAGAGTGTCGGACGACTGCCAAAACCAGTGCCCAAGCATGGGACCGGAGAAACAGACTGCGGATGATGTTAAAGAAATGAATGAAGTTGTTAAATGTTGTATTATATGTAATAAAGTGAGAACAAACTGAGAACCATACCCTGGGAATGAATATGAACAAAAGGGTAGTTGAAAGAAAAGTGAAGTCACAGTGGTGTGACAACGCCACCTCCCAAACCCACCAATCCCTTTGCGAGTTTCAGAAATATTTGCAACAATTGTGGGATGGACATTTTAGTTTAAGGGTATAATTGGGGTGTCTTTAGGGGTGGCGTTTAAGCTTAGGCTGGCAGGAGAGAAAGAGGGGAGATGCGTCGCTGTCCGTCGGTTTGCAGAGAGGTCTAGCTGTTCCTGACCTGTCCCAATACTGTTTCTTCTTATCCTTTGTTTCCTGATCCTATGTCCCCATCATCCCCTAGATCGAGGGGTTGGTTTTCTTACAGAACAATAGGTTTCTAATTAGTCTAGCTGGTAATCGGAATTTATCTTATGAATGTATTCTTGTCCCTGAATCTTTTGTCTCTCCATCTATCCACTCCGTCAATGATTTGTATTATTAGATGAAACTATTGTCTCTTCATCTATCCCCTCCGTTAGGTATATGATGTTTCGCATATATATTTTTGCTGAAACTTTTGTCTCTTACTCTATCCACTCCTTCATTGCATAAAGTCATTGCAATGCTTGGATGGGTTTGCGTTTTCAATTGTACTGCCTGTGTAACATTTCTCCTCATGTGAGATTCAGTGTTTGTATTGTGTAACCAAATGCAGTTGAGCATAATCTTTAATTTCTCGAGATAAAATTCATTATTAACTTCACTGAGAGTCTGTGATCATTTTAGATTTATTAAATGGTTGGTAAATTAGAAGTTAATCATTGCCATCAACTATTCAACTAATTGGTCCATCGACCAAGTGGAAGGAAAGTTGATGATAAAAGGTAGTTGTAATGTCATACTTTAACCCATGAAAAGAAAAGAATTGATCGTACATATAAATTGACCCCAGCGCATCAGGGATTCTGGGTGATTGTGTATGGGCCATTGTATTATGAAGTATTGAGTATTGATCCCTGATAACTATTGGATTAGCGCTGGATCAAGTATATATGCAAAGAGTGTGATATGCTTATTAATGCCACTGTTGCGTGTGAGGAGAGGCAATGACTCATAAAGGGCAAAGCTTTGAGGGGGTCCTGATGCTCCTCTCCAGCCTCAACAATCACAATAAATAACCTGGCACTCTCTGCACATCTGCATAGATGTTATTTTTTGATGTGCATTTGCTTTCATAAAGGTTATTTGACCAAAACCAGGATAAAAGTGTGCAATGGGATAAAATCACAATGCATAGGCCTTGTAACTATTAGCATAGTTGCTCTTCTATGTATGGAATCTGGGAGTGAGTAAGCAATGTTTTCTCACTTCAGTTTCACTATACTGTGGCCATGACACTAAATTTGACATATGAACTGTAGTAATAAAAATATGTGACTATGCGTTTACCAGAACATTTGGTCTAAAACATGTTTTTAGGCCACATTTATTTTCATTCGAAAAAAGAGAACAAGGGAACCCTACTCACTATGGAACCAGGGTGATTAAGCAATACAAGAAAACACCGGTTCCTGTGGAATAGTATGGTCATATATAAATGCAGAAATGAGTAATCGCGATACAAGGGTTTGGGGTGATATCAGAGAGAAAAAACCACATACACCAATGGTTTTGTTGACATATGTATGTATTACTCAAATTAATAAACTGAAATAGGCAGTCAAGCCCATTACTAACACCCCAATTCCTCATCTTACATGGATCTTTGCAATAGCCTAAAAGTGATGCGGACTACCTGCCGCAGCTCTACTCGCATATCTCACTCCCCTATTCGGGTTTACCCTGTATTTATCACCACCAAGAGTAAATCAGCTTGATTGTACTACCGCGTGCACACTCTGCCCGCAGGTCCCTAATTCTTATCCTTTCCCCAGAGTTCCTACACCGATTCCGGCTCATACCCGCCGAGATATATCACCAGCATCAGCGCTGTCTTATTCTTTGATTGCCAGCCCACACCCTCACCAGGGGTAAGTTCTTTTCATTGCGCCATTAGTGCAGTTCCGCTATTATGCGCCCTTTTGACACAAGATATCGTTTACCCTACCCTCTCTAATCTTGTTTCCTTACCATTTCCTTTCCCTTTTATCCTCATCCTCACCAGAACCCGGCTGGGTCTCCCTGTGAGTACCTTTCCTTTTTCACCATACCCACAGTTGGCACACTCCCCTCACTCAGCTGAGCAATTGAACGTCCAGCTACCTTTATAAAATCCTGTGCAGACATAATCCAGTCTATCGCATTTGTGCCGGTATATGGGCCATATGCTGATCTCACATTGTCTTATTCTTCCTTTCCTAGATGTCCCTATAACTATAGGTCCTGATGAGACCCCACATTCTGTAAAGGGTCGAAACACCGTCGACAGTAAAGATGAAAGCGAACCACTGATTCAGCACTTATGATTGTATATAGTTGCTGTGTATTTTTGTATAAATTCAGTAATGGTCACTTTCTGTAGAAAGAATCCTTGAAACCTTGTAAATAGTGTCACAAATTGTCACATATTTTTTAGGTTCATGTTACACTTGGGACACTTCGCACAACTGCCTATTTCAGTTTATTAATTTGAGTAATACATACATATGTCAACAAAACCATTGGTGTATGTGTTTTTTTCTCTCTGATATCACCCCAAACCCTTGTATCGCGATTACGCATTTCTGCATTTATATATGACCATACTATTCCACATTTATATTCATTGGCATGGCATAAATTAATCTATAATGATTAGCGGTTATACATATGTCCATTTTATAGTCAAGCAAGAGAAGTTCTGCAAGTGCATAAATCCTCCGTTTATCATTTGTATTTTTATCATGTTCAACTTAAATGTTCAATATTGTCTTTTAAAACACTGCCAGTTTTATTTCAGTAAACTGCTAAAATATGCAACAATTAATATATGCAAACGTTCTCTCCCTTTGATTCTCTCAATGGAAATTTCACTCAAAGGGAAGCCACAGATTGTTTTTAAAACATGAGCCTTAACTACAAATTATTTACAGCAGGGGTTCTGGTTTGTAACTTATTAAATCGTCTGATAAATCTTCCTGGATTTTTGCCTAATCCGTTTCTAAGGAATTACTCTCTTGAAAGTTTCTTGTTTGGCACAATAAATAGGCAAAATATTTATAAGTCAACAGTGCTGAAAATTATTAAAGTACATTACCGTCGATGTCATGTCATCTGTAGTTTAGTGATGCCTATCATTTATTTAATTGCCATTAACTTTGTTGCATTTGTTCATACAGCAACTCATTCTAAGCCAAGACAAATGTATTGATCGATTTTTAAAACCATAATTAAATACAATTATCAAAAACAAACCATTAATTAAAGTTAGTCATTAAACAGATAAAAATAATACAAATCTCAATGAAAAAACTGGATTTAAAAAGCGACTTTTTCGAAATTTGATTAAAAAAGACCTGGCGTAACTGTTGTCTACATTCCTCCCTTAGTGATCAGCAAGAGCCAGCGCGATAACAATCCAATCTTATACAAACATAAAAATTGGACTCTAAATTTAAGTAATGTATGTATTTCCCTGCCATCCAGAAGACACTTTAGTCAACTAAAAAATATATGCCAGTATTTATGTATTCCTTCTGGAACACATAATTGAGCAAGAAAATCATTAAGCATATACATATTTATATATTTGTTGGTAGTTCTTTTGCACCACAAGAGTTGCACATATATTCATTAGAGACAACTACTAATTATTCAGTAGCCATTTCACTGATGTAAACATAGATCCATGCATTGCAAGGCTACAGTAAATATAAGATATGAAAAACAAATAAAAATATAGAGGAATTAAGGGTTTTCCTATTTATTTCACAATCATTAGGGTTGTGTAGCAAATATTCTGCCCAAAGATTGCTTAATATGCAGGGATGCTCTTTGTGATGGCTTTGTAAATGATGCAGCAGCTTTTGAAGATGGTGTGGGCCAGCAAGCGGAGCCAAAGATTTCCATCAGGAATGAAACAGGCTATGGCTTGAAGAATGTCCTCAAGGAGGGGGAAACTGTGGAGTTTGGAAAGCCATGGACCAGGGTGCTACTGCCATCCAGATGAAACAATATGAGGGATTGAACAGACGTTCTGAACCTGCCTTTTGGAAGGAATTGTTTCCCTTCCTTTAACAGAGATAGCTGGTCTTGATATTTAGTGTTAAAAGCAGTCAATGTACATGCCATTGAGCCAGGTTTATGCTAATATGTTGTGTATATTAGCAATTGTCCGCAGAAATTTGAAGTCTATGCTGATAGTGCTCTACATTTACATAAGAATAATTCCATGCCTGTGACATAATGGTGTTGATTTTGTTTATGTAACCGAACAGGTTAGCCTTCTGAGTGTAAATCCTTGCATTGCAGAGTATGTGATGCCAATGCTAATTTTCCCTATCAACTCACCTGTACCCTATGTTACTCTGTGAGTTTTCATTCCACATGCACTAGGTAGATGTTGACTGCCTTTGCAAAATACACATGGCTGATTTTTGTACAATAACTATTTATACAGATATGTGAGCGACAATGGTTGATTTTTATATGCCTGTATCATATTTCTCATAGGTGATATATGTTTAGGCTTATAATTTATATTATGCATGCTTTTTTATGAATAACTGCATGGACAGAAATTGCACAAATGCAAATTCTTATGGTTGTTATGCTGAAATAAGCAGCACATTAATTTTTGCTTTTTTGAGTTATCAGGAACAGGGGCGTAATACAAAATGATGCCCCCCTCCCCCCCCCCCAGAATGTGATTAGGGGCCTTTGTGTCTCTCAAATCTCACATATTTTATGGTCCCTGAGCTGAGTAGGGCCCCCCAGAGTGGCTGATGATTGGGCCCCCCCTGAGCTACAGGTGTTGTAGAGGCCTGTATTACACCCTGGTCAGGAGGACAGTGGTGCAGCGTGAGGGGTATGACTTTGGTACATCATTGTGTATGCAGAATTGAAATCATATGTACAGTGTGAGTGCTCATTTGGCAAGTAGAGCTCTTAAGATCTAAAACTTTCATGTTTAGGTGCTGTTCTTTAAGTGTATTTCACAAAAGACTATATATTATTTGTCATCATATGGACTCACTATGTTGAGTTGGTAACTAGAGGGTGGTAAGCTCAGTGTCGCAATTGTGTCTGGGGAAACTAAGTCAAAATGTACACATCTTGGAAGTTTTAACTAAGGACCACACAGGATCGAGAAAGAAATCAATGTTTTTCTATACTTCCTAGATGCAGGAAACAGAAATAATTTTTGGGATTAAAACCCTTTTCATTGTGGGACCTGGGAGTGAACGCCAAGAGCATTGATGAGTGGGTGTAGGGTGAGGTCTTTCTCCAGAGAAAATAAAATATTTCTATATGAGAAGCAATGAAAAATGAATACTGTGAACATGTGATACTGTCACATTTATACATTTGGAAATGTAAACTATACATTGTAGTTTGCATACTGACTAGACAGGCAACTACTCCTGGGAATATGCAGCAGTTGCAGCTTCCCTAAGGTGTGACTGTAATTCTCAGTGAAATTTCACAAATGTTGGTACAAGCTTGTGTGAGAAAACAAATAATGTGTGATTAGGTTCAAAAGGTTTCTATTGATGATGACAAATGCTATATTCGAAAAAGTAAACACAGCTTCTTCCTAAAGACATCGATACAAACTCAATAATTAAGTGATCACATAGACACATCAATGCAATGGCTGCTGAGAGGATAGCGACTAAGCATATGGAAGACGTCGACTCCAGAATGTATTTTCCTTTAAGGTAGTGCAGCAGTACAAAAGATTAAAACATACAGTCAACAACAATTAAAAAGTTCACTGAAATTGCAATTGGGCAATTCAAGCTAGACAGATGTTTTCCTCTGAAGCTACTGCATTATCATTTATTGTACTATCATGTTGACAACAATATTTACTGCAGAATGTGAGTGCACATCTAGGCATGCTAACCTATCTATAGAAATTGTACCATAAATGTAGAAAGATATAATATTTTGCTAGGATAGGGTTCATCATTCGAGATTGGAGCAGCAGAAATGTAGTGCTCCATAATCATTACTATTCATATGTTAATCTGTGTGTTAAAATATAAATTTGTGTGTCAACATCTGCCAGTATATCCACATAAAGAAGCAACAGTCAATATATTCCTTGTGTAATCCTTAGCCTATGCTGTATGTGTGCTTTTTTTCAAATAAGACTAAGGGGCCGATTCCGATCTCGGCCGGTAGGGCTCCGAATCGGATTCGGCTTTACCGGATCCGATTCGGAGCCCTGTTTCCCGACCGATTCGTACGTGCGTCCGGCCGAGCGAGTACGATGCAAAATCTCCGACCGACTCGTTCGCGAGACCCAACCGCACCGACCGACTCGTTCACGAAAGCCGACCGCCCCGACCGACTCGCACGGACACACCTCGCACCGCGCAATGGAGACGTTCCCCGGCCGGGTAAGTACGATGCGCGCCTCGAGCAGTCCGACCGACTCGCGCCGTCCGGCTCAAAAGAGCAGTCGGAGCCGCACTTTGGGGGTCTGTGTCGGACACCCCTGTACGCCTAGCCACGCGAGTCGCACACAGGGGGGACCCATGGCTCCCCCCTACCTGTGCATGTATGGCGCGACCCACTTCTACGCGTACCCGCTGTAGGGGGCGCCCTTGTTCGCCTCGCACCCATTGAGTCAATGGGAGCCCGCGTACGCGTTGTACGACCGGCTCCTATTGACTTCAATGGGAGTCCGACCGAATCGAGTCCGATAGCATACGAACGCATCGTACTCGTTCGGTCGGACTGCTAGGGTCCGATTCGGTCGGAAATCTCTCCGGGTCTGGCTCGGTCGGGGAGATTTCCGGCCCGAATCGGAATCGGCCCCTAAGTTGTGTAGACCTCTGCTATCCAAATGTTTTCCATGCTAACTCTAATGTTAATTAAAAAATGCTTTCACGTTTCTCTCGTTATATTAGAGGTGCCTTACAATCTATCTTGTGAGGAGAATAGCTCAATGTTTGCTTTTGAAATGTAAACATATAAATTAATTGGATATTTTTTATGATTTTCACAGTGTTTTAGGGTGGGAAATAGCCTTCAAACCAGGGGAACTCAAGATATTGTACACATATTTTCATAAAAATAGGTAACTGGTCTTGTTGCCTGTATATAAGTCTTTTGCTGAAGGTTTCTCAACCAAGATCATTCTGGGAACCTTTTGCCCTGGGGTAAGGAAACCACAGAAATCCAGTGTCTCAGAATGCAGATCTTTGCCTTCAGTGGGGTATGATTCCATCTGTATTTGAAGTATCATGCAAGAGTGAGAATTTGACTGAGGGCTGGAAGACAAAGCCTCTTGATGCAGTCATCATCGTCACATGGTAGATCAGCAAGGGTCTATGTGAGCATACCAACAAAGGACATGCAGTAGATAACAGTCGGTTTGGTGACATCTCCAGATCTGATTTGAAACTTGGGTGCAAACCAGGTCTGCAAAGCTTTTAAGGGGTGGCGAGTATTAAAAATATACAACCTTAACATATATAAACATGAGTCTGGCGCATAGATTGGAGTTTAAGACAACATACTTTGTTTAGAGAGAATGCACAAAGCCCAGCTGTCACCCACCCCAGACGTGTATTCAAAGACAGGCAAAGTAAGAAAATGTCAACTTTCTAAAAGTAAGACAAGAAATGTGCGGTTGCACTCCTTCCCTTAAATATGTATTAACTGCAGAATATGAAACCCAAATAATTGCGTGCGAACAGATGCTGTGCACTGTCCCCAGAAACACAGTTCAATTTGAAATGAACCAAAGAAGGCACGGAGCTTGCACGCCCCTCTGTCGCACTGCGAAGTGCAGGAAACTTTTCCTCACAATAGGCTACTATTTACTGTATAATCCAATATTTGACCAGTGAAACCATGATTAAACAAATCCTCATTTTACTTGTAATCCGTTCATTTTCCTGAAAATCACTGCGGAGACAGCGTGATATTGCCATGATTCTTTTATTTAACATTTTCAAATGCCTCCTGTTTGCCCATCCAGGCCTTTAACAGCGACACGTGAGAAGAATCATTCATACGAGTGGGCTCATGTCATTTAATTTCACCCAATGCATTTCGAGCCAAGTGGCTCTTCGTCAGGGGTTGCTGAAACAAATAAAAGAAATAGCTTCACCAACTGCTCTGTTCAAACAGTCTATGTCCAATAAAAATCATGTTGTGACTACACCCTGTATACTACCACCCTCATCAACCCTCACACCCTGCTATCACCAAACTAAAAAGAAACCCACATGCTGCACAACAAAGATATTGCACCCCCACCACTAAACGCCAAACCCCCTGGAACTCAAAATGTACAACTGTCGAAATAATACAATGCATAAAAACGCTACATAAATTGTGCCAAACTGATAAAGTACCCAGTTTATAATCATGCGATCTGAACCTTCTTAAATTATCCCCATAATTCCTAGACGTTTTTCAACACACTGTGACTTAATACCAAATATTCACAAATGCTGACTAATCCATGTTTAAGCAGTTACCTGCAGAGCCCCAACCGGCAGCTTCGTCTCAACGTGTACTTTCACTCGGTACTTACTGAAGAATAACAGAAAATAGTGGCCTATTGTGAGGAAAAGTTTCCTGCACTTCGCAGTGCGACAGAGGGGCGCGCAAGCTCCGTGCCTTTTTTGGTAACTTTCTAAAAGTGGCATTTTCAGATTTAAAATATAAAATCCAATTTCAGCATAAGATGTAATTTTAGAAATAATGTAATCCCAATGTTATCCAGTGGGAGAGATAGGTCTTGCAGTAGTAGAAAACTAATTTAAGAGTTTTTCACTACCATGACATGTAAAACTTAAAAGTACATAACCTACTTTTTGAATACACAGCACCATGCCCTTGGGCTGTCTGGGGCCTATCATAGGGGTGACTTACATGTATAAAAAGGGAATGGTTGGTTCTGGCTAAAGGGTTAACTTGCCAGGCCAACATGGCAGTTTAAAACTGCCCACACAGGCTTTGCAGTGGCAGTCCTGAGTCAACTTTAAAAGGCTACTTAAGTGGGGGGCACAATCAGTGCTGCAGGCCTACTAGTAGCATTTAATTTACAAGCCCTGGGCACATGTAGTGCACTTTACAGGGGACTGATAAGAAAATTAAATATGTCAATTGTGGATAAGTCAATATTACTATGTTTTAAGCAGAGAGCATGCACACTTTAGCACTGGGTAGCAGTGGTAAAGTGCCCAGAGTCCTAAAGCTAGGAAAAACAAAATCAGCGAAAATAGGAGGAGGGAGGCAAAAAGTTTGGGGGTAAACATTTCCAACAGGGACTGAAGAATGGACAAACATACAGTCACCCTTTTTGTTTGAAGTGAATGAACCATCTAGGTGTAAAGGTTGTAGTGAAGGTTTCTCTATATAATTCAATATATACAAATTGTTACAGTCTTACATGCAGATCCACTAAATGTAACATGTTATTTAGCACAGGAAACATCCAGGACAACGAGGCCAGAGCCACGAGTTCCAGAAGCCCGCAAGCGTAACCACGCTTGCCCGAACAACGACTTTGCCTTAACCACGCATATGCGTGGTTAAGGCAAAGGCGCTCTAGAGTTCGGAATGGGGGGGAAATAGAGCGTTGGGAAGAAGACACGGACAGGTAAGTGGGGTTCGAGCCAGGCCTGGGGGGGTTTGTGTGGTTTCAAGATAGTTTTATGGGGTGGTGGGGGTTTGTGGTAATTTTAAGGGTTGGTGCGGGTTTGTGATAATTTTTGTGGGGTGGTGGAGTTTTGGGGTAGTTTAAAGGGATGGTGGGGTTTGGGTTAGTTTTATGGGGTGGTGGGGTTTTGGGGTAGTTTTTAGTGGTGGTGGCAGCTCAAGGTAGTGTTCATGGGTGGTGGGGGTTCAGGGTAGTTTTAAAGGGTGGTAGGGGTTCGGGTAGTTTTCAGGGGTGTGGGTTTGGGGTAGTTTTTAGGGGTGGGGGTTTTGGGGTAGTTTTTAGGGGTCGGGGTTTGGGTTAGTTTTAGGGGTGGAGGTGGGTTTGGGGTAGTTTTCAGGGATGGTGGGGATTCAGTGTAGTTTTTAGGGGTGGAGGAGTGTTCATGGAAGTTTTCAGGGGTGGAGGGGGGACAGGATAGTTTTCAGGAGGGGTTGGGGTAATTTTTTAGGGTTTTTTGGGGGCTCAGGGAGGGAGATGGGGTGGATCTTAGGGATTAGGGGAGGGCGTGGTCGTTTTTAGGGCTCAGGGGGAGGGGGTGGTAACCTTAGTCATGCATACCCCTTTAGCATGCATGCCTTTACCACAACAATTCTGGGTAAAGGCATACGTGGTAAAGCAATGCATGGTTAAGACGCTGTTATTATACAGACTGCGTTGTTTAGGTATGCGGGGTTGAGGAACTCGTTGTTCCGACATAAAACCGTTTAGCACTATTGTTGAGGGAGGGAGAGTCATCAGAACTGCTATGTCAATATACTGCATAGTACAATGTGTAAACTTCTACAGAGGTGACCCAAATCATACAAGGCCGGGCATGAAAAGTTGAAATTCACTGGCATAGGTTAACTTCATAAATTCAAAAAGGAGGTATAATGGTTTTAAAAAGGTTCCCTTGAAGCTGAAGATGGCAGTAGAAGAATTCTAATATTTGTGAGAAAATGGGTTGTTATTTGAATTGGGGGTGACCCCTGTTCAAGCAACATCCACAGTCCCTGTCAGGGTGAACTTCAAAAGCCACTAAACTAACCTGTCCTTAACTCTCATGTAGCTCGGCTCAAAAGCTGTCTGGTTTAACTTACAGGCAATGCATAGAGTATAGCAGAACACAAATACTAATTAACTGAAAACAAAACACTCTAAATATCCTCCATCAAATTAGAAAAATTGAGTACATTTTAATAAATTGACACCAAAATGAGAAAAATCCAATCAGTAGAACCGGAGTTATGAATGTTTAAAGTTTAAAGTTAAAATTAGCGCTTAAAAGATCAAAGCGACAACCATAGACATCTAGTCGCGTGAGACTGGATCAAAGTCGAAAAATATGCTTGACTGAGATGGAGCATGAGTTGGATGCAAGAAGTGAATTGGGCCCAGTCGACGCTTACCTTGAGTCTTTGAGAAATTTGGGAATTCCCAGAAAAATATTCTCCAAAGGTAAGTGCCTGGGAAAGTAGCATCATCATTACTGAGCTTCTGGATGAAGTTGCAGTGGCTATCATTCTCAACAAACTTTTCACCAACATACATTTGTCATTTTAACCACCCATGCATCTTTGATTTGACCCATCAAACCACCCGTAGGATTCCATTCACCCATACACTTTCACCCACCTAGGCAGGCATCATTTCTTTCCCCTTTCAGCCACCTATATGCATCCTTTCATCCACACATCCTTCTCTGCCACTCATATTACATTTCACCCATCCTTCCTCCTTCCATCCTTCTTTTCCTTTTCTATCAAACCATCAAGGCCTGACTATTCTTCAACTTTCTCTGCTGAGTTGAAGATAGAAGAGGCCATCAGTTACTCAACTCCCGCTGTATATGCTATGCTAAGTAAAGAGGGGTGTCTTCCACTGTTCACAACTTAGGGGCCGATTCCCATTCGGGCCGGAAAACATACCGACCGACTCGGTACGGGAATATAGTCCGACCGACACGTACCTGCGCTGCCCGACCTGCGTAGTACGATGAAATGCATGTGAATCACGACCGACTTGTACGGAACACAAGCCGAACGACCGAACCGCACGGAAACAAGCTATCCGGCCGGGAAACGACGCGAATCGAACCGACCGACACGCACCCAGAATGAACCCGAACGAAACGTACCCGCGAACTCCGACCCGCGCAGTACGATGCAATGCGTGTAAAACCAGACCGAGTCGCACGGAGCCCAAGCCGTACGACCGACACGCATACAAAACCCAGCCGAAGCAACCCAATACTCCGCGACCGACACGTACGCCGCACATTAAACCTAGCAGAAACACAGCGTGAACGACTCGGAGAAGCTCGCACGAGACAACTGCAGCGTCCTACTCGGTCAGAAGAACGTCTCCTACATGCCCAAAAAATACAAAGGAAAAAATACAAAAAAAGGGCCAAACAAGCAATGACAAAGCCAATAAATACTGGGGGGGGGGAAACATGGAACAAAGACACACCCCCAACTCCACCCATATAAAGGACACAAATCCCTACCATGATCCTTTGCAAATTCAACTGACCTGCCAGCACAGAACACCATCAGACAGCAACCACAGACACACTCACAGCTCATCCATTACACAAGCCACACACCATTAGCACCTCACAAATAGCACCCTCACATACACCCATCAAAACCTACACTCACCCACCCTCACTTGCACACTCACACACACATCAATCCCCACCATCACCCATCACCATGCCCCCAAAGAAGAATCCAAAGTTCCTAGACAGTGAATTGGAAGTCCTGGTAGATGAGATCCTCAGGGTAGAGCCACAGTTGTTTGGTACATTGGTCCAACAGACCCCCATGTCGCAGAAAACCAAGATGTGAGAGAGGATCGTCGACAGGGTGAACGCACAATCACCATGTTTGCGCACAAAGGAAGACATCCAGAACAGGTGGTATGATGTGCGCAGGAGGGTCAAGGACCTACTAAAGAAGGATTACGTCTTGAGTCAGCTCACCAGCAGTGGCCCTCCTGCCAAACCACTATACCTCAGGCCCTGGAAGGAGAAGGTGCGGGCCATCCTACCACCAGTGAGCGTATATGGACTATCAAACATCCCAGAGCCTGGTGAGTACACAACAAATATACACAATATTGTGTGACAATACACACACATCACTGTCAAGGGGATAGTCAAACCATGCACCCTTAGCAAATCCACAGCAACCAAAAGATAATCATCCCAAGATGTGTATGTTAGTCAGATAAACACAATACATGCCATCTCATAGTGATATGTAACTGTGTCATGACATGTACAAACCTAACAACAAATAGAGCTAGGCAGTGGCACAAATCTAACCAACAAACACAGTCAGATATTATGCCACCACTAGAACACCACCTCACAGGGAAGCTCACTGAAAGGAAGGAATTCTGTGTATGCTGGTGAAGTCAGTGTAGCCAATAGCATGATGGGAGTTGTAGTCACAGATATTGGTCACCCTCACAATTGGCCCATCAACACCACTCTGAACCATGCACACATCACAGGGAGTGGAAAAGAACTGACAAGATGGCAGACACTGGCTACTGCTGTGGGGAGCACAAGGCCTTGCTGGGAACTGTGCACCAACCAACAGCAGGACACCACTGACTGACATCCTGAAAGCCAACTTGCACTCCCTGCAATGGAAGCACATTCCATGGTGGGATATCTGGCTGGGTGGGAAGGAGGACTGACAGCTCTGACCATAGTCACCTGCAGTTTTTCCTCACACACCCCCTTAACACAAACTCCACACAACTCACCTGGGAGAATGCAATGCCTCACACTCTAATTAAATATCCCACAAAGAACAACCCCACTAAGTTATGCTGTGTGAAGCACAGGGACACTTTTGGGACTTGTAGCCAAACAAACGCCAGGACAATACTGTCAGCCAGCCTGTCAGCACAGGCACACTACCCCACAGGGAAGCAGAGTCAAAAGGAAGGAAGTATGGGCATGCTGGGAAGGGGGGTATAGGCAATAGCATGATGGGAGTGGTAGTCACAGCTCAACATCTCCCACCCACATGGCCCAGCAAGCTCACACTGAAGCATGCACACCTCACAGGGAGTGAAAAGCCACTTCAAAGATGTCTGACACTGGCCTCAGCTGTGGGGAGCACAAGGCCCTGCTGGGAACTGTGCACCAACAAACAACAGGACCACACGGTCAGCCATCTTGCCATTGCTGTCACACTCACACACAGTGAAGTCCACTCAAAAGGAAGGAAGTATGGACATGCTGGGAAGGGGGGTGTAGGCAATAGCATGATGGGAGTGGTAGTCACAGATATTGGTCACCCTCACAATTGGCCCATCAACACCACTCTGAACCATGCTCACATCACAGGGAGTGGAAAACAACTGACAAGATGGCTGACACTGGGTTCTGCTGTGGGGAGCGCAAGGCAATGCTGGGAACTGGGTACCAACCAACAGCAGGACACCACTGACTGACATCCTGAAAGCCAACTTGCACTCCCTGCAATGGAAGCACGTTCCATGGTGGGATATCTGGCTAGGTGGGAAGGAGGACTGACACCTCTGACCATAGTCATCAGCAGCTTTTCTCACACACACCCTTAACACAAACTCCACACAACTCACCTGGGAGAATGAAATGCCTCACACTCTAATTAAATATCCCACAAAGAACAACCACACTGGGTTATGCTGTGTGAAGCCCAGGAACACTTATGGGACTTGTAGCCAAACAAACGCCAGGACAACACTGTCAGCACAGGCACACTACCCCACAGGGAAGCTGAGTCAAAAGGAAGGAAGTATGGGCATGCTGGGAAGGGGGGTGTAGGCAATAGCATGATGGGAGTGGTAGTCACAGATATTGGTCACCCTCACAATTGTCCCATCAACACCACTCTGAACCATGCTCACATCACAGGGAGTGGAAAACAACTGACAAGATGGCTGACACTGGGTACTGCTGTGGGGAGCACAAGGCCCTGCTGGGAACTGTGCACCAACAAACAACAGGACCACACTGTCAGCCATCTTGCCATTGCTGTCACACTCACACACAGTGAAGTCCACTCAAAAGGAAGGAAGTATGGACATGCTGGGAAGGGGGGTGTAGGCAATAGCATGATGGGAGTGGTAGTCACAGCTCATCATCCCCCACCCACATGGCCCAGCAAGCTCACACTGAAGAATGCACACCTCACAGGGAGTGAAAAGCCACTTCAAAGATGTCTGACAATGGTGCTCTGTTGTGGGGAGCACAAGGCCCTGCTGGGAACTGGGCACCAACCAACAGCAGGACACCACTAACTGACATCCTGGGAGTTAACCTGCACCCACTGCAAGGGTGGCATGCTTCATGGTGGGATAACTGGGCTGGGGGAGAAGGAGGGCCGGATGTCCACCAAATACCACCAATGCTGGCCATGCACACACCTCAACATTCACATTGAAATGCTTCAGGTTGGCAGGACAATGTGCTACACCAATATCAACCTCTGACTGTGACAACTTAGGACAATGCAATGTACAGGCCCGCATCCAGAGGTACAGTCACAACTGTCAGGTGTTTGAACCATTGATGCCTGTAGAAACATAACATACATCGTGTGTCTCTTCCAAAAACAGGTGATGATGGGGACACAGCAGCAGATGATGAGGAGTCCCTGTCCCAGGCTCCGGGGGACACTGAGCTCACTGGTGTGGAACAGCCTCTGCCCTCCTCGGATGGCAAAGACCTACCTGGCACCTCCGGTGTGAGTCATCATGCAGCACCAGCAGGACCAACATCTGCACCCCCTGCACCCACTCCTCCAACAACTGCCAACACACAGACCACCCCCGCCGACACGGACAGACCAAGGACCACCAATGACAACAGCACAGGGACCCCGGCCCACCGTGGAGCAACGGACAACAACCCCAGTACCAACCCCCAAGGGGGCCTAGGGTCACCTGTGCGTGCCACCGCAGGTCCCGCACGTGTGGCCAGGGGTGGTGGGAGGGGTGGTAGGCATAGGTCACTGTTTGCAGAGGGGTCTGGACTGCATGATGACCCACAACTGGTACGCATTGCTGATGCGTACCAGAATAGCACCGGAGAGGTCAGCCAGGTAGTGGGGATCCTCAAGGACATTCAACAGCAGCAGACTGCCCATCATGCCCGCTTGGACTCACACATGTCCCGTGCGGAGACACACATGTCCCGTGTGGAGACACACATGTCTGGCATGAGTCCAAGTGGGACACATTGCAAGAACTGACAGCGGTGCATAGGGACATATTGACATGCCTCCGCCAGATTAGCACCAACATGGCCACACCTCCCTGTGTGCCCACAACATCTGGTGCTGCAACAACTGCAACTGCCACAGGGAGGGAGGATGACTCTGGCGGAGAGTCCTCTGCACCGCAGCAGCCGGCACGTGAGGGTCCCCCCCGAAAGAAGAGGGGTCGTCCGAGGAAGGAAAACTGAGAGGCCGATGGCCATGTACATCCCCCAGGAACCCAACACCTGTTCTGGAAATTCTCCTTTGTGTGCAAACTGTACACCCTGTCGAATGCAACCCAACTCTCCCACATGACATGGGGAGTTTAAGTTGGACCAATGTATCAGATGACTGTGGACTTTACTCAGGACATTTCTGCTACCAACACGTCCAACTCATCTGGGAACTTTGGATTCCAATCCCAATGTACAGCACCCACCATCCTGTGCACTATCCTCACACATGTATGTAAATAAACTCACTAATACACCATACTTGCCTCTGTTGTGATTCCAACGTGGTTTTTGTCATGGAGATGATGATCTGCTAAATGACACTGTGCTCAAGTTCAACACCGTCATGTGAGTCATGGCGACGTGACACATATGAGGGAGACACACCACTAGGGCTACACAACACATAAACACCAGGGCCATCTGACTCATCGCCTACACTGATGTTGCCAGGAAATACAGTGGAATGCACAGACACCACACCTATTCAGAGTCTGTGTTAACTAGCCCACAGGTGCAGTAAGCAAATGTCAGTCAGATGTGTGACCACAGACAACGCACATCCCAAAGTGAAGCACAGGTTTATTACACATTTGCAACATGTTTTTTCACTACAAATGCAAGGTAATCCCACGTGGCAGTGGCCACACAGTCAACAAGTGTAGAAGAAATAAAGTCCAGGGGTGTGTGACACATCACCTGTAGGGAAACAACTGCTTCCACCCTGAAAGCTGAATCATGGTGTCGGGGGATCCGACTAGACCAAACAACTCTGAAAGTACCCTGTGAAGGACAGACATGACACACAGTCAAAAGCACTGAGGAACAGGACAGAACTGCAATACTCATGCCCAATACATGTCACAAGATACCCACACAAAACCAAGTTAGCATGTCAACACTGTTGGGGAGTACAGACCACCTGTAAAGACACCTCGCTGCACGCATCCAGTCAAGTAGCACATGGCCACACTCAAACAGCACCAGAGCACCACCAACACATATCATGCAAACTCACATCATTGACATGACATCTCTGGATACTCACATTCAGCTGAAGAAGTTGGTGATGAGCTGGGTGCGGACATCACCCTCATCATCATCATCATCACTGGCATCGTGGCCCAGGCCAGGATCCTCCACAGGTGGCGGATGTTGGTCATCGTCATCCAGGATGAGAGGCAACTCCTTCCGCACTGCCAGGTTGTGTAGCATGCAGCAGACGATGACAATCTTGCACACCTTTGCTGGGACATATGGGAGGGCCCCTCCTGTCTTGTCTAGGCAGCGAAAGCGGCTCTTCAGGAGACCAAATGTCTGCTCGATCACTCTCCTGGTCCGACCATGTGCCTCATTGTAGCGCATCTGGGCTGGTGTCACAGGGTTCCTGAGGGGTGTCAGCAACCACAGCATGTTGGGGTATCTGGAGTCACCTACATACAGACAATTGCACATTAGCTGAGTTGGAAAAGAGGGCGGAATACTACATTGCAGAACACACACAATGGTACAAAGTCAGTACACACCGACAAGCCAGGCACGCTGGTTCTGCATCTGTGACATCATCCTCGGGATGCGACTACTCCTCATCACATAGGCATCGTGTGCAGAACCGGGGAAACGGGCACACACGTGTGAGATGCTCATATCTGCAAGACATACCACCAGAGCATTGATCGAATGGTAATGTTTCCTGTTCCTGTATGCCTGCTCATGTGCCTGTGGTGGTACCAAAGCCACATGTGTCCCATCAATGGAGCCAAT
Organism: Calotriton arnoldi; assembly: GCA_963921515.1. Classification (NCBI taxonomy): domain Eukaryota; kingdom Metazoa; phylum Chordata; class Amphibia; order Caudata; family Salamandridae; genus Calotriton; species Calotriton arnoldi. The sequence goes on along the minus strand of CAWUFW010004902.1, from coordinate 116,154 downwards.
GACATGTGGCATCCTCCCCAGGGCATAGAAGTCACTCTTGACGTCAGTGAGTTGTTGACGTTTAGGGAAATAGATGTACTGGTTCAGGTATCTCAACATTGCCTCCAAAACATCGCGTAGCACACGGCTGAACATGGTCTGTGACATCCCACCAGCAGACGCCACAGTGTGTTGAAAGGTACCGGTGGCAAAGAAGTGTAGGGCTGCCATCACCTTCACCTTGGGGGTCAGCGCTGTAGGGTATGGCCGGCCAGGTTCCAAATGTGGGGCCAACCGCACCGCCAATTCCTCAATCAGCGGCCTGTTGAAGCGGTACCGTCGGATGCAGTCACGTTCAACCATCGTTGCAAGGTCAGGGAATGGTCTATGGACAGCTGGTGCCCTGCAGTGCATAGGTGAAGAAAGAAAGATTGTCAGTCACCCCACAAATGTGGCATAGACCATACTCAATATCACATGATACATCATTACGAGACACAAGTACCTGATGTGTGTGCCGTTCTGTAAGGACATGTATGGCACCTACATGGCCAACATCTAACATCACAGTTCAACATGTGTTGACAACAAGTTCAAGGTTGTGCTATGGGATATCATTAGGCTGTGTCACAGTACCCATGTACTGCTGTTACGTTCCAAACACACACCACAGTGACATGTGAGGACAGATGTGCCCCAGGCATCACAGCTCATTGACAGGTAGATTCCCAGGGACCCTGTATTGTCACATGGACACTGGTATGACATGGCGTATCATGTACACGTCAGCAAAACAACCATGACTCCCACAGGTAGTGGCCCCTGTTGCCTCTGCCGGACAGACATGGACGTCTGTGACACACACACGCACAACATTAAAGTCCATGCACAAACAACGTGGATGTGGAGACTGTCTCCCATTGTGCACATGGAATCAGAGACATCGGAAACACAACATGCACACAGACTGTGGAGGGCCATCACTATTGTGGCAATGGGTCACCCTGTGACATACATACCTTCCCACATGGGACTCAGGGGGTATGTGACATGACATACACATACACAATCTGGAAATGTGACCATGCCACATGCTCTGAAATGAACAGTTGCACACCACAGTGGTCATGTGCACAACACACAAAGGATTCTGTCCCCATGAACACGTGCACAGCCTGGCAGTGGCTGCCCCCAAGTGCCACCCAAACAACCACATGTTTCCCCCCATACACAGAAAAGGTAATGCAGCCTTACATGCCTTAGGATACAGTGTGGACAGGCTGTGGTGTTGTAGGTGTGCCCCTGAGTCCCTGGCAAGTAAATGTGGCTGGCATACGTTCACCAGTGACAACCATGGTGACATATGCGAGTGACTTGTACAGGGACGCGTCGTACAGCAATGGACCGATCCCTGTGCACGCATTGGCCATTGCATATGATGTGGACGGATGCGTGTTGTCATCCGAAATACGCGTTGTACAGCAATGGACCGATCCGTGCGCACGCATTGGACATTGCATATGATGTGAACGGGTACGCGTTGTACAGCAATGGACCGATCGGTGTGCACGCATTGGCCATTGCATTTGATGTGAACGGATGCGTGTTGTTTTTCGAAATACGCGTTGTACAGCAATGGACCGATCGGTGCACACGCATTGGACATTGCATATGATGTGAACGGGTACGCGTTGTACAGCAATGGACCGATCGGTGCGCACGCATTGGACATTGCATATGATGTGAAGGGATACGCGTTGTACAGCAATGGACCGATCGGTGCGCACGCATTGGACATTGCATATAATGTGAACGGATGCGTGTTGTTTTCGAAATACGCGTTGTACAGCAATGGACCGATCGGTGCGCAAGCATTGGACATTGCATATGATGTGAACGGGTACGCGTTGTACAGCAATGGACCGATCGGTGCGCACGCATTGGACATTGCATATGATGTGAAGGGATACGCGTTGTACAGCAATGGACCGATCGGTGCGCACGCATTGGACATTGCATCTGATGTGAACGGATGCGTGTTGTTTTCGAAATACGCGTTGTACAGAAATGGACCGATCGGTGCGCACGCATTGGACATTGCATATGATGTGAACGGGTAAGCGTTGTACAGCAATGGACCGATCGGTGCGCATGCATTGGACATTGCATATGATGTGAACGGGTACGCGTTGTACAGCAATGGACCGATCGGTGCGCATGCATTGGCCATTGCATTTGATGTGAACGGATGCGTGTTGTTTTTTGAAATACGCGTTGTACAGCAATGGACCGATCGGTGCGCACGCATTGGCTATGGCCTGGCATGGCAACGGACGCGTTTTCAAGCTTTACCGAGTCTGATGCAGTGAATTCAGTTGGCCACCCACAACAATGTTGCAAATTCATGGGTGTCATGAAGTTGAACTTTTGAAGGATGCTGTGGGCGTGTATAAGTGGTGCAATTCCATGGATTGGCCAGATTCAGAAGATGCAAACGACTTGGACCTATCACTTTGGACACATGGGACAGTATCTGCCTCTGCAGCACACATATAATGCTGGCTGTTCCCCTGAGAGCTCACTTGCCTGCACTACATGCTCCAGGACGACATCTGCCACCAACACTGCTGCTGTCTCTGCATCCTCTGGCTACTGCAATGGCACGTACTGTGGAGAGAGCCCCAGCCTTCAGCACTGAGGAGAACCAGGCCCTGCTGGACAGCCTCCTTCCACAGTACAGCAAGCTGTATGGGAAACCAGGGGAGCAGGTGAGTGTGCTGTCCACTGCCTTACTAAATGTGCATGTTGTCTGACTAGCAAGACTTACAGTGTGCACACCACTGGCTAGCATGCTCACTGAGTAGTTGTCACCCCCAAAGTGTGTAGTTACATGCACTGAACAGGTATAGTGCAGTAACAGTGCATTCCAACAAGGTTTTATTTCCCAGGCAATGATACCATGTAGTAACTGCTGGCAAACTATTCATAGCCATCGTTGCACTGTCTGTGTACATCATATGCCCCCGTGATTGAGACATGTATATCCAACTGTGTGATGCACGGATATGTTGCATGTGTAGTAATGGCCTTTTCACTTTGTCATCCTCACAGGTTGATGCCCACCAGAAGCAGGAAATCTGGCTGACCATCGCCCGGGCAGTAAGATCCGTGGGGGTCTACAAGCGCCGGATCCGCAACTGCCAGAAGAGGTGGCAGGACCTTCGGGGCTGGACCCGGAGGATCGCAAGGGTCCAGCTGAAGCTGTCGCCTCCTCGCAGGAGGGGCGGACACCGGACCCTGACCCCCACATGCTCAGGATCCTGGCGGTGGTCTTCCCTGACCTGGATGGGCAGCTGAAGGCCAGACAGCAGCAAGGAGGGGGTGAGTCCATGACTGCACTGTGAACTTTGTCTGACATGCTATGTGCCCTCCTCTGGCCTGGTTAAACTTCCACAGTACATCAGTCTTGTGGTCCAGGACCCATGTCCCTCAATTGTGACATGCCCACTCCTCATCTGATACCCAGGTGTAGCCCTTACAGTCAGTAAATTGTGTCACTTGGGTACTGTGTCCTTGCATTTTGCTTAGCTCAAGGTGGGGGACAGCATTTGTTCCCGTAACTTTGTGGTGGGCTTCATGGGTGGGTCAATTGCTTACACAATGCCTGAGTTCTGACATGTAATCTGCGTGTAACTTTGATATGTGGTCCAATTGCTGATCTGACTCACCACATGTGCCTGGGGTATTTGGCACACCCCCATGCTGCGGGTGGGAACAATGTTTGGGCCTCAGGAGTATGTATATCAAGTGTGTCACACATGCTTAGCCACCTGCCTACTGTCCAGGGCTCATCCCTCTTTCACGTGGAGCAGGACAGTCATGTCTACTCCAGGGCATTCAATACACTCTGTACTCCCACTCCCGTGTATCAGCTGACACGTTGTGCTCAGTGAAATGTTCCCTCAGGTGTCTGCCTCTGTGTCATTGTGCTGTGGCTTCATTGTCAGGACTACTGGGGTGTTTATCGGTTAGGGCTCAGCATGCCACCTGAGATGTGACCATAGGAGACAATACTTGTGTGACATATAGGTGTTTGATCACTTGACTGTGCAGACTGGTGTATGCGACTGTGAAGTTCAGGCAGCTGTTTTTCATTCACAGCAGACTGTGAGGTTCTCAGGTTCAAAGAGTTGTGTTTGATGTCTCCCATATGTCCAATTGGTATGACGTGGACAAATAAGAGTTCAGATGATGTGGTTTGTGGGGGATGGACATGTGCACTTGTCAGCTACAGAACTTGCATTCCTCATGACCTAGGATTGTGACACAGTGCAGACTGTTGTTGGCTGGCTGCCCTGCCCATGTGACTGGAGACAGTGATGTATGACTTTGCAGGCATGCCTGTGCCATGGCATTAAAGTTCCTAAGAGTGATCCTGCAGGGGAGTGACATATGCTACATGCACCCCATTGTGGCATTGACTATCAGGACATGGGTGCATCATGGTGTCTGGTGCTGGTATGCATCACATGCATTTCAAATTAGACTCTGGCCATCCCTTTATCCGGACACCTGTACTGACTCAGTGGCAAGAGATGTGATGTGTGCATGTTCACATACTTCACCGTGTTCTCTGCAATGTCCAACAACTGTGTAGGTGGTGCATGTGTCCACACTAGGGTATTACCATCCGACAGGCAGCAGACAGATGGGTGCAAGGACAGGAGGGATGTGAGTGCCATGGTGGACCATCAGACTGACAATTGGCTTCTCCTAATCTGTGTGAGCACTTTTGGCAATGTTCAACTAAGGATGCCAGGGCTTGCTCTGTAATGTGCTGTACTTACTGTGGTGTGTGCGGTCAGTGCAGGTGACTGATGTTTGTCTGTTTCCCTAATTGTTTGCAGATACATCCACGGCCACAGGAGGGGACAGCTCCATGGACCAGGAGGAGCTGCAGAGCCAGACTGGGTCAGCAGCCGATGAGTGGTCGGAGGGACCCAGTGGCACGGAGAGCGAGGGGAGCCACACCGAGGAGTCCTCAGCACCATCCACCTCAGCTGAGGACCACAGCAGCTCGGAGGATGACTCCCCTGTGGAGGCGGGTGTCAGCAGCCACCACACCCCAGCTAGTATGGCTGACCCCGCCACCACCACCGCCCTCCCATTGGCTCCCATTCCAGAGGTCCGTGGAGGCTCCCGTGTTCGGGAGCGTGTCTCCTTCATGCCAGGCACCGCACCCCCTGCCCCTGTGTCCCCTGCTGCCCTGAGTGAGGAGTCCGTGTACTTACTTCGCCAGCTCCATGTAGGGCAGGCATCAATGCTGAGTGTCCTCCATGCACACACCACTCTGTTGAAACAGCTGGTGTCGTTCATGGAGGGCATCTCATCGGGCATGTCTGCCCTACAGAGGAGCAATAAGTCCATGGCCTCCTCCCTGACGGCAGCAGTGTCCCTCCTCCAACAGTCCCTCACCCCTCCTACCTCTGCCCCATCCACACTTCCTGTCACCCTAGCTGTCCCAAGCACATGCACACCTGCACAATCACCCAAACACACAGACACGAGCAGCACAGAAACACCCAAAACAAAGTCAAAACGTGCACGCAAGCATCCTCAGGGGACTGATACCACACCCACAGGGGATGGGGAACAGACACACACACACAGGCATCCACAGTCACTCCGCAGTCCTCCGATACCTCTCCCTCCAAGACCCCTTCCCTTGCCTCACCTGCAACCCCACCTACAAAGCAGCTCTTCCTCTGCGACCTCGGCCTCTGCCCCTCCGATCCAGCTGATCCAGCATACAGGGGGAAGAGGAAGTCCACCCACACAGAGGGGCGTGCCCCTCACCCCCGGACACCCTCCCCCAGGCACACACAAACTGAGGCCCCCCACCCGCAAGTCCCCCCGGACCCGTAAGAGCAAGACCCCGCCACCGCCCTGCAGCTCAACCACACAGTCTCCTTCCTCCAACCCTCAGGACCCCACAACACAGGTTCCCCCACCACACCCTGCCCCAGGTTCCCCCACCCACAGATACACCATCCCCAAAATGATCCGGCCTTCTCCCCTACCACTTGCTCTTCCAGCCCCACACCCCCGCTGTGCATGTTTGTGCCACTGGTGTGGAGACCGTGTCCTCCCCTCTGTCCTGCCCACCTTACCTGAACCCCATTCTACTCCCCTGGAGATAGGCGCTGCAGTGGAGTCACTACCACCCTGTCTGACTTGGGCACTGCAGTGGAGAAACTGTCCACTCCATCTGGCCAGCCCACTGCAGTCGTGCCAGCACCCACACCATCTGACTCATGCCCCCAGTTGTGCCGGCACACACCATGTCAGACACCTCCACTGCAGTTGTCAGTTACTCTCCAGCACCCACCACCCCTTCCCTGCCTCCTTCTGGTGAGCCCTGATCCTGTCCCTGCGGTGCCTGGCCTGCCCCCCCGTATGCCCCTCCGAGGGGAATGTCCCTGGTCCGTAGCAGTGCAGGCAAGCAAAGGGTGATATCTGCCACTGTCACCCTGTTCGGACTTTACTGATGGACTGGCCATTGGCCTTAGTGTTTTTTCAGGACTTTCAATTTTACACCCACATATGCTGAATAAAGCTACTTTCTGTTCTCTAGTGGTTTTGCTTCACATGTACATGATGTTGATGATGCTAACCATGCCCTTGCTGCAGTGATGGTGATTTTTGATATCAGGAAAATGAAGTGTTACTGTGCAGGACCCCATGTGGTCCAGGGGGAATGTGTCCTATCCTGGTGTGTATCCATGTCATCCTTTGCAGCAATATGAGGGTGTCATGTTTTCAATATTTGCCAATGGGATTTCCTACTTTTATTTGCAATATCACATCTGTGGCTTACACCCCTGCACATCTGTTGTGCTTGCCATTGTTCAATTTGTCTATTTCCCTGACCGTGTGACCATCTCCACTGGACATGCAAGTTTGGGCATCAATGGGGAAGGACTCATCTGTGTTATCAGTGCAACTTGCTATACATGTATGTTGGATCTGTGCAGATGATTTCGGTGACACTCCCATGACCAGGCTGATGTGACAAGAGCCTTCATTTTGTGCTAATTGTTGACTGAGTGACCAAGTGTTCTGCTGACATGATAGAGCCCTGCAGAGACAACGTATGGCACAGCTTTCCTTACACAGGAGTGGAGTCCCCTCATGGCAGTGCGTAATTCCATGACATTGCCTGAGCCCAAGGTGTGTGTTGTGTGAGCATGTCTGTGTGTGTTCACTTCCATTTTGCTACGCAGGCTGGGATCCCTAGTGATGTTCCTGTTTGTGATGCTTGCTGAGTTGACCTATGTTCCCCCAAAATCTTCGCCCTGGGTTCTCTAGGATGTGGGTGCATGGCACATTACTGGTCATCAGGGTGTCATCCATAGGTGTGTTTGCTGTCAGGGCTGAGTTTGTGGGCAAACGCAGATGAGACACAGTCAGGATTCCCCTTGGCACTTGTTGGTTACACAAGTCATGTAATTTACAGTTTGTGGTAGCTTTCAGTGATTGTGACACGTTGTGTGTGTGACTGCTGCCACTCCTCAGGGTCAGAGCTGCAATGTTGGAAGTTGTCTATGTGTGTTCTTTGTGGGTGACCTTGGCTTCTTCATTGGTGTGTGACTGTGGCCGGGATCCCATTGGTTGGTGTGGATTTGACGTCATGCCCATGTACAGCGTACTGTGCAGTGTGTCAGACATTCACAAGTCTTGTTGACTGGCCATGTGTGATGGGTTTCTGCACCTTAGTTCCCACCACCACCCCAGGGATTGTCATGGGTGCATGTGCAATGTCACCAGTCCATGTGAGCTTCACTGCTGCACATTGGTGGAGATCAAGGTGTGTGGTGTTGAGTGTGTGCAAATGAGAGTTGTTGCACGGCTAGACCCCTACCTCTATATTGGCCTTGGCTGACAGGCCGTGCTGATTGATTTGTGCTTGTGTAGGTGTGATGGTAGTTTGTTGCTCAGGACACATGACTGTGGTTCACAGTGTGAACGACATCTAGCTTTGTCATCACAGTGGGATTATCATGCAGGCCAGTGTCACCACAATGTGGGGTCCCTGGGGGTAGTGCTGTGGTGGGTCTGTCTCTTGGTGTGTTAGTTGCTGTTCCTACAAGCTTGTGTGACATGTGTAATTTGGGCTCCCTCTCATCTAACAATGCCTGATTGCCCACATAGGGGAATCCGATCCATGAGTTACTTTTGTGTGGCACTGTATACACATCTGTGTAATTGGGATTCAGGCCTCCTCATGTGTTGTGTGTTTGCCTGGGGACACTGGCACAACCCCCATCACCTGTTGTGTTTGATATGCAGTGTGAGGCTGCCTGTTTGTGTTTGTGCATCTGCACCACTGCATTGGCATATCTTTAGTGTGCCATTGGCTGTATGTTGTTTGGTGGGTTTCCCCTGCTGTCCCTGGGACTCCTAGGTCATCAGTCAGCACAATGATCATGGTTTGTATGTCCCATTGCTGCCATGGTATGGTATTTGTTCACCTCACATATACAGTCTCCACAGGATATCTACATTTGTGTGTCCATTGGTGCAGATATGTGGGTCTTTATTATGATGGTCACTTCTGTCATTGTGTTATTCATGAATGTTGACAATGTCAGCCCCCATGGGTGATGTTTGTCTGCACATGGCCAAAGGTATGTCTTATTTGCACTGCACTGTTTGCCTCACCCAATCTATGTTGCTATGGGACACAAGCACTACTATGCCACTGATGTGTTTGTTGTTCTGTGACCAGGAATCATCCATGCGGTTTGGCATTTGCAGTTTTTTCCATGACAACACTTACATTTTGGTCACTGTGATGATGGGGGTTTAGACCCCATTGCCACAATGTTCAAAATGTGCTTCAGCTATGGACCCCACACTTACCTTTTGGTCACTGTGATGATGGGAGTTTAGACCCCATTGCCACAATGTTCAAAATGTGCTTCAGCTATGGACCCCACACTTACCTTTTGGTCACTGTGATGATGGGGGTTTAGACCCCATTGCCACAATGTTCAAAATGTGCTTCAGATATGGACCCCACACTTACCTTTTGGTCACTGTGATGATGGGGGGTTAGACCCCATTGCCACAATGTTCAAAATGTGCTTCAGCTATGGACCCCACACTTACCTTTTGGTCACTGTGATGATGGGGGTTTGGACCCCATTGCCACAATGTTCAAAATGTGCTTCAGCTATGGACCCCACACTTACCTTTTGGTCACTGTGATGATGGGGGGTTAGACCCCATTGCCACAATGTTCAAAATGTGCTTCAGCTATGGACCCCACACTTACCTTTTGGTCACTGTGATGATGGGGGTTTGGACCCCATTGCCACAATGTTCAAAATGTGCTTCAGCTATGGACCCCACACTTACCTTTTGGTCACTGTGATGATGGGGTGTTAGACCCCATTGCCACAGTGGTCATGGTGTGCTTGCATTGTGGAGGCCACACACATTTATGTGTGACACATGTGATAGGGGGTCACATTGTATGTTCAATGTCATGTTCAGTGTTGTAGGCATTTGACACAGACTACACACGCTTGTCATGGTGTTGGGGGATGTGTTTTTCTGACATTCCTTATGTTGGAGTGTGCTGGTTGTGTCATGCATTACCCGTCCTATGAGTAGGGGTGGTGTTGGTGGTAGGCATCCATCCCCCTATGAGTGGGGATGGTAGTAGTGACAGGCATCCAGGCCCCCTGAGTAGGGGTGGTGGTAGTGGTAGGCATCCAGCCCCCCTGAGTAGGGGTGGTGGTAGTGGTAGGCATCCAGCCCCCCTGAGTAGGGGTGGTGGTAGTGACAGGCATCCAGCCCCCCTGAGTAGGGGTGGTGGTAGTGGTAGGCATCCAGCCCCCCTGAGTAGGGGTGGTGGTAGTGGTAGGCATCCAGCCCCCTGAGTAGGGGTGGTGGTAGTGGTGGGCATCCAGCCCCCTGAGTAGGGGTGGTGGTAGTGGTAGGCATCCAGCCCCCTGAGTAGGGGTGGTGGTAGTGACAGGCATCCAGCCCCCCTGAGTAGGGGTGGTGGTAGTGACAGGCATCCAGCCCCCTGAGTAGGGGTGGTGGTAGTGGTAGGCATCCAGCCCCCTGAGAAGGGGTGGTGTTGGTGGTAGGCATCAATTCCCCTATGTGTGGGGATGGTAGTAGTGACAGGCATCTAGCACCCCATGAGTAGGGGTGCTGGTGGTGATAGGCATCCAGCCCCCCTGAGTAGGGGTGGTGGTAGTGACAAGCATCCAGCCCCCCCTGAGTAGGGGTGGTGGTAGTGGTAGGCATCCAGCCCCCCTGAGTAGGGGTGGTGGTAGTGGTAGGCATCCAGCCCCCCCTGAGTAGGGGTGGTGGTTAGTGACAGGCATCCAGCCACCCCTGAGTAGGGATGGTAGTAGTGGTAGGCATCCAGCCCCCCCTGAGTAGGAGTGGTGGTAGTGGTAGGCATCCAGCCCCCCCTGAGTAGGGGTGGTGTTGGTGGTAGGCATCCATCCCCCTATCAGTAGGGGTGGTGGTAGTGGAAGGCATCCAGCCCCCCCTGAGTAGGGGTGGTGGTAGTGACAGGCATCCAGCCCCCCCTGAGTAGGGGTGGTGGTAGTGGTAGGCATCAATTCCCTTATGTGTGGGGATGGTAGTAGTGACAGGCATCCAGCACCCCATGAGTAGGGGTGCTGGTGGTGATAGGCATCCAGCCTACCCTGAGTAGGGGTGGTGGTAGTGACAGGCATCCAGCCCCCCCGAGTAGGGGTGGTGGTAGTGGTAGGCATCCAGCCCCCTGAGTAGGGGTGGTGGTAGTGACAGGCATCCAGCCCCCTGAGTAGGGGTGGTGGTAGTGGTAGGCATCCAGCCCCCCCGAGTAGGGGTGGTGGTAGTGGTAGGCATCCAGCCCCCCCTGAGTAGGGGTGGTGGTAGTGACAGGCATCCAGCCCCCCCTGAGTAGGGGTGGTGGTAGTGGTAGGCATCCAGCCCCCCCTGAGTAGGGGTGGTGGTAGTGGTAGGCATCCAGCCCCCCCTGAGTAGGGGTGGTGGTAGTCATCCAGCCCCCTGAGTAGGGGTGGTGGTAGTGGTAGGCATCCAACCCCCTGAGTAGGGATGGTGGTAGTGACAGGCATCCAGCCCCCCTGAGTAGGGGTGGTGGTAGTGACAGGCATCCAGCCCCCTGAGTAGGGGTGGTGGTAGTGGTAGGCATCCAGCCACCCTGAGTAGGGGTGGTGTTGGTGGTAGGCATCCATCCCCCTATGAGTGGGGATGATAGTAGTGACAGGCATCCAGGCCCCCCTGAGTAGGGGTGGTGGTAGTGGTAGGCATCCAGCCCCCCCTGAGTAGGGGTGGTGGTAGTGGTTGGCATCCAGCCCCCCCTGAGTAGGGGTGGTGGTAGTGGTAGGCATCCAGCACCCATGAGTAGGGGTAGTGGTAGTGGTTGGCATCCAGCCCCCCCTGAGTAGGCGTGGTGTTAGTGGTAGGCATCCAGGCCCCTATGGGTGTGTATGGCATTGGTGATAGCCATCCCGCCCCTATGGTTCTGCTGTTGCTAGTGTGCGTCATTTCTGCATCCCTATGTGTGTGTGACATATGTCGGGTACGTGTTGTTTGTTTGTGTAGTGGGTGTTTGACTTACCGTCTGCGCCGTATGTGTCCGTACCTGTTCCGGTAATAGATGTAGAGTATTGGTAGGACCTGCGCGGTGGGATTCATGGTTGGTTCGTCTCGTTCGGGTTTCTCGTGGCTTCGACTCGTACTCGTCGCTGGCTTGTTCGTCTCGTAGCCGTGGATCGTCTTGTGGCGCGAATCGGAGCTTATGTGCAGCTCTCCCGGATGCTCTGACGTGCCGGATGTAGCGACGGGTTCGGCGCGTACGAAGGCCCATCGTACCAGTCCGGCCGGAAGGTGCTGTGTATTTGCTGCCGTGCGACTCGATTCAGCGTTTACGGATCCGGCTCGGGCGGGGAACTGGAGCTGGAATGGGTAAGTACGGCTCGCTCGGAATCTGAGCAGTTATGGACATTGTACTTGCTCGTTCGGACGACTGTTCGAATCGGTCGGGAAACACGCGTTCGGCTTGGTTTTTTTCCGGATGAATAGTGTTAGGTGCGCTTCCGGCCGGGATCGGAATCGACCCCTTAGTCTCACTCTCAACAGTACAATGTATACCCTTGCAGCTGCCGCAACTGCTCCCTGGACGGCGCCACCGTCCCTGCTGGTCCAGGCACTGGTGGTCGGTGTGGTTAGAAAAAACATTACACATTTTTTAGATGTCATATGCACCATCCCCTATTTATTTTTTTCCCTAGCAAAATTGAAAATAAATACACCACACACATCACTAGCAATTTGGGTACAGACAGTATGTCCTATCAAAATTAATAAAATATCCAGTTGGGAATTTTGTTGGTGGCAATCTTTGAAAAGCCTCTCATGAAGACAACCTGTAAAGGACAGAACTGAATGGCTAGAGCAAATGGTGAATCTGAGTTTTTGAAAATAAATGTCCCCTCTGGACAAAGATAGTGAATGCCTCCCTACTGCAAGGAACCCTTCTGAGCTGCCTAAAAACAGGTCAGGAAACCCTCATTCAAAAAAAACCCACAGCTGACCACACAATCCCAGATAACTACCGTCCAATTTCCATTATTCCTACCCTAGCAAAACTACTGGAGAAATTAGTCCATTCCCAACTATGCAGCCACATAGCTCAATTCCACCTCATTGACCAGTTCCAATCAGGCTCCGTCAGGACCGTAGCACGGAAACAGCCATGACACACATTGTGGATGCCACGCTCAGAATACTAGACCAAAATTAATCCTGCCTCCTAATCCTCCTAGACCTATCCTCAGCCTTCGATACAGTCAAGTCAAACACGATAGTCTCCTAGACTTACTTGAACACAGAATGGGGATATCTGGGAATGTCCTAAAATGGTGTACCTACTTCTTAGACAGCCGAACGCAAAGAATCAAGCTCAATTAATCGATGTCCACCACCACGGCGGTCACCCTAGGAGTCCCTCAAGGTTCCTCCCTATCACCTACCCTCTTCAATCTATTCATGGAGCCCTTAACCAAAATTCTGAAACTCTCCAATGTTCACTACCACATATATGCGGATGATACCCAACTATACCCAAAAGTATCATGACCAGATGATATCCGCTCACTCAATACAACTCTGCAAAAAACACACAACTGGCTAACCAGAAACCACCTCAAACTCAATTCGCTCAAAACCGAATTCCTCCTAATTACCCCTCTGCGAGGACACATCAACATTGAAGAATGGATGAAACACTTAACAGCCTTCAACTGCAAACCACACATCATAGACTCCACAAGATTGCTAGGAATAACAATCAACAAAAATCTCAACATGCAGGAACACATCAGTACAGCCACCAGAGGAGCTAACTTTCATATGTACATTATTAGAAAACTAAAACCCTTCCTTCCCATCAACGACCTCAAATCAGCAGTGCAAGCCCTAGTGGTACCCAGATTAGACTATGGGAATACAACCTTATGTGGTCTGCCGATATCCAGTCTGGCTCCACTAAAAGCCTCTCTCAACGCGGCTGCAAGACTTGTCACCGACTCCAAAAAGAACAACCACATCACCTATGTTCTAGAGGCATTGAACTGGCTCCCTTTTGAGGCAAGATCACAGCTAACAATCGCCTGTATGACACAAAAAGCCTTGCACTTCAGCACACCAAAGTATCTAGCCGATAAATTGGAACTATCAGGCGATGGCAGAACATCGAGAAGCACCAGCACCTGGCTATTGAAACCGCAAAAATTCCGTAAAAAAAACATACAACTCTACTTTCTCTGGTCTAGCACCTAGAATCTGGAATGGGCTGCCCCCGGAAATGATAATGAACCCTTCTAGCACCTCCTTCAAAAATGAATTCAAACTGCTTTTAATGAACACATTCCTACTTGACCCCAACACTTAACTAGCTCTCCAAACAGAACTTACACTTGATTTTAAAGACCAATGAGTATCACACTCTTGAGTACCCCTGGACCCACTACGAATGTTTGACATCAAGTATGCTCTCCTTACTTTCTACTCTCATTTTGTACCTATTGTATTAAGGTTCTATGTGAAGTAACCTTTGTAAAGCGCTCTGATACCCTTCCAGGGTCTAGTCCATGCTATATAAAACTTTTCAAATAAAATATAAAATAAAAATGAGTGGCCAACTGGGTGGACAATCAGACATAAGGTCTTCTTGGTTGGCAAATGTAATGGTGCCGTCCTCCTCATACTTCCTTCCAGCCATGGTGCACAGTAATCAGTTCACCATCAACTGCTGCTAGTAATACTAGACCTAGATAAGAAGACACACTTTGTGTTGTCCAACGTGGCCATGGTCACTATCTTGGTTTACTGATTGAGCATGAGATAGTAAAGATAACCTTCTCAGCTCAACAAACATGCGTAGAATACCTTACTTGGGCATGCAATCTGCACGGCAGAGTAGTAGTACTAGTACTAGTAGAGTAGTAAGGACCAATGGGTTCTAAGAGAGTTACAGTACCACCACTAGGCAGTCCACAAAATATATATGGGGTGAGAGAAAGGTGACTGAAAAACTAGAAGAAAGGAAGCTACAGACAAACTAGTACAGACAGAGGCAGTTTAAGGTAAAATACAGACACTAGAAATATAAAATAACTTAGTAAATAGGATAATGCAGGGATAACAAGATTTTTTAAATGGGTAGATCTAAGAGGATTAGGGAAAAAAAATAATTTAGGAAACAGGTATAAAATAGTTCAAATTAAGGAGCAGTACATTTATGGAAATACATATTAATATTAACAGCAGGAGGACCTACTGGGGTCAGCAGAGCCATCGGCCGAGGAGCGTTCTTCCTGGGAGGCCCCTCCAGCTCCCTTACCCGCCTCGGATGACCTCTTGTTCTTGCCCCTGGATGCTGATGTAAGACATAATTAAAGAGACAAGAAATGATTGGTTGTAAATAATTAATCTCTCCAAAAAGATATTAGGACTAGAAATGGCAATTGTAATAACATTGAACTTTCCTAAATCATATAGGGTAGTAGTAGACTAGTATCACGGACCGTCCTATCTATTCCACATTTCCTAAACTTACCTAGCCCACCTATTCCAAAGACTTTGGAATAAATTGCAACAAATGATATTTGCTTCTAAGTTCCAATCTCATTCGCAATCATTCTCAACCCCCTTTGAAGGGCCAATTCACTAAGTCTGCATTTAGTGTTTAAATGCATAGATGGACGCATGCATACACCAAATTGGTTGGCTGCTTGTCACTGTACAAGCTACAAAAAAGGTTCTAAGAACTGAAGTGAGAGGACGCGCACCTCTAAATTACTAATACTAACTACCACTATCTTAGTGACAGGACAAAGGAAAGGAGTCTCTCTCTAGTCTGCATTACTTAAGTTAAGTACTTACATACTCAGTCCAAATGAGCGCAAAGTTGCAACCAAGTACAATAAGGTAGTAATGAGCACCTGTCTAGAAGAATAACAATCACATAATATAAGATCTGTATATGTATCTCACCTGCATGTGAGCAGCATGCTTGCTTTTTGAGAAAAAAGAATAGCAATAACATAGAACACATAAGTGATAATAATATTAATAAGTAGCTACTCACCTAGCCCCACGACCTCAACCCTTAGCAGGACCAGCAGGTCCTGCTCTCGGTCCAGGATGTCGGACCACCAGTGGGTCACCTAATTGTGGGTGCGCCGGACCCCAGAGCAGCGATACACCGCCTGGCGCACCCTCACCCACCGGTGCTGGTGCTCCCTGGTCCGTACCCGGACCCAGGCATGCAGTATACTGCCAGGGAGGAGGGAAGGCGGAGCTGCACAAAAAAAACCAGCACTGCCACCTCCACCTCTGAAAACACGGCCCAGGGCTGCACCCCTTTCGGGCGCTGCCTTCCGCAAGGAAGGCGGCACTTCTTTGATGCCTTTTTAGTGGCACAGGTCTCTGCCATGATGCTGGGAGGGGGCACGGAAAATAAAATGTAGAAAGTATAAAAATATTATGGGAGAAGAAGGAAGTAAAAATAATTAGGAAGGAAGTAAAGAGAAAAACAGTACAAAACTCACAAAAAAACACACATAAAGTAGAAAAAAGCGCAAAATCTACAGTGAGGAAGACCGAGGGAAAGATAATAAATAAAAAAGATCAGAAAAAAAGTTTTGGGAAAGAAAATTGAAAAGATTTAGGGGAGGATTCAGAAAGTAGGCCCCAGCACCATAGCAGAGAAGAAAACTAGATGGCCGCACACATGCACAATCGCATGGTGCAGTTCACAAGATATTTCCCCTCGAACACGCAATCCACTTTGCCGTACATCACGTAAACAGGTGGGACAAGCAACTCCTTCTGCTTGTGGAACTCCGCGTAGTGCAGCGGAGTTTTTTCACCGCTTTGCGGAGTTCTGCCTAGCGCTGCCACACAAACTCCGCCCAGGCTTAATAGAGTCCTCAGGTCAACAAAAACGAATTTTAGTAAAAAAAATGGAAGGTAAAGGCAAAAGGTTTGGGGCAAGAGCACCATAAGGCTAACAGTTCTAACAATACTAAAATATGTACATTTTCTGAACGAGCAATTATAACCATGTGTGACATTCTGTAATATTAGAACTATACCAGTAAGTACTTTCACGTTGATTTTATTGTTCCTCCATTGCTCAATATTTTTTAAGGCAAAATTGTTGCTTGTTCGCTCTCATTCATGAGGGAATTTCCTTCACAATTCCCATCCTGTAAATAATGGTAAACTTGCCCTTGGCAATAATTTTGTCCTTAGTAAACAATAACCCTCAAACGTTTAGGTTTCTCCCTCTTGCAGGCCCCTGCAGTGCCTGATATCCCACCCCTAACTCTGGACATGCAAATGTGGAAACAATAACTTATATTCATGGATCTGCCATTTACAAATGCAAATTGCAGAACACTTGCTTCTGTAACTCAGACTTAAAATGTTATCAATCTAAATTTCTGTTCTGTTTTTGCGCATTTAACCGGAACTGCTGTACACTAAAGGGCCTATTTACGAAAAAATCAGGCAGCGCAGCAAACCACCATGCTACGCTGAATAAAAAAGGAAGGGGCATATTAACAAGCTGGCGATAAAAAATTATCGCCGCTTTAGCGTCTGTTTTCAGACGAAAAGCGGCGATAATTTTATCGCTGTATTAGCAAGGTCACGCTATCGCGTGAAACCTTGCCCTATCGCCCTTTCCCATAACGCCCATCCTGCATCTTCTAATGAGATGCAAGGTGGGCGTTACTGGCGTACCCCAGATGGGCTACGTTGTAAATATCGCCGATGTGCACATCGCGATATTTACAAGGCAGCCCACAGGATGATAGCAGACGTTAGATTTTGGCGAAAACGGCGTTCGCGCCAAAATCTAACGTCTGCTATTATCCCGACTTAGCCATCCCTAACATAGGGGTGGATTGTGCTGATACGACCACAGGGTCGTATCAGCAAGGTTATCGCCGCTTGCAGGGAACATCGCTGGAAAACCAGCGATGTTCCCTGCAAAACGGCGATAACCTCGCTATCTCTGAATTTTTATCGCCCTGGAGAAGCGTGTTGTTAATAACGCGCTACCAGGGCGATAATTTCCGGAGATAGCCAGCGATAAGATATCTATCGCTAAGCACGGCCAGCGATAATTATCGCTGGCCGTTGATAATATGCCCCGAAGTAAGGAGAAGAAGTAAAGATATTTCTCCTTGTTACGCCTCTCCTGGGAAGGCATATCTTTTTGGCGCATTCCCTGGTCTACCAATTATGGTAAATCTGGGAATGCATCAAAAAACATGGGAGTTGCTTAGGAACACCCCTGCAATGCTCATGTAATGCCTTCCCAGGGCAAAGTAAGGCGATTTGCACTGTGTTTTCTTACTCCAGATTTATGGAGCTACTAAGGGCCACGCCCAGTGGCTTGCATGGCTTCATAAATCTTACTTAAGGTTTGCGTCACGCATGTACCACGTTGTGTGTTGCAAACGCGATGCAAACCATCTCGTAAATAGGCCCCTACATTTTTGAAGAATTGAGCAGCGAAACCCTAGCAAAATTTGTCATTTCAATTCTTCATTGGAGAGGAAGAGTAGACACTGAAGGGGCGAGACTAATATAATACCCAAACAGAACTAGTTTCACAGGTGCCTGTTTATTTAAAGGCAATTAGATTTTGCCCTAGAATCGTTGCCAGTCTTTGAAGTATTGTAGGCTTTGAAGATGAATGGAGAAGATTCCCTCCGCAGTTAGACTGCACTGTTTTTACTTTTTTCTTCTCAGCACAATATCCATATTTTCATCCCTTTATGTCTTCCAGCCAAACACTTGTGATTTATTTATATTTTTTGAGTTGTTTAAAACGCTTTACAAACACTGCTTACAGTGATTTTATCTGCAAAATATATACTTCTCTGCAGTGCTTGAGAAAGCATAATACATTCCCGGCATGTAACGTGTCATAAAATATTTACCTACCCATCACAATTAATTTAAGTTTAGGTCACTCAAGATTATGGAATTAATTGCATTTGTTCTACTTCTTAATCCGTGCAATAATGTTCAGCATAACCCTTTGTGATTTCATTTGATTGAATAATTTATTGTGATTGCTCAGTCTGTATATTCCCACGTATATTTCAGAAATGTTGGCAGGCATCCTTCTCTGAGGTCACGGAAGACCAACAAATGATAAATTGTGAATTTCATTTTAAAATACCAAGGTCTGCCTTGTATACTAAGGTGCTCAGCACATCGATTTTTACTGGGCGTGTGTCCCAGAAGAACTAGGGTCTGCATTTAGCTCTACGACCTTCATGTCTCTAGTTCTGTGACTGTATTGTGTCAATTGCAGGCTAGTAGTTGACAATACTTTAAAAAAAAAAAAATTGGCACCACGCAGGAAGGGTTCTTATATTAGGGAGTGATCTATAGATAAACTGTGGAGTAACTCCCAATAGCTGTTTGCACACTGATTAAGGTCTTCACTACTTTCTGATTTGTCCTGCCCAAATTAATAATTAAAGAGATGCCACGCTTGTAGCCACTACTTATATTCTCAATAGGACAACATGCTTTATTCATTCATCCATCCACTGAAAATAACATTGTTCAGGTTGCATGTAGTTTTTCAGTGTGTTTGATATTGTCAAACGGATATGCTAGCCGCCAAACCTTCAAACTGTACTGACACATCTGTTCTGCAACATCTACTCTGAGTGATGAAATTAATCTAGACACTTTCGTCGTTCACATTTATAAAACATGCATGCTCTACTGAAATAAAATGTCTTGCATTGGAATTAATGTGTATAATAGAGATGGTGATATTTTTTTTACAGGCATCACTATTAGGTATCTTGAAGTTGGAGGGAAGAGCATCTTTTTTTGTCATACGTTCTAAAAACAGTTGAAATGCCGGTTCAGAGCGACCATAATGCAGACAATGTGGGCAGATTCCTGCCCAACTACTCCAGTCTAGCCCCATACCTGTCACGCTCTTGAGCTCATACACTGAATGATCGTAAAGAATTGGTGCTTGAGTCCTTGTTCACAAACTATTTTTGTACATCTAAGTCCCTGATTATAAACGCTCAGCAAGGGATTAAAGAATTTAGCAGAACAGGTAAAAACGAACTTCGTGAAGTGAGGTATTTGCCTGGTACACTATAAACGGCCTATCCCGAATTTCAAAAACAAAGACGCATATTTACCAATATGTTGGCGTAGGACAGAGCCACAAGCCTTCTAGCAGCACTGCCCTATGTCAAAAGTAAGAGGGCAGGAATGCTCTGTATCTACAAGATAAGGCTCTACAGGATACGGCACATTCCTGTCCTTTCTGCTAGAGGTAGCACACAAACAGCAGCCGAGCGCCAATGCAGACAGCCTTGCACCATAGTGCAAGGGTGTTTGTGTTGTTGGCATGATTGTTTTTGTGTAGGAAGGGACACCTTCCTGCACAAATGCAACCAAAGGAGGACTTTTTCTCGTTCTATGCAGAATGCAGCACATATGGAAAGAGAAAAAAAAGAGGAGAAAGGTAAACATTTCCCCTTGTTATGTCTGTTTTGGGAAGGCGTTAATTTTGTCGCTGTCCCAGATTTACGGTATGTTATAAATCTGGAGCCGAGTAAAAAAACATGGGTGTTGCGTGGGCACACCCACAGCAACAGCCATTGAATGCCCCTTCTGCGCAGAGTAAGGCATTGCCTTACTCCATATTAACAAGGCCATGAAAAGCCATGCAGGGTAGCTTTGCATGGCCTTAGAAAAATGGGCCGGCACACTAGGTTAAGGAGCATCACAAAAGTGATGCTCTGGCACTGTAAAAGTGCTGCAGGGGCATTGAAAATATGCCCCAAATTGTGGAATTATATTTGGAATCGGTGCTTTTTGTAATGCTACTATTTGAAGAAGAAACAATAATATCCAATTAGCTTTGTAAAAGAATAAACTTGAAAACAAGCATACCTCATCATCACAAGCAGCAGCAAAGGTCAGAACGTGTGTGATACTTGGAAATGATGACTACTGTGATCTAGAACATCTTTTTTACCTTTGGCTACAGACTGCTTTAGCTGTCTTCCAGAGCTCATGTCAACAACAAAGAAAAATACACACATCTTGGGATGTCATGAATGGTATGCCTTTATTATCTTGGGTATTCCCTTGCTTATTTTAAATCTCAGTAAAATGCACTATATTGAAAAATGGTGGAGTAAAATGGAACATTTATACTTTATTTTTGTAGAAACCACCATTGATTCATTACTGGTGATTTGCAAAACAGCACAAACGAAGCACTATTTGTATCACTGCTATGCAAAATGGATCTATTTCTATCAGAGTCACTGTTGCACTGTGAAGTTTTCTTGAAATGTACCTTTTGGTGAACTACACTTAATTAGAAAACAATGGAATAGAATGTCACATTGTTTTTATTAAATCCATCACTGAACTATATCCATTGATGTGTTGCACAAACCAGATGTGTTGATTCGCATATTAGGTAACATGTAAAAATATTGAACACAGTGCCTGATGGATTACATTTTACATGTTGACATATTAGTAAAATAATATTTATTTAAAGAGCTTTTTTAATGCCTTTATTTAGTTCAGAATATTTATTTAAAAAACAATTGGCTGTCTTAATTTAGTTGAGAATTGTGTAATTGTGCTTCAAATCACTTGTTTCTGCTGAACTCCAAAAGACCTCTAGTAATGACCTGATGTACAACACATATTCTTTTTATTTTAGAGTGACCTCTTGTAATGATCTAAGTGCTGCATCCTGTTTGCTCAGATTGGAGGCATAAGGTCCTGGCATAGAGCACACTGTCTTTTCATTTCTGTGTTGAAAAATGTTCTAGATCATCCTCTAGAATACAGGCTATAATTCAGTTTTCTTGACCCTTTGGTACTAAGGTCTTAGTCAATGTGCGAGCTTGAGACAGATAACCAGTTGGACTGCATCCACCCCGCAACCCCCTACGCGATATTTGAGTGAGATGTGTTTCAGGTAATGATCAATTCTATAAAAAGTCACAGAGATAGTTAGCAGAATTCATATCCTCTTTAATTAGGAAATAACACACTCAAGAACACAAGGAAATAATGGGAGTATTTTAAAGGTTTCTTTGACAATCAAAATCCTATACTAGTGCACACTATAAGAATTGTAACTACAATAAATATAAACTGAATAGTTGCTGCAAGATTTCCCAAAAGCATGAACAACAAAAAATCTCCAACACATTTGCTGTATATCATTAAAACAATCACACTCTCATACTTTTATTTCGATGTATCAGCAGATCCTATTCTTCTCTTCTTGTCATAGCAGCTGGGCTAAGGCAGCAAGTGAAGGCTGAATGCCTTCATGTTAGTCTACAACCAGAGTAGAGAAGGTCATGTGACTCTGCATGGCCTGTCTCATTTGTGTCCCTGGCACGAAGTTCCTCTCTAAACCCAACAACCTGTGCTCAGTTTACACAAAATGATTTAATATTTTGTTTTAATCCTGTCCCAGAGGAGAATCACATACAGTTTATTTGGCCTTCTGAAGACAGTTTTACTCCCTATCCTCATTGCACTGTGCCCCTCACTTACCCACTACCAACTCTAATTTTTTCAAAACACCTCAGCTCCTTCCCTCCTTAGGGGAATTGTAGCCCACACCAAGGGCCTTGTGGCATTGGTGTAAGGAGGGAACCCAATGATGAAGCATGTCATCCTCGGGTGAGTGAGGGTTCTCTTCTGACAGCTATATAACACACTGCTATACACACATTGCCACATTTTCAATCACATATGTGTGCACTGTGTTTTCTTCTCTTTTTACTGACCAGACACACTTTTACAGAGTTTAATTAGTAAATGCAAACCCTGAAATCCCCTAAAGTTCACAAGTTATAGTATGCAATACACACCACAACTCATGCAGCCTGCCATGCTGAATATACCAGTTTGCCAAAGGCACAGTTAAAAACAGCTGACTATCAAAAACAAAACATTATGGTTGTGACACGACAGGCTCAAAAATGCAACCTGAAACAGTAAGATGTTTCCTTTGCATTTCATTCATGCTATGGTACTCTGGCTATGTGATGACTGGCACCTAGGGAAACTTATCAACCCCAGAACATTAGACACCTGGGGTGTCCATGACAGTGTGGCTTATGTGAATCTCACCATTTTTTCTTACCCAGAATGCCCTGTAAAAGTATCTGAGAGGAAACATTCAAGAATCTTTTTGTAATGACAAACGTTCTACCACCCAGTACAAGAAAGGCCTCAAAAAACAACATGGAATCATCAATATTTTTCTTTGGAATTTCAATAATTTTGGAAATGCCGGTAGCTGCCAACTAAGGGTTTGCTGGCACCCATGGAAACATAGAAACTTAGTAACCCCAGACATTTCTGAAAACTGGACACCAAGGAAGTCCTTGATCATAGGGCTGGCAGAAATCAAGTCCCTCCTCCAGAAGCCCACAGCCGACTCGAAACAACTGAGCAACTTCTGACCCATCTCCCTGCTCCCCTATGCAGCCAAAGTGATAGAGAAGGCCATTAACAAGCAACCCATAACCCATCTCAAACTTCACCACCTTCTATACATCACGCAATCAGGATTTAGAAATAACCACAGCACCGAAACAGCACTCATCGCGACCACCAATGACTTTCGAAACATCCTGGACCAAGGAGAAACAGCGGATCACAAGACATCACTGCCATCTCCTATGCTGATGACACCCAACTCATCCTCTCCTTGACAAGACAAACACCATCAGAACCAATTTCACCAACTGCATGACCATGGTAGCAACAAGACGGAAGTACTGGTCTTTAACAACAAGACTTCCCCATGGGATTCCACTTGGTGGACATCAGAGCTAGGAGCAACAACCACACCCACGGACCACAAAAGAAGTCTAGGAATCATCCTAGATGACAAGCTCAACATGACACCTCAAGTCAACACAGTGTGCACCTTCTGCTTCCATATACTATGCATGCTATAGCAAAACTCATACTTGACCTCCCATGCCACACCCACATCACACTGCACCTCAGGAGGCTTCACTGGCTCCCCATTCATAAGCACAGCCAATTCAAACTTCTCACGCACACATGCAAAGCCCTACAGAACACAGGACCAGAATACCTGAACAGACGTATTCACTTTCACTGATCCACCAGAAACATATGCTCTGCCTCACTCTCACTTGCACAAACTCCCCACCTCCGCAAAAGCAAAACTGGAGGTCGCTCATTCTCCTACATTACACCAAAGACATGGAATGATCTCCCTTAACACATCAGAGCCTCTTCCTCACTTCTTGAGTTCTGCAATAAGCTGAAGACCTGGCTCTTCAATTAACCACCTTTGGACCTTGCCCAAGTACCTGGATACCCTCTCGGGTGATTAGGGCGGTATACAAATCAAGATAACATAACGTAAAATGACATAACAGGGCTTGCTTGGACCCCAACATGTTTCATGATCTAGTACATTTGCCAACATCATGATTACACCACAATTCCTCTCATTGTTCACTGGGAACGCTGCTTAATGTAGTCCCAGTTTTGTAGGGCACCCACAGAACCCTACTGAGGAAACATTAAAGCTATGCCTAAAAATAACTTGAACTGTCCAATACCACTGTCACATAAATGTAGGGAAAATTGTGATTTTTGACCCATACTTTGACATCTTCAGGACATTCTGCCTAGGCAAATCCACTTTGGATTCCCTTGGGTCTCTAGTTTTCAGAAATGCCAAGGTTTGGAAGGCTCGCCTGGGTTTTGGCTTACCCTTGAATCAGAATACTGCTGCAGTAGCTATTTGAAACAGAGAAGCCGTTGAGTGTTTTTAAACACAGTTTTGACATTTGCAAGGCATTCTGAGGTAGAAACACCCTAAGATTCTTGCAAGCCACACCACTCTAGATTCCACTTTGATTATAATTTCAGAAAAGGCCAAGGTTGAAAGAGTTTCTTGGGTACCAGCTGAACCCCGTATTCTAATATTGCAGGTATCCTCATGGTAAAGAGCGAGGCAATTACATGCTTTTAGGCATAATTCTGGTATTTGTAGGGTATTTTCAGTACATAAATGTGCTGGGATCAATACAAGCTACACTGTCATTGATCCCCCTATCCCTAAAGTGTTCAGAAATGTCCAGAGTTTATAGGGTTCCCTGGGTGCCAGCCGGCCCTGATGCCAAGTCCTGTAGCCATCCCTCCTGGTAAACGAGAGGTAACTGGGATTTCCATGAGTATAATTTTCATATATAGACTTTCTGAGATTGGGGCAGAAATAGTGTTTGTTACCTGGTTGCGGCCCTGATATCAAGATCGTGTGGTTCCCCACCTCATTACATTTTTTCACTTTTATCCCTGAAGGTCTGGCCTGCTTTCTGTGCCCCTGGGAGGGCAGCTAAGTAGCTAATGTCCAATCTGCACTCCATGGGACAGAACATCTATTTGGGGGCAAGGAAATCTGGGGCTACCAAATAGCAGGACGAGATGCCCACGAACCCATAACATTGTTTGATTGTTTTATCCTGGCTGCCTCTTGGGCTTCTTAACCATGGTTGAGCAACCTGATGCATTTACCCCCTATCTGGCCACTCTAAGAGGGCAAACAAGCTGTTTGAGTTTCTGATGTGGGGGTGAAGTTCAATGCCAGTTCGGGACAGCCCCCACTCAATGCTTTTATTTTAATGTATTGTTGCTCGGATATTAATTTACCTCAAAGAAATGAAACGACAAAAGGTGCTTGACAATACAGGAACAAGCTGCATTAATAAACGCAGTGGCTGGGAGAGTATCGACAGGGTGCGTCTGAAGAAAGTCTCTCCCTGTACAAAGTTTCGGCCGACAATATACATCTTGTGAGGTGAAATAAACTAATTCTACATTCTTGAAAAAGCATCTTAGTTGTAAATTAACAAGTTTGGGCATCTGATAAGGACACAGACGACTCTGGACCCCGGGAAGAGCTAGTGTGGGCCAGTGTGTATGTGTCCAGATGTCTGGTGTGGGAAGCGCATGATGACTAATGGTTTTTCTATCTGCATGCGGCATCACACTTTGTGGTATTTTTGGGGAACACGCGCCTTAGGCCAAACGTGTTTTATTGGGGCCAATTTCCCCGACATGTTTGTGGTGAACCTATCTATCTATGGGATCGATCAGGGTTTTCCCTTGGTGCACGTTTGTCTTTAGGCTAAGTGAGACCTCATCTGTGACCTGTCACTCGATATATGTGCGTTTTGGGATGCAGGGACTGTCTGACCACATAACTCTGACTCGGGTTTGATGGGGAGGTCACCTTGGGTGAATCCGGCACTATTGATACAAGTTCATTAGAACTTCTTCATATAATGTGGCGGTCATTGATATCTTTTTTGCCGATATTCTCAACATTGTGCGTACAGTTGTCATAGCATACATCGACATTGTCTTTACTGATATTGACATTGTTATACATGACTAGATCATGGTCTACATTGACTTTGTTTCTACTGCTATCTACATTGCCATGCATGCATGGATTATGGCATACATTGACATTGTTTCTACCGGTATCAACACTGTTGCACTGGTATAGATCATGGCATACATTGACATTGCATTTAAGGGTATTGCCATTGTAATACGGGCATATGTTATGGCATACGTTGACAGTGCATTTATTGGTATTGCTGTTGTCAGGCCTGCACATATCGTGGTATTAATTGACATTGTATTCACCCATTCTAACATTCCCCATCTAGTTGAATTTTTAACTACTCTAGCCTCCTCATATGTCATGACCATTATATTATTTGAAACTGTGTGTCTGTAGTGTCTGTTACCTTTTCCTCAGCTATGTGCATACTACCTAATTTGAGGACTACATTTTTACAGCAGGAAACCCCCACTTGTATGAAACTACACAACAGAAGTACACCAACAAAAACTGGGATTAGTGACGTGAATAGTTTGGGCAACCATAGGGGGATCAAGGAAAGATACTATACAACCAGTCCTGCTGTGGGGCACCTCCTCCTTCATCATGTCAGCTTGCAGACAATGAAGTTCTTGGACGGCAAGAGTGAATGTCCCATTTTCCATGTTGTGGCCGAGGATAAAAGTACCAAATAAAGCACAAATCTTTGCACACACCCCACCCTCCATTGCAGTCAGCAAGCCCAACACATACCAATGTTTCATCACCATTAGGCAAATTTCTCTTAGTTCTTCCTTGATAGTGTTTAGCATGAGCTCAGTATCATTTATCATCTTCAGCATCACCCACCTGGTTATTTGTAACCAGCGGGTGTTCACCTTTGTTTGCATGGTGAAGAAGGGTATCGACCCTCCTGCATTTACTTGTGTCTCCGTAAAGAGTCTAAATACTTCTGGAATGTCCTTGTACTGAGCCCAGCCAAAATAATCAGCAGTTCTCCTTTTAGCCTGATGCAACAGAGTTGTTTTCTTCTGTAATGAATGTTGAGACAACTCAAACAGATCTTCTCGAGGCTTGACCAGTGTTGGGGTGTGTATGGTCATGAGAGTGCAGAGGCCACGCCATCCGGGGATGAGCTGTGTGCAGGCAAGGCCAGCGCATTGCCTGTAGATATCCATCAACGTGAAGGTGCCCGATTGAAGGTCGAATATGTGCAGCATCAAGCCACACTTTTCATTGCTGCCCAACGGTATGGTTCCTTTGCCTCTGAAATACAGAGAATAAAGTGTACGTTTCCTTACAATTAGGAGTTGCCCCTTCCCCTCCAACCATGTGTACCTATTAATATCGGTATCCCAGATTTCCTGGCATGGGAGGTCTGTGCTTGATATGGACCCCCCCTCATGAGACTCATTTCCCCTAGCATGATCAAGGTGAGTGGCCCTGCACTGGAATTCCATGTCTGCGGTCCACTTGTCATTACAGAAGGTGGCCCCAAAGACGTTAAAGGCTACCCTGGGACCACAGACAGAGGCAGGTGTAGGTGTATTCGTCCACTTGTGCGGTGGTCTTTCTCCCTCCAGGAACCTCTTTTCCCCAAAGTCCCAGCACCAAACAGTATCCTCCCTTATAGTGCCCCTTATGCGCATCCTGACTACCTCGGTTTGGATGTTGCTAGATTCGGTAAAAAGGTACAGTGCTGTGGGGTTGGTCTGTTACCGAGTGTTGTTTTCTATTGCCCTATGGATTCTACTCTATTGGGTTGAATCTTGGCCCTGATCCTACATAGGTACAGATGGATGAGGCATTTTGTTTTTCAGCGGCTATCTCCTGGAATAAGTAATGCCTGTCTGCGCCTTCAGCGTTGGGTATCAGTGAACATATGTAGCATGACCTGTTTGTAGTTTGAGTGCCTACGGCAGTCATATGTTGGTACCAGGTGTTGTGTAGGAGTGCGCTGTGTAGTGTGTGAGGAATGCTAGCGTTTCATTCAGTATAAGTGTACCTGAGTTGAGAAAGGTTTGTGCGCATGCATTGCAAGAATGTAGAAGTAGAGTTTATGAGGTTAGGCATATATCTAGCTCTGGAGGGGCTCGAGATAACCCCGGCTAAATGGAGCATGTACAAAAATATGTAACTTAAAAAACATTTTTAGGCTGTAGGATCGTCTTCAAGGCAGAGGTCTGTCGACTGGGCGCCCAGAGGTGTCTTGTCTTGGTGCAGTACTAAATCCTCTCTTTAAAAATGGTTGTAAAATCAATTTGTAGTCTGTGTTGCTTGAGTGGTTGGCCTTGTGAAAGACGTTTTGAAAGCTTTGATCAAAGGGAGTGGCGGACAGCGGCAATGATGGTGCACTTGCAGCTCGATTGCAGACCTGGAGGATATGAGCTGTGCGCTGTACGTTAGCTTGGGCAGTTGTTTGGAAAATTCCTGCTTTTACATTTTACAGTTGCTCTCAATAGCTTTACTGTGAGCAGATTGTTTTTACTAGTGGGGTACTGGAAGAAGGTGCTAGCATTTTTGGGGAATGGTGAGTTTTAAGCTGATTTAAGACTGTTTGTATTTTGGGTCCCCCCTCCTTATGCTACAGTGGGGACAGTACTCTTACTCTGTGGGCTGCTCCATTTAAAGGTGTGAGGTTTTAATCAGTGCAGAGGTGTCCTTTTGACCTGCATGCGCTGTGTGCAATTGTGAGGGGAAGTGGATGTTTGATTTTAAGGCAAATGTTTCCATTGACATGTTGCTCCCTTGGGTCTCTGCACATTGCTTGACTTGAGGTTTTTCTCTAATTGGGTTGAGTTGCTGGTTACGCCCTTCTTCTGGAAGGGTTGAGAATTTTGGGCGGTCTTTAGTCTGTTTTGTGTGGGTTCCAGTGGGCAGTTACCTGTGTTTTTTGGGCATGGCTAATTTTAACAAGAGGTACCGGAGGTGGTCGGAGGGTCGTGTGAGGACCCCTGTAAGGCCCTGCTGGGAAATGGCTGGAATTGCGTTTGTTTGCTGTGTTTTTCAACGAGAGTCAGGGGTCCCATTGGGACTTTGTATTCGGCCTGATGTAGGTAATTCTAATGAACTCGATGGATCACCTATGGATAGGTGTCATGTGACCGCTAGGAAGCCGTCCTGTGGCCCCTGTGACTAGCATGCGGCCATGACTGGGATCGGGCCTATTGCTTTCTTGGATGATGTTGCAAGAGGTCCTGTGAATGTCATTCGACCCTCGGGGTGCAGTTGGTAAGCTTATCCCTGCACCTTGTGTGCGAGCCGCAAAGGTGATCAGTGGAGACCCTCTCCCTCCCGTCGCTCCCCTCTCCCCAGAATCTGGGATTTTTTGGACCTGCTGCCTTCAGCAGGAATCAGGGGATTCTTAACCAATATTACGCTAACTCTGTTGCTTTGAAGGGGCACGTTCCGATGAGTAGACCTTTGGATGTGTTTAAAAGCATAAGGGAAGAGGAGGAGGAGGAGGAGGAGGCAGAATGTTCTGTCCACGATGGGAGTCAGGTGTGCAGCTTGGGCGTGCTGTGAGTAAGGAACTAAAACGGGTGGTCGCCCAGGTGGATTTCTCTATTGACTTGGTGGCCGACTGAGTTCTATGGTCATCTCAACCCTCCTCCCACAAGTGCACGGAAACCCTGTGTTAGAAGGTGGTTCTGACACTATGGGCCGCCCGGATTTTTCGCTTTTTGAGCACCTAGGTGTTGAGGTTTTACTGTGGGAGAGCCTCATTAATTGGGACTCCTCCACAGTGAACTCATGATGAAAGAGACTGCATGTGGATTTTAATGGTGTCCCCCTAGCTTGACTGGGCCGCTGCGCAGCAGCTGGAGTAAGGGGCACCGGGCTGGTTACATGCAGACACATGTGTACATGCGTGTGCACACGTGTATGGGGCTGCGCAGGGGAGATTCTTGGCGTGCGCAGTCCGAGAGCAGCTACAAAGTGAATGGTGTGGCAGGACTTATGCAGAATTGGGTGGTGACATGGAATAGGCCTTACACGCTAGGAAGGAACATGCCAGGGAAAGTCAGTGTGCTTTACTGTGTTTTTCACTTCATTATTCCCCTATGGGGATGTGGAGCCCATGTGCTAGCTTAACTTCCATAAGGCCTACAGATTCCAGACACGCACTAAAGTCCACTGTAGCGGATGTGAAAAGAAGTATTTTGCAGAGTCCAGAGTCATATTTGTACTGCTTTTGGGTCATCCAGAAATGTTACATCTCTCTGAGTCAGATCATAACCAGGGCCTGGCTGGGGTTGACCTCAGTAGGCTGGATTGATGACCTTTCCTCCCAGAGCGAAGACCTCCTTTCCACGAAGGGAAGATAGGCGGAGCTACAGGCTCATCCATCAGCAGCTATCACTGGGTGCCAGGCACCAGGCTGCACCTAGGAGGGAAGGGCTCTGGTTTCAGAGACCATGTGGCCAGAGACCCTGGATGACGCCATTTTGAACCAGCCCAGAGGCTGGACAAGAAGGAGGGAGCAGGGGCAGGGAAGTGATGTGGCGCTGTTGGATAGGACCAACAGAGACTTCCTGCCAGCCCCTACTCAACTTTTAAAAAGTGCTTGCACAGGAAGAGAAGCTCTCTCTGGGGTGTGGTCTGCGGAGGCGGAAGGTGCTGGAGCCTGGCAATGGGCAGTTGGAAGGAGGTACCCCCTGACTGCCCCCCCGGCCCCTAACAGCACCAGAAGAAGAGCCCAGGACCGGTGCGCAGAAGCAGGGGCCTCTGCGCAGGGAGAAGAGAGGCCCAGGAGGAGAGCAAAGCGAAAGTCTGGCGCGGGGAGCCAGTGAAAACCGCTCCCTGCAGAATGCCCCCTATTGGAGACCCGGAGAGTGATGGAGAGTGCTCCCAGTGGCTGGGGGCCGCCGCCAGGAGCGAGAGGACGCGAAAATGGAGAAGATCGGACCCCTGGGGGCTGAGATATGCCCCCCAGAAGGTATGCGACCTTTGACCTTTGCGGGGACCGACGACGAGGCACGTGGGGCTCCGCCGCCGGTCTGGAAGATGCCCCCGGGGTGGGTCAGGTCCCGGGGGCTGCCCCCCCAAGGAGAAGTAAAGCCGGGGAGCGCCGTCGCGCTCCCCGTGAAGGTGCCCTGTATGGGGGCCAGGAGCCCACCCTGCCCCCCACCGAAGAGAAAGGCGGGGGAGCGCCGTCGCGCCCCCTGCAAAGTTGTGCCTACAGGCCCGGGACCCCATCCCCGGGCCCCGAACAAGTCAAGTCGGGGGAGCGCCATCGCGCACCCCGCGAAAATGAGCCCAAAGGGCCCGGGACCCCATCCCCGGGCCCCGAAGCAAAGTCGGGGAGCGCCGTCGCGCTCCCCGTGAAGATGCCACCCCCGCGAGGAAGAGGGGCCCGGGACCCCATCCCCGGGCCCCGACGAATGGGAGGAGGCCGGGGAGTGCCGCCGCACTCCCCTCGGTCCAGCAGGACCGGAGCCAGAAGACGCGTCTGCCTGATGGAGCGGGCAGACCGGAACTGCTCAGCCGGCTCCCGCGGCAGCACACGAGGGTGCTGGCCGCGCGGGGAGCCGGCGGGGGTAGCCGGGGGTGGGCTCCCTAGGCTGCCCCCCCAGCAGAGAGGCAGTCGCGGGTCCCGGGTGGGACTGGGACCCGCCGAAGAAGCGGGGAGGTCTCGCGGGGCCCGGGTGGGACCGGGCCCCGCAAAGCAAACCGAGCGGCCGGAGGTGGGCTCCCCGAGCCGTTACCCTCACCTGGGGTTCCGGGTGGGACCGGGCCCCCACCAAGGAAGGGATTAGGCACGAAGCGCCAGCTCGATCGCGGCTCTCCCCGGCACAGCGGGAGAGCCGCTCATCCAATATGCAAGAAGAGGAGCATGAAGCACCCCATAATGCCTTGCCAGGCATTTGGAAATCTGGCGTTTTGACCCGGGTGGCCCCCAGAAGAGGGGGTCACCCTCAAGAGTGAAAAGGGTGCTGGGGGAGCTGCTGGAGAAGCGCAGTCTCCCCCAGCACAAAGTGAAGTCCCACCCTAAGTTTCCTAGGGATTTGGAATGGATAACCCCTCAAGGGCTCAACCAGCATTTATACACCTTCTAGGCTGGAACTTTTGTTCTACAGCTGAGGGTGTATTGCGACGTGCTTAATGGAGTGAAAGGGTGAGTTGGGGATGGCTCGAGAAGGGCATCCCCTGGAGGTGAAGAGGTGTAATTGCACTAGAACTGCATTTACTAACGGTTATTCCTTTTTAGAGGGACTGAAGGTCACATATGTAATGTGAAGTACCTGTGTAAGGTGATGTCATAAGCAAAGTGGGTTATGTTGCCAGACACTCCTGCTAGGGTGTCTGGCTGGATATGCGTAATCCTGTGATTTCATCTGTGATGCCTTTAGCGGCTGTAATTGCAACGCATTTTAATGTCCAACAAATGTGCTGAGTACTGTCAGTCTAAAGTGTGCGTAAACATGTATTTTTGCTGCTGCGCTTAAGTGAGGAACAACCCAGACTGTTAGCCCTGAATATGTAGGGGTGCATACTGTATGGTCAATATAAGATGCTCAGTCAGGGTTATGTGTCACTAGGGCAGGTGAACCTATTTTTAATGCGTGTTGAGGTAATGGGGTGGGTCGCCACTGGGATGGTGCCAGTGCGCAGGGCCCTCGCTCCAGGTTATGCTCAACACACTGCATTAGGGGGCAAGATGATATGCATACATGGGAGTGGTGGTACTAGACCCCACCCCTCCTTTGGGGAGGGGTGGAGATGTTACGCAATGTCACAAAGTAATTCCAACAGCTTATGTATATTTGTAAATTGGTGCATAATATTGAGTAGTGTGTGTGTTTAATAAATGTACTCTTACTTTTATAAAGCAAAGTACAGACTGGACAATCAATTATTGAGTGTTATTTCTGCGCACCTGCAAATGGCGATTACTAGCCCACACCACCTCCCTTGAGTAAAGCCTCAGACTGCTCTGCAACGCTACCCTCTGAGAGTCAGGCGCTACAATTGGGTGTTTGGTTCCCAGTGAAGGACAAATGTAGTCATGTTATTTGTGCAGGCCTCACAGATACTGCCTCGTTTTCCAACATTGGTGTCTAGCGGCGGGAAACATAGTATCCCATTCTGGTGTGCATTTATAGCATTTGATAAGTCCAGTTTTGCCACACATTATCTATGCAGTAATGAGCAAATGGAAGAGCGCAAGGCTCTGAGAAGGGTTCAAAGTTTTGGTTAGGTGAACTAAAGGTATGGGAAAGGAAAGCCCCGCGCACATACGAGTCATGTGAAGATATTATGGTTGAAATGTAAACTGTATTGATACGACCGCGCTATGTTAATTTTCATGTGCTAGCGGGATGGTGCTTTCCAGGAAATGATTGCATACAAATGTTCTAAGCCATATTGTACACCTTTGAACCCTAACACTACACGCACTACACTTGCATGAGGAGGGTGTCTCCTCAAGAGGTAGGGACAGTAATTGATACCTACATCACCGGTGGGGGTATAGGGGTGGATTGACCTTTGTGGGGGACAGGAGAGAGAGGGGGTCCTCGGAGATTCCCGCGCTTTTTAATGGCAGGGAGGGTTTCCACAGAAGGGGCCCCAGGTATTCTTCCCCCGCTGAGAGTTTACTTGCCATTGGCGCAGGCCAAAACCACTGGAAGGGTGGGGCAGGAGGTTTCTTTACCCCGGGTAGTAACGCCCCAGGGGTTCCCATGGTGGGGGACCCCCAGGAACTTTTCCCACGGTGGGAGAAGGGTGTAGTAGGGTCGGGTGTCCGGCAGGTCCCCAGGTTAACTGGTGGGGAGGTGAGCGACCCAGGGGTGGCCCCTGGTAGGGGGTGGCCCCAGAGGAGGGTAGTTCTTGAGTGATGGTGTGTAGTGGTAGCCCCTAGGTACCCTAGGTGGGCTAGGTAACTGACCCAGTGGAGATCGGAGTGGGGGTGATGTACTCCCTAGTTTCCAGGTGAAGGGTTAGTGGTGGACCCTGAGGCGTCAGGGTCGGGTGGACGGTGACCAGTCCAGTAGGTCCTGTGGGTCTTGAACCCAAGGACCAGGAGCATGGGGGTGTTCCCCTAGCTCGGGGCAGGAGGTGGACTTCTGCCAGGTAGTACCACCCTGGACACAGGTGGGGCCTATCTTAAGTGACGGGACCCTGTGGTTCGCAAAGGGGTGGTGCAGGCCTAGCCGGGATCTTTAGGGTCCCTGGCTTGGAGTGGTCATGCTACCCTGAAGGCAGGAGGGGCCTATCTTAAGGAGGGGACCCTGCTCTTCATAAGGGGTGGTGCAGGCCATCCGGGGACCATGTAGGTCCCTGGGCGGTCTCCCAAGGCGCTGCTGGGAGACCGGGGAGGGCCAGGAGAGGTGGGCCTGGGTCTAGCTAACTCGGGGCCCACAGGCTCTCTAAGGGTACTCTGGGAGGAGAGCGCGCCTCTCGGAGGGAATGGTGCATAGGCCCTGTTCTCGCAGCGGAGAACAAGGAAGGGGTCTAGGTTCCCGGGGTAGTTTCCGAGTGGAGCTACTGACGGGGGGAATGAGCTGTAGGATGTCTGACGGGGCACCCTCAGTGTTCCTCCCTGGCACTGCCAGTGTGGTAGTGAGGCCGGTCTGAGGTCCTATCAGGGAGCCAGGCCAGTGGCCAAAGGGTGCTTTTCTGTGTGGGGAAAGCACGAGTGGCTGTGCTTTCTTTAGGGAAGCCAGTCGTCCCGAAAGGGTGGTGGCAGCATAATGACCTCAGCGGCAGGCTGAGGGTGAGGGTCCAGAGAGGTTGCATCTTTGGGGTGCATGGACCAAACGGAGAGAGGGTACTGGTTGGAACAAACTCCAGAAGGGAGACCAGCTAGTGACCCAGGGGATGGGATGTAGACCTGTCCCGGAAGACCGCAACGGTGCTGAGGCACTGGACCCTTGTCCAGAGAAGGGGTAGGCATAGTGTTGCATGCCCAAGGGCAAAGGTGGGCCTAGTGAGGCCAAGTCCATGTAGACCATGAGTGACCTAGAGGTATCTAACCTAGAGCCCGGAGGGTTCTTAGGGTAGTCTGGGATCCCTGTCATGGGTGGAGATTTCATGGATGGGAGGAGTAGGTGGTCTGAGCGGATAACTGGTGAGTAAGGGGGTCTGGTCAGAACCCCTTATAACTAGTTATCGCTGACTACGGGAAGAATACCCATGTAGGGTGGCTACTTCTTCCCTGTAGGAATCAGCTGGCCGCGGCGTGTGTTAGAAGGTGGTTCTGACACTATGGGCCGCCCGGATTTTTCGCTTTTTGAGCACCTAGGTGTTGAGGTTTTACTGTGGGAGAGCCTCATTAGTTGGGACTCCTCCACAGTGAACTCATGATGAAAGAGACTGCATGTGGATTTTAATGGTGTCCCCCTAGCTTGACTGGGCCGCTGCGCAGCAGCTGGAGTAAGGGGCACCGGGCTGGTTACATGCAGACACATGTGTACATGCGTGTGCACACGTGTATGGGGCTGCGCAGGGGAGATTCTTGGCGTGCGCAGTCCGAGAGCAGCTACAAAGTGAATGGTGTGGCAGGACTTATGCAGAATTGGGTGGTGACATGGAATAGGCCTTACACGCTAGGAAGGAACATGCCAGGGAAAGTCAGTGTGCTTTACTGTGTTTTTCACTTCATTATTCCCCTATGGGGATGTGGAGCCCATGTGCTAGCTTAACTTCCATAAGGCCTACAGATTCCAGACACGCACTAAAGTCCACTGTAGCGGATGTGAAAAGAAGTATTTTGCAGAGTCCAGAGTCATATTTGTACTGCTTTTGGGTCATCCAGAAATGTTACATCTCTCTGAGTCAGATCATAACCAGGGCCTGGCTGGGGGTTGACCTCAGTAGGCTGGATTGATGACCTTTCCCTCCCAGAGCGAAGACCTCCTTTCCACGAAGGGAAGATAGGCGGAGCTACAGGCTCATCCATCAGCAGCTATCACTGGGTGCCAGGCACCAGGCTGCACCTAGGAGGGAAGGGCTCTGGTTTCAGAGACCATGTGGCCAGAGACCCTGGATGACGCCATTTTGAACCAGCCCAGAGGCTGGACAAGAAGGAGGGAGCAGGGGCAGGGAAGTGATGTGGCGCTGTTGGATAGGACCAACAGAGACTTCCTGCCAGCCCCCTACTCAACTTTTAAAAAGTGCTTGCACAGGAAGAGAAGCTCTCTCTGGGGTGTGGTCTGCGGAGGCGGAAGGTGCTGGAGCCTGGCAATGGGCAGTTGGAAGGAGGTACCCCCTGACTGCCCCCCGGCCCCTAACA
This sequence comes from Calotriton arnoldi, assembly GCA_963921515.1. NCBI lineage: Eukaryota > Metazoa > Chordata > Amphibia > Caudata > Salamandridae > Calotriton > Calotriton arnoldi. Next base: position 79,891 of record CAWUFW010004902.1, on the reverse strand, counting down.
GCACCAGAAGAAGAGCCCAGGACCGGTGCGCAGAAGCAGGGGCCTCTGCGCAGGGAGAAGAGAGGCCCAGGAGGAGAGCAAGCGAAAGTCTGGCGCGGGGAGCCAGTGAAAACCGCTCCCTGCAGAATGCCCCTATTGGAGACCCGGAGAGTGATGGAGAGTGCTCCCAGTGGCTGGGGGCCGCCGCCAGGAGCGAGAGGACGCGAAAATGGAGAAGATCGGACCCCTGGGGGCTGAGATATGCCCCCCAGAAGGTATGCGACCTTTGACCTTTGCGGGGACCGACGACGAGGCACGTGGGGCTCCGCCGCCGGTCTGGAAGATGCCCCCGGGGTGGGTCAGGTCCCGGGGGCTGCCCCCCCCAAGGAGAAGTAAAGCCGGGGAGCGCCGTCGCGCTCCCCGTGAAGGTGCCCTGTATGGGGGCCAGGAGCCCACCCTGCCCCCCACCGAAGAGAAAGGCGGGGGAGCGCCGTCGCGCCCCCTGCAAAGTTGTGCCTACAGGCCCGGGACCCCATCCCCGGGCCCCGAACAAGTCAAGTCGGGGGAGCGCCATCGCGCACCCCGCGAAAATGAGCCCAAAGGGCCCGGGACCCCATCCCCGGGCCCCGAAGCAAAGTCGGGGAGCGCCGTCGCGCTCCCCGTGAAGATGCCACCCCCGCGAGGAAGAGGGGGCCCGGGACCCCATCCCCGGGCCCCGACGAATGGGAGGAGGCCGGGGGAGTGCCGCCGCACTCCCCCTCGGTCCAGCAGGACCGGAGCCAGAAGACGCGTCTGCCTGATGGAGCGGGCAGACCGGAACTGCTCAGCCGGCTCCCGCGGCAGCACACGAGGGTGCTGGCCGCGCGAGGAGCCGGCGGGGGTAGCCGGGGTGGGCTCCCTAGGCTGCCCCCCCCAGCAGAGAGGCAGTCGCGGGTCCCGGGTGGGACTGGGACCCGCCGAAGAAGCGGGAGGTCTCGCGGGGCCCGGGTGGGACCGGGCCCCGCAAAAGCAAACCGAGCGGCCGGAGGTGGGCTCCCCGAGCCGTTACCCTCACCTGGGGTTCCGGGTGGGACCGGGCCCCCCACCAAGGAAGGGATTAGGCACGAAGCGCCAGCTCGATCGCGGCTCTCCCCGGCACAGCGGGAGAGCCGCTCATCCAATATGCAAGAAGAGGAGCATGAAGCACCCCATAATGCCTTGCCAGGCATTTGGAAATCTGGCGTTTTGACCCGGGTGGCCCCCAGAAGAGGGGGTCACCCTCAAGAGTGAAAAGGGTGCTGGGGGAGCTGCTGGAGAAGCGCAGTCTCCCCCAGCACAAAGTGAAGTCCCACCCTAAGTTTCCTAGGGATTTGGAATGGATAACCCCTCAAGGGCTCAACCAGCATTTATACACCTTCTAGGCTGGAACTTTTGTTCTACAGCTGAGGGTGTATTGCGACGTGCTTAATGGAGTGAAAGGGTGAGTTGGGGATGGCTCGAGAAGGGCATCCCCTGGAGGTGAAGAGGTGTAATTGCACTAGAACTGCATTTACTAACGGTTATTCCTTTTTAGAGGGACTGAAGGTCACATATGTAATGTGAAGTACCTGTGTAAGGTGATGTCATAAGCAAAGTGGGTTATGTTGCCAGACACTCCTGCTAGGGTGTCTGGCTGGATATGCGTAATCCTGTGATTTCATCTGTGATGCCTTTAGCGGCTGTAATTGCAACGCATTTTAATGTCCAACAAATGTGCTGAGTACTGTCAGTCTAAAGTGTGCGTAAACATGTATTTTTGCTGCTGCGCTTAAGTGAGGAACAACCCAGACTGTTAGCCCTGAATATGTAGGGGTGCATACTGTATGGTCAATATAAGATGCTCAGTCAGGGTTATGTGTCACTAGGGCAGGTGAACCTATTTTTAATGCGTGTTGAGGTAATGGGGTGGGTCGCCACTGGGATGGTGCCAGTGCGCAGGGCCCTCGCTCCAGGTTATGCTCAACACACTGCATTAGGGGGCAAGATGATATGCATACATGGGAGTGGTGGTACTAGACCCCACCCCTCCTTTGGGGAGGGGTGGAGATGTTACGCAATGTCACAAAGTAATTCCAACAGCTTATGTATATTTGTAAATTGGTGCATAGTATTGAGTAGTGTGTGTGTTTAATAAATGTACTCTTACTTTTATAAAGCAAAGTACAGACTGGACAATCAATTATTGAGTGTTATTTCTGCGCACCTGCAAATGGCGATTACTAGCCCACACCACCTCCCTTGAGTAAAGCCTCAGACTGCTCTGCAACGCTACCCTCTGAGAGTCAGGCGCTACAATTGGGTGTTTGGTTCCCAGTGAAGGACAAATGTAGTCATGTTATTTGTGCAGGCCTCACAGATACTGCCTCGTTTTCCAACACCCTGGCTTCTGTCACTGGAGCACCTGCCTCGTTTTCGAACTATAGGAGGGCCTCCATTTGGAGGAGGCCTGGAAAGTGTTGACAAATGGAGTCCTTTTGATCTGAGGCGCTCCCTAGTGACTTGGGCAAAGAGACCTGGGTGTCTGCTTTTATGTACCAGTGGGGGCCGCCCTCCTCCCTCGTCAGACTGTCTTCCCCCATGGACGTGGTCAGCCAACCACTCTCCGGGGGATCAACAGCAGTGGGGGCCCTGGGCCCCTGTGGACATCCGAATGGGAACTCCTGCATGATTTCCAGGTGGACATCGTATAGCTGCCCTGAGGTTTTCTTGTGTGTAAGTAAAAGCTTGAGTCTTTCCTAATGCTGTGCTGCTAGTCCTTATTGTTGTAGTGAGTTTTCTAGAGTTGATATGGAATGTGGGCTCTACTGAAGTCTTGAATTCACTGCATGTTTGGCTTGTTCTGGGGTTTGTTTGGTGAGTAGGTATTCAGTGGGGGCTGCCTTGGTAATATTCTATTCTGTTCTTGGTACATTTTTAAGTGACAATAGTCAGCCCTGCAGTTATATCGGTAACAATAGTGGCATTCTCTAAGATTTGGAGATTGCCAGCCTTTTGGCTTTCTGGTGTGGGTATTCAGTTAGATCCCTCTGGGGTCTTGTGGCTGAGTCCTCGTCCAGCCTGGTACCCCTTGCACATCTGTGATCACTGTGGCCCCTTTGGGGGTGCTCTCACCTATTTTTTGGTCAATCCAAGGGGGCCCCTGTGTGGGAAATGAGGTCTGTAGCCTATCCATTCTAGGCCCAGGGGTTTTTCCCATGTGACAGGTGGGGACATCTCCTTGGGGTGTTACCACTTCAGCCGGGCATGTGGTATTTCTTCCCACAGTCACTCGCCTAGGTGCTATGATTGGTGACAAGGGACAAGACAGGTGAAAGGTGAAAAGACAAGAGGCGTTTTGCAAAACAGGAACAGCTTGTTGTAATTAAATGCAGCGGCTGGGAGAGTATCGACAAAGTGCATCTGCAGAAAGTCTCTCACTGTACAAAGTTTCAGCCAACAATATATACATCTCATGAGGTTCAATAAAAAAAAATCTGCATCCTTGAAAAAGCATCTTAGTCGTAAATTAACAAGTTTGGTCATCTGATAAGGACGCAGATGGCTCTCAACCTTGGGGAGAGCTAGTGTGGGCCAGCTTGTATGTATCCAGATGTCTGGTGTGGGGAGCGCATGATCACTAAGGGCAAGATTCACACAGGTAAACTGAGACAAAAGTCTAACTTTACAACTTTTGGTATTCACAAAGGGTATTTACAAATAGTAAAGTTAGAATTTTGTCTCAGTTTAACTTAAGTTTTGGTCTTAAGTTTAACTGAGACTAGACTTGTGTCTTAGTTTGCCTTTGTGAATCAGGCCCTAAGTTGTGTGAGCATGTTGTGTCCTGAGTGTTTCTATCTATATGTGACATCTAACTTTGAGGTATTTTTGGGGAATGTGCGCATTTGGCCAAGCATGTTTTATAGGGCCAATGTCATCTGACCTGTTTGTGGTGCCACTATCTATCTGTGGGCTAGCTCAGGGTTTTCCCAAGGTGCGCGTTTGTCTTTGGGCTAAGTGAGACCCCACCTGTGACCTGTCACTCGATAGGCATGGGTTGGGTTTGCAGGGTCTGTCTGACCACATATCTCTGACTTGGGGTAGATGGAGAGGTCCCCTTGGGTGAATCCGACAGCAATGATACGAGTTCATTAGAACTTCTGCAAATAATGTGGCGGTCATTGATATAATTTTTACCGACATTCTCAACATTGTGCATACAGTTGTCATAGCATACATCAACATTGTCTTTACTGATATTGACATTGTTCTGCATGCCTAGATCATGGCGTACATTGACATTGTTTCTACTGGTATCCACATTGCTATGCATGCAGGATTATAGCTAGGCTATCCAGTTTTAAGTTTAATCCTATAATAACTTATAAAACCCCACCAAAAGGGAAAAAGCCCTCACCACTGATAAACACCTGCACAACCACAAACTAAATGCAGAAGAAAGGATAAGGAGAGTGAAAAATCCTTTTATTTCTTCCTGAAGAGGCCAATACAAAGTAACTTTGTTAGGCAAGGTAGCAGCAAGAAAGTTGGGCTAACATTATTCTACTTGAGTTTTGTTGTTTAGGTACATATACTTATCTTACCTATTCCCGAAGCAAAGGCTTTCCCTCCAAATACCCTCAAACACCTTCTCCGCCTGAATCTTCTCACATGCCATGTTTTGCTCTCTCTCCAATTTTCCCACCCTTTTTCCATGCCCCACACCTAGTGGGCCCCACTTACCCCACCCCTCACCCCCCTCCCCACCCAATGCTTCCCACCCCTCTATACAATGTGCCCTCCATCCCCCCTTCCCACCCAGCGCTGATAAGCTACCAGACTGAGCCCAGTCTGTGATGATGAGCGCAGCTCCCTGACCAGTAATTCAACCATATCTCAACTGACTTCTCATAGCAGCAACCATGCCAACAGGAAAATAAGCATAAAGGAACCCCACAGTGCCTATAGATAAAGAAAGAAATAAGAATTCAGAAAACAAAGAAAGATTTGGCGAATCCACTACTATCCTGGCCCGTACCACCTCTTAGCCAAAGTCCTTTCAAGTATTGGACCCCCACTTTTCTAGATACTACTTTGCCTTAATCTCTGAAGTGAAGAACCGGGTTTGATCACCCTGGATCACCTTGAGGTGGGCCGGATTTAACAGGAAGGCCTGTCCCCCTTATTCTGAATGGGTTTGATCATCTGGCGGAGGCGCCATCGCCTCTCGACTGTAAAATAGCAGAAGTCCAGACTGGCGAAGAAGGAAAAATCTACCCCACTCCGTTTCGCTTCTGGTCTGGCCTTCTCATAAATAGCCTGTCTCAAAAGAAAATTGCCAAAGTAAACGAGGATAGCCCGAGGTTTCGAATCTGATCTTGTTATGTCTCGTATAGAGGTCCTAATGTAGACCCGTTCATACATGCCCTAAAATGGACGTATTTGTATTTGCCCTAATACGGTCATATTCGTACTTGCCCTATTATGGTCAAAGCCGCATATGCCCTATTACGGTCATAACTGTACATGTCCTATTATAGTCATGATTCCTTATATAGGCATGACCTTTCACCTACATTGGTCCTCGCTAGTACACAACGAGCTCTGAGGGCTGAACGTTATCTAGTCTGTGGTTTTGAATACAGCAGGGTTTTTCCCAAACACAGGCCCACACTGTACTCATCAATTATGCATGGCTCTCTAGGAATACACCACCTGCATAATATGTTTGTACAAAGTTCACCCCTGACGTCTTCCTCACGTCTAACAAGGGCCAATACAAACCATACGAAGCAACTAGAGTCTTCAGGGTATAAATACACCACATCTTACCCCGGTAAGACAGAGGGAACCGAGACTTCCATGCTGACACACTGACCAGAGACGCTGAGGCTCCTGCATGCAGTCGCTCCAGCTGACAGCGGTCTAACACAGCCCTGGCGGGGTGTCCAACTCGAGACCAGGATGGTGTCCCACACTCTCTCTATTCAGGTATGGGTGTTCGACTAAATCCTAGAAGGATTCTTGGCTTTTAGGCTTTTAGACCTACACATATGCTAGGTACACTCAGGTACATCTAGTTAGGCATCGTAGGAGTTCGCGCACTTACATAATGCTTTTTATATTCATGTATGTATTCATGAGTATTGCAATATGGTAGAACTGTTCTATCCCTTTGCTTTTATCGTACTGCTGATAATATATCTCTGCTATTGTCTGCTGGTTGCCGCAGCACATATATTTTACACTAGAATAACAACTGTTCAATAAATACTTATTGAAATGCCTGACTGTTTATTCTGTGTAACTCTCTGAGACAAACCGAATAAGTAAGCACGAGTGACTGAGCGAAAGGTAGTACATTGTTTCCACGATTCTGAGGAATTTGGGTTGTCATGATTTCAAGGTTGCCAGAAACTAATCTCTCCCCGATAAGAGGAGATTCTAGTGGCACTGTGAGCTAGCTAATGCAAACCAGGCTAACATATACGGTGGGGGTGCACAGAGTCAGTCTGCCACCAAGCCCACAGTTTATGTTATCCAAACGCGCAGGTCCTGCAGGGGTACTATAGGAACTACACGACAATCTGACTGGTTGTCTTAGACTGAATGGGACACGGTGGGCCCTCTGCACCTCCAATGGCCAGTTCCATTCCTCCAGGTCTGGGAAAGCTTTAGTCAATAAATCTACCACATATGCCCAAACGTCAGAGCCCTCCTTTCCCACCGGAACCCCAAGAATCCAGAGATTATTGCGTCATTGGCGGTTTTCTTGATCCTCCAACTTCCACTGTATGTCAACCAGCTGTGCCGCGTGTGCCGTAGTCAGTTCTCGGTTGCCAGCCAGATCAGTCTCAAGGGTCTCAGCTCTAGTTTCAAAGTTGGAAACCGCTCCCCAATTGCATTACATGTTTTGGCCACTTTCCTTAGTGATCCTTGGAGCTTTTGCATGGCTGTCTGCGACTGCCGACTATCCGGCGAGTCTCCTCCCGGTGAGAGAGTATGCATTGTAGAATGGTGTCCAAGGTCGGAGGTATTGAAAGAGGCGAGGCTTGAGTGGGAATTGTGCCAGTACCTAGCAAACACTTTGTAGCTGTGTAATCCCATTTCAGATCTATTTTGTGTATGTTAGAGTGTCCTGAGTTTCTAGGTCCTTTGCGGGTAGTAGCCACCTGGTCGACTTTACTCACATCTGAAATTATCCCATCTTCACTAGATTCAGTTAATGAGTCTGACCCAGAACCATCTCCAGACTATACCTCATCCGACAAAGAAAAAAAGCAGTCATTGGACTCCTGCTCATTGATAGCTAGACTGGCAAGTTGTGCCTTTGGCTCCAAATAAACCTGAGGGGTCTGCCATGCGTTCTGCTCACTAACAGCACCGGCACCCCCAACCTCCCCTGAGTGCCGGACTCCAGGCGAGTTAGACAGGTCTACACCATTCCCTGCTTCCACTACCTTGCTAGAGTTAGGGGTACATAAAGTTACTTCCTCACTTGCAGCCGACCCACTCTCCTCGGGCTCGCGCTCATGCTGGGGTGCTGTGTTCCTCGCTGCACTGGCATCTCCTGCACTCCTTGCATTCTCCTCGACCTGGGCCACATGGTCCCCTGCCTGCTGATGGTTTTCCTCCTGCTGAGCTAAGCTGGAGGCAGCGGAGCTCCCCCATGTAGAGGTGCGCAGCAAATCAATTACGGAAGAGCCGAGAGAGCGCTGCTGGGGCACAGTCCAGCCTTTGCTCTTCCTTTCCTCTGGTGTCTCCTTCTGGGTCATTGAGACCGCCACAGAGAGCTTCCAACCATTCCTCTTCGCTTTCCCGCTGGCTTCTGCACCTCGCCTGAGCTCCATCAGCATCTCATCCTTCGATGGTGGGGGCACTGCATTCTGTGCTTTTCCCTTTGGGTTTCCTGTGCCCAGAGTAATTCAGCCTGAAAAAGTGTGACTCTGTAGCGGTTAAGACAGCAAGGTAGGCACTCAGCTAGTATATCGATTCCCATCGGCTTTTTGTGGTAACAGGCATAAGGGGGTTCTGTATCTTAAGCCATGTTGCTGCTTGCTTAAGCTAGGTCAGGGAGCCGCTTCACGGCTGTATCAGACAGCCGCCATCTTGTCGCCTATCCCCCAGAGCCCCCCCAAAAAATAGTAAGATAAGTATATGTACCATCAATGTGGGGGGTTTAAATGATAGGACTAAATGAGCAAGAGTTGCTGAGGCTCTAAGGTCTCAAGGGGCTGATATAATCTGTCAGCAGGAAACACACATCCCATGGGGGAAGCAGGATATCCTAATGATTAAAGGTTATACCCTGGCAGCGTGTTCCACTCAAACTCCACTATAAGGGGGGTTGCCATTCACTTTAGCAATAGCATGGGCTCTGTGACACGGGTATTGGAGGATAAATGGGGTAAATGGCCGATTGTGTTGTTGCCCGCGGGATTGACAGTTTGTATGTGTCACGAGGAGCCTGGGGAACAGGACTCACTACCATATTGTGGCTCTGATGTCCTACTGCTCCGTACACAGGACGTGAATGGCCCCTTTAACTTTCCTTGGATGAAGCAGGAGGAGGAGCCCAGCGGTGTGACGTCGGCCCCTCTCTTCCTATCAAAGGAGGACGCCAATAAGGGAGGGCGCGTGCATCTAGGAGAATCGCCCGGAGAAGCCGAGAAAGGGAGACCAGTGTCGGAGAAGCCGGAGAGAGTCGAGTGTGACAAAGAAGACTCCAGAGCCCCGAAAGAGGAACCAGAAGAGCGGACAATGCCAGGAGGCCAACGACCCCAAGCGTCGCCCTGCCACACTCCAGGAGGAGCGTGGCTGGAGCAGGTACATCGTCGCATACAGGGGTTCACTAAAGCACTGGGAGGGAATGGGTAGCTTTTGAGGGTGGACACCGTTTTCCGTTCTGGGCTTCGTTTTCACACGGTGGCGGTTTCCGGTGATCCCTCGCACTCCCTTCCCTGAGCCTGACATACAGGAGTACGTTCCACTGACCAGTGGTTTCTTTTGTTGTTTCCTTGGCTTCCATACCCCCAAGACCGGCTGGAGATCGACGGAGCTACCGGCGTTCAAGTCTGGCCTACATCCTCGCTCCCGAACTGGTGAAGAACAGGAGGGAAACCCTGCAACCAGATCTGACTTTCTTTATCCCTACAAATAAACGACATCAAAAGAACTCCAAGGCGTTTGTCCTTTCCTATCGAGTACACTCACCATATCCATCCCCACTGGGGGTCCCTGACAAAGTTTGGTGGAGAATGGGGGCAACTGCCATCTGACAAGATGGAGCAAGTAATATCCCAGATGAGGGAAGGACAAAGCAAGTTAGAATGAGCGGTAGAAAAGAATGCCAGCCAAGCCAAAATGGATCGGGCTGTGTTTACATCCGCGATCCAGACGCAGGCAGAAAACATGTCAAAACTGGCGGAAGGCCAGTCACAGCTACTGGCCGCATTGGGTCAGGGGAGAGCCCCCTCAATACCTGGAACTGTAATCCCTCTTCAGAAGTACATCCCGGGGGACGATCCGGTGTCATTTTTTTTTAACTTCGAACTAGCTGCAAGGGCTAGCGCTTGGCCCCCAGACTGCTGGCCATTTTATCTGGCCCCGCTGCTCACAGGTGAAGCCCAGGCAGCTTACCAGATAGCCAACAGGGACGGCACTGCCGCCTACGGACATGTAAAGCAGTTCATTATGGATCACTTGGGTGTTGATGATGAGGCACACCGCCTTAAGTTTAGACAGGAAAAGGGCACACCGGGAGACACACCAAAGACACTGTATTATAAGTTAAAAGATGCTGCAGACCGTTGGCTCAAACCCCTGGAATCCACCCGTGAAGAAATCATGGACAAGATCTATCTGGAACAGTTTCTGGAAGCATTGCCTTATGGGACACAAAGGTGGCTACGTCAGCATGCTGGTCTGACGCTTGAGCATGCAGTAGAAATGGCCACCTCGTATGCCAGAGCCCAGGCCCGCAACACCCTAAGAGAGCCTGAGAAGAGCCAAAGACTACTCCAAACCGGGAAGTCCAAAAGAAAGCCTGTTAAACCCCCTTTTGAGCCCCTAAACCCACGGCCCGGAAGACCAGAGACCTTTCCCCCCTCAGGTCCCCAGTATTTTGAGTGTGGGGAGTGGGGGCACATTGCCAAGTTCTGCAGAAAAAGAAAAGAGAAAACGGAGGAAGAGCCCATGGACGTTAGCTATTTGCCCGGGTCCATTCTGTATGCCCAGGAAACGGGTCCTGTTTATTATGTGAGTTTGTATATGAACAACCAAACAGTAATGGCCCTCTTAGACTCTGGGTGCAGGCATACAGTTATAAGGAAGGAACTTGTTCCCATCTCTCAGGTCATTCCAGGGAAGACTGTTAGTATAAGGTGTGTACACGGTGATGTAAAAGACTATCCGGTCGCCAGGATACACCTCCGAACTATGTAGGGTGTAGAAACCATAACAGACGTAGGGGTTCTGCCCTTCCTTCCTGAACCTCTCATAATCAGGATATACAACCCCTGTTTTTCTAAACTCCTTTTGGGGAACCTGGAAAAGAGTGAAAAAATCCCATAACAGCCTCCTAACATCTGAGCCTTGGGCCGTGGATACACATTTTTGTACCGCACAATTAAATGATGGTACCCTTAGCAACGCGTGGCAAAGCGCTAAAGAGTCTCTTAATTTCCCGCAAAGAACATATCCCTGCTTCATCGAGAAGAATGGCCTTCTGTATAGGGTAGCCAGGGAGGGTGAAGAGCCACAACTCCTAGTTCCTGTGGGATTCAGGGACCAGGTCCTTTTTTTGCACATGCTCAACTACTGGCTGGACATTCTGGGGTAGAAAAAACAACACAGTCCATATTACAAAAAATTTGGGGCCCGGTGTCCACGCCCAGATAAAAAAGTATTGTCAAGAATGTGCAATATGTCAGAAGAGGAACCCGTACACCCCTCCAAAAGTTCCACTAAGTCCCCTTCCTATCATTGGCAACCTTTTTGACCGCGTAGGCATTGACCTTATAAGCCCCCTTCCCAAGTCCAGTCGGGGTTTTCTCTATGTTCTTGTAATAGTAGACTACTCCACTAGATATCCCGAAGCCCTTCCCTTGCGGTCTGCAACCACCACCACAATAGCGCAGAGGCTCATAGAAGTCTTTTCACGGATGGGTTTTCCCCGTGAAATAATCACCGACCAGGGAACCCCCTTCGTCTCTCGACTAATGAAGCAGGTTTGCAAACAACTGAGCATAAAACACATAAAAACATCAGTGTATCATCCCCAGACGGTTGGCCTTGTAGAGCGCTACAATGGTAATCACCATATCCTTCACCACTGGGGGTCTCTGACAGTACGATATACGGGTCAAACCAGGTTGACTTAGAAGTTGAGTCGGCGTCCTGGCCAGGACCGTTAGTCAATTGTGGGGACCTGAATATAAATCAGGAGGTGATCAGGGGTCAAATGATTAAATATTATGGCAGGAAGCCACTAGTGTATAAAGCCTTGGCTGCTCTAAAATTCAGCTATGATTTAGTTGATGTGTGGGCTGACAAGAATCCCACTGATCCAGGTTTTACTTATTTTTCATTTCCCCATAGCAAGTATGTTAGATTAGATTACTTCTTGGTTTCTTCTTCTATGCGCAATGTAGTAGGAATCAAGAAGCTACCTAAATTGCTTTCTGGCCACAATCCGTTAATTTTAGATTGGGCAATACAAACGGATGTCCGGGTTCAGTCCAAGTGGACATTTAATAGAAAATTGCTTTTCAATGTTTCCTTTGTACAACACAGTAGGCAGTGGGTGGTACAGTATTTTTGATGCAAACCAGTATAGCGCTTCACGAGGTATGGTTTGGAATAGTTTTAAGGCTGGCATGAGGGGGGAAGTTATTAGTTTTGTAGGAAAGAATAAACGATTGCAAAAGGATGAAATTGAATGTCTGATTGGCAGACTGGCAGCTTTAGAAAAGGACCATACCCTAGCAATCAGCCAAAACTAACAGGCGACAGAATTAACATTGAGGCAAGAAATAATGAAGACTAAAGCCGAAATCAGTAGTTATTATTATAGGAGGAGTGCAGGAGGGTATCAGGCACATACAAATGAAAGCTATGAATATGGAGAATCTGTGGGTAAACTCTTGGCGCTCCGTACAAGGCAGAAGTTAGCTAGGAATAATATCTCAGGAATTAAGGGGCATGATGGACGGTACGCTACAACCTTGGAAGATATTATTAAAGTATTTGAATGCTTTTATCAGGACTTATACCGGCAGGATGACACTATCCCCTTTTCTCCTAATTGGATTGAAAACATTAAGGGGGACCCACAAGGGGTCGATGATGAAATGTGACAGGAGTCGGAGGCAGAAATTACATTGGAGGAAGTTGTAAACACCCTACACTCTATGGCCTCAGGAAAGGCAGCAGGCCCTGATAGAATCCCGCTAGAATTGTATAAGGTATTCCAGGCTGAGATAACTCCCCTACTCTTGGACTTGTTTATAGGGGTACAACATAGTGGGATTCCCCCAGATTCCTGGCAAGGAACCGACATAGTCATTTTTTAAAAAAAGATAAGCCCTCAGACAATCTGGCTTCCTACTGGCCTATATCTCTCATCAATTCAGATGCTAAACTCTATTCCAAAATTTTAGCGCCTCGGCTAAGTAGGATCATAACACACCTAGTTTTCCTTTGGCAACACAGCTTTATACCCAGGAGAGGCAATACCGATCATATCAGGCGTGCCATTGCTTTATTCGACACAGCAGAAGTTTTAGGGGAGAGGATGGCCCTGATCCTCCTGGATGCAGGAAAGGCCTTTGATCGAGTGTCCTGGCAGTATTTATGGGGAATCCTGACGCATAAGGGGTTCGGCCCGGGTTTTATAACAGCTATACGTGCAGTGTACTCTAGGCCTTACGCCAATTTGCAAAGAATGGGCCAGGAGTCAGGCCGTTTTCAGGCCATATTCAGGTTGCCAGGGGGACAAGGCAGGGTTGCCCCTGCTCTCCAATTTTATTTGCCCTATACAGCGATCCGTTTATCCAGCAACTCCTTCAAAATCGGATCATAAAGCCAGTACGCATCAACATATTTGACACCAAGGTAATGGCATATGCTGATGACATTGCAAACTCAGATCCGGAGACGGCGATGTTAGAAACAGAAAGGATGGCTGGGTAATATGGTAGGACATCAGCATAACTATTGAATGCAGGGAAAACTCAGATTGTCTGTAATTCCAATTCCCTGTTTTCGGATCCCTGTAGGCTGGACGTAGCAGTTTATCTTGGGGTTAGGGTTTGCAGTGGGGTTACCTCTATATGGTCAATAAATTTGAGCACTATCCTTAATAAGAGCAGTATGGATTTAAAACGTATGGATATGCTCCATCTGACGATAATAGGAAGATGCAACATTCTTATAATGATGATCCTCCCCAAGATTTTGTATCTGTTTCGCTCCATTCCCCTGGAGATTGAAGGGCACTTATTGAAGAAACTAGACTCTAACTTTATCAACTTCATCTGGAGATACAATAAAAAACTCGGCAATCAATAAAGTTATTAACCCTATCGCAAGATCGTGGAGGATGGGCGGTCCCCAACCTGTTATGCTATTACTATGCAGCCTTCTTACAGCAGATAGCGGAGTTGTTCTCAGCGGACAAGGCTGGCACGAGTATTAGGGACCAGGAGTATGGTACAGCTATTCTCACTATCTATGAGCTGGCCATAGGCCGATCGGCACGTGGTATGCTTCTAAGATGACTCGAGGCTTGCTACTACAAGAAAACGCAATTTAAGTGTGTGATAGCAGTCTGGAAAGTGTGGTCTAAAGTGGTGCAATTTATGCAGATACCCACCTATCACATATATTCACCGTTGTGGCGATCCCCACTGTTTCCTGCAATGACTTATGACATGATGGGTAGACAATGGGAGCAAAAACGCATAACTAGATTTGCTGATTTACACAGGGCCAATCAAATTCGTTCGTTTTCTGACCACCGGCAGGGGTATGGAGTAATTGCAGGATCACACTTCAAATATGTTCAGATCACTAGTTTTCTAACCCAAGTCAGAACCAAAAAACTCTCTTTAATCAAAATCCCTCTCCTGGAAGTGGCTATGTGCCCCCAATCTAGGATAAAACATATTTATAAAACCTTACTGGATAAAATCCCTGATGATTTAGAGAAGGTTGAAGTCAACTGGACTAGGAAGTTGGGAGATCGCAACGTTGATTTGTATAGCTCAATTGCACTAGGTTCTGAAACCTTTCTCTCAGCTAACCTAAAAGCCCAGCACTATCAAACCATTTTTAACCTTTATTTTACTACGGCTAAGCTTTTTAGTTGGGGTAGGAGGTGGATGATAAATGCCCCAGATGTGCTCATGGGCCAGCCGATTTTATACATATATTTTTTAATTGTGGGAAATTGTCACTTCTAATAGAGGGAATTGAGGGGTTTTTGTATGAAGCATTGGGTAGGAGAGTCTGCATAACCCCATTACTGATGCTTCTGGTCTTTGATAATAATGTGCAACTCAATAACTCTCAGATGAACTTTACTTTTATTGTGGTTGCTTTTGCCTGGTTGCTCATCGCTACGCAGTGGAAAGATGTTGAGCCCCCTACCTATCAGGCCTGGCTGGGTCACTTAGTTGCTAATTATAACCTTGAAAGAACACTATATAATTGTAAGGGTAGGCGCCCCAGCAAGAGAGGCCGTAAGATATGGGCTCTAATGAGCAGATGGCTCAGAAAGCGAAGAGGTGGGAGGGATTGGTTAGCTTTTGATGGTTAAGAGAGGACAGTTTGGTCCTGAAGCCCTGGTAAGATTGCCGAGAATTAGATCTAGGAAAATAGTAATACTCATCATATACAGTTTTATCTTTTGTGCTTAATTGATGTTTTTATGGTATTTTATCCATTTGTCTAACTCTGTCACCCTTTTTTTCGAATATGAAATTTAAAAGAAATGTATATCAAATGTATGAAATCTTTACATATATTACTTTGTAAGCCTTTAATGTCTGGTTTTTAAGCATGTTATTACTCTTTCATAATAAAAATATTCACGCAAAAAAAAGAGTTTTGTTGTTTGGGGATGTCACAAAAATATTGTTTCTACTTCCTTTTGCTTTTTTTCATTTTTTGGTTATTTGCCTAAGGATGCAGTGTTTAGAAGAATGTTTTAGGTCTTATTTAATTATTTTATAAACTGTAGAGAAGCAGGAAATATCAAAATCATATTTGATATTTTGGCCACGTTTGATTCTTTCACTGATGGGTAAAATAGCTGGTTTCATAAGAATCTTTCCCAATATGTACCATCACATTTACCCACAGAGAATGGGTGAAACACTTTGATACATCAGCCCCCTTTTTGTAGCAAGTCAGTATTGATAGTAGGTGAATTACCAAACATCCCATGCTTTAAGCATTCTATGCAAGGTGCAATGACAGGCATATGTGAAAAGAGTGCTGTCACCAAGCATCTGGGATAGTGGTGAAAACAATAACACCAGACTTTTGGAAAACATGGAACGCAGTGTCACTTGGAATGCTGCTGCAAAAAGATCTTGCCAAGTTAAACAAAGATTGGAGTGATATTGTTTTATTTGCAATGATTCAGCTACATATATGAAAAAGTTGTGTGATGACCTGTCAAAATCAAGACCTGAGCTGAAGTGCTTCCCCTTTAAGATATGCTTGCCACTTGCTAGATGGTATGCTGAAAGCATCTATACAATCTTCAGAGTTAATGAAGAATTCTTTTGCCTTTGTAGTTCATTCTGTTGCACTGTTTCGTTATGCGCGAGAACTAAAACGCAAATATTTCTCATTTTGTGCTTTGTGTGGCATCAAAGAAAGAGTCTACCCAACTGTGCCATTTAGCCTGCGGTTCTCAATCCTAGAGGCTGTGAATGCTATATTATCCATGTGGTGACCATTTACAGAATTCTGCTTAGTGATGATGCCAAAGGCAAGAAATGTGAGGATCTTCGGTCGCATATTGGCAGTGAAGTGAAAAAGTACACTCTACTGCATTCTTAGATTTTACAGGAAAACATGAGTGCTGTAATGGACATAATCAAAAACTAGAGTCTAAAAACACCCTTGTCTACCTAGTGTTCAGCATAATTGATGTAGATGTGAAACATCTCCATGAGACAATGCTGGGTGATACTTTTAATGACTTTAGCACTGTTCCATGTTAGAATGCTGGCCACTTGGAAAGCAAAGAAATGTTGAGGAGAGATTTAGCAAATTTTATTTTACAATGCATAAGAAATGGCTGTAATGATGCATAGAAATGTCCCTTCACCAACCATGGCATTCAAAGTCAATGAAGCCTCACTGTGGCACTATGCACAAGTTCTAGATCCCTTCTGTAAAGGGGAATTTTCTCCGGACTTTGAAAAGTACTGCTTCATTTTTGACCGATTCAATAACTCTGAGGACATATGCTACCAGTTCAACGCATATGTTGCAGAATCTGTCCCAGAGAATCACAATCTTCAGGTGCACCAGTATTGGCATGGAAAGCTACGTCAGTGGCCAGAGTTAGAAAATTGTGTAGTGGCTGCTTTGCCATTGCCTGTCTCAAGTGCCAATGTTGAGAGGGTCCTTTCACAGATGAAAGTTTACGTGGGAAGGAAAGAGTGATTGTGCATGACCAAAGACTCACTGAAGATGTATTTTATGGTTTACTACACTAGTTTGATTTGTACAAATAAATTTGGACCTCATATATCCTGCATGTACACTGTCTATATAGCATGCACTATCAGTGCAGAAAGCAAGTAACAATAAAAGCAAAAGGTTCCATAAACAATGGAAAAACACGGTTTCTGTTGTTTTGTAATGGCTCAAAAATGTGTAATCACTTCTGACAAACACAACAAGATTATGGATGGAGTGCTGAAACTTTTCAACCACTCACTACAAGTCACAGATCTGGGTTTAATCCATTATTCATTTGTTCACTATGCCACTCCAGTTTGGACCCAGCCATATGCAAATCAGTTCTTGACCCTGCTCCTCATGGAAACAGTCCAGCCTGAACTACCAGGCCAGGTCTACCCTGGACCGGAAACAAGCATCCTGGGACCGGTTTCGGGGTTTCACGCCTCATCAGCCAGGCTAGCTTGAATCCAGTGTCACAGCGAGCAAGGGACCCACTTAGGGTGAACCTAGCAAACACAAAAAGATGATTGACGGAGTGCTAAAACTTTTCAACCACTCACCCCCAGTCACAGATCTTGGTTTAATCCATCATTCTTTTGCTCACTATGCCACCTCTTTTTGGACCCAGACATATGCAAATCAGTCTTGACCCTGCTCCTCATGGGAACAGTCCAGCTGTAGTGTAGTTCCTATTTCCCTAATAGGCTCTGCGCATTGGAATAATATAACCTATAGGTTTGACATAGGACTAAGGTCGGTATGTCCCTATCGATTATATTAAACTTAATTACCTGTGCCAGCTAGCTCAGAGGCCACTAGAAACTCCTTGAGAACAAGAAGGGAGTAGTTTCTGGCAACCAAAAAACATGACAACTTTGTTTCCCTTTAGAAGCGGAACATGTCTCAGAATCGTGGAAACAATAGATAACGATTTCACTCATTCAGTCGTGCATGCTTAGTTTCTACAGAGTTACACAGAAAGGAAAGACGGGCGTTTCAATAAAAAGGGTTTTATTGAACAGCCTTGTTTCTCGTGTAAGAGATATGTGCTGTTATGATCACAAGACAGTATGCAAGATAAATAATGTACAGCGTAAGCAGTAGAAATAAATAATACTGCGCTAGCATTATCTTTTAGCATATATTCACGTACATAAATAACATGAGCTAAAAATGAGAGTACTCATACGATGCGTCTCTAAGCTAGTTCTACCCCAATGTACCTAACCTAGTCTAGGTGTAGGGAAAGGTAGAAGTAGGTGGAGTATTCTCTAGTCTGGTATACTAAGAGTATGTTTAAGTCTAGTATGCCAAGTATGGTATGCCAAGAGTCCCTCTAGGTTCTAGTCAGCTCCATACCTCGAGAATGAGAGAGGTGGGAATCTCCTGCCGGATCTGGAACTCT
Source organism: Calotriton arnoldi (assembly GCA_963921515.1). Classification (NCBI taxonomy): domain Eukaryota; kingdom Metazoa; phylum Chordata; class Amphibia; order Caudata; family Salamandridae; genus Calotriton; species Calotriton arnoldi. Next base: position 61,809 of record CAWUFW010004902.1, on the reverse strand, counting down.
AACACCCCGCGAAGAGAGCCAGAACACTGGAAGCTGGATTTGTCTGCGTGCAGGAATGACAGCGTCTTCTCAGTGCGTCAGGCCGGGATACAGGCTTCTCTGAAGTCGAGGTCTCCTCTAACTTGCTTGGGCAAGGGAAGGTATATTTATACCTGGTAGGTGTCGGGGAATGTTAGCATTGACGTGAAGTCGGACAGAGGAAGACGTCAGGAATGAACCCTTAAGGTATAACGGTTCATACATAATAGATGAGTTCTTGGAGAAATCAATAGTCCTGTGCTAGGGGAACTCCCGAAGCTTGAGGGTCTGGTTTGTAAGAACTCGTTGTGACGTTAGGGTGGACGGATGTCGGTGACCATGCCTGTATTTGGAGTGCACAGTTAATGCCTAAATAAGGACTGGGATTCTATGCCTATATAAGGGCAAGGCGAATTGTGCCTATATAAGGACATGATTCAGGAAAACCTATATACGGACCCCTAAAGCGGAATACAACACCCACTCCATCTTCGATTGAACGATAATACTAAATGCTAAACATTTAAATGCTAAACATAAAATTGAGTACCACATGTTGCTAAAAACATTTCTAAAAGCATTTTAAAAAGCTCAAAATGATTGAAATGCAATAGGTACTGCACATTTAAAGCATCGTTTTCATTCTAAGCATATAACAGAAGTAAAATGCAACGTGAATGAAACATAAATATATACATATGACGAAATGGTCCATAAGTTCTCAAAATCAAAGCCATTGCATATCATGGAATTAAATGAAATGTTAAATAAGTAAGGTGACAATGTGTCCCTGGAAGTATTCAAAGAAGTCCGTTTTATAAGACTAGTTCTACTGTAAGCAGATTGTTCATTTGCCATGTCATTTCAAAAATTTAAAAAAGAAAAAAGTTCAATTCTGGGAAAAGTTCCAAGTTTGAAAAATATGAAGGCCAAATTTCATTCTTGCCCTGGTACACTGTGAGCCGAATCAAAGTCAGTGTATGGGTTTGGCGTAAACAATAGATCATCTATTTCCGTAGCCAAAATATCGTCCACCGAAGTTGGCGACATTTGGAACACCTCGTTCAGAAGGTTAATTGCACAGAGATGAGAAACATTGCCTTCAGCAGAAGATGCAATGTTCACGTCCGTTGTTACCTGTGTGCCCGTTGATCCATCTCGTACCTCAGCAGCAGCCGGAAGCATCTGTGAGATCTCAATGAATGCCGCCATCAGGATTGGAAGCCTCTGGGGACAACACACAGCATGGGCCGTTATCGGGTCCAGCAGAGTATCGATATCCATTGGCATGACTGATGGGAGTGTTAGACAGGTGTCTAGCATGCATTCTTCACCGCAAAACAGGCAGCGTAGAACAGGTAAGATGCAATCTTGCCAGATTGGCCTGAATGACAGGAACCACGTTGTATTAAGTTCCCTTAGACGAGGCATGCCCAAAAGCTGTACTATTCGCTCACGGCCTTTCCGTTCAAGGAGGGCTCTCTCCACATCGCTCGGAGTGATGTTGGTGAAGAGGCTTGCCATAGCGTAGTAGGAGGAATAGAAACAGAATTCCTGCAACAAGCGCTAGAATTAACGGCACACCACCAAACACCGAATGTGCGAAGTTTGGGATGATTCCGAGGACAGCCTGGAAAGGTGCTAATAGTCCGGAACAGATGGTCTTAAATTCCGCTTGTATCTGACATGTTAAGGATACGTCCTATCATTTCTACGAAATGTATAGGGCAGTTTGTACGAATTAAAGCTTGTATCTCAGCCGAAGACCTTGCAACTTGTAGATCATAGGTTTCTTTGGCCGAGGTCAAAGGCACTGATTGTTGTATAAGCATGGGTTTCATTCTGCTTAAAGTATCAAATCGTATAAAAGAGACATTCAACGAAGGCCATAAAGGCGACTCCCTGACTGTGTCTATTGGGGCAAACAATACTTGCATACAGCAAGTGACCCTGGAGTTGACCGTTACTAGATATGGGATGCCTGGCAACATGCCACAGCAACTCTGATCATTCAACATGTGGTAACTCCCATTAGAAAGTTGTCCAAACGTTGGATTAATCACAGCAGCTGGTGTACCCTGCTGGTGGCAGGACAAGTTTGCCACAGAACCATTACAAGCCCCATGTAAAGAAATGTCCTGACAAATCAGTGAACCGCTTAGTGCACTTTCACAGTGTGTACCGCTTAGAAACACTTCACGATCCCCACTCCAACATCTATAGGTGTAAGGTAAATTCCAGGATGTCTTAATGTATTCTTTACCCAACCTTTCATATTTGCCTGCTTGCATCTGTTTAAGGCAATACTGAAACTGGAAAGTAGTCACAGGTAGACTAATTTTGCCATGAATAAGCCATTCTGTAGCTGGTTTTTCTGCCACTGTGAATGGTAATTTTTCATGTTTTTCAATGCTCAGTACTGTATACTTTGCTCCCCTTTGTGCCAGTTCGATCTGTTTATCAGTTAGATTATATTCTGCAAACAGAGCCGTCGTGTTGATAAAACGCCAAGGCACATAGCCCGCACGCAAAGATTGCAGCGTCCAGCTTAATAACATAATAGAACGTAACTGAGACTGGCCTTGCTATAACATGGCTAAATCTTGTTCCAGTATGTCGATAGCAGAGGATACAATACTGTCCAATGAATAAATTCTGGAGGACAAAGTTGTTAACCCATTGTCGACCACAGAGAGAGTTTTCTCTAAGTTAATACGATCAAGTTCACGTATGCGTTCTGCGGCCTCCGACGCAGTTTTCTTGGTCCAAGCAAGAATTCCCTAAGGTCTGCGTCTTCTTTAAGTAAAGATAAGTGTTGTTTCACATCCTTAAGTGTAGATTTTTGCAGCCAATCGAGGCATAATTTTCCTACACTGTATGTTGTTACTACCCCCGGATGCTGTCTTTGGATGTATCGTGGGTCTGGCCTATGAATAGTAAACCCCTGTGTTTTATTCAGGAATCTCCCTTGACAGTTGTTTGTGTCTGTGGACCAGATCAACCATTTTCTCCAATCAGGATTTGTTCTGTTGAGTTGTAGTATTGTGTCAACTGTAACCGCTGCCTGTGTATTGTTATCACTTGCAGGTGTTGGTACAGAAGGTGCTTTCATGTCTTTAATCTTGGCTAACCCAAGGCAAGACGTTTGTTGGACCGTGTCATTCAAAAACATTATTTGCTGAGGGACGATACAGGCTCTAAATAAAGCTTCTATCCCCTGTACTTGCCAATCTTTAGTACCCCAGACAGATTTTGTGTCTATTGTGTCTTTCCATAAGTCAAAACCCTGTCTAGACAGTTGGGTAATAAATGCTGCGAGGTAAATCTGTTTTGTATTTGTTAACATCATTTTCAGTCCTGTTTTGTTTACATTTCTATAGTAAAATGTTTCTGGATCAGATGTATTGTATCCTGAAAAATATGGAAACTTTTTAGCAAATGTTTTTGAACTACCTTTTGGTGGTGTAGGACAATGCTCCCATTGGTTAAACATAAACACATTTCTAGGTGTTGCAGATTTATGCAAAAAATGATGACCATAGTGGTTATAGCAATACAGCTGTTCATAGTCTGATGAACCCTCTAAATATTCATTATTAGAAAATGCAGCAGATTTTTCTAGGTCAAACATCATATTATTTACAGTTTCAAAGTCCCAATCATCAGAAAAGGTACTGGATGAAACAAAATCACTTAGTGAGATCTTAAACAAATGTGGAATGTTCAAATGTTCCGTCGGGCCAAAAATATCAAAATCTGTTTTGTCCCACACTATACCATCCTGTATAGGAACGGCTGTGATGTTCACTGCAGACAAGTCTCTTGTTTCACGATGGGATGATTTGTGAGGTTTCAAAAGTAAGTTCACTTCTTTTCTTTCAATGTCCAAATGGATGTATCTCCCATTTATGAGCACGCTCATAACCATAACCAAAGCTAGCCACAGCAGGAAGAAAAATATTCCAGAAATAACCCAAAGTTCAATCCATGGTGAAACTAGATAAGTATTTTTCAAAAAATGTAAAAAGTCTTGTACTTGCTGTTTAAAAGTTTTTGATGCTGGCGACGTCTCGTGCTCACTCGGATCCTCGGAAAACGTATCAAAGTTAATGAAGTAGCCAGAAGCAGTTTTGTCAATTGTTGGAATTGCATCAGGATTTGTAGAAATCGCTGGTACCAGTTGATCACTTGTTACATTGGTGTAGACAGGTGTATTTGGACGAACTGTTACTTGTGTTTCAAGAGGGATGAGTTCCATAGCATTGTTGCTCAGTCCTTTATCTGTTACTGCTGAATTCTCGATGGTTATCAGTCTTTCAGTCTGAACCTCTTGGATAGTAGCGAGAGGAGTGTGTCTGCTACTAGGTCGGAGTCCACGAGGCCTACTATTTAGTATTGGCCACATACTGTGGTTTGATGAGGTCGATGGACACAAATCTTTTCTCCTTTTTTCCAGCAAGGGGCGGCAGAAGTACTGTTCTTGTTCCGTGTACGGCTAGGACAGGTACTGGTTGTCTGTAAGAAGGTCCAAATTCCTTCTTGTCCGCAATCTTCTCTCTGACTAGATCCCCAACTTTTGAAATCCAGACAGGCCTTGCTGGGACCGCCGGTTTTTCCCCAGTCGTGGTTGGCTGCAGGGATACGTTGCTTTGTTTCGATCTTAGTTCATTTAAGTCCTGTAAAACAGCCAAACGATCTTTGATATCAAAGGGTTTATTTTCCACCACTGTGCCACTACTTTCCAGATCTGGCACCCACATTCTTGTCCCAAATAGGACCTCATATGGAGTGACCCCCCCTAGAGAACTTCTTGGCAAATTGTTTAATGAGCGTTGGACCCCATAAAGATGTTTGACCCACCCATCACCCGAACCTAATACCCTAGCTGTTAAAGACTGCTTTATGTCCCGGTTTTTCCTTTCCACAACAGAATTTCCCTCAGGTATGAAACGGAGAGGAGTACCGCAATGCAACGCCCAGACTGGCCATGGCGTCTTTGTAAGCCTGCAAGCTAAACGCAGGGCCCTGGTCAGAATGTAGCGTGCCTATTGCGTATGTGTCGGTAAAGCCTCGCAAATCTTTTATAACAGTTCGAGCGTCAGCCGAGCGCTGAGGCCATATCCATAGGGACCTTGACTTAGTATTTGTGGGATTGCACTTGTCCATGAGGACGCCTGTGCATAGATAGTCTAATGCTGTCTAACAATGGTGTCTGTGCTGGGCAGCTACATTCGTAGCATGGTGTCTGGTGGCTTTCTCGCTGTAATTTGCAGTCTATGCAGTTATTGATGAATATGTGTATTTCTGTATTCATCCCAGGCCACCAGTACATCTCTTTTAATGTCAATATTGTTTTAGAGATCCCTTGATGTGACAGACCCTCCCCCAGATGTGTTTCATAAATCAAAGCTGCTCTACGTTCCATGTTTGCAATTACCCTATCCCCCACTCCAGGGATTCGAGCAAAAGGAACGTTGTTCGCATCAATTACATAAGAGTACTTGAGTGGAAACTTTTTTGGTAATGCTGCACCACTGCCTTTGCTCGTAGCATTGACAGCCAACATTATCTCACTGTCTATTTTCGTTTTTGAACGAGTGATCGCAGCTACGGAAGCCTCTGAACAGCCCCCTTTGCGGCTTCGTCAGCCAATGAATTCCCTGCAACGTGAACGCCATCACGTTGATGACTCAGTGTGTGTATCACGTGAGCCTTTGGTAGTTCGCTTTTTAACTGAACTACTTGTTCCCAAAGCGTTTTATGCTTTATTGTGCCACCTTTTGCATCTTTGAACCCGTTTTCAAGCCAAGTTTGTATATATTCATTATACGACTGCACACAGTAGAAAGAATCGCACACTATTAGTGTGGGGAATTCTCGATCTGTACTTTTAAGTGCCAGTTTGAATGCTTGTAGTTCAGCTCGCTGAGCTGTGCAATCTCCTAGAGATTGGGTTTTTGTGACCATAGGTCTGAATTTGCCATTGCGCATGCGACCTTTAACGATTGCGCACGCTGCACTGTAAGCTTGCTTACTCCCTGTTGCGGGTTGTGCGGGTCCGTCAGTGTAAATTATGAATTCGTACTGATCGAGAGGCAGAATCTCAGTGGGCAGAGGACATTCACAGGAATGCTTGTGTTTTTAAATCAGGATCAAAAACATATTCAACATCTGTTGCAGCAAGAGAATTAACCCATTGTATCCATCTCGGATGTAATGCTTTAGCATTTGGAATGCTCGCTTTAGTTACCGCCTCTAAGGCCGGAACTGGGGTTACGACAATAATGCGTTTCCCTTGGGCTAGAGCTCTTTCTTTTGCTACAGCGGTTTGAACTGCTGTCAGAATTTTTCTGTTGAAGTGAAGCGCATTTCTGCTTGTGTATACAAGTGTGATTTGTATGCAATTGGTACTTTTTCACCCTCATTAAATGTTAAGTAGGTGAATCCGCATTGACCCGAAATTATTCGGATCACTAAATTGCGTTAGCTTACGCGTGTTTGTAAGTGATTTGTTGCTAACATGTTAGCCTGGAGTGAACGCAAGATTTCTGTGTGTTCTTGTGTCCAATTTTTGTTTGAAAAATCAAGTTTGATTAATGCGTAGAGAGGTTTAACCCTTTCTGCGTAATTTAGAATGTAAGTTCTTCCAAAATTTAGGAAACCCATGATGGATTGTAAATTTTTCAGCGTCTTTGGAGGTTGGAGCAGCGCACACCTTTCTAAAAAGTTGGCTAACAAGCTCTTGCCTTCACTTGAAAGCTCATATCCTAGAAACAGGACATTGAGATGGGCAATTCTGGACTTTTTAAAGTTGAATTTGTAGCCCTCAGAGGCGAAGCCCAGTATAATGGTGCTCACCCTGTTCAAGTGTTTATCCAGGTCATCGTCTGTCAGATAGATGTCATCGACATATGACAATGCCTCATTGTCATAAATTTGTAGTAACTCCGCTACTCTCGCTGAGAATAACCCCGGGCTGTTCTTGAACCCTTGTGGGAGTCGACAAAATTGACGCTGGGTCCCCATTATTGAGAAAGCTGTTAAGTACCTGCTTTCAGGTGCTATGTTTTGACAAAAGAAACCATTTGAGATATCCAATGTGGTTTTGTATTTTTACGCACAATGTTATTCATTAATGCTGTACTATGTGCATTTTGCACTGCAAATGTTTTTGAACAAGTGTTTAAGTGTCTGTAATCCAAGACTAGACGATAGGTATTGTCTGGTTTGGAGACAGGAAACAAAGGATTGTTCATTGAAGAGGTGCATGTTTCAATCACCCCTTGGTATTCAAGTTTATCTAAGATCTCCCTGACCTGTTTTTTAGCTTCTTGCTTTATTGGGTACTGCCTCTGTGCAATAGGTTCATTTTTTAGATGTATTGTATGGTGAGGTGAATCCTCATCCCATCCTACATGATTTTTGTATAATGCTGGGGCCTGGGCAACTGCCCATTTCCTGGCATAAGTATATTTTAGGTGAATTGGAATATGGTTAGAGAAGGCAGGCATAATAATGTCCTTGCATGTGGGCACTCCCTGACAAATTGTGGTGGCCAGTCTTTTCTGCTAGAAGTATGTCATAGCCCCTTGAAAGTTTTTCCCAAAAGAGTGCTTTCACCTGTCTAGGTATGTCTCCCTCCATCCTGAGTGTTATTTCATATAACTTTTGTGGAGTACTAACCCTGGTGTCTACAGTCTCAACTGTAATGTACTCATTCAAGTCCACTATCTCCAGAAGTTCCTTCAGGCTCTGGCGAGCTATTGTGACTTCTGCTGCACTGTCCAGCATTGTCTGAGCCCATTCTCTGTTCTTGAGTTGTGTTCTCAGTATCCTCGGCATCTCTGATCTTCATACCTGCTTACCTTCTTCTTTGAGAATTGAGGTTTTGATTTGTTTTTTGGAACGTGTTTGTCGTCTTTCGATTTCACGCGTTCTTCTCTATGTTCTGACCGTCCTCTTCTTTCCGATGTCTGTGACGAGATCTGAAAGGTACGAGAGGAACGTGTATCAGTATCTTGATACCTGTCAGGCTTTTTCAAATTATCCCTATTCCTGAGGTTATACCTCCTTTCAGAGGGCTCCTTTTGAGGAGACCTACCTCGGGATTGAGAACGTTTCTCGTTTGAATTATGTGTATTAGTTTCCCACTTCTTTTTAGAAGATGTAGGAGTTTGTTTAATAGAGTCCTTTTCAGGACTTTCAGATAGTTTTGGCTTCACTGGTCTTCCACCCAAACTATCTCTGCCTAATTCTGCATAAGATTGTTCTATTATTCTGGGTAGCTCAGTTTGATGTTCTGTAACATCGAATTCCCTTAATCGTTGGCGGATCGCCACTGCTGCTGCCTCCCCTATAATATTAGATAATATTATTGTTGAGACCTGGTCGAAATTTTTCAGTAATTTCATACCTAAATTTAGAGCAGGCTCTGCCCCGTTTTCGTTTTGAATTTGTTTCAGGACATCAGGTATTACTGCAATTGATTGAATACCATGTGTTTTAGTATAGATGGCAGCAAAGACTGAGCCCCAAGTGGTGCAGTCTTCCAGTTGTGGTGTGATCCCCATTGGTAAACAGATTGTTAGGATTCTGTGTTTCTCATAAGGGCTAGTATTTGGAAATACTGCTTCTATTTGAGAAATTTTTGAGCTATCCAGAATGGAATTTGCTCACGTTTTGTGGGCATTTTACCCATGACTGCGTATAGTGTCTGTGGTGTCATTTTTAGTGTATTCCCCTGTTGAGGAGTTTGATTTGGAAGTGTCAATGGTGGTTGGACTGTGAAAGTCTGCATGACATATTGGACTAATTGTCTGTAGATTTTTATTAACTCTGTAAGTTGAGTAAGTAATTCCTCATCCGTCATTATATCCAGTTCAGGATGAGGCGTGTAGCCGGCTAGAATCGGCCATGTTGCTCCTGGTCTACCTAGTGGACCGAGCCTGGTAATGTTTCTGTGATGTTTTAGGGCGCCTTTGAACCAGAGCTGATGCTCCTGGTATGTTAGTGGAATTTCAATATCCTCGAAAGGAATATATTCCTCTGGTGGATCATCTTCTTTGTAGAAGTGAAACAGTCTTGTTACTGAATTTGATTCAGGAAATATGACCCATGAATAGAATACCTCTGTCTGAAAGGATTCGTGTGCCTCTATCACGAAAACTGCTCTACCGCCTCTTGGTGGTAGGCCGTGTTTTTAATAAGTTTTAGAGTGATGGCTCTTCTTAAGTTTGTATTGATGTCTATGACACCCTCCTCGGTTTTAATAAAACCTGTGATGTTATAAGCTGTTAAAGCTGAGTGACCCGCAACGTCACCTTTGTCGGAGTCAGGCATTTTGTTTTTTGAAAAATTTAGAACAAGTTTCAAGGAAACAAAAAGATAAGGTGCGCAATATTTTGGAACACTGTATCCTTCAACGTTGAACAAACCAAACAACTAATTTATAGGGTGCTTCCCTATTTAGTTATGGTGGATATTTAGCCCTACCCACTCCAGACGTCTTATGGAGTTTGTGAGGAGGGGTCTCTGAGAAAAGCACGAATGAGTTACTCAGTATCTAGCGTTAAATTACTGCCTTAAAAAACGTTGGGCACCATGTAGTGTAGTTCCTATTTCCCTAATAGGCTCTGCGCATTGGAATAATATAACCTATAGGTTTGAAATAGGACTAAGGTCGGTATGTCCCTATCGATTATATTAAACTTAATTACCTGTGCCAGCTAGCTCAGAGGCCACTAGAAACTCCTTGAGAACAAGAAGGGAGTAGTTTTTGGCAACCGAAAAACATGACAACTTTGTTTCCCTTTAGAAGCGGAACATGTCTCAGAATCGTGGAAACAATAGATAACGATTTCACTCATTCAGTCGTGCATGCTTAGTTTCTACAGAGTTACACAGAAAGGAAAGACGGACGTTTCAATAAAAGGGTTTTATTGAACAGTCTTGTTTCTCGTGTAAGAGATATGTGCTGTTATGATCACAAGACAGTATGCAAGATAAATAATGTACAGCGTAAGAAGTAGAAATAAATAATACTGCGCTAGCATTATCTTTTAGCATATATTCACGTACATAAATAACATGAGCTAAAAATGCGAGTACTCATACGATGCGTCTCTAAGCTAGTTCTTCCCCAGTGTACCTAACCTAGTCTAGGTGTAGGGAAAGGTAGAAGTAGGTGGAGTATTCTCTAGTCTGGTATACTAAGAGTATGTTTAAGTCTAGTATGCCAAGTATGGTATGCCAAGAGTCCCTCTAGGTTCTAGTCAGCTCCATACCTTGAGAATGAGAGAGGTGGGAATCTCCTGCCGGATCTGGAACTCTAACACCCCGCAAAGGGAGTCAGAACACTGGAAGCTGGATTCGTCTGTGTGCAGGAATGACAGCGTCTTCTCAGTGCGTCAGGCCGGGATACGGGCTCCTCTGAAGTCGAGGTCTCCTCTAACTTGCTTGGGCAAGGTAAGGTATATTTATACCTGGTAGGTGTCGGGGAATGTTAGCATTGACGTGAAGTCGGACAGAGGAAGACGTTAGGTATGAACCCTTAAGGTATAACGGTTCATACATAATAGATGAGTTCTTGGAGAAATCAATAGTCCTGTGCTAGGGGAACTCCCGAAGCTTGAGGGTCTGGTTTCTAAGAACTCGTTGTGACGTTAGGGTTTGACGGATGTCGGTGACCATGCCTGTATTTGGAGTGCACGGTTAATGCCTAAATAAGGACTGGGATTCTATGCCTATATAAGGGCAAGGCGAATTGTGCCTATATAAGGACATGATTCAGGAAAACCTATATACGGACCCCTAAAGCGGAATACAACACAGCCCATACTGTCAGGCCAGGTCCTTCTTGGACCGTAAACAAGCATCGCGGGACCGGTTTTGGGGTTTCACCCCTCATCGGCCAGGCTAGCTTCGATCCAGTGGCACAGTGAGCAAGGGACTCATGTCTGGGCATACCCTTGGCCGCTTAGGGTGATGATGGATTTAACCCACATCTAATAGTGACTGGGGGGTGAGTGTCTGAAAAGTTTCAGTGCGCCGTTCATCATCTTATTGTGTTTGCTTTGTTAACCACTAATAACCATTGTTTATTTAAGGTATTAAATCAATAGAAAACATAGGGAAAAAACACCAGAATTCACGAAAAATAGACACTGAAAACAGGAAACCCTACATTGACATTCTTTCTACTGGTATCAACACTGTTGTGTGGGCACAGATTATGGCATGCATTGACATTGCGTTTATGGGTATTAACATTGTTGTGCTGACATAGATTATGGCATACATTGACATTGCATTTATTAGTATTGTCAATGTCGGGGCTGTACATATCATGGTATTCATTTAAATCATATTCACCCATGCTAACAGCATCTCATGTCTAGTGGTATTTCTCCTTTCTTGGGGTGGGCCAACCCCACCAGCATGCCCTCCAGCAGGGCAGAAAGACTGTTTGTGCTCCAAGGGTGGGGGTTTAGCCAAATACCAGGAAGGGCTGGTTCGCATCTCATTCTTTAAAAAATATGATCCGGGCTTAGGACTCAGAAATCTAAATGTTGTTCCTTCACATCATACACATTTATAGTGAGTAAATTCCAGGACGAGAAACAAACGGGAACATAATGCTCTGGATAGTCTGTTGGGAGTCACCTTGCATGATAGAAAGGCAGGTACCTTATTATAAACATCTCCTTGTACAGAGGACTTTTAATTGAATTGTTTGTTTTATTGGTAGCCTGGGGCAATGCACTGAGCCAGTGACAGCTGAATTTCTATAACCACATGCTAGTTGCACTGCCATATCCTTTATGAGGTGGAGCTTGGGAATACATTGCTCTGGGAGGCCCAAATAGAGTACATTACAGTACTCTAGGTGGGCCAAAACACAGGCTCTAAACACCTGACAATATTGGCCATAAAAGAGAAAAGTCAGGATCTTTTTTAAGAATATTCAACTGAATGAAGTCTATAGACCAGTTAATGATTTGTGGCCCAAATAACATATGACACTGACATTTCTTACTTTAGACACTGTATTTCCGATCGATCTAGGTTGAGTAGGCCACATCTCTGTTAAATTTCAGCAAATTCTGGGAGATCCACCTCTGGAAGCCCAGCAAGAGGTCCTATATCTGATAGTGTTTGTGGTCATGTGTTTTTCTTTATTGTAGCAAAAGCTGGATGTCATCACAATAACATGAAGTGTTCATTACAAAGGATTAAATGAGGCAACAGATTGTCTAGATGTATAAATTGAACAGCACAAATGAGAGGTCACAACACTGAGGAACTCTGCAAGATGTCACTAATCCACTACAGCAACATGGGATGTGAGAGGCTGAATATGATTGATGAGAAAGAAAAGAACAATACCATAATAGGGTGCCACCATCCAACCCAGCGGCTCTGAGATAATGTAAAAGAATTATATGACTGACCTTTCAAACACTGATATAGAAAATTGGTTGTGCGGCCTGCACAAGTAGTAGGTCCACAATTCCCCCCTACTGGAAACCAAGCACCCCATTGTAGCACGCAACTCTCTCAGGGTAGCAAAGCAGAGCTGTCCAAGACCTACTTAAGGAAGGTGGTGTGCGCTAGCGATCATCATTCACTAGCAAACAATAATAACACCCAATAAATGATTGTCCAGTCAGTGCTTTTTTCTTTAGAAAAAGAAAAGTTCATTTGTTATACACGCACTACTAAATACTATGCACTAATTTACAAATATGTACATAGGCAGATGGAAACTACCACGGAGGACATTTCATAATCACCTTTGACCCCTTAGGTTGGTTCAAGATCAACAAACCACACCTTTAAAGACATCATTTTGTGCATAAATCCAATCATCAATAATAATCATCAGATGTAAATGCACTTATTAATGGTAATAAAGCGCATTCACTTTAATCAATAATCATTGTCAACATTCTTGTCTTATTTATATCATCTAAAATGAGAAAACATGTGTATGTGTACTTTTTATAAACTTTCCAACCATGATAATGCTATAATAAAAATAGCCAATAGAAAACATCACATTTTGATCCCATAGCAATCAACCATAGACTTAGCCCCTACAGAGCGCTGTAAAACATGTACCTTTTTACATATTCAGGTCACAAAACTATAACTATAGAACATGCCGCTAGAGGGCGCTGCACTTTCAGCTGTAGAGTAGAAGCTCCAGCTTAGAGAGGGATTTCAGAACATTAGGTAAAGTTCTGTGGGGTCTTGGATTTTATTACCTCACAGACATAGGGTCAGTTTAAAAAAAAAAAAACTCTTTAGGGGAACTGTAGTCCTCCTGCAGCCCCCCTTCCAATTCCTTTACTTCATTGTCTGTGCCCGGATCGCACTGAGCGCCGTAAATGCTGCCCGTTTCTCAAGTTAAAGAGACCAGGGTTATATTGTCAGGTAACATTCCTCAATCTTTTAATAAAAGTGACCACTGCTGCTCCCGAATTGATCTTAGTCAAGAACTCTCTAGTTTTCAGTGTAACACATGTGGTTTTCAGGTCACCAACTTCGAGCTGTTGTCTAATGACAAACAGGCTCGCTCTAACAACACTCAGCACTTCACTACTCACAAATTCCACCGGGCCATGATCAACGCACGGTCCCTAGTAAAGCATGCCTTTGAGATCGCTGAGTTCATTGAGAATCAACTTGATGTCCTTTTTTATTACAGAAACATAGGCTAATAACCATTCCAGCCCTGACCTGCTAATAGCAACCCCACAAGGCTACTCAATAGCTAGAGCAGATAGAGTTGGAAAAGAGGTGGCAGTTTGGGGATAATTTACAGAAGTCCCTTCAAATGTAAAACTGACTCCACGCCTAACTTAGGATGCGAATTGTTATCCTTTAGCATCGAATTGACTAACAACTACTCCTTTAAAGGCCTGCTCATTTACCGTCCTCAGGCACAAGACATGATTTTCTTCAATCGATTCATGCGCTGGTTGAGAGGGGGGCTTGCAAGAGCGATTATACGGTACTTTGGGACTTTAACTTCCACTTAGACTGCGTAGTGGATAAAGACACGGAGGCAATTTTGGACATTATGAATGCTTTCAACCTCCCACAATTAATACATCAGTCTACTGATAATTGTGGTCACATTCTGGTAGCTATTTTTTCCAATAACCATTTCATCTCTGTCAAAGAGTTTCTTCCACTTACATGGTCCGACCATAAAGTAGTTCTTTTTGAACTGACAGTCTCCCTCCCTAATCAAAGCAGGAATGTAGATTCCAATCATTTGCCATTTTATCTTTGGGCAAAAACTAACTTTGACATTTTAGAACACCTGTCCCAGGCAACATTTCCCCAGCTGCCCAACTCGAATCAGGCCTCAGTTGCCTATACCAATTGGTTCAACTCGGCCATCTCTAAAGCTGTTCCAAAAATATGCGGTAGCATACACAAACTTAAACAATCCGCACCTTGGTATACAGACGCTCTTCGTCTTCAAAAACAGAAATGTAGAAAACTGGAAAGAATATGGAGATCAAACTACAAAAACTAATATTTAACCATTCACTAGCTAACTATAAAGCAGCCATCACCAAGGAAAAGTCAAACTTTTTTACGCAGCAAATAGAAGCATCCAAGAACTCTGCCAGAGAACTCTTTCAGGTCATAAAAAACTTACTAAAGTCCCTGAGACTAAAGGTAGCAACATCAGTCAATCTTTCTATGAGGAAATAGCTTCTCATTTTCGCAACAAAGTTGAGCAAATCTACAACCAGTTCTCTGCCTCCAGTGACATCAACCTTAGCGTTAGTCCCACGACAGCCCAAGGTTCGACCAGTTTAAGTCCCCATCTAACTTCAACCAATTTTCATCTACCATTACTGCAGATGTTCTTAAAGTAGTTAACTCTACAAAGTCAGGATCACCTTACGACCCTTGCCCCCCTCCATATTAAAACAGATTCCGGCTCCGATCGCTTCATTTCTAGCCAACATCTTCAATGGGATGTTTAGCACCGGTACCTTTCCTGATCTGTGATAAATAGCCTCTATCTTGCCACTTCTTAAGACCCCCAACCTAGACCCAGATAATCTAGCAAACTACTGTCCGATTTCTAGGTTACCATTCCCAGCTAAAATAGCGGAAAAACTGATTAACACACAACTAACAGTTTATTCAGGAAAATCATCTGTTGGATCCCTCCCAATTCGACTTCAGGGCAGAACATAGTACTGAGACAGCATTAATAAAAACCACAGATGAATTAAGAACTATCTTGGACAAAGGAGGCTCCACAGCACTTATTCTCCTTGACCTGTCGGCGGCCTTCGATACTGTTGATCATGTCACCCTTGTCGGCCGCCTCAAAAAATTGGGCATTTCTGATAAAGCCCTTGCCCTACTCCAATCATTCCTACCAGACAGAAGTCATTCAGTTATGTTGGAGAAATGTTCATCCAACTCCTTCTCTCTTCCATGTGGGGTCCCTCAGGGATTCTCCCTAAGCCCTCTGCTCTTCAATATTTATGTTTCAGAATTGGCCTCCCTGATTAGATCTTTTGGATTCCCCCCACATCTTTTGCAGACAACTCAAATCGTGGTGTCAGCCTCTAATAATACAGAAGTCACTATCTCTCAGTTTCACAATTGTATGAGAGCTGTTAGTGACTGGATGGGAAAGCATTGCCTCAAACTAAACTCGGAGACAACTGAGGTGTTACTTTTTGGTAATAACCCTCAGTTCTGGAGCCCAGCATGCTGGCCAGCAGAGTTGGGAACTCTCCCAACCCCAGTCCAAAAAGCCAAAAACTTAGGCATAACCATAGATGACAAACTGAACTTTAATAAGCATATCAGTTCAGTTGTCTCATCCTGCTTTAACACTTTGAGAATCATCAGGAAGATTCTGCCGTTTGTTCCCCCCACTTCCAGAAAAACAGTCATTTCCTTATTAATACTGACAAAGCTGGATTACTGTAACAGACTTTTTCTTAAGCTCCAAAAACAATACGTAAAGAAACTCCAAAGCGTGCAGAATGCAGCAGCCAGGCTTATTTTTGATCTTCCCAAATTCCATACGGTTTCAGCCTTCATTAAGGCACTATGCCTTACCTATAAAGCCTATTACAAAAAACAGTGGTCCCTAAAATAGGGAGAATAAATAATACAATAAAATATAGCCCCAATCAGTACTATATTTAAGCCAGTGTCCAGCCGGACAAGGGCGAATTTAATATGCAAATTAGTTACAATCGAGTACAGATGTGAGTAAAATAACAGTGGGATACAAGCCTGTATCCATGAACTCACATATTAGACAAACAAAGAAAGTAAAATAAAAAAGGCTCAGGCAGTTTCAAGGGTTGTTTCTAAAAGATAATACATAGATGGGAAACAACAATTATAGAGAGGTCACCTTTACACGAAATATATACAGAAATCACTGTGTATAAGGTTGACAACTATGTCGACGGCGCTTCGATCCTTATCTGTAGGATATTGGATCATCATCAGGACTAAGAAATAAAGTGCCTGAAAACAATTGCCTGTAAATTACTGAAAACAAGCCCTGAGATTGTGGGCTGGTATAACAAGGTCCGGACTGATGCTGAGGCCCATGGGTCAAAGTGAGATGGACTGTTAATGGGTCGTGGTCGGCGCCATGGCCGTGTCCCAATGAGATGTAGAATGCTTGAGAGGGAATTTTTCGGAAGAACGGGATCGTGTCTGTACGGAGGCGGGCACGTGAGGATTTAGGATAAATAAGGCCGCCTAACGGGCGATTGCGATTGCGCCTTGAACAACCAGGCTACCACGATTTTTCCTCGAGGCCCACACCGCAATTCGCGCCGAATTGGACCTTTAAATCATGGCGCTGCCCGTTAGGCGGCCTTATTTAACCAACTTATCCTAAATCCTCACGTGCCCGCCTCCGTACAGACACAATCCCGTTCTTCCGAAAAATTCCCTCTCAAGCATCCTACATCTCATCGGGCCACGGCCATGGCGCCGACCACGACCCATTAACAGTCCATCTCACTTTGACCCATGGGCCTCAGCATCAGTCCGGACCTTGTTATACCAGCCCACAATCTCAGGGCTTGTTTTCAGTAATTTACAGGCAATTGTTTTCAGGCACTTTATTTCTTAGTCCTGATGATGATCCAATATCCTACAGATAAGGATCGAAACGCCGTCGACATAGTTGTCAACCTTATACACAGTGATTTCTGTATATATTTCGTGTAAAGGTGACCTCTCTATAATTGTTGTTTCCCCATCTATGTATTATCTTTTAGAAACAACCCTTGAAACTGCCTGAGCCTTTTTTATTTTACTTTCTTTGTTTGTCTAATATGTGAGTTCATGGATACAGGCTTGTATCCCACTGTTATTTTACTCACATCTGTACTCTATTGTAACTAATTTGCATATTTAATTCAGCCCTTGTCCGGCTGGACACTGGCTTAAATATAGTACTGATTGGGGCTATATTTTATTGTACTATTTATTCTCCTATTTTAGGGACCACTGTTTTTTGTAATAAGTTAATTCCCAAGGTCCCTTACCAATTCTAATTGGGTTCCCTTGTCCTATATACTTACCTATAAAGCCTTGCATGATCTAGGTCCTAGCTACCTCAAACATTCCCTCTCCTGGTACATACCTTATAGAGACCTCCGATCAAAAAACTCCCTGACGGTCCCTCGTCCCAGGTTTAAGAGACTTAAATGGGGATGCAGTTGCTTTTCCTCTGAAGCCCCGGTATTCTAGAACAGTCTGCCTATACATATTAAAGCAGCTCCCACATTATTGAGTTTTAGGAAACTAATAAAAACCTGGCTTTTTAACCTCTAGTTTCCCCCTGCTCTCACATTTACTGGTATTCCCAACCAGCGCCAAGACACCCTTGGGTATTCGAGCACTTTAGAAACATTTTAACATAACATAACATAACATTGGTGGTGCCCCTGCCATCTTTAGGCCACCACGAGTGGATAGAGATGGGCATATGAAAAAGCCCCACAGGGCATCATGAGGTGCCTCAGCCACAGCAGCAAATACCTTATGAGTGTCTCTCCCGCTCTACTGGGGAGAGCCAGTATCTTTTCTTTGCCTTGCAGCCTTGCGCCTTGCAGCTTTTCTTTTGTCTTTTCATGTTTTTTGGGGGAGTGCCCAGTCTCACCCAAGTACCCCCATGCCTGCAATCATTGGGGGCAGCTGTGGGAGCCCACCCCTCCCTGCCATGCCAGCTCTCGCGTTGCCTACACCTCCAAAGCAACTACAGGAGGCGGCAGCTTCTTCCTCCCTTCCCGCTCTTATGGGCTAGGATCCTCATGCTTTTGATGGTCGCCTACTCTCTCCAGACATGGGCACGGGGAGTGGGGCAGTGACACAACCACTTGGGGGAGCGATGTAACTCCCCATCTTCTGCTGCTCGGTAGTCAGGGATAGGGTCCCTGCCCCCTCCTTCAGAAACATGGCCTGGGGATGTGGCACCCAGGCAAAGGTAGAGTCCCGGGAGGGTCTCTGGGCACAGAAGTCCAGAGCTTTACTCCAACTGGTCCTCACATGGTGCATAGTGACCAGTCTCACTGGCCCTTGGGGAGACCCACTGTCCCTGGGGTCAACTGGCTAGAGTCTTTAGTCCTTTGTGGGCATCAAGGTCTTCTTCCTTCCAGTTGTCCATGGTGGGCCCAGGGTCCAGCAGCGAACTGCAGAAAAACACCAAGGAAGAAAGAGTCTTCCCCTTGTGCAAGAATTTCTAAAGAGGACTGAATGGTTCCAGAAGTCAGGCACCCATGATCAATCCTACACAGAATGCTGGGACAGTTAAAAATGGTGTCATCTAGGAGTCACCAGTCACATCTCCTCTGCCCCTTGCTGATATCACTGCCAGGGTCTTTCTCACTAAATCTTCAAAAGGGAGCCCCCTCCTGTGTTGGCTCTAGAGGTCTAGGTTCCCACCTTGGTTCAGTGGGCTTAGACAGGCCCATTCCTGACAGCTGATTGATTGATGCCGATACTTCAGTCCCAACTCTTTCCTCCTCAGGAGCTGAGTGAAGCACTGTTAATCACTCCCTTTGTTTGGGGAGGCCTATGTTCCTGCTGCTGGAGAGAAATGTAATTAACCCGGCACAGCAGGGTGACAAGAGGGCTTGGCTCTTATTCTGATCTAAACCACGGAAATATGACAATTCTTGATGACCGATAAGTTGTACATATATCTTTTTGTAACTTCCATATTTGATTTCCTTGCACAGGTTATGCCCCATTTTGATGTCACTGGTGTCTCTAATCCAAAGGGAAGCAAAATAGCACTCTAATGCAGTTTGCCCCAAGTGTATAATAAAATGTCACTACCGACAAAACAGTAAATCACACTGACTTTATTAGTGTACACTACCATTATAAGGCCTACCTAAGGTCAATATCTAATCCTGCATATTTTCCTCTGCGACAGGCTACCTGTGCACAGTTTCCGTGCTGCGCACGACAGTAGTCTCACACGTGCAGCCAGCACACGTATTCACATCTGTTCATGTGTAACCAGCTAAGTGCCCCATACCCTGGCTTTGTCGCAGAGGCCTTATCTTAAAAGGTGGACACTTGTGGTAAACATGCACAGTCCATTTGTCATGTGTTTACCGTCGGTTAGACATGCAATGAGTCTCTCCCAAAGTAAAACTCCAAAACCAGGTGATCCCAAAAAGCAAAAAACTCAGGCATACTCAATTGGTGGAGCACCATTCAAACAACGGCTAACAGGCCACCCAGCAGGAGCCCTGATGCCCTCGTCAAGCAAGCTGCACAGATTGTCCAGATAAATAGTAACACTGAATCAGTGCCATATCCTGGGTAAAACCCTGCATGCCTTTCATAAAACAGCTTGTATGCTTCCAGATTTTTTCCAGCCACCTAGCAAAGTTTTTATTCCAGAGTTCAATATTGCTGTTAACTGCATGATATGATGGTAATTTCACAAAGTGGAAGTTTCAAGTCCAGCTAAACATGCCTAGTGTCAGCCAAATTCAATGCAGAAGTATTAAATCATACTAAAGACATTAGCAGATACAGCATTTTTGATCATTGCTCTTTGACTTTGCTGCCCTTAATTGGATCTCATTAAAACCATGAAAGCCTGACACTGCACTTAATTTTCTAGCAGCTTGCAAATTTTCATTAAGCAGCACCAGTTTTGTCAACAAATGAACAAATCAGCAAAAGGTGCTAAATCTCATGTAGATATGTGAAATGGTGCTAAAGTTATTAGTTATTAGCAAAACAGTGCTAACAGACTTCAAGATCCATTTAACAGCAATGATGATATTAGCGCAAAAAAACTTGTTGGCAGCCCTTCTTTCTTTACTAAGCTTTTGACAATTTTATGCAAATTCGTGAAACAGCACTGAAATCATATGCAAATTAAAACACACCTTTCCAAATGTTAATATGTCTCTGTATTTAACCCTTCAAAGGCTGCCTGACATATTTTTTAACGCTAATTTCTCAAATACTACTCAATGGATTTACACCAAACCAACCAAAGGCACTCATCTGAGGAATGTTCTACTTTTGTGCCAAATTCTGTGTAATTCCATTTGGTGGCACAGGGTTCTATGGAAGAGCCTGGAAAGCCAGAGGTTCCCAGACTCTAAGGCCCTACTTACTAGTTGCTCATGAAATTCTGACCCACGAGTAAACCTCTGTTTATGCATGGGTTGGAATTATGAGTTTGGTTATATTTACTGATGTATAAATTAACTCAACATTCATTACATTTTGGCAGGTCAAACAGGCCGAAATTTAATGGGAAAAAGCAAACATTATGTACTGTATAATGCAGAGTTTGGTGGCTTAAACACCAAAATCCACGTTATTCCCTAGAAAATTGTAATAGATGCGATTTATTGCACTGAATAAATAACAAGAAGAAGCAGGCATTACTTTGAGTCGAGGGGTATCTCATAGGTAGTGCATGGGCATTCCCATGCAACCACCAATGGCTTTTGAAGCAAATCTCTATTTTCTAATATTTGTAGACAGGGATTTTCACCAAGAAAATCACACCTCCTTGGGTCAGGCGTATCAGTGGAACATATTTTAAAATTCTTCACACTTTTCCAACAATACATGTGTGCTGCACAGGAAAAGTATTAAACTATGCCAAAGCATAGTTGTTGAATTGGAAAGGTACGCTTGCAGTAAAAAATCAGTACTTGACAGAACTCACACCTCCTTGAACTATGGCGGAACGGTCTGTACATTGATGCATGGTAAACAAAATTGGGCAGCTCTGGGGAAGAGAAAAGCAGCACCATGTCTTAGTAGATATGTGTTAGAAGCGGGGTCACCGATTCCGACACAGTAGCTTGGCGCGAGGCAGGAAGGCACCCGGAGGCAATGTGTTAAGCACTTGTGCAGCAGACACTCACACTGACTCAGTCATGCGCACACAATAAGGAGACACCACACCAGGCTGTTAGGTAAAAACAAGATTCTTTATCTAATTTTAAATCAGTAATAGGTGAGGCAGATAATCTTAGACAACATTTCAATTCATTTAGCTTCTTAAAACCAGTGCGTAAATTCATTCAAGCACATTATAACAGTAAAACGTTACGCCATTAAAAGGCAGTAGCATTAACCTCATTGAAAAGTAGGTAACACTGTAGGTCATAGGTTGCAGGTCAAAACAAAGACTTCACTGCACTTAGCGACATTCAATTAGCAAGAATTTAGATGCACATAACACTGTAGATGAGGGAGAACCTGTATCAACCTAGGCGCAACCACATTCAGTACAGTGGGTGTTGCAAAGCAGGTAGGCCTACAACATAGAAACACTTTAACTCTTGGCAGGTGAACACAAAGGCTCAATTCATGTAGGTATATTCAATTCATTAAGGGCCTTACTGTAGCTTAATCACATAACATTGGGCACATTCCCCTCAATCGGAGACTTGATGCAAATACCCCCACTCCCTTAGACACATAGCGGGAGCATTAACCTAGGCAGGTGTGTAATCACTGTAGGCACCATAGGTGAACTTAGCGGCTGCATGCACCTTAGGATAACCAACGTTTATTGTTCAGCACCCCTTTTGCAGGGCACTCCTGGTGACACTTCCTGGGCCCCTGGGCGGGACCCGACACACCTTACTGGTAGGCCTCTACTATGGACAACCCTTCTCGAGGCATCCGCTCCGAGCGCGACGCTCTCTGGGGCACAGGCAGCCCTACGCATGGGGCCTTACGTCTTGGGCAGTGTCAACGCTGGAGGACGGCAGGGGGCCCTACGCAAGTAGGGGCCCCGGCCTCCCGGACTCACTGGTCAATTCCGTGCAGGAGGGGTAATCGATCCCAGATGCCGCGCCGCGAGCTTCCTCCCCTGCCGGTCCGCTCCTCTCCGCTGCAGGGACCGGACGGGGGAGGCTAATCAATACAGTCCCCACAGGGCAGGCCTTGGCGGGTGGAAAGGCGGGGGCCGACAAGGCTCCTCTCCGGCCCCCGATGCAAGCGGCGGCGTGCGGCTTTCCGGGGGCGCGGCCTCTAACGCGGCCGTGGCTCCCGTTGCTGGGTAACGCCTCCCCTCGCACTCGCAGGCCGGGCGCAGCCTAGATCCAGTCGCGGCCTTGCTCTTACGCGGCGCCTGGGCCCAACGCCTCCTCAGGACAGAGCGGGGGCTG
Organism: Calotriton arnoldi; assembly: GCA_963921515.1. Taxonomy (NCBI): domain Eukaryota; kingdom Metazoa; phylum Chordata; class Amphibia; order Caudata; family Salamandridae; genus Calotriton; species Calotriton arnoldi. The sequence goes on along the minus strand of CAWUFW010004902.1, from coordinate 39,106 downwards.
CAGCAGTGAATTTCCAGGCCTCCGCTTCGGCCCCCGATGCAAGCGGCGGCGTGCGGCTGCAGGTCTCCGGCTCCGCTTCCAGCTCCGGTCAGGGAGCCAATCAGTGTGCGGCTTTCCGGGGGCGTGGCCTCTGACGCGGCCGTGGCTCCCGTTGCTGGGTAACGCCTCCCCTCGCACTCGCAGGCCGGGCGCGGCCTAGATCCAGTCACGGCCTTGTCTTACGCGGCGCCCAGGCTCAACGCCTCCTCAGGACAGAGCGGGGGCCGCGGCAGTGAATTTCCAGGCCTCCGCTTCGCCTTCCGCGTTCCAGTGGTCGCGGGGGTGAGTTCCGCTCACAGCGCTTTGGGGGTAATTAACACAGGGGCTGCGGCGGTGATTCCAGACACAGCAGCGCTTCTTCTGGCCACAGCACCAGCGCTCGGGGGCAGTCAGCGCTTCTAGGTAGCCCCGCACTAGGGGGGAGATCAGCGCTTGTGGCAGGACACAAAGAGGCAACAGTCCAGTGCTTTGAAGGCACAGCGCTTACCGGTCACAGCGCTTGCAGGGGAGACAAGCAGGTTGGCACAGAGCGCTTCCTTAGGGCACAGCATACAGCGCTTTACCTGGTGATCCCCAGCTGCCTGTACAGGTTGCAGTGGCGTGATAGTTTCTTCGCAGTTTCGGTAGTTTCTGGTTTGTTGCAGCCAGTTGGTTGTGGTTGCAGTTACTTGGGGGGAAAGGGGGGTTGAGTTGGTGGGCACAAGAGGCAAGTAGGTACCCTTCAGGCACACTGGAGGTGGTCCCCTGGGTCCCCTCACGCTGGGCCAGGTCAGTAGGTGGAAGGTGTTCCTCAGCTAGCTTAGCACAGCAGCGCCTAAGCCCAGTCAGTACCAGTAGTGTAGGTCTCCCCCCTAGGCCCGACAGCCTGTACTCCGGAAGAAGTTCCCCCAGGTCCAGTGGTGCCCCAACTGACTAACTAGGTTTCCCTCCAAACCTCTTATACCCCTAGGTCAGGTGACCCTCCTGAAAGGCGGCAAAACATAACTCCTCCCTGAGCTGGAAGGTTCTAGAAGCTTCCCTCATGTCTGGCTATGAGGCCCAGAGGCAGGAACGGCATGGATACTGTATCATTATGTCCCCGCCTGATCCTGACTACTAGTATGTGCGTGCGCAATGGCCACTATGCAGTAGCAGGGGCCTGTGGCAGCCATCCTATTAGGAGAGAGCACCTGCACCTCAGCACTGTTTGGCAGTGGTAAGGCGCCCAGAGACATAGGTCCAACAAAAAGGTAGTGGCAAAAATGAGGCGCAAAGAGAAAAAAACGGGGTAAGACCACCCTAGGGCTGACAGGTCTAACATGAATCCCCCCCAGCCGAAAGTGGGGAGAGCTTCCCAACCTCTAGGGAGTTCTCATCGCTAAGGCGGAAAAACCGGGAGAGACCGTCAGCGTTGGCGTGGTCTACTCCGGGTCGATGTTCCACCCGAAAGTCCATACCCTGGAGGGAAATGGACCACCTCAACAATTTGGGGTTTTCGCCTCTCATCTGCATGAGCCAGCGAAGGGGTCGGTGGTCGGTTTGAATAAGGAAGTGAGAGCCAAAGAGGTATGGCCTCAGCTTCTTCAAAGCCCAAACCACGGCGAAGGCTTCTCGCTCTATAGTACTCCACCGCTGTTCCCGGGGGAGTAACCTTCGAGAAATAAAGGCCACTGGCTGGTCTTGGCCGTCATCATTAAGTTGGGAGAGCACAGCTCCAATGCCATGCTCAGAGGCGTCTGTCTGCACGATGAATTCCTTTCCAAAGTCTGGAGTCCTGAGCACCGGAGCGGTGCACATCGCGTGCTCCAGAGTGTCAAACGCTTCTTGACAGGCAGCCGTCCAGATGACTTTGCGTGGCTGCTTCTTGGATGTCAATTCAGTCAGGGGGGCTACGATGGTCCCATAGCCCTTGACAAACCGGCGGTAATAACCCGTGAGGCCAAGGAAGGCCCGGACCTCCGTTTGGGTTTTGGGGGGCTCCCAGGCCAAGATGGTCTCAATTTTGGCCTGGAGGGGTTGCACCGTACCCCCGCCCACCAGGTGTCCCAGGTAGACAACAGATCCCTGTCCAATCTGGCACTTGCTAGCCTTGATGGTTAGGCCAGCCTGCTGTAGAGCCTGTAGCACCTCCTGGAGATGCTCCAGATGGTCCTCCCAGCTGCTGCTGAAGACAGCTATGTCATCCAGGTAGGCAGCAGAGAAGGCCTCTAGGCCGGACAGTACCTGGTTAACCAACCGCTGGAAAGTGGCCGGAGCATTTTTCAGCCCGAAGGGCATCACCCGAAATTGAAAGTGGCCCTCGGGGGTGCAGAACACAGTCTTCTCCTTCGCTCCGTCCGCCATGGCAATCTGCCAATATCCTGACGTCAGGTCGATGGTACTCAGATACCGAGCTGCTCCCAGTCGGTCAATGAGCTCATCCGCCCGAGGGATCGGGTGAGCATCAGTCTTGGTCACGGAATTCAAACCACGGTAGTCCACACAGAACCGAATTTCTGGTGTGGTGCCCGGTGGGGCCGCTTTCGGCACCAACACCACCGGACTAGCCCAAGGGCTGCTGGAAGGCTCAATCACCCCCAGCTCCAACATCTTGGTCACCTCACTTTGGATGCTGGTTCTGACTTTGTCGGACAGCCAGTAAGACTTGGTTTTCACAGGCGGGCTGTCCCCTGTGTCCACATCATGGGTACCAGGTGTGTAATCCCAGGAGTGAAGGAAAACAACGTGGAGTACCACTCCAATACCTGGCGGCAGTCCCCCTGTTGCTCAAGGGTCAAGGATGGGGAGAGAACCCCTCCCTCCACCGATCCATTGTTCTCTTTGGCCGCCAGAAGGTCCGGAAGAGGTTCGCTCTCCTCCTCTTCACTTCCATCCGTCACCATCAGGAGGGTAAGTTCTGACCGCTCCTGGTGTGGCTTAAGGCGGTTGATGTGGAGCACCCTGTGGGGTTGACGGGGGGTCTTGAGGTCTACTACATAAGTGGTCTGGCCTCTTCTCTCCAAAATTTCGTATGGTCCAGTCCACCGGTCCTGGAGGGCGCTAAGGTCTCCGGGCTCCATGACCCACACCTTCTGTACAACGTCCAACTCCACCGTCCGAGCATTCCGGTCGTACCACTCCTTCATGACGGCTTGACTAGCCTCCAGATTGTCTGAGGCTTCCTCCCACAGCTTGGCTATCTGGCTGCGGAATGCCAGCATGTAGCTGACCACATCACGGGGGAGCTTCTTAGAAGACTTCTCCCACCCCTCCTTCACGAGACTGAGGGGCCCTCTAACGGGGTGTCCATAGAGCAGCTCAAAGGGGCTGAAACCGACCCCCTTCTGCGGCACCTCTCGGTAGGAGAAGAGCAGACAGGGTAAGAGGACGTCCCACTTCCTTCTCAAGTCCTCGGGTAGGCTCCGGATCATCCCCTTCAGGGTCTTATTGAAGCGCTCCACGAGCCCGTTAGTCTGGGGGTGGTAAGGAGTGGAGAACCTGTAGGTCACTCCGCACTCCTTCCACATGGCCTGCATGTAGGCCGACATGAAATTCGTGCCCCTATCTGACACCACGACCTTGGGGAATCCCACTCGGGTAAAAATCCCCATCAAGGCCCGCGCCACCACAGGTGCAGTGATGGTCCTCAGAGGGATTGCCTCCGGGTACCGGGTGGCGTGGTCCACCAACACCAAGATGAACCTATGTCCCGAAGAAGTCGGCGGGTCCATTGGCCCGACAATGTCAATTCCTACCCGCTCAAAAGGGGTACCGACAACCGGGAGCGGTTCCAGAGGGACCTTCAACTTAGTCCCTGTCTTGCCACTCGCCTGACAAGTCACACAGGTCTTACAAAAGGTGTCAGAGTTAACTCTCATCCTGGGCCAATAAAAATGTGGGACCAATCGAGCAAATGTCTTATCCTGGCCCAGGTGTCCTGCCAGTGGTATCTCATGTGCCAATTCCAGCAGGAAGGCTCGGTAGCATTGGGGGACCACTAAGGCCCTTGATGACCCATGCACCGGAGCCTTAGGCTCACTGTAGAGGAGACCATCCTCCCAGTAGACATGGTAGTTACCGGTCTCTTTACCAGTTGCTTGGGCTTCGGCCTGCTGCCGCATGCCTTCAAGCGTTGGGCACTCTCTCTGCGCCCCACAGAATTCCTCCCGGGTAGGCCCTCCTTCCACCTGCCACTCTGCAGGGGTCGGCCAGTCCCCCACGGGAACGACATCCACCTCAGCGGACTCCAGGGTCACCTCCGCGGGCTCCCCATCCATCTCGCAGGGTGCATCCTCAAGAATGTCTTCTTGTCCAACAGTGGGCTGTGCCATTGTTTCAGGCTCCAACCCGGGTTGAGTTCCTTGCCGGGCAGCCATGGACCGCGTGACCACGCAAGTCCACCCTGGTAATCCCAGCATCTCAGCATGGGCGTTAAACTCTACCTCCTTCCAGGCAGTATGTTCCAAGTCGTTTCCGAGCAGACAGTCAACTGGCATGGCAGGGCTCACCGCAACTCTCAACAGGCCTGAGACGCCTCCCCACTCAAAGGGAACTTGGGCCACGGGGTAATGACCCAGGCTATTATCAGCCATGACAACCGGGTGGAATACTTCAGGAATCACCTGCTCTGGGGACACCAGCTGACGTCTTACCATCGTCATGCTGGCACCCGTGTCCCTCAGAGCCTCCACCTCCTCCCCGTTCACCAGGACCCTCTGCCGGTATTTGGCAGTGTTCGAGGGTACCTGAACCCGTGGGATCATCTCTCTATCCCCCAGGGAAACTAAGGTCAAGCCTGTCCACTCACCTCCCCTACCTAGGGACAACTCCTCCCCAAGCGCTACACTGGCCACCCTGGGGCTCTTACCTCCTGTGGGGGCTGGTGTCCTCTTGCGACACTGGGGATCCCCCTTGTAGTGTCCAACATCCCCGCACTCGTAGCACCGGACAGTTCTGGGCTGCTGACTCTTGTCAGGGTAAGTGGGTTTCTGGAATCCAGATTGGGGAGGGGAACCTACCCCTCTCCCATGCGGTCTATTTTGGGGGCCTTTAAAGAACTCCTTCTTTTTATCTCCCCCCTCTCTCTTCTGGGGAAAACTCTGTCCACCTTTCGGGGGGTCTCCCCCGGATCCCTTGCGGGACACCCGAGTGCTAACCCAGGTATCCGCCTCCTCCGCAAGTTCCCGAGGATCGGTCAGCTTGCGGTCCACCAGGTGTTGGCGCAGCTCTGGAAAACTCTTATCAAGGAGGTGCTCTCTTAAAAATAGATTGAACAGCCCTTCATGATCACTCACTTCGCTGCCACGCACCCAACCCTCCAATGCCTTACGGGCATAATCAAAAAAATCCACCCAGTTCTGTGTGGGAAGCTTGTGGCTGTTGCGGAACTTCTGGCGATACTTTTCTGGGGTGAGGCCAAACTTTTTAAGCAGTGCCTCTTTCATGACAGGGTAATTTGTCTGATCACCTTTATCTAAAGTCAAAAGTGTGTCCCTTGCCAACGGAGGTATGCACCTATACAGGCCTCCCCCCCAGTACTTCTCAGGCACCCCATGGGCTACCAAAGACACCTCATACGCCGCCAACCACTTATCAATGTCATCCCCTACACTGAAACTGGCCATCACCTCCTTAGGTAGGTAAAACTTAGGCTCTCGTGGAGCCTCAGCGGGTACGCTGCCACCATTCAAGTTGCCCTGAGTCTCCATATGCAAGGCTCGGAGCTCTAATTCTTTCAGGCTAAGCTCATGCACAAGCTTCCTCTCTTCCATGGCTAGCCTCGCCTGTTCTCGCTCCTTGTCCATCCTAGCAAGCTCTAGCTTCAATTGCCTCTCCTCCCTCCTGTCCTCGTACTCCTCCACAGACACACTGCTCGCTGACACACTACTGCCTGCCCTGGAACATCTCCCTGGCAACACATTCTCACTGATGTCTATGTGCAGTAGGTCCAGCTCTCCTGGAGCCTCCAGCTCCCCCTGTTCCTCGACCACTCTCCCTTCCTGATGGGCCAATACCCATGCCCTCAAGACTTTCAGAAGCTCCTCTCTCTTGGCGCCTCGCTTGACGAGCACCCCCATCCCCCGACAGAACTCCCTCAGCTGCGCCACCGTATACATTTCAAGGTTGGCCAGCTCGAACTCCATCCTGACAGGTGGGGCCCCAGACACTTAAGGGAAAACTCCTAGGACGTAGGCAACAGGTTAACACAGGAGCATGTACAGTCAGGTAGTGAAGGGCGAATGTTAGGCTTGCATATAAATAGGTGTCTAATTGCGGCGCACACTGAATCCCTGTAGGGTGCTGCACAAGTCCTTATCCCACCGCTGAACACCAATGTTAGAAGCGGGGTCACCGATTCCGACACGGTAGCTTGGCTCGAGGCAGGAAGGCACCCGAAGGCAATGTGTTAAGCACTTGTGCAGCACACACTCACACTGACTCAGTCATGCGCACACAATAAGGAGACACCACACCAGGCTGTTAGGTAAAAACAAGATTCTTTATCTAATTTTAAATCAGCAATAGGTGAGGCAGATAATCTTAGGCAACATTTCAATTCATTTAGCTTCTTAAAACCAGTGCGTAAATTCATTCAAGCACATTATAACAGTAAAACGTTACGCCATTAAAAGGCAGTAGCATTAACCTCATTGAAAAGTAGGTAACACTGTAGGTCATAGGTTGCAGGTCAAAACATAGACTTCACTGCACTTAGCGACATTCAATTAGCAAGAATTTAGATGCACATAACACTGTAGATGAGGGAGAACCTGTATCAACCTAGGCGCAACCACATTCAGTACAGTGGGTGTCGCAAAGCAGGTAGGCCTACAACATAGAAACACTTTAACTCTTGGCAGGTGAACACAGAGGCTCAATTCATGTAGGTATATTCAATTCATTAAGGGCCTTACTGTAGCTTAATCACATAACATTGGGCACATTCCCCTCAATCGGAGACTTGATGCAAATACCCCCACTCCCTTAGACACATAGCGGGAGCATTAACCTAGGCAGGTGTGTAATCACTGTAGGCACCATAGGTGAACTTAGCGGCTGCATGCACCTTAGGGTAACCAACGTTTATTGTTCAGCACCCCTTTTGCAGGGCACTCCTGGTGACACTTCCTGGGCCCCTGGGCGGGACCCGACACACCTTACTGGTAGGCCTCTACTATGGACAAACCTTCTCGAGGCATCCGCTCCGAGCGCGACGCTCTCTGGGGCACAGGCAGCCCTGCGCATGGGACCTTATGTCTTGGGCAGTGTCAACGCTGGAGGACGGCAGGGGGCCCTACCCAAGTGGGGGCCCCGGCCTCCCGGACTCACCAGTCAATTCCGTGCAGGAGGGGTAATCGATCCCAGATGCCGCGCCGCGAGCCTCCTCCCCGGCCGGTCCGCTCCTCTCCGCTGCAGGGACCGGACGGGGGAGGCTAATCAATACAGTCCCCACAGGGCAGGCCTTGGTGGGTGGAAAGGCAGGGGCCGACAAGGCTCCTCTCCGGCCCCCGATGCAAGCGGCGGCGTGCGGCTTTCCGGGGGTGCGGCCTCTGACGCGGCCGTAGCTCCCGTTGCTGGCTAACGCCTCCCCTCGCACTCGCAGGCCGGGCGCGGCCTAGATCCAGTCGCGGCCTTGCTCTTACGCGGCGCCCGGGCCCAACGTCTCCTCAGGACAGAGCGGGCCGCGGCAGTGAATTTCCAGGCCTCCGCTTCGGCCCCCGATGCAAGCGGCGGCGTGCGGCTGCAGGTCTCCGGCTCCGCTTCCAGCTCCGGTCAGGGAGCCAATCAGTGTGCGGCTTTCCGGGGGCGCAGCCTCTGATGCGGCCGTGGCTCCTGTTGCTGGGTAACGCCTCCCCTCGCACTCGCAGGCCGGGCGCGGCCTAGATCCAGTCGCGGCCTTGCTCTTACACGGCCCAACGCCTCCTCAGGACAGAGCGGGGGCCGCGGCAGTGAATTTCCAGGCCTCCGCTTCGCCTTCCGCGTTCCAGTGGTCGCGGGGGTGAGTTCCGCTCACAGCGCTTTGGGGGTAATTAACACAGGGGCTGCGGCAGTGATTCCAGACACAGCAGCGCTTCTTCCGGCCACAGCGCCAGCGCTCGGGGGCAGTCAGCGCTTCTAGGTAGCCCTGCACTAGGGGGGAGATCAGCGCTTGTGGCAGGACACAAAGAGGCAACAGTCCAGCGCTTTGAAGGCACAGCGCTTACCGGTCACAGCGCTTGCAGGGGAGACAAGCAGGTTGGCACAGAGCGCTTCCTTAGGGCACAGCATACAGCGCTTTACCTGGTGATCCCCAGCTGCCTGTACAGGTTGCAGTGGCGTGATAGTTTCTTCGCAGTTTCTGTAATTTCTGGTTTGTTGCAGCCAGTTGGTTGTGGTTGCAGTTACTTGGGGGAAAGGGGGGTTGAGTTGGTGGGCACAAGAGGAAAGTAGGTACCCTTCAGGCACACTGGATGTGGTCCCCTGGGTCCCCTCACGATGGGCCAGGTCAGTAGGTGGAAGGTGTTCCTCAGCTAGCTTAGCACAGCGCAATGCAGTAATTTTAAATGCTGAATTAAGGAAAGGATACCACCTTATTTTTTAGTCCCCAGTTTGAAATTCCTTCAAATTTACTTAACATTTCAAAATGTTCAATTCTATATTTTGCTTCTTTATTTGTATATACTTTATTAATCTGCTCATATTATTTAATTTTCTAAACAGTTAGAGATTCAGTAAGAAGGTTCACGGACTCCTAGGTAGGGAAGGATCCAATGACCAGATCCTGTACTCAGAGTCTACTGCACATGGCCAAAAGTCATGCACAGCTGGTTCAGTGTCATAGGGGAGGCACAGGCTCAGTGTAGTGAGCTTGGTGATACTGGGGCAGAGTCAGGGTCTGGCTGCAGGACAAGACCTTAACCCAAAGCATTTCTATGAATGCATTTCAGCTAGATGTTGCACCCATGACTGGCACACGACTTGGTTAAGAGAGTTAAAATAAGCACTTTTATGACCTATGCCCCAAAAGCCTTTGTAACTTATTTTCTGCTATACAGAGTGGTGACTTTGTGCAAGGTTTCTAGCACCTAGCTACATACTATGAGCTGTTTTTTTAATTATATATTTTTATGATCATGGTGTCTGTGCTGAAAGCCATTGTAAAAAAAAAAATTACATAAGGGTTGTAGGAAAGTAGTATCAGCTATTATGGTTACCCCCACTTTTTGCCTGGTGCTAAGCTGTTATTGACTAGTCTGACTGGGATACTGCTAATGAGGACCCCAGTCTATCTGCTTTCTCCCTTAAATTGCTGTGGTTAGTACTTAGGTACATCACAGATTAGATACTGGGGTACCCTTCTCAGTCCCTAGTATATGGTACTAAGGTACCCAGGGCATAGGTCCCCCAGAGGTCCCCCATGGGCAGAAGCATGCATTATGCCACACATGGGAGACCATTCAAAATGCAACTACAGGCCTGCCTTTGTAGCCTGTGTAAGCTGGTGCTACCACCACTTACTAAAGATATAGGTTTCCTATATCTAGGGTCACTGCACTTAAAACCTATAAGTCACCTCTAGAGCAGGCCTTATCAATCCTGAAGGCAGGGTGTTTTGTTCTAAGTGTGAGGGTGCCCATGCATGAGCAGGACACTCCTCCAGGTACAGTGTCCATTCTCCCTGGCTGTAAGTGAAACAGCCATATACTATATAGAGGGACACCGCTTAATTACGCGATGACCATTTCGAAATTGGCTGAAATGAATCCTATCATGTTTAGTATCAGACATGTTGGAATCATACCCCCACACCGTAAACGGTGTGGGAGGTATGATTCCAAGCACTGGAAGAGCTCTCCGTTAGGCTCTTAGTGTTCCCGGTGCCAGTCTCCTAGACCTGGACAGCACAAAATGGTTGCTGATGACCAGAGACATGATTCTGCCTTCCTGCTGCTGAGCTAAGCTCGAGCAGGGGAAGGCAGAACAATAGGCATCCTGTCACAGGGAGATGTGACCATCTCCCAGACAGGATTTAGTATATTGGGACTGGGTGGGTGCACTTGCCAGTGCCACTAAGTCTGCATGAGGGGCACATTTGGTGTCTCCGTGCAAAGTCCAGTTCAAACCAGCTCTGGGAGCCGTTGGGTCCCGCTCTGTCACGAAACTGGACAAAGGACATGGGAGTAACCTCCCCCTGTCCAGACCCTCCCCTGGGAGGGACCCCTGAATCGTCCCAACCCTTTACTTAGGGTACTTAAGAGCATACCTGGGTGTATGGTTCCTAGTCACTCACCTTGGGTGGTTCCTTGGGTCCCCAGCACTTCTACGTCCTCTTGACATTGTCTTGACCCGAGTTGTGGTTCTTATAACACTTTCTTAGTATATGATTTGGTCCCCCCCTGGGGTCCACTCTGTATTTCGTGCTATTTACTTGATTTCTATGCAAAGTATTGTGTGCATTGTGCATATCTCTGGGTAGGAGATATTTTTATGTGTTAGAGGGTATTATATAATAAATACATATTTTTATAAATACCTTGTGTGTTTTTTTTCACTTAATCTGTACATAAAAGATTGCATTCTGGTGAGACAAGCTGCTTTACACTCCTTCTGGACTAAGCCTGAAGGCTGCTCTCCACAGCTGCCACTTAGAGAGCTTTCTAAGGTTGTCTAAGACCTCTTAAATCACCATAAGGGTTATCTGGACTGGTGCAAGGTGCCCACTTACATAAGTGGACATCATATACCAGGCCAGCTTCTCACACGGGTTTCAAACTCTTGGTAAGGTAAAGAAAGTTGATTGAGAGATTTTATTTTTGGACCAGCAAAGGTGGCTCTTTGAGAGCCTTTTTCAGTTTTCTGTTATCTGAGGGATCCTATTACCGTGAACAAAAAGTACATTAATACTGGACATAAATTAGTTTGAAAAGTGAAATGGAATTATAAAATCCAGAATCAAAAGAAAAAAAACATATTTTGATCGGTGAATGTGAGCACCTTGAAACACAGGGTGTTATGCTGTGTGCCAACATTAATATGTTTCTAATGTCATATGCATTATATTATTAAATATGGGTTTCATTTTTCCAGATGTCTTTGTTCTGTTTCTCATTCCTTGGTTGCACAGTGTCATCCACAGATGTCTTCAGTGATGCAGTCATTCTAGAGACAGAAAGCAGCTATTCATCAAGGCACCTTATCTTCTTTTTACTTTTAAAAGCATTCTTGTGGTAGTTTTAGAGGTGCCTGCTCACAGTTGAAGTATCAAAATAGTATCTGCCATTTTTGCCTCATCTGAGGGCTTCTTTACAAAGTAGAAATGTGCCATGTTAGACATTATTTTTTTCTTACATTCCGTAATGGACAAAATTAATTTGTCCAATGGATTTGAAGGATTACTTTATTATTAACCCCTTCGCTGCTAGGCCTTCCCCCCCGTGCTAAGCCTTTTTTGGCTATTTGGGGTAGTGCTCGCTTAGGCCCCTGTAACTTTTTGACCACATAAGGTATCCACGCCAAATTTGCGTCCTTTTTTTCTAACATCATGGGGATTGTAAAGGTACCCAGGGTTTGTGGATTCCCCTGGAGGGGACCCAGAAATTAGCCAAAATACAGCAACATTTTGTTTTTTGGGGAAAAATGCGAAAAAGGGCTACAGATGAAAGCGTCTTGTTTTTTCCCTGAAAATGGCATCAAAAAGGGGTTGTGGTGCTGAAATCACCATCTTCCCAGCTTTCAGGGACAAGCAGACTTTTGTCAGAAAACCAACTTTTTTTACACAGTTTTGGCATTTTTCTGGGACATAGCCTATTTTTGCTATTTTTTGTGCTTTCAACCTCCTTCCAGTTAATGGTAGAAATGGGTATGAACCCAATAATGGATCCTGAAAAGTCATACATTTCTGAAAAGTAGACAAAATTCTGAATTCAGAAAGGGGTCATTTGTGTAGATACTTAAAGTTTTCCTTATAGAAACTAACAGTTAAATGAAGGAAACATTGAAAATTAGTTGAAAAAAACAGCCATTTGTGTCAACGTTTTCACCTGTAACTTCTTCTAATTATGACAGCTATTTGAAAGCAATATACCGTTATATCCGCTGGACCTTTCTGGTTGTGGGGATATATAGGACTTGTAGGTTCACCAAGAACCCGACGAACCCAGAGCCAAAAACTGAGCAGCATCTTGCAATGGTTTTTTATTATGTACCGGGTATATAGCAATTATTTTGGGAAAATGTATACATGGAAAAATTGTTATGAAAGACACCTATGTATTTCTGAAATGGGAACAAAATGTAGATTTTAGAAACAGTAGATATTTGCACATTTCCGAAATTGGGAGTACCTATACTAGCATGAGAATTATAGGTCATTTTTCAAAATGACTTATTTTTTACACATTGTCTTTCATTTGGAAGGCATAAATGCATCGAAAGTCAATAGGTAATAACAGTTGCTCTACAATTCTGTGTTACCCTAAGTCTCCCGATAAAAATGGTACCTCACTTGTGTGGGTAGGCCTTGTGCCCACAACAGGAAATGGCTCAAAATGCAACGTGGACGTACCACATTTTCACAATGAAAAATTACCCTTTTTTTGAAAAGTGCCTAGCTGTAGTTTTTGAACCCTAGCTCTGCGGGCACTTAGGAAACCTAGCAAACCTATACATTTTTGAAAACTAGACACCCAGGGGAATTCAGGACGGGGTGACTTGACTGGCTGTCACCAGGTTATGTTACCCAAAATCCCTTGCAAACCTAAAAAATTTGTAAAAAAACCACATTTTCCTCACTTTTCTGTGGTGGAAAGTTCTGGAATCTGCGCGGATCCACAAAATTCTACCCACCCCGCGTTCCCCAAGGTCTTCCGAAAACAATGGTACCTCACTTGTGTGGGTAGGCCTAGTTCCCGCGACAGGAAGCAGCGCAAAACGCAATGTGGACGCACCACATTTTCACAGTGAAAAATGACCCTTTTTTTGCAAAGTGCCTAGCTGTAGTTTTTGAACCCTAGCTCTGCCGGCACCTAGGGAAACCTAGCAAACCTATACATTTTTGGAAACTAGACACCCAGAGGAATCCAGGATGGGGTGACTTGACTGCCTCCCACCAGGTTCCGTTACCCAGAATTCCTCACAAACCTAAAAATTGTCAAAAAAACACATTTTCCCCACATTTCTGTGGTGGAAAGTTCTGTAATCTGCGTGGATCCACAAATTTCCACCCACCCCGCGTTCCCCAAAGTCTTACGAGAAAAATGGTACCTCACTTGTGTGGGTCGGCCTAGTGCCTGCGACAGGAAACGGCGCAAAACGCAACGTGGTCACACCTCAATTTTGCAGTGAAAAATGACCCTTTTTTGGCAAAGTGCCTAGCTGTAGTTTTTGAACCCTAGCTCTGCCGGCATCTAGGGAAACGTAGCAAACCTATACATTTTTTAAAACTAGACACACAGGGGAAACCAGGATGGGGTGACTTGACTGCCTCCCACCAGGTTCTGTTACCCAGAATCCCTTGCAAACCTAAAAAATTGTCAAAAAAACCACATTTTCCCCACATTTCTGTGGTGGAAAATTCTGGAATCTGCGTGGATCCACAAATTTCCACCCACCCCGTGTTCCCCAAAGTCTTATGAGAAAAATGGTACCTCACTTGTGTGGGTCAGCCTAGTGCCTGCAACAGGAAACGACGCAAAACGCAACGTGGTCACACTTCAATTTCGCAGTGAAAAATGACCCTTTTTTGGCAAAGTGCCTAGGTGTCGTTTTTGAACTTTAGCTCTGCTGGCACCTAGGGAAATCTAGCAAACCTATACATATTTGAAAACTAGACACCCAGGGGAATCCAGGATGGGGTGACTTGACTGCCTCCCACCAGGTTCTGTTACCCAGAATCCCTTGCAAACCTAAATAATTGTAAAAAAAAACACATTTTCCCCACATTTCTGTGATGGAAAGTTCTGGAATCTGCGTGGATCCCCAAATTTCTGCCCACCCCGCGTTCCCCAAAGTCTTACGAGAAAAATGGTACCTCACTTGTGTGGGTCGGCCTAGTGCCTGCGACAGGAAACGGCGCAAAACGCAACGTGGTCACACCTCAATTTCGCAGTGAAAAATGACCCTTTTTTGGCAAAGTGCCTAGCTGTAGTTTTTGAACCCTAGCTCTGCCGGCACCTAGGGAAACGTAGCAAACCTATACATTTTTTAAAACTAGACACCCAGGGGAATCCAGGATGGGGTGACTTGACTGCCTCCCACCAGGTTCTGTTACCCAGAAGCCCTCGCAAACCTAAAAAATTATTAAAAAAAACACATTTTGCCCACATTTCTGTGGTGGAAAGTTCTGGAATCTGCGTGGATCCACAAATTTCCACCCACCCCGCGTTCCCCAATGTCTTACGAGAAAAATGGTACCTCACTTGTGTGGGTCGGCATAGTGCCTGCGACAGGAAACGGCGCAAAACGCAACGTGGTCACACCTCAATTTCGCAGTGAAAAATGACCCTTTTTGGCAAAGTGCCTAGCTGTAGTTTTTGAACCCTAGCTCTGCCGGCACCTAGGGAAACCTAGCAAACCTATACATTTTTGAAAACTATACACCCAGGGGAATCCAGGATGGGGTGACTTGACTGCCTCCCACCAGGTTCTGTTACCCAGAATCCCTTGCAAACCTAAAAATTGTCAAAAAAACACATTTTCCCCACATTTCTGTGGTGGAAAGTTCTGGAATCTGCGTGGATCCACAAATTTCCACCCACCCCGCGTTCCCCAAAGTCTTCCGAGAAAAATGGTACCTCACTTGTGTGGGTCGGCCTAGTGCCCGCGACAGGAAACGGCGCAAAACGCAATGTGGTCACACCTCAATTTTGCAGTGAAAAATGACCCTTTTTTTGCAAAGTGCCTAGCTGTAGTTTTGAACCCTACCTCTGCCGGCACCTAGGAAACCTAGCAAACCTATACATTTTTGAAAACTAGACACCCAGGGGAATCCAGGATGGGGTGACTTGACTGCCTCCCACCAGGTTCTGTTACCCAGAATCCCTTGCAAACCTAAAACCTTGTCCAAAAAACACATTTTCCCCACATTTCTGTGGTGGAAAGTTCTGGAATCTGCGTGGATCCACAAATTTCCACCCACCCCGTGTTCCCCAAAGTCTTATGAGAAAAATTGTACCTCACTTGTGTGGGTCGGCCTAGTGCCTGCGACAGGAAACGATGCAAAACGCAACGTGGTCACACTTCAATTTCGCAGTGAAAAATGACCCTTTTTTGGCAAAGTGCCTAGGTGTCGTTTTTTAACCCTAGCTCTGCCGGCACCTAGGGAAATCTAGAAAACCTATACATATTTGAAAACTAGACACCCAGGGGAATCCAGGATGGGGTGACTTGACTGCCTCCCATCAGGTTCTGTTACCCAGAATCCCTTGCAAACCTAAATAATTGTCAAAAAAACCACATTTTACCCACATTTCTGTGGTGGAAGGTTCTGGAATCTGCGTGGATCCACAAATTTCTGCCCACCCCGCGTTCCCCAAAGTCTTACGAGAAAAATGGTACCTCACTTGTGTGGGTCGGCCTAGTGCCTGCGACAGGAAACGGCGCAAAACGCAACGTGGTCACACCTCAATTTCGCAGTGAAAAATGACCCTTTTTTGGCAAAGTGTCTAGCTGTAGTTTTTGAACCCTACCTCTGCCGGCACCTAGGGAAACCTAGCAAACCTATACATTTTTGAAAACTAGACACCCAGGGGAATCCAGGATGGGGTGACTTGACTGCCTCCCACCAGGTTCTGTTACCCAGAATCCCTTGCAAACCTAAAAAATTGTCCCAAAAAACACATTTTCCCCACATTTCTGTGGTGGAAAGTTCTGGAATCTGCGTGGATCCACAAATTTCTGCCCACCCCGCGTTCCCCAAAGTCTTATGAGAAAAATGGTACCTCACTTGTGTGGGTCGGCCTAGTGCCTGCGACAGGAAACGGCGCAAAACGCAACGTGGTCACACCTCAATTTCGCAGTGAAAAATGACCCTTTTTTGGCAAAGTGCCTAGCTGTAGTTTGTGAACCCTAGCTCTGCCGGCACCTAGGGAAACTTACCAAACACACACATTTCTGAAAAGTAGACACCCGGGGGCTTCCAGGGAGGTATGGCTTGCGTAGATCCCCCAAAGTTTCCTTACCCATAATCCCCTGCAAACCTCAATTTTAGCTGAAAAAAATCACTTTTTTCACTCATTTTTGTGTGGGAAAGTGTGGCATCACTGGCCTCACACAAATTTCCTACCACCCAGCGTTCCCCCAGGTCTCCCGATAAAAATGGTGCCTCACTTGTGTGGGAGGCCCAACTACCCGCGACAGGCAAGGGCCCAAAACGTAGTGAGGCGACATCAAAATTGCCTATCTCAAAACCACCTGGTTTTGCAAGGGGGTCACCTGGGTTTTGGCCCCGTGCTTGGCGGCCATCTAGGGAAACCTACCAAACCCACACATTTCTGAAAAGTAGACACCCGGGGGCTTCCAGGGAGGTATGGCTTGCATGGATCCCCCAACGTTTCCTTACCCAGAATCCCCTGCAAACCTCAATTTTAGCTGAAAAAATCACTTTTTTCACACATTTTTGTGTGGGAAAGTGTGGCATCACTGGCCTCACACAAATTTCCTACCACCCAGCGTTCCCCCAGGTCTCCCGATAAAAATGGTGCCTCACTTGTGTGGGAGGCCCAAGTACCCGCGACAGGCAAGGGCCCAAAACGTAGTGAGGCGACATCAAAATTGCCTATCTCAAAACCACCTGGTTTTGCAAGGGGGTCACCTGGGTTTTGGCCCCGTGCTCGGCGGCCATCTAGGGAAACCTACCAAACCCACACATTTCTGAAAAGTAGACACCCGGGGGCTTCCAGGGAGGTATGGCTTGCGTGGATCCCCCAACGTTTCCTTACCCAGAATCCCCTGCAAACCTCACTTTTAGCTGAAAAAAATCACTTTGTTCACACATTTTTGTGTGGGAAAGTGTGGCATCACTGGCCTCACACAAATTTCCCACCACCCAGCGTTCCCCCAGGTCTTCCGATAAAAATGGGGCCTCACTTGTGTGGGAGGCCCAAGTACCCGCGACAGGCAAGGGCCCAAAACGTAGTGAGGCGACATCAAAATTGCCTATCTCAAAACCACCTGGTTTTGAAAGGGGGGTCACCTGGGTTTTTGGCCCCGTGCTCGGTGGCCATCTAGGGAAACCTACCAAACCCACACATTTCTGAAAAGTAGACACACGGGGGCTTCCAGGGAGGTATGGCTTGCGTGGATCCCCCAACGTTTCCTTACCCAGAATCCCCTGCAAACCTCAATTTTAGCTGAAACAATCACTTTTTTCACACATTTTTGGGTGGGAAAGTGTGGCATCACTGGCCTCACACAAATTTCCCACCACCCAGCGTTCCCCCAGGTCTCCCGATAAAAATGGTGCCTCACTTGTGTGGGAGGACCAAGTACCCGCGACAGGCAAGGGCCCAAAACGTAGTGAGGCGACATCAAAATTGCCTATCTCAAAACCACCTGGTTTTGCAAGGGGGGGTCACCTGGGTTTTTGGCCCCGTGCTCGGCGGCCATCTAGGGAAACCTACCAAACCTACACATTTCTGAAAAGTAGACACCCGGGGGCTTCCAGGGAGGTATGGCTTGCGTGGATCCCCCAACGTTTCCTTACCCAGAATCCCCTGCAAACCTCAATTTTTGCTGAAAAAAATCACTTTTTTTCACACATTTTTGTGTGGGAAAGTGTGGCATCACTGGCCTCACACAAATTTCCCACCACCCAGCGTTCCCCCATGTCTCCTGATAAAAATGGTGCCTCACTTGTGTGGGAGGCCCAAGTACCCGCGACAGGCAAGGGCCCAAAACGTAGTGAGGCGACATCAAAATTGCCTATCTCAAAACCACCTGGTTTTGCAAGGGGGGTCACCTGGGTTTTTGGCCCCGTGCTCGGCGGCCATCTAGGGAAACCCACCAAACCCACACATTTCTAAAAAGTAGACTTCCAGGGAGGTATTGCTTGCGTGGATCCCCTAACGTTTCCTTACCCAGAATCCCCTGCAAACCTCAATTTTAGCTGAAAAAATCACTTTTTTCACACATTTTTGTGTGGGAAAGTGTGGCATCACTGGCCTCACACAAATTTCCCACCACCCAGCGTTCCCCCAGGTCTCCCGATAAAAATGGTGCCTCACTTGTGTGGGAGGCCCAAGTACCCGCGACAGGCAAGGGCCCAAAATGTAGTGAGGCGACATCAAAATTGCCTATCTCAAAACCACCTGGTTTTGCAAGGGGGGTCACCTGGGTTTTTGGCCCCGTGCTCGGCGGCCATCTAGGGAAACCTACCAAACCCAAACATTTCTGAAAAGTAGACACCCGGGGGCTTCCAGGGAGGTATGGCTTGCGTGGATCCCCCAACGTTTCCTTACCCAGAATCCCCTGCAAACCTCAATTTTAGCTGAAAAAATCACTTTTTTCACACATTTTTGTGTGGGAAAGTGTGGCATCACTGGCCTCACACAAATTTCCCACCACCCAGCGATCCCCCAGGTCTCCCAATAAAAATGGTGCCTCACTTGTGTGGGATGCCCAAGTACCCGCGACAGGCAAGGGCCCAAAACGTAGTGAGGCGACATCAAAATTGCCTATCTCAAAACCACCTGGTTTTGCAAGGGGGGTCACCTGGGTTTTTGGCCCCGTGCTCGGCGGCCATCTAGGGAAACCTACCAAACCCACACATTTCTGAAAAGTAGACACCCGGGGCTTCCAGGGAGGTATGGCTTGCGTGGATCCCCCAACGTTTCCTTACCCAGAATCCCCTGCAAACCTCAATTTTTGCTGAAAAAATCACTTTTTTTCACACATTTTTGTGTGGGAAAGTGTGGCATCACTGGCCTCACACAAATTTCCCACCACCCAGCGTTCCCCCATGTCTCCTGATAAAAATGGTGCCTCACTTGTGTGGGAGGCCCAAGTACCCGCGACAGGCAAGGGCCCAAAACGTAGTGAGGCGACATCAAAATTGCCTATCTCAAAACCACCTGGTTTTGCAAGGGGGTCACCTGGGTTTTGGCCCGTGCTCGGCGGCCATCTAGGGAAACCTACCAAACCCAAACATTTCTGAAAAGGAGACACTCAGGGGCTTCCAGGGAGGTATGGCTTGCGTGGATCCCCCAACGTTTCCTTACCCAGAATCCCCTGCAAACCTCAATTTTAGCTGAAAAATCACTTTTTCACACATTTTTGTGTGGGAAAGTGTGGCATCACTGGCCTCACACAAATTTCCCACCACCCAGCGTTCCCCCAGGTCTCCCGATAAAAATGGTGCCTCACTTGTGTGGGAGGCCCAAGTACCCGCGACAGGCAAGGGCCCAAAACGTAGTGAGGCGACATCAAAATTGCCTATCTCAAAACCATCTGGTTTTGCAAGGGGGTCACCTGGGTTTTGGCCCCGTGCTCGGCGGCCATCTATGGAAACCTACCAAACCCATACATTTCTGGAAAGTAGACACCCGGGGGCTTCCAGGGAGGTATGGCTTGCATGGATCCCCCAACGTTTCCTTACCCAGAATCCCCTGCAAACCTCAATTTTAGCTGAAAAAATCACTTTTTTCACACATTTTTGGGTGGGAAAGTGTGGCATCACTGGCCTCACACAAATTTCCCACCACCCAGCGTTACCCCAGGTCTCCCGATAAAAATGGTGCCTCACTTGTGTGGGAGGCCCAAGTACCCGCGACAGGCAAGGGCCCAAAACTTAGTGAGGCGACATCAAAATTGCCTATCTCAAAACCACCTGGTTTTGCAAGGGGGGTCACCTGGGTTTTTGGCCCCGTGCTCGGCGGCCATCTAGGGAAACCTACCAAACCCACACATTTCTGAAAAGTAGACACCCGGGGGCTTCCAGGTAGGTATGGCTTGCATGGATCCCCCAACGTTTCCTTACCCAGAATCCCCTGCAAACCTCAATTTTAGCTGAAAAAATTACTTTTTTCACACATTTTTGTGTGGGAAAGTGTGGCATCACTGGCCTCACACAAATTTCCCACCACCCAGCGTTCCCCTGGGAGGCCCAAGTACCCGCGACAGGCAAGGGCCCAAAATGTAGTGAGGCGACATCAAAATTGCCTATCTCAAAACCACCTGGTTTTGCAAGGGGGTCACCTGGGTTTTTGGCCCCGTGCTCGGCGGCCACCTAGGGAAACCTACCAAACCCACACATTTCTGAAAAGTAGACACCCGGGGGCTTCCAGGGAGGTATGGCTTGCGTGGATCCCCCAACGTTTCCTTACCCAGAATCCCCTGCAAACCTCAATTTTAGCTGAAAAATCACTTTTTCACACATTTTTGTGTGGGAAAGTGTGGCATCACTGGCCTCAAACAAATTTCCCACCACCCAGCGTTCCCCCAGGTCTCCCGATAAAAATGGTGCCTCACTTGTGTGGGAGGCCCAAGTACCCGCGACAGGCAAGGGCCCAAAACGTAGTGAGGCGACATCAAAATTGCCTATCTCAAAACCACCTGGTTTTGCAAGGGGGTCACCTGGGTTTTGGCCCCGTGCTCGGCGGCCATCTAGGGAAACCTACCAAACCCATACATTTCTGGAAAGTAGACACCCGGGGGCTTCCAGGGAGGTATGGCTTGCATGGATCCCCCAACGTTTCCTTACCCAGAATCCCCTGCAAACCTCAATTTTAGCTGAAAAAATCACTTTTTTCACACATTTTTGGGTGGGAAAGTGTGGCATCACTGGCCTCACACAAATTTCCCACCACCCAGCGTTCCCCCAGGTCTCCCGATAAAAATGGTGCCTCACTTGTGTGGGAGGCCCAAGTACCCGCGACAGGCAAGGGCCCAAAACGTAGTGAGGCGACATCAAAATTGCCTATCTCAAAACCACCTGGTTTTGCAAGGGGGGTCACCTGGGTTTTTGGCCCCGTGCTCGGCGGCCATCTAGGGAAACCTACCAAACCCATACATTTCTGGAAAGTAGACACCCGGGGGCTTCCAGGGAGGTATGGCTTGCATGGATCCCCCAACGTTTCCTTACCCAGAATCCCCTGCAAACCTCAATTTTAGCTGAAAAAATCACTTTTTTCACACATTTTTGGGTGGGAAAGTGTGGCATCACTGGCCTCACACAAATTTCCCACCACCCAGCGTTCCCCCAGGTCTTCCGATAAAAATGGTGCCTCACTTGTGTGGGAGGCCCAAGTACCCGCGACAGGCAAGGGCCCAAAACGTAGTGAGGCGACATCAAAATTGCCTATCTCAAAACCACCTGGTTTTGCAAGGGAGTCACCTGGGTTTTTGGCCCCGTGCTCGGCGGCCATCTAGGGAAACCTACCAAACCCACACATTTCTGAAAAGTAGACACCCGGGGGCTTCCAGGGAGGTATGGCTTGTGTGGATCCCCCAACGTTTCCTTACCCAGAATCCCCTGCAAACCTCAATTTTTGCTGAAAAAATCACTTTTTCACACATTTTTGTGTGGGAAAGTGTGGCATCACTGGCCTCACACAAATTTCCCACCACCCAGCGTTCCCCCATGTCTCCTGATAAAAATGGTGCCTCACTTGTGTGGGAGGCCCAAGTACCCGCGACAGGCAAGGGCCCAAAACGTAGTGAGGCGACATCAAAATTGCCTATCTCAAAACCACCTGGTTTTGCAGGGAGTCACCTGGGTTTTGGCCCCGTGCTCGGCGGCCATCTAGGGAAACCTACCAAACCCAAACATTTCTGAAAAGGAGACACCCGGGGGCTTCCAGGGAGGTATGGCTTGCGTGGATCCCCCAACGTTTCCTTACCCAGAATCCCCTGCAAACCTCAATTTTAGCTGAAAAAATCACTTTTTCACACATTTTTGTGTGGGAAAGTGTGGCATCACTGGCCTCACACAAATTTCCCACCACCCAGCGTTCCCCCAGGTCTCCCGATAAAAATGGTGCCTCACTTGTGTGGGAGGCCCAAGTACCCGCGACAGGCAAGGGCCCAAAACGTAGTGAGGCGACATCAAAATTGCCTATCTCAAAACCACCTGGTTTTGCAAGGGGGGGTCACCTGGGTTTTTGGCCCCGTGCTCGGCGGCCATCTAGGGAAACCTACCAAACCCACACATTTCTGAAAAGTAGACACCCGGGGGCTTCCAGGGAGGTAGGGCTTGGGTGGATCCCCCAACGTTTCCTTACCCAGAATCCCCTGCAAACCTCAATTTTAGCTGAAAAAATCACTTTTTTCACACATTTTTGTGTGGGAAAGTGTGGCATCACTGGCCTCACACAAATTTCCCACCACCCAGCGTTACCCCAGGTCTCCCGATAAAAATGGTGCCTCACTTGTGTGGGAGGCCCAAGTACCCGCGTCAGGCAAGGGCCCAAAACTTAGTGAGGCGACATCAAAATTGCCTATCTCAAAACCACCTGGTTTTGCAAGGGGGTCACCTGGGTTTTGGCCCCGTGCTCGGCGGCCATCTAGGAAACCTACCAAACCCAAACATTTCTGAAAAGTAGACACCCGGGGGCTTCCAGGGAGGTATGGCTTGCGTGGATCCCCCATCGTTTCCTTACCCAGAATCCCCTACAAACCTCAATTTTAGCTGAAAAAAACACTTTTTCACACATTTTTGTGTGGGAAAGTGTGGCATCACTGGCCTCACACAAATTTCCCACCACCCAGCGGTCCCCCAGGTCTCCCGATAAAATGGTGCCTCACTTGTGTGGGAGGCCCAAGTACCCGCGACAGGCAAGGGCCCAAAACGTAGTGAGGCGACATCAAAATTGCCTATCTCAAAACCACCTGGTTTTGCAAGGGAGTCACCTGGGTTTTTGGCCCCGTGCTCGGCGGCCATCTAGGGAAATCTACCAAACCCACACATTTCTGAAAAGTAGACACCCGGGGGCTTCCAGGGAGGTATGGCTTGCATGGATCCCCCAACGTTTCCTTACCCAGAATCCCCTGCAAACCTCAATTTTAGCTGAAAAAATCACTTTTTCACACATTTTTGGGTGGGAAAGTGTGGCATCACTGGCCTCACACAAATTTCCCACCACCCAGCGTTCCCCCAGGTCTCCCGATAAAAATGGTGCCTCACTTGTGTGGGAGGCCCAAGTACCCGCGACAGGCAAGGGCCCAAAACGTAGTGAGGCGACATCAAAATTGCCTATCTCAAAACCACCTGGTTTTGCAAGGGGGGTCACCTGGGTTTTTGGCCCCTTGCTCGGCGGCCATCTAGGGAAACCTACCAAACCCACACATTTCTGAAAAGTAGACACCCGGGGGCTTCCAGGGAGGTATGGCTTGTGTGGATCCCCCAACGTTTCCTTACCCAGAATCCCCTGCAAACCTCAATTTTTGCTGAAAAAATCACTTTTTTCACACATTTTTGTGTGGGAAAGTGTGGCATCACTGGCCTCACACAAATTTCCCACCACCCAGCGTTCCCCCATGTCTCCTGATAAAAATGGTGCCTCACTTGTGTGGGAGGCCCAAGTACCCGCGACAGGCAAGGGCCCAAAACGTAGTGAGGCGACATCAAAATTGCCTATCTCAAAACCACCTGGTTTTGCAAGGGAGTCACCTGGGTTTTGGCCCCGTGCTCGGCGGCCATCTAGGGAAACCTACCAAACCCAAACATTTCTGAAAAGGAGACACCCGGGGCTTCCAGGGAGGTATGGCTTGCGTGGATCCCCCAACGTTTCCTTACCCAGAATCCCCTGCAAACCTCAATTTTAGCTGAAAAAATCACTTTTTCACACATTTTTGTGTGGGAAAGTGTGGCATCACTGGCCTCACACAAATTTCCCACCACCCAGCGTTCCCCCAGGTCTCCCGATAAAAATGGTGCCTCACTTGTGTGGGAGGCCCAAGTACCCGCGACAGGCAAGGGCCCAAAACGTAGTGAGGCGACATCAAAATTGCCTATCTCAAAACCATCTGGTTTTGCAAGGGAGTCACCTGGGTTTTGGCCCCGTGCTCGGCGGCCATCTAGGAAACCTACCAAACCCATACATTTCTGGAAAGTAGACACCCGGGGGCTTCCAGGGAGGTATGGCTTGCATGGATCCCCCAACGTTTCCTTACCCAGAATCCCCTGCAAACCTCAATTTTAGCTGAAAAAATCACTTTTTTCACACATTTTTGGGTGGGAAAGTGTGGCATCACTGGCCTCACACAAATTTCCCACCACCCAGCGTTCCCCCAGGTCTCCCGATAAAAATGGTGCCTCACTTGTGTGGGAGGCCCAAGTACCCGCGACAGGCAAGGGCCCAAAACGTAGTGAGGCGACATCAAAATTGCCTATCTCAAAACCACCTGGTTTTGCAAGGGGGGTCACCTGGGTTTTTGGCCCCGTGCTCGGCGGCCATCTAGGGAAACCTACCAAACCCACACATTTCTGAAAAGTAGACACCCGGGGGCTTCCAGGGAGGTATGGCTTGTGTGGATCCCCCAACGTTTCCTTACCCAGAATCCCCTGCAAACCTCAATTTTTGCTGAAAAAATCACTTTTTTCACACATTTTTGTGTGGGAAAGTGTGGCATCACTGGCCTCACACAAATTTCCCACCACCCAGCGTTCCCCCATGTCTCCTGATAAAAATGGTGCCTCACTTGTGTGGGAGGCCCAAGTACCCGCGACAGGCAAGGGCCCAAAACGTAGTGAGGCGACATCAAAATTGCCTATCTCAAAACCACCTGGTTTTGCAAGGGAGTCACCTGGGTTTTGGCCCCGTGCTCGGCGGCCATCTAGGGAAACCTACCAAACCCAAACATTTCTGAAAAGGAGACACCCGGGGCTTCCAGGGAGGTATGGCTTGCGTGGATCCCCCAACGTTTCCTTACCCAGAATCCCCTGCAAACCTCAATTTTAGCTGAAAAAATCACTTTTTCACACATTTTTGTGTGGGAAAGTGTGGCATCACTGGCCTCACACAAATTTCCCACCACCCAGCGTTCCCCCAGGTCTCCCGATAAAAATGGTGCCTCACTTGTGTGGGAGGCCCAAGTACCCGCGACAGGCAAGGGCCCAAAACGTAGTGAGGCGACATCAAAATTGCCTATCTCAAAACCACCTGGTTTTGCAAGGGGAGTCACCTGGGTTTTTGGCCCCGTGCTCGGCGGCCATCTAGGAAACCTACCAAACCCACACATTTCTGAAAAGTAGACACCCGGGGGCTTCCAGGGAGGTAGGGCTTGGGTGGATCCCCCAACGTTTCCTTACCCAGAATCCCCTGCAAACCTCAATTTTAGCTGAAAAAATCACTTTTTTCACACATTTTTGTGTGGGAAAGTGTGGCATCACTGGCCTCACACAAATTTCCCACCACCCAGCGTTACCCCAGGTCTCCCGATAAAAATGGTGCCTCACTTGTGTGGGAGGCCCAAGTACCCGCGACAGGCAAGGGCCCAAAACTTAGTGAGGCGACATCAAAATTGCCTATCTCAAAACCACCTGGTTTTGCAAGGGGGTCACCTGGGTTTTGGCCCCGTGCTCGGCGGCCATCTAGGAAACCTACCAAACCCAAACATTTCTGAAAAGTAGACACCCGGGGGCTTCCAGGGAGGTATGGCTTGCGTGGATCCCCCATCGTTTCCTTACCCAGAATCCCCTACAAACCTCAATTTTAGCTGAAAAAAACACTTTTTTCACACATTTTTGTGTGGGAAAGTGTGGCATCACTGGCCTCACACAAATTTCCCACCACCCAGCGGTCCCCCAGGTCTCCCGATAAAAATGGTGCCTCACTTGTGTGGGAGGCCCAAGTACCCGCGACAGGCAAGGGCCCAAAACGTAGTGAGGCGACATCAAAATTGCCTAACTCAAAACCACCTGGTTTTGCAAGGGGGGTCACCTGGGTTTTTGGCCCCGTGCTCGGCGGCCATCTAGGGAAATCTACCAAACCCACACATTTCTGAAAAGTAGACACCCGGGGGCTTCCAGGGAGGTATGGCTTGCATGGATCCCCCAACGTTTCCTTACCCAGAATCCCCTGCAAACCTCAATTTTAGCTGAAAAAATCACTTTTTCACACATTTTTGGGTGGGAAAGTGTGGCATCACTGGCCTCACACAAATTTCCCACCACCCAGCGTTCCCCCAGGTCTCCCGATAAAAATGGTGCCTCACTTGTGTGGGAGGCCCAAGTACCCGCGACAGGCAAGGGCCCAAAACGTAGTGAGGCGACATCAAAATTGCCTATCTCAAAACCACCTGGTTTTGCAAGGGAGTCACCTGGGTTTTGGCCCCTTGCTCGGCGGCCATCTAGGAAACCTACCAAACCCACACATTTCTGAAAAGTAGACACCCGGGGGCTTCCAGGAGGTATGGCTTGTGTGGATCCCCCAACGTTTCCTTACCCAGAATCCCCTGCAAACCTCAATTTTTGCTGAAAAAATCACTTTTTCACACATTTTTGTGTGGGAAAGTGTGGCATCACTGGCCTCACACAAATTTCCCACCACCCAGCGTTCCCCCATGTCTCCTGATAAAAATGGTGCCTCACTTGTGTGGGAGGCCCAAGTACCCGCGACAGGCAAGGGCCCAAAACGTAGTGAGGCGACATCAAAATTGCCTATCTCAAAACCACCTGGTTTTGCAAGGGGGGTCACCTGGGTTTTTGGCCCCGTGCTCGGCGGCCATCTAGGGAAACCTACCAAACCCAAACATTTCTGAAAAGGAGACACCCGGGGGCTTCCAGGGAGGTATGGCTTGCGTGGATCCCCCAACGTTTCCTTACCCAGAATCCCCTGCAAACCTCAATTTTAGCTGAAAAAATCACTTTTTCACACATTTTTGTGTGGGAAAGTGTGGCATCACTGGCCTCACACAAATTTCCCACCACCCAGCGTTCCCCCAGGTCTCCCGATAAAAATGGTGCCTCACTTGTGTGGGAGGCCCAAGTACCCGCGACAGGCAAGGGCCCAAAACGTAGTGAGGCGACATCAAAATTGCCTATCTCAAAACCATCTGGTTTTGCAAGGGAGTCACCTGGGTTTTTGGCCCGTGCTCGGCGGCCATCTAGGAAACCTACCAAACCCATACATTTCTGGAAAGTAGACACCCGGGGCTTCCAGGGAGGTATGGCTTGCATGGATCCCCCAACGTTTCCTTACCCAGAATCCCTGCAAACCTCAATTTTAGCTGAAAAATCACTTTTTCACACATTTTGGGTGGGAAAGTGTGGCATCACTGGCCTCACACAAATTTCCCACCACCAGCGTTCCCCAGGTCTCCCGATAAAATGGTGCCTCACTTGTGTGGGAGGCCCAAGTACCAGCGACAGGCAAGGGCCCAAAACGTAGTGAGGCGACATCAAAATTGCCTATCTCAAAACCACCTGGTTTTGCAAGGAAGTCACCTGGGTTTTGGCCCGTGCTCGGCGGCCATCTAGGAAACCTACCAAACCCACACATTTCTGAAAAGTAGACACCCGGGGCTTCCAGGAGGTAGGGCTTGGGTGGATCCCCCAACGTTTCCTTACCCAGAATCCCCTGCAAACCTCAATTTTAGCTGAAAAAATCACTTTTTCACACATTTTTGTGTGGGAAAGTGTGGCATCACTGGCCTCACACAAATTTCCCACCACCCAGCGTTACCCCAGGTCTCCCGATAAAAATGGTGCCTCACTTGTGTGGGAGGCCCAAGTACCCGCGACAGGCAAGGGCCCAAAACTTAGTGAGGCGACATCAAAATTGCCTATCTCAAAACCACCTGGTTTTGCAAGGAGTCACCTGGGTTTTGGCCCCTGCTCGGCGGCCATCTAGGGAAACCTACCAAACCCAAACATTTCTGAAAAGTAGACACCCGGGGCTTCCAGGGAGGTATGGCTTGCGTGGATCCCCCAACGTTTCCTTACCCAGAATCCCCTACAAACCTCAATTTTAGCTGAAAAAATCACTTTTTCACACATTTTGTGTGGGAAAGTGTGGCATCACTGGCCTCACACAGATTTCCCACCACCCAGCGGTCCCCAGGTCTCCCGATAAAAATGGTGCCTCACTTGTGTGGGAGGCCCAAGTACCCGCGACAGGCAAGGGCCCAAAACGTAGTGAGGCGACATCAAAATTGCCTATCTCAAAACCACCTGGTTTTGCAAGGAGTCACCTGGGTTTTTGGCCCGTGCTCAGCGGCCATCTAGGAAACCTACCAAACCCACACATTTCTGAAAAGTAGACACCCGGGGGCTTCCAGGGAGGTATGGCTTGCATGGATCCCCCAACGTTTCCTACCCAGAATCCCTGCAAACCTCAATTTTAGCTAAAAATCACTTTTTTCACACATTTTTGTGTGGGAAAGTGTGGCATCACTGGCCTCACACAAATTTCCTACCACCCAGCGTTCCCCAGGTCTCCCGATAAAAATGGTGCCTCACTTGTGTGGGAGGCCCAAGTACCCACGACAGGCAAGGACACAAAACGTTTTGAGGCAACATCAACATTGCCTATCAAAAATGTTTTGGGCCCTTGCCTGTTGCGGTTACTTGGGCCTCCCACACAAGTGAGGCACCATTTTTATCGGGAGACCTGGGAACGCTGGTGGTAGAAATTTGTGTGAGCCCGGTGATGCCACACTTCCCACACAAAAATGTGTGAAAAAGTGATTTTTCAGCTAAAATTGAGGTTTGCAGAGGATTCTGGGTAAGGAAACGTTGGGGGATCCACGCAAGCCATACCTCCCTGGAAGCCCCTGGGTGTCTACTTTTCAGAAATGTGGGTTTGGTAGGTTTCCCAGATGGCCGCCGAGCTACAGAGCAAAACCCAGGTGACCCCATTTGCAAAACCAGGTCGTTTGTGAAAGGCCATTTTGAGGTCGCCTCAATACGTTGTGGGCCCTTGCCTGTCGCGGGTACTTGGGCCTCCCACCCGAGTGAGGCACCATTTTTATCGGGAGACCTGGGGACGCTGGGTGGTAGGAAATTTGTGTGAGCCCGGTGATGCCACACTTTCCCACACAAAAATATGTGAAAAAGTGATTTTTTTCAGCTAAAATTGAGGTTTGCAGAGGATTCTGGGTAAGAAACGTTGGGAGATCCACGCAGCCATACCCCTGGAAGCCCCGAGTGTCTACTTTTCAGAAATGTGTGGGTTTGGTAGGTTTCCTAGATGGCCGCAGCACAGGGCCAAAGCCCAGGTGACCCCATTTGCAAAACCAGGTCGTTTTGTGAAAGGCCATTTTGAGGTCGCCTCAATACGTTGTGGGCCCTTGCCTGTCGCGGGTACTGGGCCTCCCACCCGAGTGATGCACCATTTTTATCGGGAGACCTGGAGGACGCTGGGTGGTAGGAAATTTGTGTCAGCCCGATGATGCCACAACTTACCACACAAAATGTGTGTAAAGGGATTTTTCAGCAAAATGTCAGGTTTGCAGGGGATTCTGGTAAGGAAACGTTGGGGGATCCACGCAAGCCATACCTCCCTGGAAGCACCCGGTGTCTACTTTTCAGAAATGTGTGGGTTTGTAGGTTTCCTAGGTGGCCACCGAGCCCCGGGCCAAAGCGTCATGGGACCCCCTTGCAAAACCAGGTCGTTTCGTGATAGGCCATTTTGAGGTCGCCTCAATACGTTGTGGGCCCTTGCCTGTCGCGGGTACTGGGCCTCCCACACAAGTGAGGCACCATTTTATCGGGAGACCTGAGGGAACGCTGGGTGGTAGGAAATTTGTGTGAGCCCGGTGATGCCACACTTTCCCACACAAAAATGTGTGAAAAAGTGATTTTTCAGCTATAATTGAGGTTTGCAGGGGATTCTGGGTAAGGAAACGTTGGGGGATCCACGCAAGCCATCTCTTCCTGTAAGCCCCCGTGTATCTACTTTTCAGAAATGTGTGGGTTTGGTAGGTTTCCTGTTGTAATGTACTAATTACCCAATGCACTCTCCCTACAGAGGTTCTCTGCCTTGCTGCTCAGCCTATGATGAGGTCATATAGAATGTTCAGTGTGTTTGTGTTGAAGGGAGAATCAGTTGGTGTGGAAGGGCTGAGCAGCGAGGAGGCTGCTCCTGGTGGGGCACTTTAATGGATCAGAATAACATCCTGTAACCTGTAACCAAGAAGTGATCTTATGAATAAATCTACTATCCTGTTCTACATCACCTGGCCTACGTACTTTTCTTCGTTTTAACACTGGCGACGATTTTAAAGAACCTGCGTGCTACTTCAATGGAAAATGGACTTTTAAAACTGAAGAAACTAAAGGAACTTCAAGTAAATGTAATTACAGCCCGTGGATTTGAAGAAACCTGGCACCCTTGCACCCCTAATGCCCCACCAGTGACCCTGTCATCGGTCGCCCACTACTCAAGTGTGCCAGTTTCTGTTTGCCTGCCTGCTGTCTTGGAAGAGTGATTACCAGCTTCTGCTGCGTTGTCCCTGCATTGGCTCTGAGTGTTTTGGTCTGCCTTGAACTGTAAGTAACTCTAAAGCTTACAATATAAACAAAAGAAGAGACCCTGGAAGTCTTTGTTTGAACTCTACATGTGCAGTGAATCAGCAGCTTGTGTTGTGCACCCGGCCATGCATGAATATTGTGAACCTTGACTGCAGTGTTGCTTAACAGCGTCTGGACTTATCTCGGGGACATTCAGTAATCGGGGGCATATGTCGAGCCCCGGTGTTAACGGTTCGTCTTTGGTTAAACTATCCCAGTGTGTGGTAACCGGACTGTCAGATTCAGTGATAGAGGCAAACCTCGGGCCCCGGAGTAATTGTGTCACAGAAACTGGCATCTTTCATGGGAATGTAGACTTTATTAATCACCAGCATCTCATACGATAGCAGCACCTGCCGAGTCACTTAGAGACTCCTAGTGAGTACAAAGTAAGCCGCATCACAATAACCGGCACTTTGTCTTCGCTTTCGACGTCAGAGGCAGTTTGGATGATGTTTTGGTGTCTCAAACAGAGCTTTCACCATTGTGAATTGGTGAGTCTGTAACTTTTATTTGATGAGGGTCCGTTACCCTACGCGGCGTTTGAATGGGCGCCACGAGCCGCGACATTTGAGTGAGCGCCTCGAGCCCAGAACAAACACCAGTGCGTACACAGCTTACCTGAGCTTCCAGTGTCCTGTGTCGCGTGAACTTCTTGTGCTAGTGTTCCCTCTGTTCGCAAGCTGCATCACGGTGTTGGCCTGCCCAGCGTAATTGAGGAGCACGTAATTGCTGTGAGCCACCCGACGCTGCTTACTTGGGCGTGCCGCCATCTTGAGTGGCATTCCCGATATTTCTTTTCTTACGAACCGAAGTTGGGGACTGACAAGTCTTGAATACGTCATTGGATTGCTCTTCTTATTTTTCGTTGTTTTTCAAGAGTGACATTCCTATCAACACGACAGCTGAGTTACCCCCTCAAGGTTTTTGTCCCTTCCCGGTTTATGGCACCGTGTGAACTTTGAGTTTCCGCGTCAACGCTGCCTGCATCTGTAGAGCCTGGTCATGACTTATCCATTATTTGCAGACAGTGTGGAAAAAGAAAATTCAGATAATTATGCACGCAGCTAAGTTTTCTATATTTCTGCGCGTTGTCTCCATACTTGGTGGTCTGTAGATTGATTTTCGGGTGAGAAATCGCTCATCAGGGCTGCTTCAGTAATTATACTTGACTATTTTCTGGAGCTGTTCTATGGATTAATATCGTGATTTATTATGGTATACTGTATGTGTATAAGTATTTGTAAGTTACAGTACCAAACTGCTTCTGGTTATTTTGCAGACATACCTTTTATTTTGGGATGCTACCTGTCATGCAAACTTAGTATGTGCTGCCATGTTGTGATATGCCTGGCCAGTTTTTATTTGTTACGTTATTACTTGTCATTCATATTGTTTTGCCTCGTGTGAGGTGCTTGGACTGTGCGTTGTGGGTGCGCACGTGAGAAAACTACTTCTTGTGTAGCTTCTCTGACTTATTGGTTTTGGTGATACCCTGTTAAACCCACGTTGGGTTTAAAGATACCCATATTAAGTTTCTAGAGTCTTTCAAGAGTGTTTTGAGTATAATTACCCTGTGTTTTGGTATGGGTAGAGTCTTATTCCTCTTCTTTGAGGTAGACCTGTCTTGTCATTAGTATGTGCAGTTGAGGGTTGTAGATCCCTGTTCTGCCGCAGTCTTGTGCCTTAGTTTGTGGCGCAATGGGTACTCTGTGTGGTGTGGTGATATTGTACCCGCAGTTTGTGGTGTGAGTTATGGTGGATAGCATCCACTGTTTTTAAGTTTTGAGAATGTGTTTCTTTACCTTGCATTCTTTGTTGTTTATGATCATTATAAGGGGGAGATGTGTATAATGATTTTGTTGTTTTATGCATCCTCCTTTTCTGTCATGTGTATATTTTACAATCTCCATGCATTTGATTGTTTATGGTCATTATATGAGGGGGGTGATGTATAATTATTTTGTAGTTAATGCATCCTCCTTTCCTGACATGTGTGTTTTAGCATCTACATACATTTTGATTGTTTTCGATCATTATAAGGGGGAGATGTGTTGTAATGTACTAATTACCCAATGCACTCTCCCTACAGAGGTTCTCTGCCTTGCTGCTCAGCCTATGATGAGGTCATATAGAATGTTCAGTGTGTTTGTGTTGAAGGGAGAATCAGTTGGTGTGGAAGGGCTGAGCAGCGAGGAGGCTGCTCCTGGTGGGGCACTTTAATGGATCAGAATAACATCCTGTAACCTGTAACCAAGAAGTGATCTTATGAATAAATCTACTATCCTGTTCTACATCACCTGGCCTACGTACTTTTCTTCGTTTTAACATTTCCCTAGGTGGCCGCCGAGCCCCGGGCCAAAAACCCAGGTGACCCCCCTTGCAAAACCAGATCATTTTGAGATAATGTGTTGTTTATTTGTGCAGCGTGAACATTTTGGCACAATATTGCAAGGAAAATGTGACAGACATTTTGAGGTTTGCAGGACATTGTGGGTACCATAACTTCTTGGGATCCACAAGAGAGATATCACCATGTACTCCCATGGGTGTTTCGTTTACGACAATATCTACAGTTGGTAGGTTATTCTTAGACGGAATGTACACCTTGGCAGACAGACTAAAAAGACAAAGATTACTGCACAGCCATCTATTCCTCAAGCACACACACATACTGGTTGGATTTGGCATGAGGGCAAGTGATGGTTCAGTATATACAATTTTATTAACAAGAGATTTCACAAAAATGAAATGCACTGTCAATAATTGAAAGGACAAAAAACTGAACCAGTGACTCGCAGCTCGTGAGCTGTAAAGCCACGTCAAGGCCCCAACCGCTTTACAGGCCATTCACACACCTTTCATACGTGATACACACAAGACCATTCACACCACCAGGCACGAAACAAACACATTACAACATTCACAAAAAGGGACAAGGTACACCCTGCTTGAGAAAGACAAAAAAAAATATTACTGCACAGCCATCTAATCCTCAAGCACACACACATACTGGTTGGATTTGGCACGAGGGTGAGTGATGGTTCAGTATATACAATTGTATTAACAAGTGATTTCACAAAAATGAAATGCACTATTAATAATTGAAAGGACGAGAAACTGAACCATTGACTCACAGCTCGTGAGCTGTAAAGCCACGACAAGGCACCAACCTCTTTACAGGCCATTCATACACCTTTCATACGTGTGACAAATACAAAACCATTCACACAACCAGCCGCGGGCCCATCACATTACAACACTCACACCAGCAGACAGCGCCATTCAAGGGCCCATCACTTTCACACGCCCACATTCCTAACACAGCAACCACACAAGCTGATGGATTGCGTGGAGTGTCGCTCGGCTAGCAGTGTGTGTAGTGACCAGCAGCAAGTCACTACTCACACACTGCCAGCCGAGCGCCAGTCCACGCACACCGCCAGCCAAGCGCCACTCCACGCACACCGCCAGCCAAGCGCCACTCACGCACACCGCCAGCCAAGCACCACTCCACGCACACCGCCAGCCTAGCGCCACTCCACGCACACCGCCAGCCAAGCGCCACTCCACGCACACCGCCAGCCAAGCACCACTCCACGCACACCGCCAGCCAAGAGCCACTCCACGCACACCGCCAGCCAAGCGCCACTCCACGCACACCGCCAGCCAAGAGCCACTCCACGCACACCGCCAGCCAAGCGCCACTCACGCACACCGCCAGCCAAGCGCCACTCCACGCACACCGCCAGCCAAGCACCAGCCTACACACACCACCATCACATTTAGGATTTTTTTATACAAAAAGAAAACACAAACAAATTGCAAATAGATACAAATCTACTAACACAAAATCAGAAACTAAATACATTGCACTAATGCCAACCTTGAAACAGAACAACAATTCTTAAACATTACAGACCAGGCAGTTCACTTTACCACTCATGGTTGCTCCCAATAATTCTTTTGCTTGTGGTACGCTCTATAACAAGCAGGCACACACAGCCCAGGGTTAGAAGGACACTCAGGGCAGTACATACGAGTCTCCTTCCGCATACCTCTTCGCCAACAGACTCTACATCTCCTAGTGGGAAAGTCTTTAGAGGGTGTAGGAGGAATGTGATCAGGAAAGTGGCGATCTTTCAATCGAGCCACATCCTCCACCACTCCAACTCTAGGAACACTTGCCTGTTCCACAACAACAAGGCTGCCTATGACAGACTGCTGAAACTGAACAAAAGTCAACTTTGACGCAGGAGAACACTCCTTGAACACAACAAAAGCATTGAAAGTTGCTAAATTGAAGAGATGGATGGCCAACTTCTTATACCAAATGTAAGCCTTACGAATAGCAGTGTATGGTTCCAACCTCTGATCTACTCTGCAACACCACCCATGTGCTTATTGTAGTCTAAAATGCACACAGGTTTGCGCACTTCAGAAATCTGACCCCAAACAGCCACAGGTGAAGTACTCTCATCATGGATGGTAGTCAGCATGTACACATCCCTCCTGTCCACAAATGTCACAGCTAGCAGTTCCTCACTACGCAAGGCACTGCACTGTCCCCTCTGAAGTTTTTTGCAAACAAGCTCTTTTGGATAACCTTTACGGTTAGAGCGGATTGTGCCACAAGCAAAAGTGTCCACTTTGAACAATTCCTTAAACAATTGCACAGCAGTGTAGAAGTTATCAAGGTACAAATGGTGGCCTCTGTTAAACAGTCCTCTAGCAAGATCCCACACAATTTTCTCTGAAACTCCAAAAGTGGACGGACAACCAGGGGGTCAATAGTGGAATCCCTACCAGTGTACACACGCAAATTAAAAACATATCCTGTCCTACTCTCAGACAACATATACAGCTTAATTCCATAGCGTGCCCTCTTGCTAGGAATGTACTGCCTAACAACCAAACGGCCCTTGAACAGGACCAAAGACTCATCAATAGATATTTCTTTCCCTGGAGTATAGATCTCTGAAAATCGATCTACAAAGTGATCAAGAACAGGCCGAATCTTAAAAAGACGGTCACTTTCAGGGTGTTCTCGTGGCAACGCCAAACCATTATCAACAAAATGCAGCATCCGAAGCAAAAGTAAATACCGATCACGAGTCATAACTGCAGGAAATATGGCCGTTGCCATCAAGGGACTGGTAGACCAATATGAACCCATGGACGGCTTCCTTATCAAACCCATCAAAAAGTCAAACCCAAAAACTTCTTCATCTCTTCCAGATTTGTGGGACTCCACCGGGTAGCTCTAGAATGGGGCCTAAGTCTGGCACTGTTGTCCCTCAAAAACTGTTCAGCATACAAATTAGTTTGCTCAACAATCTCACCCAAAAATACATCATCCATAAACAACTGAAAATACTGTATAGGCAAATAATGTTCACAATCCACTCTACACCCTGCATAACCACTAAAGGCAGGCAACACCGGCTGCACCATGTTTGGATCAACCCAGAGTCCAGCACTTCCAGTAGGAAGCCTAGCAGCCCCAGGCTGCAATCCAGATGCCTCTTGCACCATCGGCACAGTAGTATCCTCCTCTAAAACAGGCACTTCATCTGCACTGAGAGTACCTTCATCATCCGATGATTCCATGTGGAGAGAAAACTCACTGCCTGAATCTTCCCCTCCCTCCTCTCCCTCAGACGCACTGTCAGTCTCATAATCCTGCTCAGAGGAAGATTCAAGAAGCAAACCAACCACCTGCTGAGCAGTAATTCTACGGCTAGCCATAATGCTTACTAATAAAGGTTACTTGTCAAACAAGTCAACAACAACAAACCCTTTGTAAAAAAAGAAATAAACAAAATGTAGCTTTATCACAAAGACCTATATACTCCAACACTATACCACTCACGTGACAGAAGCAGCTAGACTCACCACCACCTACTCTGCACAGACACAGTAAGGATCAACAATATCCCACTAAAAAAGAAGAAAAAAATTACACATAAGACAATGCAAAACATCGCAAAGAATTTCATGCTCTGAACACTAACAAATATGCTGCCATTATGACACCACTTACAAAAAAATTCATTCATGCATGACAATAATACTCATTTGGAGTACACACAACAAAAATATTTTTCTTACCAAATAAATGCAATTACGCAAAACTGCAGAACAACCACTGCCGAAACCGCAAACCGGAATCAAAAGCTTTACACTAGAATAAAAAGGAGAAAAAAACATTACAATCACATATGCAAATAATGCACCAGTCCACACACAATCCACCAGCCAAGCTAAGGGGTAGGTGGGCCAAAGAGTATAAATAAAATATTCACCCCCGTAAAAGGGGAGCAACCCTTGCCCTTTTGGCCACTCCCCAACACAAAAATTAAAAAACCCTGGTGTCTAGTGGCTTCTGCCCTCCTTGGGGGCAGATGGGCCTAAAAACATACTGCTATTCTGCCACCCAAGGGGTCACTCTCCACAAATAAATGCCTGGTGGACTAGTGGGAAGATACCTTTATCTTCCGCACACGATCTCTCACTACTCAACTCTACTCTCAACTCTATTCACAACTGGATGTTAGCTCACCAACTCATTCTGAATCCCGCCAAAACTGAATTCCTCCTCCTCTCTACCTCTCTCTCACCTCCTCCTGTTCAATCTGGGATGGATCAGCTGAACCTACTCAACAACAAACCCATCATTGTCGACAGCGCTAAATCCCTAGGTGTCATTCTTGACAAAAGACTCAACCTAATCTCCCACATCAACTCTATTGCTAAGAACGCACGTTACCAGTTGCGCCTTCTATGGGGGATCCGTCGGTTCTTCCCGGAGAAAGACTTAAAAACCTTGGTACAATCTCTGGTTCTCTCAAGACTGGATTATTGCAATTCTCTTCTGACGGGCCTACCCAAATCCCACCTCTCCCCTCTCAAATCCATCCTCCATTCAGCAGCTCGCTTCATTTCAGGGTCTAAATGAAGCGACCACGTCACTCCTATCCTGTCCTCTCTTCGATGGCTTCCGATCGAGGCAAGATCTATTTACAAAACTGCCTGCATCACACACAAAGCCTTACACACGTCCTCCCCTCGTTACCTGGCGAATAAATTGAAATTGTCCGGTGGCTCTCGCCCTTCTCGCAATGCGAAAAAGCTTCTGCTTGAGCCCCCCCCCCCATCTTCAAAAGGGAAAGATCAATGGCGCAATCCTTCTCAGGCAATGCGGTGAGAATCTGGAACTCACTTCCCCCATTGCTCCGTGCCACCTCCTCTACCCGGATCTTCTAAGCTGACCTCAAATCTCTTCTCTTCCAAAGACACTTTCAGAACTAATACTTTCACTCTCAGCCCCCTCTAGGAAGTTCGCTCTTTATTGTAAATTTGTACTTTTTCCTGTACATTCCTCACCCTTGCGTGCTGTGCTGGATTTGTGTACCCTTCATTTAATTCACGCCATCTCTACTCCCTCAAGGAAGTTCTTCCACTAT
Source organism: Calotriton arnoldi (assembly GCA_963921515.1). Taxonomy (NCBI): domain Eukaryota; kingdom Metazoa; phylum Chordata; class Amphibia; order Caudata; family Salamandridae; genus Calotriton; species Calotriton arnoldi. The sequence goes on along the minus strand of CAWUFW010004902.1, from coordinate 1,219 downwards.
AGGAAATTCTGTACTCCATGCCTATAGAAGTGCCTTCCCAGTGTGTTCTGCCACTTATTGCAGTATTATACCTCTATTTGTATTTTGTATCTCATGTATCATGCACAATTGTCACTTTTTCCTCATGTAATGTAACGCTTGCTTTTGTATAATGCTCACTTGTAACCTTCCCATCATGTAATGTTACTGTTCCTATTGTGAAGCGCTCTCACACCTTCGGGTAAAGCCCCGCGCTATATAAATAAAACTGCCCCCCCAGGGGCAGAGCACCAAAACATAAGGCCCCAAAAGGGAGCGACCCTTGCCCAAGGGGCCGCTCCCCAAAACAGTATTTTCCGTTTTAAAAAAAATTCCCTGGCATCTAGTGGGCATTCCTGCTGCACGATCGCATGATCGTGCAGCAGGAATGCACAAAGGCATCGAGGGAAAGGAAAGGGTTTTCCTTTCCCTCGATGCCTCTTCTGTTTCAAATCCCCCTCCCCGGAGCCAAAACTAACCTTATTCCCCGACGCGCTGGAAGCAAATGGCTTCCAGCGCGTCGGGAACTAAGGAAACCCCCAATGACGTCAGCGCGCCTCGCGCACTGACGTCATTGAGGGAGGCGGGGAGGCAGGGAAGCCCTTCCCCTGCCTTCCCCCAAAAAACCCGACGATCGGATTCCCACGGGGGAGCGCCAGCGCTTCCCCGTGGGTGGTCTTATGACGAGCTGGACTCGTCATGAGCACACGACCACTGTGTGCCATGACGAGTCCAGCTCGTCATGAGCATCAAAGGGGTTAAAGCTCTCCTCTTCTATCTGCAAATGAGACACAATTAGGCCCTCATTACAAGTTCGGATCGCAATTATGATTTGTGTGATAATTATCAAACCCTCACAGTTTTCCCCTGATTGATTCCGGCAGGTCAAACCTGCCGAAACGTATCTTGGCAAAAGGCCGTAAAAAAGCAAAACATGCAGGTTTCGGTGTTAAATACCGATTATGCATGCCCCCATTTACAAGTTGCAAACTCAGAATAGAAGTTATTTTCCACCTGTGGTAAATATGTTACCCTGGAGTAATAGAACTTACCTCGTGTGGTAAATACCACACCCAATTTAGCCTAACTTGGAATGAGTGCATTAGGAACTTGGTTGAATTTGGTAGTGTTTTCAGTCAAAGTGTCCAAGGAATTCAAACTATGGGGTCGATTACGATGGCGGTCGGAAAAACATACCGAC